>CM034147.1:348817939-351217939 GCA_019776745.2 Taxus chinensis | reverse complement strand
GTACTTGGGTAAATTGGGAAGAGGTCTTGGAAGCATGACGCTTCATATGGTGAAGTCTAAGGGTTCCTTTAGATATTCTGAATAAGTCCCTATCGCATAGTTTTCGACCATTGATGGTGGTCGCTGAGGGAGTGGTGGTGGGATGGGTTGTTGGTATGGCGCAGCGTATGCATTGGCAGGGGCATAGGGAAGTCCCTACGTTTGAGCAAAAGGGGCGGGAGAGGAGAACATATCTCCCTATGGTGATTTGGAGTACATGTTTAAGTATGACGGGATATTGTCTAGTAATGGGTTGTTTGATACTAGACCGGGAGAAATAATGTTAGAGATGATAGGCCTTGTTGGCGTTTGTTGTGGATACTGAGGAGGCATGCCTAACGTGCCTACTCCTGTGAGGAGATCTACTTGGCCAGAGTGATATGGAGGATTGGAACTTCCTGCTTGCATGAACTGAGGATTTTGACTTGCTTGAGCAAGTTCTAACCCTCTCACTTTTTCTACTAATGTTGAAATGACTTCATTTAGTGAAGTCATGGTGTTTTTCCTAAGTGGAGTTTGTTGTATACCATGGTGTTGTATAGGCATGTGATATCCTGCTATAAACTGATTGCTATCTTGCCAAGTTTCTCTGAGAGTATTTCCTATATGTAGTGGCATAGAGATATTTTCTTGAAAAGAGATTTCAGGTTGTATTTGTAAACCTCCTATAGATGGGTACATACCCCAAGAGCGTTGTTCACTTCTAGGATAACGTATTGACTTTTCATCATCTAAGACTAGGTATGGGTCAGATTGTCTACTAATTTGTGGTCTAAGTAGCATCTGAGGAGACGAACCAGATTCTCTGGTAAACGTCATATTGTTCGAGCCTGAAGGCTCTGTTTTTTGCGTTCGAGGGGGTTGATTTAACTCCCCCCGTTTGAAAAGACGAGTTATATCTATTTCTTGGGGTTTGTGTTGACAACTGATTCAGTTGAATAGCTGTCGCCCCATACTGAGATTGAAGGTGATGATTGTCTAATATGTTGGGCATAGTATGCCTCGAGACCCAAGAGGGGTCTGCCATATGCATCGGATCCTGACATATTCGGGGGGTATATGAATACCCGCAAAATAATGGGAAGGAGCGAAGGTGATTTGTGAAAGAACACGTGATACTATGAATCTGAACGAGAAAGTAGGAAGTTTACATCAGCTTCACTAATTTTGTTTGTTTCACGTCGGGTTCACCAATTTTGTACGTAGGAAAAGCGACAAGAAAACGTGGGAATCTACGGGTAACTCTTCCACGTACCTGACCTCCCGAGGTCATGCCGAGATAGCCAGTGGGGATGGAATATGCGTGGGATGCAGACAAACTAGTTAGGCAGTCTAATGTCTTCGACACGCACTAATGGAATTTGTGAATCTAAGGCGAGGAAAGCCCTTCTAACTTGGACTGGTGTGATAGATCGATCAGTAAGGATGACTGCTTGAAGGCTCCAATCAATATCAAGCTCTAGCGTGATTTGATATATGGGTTGTGGAATACGTGGAAAATGACCTGGAATAGTTTCGTGTATGTCCCCAGACAAGGTCATATGGTGGATGGTGGAAATAACTGACTCTACGGATGATTCTCTGGCCTAGTCTAGAATTCTATAGCTTTGTTAGCCGCTATATATAGTAAGGACAATTGTTCGATGATGATGGGTGGAAGTGGAGTGGATTGGAATACTAGTGTGCGTAGGCCAATGTTTATATCTGATTGACTTATGGCTTCGTTAGGCTGTGGGACTTGTGGGTCACAACCGTAGACTCTTGGTTGTTGTGGTTCTATTATGGTCATATACGAAATCAAGTCCTGATTCCTAGTATCCAGGAATCATATGCTTTCTCAGCTTCTATTTTTAGGACCAACAACTACGTGATTTTCTCATAATATCTCACAGGCGTTCATGTAACCTGGATCCTTAGACTAGTATCTATGTATGTGAGAGTGTCTCCTGCACCTCGCTGTGGGACCAAAGGATCACAACCAAAGGTTTGTTCTCTTTCAAACCCTTCTACAGTCATGTGAATGTTTTTCTAGGGTAATCTGTAATTCGGTTGATTTGACCAAAACGTGTATGCTTGGTCATCTTCTATATTCAACCCTCTCAACTGGGAATTGATCAATTGTAAATTTGTTGTTGTTTGGAAGACTTGTACTCTGAGATTTTGGTCTATGTCAACTATTGTTGTGACGAGGTTTGGTTGAGGCACGATTGGCTCAAATATGTACTCCCTAGGCTCCCGGGGTCCCGTGATTGTCATATAAAGTGAAATTTAAAATTTAACTGTAATAAAGTAAATTCTAACTACGTGGAATAAAACTAAAACATATATAACTTCTATTTTTGTATTTAACCTTTTAAGAGTTTAAGGAAAGCAGCTATTTTAAATGTATCTAGAAATAACAACTAAATAATAACTTAAAACAAACAAAATAACCTAGTGTAGTTATTTGTCTGTGCAATTTGTAGATTTATTCTAAATAATGCAATGACTTTCCTAATTTATTTGCAAGATTCTCGATCCTACCTCAGAAGTGAGGAGTGAATCATAGTTTCTCAGAAACTATCAATCCTCACAGCTTCCTTGGAAATATCGAGAATAGAAATTACTGAAATGAAACAATTAACTACCTTATTTGATATGATTCTAACTAGAACTTTGAAAGTTAAAACCTGGATTACACAGAACAGTGGTGAATCTGATGGTGTGTGTGATCTTGTCCCCTCAGTGTGATCTCCTTGTTCTTTCATGTTCACGTGGATCGAGAAAAGCATGTAATGCTAGCATCGACCAAAATAGATATTGGGACAAGGACAACTTAGAATACAAACTGAAAAATGCGAGTAGCAGAGGGATAGCACAAGAGTACAAAGCTTGGCTTATGCAATTCCTAGCGGGATTTTATTATGAGTCATGCAACATAAAGAGACCAGAACCTGAAAATACCCTGTTTGAAGAGAAAAACCTGCAACTTTAATGGCTTCCTAAGCTATTCTACTCTAATAGAATGGATAAAACAACAACACTATTTGCACAAGCTGGATATGTGGCTTACCAACAGCTAGATAATGCTAATAAGCATGCAAAGAATTAAAACTATGGCTCTAAACAGAACAATAGACTGAACTATGAAAATGAGATCTTGAAAGTGAATGAGGGGCAGACCTGGCAGACAGCACTTACACAAGGTGGATATGTGGCTTACCAACAGTTGCACAATACTAACTAAGCCTACAAATGAACTAAAACTATGGCCTCTAAGAAAAATGATAAACTAAACTATGGAAAATGAGAGGATGAGAGTAAAAGATCAGACCCCATTTGCTTGTGCACAAACCATTTATTTATAGCTTTCATTCACCCAAAGATCAAAACCAAACTGAACTCTAAAAACCATTAACAATGGCCAAACACTATTCCAGGTGACCAAAAACATAAATGCATGCCCAAGTCGGAAAGGAAAGCTGGTGAAACGTTGATCTTTTACGTGAGTCACGTCAAAATGCTTTCTGGAAAACACGTGCAGGACCGCCGCTTTGAGCAGGGCGGCGGTTACAGGACCACCGCCCTGCAGGGCGGCGGTTTCATCACTGAAGATCAAAAGGCCAAGAAAAGAGGGAAAGAGGGGAAAATAAAGGACGTAGGGGCTAATTGGGGCATGCGGGATGTTAACGCATACTCCGAGGGCTTTTCTGAATCCTGAACACCTTGCGAGGAGACCTGTATCATCATTGGGGAACTTGTCACATTGTTCTGGTAGTACAATACCTTATAATTTTGGGTACGTACAGGTACATGTAGGTGTAATATATGTGAGAGTAGTAGATATGGATGCAGTACATGTGTGTATAATAGTGAGGGGTATAGTATGTATGGGAGTAATATATGTGAATTTGGTAGACATAGGAGTAGTAGATGTAGTAGATGTGGGTACAATAGATGTGGATGTAGTGGATGAGGGTGTCAATGTGGAAGATTGATTCAAATTATTTATTATGTGGGAATCAGGAACTTGGGATGTAGGATGAGTAGCTTGGTTGTTTTGTAGATGATTAGGGAAGAGCTTCAATCTCTATGGAAATGGAGATCAAGCTCCTATTTATCACATTTAATATATTGCAAACCATTATGTTATTCATGATGTCACAGAGTTTAATGTTCTCCTTATAATTTTGGTTTCATATTTAAAGGTAAAAGAAAAGAATTGGAATAGTATTTTATCTCCACAATCGATTCCACATGGAATCAACTAGGAGAACCACTTCACAACCGATTCAAGGAGGATGCAGATGTCATTTTCTTCATGTAAAATCTCAGCAAGATACAACGGGATCCAATGGAGTTTATTCCTTATTTCAACATTAGATTCACCAGGAATTGGTACAAAATTCCTTTAGAATACATACCCCCTCAAGGTATGGCATTCTTGTATTATTTGAGGTCATTTGATGTTGATTTAGTTGTATTGATTTAGTCATTAGGGGTAAATAGTCTTCCTCACGATTTTTCCATTGCATCACAATGTGAGAAGATTCTAATTCAGGGTGGCAAAATAAAACATATCCCTATTGCTGTAATTATTCCCTCATCACCTAAAATTATTCCTTCCCCATGTGAAAAAAAAATAAAAATGCATCATTCCTTTCCAAAATCAAGAAGTGCCTTTGTTTCCTTATCCTTCTTTTGATGTCTCACAAGTTTGTTATGCCCAGAGCATTCCCCAAACTTTGTGAAAATCCCTTCCATTTCCAACCAAGGCACTACCCAACTTCTTCAAACCATGCATGAGTGTTCTCAGGAGTTGTGGTATCTCAAATTTTGTCCCTCGATTTTATCCAACCCTTACTAGATAGAGTTATCCTATGAGGATGGTAGAAAGGGATGTTTGGTATTCTTTTGGAGAGAGGTAACAGCCCATGCAACACCCAAATAATAAGACCTCGAGCAAAACCATGTAGTTTTTTTGGAGACAACATATCAGTAGAGTAGGGAGGGTGCTTTATAGGATCATTTGGCTTCTCTAAGTGATTAAATCAAGTCTTATGAGCATCAAATATATTTGCACAAGAATGAAATAAATTAGTAGTTCCTTTTTTCTGCCCCTTCTCCTACCAATCTCACCAAGGAAGACAATTTTATGTCTTTGGACGATTGGTCTAAATCAGATTAGGAGGATGAGAATGTGAAAACTATGTAAAAAAGAGGAGCTGAGCGTCAAGATACAGTTGACAGATTTGAAGGAAAATAGTAATAGAAAGGTTGGGGAAGAAAATAAAGTGTTTTTGAACACTATTGGCACCCAAGGCCTTGATGAAGATTTTATTGAAAGTGAGCAATATGTTTCAATGCAATGCAATGATATTCATTACTTTTCATGTCAAGAACTAGATGTTATTTTTATGAAGGATCAATATGGAACAAAAAATGGGGAAATCCATAGTGAAACAAGTGCAAAATCAGCAGCCATCAAGATGGAAATAGAATTTTTTTGTTAAAGAAGAACTATTATAACCAAATCAGCTTATAAATAGCTTCATTTGGGAAGAAAACCTACATGACACCCATGTTCATAAGGAAGAGCTTTAAAAGAGTGGGAAAAATTCATGGATCATACCTTGCCCAATCATGTAGTTTTCTTCATTAGATCTAAAGAAGGAGTCAAAACTAGTCATGCTCAATTAAGAGCATGAGGATGAGACAAAAACCACCAAAGGTCAGCACAAAAGCCTCTGGTATCCAAACATAGAGAATCTTGAGGAGGTAATTTTTGTGTTTTTTGTTGATACTTTGGAAAATTGGGTGGAGAATTGGTTCCATGTCAATTTTTCACTCTTATTCAAGGCCATGTCTAGTGTAAAATCAAATACATGGTCTAAAATTTTGAGGAAGGCAAGCTACTTCTCCCTGCCAATTGTTGGAATTTTTTGAGTTATCTATTCCTCTAGTTAGAGTAGGAATATGTTTGTTTTAAGTAAAAGCAATACTTGTGCACACTCTACATGCTCCACTTGGGGTATGTATGATTTTCCTTTTTGTACATAATTTTTGCAAGTTCATGGTGTAAATCAAATTTTGGGGCAGCTTTCAAAGTGTATTTATCATCCCTAATAGATCATTTGTAAAGATCATATCATAATTTAGTTTTATCATGCTAACTCCATGTAAAATGGATGCTTTAGGTCACTAATCAATTCATCTAGCAGGTAGATGCCCCCTGAAATTCATCAAAAAAATTGTCTATTTTTGCACCCCTTACAAAAATAGAATAACTTGTACTACCACAAGTAAAGAAACAAAAGTTGTGGCTAAGAAGATAAAGCGTCCGAAGTCAAGAAATATCCGCGGAAGAATTGGAGCATGTCGCAGAGGTCAAGAAATCAATAGAGTGAAATAATGGAACCATGAATGTTATATCAAATCTACACTATGATGGATGAGGTCGTGGGTCAAAGAAGAGGAGCTAGCAAACCCACGGCATGAAAAGTGCAAGCCACATCATAAAGACATGTCGTGAAAAGCCTGAGAAAAATGTAGATAAAAATGAAAAGTCTTGGCACATAAAGTAAAACATCTCAAGACCACAGAGTGAAATAAATAGGTTAGTAATGCCGTAGAACATAAGAAAGAAAAATGGAATCCAAAAGCCACACAGGACTGAAAGAATAAAGCCACGTATAAAAAAATGATAGTTTTCCACAGGAGACTAAAATCACCATAAATTTTGATCAGATGATCCAATGTTTGTAAAACTTATATCAATGGATAGGTTTGACATCCTCTATGCAATGGAAACTAAATTTCTTAATTTAAGTGATGATAGATATGCATAAAGATTTAATACTTCTCCAATATGAAAAATCTATTGTTCCATGCAGCATGGGCACCCATCTTTTCTCCAAGTAAAATTGCGTGTTGTAGTGGATAATCAAAGGCATCCAAGTTTTTTAGAGAATTTATTACTTGTTGTTGGTGTTTTAAAATTTGAGTTCAAGTTTCCCTCTCTTTCTCTTATTCTTCTCTCCTTATTTTCCTATAAATGTAAGAGCATTGCTCATTATGATGGATCCCTCTCTATTATAATGGAACCATGTCAAAATGGTGGCCAACTTCCTACAAGTTTCAGACCTTGAGCTTGGTGTCTATAATGTATTTTCACCCCTTTCTTTGAATTTTATCGATTGTGCATCCTTTAAGTAATAAAATCATAGTTTTTGGCTATCTCTTTACCCTTGTCCCATGTTATATTTCTCATTTCCTCTCTGTTTGCATTTCTTGGCATGTTTTGTGTTCTCCTTACTTGCAGGCTCCATTTCATGTGTTTTTTGCGTGCATGATTACATGGTCTATGTGGTTCTTGAATGTGGCTCTCATCCAAATTTTCCCTCTTTATTTTTTCTTCATGGAGAGTGATCTCTAGTGTTATCGCTTCCCTTCTTAGCTTAGGATATCCCCTTTTTTGCATCTCCTTCTATCCCTAGTCCCTTGGCATGTTTAGTTTAGGATTTTCTTTCAATATTAGGTGTAGTGTTTAACATTAGGAATAGATAGAGGAAGCAACCTTCTCCAAAGGCCTATCTTAGTTCACAGGTCCCACAATAGAGAGATGATTCCATGTTATCTCAAATCTTGAATTGTCTATGGTTCAGGCATGGGACCACATTTGAGCTCCAAAAACACCCAATCACATGAATTCTTATATGAAAACAAACCCACACTAGGAACCAAACTAGAAAATAATAAAATTCTAAAACAATGTTTAGATTTATTAGGAAAAAATATGGGCACCAACAATGGTTCTGACTCGGGGATGGACTCCCTTAACGTGTGCCTGAAGAACCATAGAAATGAACATGGAAGAAAAAGTACAAATTCCTATCCATTAGGAAACAAAGTCTCAAATAATGAAAACCACCTAGACATACAGACTTATACCACAAAAACCACCCCAATAAAAAATGACAAAAACTAGATGGAACAAAACACAGAAAAACAACACAACAAAGTAGAAAAGGAACAAAGGAAATTGTATAATTTACAATAATATAAAGCCATACCTTTCAATCAATGAAATGTTTTAAATTTATGACATTGACACCATCATTTCTCCATTCAGGTCCCATAGGAAAAAGGTACATTGCCATCTATGAAATAGGGGCCCATCCAAAGGGCATTGAACTTTCCATGCTTTCCTTTATCCTCATGTCTTTTGTCCCATAACAGAACCAGATCTCCTACATAGAAAATCCAAGGAGTGACCTTTTATCAAATATATTCTTGATTATCTCTCTTAACTTGACATGTCTTAAATAGGACCCTCTCTAAACTTCATCTAACTCAATGATTTGATTTATTATTTCCTCACAAGGGCTAACACCATCCCTGCCATCCAATTGTTGCATAAACTGGTAAGCAGACAATTGAAAAAGAAGGGTAAAAAGTTCTTGAATACCATTAACTAGTTCAAATAGGATTTTACATGTGGATCTCATAGTCATAACTCTATCATCTGAAAGTGAAAAACTTGAGTTTCTCTCCCCATTTTTTATTTATCGCAATCATTATTCGAAGTATTTTGAGAAGATTCTTATTACTAGACTTTTTTTTCCCATTTCCTTATGGATTATAGTTAGAAGCATAAGTAATACTTATACCATACTCATGACACATTATTTTCAAAGGCTTAGCCCTAAAACTCATAGCATTGTCAACAACCAATTTAGAAATGACACCAAATGTGCAAATTATGTGATTGAGGATAAAATCCATAACCACCTGATGAGTTTCCTTCTTATTAGGTATAGGCTCAACCCATTTTGTAAAATAGTCTATAGCCACTAAAATCCATTTGTGCCCAACACTCAAAGGTTTTGACATCTCGCAAATAAAATCCAACCCCCATTGCTTGAAAGGGGCCTCTGTAGAAATAGGTTATGAGGGGAGAGACCTAAATGCCTTCAATCTCCCTGAACATTTCCTGACAACTTTCACATTTCCTTACCATTAAAGTGACATATTTAAATAGGGACGTCCTCCAATAACCAAATCTTAGAATTTTGTGCACAATGGCCTTTCCCATGAAATTTCCCCCACATCACCATGCATGAAATTAATGAACCAACTTTAGGGCTTCCTCTTCTATAATGCATCTCAATAAGACTCCCTCCAATTTTTTCTAAGTTAGCTTGTAGTCTATCAAGATGTATTTATGGGACATCAACTTGAGTGTCCTCCTTTGATTATTATCTAACCCTTTGGGACAATTCAAATGTTTAAGATAATAGACTATGTTTCTATACCAAGCTGAAAGACTTTCCTCCTTATGGGGATATTTCTCATTTCCTTCAATGGCATGAATTTCAACAATCTGTATATTTGTTTCTGACATCAACCTTACAAGGCCCAAACCTTGTACTATCTTGGTAGTTTATATATCCATGTCATATTATTGTAGCTTGTTAACCCATCTACACCTTGTGCTAGACATTTCCATATGATACAAGATTTACTTCACCATCATGTGTGGTACATATGTTATAATCCTTGAGCTGAGAACATAGGGTATGAAGATTTTGGTTTCCTTAACTAGATTGAAATTTTTCTTTTCCATGACATAATACTTTATCTCAAATCCTTGCAAAACCTTGCTGAAAAATGTGATAGGATTTTCATGGCCCTCTTCATTCCTTTGTAATAACACAAAAGCAATAGTGAAGTCAGAAGTAAATGAAAACATCTAAAAATCCTTTTGATAATCAAGACTGGTCAATACATGATCATTCTTGGGTGCCTCTTTTACCCCTTTGAAATATTAAGTCACCTCATCATTCCACTTGAATAATTTTTTAACATATAGGTAATTGGCAGAGTGATTTCTGAAAAATTGGAAATGAATCTACTCACAAAATTAATCTACCCAAAGAATTATTGAATACCTTTCTTCGAAAAAGGAATGGGAACTTTATCAATAACTTCCACCCTTTCTGGATCAATCATTACTCCTTGATGAGATATTATGTGTCTGAGTATTTTGGCCTTCTGCACATCAAAATGAAATTTCTTGGGATTTAGTTTAATGTCATATTCTCTACATCTAACCAAGGTCTTCTCCAAATGTATCGAGTGGTCCCCTCTGCTTCTGGAAAAAATTTAATGTCATACTGGTATACAAAGATGAACTTATTTATGAATCTTATAAAATCAATGTCCATCACTTTCTCTAATGTGTCCCTAGAATGCATCAATCCAAATGGAATTCTAACACACACATAATTACCCCATGGATTGGTGAATGTAGTTTTATATTGTTTTGATTCTTTGACCACAACCTAATTATACCCAGAAAAACCATTTAGGATAGACAAGAATTATGACCCCGGTATTTTCTGCAATAGATTGTTCATATTGGGAAATGGGTAATTGTCCTTGAGAGAGGTCTTATTCAGATTAATAAATTCAACACAGAGCCTTATGTTTCCATTCTTTTTTTTCATTTGTACTGGATTGGCTACCCATGAAGAATACCGAGTAAGCTTTATGATGTCGTCATCTCATAGTTTCTTCAATTCTCCCTACATATTGGTTGCAATAATAAGGTTAATAGGCCTCTATTTATTTATGAAGGGCTTATTGTGGGGTTCCAGTGGTATCTCATGATAGAAAAAATCCTCTCTATAATATTTTAACTTAGAATAAGATAAAGTAAGGAAATCCTAATATTTTTTCAACAGCTTAATATAGGCCTTTCTTTCATCTTCATTCAAATTACTTCCTAACTATACATTTCTAGGATCTTGGCATGAATCCAAATTACACTCCACAACATCTCTTTATAAAGTAGTAGATTTATGAACTACTCTATCAGTGTTATTAGAGGAAGACTCTAGACTAACTAATCCCCTTAGGATCACATTAGTATTTAATTGAATTACTTCCTTTTCGAAAAGGGTTTCCTTTCCCTCACATACCTCTATCATAGGTTTCAAGTCAATGATTTGATCTGTGAATTCTATTTGAAAGTTTAAGAATCTTTTGATGTGTAAATCATCATCAAATACTTATCAGTGTTGGATATTATCAGGTATATAGGGTCAAATCGGTACTTCTACTTCAAATCTACAGTATGGGGATGAATCCTCATTTTCATATTGTGAGCCCATGAGTGCTAGCCTATCAGCCACTACATTGTGGCTTCTCTCATGGTACTCAATATTAAATTAATCAAAAAAATCAATGAGATCCCATACTGCATTATGGTATTGTTTCAACCTTCAATTTTTTGCCACATATAATTTTCTTACTTGTTTGATTACCAATTCATAATCCCCTTTAATAAGGACACCCTTTATCCCATGTCTTAAATAAATCCTTAATCCTAACAAGAGTGCTTCATACTCAGCCACATTATACGTGTAGCCAAAATTCAGTCTGAAGGAGAAATTAAAAGACTCGTTGTTTAGAGAACTCAACACCACTAGTTCCCCGTTACCACTACCAGATCATGTTCCATCAAATTTCCTAGTCCACAGAATCGTTAGGTATTCAAACCAAGCATCCACATCTAAACATTGGTCTTCTAAATCATTGTTTCCTATAAAATTCTCTAATTATACATCAGCAAAAATTACTTCATAAGAAGGATTATTGGGTTCTTCAATACAGTGCAACATTTTATCTTCCCTATATAACTTGACCAATTTTCCCTCCAACAGTATGGAATCATATAACATATCCATTTCGACACTACTTCCCACACTAGCTGCCCACATTCTTGAAAACAACATTCCCCACTTGGTAGGGAAATCAACAATGATAAAATTCATAGTTAAGTAATTTCCTGGATATTCTGCCAATTGCACAATCAATACCCTCACATATCCAACCATGGGAACCTCCCTGGAATCCATGACATAACACTTCCTAGAAGCGGAAGTTATCTTTATGCTCAATTCATTCATGACTGTGATAGGAATGTTGTTACATAATGCTCCAGAATCAAACATACAATTGTGTAAGAGTTATCCATTTATAATAAGGGATGTGAAAAAGGGTTTGACGTCCAACTATGTTTCTACAAAATAAGTTCCCAAGTATACCTCAAGATAATTTTCCATTTCATCTTCAATATCCTCCATCTCATCCTCATCAATTGTGGGGGATGATTATTTATCAATAGGAGTATCATTCAAGGTGATCACATCTTCTTTAAAACATAAATACTCTAAATCTCACCTTTTATGCTTAGGGATCCTTAACAATTCCATAATGGGAACTATAATCTTTATTTGGCTTAGGATTTGGGCCATATCACACACATTATACTTAGGAATGGGGGATTTGGAGGGCACTATGAATGTTTTGTCAAATGTAAAAAGAATTTTTCAAGTGGAAAATGGGGAAGAACTATTATTCATCTTGGGATGAATTACAGGGGTTCTATTTAACACATTTTTCAAGGGAACATCTTTGGGGATATTAGAAAGGATAGGCATCCTTGTTTTATATGTAGGATCAGATCCCTTGATTTTCATATTTCTTAGATTATACTACTTTTCCTAAGAAACTATGGCATTAATTAATAACTTTCGATCCTTGCTTGAAGGAATGTCACCATCGTACTTCTTTATCATCAAGGCTCTTAAATACTCAAAATCATGATTAGGTAATTCAAAATATTGAGCCATATCAACCTTCACATCAATTTCAACATGGAAGGAACTAACCTTTTCAACACAAGCCCATAAATCAACCACATTCCGAGCACAGAGAAAATTAGTAGAAAACAGACCTAACTCAAAGTCTTGCTGACATTCCATCATATATATATATCAATAAAATTAATTTGATCCTTTCCCTCAGCTATAGGTTGATCAAAAGGCACATGGGGCAGTAAGCACTTATCACACTAATTAATGGTAGATTCTTCCTTAGCAGCATCTACTCTTCCCACCAAAGGGTCAGACATTGCTTTATTATCTCTGAAGTTTTGTTGCTTACCAGCGTGACCCATAAGTCCTTTATATATCCTCTCATCTGAAATATCCTTTGACATGATTACCAAATTTTTTATGCTTAGCATTTTGATGCTAATTTCGGGGATTAGGAGACAATACCTTTTCATCATTTCTAACTTATAAGAAATTTCTTTAATGATAATTTTCAAGGTATTAAAAACTTCTTCAAGGTAAATTGTTTTACTATTCTAAGGTTTCTCTGGGTTAACCAGTTTTACACCCTCTCTCTTCAGTGGTTTCCCAACAACTTTAATATTGTTCTTGATATTAATATCCATGGTGAAATCTTGTCTCAGAGTGCAAGGATTTTTATCATTTAGGTAGTATGTTGTTTTCCTTTTAAACATGTCTGAATAACGCAACACTTGTCACGAGTCCTTATATTATTATGTAACCTTGTCATGGTTTTATTGAATCTAGTATTGAAGTCCTAAACACACTCATTGGGGTTCTTTTTAATAGTTTCAAAATCAGATAATAGAAATCTTAGATATGTTTTGTCACCATACGGAACTTTGAATGCATTTTTAATTTCTTGTCATGCATTAATTGATCCATCAAGAAGATCCCTAAACCATTCACAAACATCCTCTTCTAGAGTGTGTACAAATAATTTTACATAAACATCCTCAAATTTAACTTCACAATCATCCATCACATTTTGAAATAACTTCAAATGGTGATCACTGTTGATAGCATTATTTCCTTGGAACTTAGGTAGCCTCATTTTAATCACATTAAGGATCTCATTAGGATAATATTCCATGACATTTAAGTTAATAGGTCCATACATATGAACTTTGAAAGGATCCCTAGGGGGTGGGTTAGCCAGTTATTTTGCATTGGTGTTTTAGGTGGAGGATTTAACCAATGTTGGATAGGGGGTTTTTGGTTTAAAGGAATTTGAACAACTTGATAAGGACTTCTATGAGGAACAAATTCTAAGTTTAATCCCATATTCTCATTATTAAACAAATGAATAGGATAAGGATTAGTCATGTATTCTTGGGATCAAGAGCTTTCTTATACAAGGAGTGTAAATAATACTCCATACTAGATGCTTTAAAGTTGGCATAAGTGCCAGAATAATCCTCAACTAATGGGTTTTCAATCTTGGGAGTTTGAATACAACTTCCCTTTTAGATCTGACTGATTACATGCTTCCATATCTACTTTCTTCCTTATTGTACATCCTCTAGCTCTTGAAGCAATATATTTTTGGGATCAGATTTGAAAAAAGACCACATCCCTTCTAGCTTTGCAAAATGAAAATTAAATCAGTGAATATAATAAGATAAAACTAGTCTATCCGAACTTTATTTTGAGGAGATGTCACTCCAATATCAAATTCCAAAAATTTATGGAACTAAAAAAAAAGTGATTCCTTTAAGAAGACATGAATTACAAAAACTCAAGACTAGAAATGAGAAAATGAAATGGTCCCTAAAAATAGTGTCACTTAGGTGTTGGCTCCCGAAATCACACCTCAAGGATTGAGCAGTCGATCAGACTTAAGAAATCCTTGAGGGAATAATGAGAAGTGAAAATATTGTTGTTAATAGTTGGGGATCTTCCCAATGTTAAACCTAATGAATCATCTCTGAGAGGTAATCATCAAACACCTTAACTAAGGGGATATATTCACCCTGCAACTTTTGGTTCTGACTAGACCAAGGAGAGATGACCTGGGGTTCTGAATAAAGGAATGGTTATCATATCTCAGTTTCTCTTAGAACTAGTATGAATTAATTTTAATTAATTGCATTCATGGATACAATACTCACTCGCTAAAGTTATCACTTGATTATTGTATGCAGTTAATACATCAAATGCAGATCAAAATAGATAGATATTGGATGGTTTTAGACATCATCTTTACGTAAATATTGGAAACTAAGGAGCTTCTAAATATTCCTGGATACCAAATTAGTTGGATATAAACAAAGCATACGTATAGTAAAAAAAATTTAGTGCTGATTTGCTAGAAAATTAAATGTATGGTATGCAGATATGATATGTTTTATTTGGTACAAGGATGGTCAAATATTTTAAAGTTGTTATAGAAAGTTGGAGGCAATTTTTTTATGACTCTGGTATGTTAATCCTTACACATCGACAAATCCATGCTTACAAGATTGTTTGGAAAGTATAACTAACTCAATATGATAAGTGATTTAACACTTGCATTCATTGATACTTATTAAAAAATAGATTTATTCCAATGTAATCTAATGATATAGGAGTAGTAAAATAAACTAAATAAATGAAGTAATAAAATACTGAAATACACCCATTAAAATCTAAGCAATGAAATGTGAAACCCTAATGTACAAATAAGGTTAAGAAGGGCTTATATGATTTGTAGATGTCGTGAGATTATGTCATAGTGTAGACTAGGTGAAAAAGAGTAAAAACCTTTGCACATGAGCCTGAAAAGGTACAAATCTAGACTGTCTAGCTATATTCAGGTGCCTCAAGTGGTATAGGAGCACCCGTGGGTGCCCTGGTCTAAAATTTGGGCACCTTGGTTTATGGAAATGACAAAACAACCTCCTTTGAGGTGTCATTTATTATTCTCCTCCATTTGCTTCATGTCACATGAATGTTGTATGATCGCCAATGTCATTTTAGACCTACAATGTAGAATCACTTGTAAAGCCCCAAATAAATCATTAAAATCCTAAAAAATAAATATGCATATGAAGTGTTCATATTATCCTCAACTGCCAAATTGATGGACTTATCACTAGGTGTTGCACTACATCTCAGACCTAATTTAGTTCTAAGTGTGTGTGTGTGTGTGTGTGTGTGTGTGGATATTGTGCCCTAGGTGTTCTTGTATCAGTCACACTTTTTGAAGTAGTAAGTAAGTAACTAAATGTAGAATGCAGTAAATGTGTGCACGGAAACAATCAAATCCCCTCCTATGAAGTGTGACATAAATGAACCAACCTTTTATGCCTTGTGATGGAGCTATATGGATGCAAATGTAGCTATAGATGTATTTTATGGATACAACCTTAGGTAGAGATAGTTATTTTTTAGTGTGTGGTCCCTCATTATGGTCACATAACTTTATATTTGTATGGTTCTTTCTTTAATTTTGTAATTAACCCCAAAAATTCTGCCCACCAAAAATATAAGAAGCTCAAACAGCTAGAAAGTGTCCAAAAAGTGAGAGGAAAGTACAAAGAGGATCAGGGCGCCTGGAGGGGACTAGGGTGCCTAAGGCGCCCCATTCTTGGCTAGGCGCCCCAGTCGAAAATATGGAAAAAAAACACTATGAAGGTACATATTGGGAAAGTATGAGTGTAAGGTTGAAAATAATGACAAAAAATTAATGCAACAATGGCCAAAGATATGGATTAATTATTATTGTTTTCACTTGAGAACCATATGAATATTAATATGAGACCAGGACTAAGTAATGACTCATGGTGCATGATTTAGTGTCTACATTTTCCCCAACTTTATGTTGGTGACTGGAAATCTTGGTAGCATAAAGTAGATAGAGATGCATACCTGATAATCCATATAGAGTGATGTAGAATGCGTTCTGAATGAGTAGACAAAGTGTGGAGTTATAAAACATGGAGCGTAGATACTAAAATGCAAAAGTGTAAAAAGTGATGAGAGTAAACCGAAGGTGAAAACGCATGTGTAGATGTTAATGCGTGTCGTGTACTTTCATGACTAGTATCATGTGTGTGATGTACCCACTATGTGTGTGATGATGACTGCTTACTTCCCAAATGGATGGACCTACAAAAGAGAAGATGATCAAGTAGTCAAATACACATGTATATGTGTAATGTGTAAAAAAAATGCATGTATATATGTAAAAAACATTTAAAGAAATTATGAAAATGAAAAAGGAACATGTGCACCTAATCCGTGATGAGAAAAAGGGTGTAGGTAGGATCTTGTCAATGTTGTGTGAGATTTTTGGGTGGTCTCACGCCACTAGCTGAATAAGTGTAGGGAGTAAAGTCTGATTTATCCTCCAACTTGTAACTGCTTCGTGAGAGTGAAGAGATCTCTGTACCATTTGGTTTTTTGGGTGACCTGATGCCATGGTAGTGTAGAGAGGAAGGTCTGGTTTAGCCTTTATCATTTAACTTCTCCCGAATGTGTTAAGGACACCCTATTTTGTAAAAGTCGTTGTGTATGGAGTTTTTAGACTAGTCTAAACCCACTCATTGTATAACCCACCGTGTCAAAGGAAAAAAACTGAAAATTGAATTTTATCAGTACAGTGTGTAAACCCAAATGATAACCCCCCTTTTTGGGGGTGCATGCGACATTGTAGATAGGAGAATATGGCCGAAAAGAGGACCAGCCACATATGCTAAAATTGTGCCCTGTAGGGGGAGGGGATGTGCTTGGTAGAAACCAAGGCACAAAAAAACAAGGTAGCTAGAAAATAAGCGTTAGTACAAACATGCATGTAGAAAACAAGTGTAAGCCAAATAGAGAATGTGTAAGCTAGAACATAATCAGATAATTTAAACACATAATAAGAAAATGTAGGCTGCACAAAGTGGGTTGTAAACATGGGACACCACGCACGATGTCACAAGACACTCAAGGCCACAGTGGTCGTAAACAAACAAGTGTGCACATAAGATAAAGGGAAAAGACTGAAAAACAATAACAAGTAATAGTAGACATTGTCAAAAACAAGTATGGAGACAAGTATCCCTAAAAAATAAATGCTACACATAAAGCACCCATTAGTATATTAGAAATATAAAATTTATGTCAAAGCATTTATAACCAAAGTAATGTGCTACGAACAAAAATGAAACAATAGCACATGTAGTGTATGAATGTGGATACCCCAAAAGCCATTGTGGGACTGGTAGTCAAGCATCCATGTTACATGTAGTATCCTTGTATAGTCTGTGATCACAACTAGAAAGAAAGGGAATGTGCATGTGTGTATGATAATTATAATGGCATACAATATATCTATCTAGCATGTGTAATAAAATAAACATGTAAAAGAAAGTGCAAATAAGAATAAATGCAACCATTAAATGTAGTATGTTGCAGATGGATGGAATGGAATGTGGAGTGAATAATGGGAGCTATATACCTTCTGATTGAATGGAATTGTATGTAGTGATGTTCATTTATTATGCCCTTTCAGTAGTCAATAATGAACCATAAGCAAGAGTGCATCATTGGGAAATGGTCAAACTATGTGTTGTGTATAGAGCACTATGATAATTATGTATTGTGAATATGTGACATAGACATGAAATATGTGTTACTATGTAGCATAATCGTATAGCATGACAAGATGAATAGAAAGGAGTGGTGATTTAGCTTGAAGTGTATACCACTAAATGATGCAAGAGAAAGTGATGATGTAGCCTATGATGAGATAATTCTAGAAGAAGTGACCATGTATCCTACAGTGTTTATCACTTGGTCTAGGTATGTCGCATGAGAAAATATTGAATGAAAAATGTGTAAGGGTGATGAGGTACATGTTTTATGTACACCCTTAATAATTTAATATGGACTGCGAGACTAGAGTGCGTCATCAAGTAGTGAGTGCAGCACATAGAAATTAATGTGTAAAATGTGTAATGTGTGTATTAGGGTGTATGGTATGTAATATGAGATGCGTAGATGACCTAAGATGTGTAGATGCATAGTATATGTAAGATGGAAGATGTAATAGGTAAGGTGTAGGATGTAAAATGTAAGATGACATATATGATGTTTTAAAATGTACAATATGCAATGGCTATGGTGTAATATGTGAGGCATGATTATAATGTGTATGATGTACATAGGATAAGATGTAGGGTACATAGAGTATAATGTATGAAGACATGCAATGTCTATAGTGCATTGTGTGGGGTTCGTGTATATA
Organism: Taxus chinensis; assembly: GCA_019776745.2. NCBI lineage: Eukaryota > Viridiplantae > Streptophyta > Pinopsida > Cupressales > Taxaceae > Taxus > Taxus chinensis. The sequence continues at coordinate 351,199,006 of CM034147.1, read as the reverse complement.
GATATCCCTCAATAGTCAAGTGTGAACCGAAGCATAAGAGTGTGTCATCGGGTAGTGAGTGTTGTATTTACGCATAGTATTTCTTAATATGTATAGCATTGAGTGGATTTTTGAGTGGTTTTCCCAAAAGGGTGGTGAGGTAATAAACTCCACCACTGAATTCATCACTGATAATGTATGGAGAAAGATAATTTGGCTTTAATTTACTTTTAATAAGGGCTTCAGCATTTTTATTCTTTTGATTCTCTTTTGGGATAAGGTCACCGATGTTGAACTCACGAGAACAAATTTTATAATTTTATGCATGTGTAATGTGAGATTGATATGTGTGAAGGTATTTGAGTGGTTGGACACAACATAACTCCAACATTTCTAACTCATGTACGTAGTTTTTTTGATATTCATTGTCTTTAAGAATGCCTTTGAGAGAAATGCACAAGGAAGGGATATCAAGCTCAAGTGGAATAATAGCCTCAACACTATAAACCAATTAAAATGGAGTAGCATTAGTAGGTGTACAAACAATAGTACAGTAGGCCCATAGAGCATAGAATAGTTTATTATGCCTATTGTTACCACTGGAATCTACCATATTGCACAATATTTTGACAATGGTTTTGTTGGTGGCCTCAACTTGGCCATTTCCTAATGGGTAATAAGGTGTAGAAAATGATTGTTTAATTTTGTATTTGGCACAAAAATGTTTAACATCCTTATTTTTGAAATAAGATCCATTATCAGTAATTGTAGCAGAAGGCACACCAAAGCGCGTGATGATATGGGTGGTGAGGAAACAAAAAATTCTAGTACCAGTGACCGTTTACAGGGGAGCTACCTTGACCCATTTAGTAAAGTACATGGTGGAAGTAATAATGAATTTACATCCTTCGAAAAATTCAGGATTGATTATACCAATGAGGTCGAGTCCCCAATGAGAGAAAGGCCATGTTGGATTGATTTGTTAGAGATCATATATGGGTGCATGGTGGATGTTACCATGTTTTTGGAACTTTTTTACAACAAGTAGCATATTCAAGGAAATCCTGCTCTATGGTAGGCCAATAATACCCCTAGTGTAAAAGCTTTTGTGACATAGCCTTACCAGAAAAATGGCCACCGCACATGTTATCATGTATGTATGAGATAGCAGTGGGGATATCCGCAAGTTCTAAGCAGTTTAAGATTCAACCATCAAGTCCATGTTTAAATAGTTTGGTTCCAACAATGATGTAGTAGCTAGCCTTGTGCTATAAATGTTGAGCCTCGTGAGGCTAAAAAATTTTGGGGATATTTTACTTATATAATTAATTATAAATGGGTGTAAACCATTTAGAGTTCTCTTGGCCGTGTATTATGGCACAAGCTGCAAGAGGAAATGTAGAGATAGAAGGATTTTGTAAGTGTGTAATTATGAATGTTTCTTGTCCATCGGTATTTTTTTGTGGGATGAGTGACTCTATATGATGATTATCCTTACGAGGAATGGTAGTGATAGTGTAAGACTCAAATGTAGCCAAGAGATCTTTAACCAGTTTGTTGTATGGGATTAAATTATCTTCTTTTGTGTTATATGTATCATTACTTGATTGATGACAAGTTCAGAATCGCCATGTATGCACAGATTATGAATGATTAGTTTTTGAGTGGTGAGAAGGCCAAGGATAAAGGATTTGTATTCAATGATGTTATTTGTATGTGAAAACCCTTATCAATATACAAGGGAGTGGATCACCCTATGGGGTGATGAAGACTATCCTAGCCCCTGCACCAGAGTGACAATGAGACCCATCAAAGTACATTTTCCATGTGTTAGAATCAATGGCATAGGTAGTGAAATCATCATGGAAGGAGTCTGAGATAGTAGATGCATCAAGAAGGGGTGTTATGGTTAATTGATCAGAAATGATTTGTCCTTTAATTACTTTTTGAGGTATAAAATTAAAATAAAATTTAGTGAGAAGCATAAAAAATGTGATAGACACCTCGATATATGTGTATAGGATAAGAGGTATCGTAAAGGTCCACCATAGTGATGATACACACCTCATTGTTAAGGAGATAATGACGTAATTTATCTGTGGCAAAAACAAGGCCGAGGTATAGATTTTCAATGCAACTATAGTTACATTCATGAGAGAGAAATGTGTGGCTAATGTAGTAGATTGCTCTTTCACGCTTATAATCATTGTGTTGCGTGATCATAGCCCCTAAGGCATGAAACGTAGGGAAAATGTACAATAAGAAGGGTCAGTCAACTAGTGGAGGAACTAATATGGGTGGTTGTATAAGATATGCCTTTATGTCCTCAAATGTTTTTTGACATTTCTCATCCCATAAAAATTTAGTATATTTCTTCATAAAACGTGTAAATGGTTTAGTTTTATTAGTAATATGTGTAATTAATCACCAAATAGCTTAAATTTTTCCTTTCAATGATTGTAGTTGATGTATATTTTTAGGGGGAGGCATGTCAATAATGGCTTTAATCTTGTTAGGTTTGATTTCAATGTCATGTTTTCATATTTTATATCCCATTATTTTACCATTTGTGACCCCAAAAACACATTTTTTTGGGATTTAGGCAGACGTGGTACTAATGTAAGCACTAAAAAAATGTGTGTAGATCTTGTGCATGGTTATAACGATGTCTAGACTTAGCTAAGATGACATCTATGTAATATTTGATAATCTTGTGAATATAATCATGAAATATATCTTTCATTTCTCGTTGATAAGTGACCCCGAAATTCTTATGGCCAAATGGCATGAAAGTGTAGGAAAACGTTCCCCAAGGTGTGGTAAAATAAGTCTTCTCTTTATCAGCGGAGTTGATTTTGATTTGGTTGTAGCCTGCGAAACCGTCCATAAAAGAGAGAATATCATAGTCAGTGGTAAAGTCAAAAATAACATCAATATGAGGCAAAGAGAAACTATCCTTAGGAAAATATTTATTTAAATTGTTAAAATTTGTACAACAATGGATGCAGGCATCTGGTTTCATTATTGGTACAATGTTAGATACCCATTCGGGATAATCAACAACCCAAATAAAATCAATGTCAAGTAGATTTTGGATTTCTTTCTTGACTAAGAGTTCCACCTTTGGGTGCATTTTGTGGATTTTTGGTTGGACTATTTTTGCACTGGGGTTAAGGAAAATATTATCCATCACAACAGATGGGTCAATACCCAGCATATCACTGTAGTCCCCTACAAAAACATCAAATAAGTTTATCAATACTTGTTTGATATTTTTTTTCTCTAGGCGTGAGAGAGGAAGCTAAAAAAACTATGCATGGATTTTCATATGTTCCTAGGTTATATTGGATGGTTTCTTCATTAAGAAGGTCTAACCAATTTTTAATGTATGGATCTATAGGAATAGTTTCAGGAGAATCAGTTTCATGAGAAATTGTATTGGGCTCTCCAAATTAGGTAGCGGTTTGAAGTGATGGTGGATAACTTCGTTTATGGTGAAAGGAAGGAAATCGATCATAAACCCCCATGTGTTTTAAGAGAGCATCATCGGTAGAAAATGTGTCTAAAGTATCCCAAATGGTAGATTCATTATCAGTGATGAATTCTTGATGGATAAGAGGAAGTGAGGAAGTGTGTAAGGCATTATAAACTTCTGAAGGAGGGATGGATATGGGTAAATCCCCCAATTAAAATTTATTATATTGTGTGGGAAAATCCCAAAGTATTTTTATTCCAAGTTCTTTTTGATATGATTTTGTATTGGAGAATCCATAATGGCATAAGTATTCATATCCTAACCCATATTTAGAAAAGTCTTGAGTAACATCAAAAGAACTAGGGGTATCACTAGATTGTTCAATAGAATTACAATATGTGAAAGGTAAAGGATCAGCCAAAACATCATAAACAACTCCCTAATAATTAAATTTAAGTCATGTATTTAAGGTAGAAGGAACCGCATGCATAGCATGGATTCATGGTTGTCTAAGAAGAATGTTATGATTGAGGTTATTAGGCATGACATGGCATGGAATAGTGATTGTAGATGGACCAATAGTGATAAGAAGGATAATAGTACCTGTTGTCAAAATTTCACCCCCCTGGGTAATTTTGATAACATGCATCAGAATATTCAAGTCCTAGGAAAATTGATTGATTCGGGGCCAAAAATCATGTTGCTAGAGTCCCCTCAAATATTTTCTAAGTTCCCTGTCTGAGAGGAAAAAGAGCAAGCTCTGAGAAAATGTAAAAAAAAAAGGTTGCAGAAGGAAAGTAGGTTGATCTAAGAAAAAAATCGTAAAAATGACTAAGTCCTAGTCCTAGGGGCAGTCGGGACATTTGGGACAAAAAGGCGCGAACCGGCCGAACCGGGTGAAAAAAGGCCAGACAGTCCAAAATCAAATGGGACAATCGGGCCAAAAAGGTGCGGACTGGCCGAACCGGCCGAAAAGATTCAAGTCAGTCCGAAGAAAAATGGGACAATCGGGCCAAAAAGGCGCGAACCGGCCGAATCGGCCGAAATGAGTCCAGAGGGTCCAAAATCAAATGGGACATCTGGGACAAATGGATGCGAAATTCCTGAACCAGCCGAAATGAGCACAAAGGGTCCAAAATCAAATGGGACATCTGGGAAAAATGGAGACGAAGTATGCAAAGGAGCCGAAGGGGCCGAGGACCAATGAGAAATCGCCACGTGCCACAAAGAGAAAAGTCAAAAAGTCAAGGGGCGAGTTTTCGAGCACCGATCCGAACCAATGGGATAGTGCCACGTGTCCCAGCTAGGGCCCACAAGGAAAATTCAAAACACAGCCCTCCGAAAGGTAGAGGAGAGAGAATTACGTGACCAATCAGAGCCTGCCACGTGTCGTCTAGGTGGCGAAGCGCGGGAAAATATTTCGAAATCTGTCTTGGTCTATTCCGTGCCCTAAATCTTCAGATCGCCATATCTTTTGATCCAGAGCTCGGATTCCCACGTTCTTTATATCAACGGAAATCTATTGAGATGCTCTACATGATTCTGGGATCAACCTCGAGTTTTGGTGCAGTCTGAAGAGAGAAAATCAAGAAACGGCTCTGACACGTGTGCACTGCCAGAAGTGACATTTCAGCGGCCAAATTAATGCAGAATGGGTCGCATTCTCCTCCAAATCGGTCAAAGATGGTAGGGTATGGGTTGGTAAGGTATCCTATGCTATTTTAATGCGTTGGAATTCAATGAGGAATGGGCTTACATGTTTTCCCACGTTTTCTGTCCCCTGGGCTCGACCCATGCAATGTAAAAGCCAGATTTGGCTCATTTTAAAAAGGAGGTTGTTCATTTTTTCGGCGGGGCCCTCCCTTCTTTTCTTCTCTAGGGTTGAAAATGGAGTTCGAACCTCCTCCCTTGCTTTGTAATGGCGTTTTTGCCTCTTATTAATGGAATGATGTTCTGTGCAAACTTCTGGAGCAACAAAACGTGTTTTGTGACGCATCTGTCCATCCTTCCTCATTTTTGCTTGTTCTCTTCTTGCCTCTCTTCATTGCAGGTATTGGTGCATGTTCGAATGTTCATTGCAGGTTTGGAGCTATGTTCATGGAGTTTTGGGACATTTTTTGTGTGAAATATATCCTTGGGTTTGTGATGCTTCTGTCCATCCTTCCCATTGCTCACCTCTCTTTGTCCCATGGCAATTTTGATAGATGTTCAACATCCTCCTTCTCTGGTGTATCACCATTTTAGTGTAGGATTTTGCTGCTTTTCCCTTCTCTCTCTCTCTCTGTCTCCTTGGCATGGTTAGATTAGGATTAGATTATCTTGCCTGCACTGGAATAGCTTGTGGCAGGTAGTTTAGGAGCAGGAACCAGCCTTCTCTGGAGATTCCTTTCTCATTCTGCAGGTCCCACACCTGGAGAAAGGATTCAATGTTATGCAATCACACTGGATGTTAGTATGATCAACCTAGAAATATGATCAACAACCAGGGGTGCTGTGATTTTACACTAACATTTTTGGCACGCCCGGTGGGAGCTTAGAGGTCTTTCACTTCATCTTTTGCAGGTTGATGTGTTCCTGTGAAGATTTCAGCCTTTGGAGGCACTTGCAAACACATCTGGTGACTCCATCTGGTCAATAACCATCTCTGAAGTTGCAGACCTTCCTTTCCATTCATTTCCATCCATTTTTCATTCATCCTTCTTTCCATCCCTTTCATTCTTTTCCATTCCGTGAAGTTGTGCAACCATGACTTCATTTCCATCATGGAACTCACATTTACAACAACAGCAGTATTTTCCACTTCCAACATGTTTTACAAATCCTCCAGATCAGCATGCATACTCATATGAACAGCAGTGCCAAAGTCAGTTTGGCAATGAAGCTTCCCAAGAGCAAGAGTATGCATACAATGAAGACCATCAGATCCAAGATGCTGGTCTGTTGGAGAAAATCCAAAAGATGGAGGTGGAGATGGTGCAGTCTAGGGCTCAAGCACAAATGAAAGCTTTTGGAATCAGTTATGGAGCACCCTGTCCATGGGTGGGACCTTTTCCAAGGCATTACAGCCCTCAAGAGAATCTTGACTTCATGATTGCAATGTTGCCTTTGCTTGCTAAGTGGATTGAAGAAATAGAGGTGTATGAGAGAAGTATTCAGCAACCTTGTCAACGGGTAAGCACACCATCTCATGCCTTTTCTTTTCCTCTTTCCCAATCTGTTTCATTTCAGAACTGTCAAGTTTCATACTCTCCATCTGCTGTCCCAAGTGTTGAATCCATTCCCCCATCCCCTATTCTTCCACCCCATCTCAATTCTTCTTTCCTTTTCCCTTCCAAACAGTCATCCCCTCCACAAGAGCTAACGGAAATCCCCCTTCCTCCAAAGAAACAAGAGGTTTCACCACCTCCACCACCACACAAAATTGTCAAATCAGTTGAGTATCAACCTATCCCTCCTCTTGCATTCCCAAATCCATGTTGGGAGGATGAAAATCAGAATTCCAGTCAAGGAAAACAACAGCAAAAAGAGAGTGCCAACAAAGATGAAGAAATTCAAAATCTGAAGAGTTGGGCTCTTGGATTTGGGATGACAAAGATCCCCTTGATGGTTAAACCTACAGAAGAGGCTAGGGTTAGAGAAAAAATGGTGGTCAGGACTGATTCTGTTGCAGCAGAAGAAGAAGATCTTGCAGTCCCAACTTATCCTCTAGAGCAGCAAATTGAAGAGTTTGACTTGACAAACTTCATGCTGGAGAAGGAGTTCAATCAAGAGCAAGATTGCCTTCAAACATTGGAGGAAGGAGAATCTGCTCCAAATCCAAAAAAAGAGGAGCACAATCTAGCTGTGGAGAAGAAAAATGCAGATCCAAGGGGCTTTGAGCACAAAGCAAGTTACAGGAGAACCTTCAGTTCTTCTTTCCACTTCATCTCTCCTCAAGTTCTAGCACTGAAAAGGAGTTTGATCTTTCAAACTCAATATTGGAGAGTGAAGGAACCATGGTGGTCAAGTTGCAGATCAAGAGGACACCATGGAGGAAGTTGAACATGAGCAGCAGGACAGCAATGAGGCAGTTTAGCCTGTCAGATTTGGAGGACTATTTTGATGGAGAAGAGCTGGTTGAGCTTTCACCTTTCTCTCTTTCATCATCCACATTCCAAACACCAGAGCCTGCTGCCATAAAGGAGAGCTTTAATTTGCAGCAGCCTGCATCTTACATCAGCTCTTTGGGATCAAGATTGGAAGATTTTTATCTTCCATGTTATTCATTGGAGGAAGAGAAAGGACAGAAGAATTTCACCATTTCTTCCACACCATCCATTCAAGAGGGTCTACAAGAAGAATCCATTCTTGGAGTTGAAAATCAGAGCTATGGGCATATCAAACGGACCAGACCTTGCCCAATCAGGTATTTGGCTTCATTCGAGCCAAAGGAGAAGCCACAACCGGTCATGCTTGCTTCTGAGCATGAGGGTGAGTTACAGAGTACCAAGGATCAGCTGCCATACCTTTTCAATCCAAATGCAGAGCAACTAAAAGAGGTATTGGATTTGTTTTCAGCTGACACCTTGATGATTTGGGTGGAAGACCAGCTTCTCGTTGATTTCCCACTCACCCAAACAGCCGTGATCAGTGCCAAATCAGTTGCATGGCTGCCAATTTTGAAGAAAGGGAGCTATTTTGCACAACCAGTTGCAGGGTTTGTTTAGCTTGCCTTTGCTTCCAGCTAGAGTAGAGTAGGTAGATTTGCTTTCAGTAGAAGAAGTGCTCGTGCACACTCTGCATGTTCCATTTGGGGCATGTATGATTTTTCAGTTTTGTACATAGTTTTGGTGTTGCCGGTTCTGCTCTTGCACAGTTCATTTCAGTGGCATCTTGGTGAAGACACTCCAGGTTCAATGGGTTTCCAAGTGGCTCAGAGGGAGGTTTTCAAAGTTCAGATCAGTTGCAGGTTGTAACTCATGACTCCATGCCCAATGGATGCTTCAGGCTACTGATCATTCATCTAGCAGGCAGATGACCCCGCTGAGTCACCAAACTGTTGTCAAAATTTCACCCCCCCTGGGTAATTTTGATAACATGCATCAGAATATTCAAGTCCCAGGAAAATTGATTGATTCGGGGCCAAAAATCATGTTGCTAGAGTCCCCTCAAATATTTTCTAAGTTCCCTGTCTGAGAGGAAAAGAGCAAGCTCTGAGAAAATGCAAAAAAAAAGGTTGCAGAAGGCAAGTAGGTTAATCCAAGAAAAAAATCGTAAAAATGACTAAGTCCTAGTCCTAGGGGCAGTCGGGACATTTGGGACAAAAAGGCGCGAACCGGCCGAACCGGGCGAAAAAAGGCCAGACAGTCCAAAATCAAATGGGACAATCGGGCCAAAAAGGCGCAAACTGGTCGAACCAGCCGAAAAGAGTCAAGTCAGTCCGAAGCAAAATGGGACAATCGGGCCAAAAAGGCGCGAACCGGCCGAATCGGCCGAAATGAGTCCAGAGGGTCCAAAATCAAATGGGACATCTGGGACAAATGGACACAAAATGCCTGAACCGGCCGAAATGAGCACAAAGGGTCCAAAATCAAATGGGACATCTGGGACAAATGGACGCAAAATGCTCGAACCGGCCGAAATGAGCACAAAGGGTCCAAAATCAAATGGGACATCCGGGACAAATGGAGGCAAAGTACGCGAAGGAGCCGAAGGGGCCGAGGACCAATGAGAAATCGCCACGTGCCACAAAGAGAAAAGTCAAAAAGTCAAGGGGTGAGTTTTCGAGCACCGATCCGAACCAATGGGATAGTGCCACGTGTCCCAGCTAGGGCCCACAAGGAAAATTCAAAAGACAGCCTGCCGAAAGGTAGAGGAGAGAGAATTGTGTGACCAATCAGAGCCTGCCACGTGTCGTCTAGGTGGCAAAGCGTGGGAAAATATTTCAAAATCTGTCTTGGTCTGTTCCGTGCCCTAAATCTTCAGATCGCCGTATCTTTTGATCCAGAGCTTGGATTCCCATGTTCTTTATATCAACGGAAATCTGTTGAGATGCTCTACATGATTCTGGGATCAACCTCAAGTTTTGGTGCAGTCTGAAGAGAGAAAATCAAGAAATGGCTCTGACACGTGTGCACTGCCAGAAGTGACATTTCAGCGGCCAAATTAATGCAAAATGGGTCACATTCTCCTCCAAATCGGTCAAAGATGGCAGGGTATGGGTTGGTAAGGTATCCTATGCTATTTTAATGCGTTGGCATTTAATGAGGAATGGGCTTACACGTTTTCCCACGTTTTCTGTCCCCTGGGCTCGACCCATGCAATGTAAAAGCCAGATTTGGCTCATTTTAAAAAGGAGGTTGTTCATTTTTTTGGCGGGGCCCTCCCTTCTTTTCTTCTCTAGGGTTGAAAATGGAGTTCGAACCTCCTCCCTTGCTCTGTAATGGTGTTTTTGCCTCTTATTAATGGAATGATGTTCTGTGCAAACTTCTGGAGCAACAAAACGTGTTTTGTGATGCATCTGTCCATCCTTCCTCGTTTTTGCTTGTTCTCTTCTTGCCTCTCTTCATTGCAGGTATTGGTGCATGTTCGAATGTTCATTGTAGGTTTGGAGCTGTGTTCATGGAGTTTTGGGACATTTTCTGTGTGAAATCTATCCTTGGGTTTGTGATACTTCTGTCTATCCTTCCCATTGCTCACCTCTCTTTGTCCCATGGCAGTTTTGATAGATGTTCAACATCCTCCTTCTCTAGTGTATCACCGTTTTAGTGTAGGCTTTTGTTGTTTTTCCCTTCTCTCTCTCTCTCTGTCTCCTTGGCATGGTTAGATTAGGATTAGATTAGCTTGCCTACACTAGAATAGCTTGTGGCAGGTAGTTTAGGAGTAGGAACCAGCCTTCTCTGGAGATTCCTTTCTCATTCTGCAGGTCCCACACCTGGAGAAAGGATTCAATGTTATGCAATCACACTGGATGTTAGTATGATCAACCTAGAAATCTGATCAACAACCAGGGGTGCTGTGATTTTGCACTAACAGTACCTAAGACACATTTGGGAATGTTTTCAAAGCCATTAATGGAGACTTATGAAGGAGCTAAATAACTTTCTGAAAGACCTAAGTGATGAAGAAATGTGATATTAAAAATGTTAAGTTCAAACCCATTGTTAACTAAAGCATGTTTGACCCTAATATTGTTAATACAAACCTAAATATATAATGGGGGTCATTTTCTAGTATTTTTTAAGAAGTTAGTTCATCTAATGTGAGAGTGATTTGGTCCTCATTAAGAGATAACGCCAAAGTAAAGTTGTGGTATATATATTCAGGTTATGTGTGAGGAGGAATATAGGTAGTAGTCAAATGTGATTTGAGCCTATGAATACAATCGAGATGATTCTATAAATAAGCATGGATATATATATTCACAAGGAAAAGATTGTAAGATGAAATATAAAGTAAAGAAAAGAAATCAATAGGGATCCTAAGAACTTGAATATCAAGTTCAAGGTTACCAAAATGATTAACTAAAATAGATTTATTCTAATGTAATCTAATGTTATAGAAGAAGTAAAATAAACTGAATAAATGAAGTGATAAAATATTGAAATACACCAAAGAAAATCTAAGCAATGAAATGTGAAACCCTAATATACAAAGAGGGTCAAGAAGGGATTAGATGATTCACAGATGTCACAGGACTATGTTGCAGTGTAGACTAGGGGAATAAGAGGAAGAAATCTTCACACATAAGCCTAAAAAGGTGTAGATTTAGATTGTTTGGCTAGATTAGGGCTCCTGAAGAGGGATAAGGGAGCCCATGGGCACTTCGGTCTGAAATTTGGGTGCCCTGGTTTGCAAAAATGATGAGAAAACCTCCTCTGAGGTATCATTGAGTATTCACATGTGTTCACTTCCTATCACATGAATTTCATTGTATGTTCGCCAATGTCATTGTAGATCTATAATGAAGAATCACCTATAAAACCCAAAACAAAGCATCAAAACCCTAAAAAAAATAAAGATATATATGAAGGGATTAGATTGTCCTCAATTGCCAAATTAATGGACTTATCATTGAGAGTTGCACTACATCTCAGACCCAATGTAGTTCTCGGTTTGTGTGTGTGTGTGTGTGTGTGTGTGTGAATATTTTACCCTAGGTGCTCTTGTGTCTATCTCACTTTGTGAAGTAATGAGCAAGTAACTAGATGTGGAATGTATCAAATGTGTTCATGGAAACAATAGACTACCCTCCTATGAAGTGTGATACTGATGAACCAGCCTTGTGTTCCTTGTGATGGAGCTAGATGGATGAAAATGTAGCTATAAATTCCTTTGATGGATGCAACCTTAGGTGGAGATATTTAGTGATTGGTGCTTGGTCCCTCATTATGGCTCCACATAACTTTATAATTATATAGTTCTATTTCTTTAATTTCATAACCAAGCCCAAAAATTCTGACCACCAAAAATATAAGAAGCTTAAACGGCTAGAAAGTGCCCAAAAAGTGAGAGTAAAGTAAAAAGAGGATTAGGGCATCTAGAAGGGACTAGGGCACCTGGGGCACCCCATTCCTAGTTGGGCACCCCAATCCTAGCTGGGTGCCCTAGTCAAAAATAGGGAAAACATATTATGAAGGTACTGACTAGGAAAATGCATATGTAAGATCGAAAATAACAACAAAAAGTAATGCAAAAATGTCCAAAGACATAGGTTAATTATAACTCTTTTCAATTCAGAACTATATGAATATTAGTATGAGACTGAGACAAAATAGTGACTTAAAGTGGGTGATTTAGTGTCTACATATACTTAGTTAGTGCAAATGTTACTAACAATCTTCAAGATCCTAACCACAAATATTTGAGCTAGGATTTAGATAAAATACTTATCACATTTATTTCATACACCCAAAATACCCTTAAGGGATAACAACAACCCTTCCAAAATAATGCTACCCTTAGGATTTTACAATTGAACTAAAATATTGCAAAGCAGACACTACCCTAAAAAATTCTCATAGAAACTAGAGAAATGAAAAAAAAATGGAAATACCTTATTGTACTTCATAGAATGAAACCAGTACAAGATTGCAACAAGGATTATATTTTCTTGTTCATAATTTTTAAACATGAGAAATAGGAAGGCGTGATTCCATTAAAACAGAGATATTCTAGTGATATGAGGTTTGGTAAGTAGATATAAACAAATACCTTCAAAACCTGCTAATGGTTATAGAATGCAACCACCTTAGCATTTCCTCACAGATTTGGACAATTTAGGAAAATGTTTAGAAATAATAAGAAACTAGAATTAAAGTAAAACCGATCAACAAAGTTAAAAAACTTCCCTCTCCCTAGAATGAGGACATGCCCCTCATTCTTATATAATTTCTTCACAATAATATCTTCCCAATTTCCTCCCAAAACTATCAAAGAGAACCTCCAAAATTTGTTTCATGGAATCAAAAATATTTTCTAAAATGAGGGGGGAAAACCTTTTAACTAAAAATATCCCTTCTCCTTTTGAGTGGGCTGAGTAAAAACATGTAACACAATGGCACTTTAAGGAAAAATAGAAGGATATTTCTCTTATCCTTTAACAAACCTTTTTTGTTTTCTAACAAAATTGTATTGTGTTTGAAGAAGGCCCCATACTTGGATGATTCCAAAATATCTTATCATGATGAATTTTTTTTTTAAATTTCCCTCCCCTAACTTCTTAATTTTTTTATTTCCACATCCATAGGTTGATTCTCCAAATTGTCCCTCATTTTTCCCTTGCAAGCATAAAATTTTTCAAATATATATATATATATAAGACAAATTCCTCATCGGGCCTGTAATGATAATAGAATATTATTTCCTACCTAACATTTGTGTTATCAAGATATGTAGAAATATTTTTCCCCTTCTTTATCCTCTTCAACAACTTTATGGTTGTCATCTCAATTTTCACTAGTCATAGCACATTAGAAAGGTTAAAGATTTTAGGATCTCCTAGCTTTCCAACTTGGGAATAATCCCTGAAGAGCTTGACGAGGTTATCTATAATTTCCATCTTGATTCTTTCACCACTACCCACTCTAATTAACTTATCAATTAGAGAGTGCAAACCATCAATGTATTCAGTTTCCTTATATTTTCTTATCTAGGAATACTAACACAATTTTTCAAGGTTTCAACCCTCATATTTGTAGCTTCATACTATTCATATTGATTTCCAGCAAATTTAAGGGAAATATTTCATTCCTTGACAAGTAAATCATCCTACAATTCTGTGAGGGATTTCATTTTTGGTAATATATCACTCGAGAATTTTTTTCAGTGTAACACTTGTCCAGTAATGCCTTGGTTTCTTTTGTCTTTTCAAAAATATGATCATAGTGTTTTACACATTCCTTAATCACTTATTCTCCTCTGATGACTAAGTCATTTTCCCATTGTATGGTGATCTCCCCCATTTCCCCCAAATCATTCACCCTCTTGATATCATGGTTGGTGATTTCAAGAGCTTTAATTTTCCCTTCCTTGGGGGTCTTAGTCATTTTTCTAAGTTAGAAAAGGCTTAATTTATGGCCTTTAGATCTTTTTTTAGTCTCCTTAAACTCATCAATTTTATAGAAGACTCCCTCTACTACAATAGAGAAATCATGTTTAATTTCTTTAGTAGAGGGATTACCCAATGGGATCCTTGTGATCTATAAATCAAATAGAGATGCCTCAATCAGGAGCACATTGGATTTGGGAGTTACACTTTCCACAAATTTTTATCCCCTTTTTTTCAAAACTGCTCTTAACATAACTCTTGTAGTTTTTAGTGGCTTAGAAGGATTGAGGGTGGAAATACTTTGTAAATCATCATTATCTAGCTGGATTTCCACCTTCATTTTTTTGGAAGAGCACACTCTACTCAGTCTCCAATTGCTTTCCATTTCTCATCAGGTGATTTTGGTACCAAAGTTACAGAAACAATTACAAGGGATTTAGAAGAAGAAAGGGTTGAAGAAATGGTTTATGTGGTTATATACATTGTTTATTCCTAAGCAACCCCTTTTACAAGTCCCTCATGGCTATTTGTTTTATTATTTGTCTCAGTCTGGTCTCCAATTTCTTTATTCTTTAGAGTTGAAAATGGGTGGCTATTAACCTCTCCTTTTTCCTCTGTTGAGCTTTCATCCCTTTTTTCCCTGAAGAAAGGAACCACTTCATGAGACTCTTGATGAGAAATATTAGTCACTGGAAGCATGTTTTCAAGAACCTCTACAACCAATTTAGTATCCTAGGGTGTTATTACAACTATAACACCCAAATTTTCTTCTTGTGGTGCTTCCATGACAATCCCTTATGTATGAGATTGCATTATCGCATCCTCTTATTGGTACCTTGAACTTCATACTTGTTACCTTGTACTTCTATCACTGATGCACTATCTATAATTTTTTAGGGGAATATTCAATTGCCATCCCAACTTCAGATGTAATGGGCTCCCTAAGAGGTTTCTCTTTTATCAGTTTTTCATCACTCTGTTATGAAACTGATAGAATAGGGGACGTTGTGACACTCACAACCGGTTGTTCCTTAGTGGGTGAAACAACCTAGACCAGTGGTGGAAAATGATTTGAATCAATAGGAATTGATTCCATAGTGATTGAAATTCTTTAGGATTGGGAAATGGTGAGTGAAGGTATGGGAACATTAGGAACTATTTATTTCTCAACTTCTTCCGCTTTCTCTAAATCAACCCACTCAGATACCCTTGTTTGCTTTCTCCTTCACATGTGAACATGTTATTCCTCTTCTTTTGAGTCTCATAGACCTTATTTTTGCATTGGTACCTTAGGAGGAACCTCTTATAAACTCACTCTTTTATACTTTCTAGTAGTATAGGTTATTACTTTCTCCTTTCCTTTTGATCCTAAAATTGGTGTTGAGATAACCTGCAAAGGGGTAATACAAATAACAAGGGCTCTACTCATACTTCCCTGAAGCACCTCCTCATTCCTCTTTATTAATTGAGTAAGAGAAGTACCAGCTTTATTTATATAGCATTTCACATTATCCCTTACCTGTGTTGATGATAATTTCTTAAAAGGGATCTTGATCTCTTATTTCCCTAAAACATCTTTAGTAGCATGAATTTTCTGATATGGGGGAATAGCATCCTCAAATATCCTGTTAACTATATAATTCCTTAATACATAAGTATTTTGATAAATCACATCTACGCCCTTTGAAAAAACCACCTCAAAGATCAATGAATAATATTCATAATCTTATCACAATTTATCTTACCTTCATCAACTTCCCAATTGACTAGTAACAAAGGTTGAGAGGCAATGTTACCCCTGATGTAATCATCACTAATTACATTCTTATCATCCTCCAACCCCTCATGAACCTGAAAACTCTGAAGTCCACCATCTGGGAGATTTTCATCCTTAAGGAACTCCTTTATCTTACTTCCTTCTCATCTTCTGAATCCATCCAAAAATATTTTTAATGGACCTCATGCTACATCAGATTGGGTGCAATATTGTGCACAATATATTTTATATCATAACGATGCCTCACCTTAAATTTGTTTACCATAAACCTACCCATTTCTGATTCTAAAATTATTTCCTTCTATATATTTGAACAAGTATAGTTCCCAATAGTCATAAGGAACTTAACAGGGGATGTGAGATATTTGTTGGTAATGATTTGATGTACTGGTAGTAATTGTCTCACTAGTTCCATTAATGCCCATTTTTCATCTAGATGCCTTGGGAGTAGGTAAGGATTCCATCAATACCACTAACCCTTATATAAGATAAATTCCAGAACTATATGAAGTAACATCCATATTGGGTAAGAACCCTCTTAAGATCTCGAGAAAATCTTTCAGTTTCCCATTTAGGATGAAAAAGGAATATCATAGGTGCAAAAATATATTAAAGAGATTCCTATAGTGTGACTCATAATTTTCCAATTGTAACTTGAAAAATACATTATATACCTTGGTACTATTGAGATCCCCCTCTGTCTACAAACCTGGGAATGTCTTGTGGAAGGGGATATTATATATCAGGTATGATGACATAAAAAATTCCTCCGTACCAGCATTTTCCCCTTTTGCAATATGGGCCACTCCCATAATTTGTTCATGAATCTAGGTGCTTATTAATTCATCCCAGGGGAGAGGTTTATTATTCATGAGAACTACCTCAGTAGATTGAAACACCCATTTGTGAAAGAGATTGATAAATTCCATACCCATCATCTTGTTCACAATGTGATCACATCTCCATCTTCCTCTATGAATTCTACTCTATTCATCTTTTTAGACATTTTGGATACATAGAACCAGAGATTTATTAGCCAATGGTCGTTCATAAACTTGGTCCACTTTCTTATTTGTGAGTTTTGATAGGACCGTGTTGAATGTATGGTGATGGTGCCTTCCTCTTGTGCAGGCAGAAAGCCCAACATTCTGTCAAACTCTTCATTCTTGAATACAAGACCATGCCCCCATTTTTATCCTAAACTTCTCTTGTCTCATGGTTATAATGCTGGGTGAACACCTGTTATGTTTTTGGGGCCTATTTTCATGTTAGAGTGTGGTACACCTTCTATGTGTTACACTCAAGTATTTTTATGGCGGTCCTGCTCTCCGGTGAGTGGGTTAGGGGGGTTCGGGGGCGAAGCCCCCAAAGCAAATTTTCATGGGTGGTTTATTAACCCATGGGTAATGGGTAACCATTATGGGCTGTTTTTGGGCCCATTGTTTTGTAAAATCACCTCTTCGGCTACCCATAGGTTTATGGGACAGTTTTGTTTTTTGCCCATTGTTTGATACCCATGGTTTTGTAAAACTACTTAAGCAGTTGTCTATTTGTATGGTCTTATGAATATGATAGAAATACAAGCAAATGTATTGCAGATGTGTTTTGAATTCGGGTGTGAATTCTGTAGAGTTTGTTGAGCATAGCTCTAAACGGATCTGGGTATTGTATTGAGAGAGTGGATGAGCAAGTGATTTTTTGTGGACGTAGCCCAAATTGGGTGAACCACATTAAATCTTGTCTATCTATGTTGTGTTATTTATTCTGCACTTTTACTTGAGATCTGTAATATTTTCTGCATATTAGTTTCTACTGTTGTGATTCTATAAGGGATTATTCCGCATATTTTATCTCTTATTTCCTAACAACACCCATACAAGTTTTGGGCACTATGTAGTGGGATGGAAAGTGGCAGAGAGACCAATGTAAGTAATATCCACAAGGGCCATAGTTTTACTTCTTTCTACGGTGTGTAATCTCTTCCTAAAATCATTCAGGTCAACATTAACTAGGTTAGAATCTGTGATTCTATCCATGGGAGAATTAAGACCGGAGGTTATCTTTGGAAAATTTAAATGAATCTTCATGGTGATGAAACTTATCCAAAAATCCTACCTTTCACTAAAAACTAGCTTGAGCTTCTTTCTCAAAGATACACTAGAAAAAGGAATCTGATTCACTTACCCATTCAACCAAAGCTCTAGTTGTTGCTTGAAATTTAGATAGAAACACTGTAACTCCTTTCATTATTCATCGAATACTTTCCGCTATAATTCTCCTTAAGGTATTTTTGGTACCTTCTAAAAGTTTCGAGCTTTTGAATTTAGAGAAAAAATTTATATCAAATTCTCACATTAATTACCCTTAGATCCTTTCATTCATTCCGAATATTGAATTTATGGGAACTTCTTCATTATTCTCATATTTTTCCATTTTCAACCGTTACAAACCTTTTCATGTCTTATCATCCATGTATTTCTACCATGTGAGTCACTCCTTTCCGAACTTCCTACTTCCGCATACCTAGGTCGTATACAGCTAGTACATTTATGACCCTTTTTTAACTTTCAAAAATCCTTGGGAATATATTGCAAAGAAACTGATTATATTATTTTATTATGGCTCTTTTGTTAAGTATTTTGTCCCCAAATTCTAGATGCCCTCGATTTCTCAAAGCTAGTAATGACTAAGTATGAAATGCTCGCAGCAGTCTCCACGTTTCTATCTGACACATGTTTGATATAGCCCAAAAGGAAGGAGGACCCTAAGCGAGCGTAAGTCCTCCACATGGCCCAAATGAGGATTCTAATCAAATAGGGACTCAGTGGAAATACCAAGAAGGGAGTAGATGTGTGGATTTATATAAATGGATGAAATATTTATTCCAAAACCATGAAGGTAAAATATCCAAATTAATAGGGAAGACAGTGGTGGCATTGCATTTAAAATACTAGGGGTAGGAGCTAGAAGGATAAGTGAAAGGCCTTATCAGAATTGAAAGAAAATGGTGGTAGCTTAAAGTGACAGAGGAAAAACATTTCCTATCAAAGGAGGTGAGATACAATAAAAAGAGGAGGAGCTTAGAGAGTAGAAAAAGAGAAAAGAAACAAGTTATGCATATTTTGTAAGAGTCTAGCCTTAATAATTCTCTGTCGTAAAAAAGAAGTGAAATATGTGCTTTTTGAAATCCTTACATACCCATTCTCTATATGAATAAAGAGTTCTTATTCTATGCAATCAGATTTTTATGTATGTGTTAAAGCTTTAGTCTTTTATAAGTAGTTCTAACTAAATCAGAGAAATTGATCATGTGTAGGTCCCTTAGAATTTCTTTACTTTGTTTATTATCTAAAACTCAACCTTTCATATACTTGCTATTTGCGTTATTGAAATAGTGGATCATGTTGTGTAACCCTTCAACTCTTTTGATATAGGTTCCAAGTATTCTATAGTTTTCCTCTCTTTTAAATTCGGCACATCACTTATCTATTTCAGTCATTTACATGCTTTTCTAACCTAATCCTAAAAACTAGAGAAGATCTAGCTTCTTTAAAACCTGGAGGTCACCTTAGGGTGAATGTCTCACCAACCTAAGGTTTCTTATGACTCTGATGGTCCATCTGTAAGGATCATCATCAATAGTTTTCCTGGCACGCTGGTGGGATATTAATCTTTCCTATAGGTTTAAGAAACACCTAAGGTTTATCAACAAATGTGAACGAGATCAAAAGCAAGGGAAGAAGGTCTCATCGACTATTTGTAGCTATCCCCTCCATGACACATAAGAGGAAGATAGGTTCAGAGGTCTTCGTCCCCCCTGAACCAGACTCTCTCAACCCCTCCACTAGGTAGGCCCTTCACTCAGTAAACAAGGACCCTCGGACCTATCACTATGGCACACCTTCAGCCTCCACTACTGAGACAGTTTGTTTCATGGGATCAAGGAAGCACCCTCATTTTTCTTATGCCCCCGGAAGTATGGAATCATATTCCATCCAATGCATTGAAATCATTTCCCAAGTTCAGTGGTGAAGACTTCAAAACCCCCAAGGAACATCTCCAATATGTAGCGAAGATATGTGCGGTACATTATATAAGGGAGCAAGATGTTGCCTTACGATTATTGGTCATCTCTTTCAAGGGGAGGGCTCTGGAATGGTACCGAGCCTTGAACCCTAACACTATCAGTAATTGGGACCAGTTGGGAAGACCATTTGTAGCAAGGTTCAGCAAGAAAGGAGACCGATCATCAATCCTACAACAATTAATTGGTATCAAAAAGAGTCAACAAGAGTTGATGACAAATTTCAACACCCAGATCCACAAAACTTGGCAAAGGATTCTAGTCTAAGCTAGTCCACCTATAGGTATGGCTATTGTTTTCTACTTAAAAGCCTTAAATTCAAATATTTTGGTAATGATTCAGTCATTAGGAGAGGATTCTTTGCCACAATCCTATAGCCTTGCGGTCTAAGATGAGAACAACCTAATAAACGCAAGGAAGCTTCCTCCTAGAACTCTTTTGCCCATAAATCCTGAGATAGCCCCATTTTCACAAGTACAAGCCCAAATCTCAAAATCAAGCCCTGCTTCTCTATACAATTACCGCCAACAGTTGCAGCCCCCACTCCTACAACTACGGTCTCATATTCATTCCCCAAGATGGATGAGATGAGAAACATCCTAAGAAGTTTCTCAAACGAGATAGTAAACCTTAAGAGAAATCAGGTCTTTTATCCAAAGCAAAATTATTAGAATGTCCAAAGTAGCTAAACCTCTTACCCGTCTACATACTAGAATTCTCAGAGGCTACCAACTACTCAGCCATCAAATCAAATAGTCCCTATACCCATGTCACTTCAAACCACTCCCCCAAATAGCAATAGAGAGCTCGTCCTTGGAAAAAATCATCTAGCCGAGGAACCCAACACCTGGCACTTCCCTTACAATAATCCTCATATACCAAGAGACTATTCCAAAGGGAACTTATAGCTAAGGATAGCTAAGAAACAAGAAAAAAAGGGTTATGATGCATCTGTTGTTGGACCTCATCAATCTGAGGGAGCCCAAAGCACTGCTTTCACTATCCAAATGCAAGGAATGTACTTAGAACAAGAGGCCAAGATTACACTAGAGCATTCCCTTTTCTCCTGGGTAGAGGGGGAGGAGGGGAGGAGTCCATTTTTATAAATGAGGTATATATTCCAAAACATGTGTAATTCAACTACAATACTCACTTCAAGAAAAGGATCATTGAAGTAGACACACCAGCTTCTAGTTCGGTTGAAAAGGTGTATAAAGATCCTTTAATTATTATAAGTGTGTCATTTCCAAAAAAAAAAAAATTCCCTAACCAACTATACATGAGAAATAGGTCCATCACCTTAAGAAGGAGAGGAAGAAGCATCAGCCACCTCTTAAACCATTACTAGTTGGACCCATCAACATAGTCCAACAACTAAAAAAGGCACCATCTAGCGCATCCTTATGGGATCTCTTAAGCATTCCCGAGTAGAAGGAGCTGCTCTAAGGTGTGTTAAGATAGGTGGAGGATGCAACCATGGTGGGTCCCATGAAAGGATCATTCAAAGACACACGGGTTCCTTTAGAATCCATCTTGATAAATCAAAAAGAAGACATGAGTAAACCAAGGCCCAACCCATTCTTTTTTACTCTTATTATAGGAAAGAAGTTACTACATAATTCCATGATAGATTCTGGCGCAAGCACTACTGTCATGCCTTAGGCAATAGCAGATGATTTAGGATTCTAGTATGAACCCTTGAAGAAGGGGGTTATGAAACTAGACAAGAAGTATGTGCCAACCATAGGAATTATCAAGGGACTTCCATTGTAACTATATTCCTATCCAAATATAATTGTTTGCCAAGATATCATGGTGATTAATTTCCCACCGATCTTCGGGATTTGTCTCTCCCGAGACTTCACAACTAAAATTAGTGGCTACATGTCTTTGGATTGGCTCCGCTTAATTCTATGCACCAAGTATGGGTCCAAGATGAAGGTCTTGTCTAAACCACTCTCCAAGGAACATATAACATACCAAGTACCTTCTAGTTTTGAGGCCTCCCATACTATGATCACAAGGGAAGAAGAGCTATATATAGAGGACAGAGAACCCCAGGAGGTTGACCATCTATTTGATCTTCCCCCTGGAGATCCATTTGGAAAATCTGATTCAACCAACCTAGGCACTTACATCTTTTCTGACAAAAACCCCACAATCCCAAAGGTAAAAAGTGAGGGTGACGCACTAGGGAAAAGATCTCTCAGTGACCCTCCAATATGGAGCTTATATTTTGACAAAGCTAGAAGTAAGAACGGCTCAGGAGTCATATTTTCCTCACCTTTCTGACTAGTAGGAAGATTCTCTAGTCATTATGTTTCCATTTCTCTTGTACTAGTAACAAAGTGGAATATGAGGCCTTGGTGCACAGTTTATGCACCACCTGGAACGAAGGTATTAAGCAGCTAAGGGTAATCGATAATTCAGAATTAGTGGTCACACAAGTGAGGAATATTTCCACCACCAAGAATCCAAGGATGAGATCCTACTGGCACCAGGTCTGGGATCTAATAGATGATTTTGAATCTTTCAACATTAAGGTAGTTCCCCGTGAGCAGAATGCAGAGGTAGACATAATGGCTGCCATTGGGTCTCAATTTGACCCAGCCCAGGACCTTCTAAAAAATAAATATTCCATAAAGGTAATCATTTTCCCCTCAGTCCCTGAAAACCTCCATCATTGGTAGGTGTTTGTTAATGACGGAAAGGTCATACATTTCCTCCAGAAGTCTAATCATTTTGCGAATCAACTCCATTCCAAGGTTAAAGAAGCATATAGAGACCAGGTAATACAGTTAAAGATGAACAAGATCCCAAGAAGACTAATTACGCTTGAAAACATTTTCAACTTAGATGATGCTAGCTCAGATCAAAAGAGGTTAGAAGTAGTAAAAGAGGATTATGTAGAGATGGAAATAGCCAAGGAAAAATGACTAAAAGTTGGAAAGGCAGTAACTCAAAAGGATAGATACCTAACTCATGGATTTTTGTCATAACTATGAAAAGGTGATGGCTTGGACATATGACAATCTTCACATCTATAATAGGGATATCATCTAGCACACCATTGAGCTAGAGGAAGGGGCTAAGCCTGTAAAATAGAAATAAATACCTGTGAATCCTAAAGTGGAGGCCCTCATGGAAGAGGAGTTGAGAAAATTTTTGGAAGCTCGCATCATTTTTCCAATCAAGCACACAACATGGGTCTCCACCCTAGTTCTAGTAAGAAATAAAAATGGTGAAATCTGACTCTGTAGATTTCAGGGATCTAAACAGATCCTCCCTAAAAGACCATTATCCCCTACCCTCTATGGAACAAATTTTATAGACGGTTGTGAGATCCGAGATGTTTTCCCCATTGGACATCTTCTCAGGTTATAACCAAATATGGCTTGTAGAAGGGGGTCAACATAAAACTACTTTCAAAACAAAATGGGGAACTTTTTCCTACGCAAAGATGCCTTTTGGAATCATAAACGCAAGGGCTACTTTTCAAAGAGCCATAGACACTGCATTTGGGGTGTTGATAAACAAGGTAATCCTTATATACCTTGATGATATTATTTTGTTTACCAGAATGGAGGAGGATCATTTTGATGCTTTAGAATCCGTGTTTTAAAAATGTCAAGAATTTGGGATCTCTCTTAATCCCAAGAAATGTATTTTTGGCATTCCCCAAGGAAAACTCCTAGGAGCATGTGGTATCAAAAGGAAGGAGTTTCCATTTATACTTAGAGATTCAAGGCCATCTTGGAGATGCCCCTACCAGTCAACAAGAAGGTTTTTCAATCATTCTTAGGAAAGATAAACTTCGTTGGCAGGTTTATATCAGATTTTGCGGGGACCCGTCTGCCCCATTACTCTCATGTTAAAGAAAGATATAATTTTCAAATGGACTGAGGAAGGTTGGAAATCTTTTGAATTGATCAAAGAGGCTATTGTATCGGTCCCTAAACTCCACAACCCCAACTTCTCAAAATATTTCATCAGGTATGTATACTGGGGGGAAAATAGCATGTAGCATCTGTGTTAACTCAAAAGGGAGAGCAACATGGGGAGGAACACCCCATTGTCTTATTTTCAAAAATGATTCACAACTATGAAACAAGGTACAATTTTTTGGAAAGGCAGGCCTATGCCATAGTCAAAGGTTTGAATAAATTCAAACACTTGGTCACACATAACAAAATTCTAGTCATGGTGGCTCACCCAAGCATCAAAGAGTATATAATAGAGAGTGAGATAACTAAAAAAAGGGAAAATTGGATAACCAAAATCCTAGAATAATGACATAGAGATAAATCCCACGAAGCTTGTAAGAAGCACAGGCACTGTGTCAATATTTGACACAAGAACCGGTCCGCGAAAACAATTGATGAGTCGGAAAAGATAATGTACCTGCAGGAGGTTAAGCCCGAGGGGTAGATCTCTGACAAAAATTCATTGTATTAAAACTGGAGTGTACCCTAGCCATCTCCCCTTGAAAAAGAGGAGGTATTACAGGAAATAAGGGACTCATTTCACTATAATTAATGGCTTCCTTTTTAAGAGTAATTTTAATGGGTTGATGTTGAGATGCCTTGAAGATGAAGAGGTCAAAAGAGTCTTAAGAGAATTACATCATGGAGACTCGAGTAGTCACTTTTTGGACCAAACCATTGCTATAAAGATCTTACAGGTAGTATACTTCTTGCCTAGTTTGTTCACCGATAGTCAGGTGGAAACAAACAAATGTAAGGTTTGTCAAGTTTACGTATGTTTCCAAAGAAACGCAACGTTCCCCCTTAACCCCATTTTAATTAAGGAACCTTTCACACAATGGGGTATTAATTTCATCAGAATGGTTAATCCAACTTCAAGTGCTGAACACTAGTGGATTATCATGAAAACTGATTATTTCACCTGATGGACGGAGGTAGTCCCACTTAAGGAGTGTACTAAAGATGTGATCCTAGGACTCTTACAGGATATCACTACTCATTTTGGTTCCCCCCGCACCATTATATAAAACAATGCTAAAGCTTTCCCTAGAGCTAAGGTGTCTAGTTTTGTGGTCAAACATAGGATATATTTAAGACGTCCTCTAACTATTACCCACAATGGAACGGTCTAACAAAGTCTACAAATAAGAATCTGATAAGACTCATTAAAAGTATGAGACATGAGCATAAAATGTTGTGGCATGAACATGTTATAATAGCCTTATGGGCCGATTAGATCACTCTAAAGAAGATCCTAAAATATTTTCCATATGAAATGGTCTATGGGAAAAGTGTTGTGATGCTAATTTCTTTGGAGATTCCCACATTACAACTGCTGAAAGGATTTGATATAGAGGGGAATGGAGTGATATCAGCAAGTCTTACCAAGTTGGTAGAACTCCAAGAAAATCATGAAATCACCCACAAGGCCATGATTAATCACCAACAAATAGTTAATACATGGTTTGATCAAAATATATTAGATCCGAACTTCCAAATTGGAACCATCATTTTAAAGTGGGATGCTAGAGCAGCTAAACCCGGGAACCATGGAAAGTTTGACCCCTTATGGACTGGACCATTCATAATCAATGCATGCAAGTAGCATAACTCATTCAAGCTCAAAACCATGGTAGGAGATCCTTTGGTGATTCCAGTAAATGGGATTCATCTAAATCCCTACGTTTAGGTATCTTCTAAAATTGTATCATATGTTTATATTATTGCCTATTTTTTAGTTTTAGTTTTGTTTTGAGCCTCTGCTTTTATTGGATGTTTTTGCCACGTGATTCACTGCCCCTATCCATGTCACTTTTGATATATCAAAGAAAGTTCCCCTACCATCTTCTCACATTAAATTTATCATCAAAGGTAAGGGCCTCTTTTCTCAATAAAATATCAATAATCAATGCAAGATCTATCAAAGGCGTCAAGTTTAGCACCTCAGATCTCTTAAAGGAAGCATTATAATAAATGACTTCAGGTACATAAAAACTTTTACTCTTGGGGTAGTAATGGATATTAAATTCCCCTCAAGCTCTATTCGATAGGATCATTCTGAAGCATTTAGATTTTTATCAGTGAATATAAAATTTTCCAAAAGCTTCAGAGTCATTTAAAGAAACTCATATCACCATGGCCAGTACCACCTCCAGCTCTGCTTAAGTGACAAATTCCTACGTAGTACAACCCATTCCTCCTCGAAAACACCATCCAAATTTAAAATACCCAGACCTATTATCTTGGTATAGTGACCCTTCACTGGTTATCGACCCCATCAATGATATATTTGATCCCAGTCTCAACAAAAGGCCTAAAGCTTTGAGATAAGTTACATGCACTAGGTTTAATCTTCAAGGAGACTCGAAGTCATTCAGTGCTAGGACCTAGAGCACTAATCTTACCCAATACATGGATCCTCTCACACACCCATGCCTAGAGCTCATAAAAATGTGCATGGCAAGTTTTAACTCAGGAAACCATACCATCAAGGGCCGAAATTTAGCTGTTGTAATCACACCGCAAGAAGACCATTATTTGTTTCAGTAGGGGAGGTATTATTATAATCAAGAGGCAAGAAGACCATTGTTTGTTTCAGAAGTTGTCCTCCTATGGCTTCACCTTGATCTAGGACTCATGGAGGTATGATCTAGATGGGAAAATAGCTGAAACCTTGTCTAAAAATAAAATCAAATTCCCCTGTAAACATGAAACGAGACCATTTTTTTATTCATGATGAAACCCCAAGAATGAAGCACCTGAGATCTTCATTAAAATCCAAGATATCCCCACTCCAGACTGGGATTCATTTCATCTAGTGAAAAATGCATTTGACCCTACTCTAATGATTGGGAAAGGGCTGAAAGCAGCCTTAAGAAGAAAGGACTGGAATTCCAGGAAGATTGAGGGATTTTGGACATACAGGCAGGAAATCGGCCAAACCACACAGAACCTCAAAGAACTTCTCATTGACAATCCCTAGGAGGATAAGTGGGACATGGAGCATGACTTTGATGTAGACAATGATGATATACTTGTCCTCACTTTTGAGAAACCTCTCAGGTCAACTGCAAGGTCCTCTGAGCTACAACAATGGATACCTAAGGTACCTTCATCGGCCACTCCTCTTTAGACTGCTCCTCAAATTTCTCCATCCCCTGAGCTCTCAAAAGCTACAACAGAGGGATATTCTCAAGGTTTTCATGCAGGATTGGGCACGTGGGTAAGGGTGCTGAAATTTGGCCTAGTGGAAAAAGCCACATTTAATGTTAAGTATGTTGGTAGGTGGTATAGCATTTATTGTTGGAGGGAGGTAAAAACTATAAATATAAGGTTAGGAAAGTCATTATTCTACCTTTTTATTATGAAGTTGAAGTGCTTTTATAAACTAGGGCATCCAGAGAGAGTTATGTGAAGGAAGAAGAATCCTAGAAATCTAAATGTGTGACTATAGTGGATCTGCAAACCAGGAGGAAGGAGTACATGGGCATGAGAAAAGGTTGTTTTAAGTGCGTCATCTTATGGAAGGTTTTCCTACTTAGGTTTTGGCAGCTAGGGCACGGAGATAGAAGGATTTATTCTAGGAGTTGAGCTTTGGAGTTGAGTTTAGAGTCAAACAGAGTAGTAGAGTAGAGTAATAAGTTCTTAGTTTATCCTAACATAAAGTATGGCACCTAAAAAGGAAACCATTTTTCCAAATAAATAGAAGGACAAGGGAAAAGGAAAGTAAACCACTACCATCGCAAGCTCCAATGAAGAATGGTACATAGAAATCCAATACCCAAATGGACTATTGCTAGGAAAGGAGTGGGTGTCACACTTAAGACAAATGGCCATAAGTGATTATAACCATCGCACAAGCACAACTGAGAAGGAAATGGTGTTAGAGTTAGTCTATCTAACTAATAAAAGGACACCATATGGGATGCATATATACAGCAACGAGGTGAAAGTCAAATTGGAGAAAGCAAGGTTATTGAAACTATATGAGCTGCCTTATTTTGGCAAGCCCAAGTGCCTCTATCAATGGTTGATGTCGTGCATGCATGAAAACCATATTTAATTTACAGGATGTAAGATGCATATAACACCACAATTTATATCTAAGTTCACTGGTCTGAATGGTGAAGGGGAATCCATAGATGATGATGTAAGTGACAAGGAGGCTATCAAGGAGACAGTAGTAGTGTATGACTACAAGAAGAGTTTGCGATACTTTGACATCATAGAGATTCTAGACGCTATTATGAGGATGGCCACCCACTTGGTAACTAAGCTTAATGATCAAGAATGATGGATACAAGTGAACAAGGCATGGTTGAATATA
Source organism: Taxus chinensis (assembly GCA_019776745.2). Taxonomy (NCBI): domain Eukaryota; kingdom Viridiplantae; phylum Streptophyta; class Pinopsida; order Cupressales; family Taxaceae; genus Taxus; species Taxus chinensis. Next base: position 351,170,853 of record CM034147.1, on the reverse strand, counting down.
TGCTAGAAGATATCAGAGGGAACCATCTATAACTTTTGTACTTTCATTACAAATGAGATTATAAGTAGTGCACAAGTAGGAGGTAAGATATTATTTGGTAACTTCCTCCTCACCATTTTCTTTTCAGAGATTGGAGTACCATATGGGTTGGAGAAATTTGTTTGGGAGTATCTAGAAGAGAACTCCTCACCCGTGAAAAGTTTCAAGAAGTACACTTTTGAAACCATGATGGCCGCTCATAAGGTGCTCTTGGAGAAATTGTATAAATGAATGTGTGACACATTTGGAGAAAAGTGGAGGATCCTAGAGAAGTTTCCCATGCTCATGGATGGAGAATCAGAGTTTGCAGTATATCAACATTTCTACATTGGTATATTTACATTAACAAATGGGACTAAGGTTCCATGGTGCAAGCTACCCTTCTCCTTCACCACGTAATACTTCCAAGCTAGAGTCAACCAGTTTAAAGAAGCCAAAATACTAAGGTTCAACCTTAGTGAGGTGGACCAAGACCACCTCAAGCTGCGTCGAAATCTCTTGTACCTTAAAAATTGTGCATACATGGAGAAGTATGTCTCCCATGAAGTGCAAATGATGAAGCCCATGATGCTACCAATCACCGGAAGAACTACAGTAAGGGTGTATCTGCACATAAATCCTAAGTTTGAGAAAGGGTCCTATCTGGAGAGTGATTTATCCATTCCATAAGACCCAATAGGGAGAAATAAGGTTCACCAAAGAAGAGATAAAGATAAGAGGGGCGAGAGAAAAAGGCACCAAGTGTGCAGACCACACAATCTGTGGGCGTGCCAGAAGCAATTGCTAAGCCTAACACTTACGCATGCAATAAGAAGTCCCCTATCAAGGAAAATTCCCAAGAAGAAGAAACACCAAAGCAAGAAGATCCCCTCACACATGAGGAGTCACCAAGGAAGATGTCACCTAGTTAAGAAAAATAAAAGGAAGAATCTCCTATATTGAAATCCCTAGTAAGGAAGAAGTAGAAGGTGACAGAAGAGGCAGACTCATAGGAGATGAAAAATTTTATATGCCTACATTGGAAACAAGGATGATGAAAATCCTAAAGGAGGTAAAGACCATCCAGTGTATGATATACATGACTCAGAGGAGGAGGAAGGTGAAGAGAAGTATAACAAAGAGGATGAGGAGAAGAGTGACGATGAAGAAGTAGAGGATCAAGGCCAGGGGGTGAGTGAAGAGGTGAGCACCAAAAACCAAGGAACCCAAAGCCTCACTAAGGAGCAAGTGGAGAAATCTATGGAGAGAGATGTGGCAGGCATCATGAAGGAGTTGGTGGAACAATATTTGGAGTGGAGTGTGGATGAAATTTTGAAGGATATGGAAGAACAAAGCATTGGGAAGGAGTATGGCAGCATGGGTGGGAATCCTAATTTGGCAATAACATTCCTGATAGCTACATGAAAAGGTTGGAAATGTGTAGTGGTGGCACAAGAGTAGGGAATGGGATACATTAATGATCCTAGCAAGGTGTTACGTGTGTGCTTCCAAAGAACTGTATCGATAGAGAAACTCCTAGTTATGTCATCATTTGATGAGGAAGGTGAATATCCCCAAACCAGGAAGATCCTATCTTGGGCATTCGAGTCTCACGTACATGAACCTGAGTTCAAAGTAAGCAAGGGAGCACTAATGAAGGTGCCAGGAAAAAAAGGATTAAATCCCTTTGTGAATGCTCAGTAGATATCAAATGAATAGGTTTGTAACGTGCTTAATAAAGTTTGGGTTGAAGTTCAGGCCAGACTATTTGGGATAAATGATAGAGTGAGATTCCTAGAGGAGGAATTGGAGAAGAAAAAGAAAGAGCTCATGGAAAAGAGCAAGGACCTAAAGCAAGAGGAGTTGATCAGTTCTCATTTGAGGCATGAGTTAAAAGAATAAAAAGAAAATGTGTGTGAAGTCTCAAAGAATGTGGATATGATTACATATGTCATTTTATTGAAGCACCCTGACTTAGCGCCACCCGAGCAGAAGTATGAATTAGCCTTACAATGTCTAGAGGATTTGACTCATATTCTCATGATGGAGAGGCAACCACTCACTTAAGATTCTGTAGAAGAGGCGTAGTTGTGCCAAGAGAAAGAGGAAAATATTAAGGTTGTCAACATTGTGGCTTGATACAATAAACTTCTTACAGAGGTAAAGGTTGCCGCATAAGTCGTTGAAGCTGCTTATGACAACTTCGCTAATAGGGATAGAGTGGAAAGCATCTTGGTTGCCACCCATGAAACAGAACTCAAGGAATTCTAAGAGAAAAATAATAGGATTAGAGTGGAAAGAGATAAGATCCTAGCCAAGGTGGAGAAGAAGTCAGAAGCAATCGAGACCCTATGAGGCTCAATCAAGAGTTGGCCAAAGGAATTATACCCTCAGATCACCCATGGGATGGACGTGCTTGAGGAATTGGGAAAGAAATTGGAAAGTATTGTTGAGACCATGAGCACCAAAGGGGAGGAGTAGAGTTTTGAGGAGGTGAGCACCCTTGTGGGTGACCTCTTTCAGCAAGCTTAGAATGAGTTTGACATTTGGGAGAAGTTAGAGGCAGAAATAGGGAATGATTTCCCTCTCTTCCTCCAATAGTAAACAAGCTCCCCATTCTTTCATTCTTTCTCCCAATTCTTCATTCCTTTATTCTTTCTTTCCAACCATTTTAAGATCCCACCATTCTTTATTTTATTGAATATTGTTTTCAAGGATGGAGAACAAGCGTAGTGTGAGGTGATGTTGGGCCCTAGAACATTACCTAAGTATAAGAAGGCACATGGGCACTCGAGACTTATTTGAAGAAGGGAACGTAGGTTAAAAGTGCGTAGGGAATTATTCTAGTAAGGTTTTGCAAAAAACACAGCATGCGCGCAAGGCATGATAGGTTTTGGGACTTGACATATTCGGCATTCCAGGTAACACACAAGAAAACCATGACCTGTCTAGCATGCGGAATGGATAAGGTGCCAGCCTGATAGCTGTAAGATCAAAAAGGGACTTCCATGCATGCGATGGAAGGTTCTAGAAGAACATCATTGCACAGAGTAGAGAGCTCAGATCAAAGGAGGCATGCTCCATTGGAAGACCATTTGGACACTTGGCAGCTGATCTATTACCTCCTATGGCATGGCGGTGAAGGTAGAAAAGCTATATATTTGAGGTGCGCGGATAGTAGAAAAGTAGTAGTTAGTGTGGTAGACATGTGGAAGAGAGGTGAATCTCTATAGAAATATCATGGAGGATTCTATGGGTTGGGATTAGAGAAAATATAGTAGTGATGACATATTTAGAGGGATGGGTATGTGTTTACCCTTGTAATGTGAAGGCCATAGTTTAGTTTTGATGTATGACCTTTCTCTGCATTGTTATATAGATTTGTTATGACAAGGAATGTAATGTGGTTATTGAAATATGAATATAAGGCTCTATTATAAATCATATTTGTCTTCATGAGCATAATATTAGTACATTTCCTTTGTGTATGAATCAATTCTATATGTTGTTATTTATCTCTCTTTTATGGATGCAATAAGATGATAACTCATCCTAGGTTCTCAGAATGAACACATGACTCCTTTCCATTATTTTGCACTTACATATTTGTCATAGATGATGAATTCTCACAAGAATCACATAAAGGAGAGGCTCGGTGCCCATGCATGCCTCGGGGGACCACTCAGCACTTGTTGGGTGATGGGTCAGCACGCATGGGATTTTATTGTTAATTTAAGGGTATAAAAATGACTACAACCACTAATATCCCAAGTCACATTGGCACATCACTCAGCATGAACTAAGCACTCACCCAAAGCATGCACGGATACTAGGTCCCATTTTTATGTCAAATTTTATCAAGGAGTTAGCATGATTACATAAACATTCCATATCCATAACAAATAATCAATTATACTTAAGCGCATAAACCAAATGTAGATCTTAACCATATAAAAGAGTTCTTAAAAAAGGACTATAATCATATTTATCATACAAGATCCATGCTTAGTTATGTAAAACACCAATATCTAGCCACAAATATCTATTATATTAATCACTGTAAAACACAGAAGCTTCATATATCCATAACAATGACACCATGAGTCATGTGCATGCATAATCCAACAACATAACACTATTACAAAAGTGATACCCTAACCCGTGCAAATCAATACATATTTATAGGGGTGGGAACTTTCCCTTCACTTCTCGTGTACCTTTCAAAAATAAGCTACATGCTAATAATAGCCATGCACCCTTACATGAGAATAAAAAATCATGCAAGCACTCTATTAGTATATTACAATAGTAGTATAATCCTATTAATAGTCAAAACTATGCATGGCACTCAATCTTATACTAATCCAAAATATACTTTTTGTGTTCTCCAACTCTTCTACAAAACATGATCCACACTCCATGTCTATACTTATCCGCAAACTACAAACGGTTAAGTCATGATTCAAACCTTCCTGGGCGTGCCATGTTTCACTATACTTTCACACGCTCTTGTGCATCATGTTTCCATGCACCCAATCCTTCTGCACCTCCATACTTAGGTTGTATTCTATCAGCCCAAAAATTAGTGGTGAGAACTCTCACTAACTGATATTAGTAGTCAAGCTAACTCCACACAACTAGTACACCTACGCAAGCTAACTCAACAAGTGTAGGAATAACCCAAGTACAAGAATTAGCCTAATAATAAATAAAAGGATAAATAATAACCTATAATAATGCCCCCCATAAGAATAGCTTAGGTGGGTATAAAATAATGTGGGTCCTAACAATAAGGCTTTATGAGGTACCCATGTACAATAACTGTGAAAAAATGAGTTACCATGGATGAGAAAAATAACTGCAAGGTACCCAAAAAATAGTAACAACAAAGTAGAGAGAAAAAAAACCCACTGCAATGCATCCCAAGAAGCTCATCTCAAAAAAATTGTACTTTACAGAAGAAGAATTTTTTTCTACACTGTGGTTTGGATCCACTACTCAATCACAAAACTTAAAAACAACTAACATTGTGAAACAAAAGAATAGCTCCATGTTAGGAGACTGTCAATGGAGTCTCTGACACTCTAATTCAACAGAATATCTACCCTTTAGAAGGATAAAAAGCTCAAAAATAAATGAATGATATTGTCATAGGTGATGTCAAAAGTGAAATAAATCACCAAACATAGTTCAAGTTACCGCTAGAAAAATGTGTGCCACAAACCAATAACAAATAAGGAAAGGAAAGGATGAGCAAAGAATCAGGATCAACACCACACCCTCCGATACTATTGAATGGGTGGAGTTACATTACAAAATTTTTATGAGTGGACACACCACTACTCAAACACTAATAAGCTGACACTGGGATTCACTAGAATAGCTCCATGACAAAAGAGACTACAAACATGCCTAAAAAGTATTGAAAATATATATGTAAAATATCTCAACAAATAAGAGAGATACACTACACTTTCTAAAGAAAATAGCTTAAAAAAATGAGCATTATAATGCAGATGGTATAGAAACTGGAGCAAGAATCTAAATAGTGGAGGAACCATGCCTATAGATTCCTCTCAACAAACTCCTATGTCACCACCATGATTGATCATAAATCCACCCCAAATCAATATGGATGGATGTTGAATATGTCGACATATGATTCGGTGTGAAATTCTCAATGGGATCATGCAAAGGAACATCAGAATATGTGGTAGGTCAATCATGTCTAAAATATGAAATCTCATGTCTCTCAAACCTAAGAGAATGTACATAACTCATGTGTAGCTCTTGATCCTCAGAAATATTTATGTGATAAAAAGTAGACGCTATGTCAATATGTGATCCCAATGAAGTACATTCTTAAAAACCAGTATCATGGAAAATATGCCACTTAACAGGCTACATAGGGGAAGCAATGCCCTGTGAATGTCTACCAATACCTCTGCTGGTGAAACCCATAAAATGGAGTATGCGAGAACCAAATACAATGGTATGCTTCTCAAAAGAACCATGCATGTGAGCTGAAGGAACTAAAGTGGGATACATAGAATGTGTTATTGGAATAGGCATATGTGTGTAAGAAAAACATGCAGTAATAAGCACAACAGACTTAGGAGTAGAAGTAAGCTCAGAAACTAAAAAAACATGGCAGTAGGTGTGAGAGAAGCAACTGTAATTGGACTAGGACTAGGAATAGGAATAAGGGTCTAAAATTCCAGGATGTGAGGATGATGTTGTACGAGCAAGTATCTGTTGTAGGGAGTATATGAGGTCATCTTTGCCATGAATATCATAATGTAGAAAATTGTTTTACTTCTTAAGTGATATGTTTTCTTCCACAAATTTTACTATATCCACCTGAATTCCACACACTTCAAAGAAAATAATCTCATTTTATGATGGGAAAGAATCCATAAGAGAAAATATACATTCAAAAATAGTGTAACATGACATCGGGCTTGATCGAAAATGTGTCCATGTGTGATTACAACACCCTCCCAGATTTTAGCCTTTAATAAAGTAGTGGTTCTACAAATTAAGTGGTACCAATAGAAAAAGGACAAAAAACATTCACTTGTGTAAAAATTTGACACTCAGTTATGATTTATCGATTAAATATATGAAGGAACCATTGCCCATTAGTAATGGTCCATTTAAATAAAAAATACACTATTTTTTAAAATTTAAAAAACTTGTTTTCTTTTACAAAAAATAGAAAAAAAGGTCTTTTGTCCTTGTACCATAAAAAAATGCAATGGGGGATACACTTAAGCACCCACTAGTAGGAATCCATGACTATAGCCCCTATATGAACACACCATATGACTAACTGCAAGATTTTTTTAATACATTTTGTGAATAGGTAAAAGATGTGTTCTTTCCCACACACCAATAATTATCCTCCACACTGATTTGTACAACTAACATAAAAAAAACCTACCCAAAAAAGATTGGAAAAATCCCAAAAAAATCCAGAGAGGATTTTTTTAGACTCCTTTAGCAAACTGTGTATCTTCCCACATAGATCTATATGAGAAATCTTACGTTCACCATCTCTTCAGAAACCAACCAGCTTCAAAAATACTTGTGGTCGAGTTTACAGTCAATATAGGGGTTTTGGAACCTTCAGGATCTGATGGCTCCCTTCATTTCACATAGAAATACATCGTATGGATGTCTACAACATCTACCATTATGATACCATGAAAGGAACGATTGCTAGATTGTTCTAAGCCATAATATTTTAGATGCTAATAGAACATCAAATACAATGAATTATATTCTCTTACATTATCTCAATAGTAAAAATGTACATAGAGGAGGAGGGAAGTGTAACTACCACCTAGATCGGTGGTGATAACTCTCACTAACTAATACTAGCAGTTAAGCTAACTCCACAAGACTAGCAAGCTAACTCCACACAACTAGAACACCTAAACAAGCTAAATCAGCAACTGTAGGGATAACCCAAATACAAGAATTATCCTAATGAACAAATAAAAGGATAAATAATAACCTACACTAACAAGGTAAAGGCTATATAGTTTCGTCGGGATTATATATCCAATATTGGCTGACTTGTATGGTCTTTGACCGACATGTCTTCCAACTTTTCTTGTAATTTTACATTCTTTTTTAGGTATATTACTTCATTTGGGTTGGCCTTTCTTAGATAAATCATCTATGAAGCCCTCTATAAATAAAGTAAACACTATATCATTTTCTAACCTAGAAATCATATGGTTATGCATTAATACACTCACTTCCTACACTTGCAAAATGTACTCACAAGTCCTTAAATCTTTGAATATCACATCTACAATCATTAGGGTGGCACCCAAATCAAGTCTAAAATTTCTACCAGGTCAAGACAACAATATCTCTCATTTGCAAGCACTCAAACATCCCTCCCAAGTATTTTAGCAATATCCAAAGTCAAAGTAAACATTGTCAAAGAAGTTGCCAAATTTTGTTTGATTTATCTAGATATCACATGTTAGGTAGAGAATGTCATGCAAATTGAGGCCTCTTCAAAGTAATGCCAACATCAACAATGAACAAGGGTTCCCATAACCCAACTAATTTTTGTTTTGTATGACTCGTCATCCATGGATAAGGTTTGAGATGATGTTTAGTATATTTAAAGAGCCTATTTATATTATTGACAACTAGGGCTTGACAATGATAAATAAATCCAAGCATTAAACCACCACATAAAGTTGTAGGAGAAAAAAGAGAGTAGTTCCAAGATCATATAAAAGGGTCAAGACCGTATGATATGGTCCTTCCTGAATAAATTTTGCAATTGCAGTCTCATTTCTAAAGTAATTATAGGTTCAGATCTCCATGTTTCGGCATTGCAAGTCCTGTAACTTCCTAGAATCATATGTGACAAGCTAATTTCACTCATTCCATTATGTTTTCAAGTTTTTATCTTGTAGTGCATGCTTCAAAGTGTTATTTTTATATTATTTAATTAATGTTGGAAGTTAATTAGTAAAAATATCCACTTGTATCTAACCTATATCCATTTAGTGTAAATGTGACCTCACTAAATATGATTTATATTAAACAAACCATATTGTTGCTTAATATAAAAAAGGGTGTAAACATTTTGGTGAACTTGCCTCTCAAATTGACCATTGTGCTCCAAACCTTAGTTTCACTAGGGTTTCATAAATGTATTTTATCTTTAAATCCATAACCTTATTTTCATATATCATCATCTCGTTAGCAAGAAAATTTGTCTTATGGACAAATTAGTGGGTTTCAAGCCAACACTATGGGAATCTAAGTCCCTCTACTTGAACGGTGTAGCTTTTGTATGTGCATACGTGAAAAAGTGGATTTCAATGGTGGCTTTTCAACTAGAGATCCAACAGGGGCACTCTACTAACCCTATGGAAAAGCTAGAAATTTCTTACTAGAGAAGAACTTTGTCTAAGAAGGGGAAAGGGAGTGAGAATGGAGGTAGGAGAAACTAATGTTGTGAGTAGAATATCAGATGCTCACACACATTAATTATAAATTTTATTTACATGCATTTATAGTTAGAAGAAAAACAAACCCGTAGAAGAAGCTACAAGACCAAATGAAACTCATTGGTCGCAAAGTACCAATCAATCCCTCAATCAAAAAGGCAAAAATTCATTCTTTTATTATTGAAGCTCGAGAAAAGTTTGTACATAGATTGAGAATGGAATAAATGTGAGGAAGAAGAGAAAATAGAAGCAATGTGGCATTTTCTGTCTTTTCCAGGTACAGAGCACTCTGGTCTTTTTTGAAATCAATCGCCAACCCTTGGAATGATGTTGAGAAACCATTATATTCTTCGCAAGAAATCATTATAACTTCACAAATCCTCAATGCCTTTTCAAATTCCTCTGTTGTGAAGAAAACGCTCATGGTGGGTTAAAAACTAGATCTTACAAAGCAACCATTACATTCAATTTGCCAGTTTAAATATAGACCATTTGATTTGCTCCTCTAACTCTAAAATTGGGCCATCCATGTGGCAAGAAGGGATTGGAGCGGTTACAGGGGAAGCCTTTAGTATTTTGTGATTTTTCATGAGATTTGGAACAAATTGGCCCACAGCCCTGCTTTGACTTTTCAACTTAGACACATGGCACGTTCTTATTGGAAATGGGATCGTGGCCCTTTTCTCAACATTTTAACCTTTTTTGGAAAAAGGCTCAAAAAATCAATTTCCTCAGCCAACCCGCTACTCTGATTTGACTAGGACACGTGGCATCCTCTGATTGGAAATGGGGTCATGGCCCTTTTCTCAACATTTTAACCTTTTTGGAAAAAAGGCTCAAAAACTCAATTTCCTCCGTCGGCCCGCTGCTCCGATTTGACTTTTCAATGGTGGGCCTAAGACCTTGGCGGAGTCGCAGGGAAAATTATAACTTTTACTTCACTTTTGGGAATTTGGTTAAATTTCCAAAAGTGCCCCGATGGCCCACTCGTTCACTTTGACTTTTCAACAACGGGTTTCCCCTTTCACTTTCTCCCTGCGGGCTTCAACTTTGAATTTTTCCCTTTAAAGCCTGATCGGGGTGGCGGGTCACTTTTTAAATTTTTGCCTTTTTCGCAAAGAGGCTCAAAAATTCAAAGTTCTCTGTCGTTCCACTCCTCCACTTTGAATTTTCAGTGGCGGTCCTGAGACCTTGGCGGAGTTGTGGGTCAAATTTACCATTTTTGCCAAAAGTGACCAAAAGTGTTAAGTTCACCAAAAATTATCGTTCCTCCACATCCAATAGGATCTGACCATGTACCTGAATTCATTGGGGTCAAAATTTTATGGGGAAAATAATCCCATCATCCTAACTATGGAAAATATGCAGAGAAAGAAAACTTCATCGTTTTGAGTCCAATTTTTGAATTTCCTTCACAAACTAGAGGCATGGAGGAAAAACAATGATTTGACGACCCAAGCCATAGAACAAGTGAACAATTTCGATCAAAAATGGAGGTTGCAAAGAGGATATTACGTGCATAGATCAAGAAATGGAGGATTTCTAAAAATGAGCAAAACAGAGGTTTAAACAGCTCTAGGGCATGACTTTTGCTAATTTCTTAAATCTCTAACTTGGCTTAAACACCAACGAAGGGCATGAGCTCAAAAAAATTGAATTTGGCTATGAAAATGCATAGTAGTTTTTGGGAGACAACACATCCCTAACTCTAGTTTGCACAGACTTTTATAGGGTTTCATGGTTAGTCCAACCCTTTGGGTCTCTTTTTAGGGCTCTTAATTTCCAAATCACGTTTCATTTCATATCTCAAGAATAGTGAATCTATTTTCAAATTCCTTTGAGGTTATTATTATTTTTATTTATTAAATAAAACCTCTTTTATTTGTCTTAATATTTAGCACACTTTTCATAATTTCAAAATTACTATTCTTATTAATTAGGCCATAATAAAATATATATATGCTTTCTTTAAAATTACTTGGAGGATTTTATTTCAAATAATCAAATTCAACAATACCTCTTTTGTTTTGTAAAATGAAAATTCTATTTTGAGATATGGTCATTTTATTCCTTTGATGACAATCACTTTTTGTCACAAATCACATTTTGGCTGACCTTCTCATTAATCTTAGGCCCCTCTTGGTGCATGATCCTTGTCATTTTTCTAATATTGATTCTTCTATTTTTTAGTAATGTAATATATTATCTTCATCTTGTTTTGACATTGATTTCCCTTTGTATTTCCAATTTATTGTGCACAAGGATTTGGTTGAATGTGTGTTTATTGATAAAGGATCAAGCCTCAAAGTTTGTGCTATTTATTTCATCTATCCTTTTGGTTTCTCTATTGTGGATATATCTCCTTCCAATTTTTGTATCAATAGATTTGACCATTTCCCTCACAAATCATTTGGTTTTATCACTATTCCAATCACTATTGGCTTGAATATGTTCTCCCCAACAATCCTTGCTCAATAAATCTTGGTTACATGCTACACACATCATATTTGCCCCCATTCTGCCTCCCATAGCTACATCTATTATACTTATACTATTAGGGGAATATCATGTTCCCCTTCAAAATTTTATATGTTTATGGATTTCAAAACTGTCACGTGGAATAAACATCGATACACCTCTCATGACAGTAGAGTTGATTATCTAAATGGTTATCTCATTAATTCACTTAATGTTACTACTTCACCTCGATTGAGTGCATCATCTTCAATGACTTATACTACTTTCACTTCATGCACTCCACCAATAAGTTTCTATTATCTTATGGTTATATTCATTGATGTTCACTCTACAATGCTAACATCGTATGGGGCAACCCATACCCCCCTTCCCAATGTTATATTGATTATGAATTTTATAGATACTACTTTACACATGCTTCAGTCCCTGTCTCATTCTATACAAAAGGATGGAATTGTCTCTTCTAAGATGACTTCCAGTATAATTGATGCACTTCAACTAAAATTGATGCACTTCTCTATGTTATGTTGGCCATAACTTATATGCACAATGTCACTCAAGATAATCTTAAATTTTTTGATTTGTGCACACCTTGGTATATTTCTATTGACCATAATTCTTTTATACCACCTTTTATACTTTTGGTTTTCCTTATGTCTCTCCCTCTTTCTGAGGTTGATAATGGCTACCCTGATGGCACTAAGTCGCTTGCATATTTCTTATATCATAATATTCCTCTTGCTAATACACTGGCACTTAGTCCATACATGGTTCAACCTTTTGTCTTTATAGGGTTTTCCCCTCATACTCCTATTCACAAATCATCTAATTTACACACAAATTATTACAAATATAGTCCACCTTGCTCTCCTCCCAATTTTTTATGGAACACACACTTGAATTACATATTTTGGCACAACCGAGGCTTGACCCTCCAACCACCGCACTAGTTACTCAACCTCTTTAGGAGGTTCTCATTGGATGAATTTTTATGCTACCCACCTATTTTATACATAGTTATGCATTACAATAATACAAAAACATTTAAATATTTGTAAAAATACAAAAGTAGGACCTATACATTAAACTTGAGTTATTAAAATCTTACATTATATATGTTATGTATCACTTTAGTTTGACAAAAAACATTTCTTATTATTTACACACATGTGTTCACCTATTATACTAAGTTGGATGCAGTACACATAGAATGATACACACTTATAGGAGCACTCATCTCTCCTTATATTCTTCTCTTGGGGGAAATTCCTCCATCTCCTACATGTCTTATTGTTCTATTACAATTCCTTTTTAGTTTCTTATTTATGCTCAATTCCATACATGGTGTATTTTCTATTTTCATACTAGCATGACTAACACATGTTTTTTTGTGCAGAATTGACATCTTTTATTTCACCTATATTGACTATTATATCAAGTTATTTGATTTAACCCAAATGGTTAAGATCTTAGGGGAGTAGTAACCGAGTGAATATTATCATAATCAAATAGTTTCCAAATCTAATTGTACAAATATCATGATAATTCATAAAACATGATAGATAAATGAAATGAAGCACTAGCACAAGATAGGGAGAAGGATACTTAGCTGATACTTCAATTTCCATGTTGATCTGGGTTGACCTGATGATTGAAAATAACTAGAAATGATATGGCAGGGCTTCATCTCTTTTATTATGTCATGATATTGTGTCAAGACCAAGGCATGTGGTACAAACTAAAGCATACCCCCATTGTGTCCCTTTATATATGATTTGATCCCTCTGTACTTTTATCCTCTATAACTTTATATGTATGTTTTTTACTTCCTATATAATCATATCTATAATTTTGAATTCTAATACGGTGTGATGCTCATTGTGTAATTGATTCAACCTTCAAAACTCTAAATGGTGAGAGAGTCCTAAAAAAAATGTTAAGCGGGTTTAGGGCACCCTTCTGTACCACTAACATCACCACTACTCCAAAGAGTGCTCAAATTACACGTCATTATTGCCTAGCATGTGATATTTATAATGAATGTAACAAAAATGATAACCATGATCTTGTAATAATAGGGTTGTACTTGATATTTTCCCTAGCTTGACTTGAATTTAGTATATATGCCTTTTTTACTTACACAGTTGAGTAGATGACTACCCTATAATGAGTGTACATGGTACATGAATCTCAAGGGCATCTTGGAGTGGATTTGTTTTTTATTTGATTTAAAAATTATGGGTTTTTTGGATTAAATGAAAGAATAACATTTTTTTCCATATGTAAAAAATAAAACTATCTCTCAAAAGATGTGTATATTTCTCAAAATAATGTGATTACAATAGCTATGTTTGCAAGGAGATGTGTCCTCCCCTTTTAGTTTACGTATACTTATATACCTAGCTATGGAAATATGAAGATACATCTAGAAGAATTTTGAATGTCACTAATCTTAAGGGAGATGAGGTGGTTCATCTTCCATGAATTACATATATGAAAATTTTACAAAATTACTATGTTTAGACACCGCTACAAATTATGCATTTTTAGGAATTTAGGAGTGGATTTTGGGGTTCAAATTTTTTGAAAAAGGTTTGGTGCCTCTTCACCATATTCTGTGTGTTCCAATTTTTTTGACACTTTTTGAACGGATTCAATTTTAGCTACGGCGCAAAATTTATCACTCTTGAAAGTTGCCCCTTCTTGGATTGTTATCTGGATCATTCATTCCTCCTTCAAAAGAAACAGTACCCATTGCACCAAGGAGTCCAATCAAGTGTGTGAAATATTTATTGAGCTGGTATTTTGTGAGTAATTTTCCTTAATAACTAAACTTTACTTTCATGTTCACCTGATAGAGCTGAATAGGACATCCTCTAGTGGTCTTGGTGTAAGTGTCCACAATATGCTATTATTCAACTGGAGAAAAGTTTTCTAGGTTGATTTCAGACATGTCTAATTGTTCTGTTATAACTAAGATGTCTAACAGAAGTGGATGATATGGTTTAAGGAGGCCCAAATTGAAGATAGGATGAAGACCAAGGTAGGGTGGATGATTCAAATTGAAAGCATTTTCTCCCACTTTCATAGTGACTGTGTAAGGACCATACAATAGGGGTCAAATTTTTTTGTGTGGGTATGCAATTATTTGCTTTTAATGCCACAGCCAGACCTTATCTCATACCTAAAAATGATGTGGAACCATTTTTTGATCATGGCATTATTTATACTTTACATTCATCTTCTGTAAAATATCATGGTCTTGTTCTTGAGTATATTTAATTTGTTCAACAAACCTTATTTCCTACTCTGCTTCAATTCTTCTATGAGGTGTGTATTCCATTGTATACAATGGAATACACATGTCAATGGGTGTCATAGGCTAGAACCCATAACAAATGTGAAATGGATTGTGTTTAGTGGGGCTATATAGGGCCCGATTGTATCCATGTTGTATATAATGGAGTGTCGCAACCCACATACGTGGGTATTTAGACTGATACATACAAAGTGTGTGGATAATCAAGAAGTTCACCACCTTTGTCTATCCATCAGTCTATGGGTAGAAGACTATGTACTTCATCAACTTAGTGTCTATCATTCCCCATAGGGTGGACCAGAATATTCTCAAGAACCTACTATCACTATTGGAAATGATAGACTTGGGTAGCTTAAAAGTGATCTATACAAATAGATTTTAGTAGTTTCTTCAACAACAACAAAATTTCTTACAATCAATCATTATAGTCATTTTAGGAAACTAATCAAATACATCAAAAACATAATCATTTACATGTTTTGAAGTTGGAAAGCTTGAGATAAAGTTCATTAAGATGGAGTCCCAAGGCTTGGATGGTTCTAGAAATGGTGTATAAAGTCTTTGTTTCTTATTAATTGGTTCTGAAATTCCATAAGGGGTGCAATACTTAATGTACTTAACCACATTGTTTAGTAGATTAGGATAGTAAAAGTGATTTTGGATTATTTTCAATGTTTTGTCAACACCAAAGTGTCCAGATGTCCTACTAAAGTGTGCCTCCCATATCAGCTTCTATTATTCAATATATGGAACACAAATGTGTCCCATTTAGTAGAGGAGGTTATTCTATAGATATAAATCAGGAACATGCTTACCCCTTGGAAATCCTTATATGTATTTGAAAAGTTAGGATTTGTCTCATATAAAGTGTGCCAACTAGAAGTATCATGTCCCCAGAGGTCAAGGATAGTTGTAAGGGATGAAATTGGAGGGTGGATCAGGTAATCTGCTACTGAATTAACACTTAACTTATTATATTTTATTACTAGGTGGAATTTTTGTAGGTATGTGGCCCACTTCTAGTGTCTCTCATTTCTTATCTTGCTCTTCATCTGAAGGAAATCTAATGGATTTTGGTTTGTGTGGATGACTGTCTCCTTCCCTAGAATGTAGTGTTTGCATTACTTGCAGGCTTAGACAATAGCATAAAGCTCATTATCATATGTTGGGTACTTTTTTACTGTGTCATTGAATGTTTCACTATGATATGCAACAAGGTGGCCCTGTTGGATGATAACAACTCCCATGGCATACTCATATGCATTTGCCATCAATTCAAAAGGTTGATGTAGGTTAGCTAAGGAAAGAACACGAATGGAGCATAATATTCCTTTCAAAATTTTGAATGTTCTCTAGTGCACCTCCCCCCATCGGAATATAGCCTTATTTCTTCCTTTAGTCACTTGGTTCAGTGACCAAGAAATATGTGAAAATCCTAAGACAAATCAAAGATAGAAATTAGAAAGACCCAAAAAGTTATAGAGTTCTATAAGATTCTTCAGAGTAGGCCATTTTTGAATAACCTAGATCTTCTTTTGGTCAACATGGACTCCTTCATCCACAACATATCCTAGGTATTGAACCTTTCTCATCCCAAATGTGATTATTTCTATATTTTCATACAACTTTTGCTTTCAAATGGTTTGAAGTACTTATCGAATATGTTGTAGATGTTTCTCCCATGTTTGACTATAGATGAATATTTCATCTAAGTAAACAACCAAGAAGGATTTGGTGTAGGTCCGCAGGATGTCATCCATCATCCTCATGAATGTCGCAAGAGCATTAGTTAAGAAAAAATGCATAACCAACCATTCAAATGGACTTTCCTGAGACTTAAATTCAATCTTCTACACATCTGTAGGCTCGATGGGAATCTAGTGATAACCAAACTTGAGATCAATTTTGATGAAGAATTTTTCACCATAGAGTTGGTTCAGTAAATCGTCGATCCTCGGAAGGGGGTAGTGATTCTTCACAATAATTTTTTTCAAGGCCCGGTATTTAATGCAAAGTCTCCATGTTCCATCTTTCTTTAGTGTCAAGACAATTAGGCTTCCACAGGGTGAAGAGATATCCCTAATGTGTTCCTTTTGAATCACCTCTTAGAGATACCTCTTGATCTCATAATTTTCAAGGAATGACCTGCGATACACATGGTTATTAGGTAAAGGAGATCCCAGGACCAAATCAATAACATGTTTCAGCTCCCACTAAATTGGCACCCCCATGGGTGACTAGAATAGATGATCATACTCAACTATGATTTGGTCCATATTCTTATTTTTTTACACTGAATTTGTGGTCAAGGTGGCTGTGAAAAATTTCTTGGTGGTTTTTGGCCTCATCATCAGGATGAAAAACTACTTTATTTTCTCTACCAACCTCTTACATTACTTAGCACTAATGAGGGAAACTGATTTTGAGGGGATGACCTCAAGTATCCAATAGTTTCAACTCCCGATGCTAATGGTGACCCTTCAAGGTCATGACTCATAGCTGTTGGTCTCTCCCATATAAATGGTTGGCCCAAGAACACATCACAAACATCCAATAGAACAACATCACATAATACTTCATCATGGAAGGGTTTGATTGCTTAGGGTAGGATAAATTGTTATGTGACATGGAGATCTCTTCCTAGGTTCAACCACTCTATACTATATGGTTGGGGATTTGGCTTTACATGTAGGTTCAAACTTTTCACAATATCAGTACAAATTAAATTATTTTGACTTCCACTATCAAGATAAAAATGCAAAGGCTTACCCTTTACCCAAATCTTGGAGTGAAATATTATTTCCTTCTCATCCATCTTCTTGACTTGTGAGGTGGCAATGATCACATCTGGTTCAACATCTATAATTTCATCTTTTTCATCTCTGACCTTGGGGTGTATCACTGATGGAGCAATGGGTGTTGAAGATGGTGACTCGGTTAGTAAGGACTTGATAGCTCGATTTTCTTCCTTAAAATGATGGTTAGTCTTGTGGAGTTTGCACCACTTCCCTATCTTCTTCTTCTATGTTTTATTTCCTTGTGACTCCTTTTGTTTCCAACCCTGACCTCGGTTTTTACCTTCCTTATCATTTTCCCCTCAAAGGATGGTTCTTTATATTTATCTTTTCATGATTTTGTTCAATATTGTTTGCAAACTTGTACACCTCACCGAGGGTATGAAATTGAAATATTTCTATGTCCTCTTGTATTTACCATTGTAGGCCACTATGATATTTGAGGAGCTTGTGTTTCTCTATGTCTTGAATGACTAATCTTGTGGACAGAGAATGAAAATTATCAGTATAATCTTGAACTGACCATTCCTTACCTCAGAAAATTTGTTGCCACTGTATGTACAAATCATCATAGGCTCCCATAGGGTATTATTATTCCTTTATGGCATCAAAAAAATCATCTCATGTGGGTTCCTCTGTGATGCCCAATTCATCCCCATTGAGTTCATTCTTGTACACCCCCACCAATTTTTGACAGAAATTGACGATTTCAAGAGAAAATGTTATCTTATCTTTATCAGTGAATTTATTGAAGTAAAAGTAGGAGGATAATTGGTCTAGTCAGTTTTATACTACATCAAAAATTATTTTACCCTAAAAATAGGAATATAAAATTTTACTTGAACTTTGAATCGTATCAAGGCACTGGAGGGTTGGCTTGCAGAGGAGGTAGTTTTTACCATTTATAATTGTTGAAGGATCTGGGAAAATTGTTGTAATATATTCTCCTTTTGTTCTATGATAAATTCATTCACAATTTTCTTTAGAGGGCCTTTTATCCCAGTGTTTTCTGTCATTTGAGGTCTCCTGTAACAAGTAGTCAAGTATTCTAAAGGATCTTGTGTGGACCTCTCAAGCATCTTATAATATGGCCCCGTTCTGGGAATCATACACTCTCAATAAAAGTTTTCTCTGATACCAATGATCTAAAACTTAGGGGCTTTTGGGATTAAAGGATAGAATAAAAATTGCACCAGATGTAAACAGTGAAACTATCTCTGAAAAGATATGTATATTGCTCAAAGGATTATGATTACAATAGATATCTTTGTAAAGAGATGTGTGTCCTTCCCTTTCGGGTCACATATACTTATATACCTAATTATGGTAATATGAAGAGACATATAGAAGAATTTGGAAGGTCAACAATATTGAGGGAGATGAGGTGGTTCATCTTCCATGAATTACATATGCAAATTTTTTGCAAAATTACTATTTTTAGATAACACAACAAAAATTGTATTTTGAGGCCTTCAGGAGCGTATTTAATGGGTAAAACTTTTCCAAAAATATTTTTTTGCCTATTCACCATATTCTACTTGCTCCAATATTTCTGATGCATTTTTAATGAATTCAATCCGAGCTACAATGCAAAATTTATGACTACTGGAAGTTACCCTTCTAGAATTAGTTCCTGGATTATTGTATGGATCAACAAAATTTATATGTATAATGCATGCAAAAAAATTGATAACCATGATCTTGTAATGATAGGATTATACTTGATACTTTTCCTAGCTTGACTTGACTACCCAATAATGAGTATACATGGTAGATGAAGCTCAAGGGAGTCTTAGAGTGGCTTTTCTTACTCTTAGTGTTTTCTCATTATGATGATAGGTGACAAGTAGAAAAAATACCCCTTTTAATGGGAGATGAATAACTTGATTATATATGTATTCTAGATCTAGAAAACTTGAATAAGTCTTACTAGAAGTTTACCAATGGAATTTAATTTGAGAAAAGCAACATTGGAGGGAAATGGACCAAATTGGCTAGGTCAACCCATAATGTATGGGTATTATGGACCTTTATGTCTGTTATGGTCCTAAATGCATGTGTGGGAGATTTGGAATTTGAAATATTAATGTGTTAGGGTATAGCCTGATTTGATGGATTAATATGACCTTTATGTGAACAAGTAGCTTGTATGTGTAAGAAATAATGAACAATATATAGCTAGGTATAGGATAATTAGTCAAATTTAATAAGTGTGGACTAGTACAAGTGTGTTGTACAAATTTTTATTTTTACAAGACATGAATTAATAAAATGAGTGTCTACATTATCACGGTTTGACACTCTTGTTTCATGCATTTTTTGTGGTTTATATTATTATTTGCTTGTTTTCATCATATATAGCCTATGTGCCTTGATTATCTCGTGACATCATGGGTGTCCCATGTATGTGGCATCATGCCTATATCATTTTCTTTTGATTTATCTTATTTGCAGGTTCATATGCCTTGATTAAATTATGACACCATGGGTGTCTCATGTTTACAAGCGTTATGCCTTTTGTGAGACATTGTTTACATATTTATTGCATCTGATTGTTATATTTATACGCATTTATACTACTTGTTTTATCAGTTACGTGGTTTTTTATCTATTTCTATTATTATTTTTCTTGTGCACCATGGTTGCCATCATACAAAAAAACCTTCCTTTTTATAGGTACAAGTTATTCCAAGTGGCCACCACTTCAACACTCTACACTTTACTAGTATCTTCTCAAACATCTCCTTCATTAGCACACATCTATTTATTTTGAGCCACATGTTTAGCATGCTTTTCACACATGCCTCAAAAGAGAGGGCATATATACGGGTTTATTTCTACACTTACAACAGAAAAACATAAATCTAGGGGCACACACAAGTATAGACAAGGTACATGCACTTAGAACATATACAGGCATTAAAAATTATATAAAATTCACATGTTCAAAACCACATTGATTTGTCAATACCATATGGTATGTTTCTAACCTTCCCATATGTTTTTACCCAGGGGATAGAAACATTTGTTTTATCAACTTCAAGTTTTTAGTTACATTTTCAGGGTTTTGGCATAATTTTAGGTTCAGTTCACTAAGTTCATATCAATACATGGGGCATGAAGTACTTCACTCCTTTGTTGTGGCATTCAGTTTCTACTACAATTCCAAATATCATGGGGACATGAGTCTCTTTCATTTATCAACATTTTAGCAAGTTTTCAGTTTTTACTAAGCTTTTATTTAGTTTTCATTAGATGTGCGACATATGGGGAGAGTTTGGGAGTACCTATCCTCTCATGTATTGTATGTCATTATTTGTAAATTTTTGTCTAGATCAATGTATAGAGGTGTGATCCATAGGGTTATGGAATGTATCAAAACAACTAAGGTCTTCATAGGAATTCCTTCCTCTCCTTTCACATTAAAAGGGGAAGATATCAATGTTGTCGAATAACTTTGATTCCTTCATAGGGGTTTATTTTTACCTCTTTCGTATTATCTCTCTTATATCTTCATGTTGGGTTACATGCACTTAACACTCTAGTTTCTCTTTGGCATAATTTGAGACTGACCAACCCCAATCCTTTGGTAAAGTTTAACAAATGAAACAAAAAACATCTCCAATCACAAGAAAAACACAATGTTCTTTTCTTCCATAAACAAAATAGGTTTATTCCTTCCTTGTTTACATGTTTTAATTTCACTTATATAGAAATTGAAATATTTCACATTACAAGTTATATTTGAGTTAAAGTTCAATTATTTATCATGGATATTGACTACACTCTGTGTTGTAGGTTTCATCGTGGAGCATGTTAACACCAAGCACAATATGAATAACTATAAAAAAGCATTCAAGAAAAGGAAATGTGTGTTTACATGTACTCAGGTATATTTTCCTTTAAGCATGCAATTTTCATTGTATACTTAAAGGTGGGAAATGTAGACAATCAAATTTGGTAGTTTGCACATAAAAAATCTTGATTTGACAATGCACTCTTGTTATGATTGTAGACACCTAAAATAGGCTTTTGTAATCTTATAGCTAAAATCACACTAATTACTCTCATTCTTACCATTTCTATTATAATTAGTAATTTCCTCTAATTAACTAACATTTCTCTCTATCTTGGTTAATTAATGAAAATTTGTTGATTAATTAAGCTCTTTCACATTCCAAATGTAAATTTATGACACACTGTAAGTCATAATACTCTTCTGAACCAACAATTAGCGATTATTGGCTAATCAAGCCTATTTACCCTTGTTTTGATCAATAAACCCTATTATTGGCTCAAACCCTTCTTTAAACCATTCAAAATTACCCCTTTTCCCTCTAAGACATCTCAAAATGCTTCAAAATATTATCCTAGCCTCTTAATTGATCCTAAGTGGTTAATTAAGAATCCTCACATACTAATCACTTGTTAATTCAGTAATCATGATTATCAAGCCTTAATCTACTTTATCCTTTTTAGTCCCACATGCACCAATATGTAAACTTTCTTCAAATAGAAATATATAAAAAGGACTAAGCACCTACCTTCATACTTTACACCATACTTTGATTAGTGTATCATATAAGAAATATGATTAAGAGCCTTACTTCCTTCTTGGATTAGCTTGCTCAATTTGTGCATCCAATCTTCATGTTGGCTAGTAGAGGGATATCTAATATGGCCCTATAGCCATTGTTAGAGAGATCCTCTCACCATTTGTGGAGTAGCAACAAACATAATTTGATTTTCATTAGATCTAATTAGGTCTATGTTAAGTAATCATTTCACATAGTAAGGATGTTTGTAGATTAGATGTTTGATTTCATTTAGTTTCCATCAATGCATACTTTTAAGATTTTAACAATGATGTTTCATTCTTGAGCTTGAGCTTGGCTCTAGCCTATTATGGTTTTAGCCTTTACTAGTTAGTCATATTGCAAAATTTTAGGGTGTTATCATTTGGCACACCCTGTGGGAGATTTCCCCATTAAATTCATTCATCTTTTAAGTTTTCTAGATTAGTTTCAAGTTTTTTAGAGTAAATTTCAAGTTTTGTAGATTAATTTCAAGTTTTGATAGTTTCTTAAACTAGATTAGTAGTAAAGTCTTTATTTTTATGTTCTTTGTAGGGTTAAAGGAGGTAAAGTAATGTCAAAATTGCATTAGAATGTTAAATATTTGAGCTTTATCATATTTTTCTTGTCAAATCTCATGATTTGATGAGCTACAGGAAACGAGTGCACATATGCTAAAAATGGTGCACATACGCTAAAATGGACATGTGTATGCTTAAAGGGTCAAACATATGCTCTTAGAGATGTGCATCCACCTCTCGAGTCGTGTATATGCAAGGTTGATTTTTGACCTTTTGTAACTCATTTTTACCAGGCTCGTGCATACGCTCAACTCAACGTGCATACACCTCTTGGGTCATGTTTATGTGACACTATTTATGTTTTTAACACAGAGGTATGTATATACAAAAAAAATTGTGTGCATACGCTCTCAGGCTCGTATATATGCTCACAAGGGTGCGTATATGCTCTCTAACGCATGTAGGTGCATTTTGTGTAATTTTTCACACTTATTTCAAAAATGTATTTCCAATTTTTGGTTTTTGGTTGGTTACAGGTTCCTATAATTGTTTTCTGTAAGGATTCAAAATTTAAATTATATTTTCTAATAAATATACTTAATTTTTTTTTTGAATGTTTTGATTTTCATGCTTTGTATGAGTTTGGGATAAAGTTTTATATGCTCTTCTTTTGCACCTTATGTGATCTTGAGAATCAAAAATAGCTTTAAACCTTCTTTTGCTAATATTAGAGTAATTGGAAATTTTCATTATCCATTTTTTATGCTTAAGGGAATGAACTTTTCATATGGAATTTACATGATTCTTTGATTTAAGAGCTTTTCGTTTGATAAACAACCAAAGATAAAGCTTGTGTATGCTCTTCTCTTGCACCTTGTATGATCTTGAGAATAAAAAACAACTTTATTTTTTCAATAAAAATCACTTGGATTAATTGGGAATGCACCTTAATTTACAAAGCATTATGGTGGTTGTTTGATTTACAAGTTTTTCAATATTATCTAGTTGGATTTCTTATTGTGTATGATCTTCTCTCACGTCCTTGGATGATATTGAGAACCAAAAACAACATTTAATGTTTTTTTTATGATATTGTAGATATTTTTGGATAACTACTAACTATTTGTTTGTAGGACCTAATGATTGCCAAAGAAACGAGAATCTAAACAAAACTCTAATTACATGTGTGTTGTAGGTTACCAATGGTGGTCTAAACCAGATTTTCTAATCCAAAAGATAATAAAATACACTACACATCATTCATCACACTATATTGCAGGTTTCGATTAAGAGATATGGATCATCCACTTTAAACTAGGATAAACTCCCTTTGGCATAAGCCTTAAGATAACAAGAGGGATGCTCCTAGGAACCCCAAATTATTTCACACAAGAGGGAACCTTGTGAATGAAACAGGAAAGTTCTCCACTACCCAATTGATTAATATACCTTGGTGAGATTAGAGTCAAAATTATCTTCATGTGGCCCCAGTGAAAATACAACTGAATGCATTTATTGCTCATTTTATTGAAGGGGGTAAATTAAATCCGGGATACTCCAAAGTTGATTCAATTGGACTTCCTTGGGAAACCAAGTTCACAGGGGTAATTTGTGAAACCTAAAGAGAGAACCGCTATGAAGCTTTTGGCTTGGAGCCAATTCGACTTAGATATCGTGTTTCAAAGAGCCCTCACAATGTGACAACTTTATTAGAGTCAAAACCTTTTTATTCAAACAAGGGGAGAGTCTCTCAAAGTTGAAACTGAGTGATATTTCATCATGAAACATGCAACGTGTTACTTTGTCTTATTTTTTTACTTGTTTTAAGATAAGGCAAAACTCTTCCGAAGTTACACTTACTTTGTTTCATCACCACTTGGTTTACTCATGTGTCTTATTTTTGCACATTTTGATACAAAATAAAACAAATTACGTGGATATTACTAGAAATAATCATGTCCACCACTTTTATAGTCTACTTTCATGATTAGGTTGCAATGCTAGAATGCAAGTATTGAAAGTGTGAATGGTACGTCTTCGTTTTCTAGCAAGTCCGGGATGGGAGAGTCTCTCAAAGTTGAAATTGTTTGATATTTCATCACAAAACTTGCAACATGTTACTTTATCTTAGTTTTTTACTTATCTTAAGACAAGGTGAAACTCTATCGAAGTTACACATAGTTTGTTTCCTCACCACTTGGTTTACTCCTTTGTCTTTTTGTTGCCCATTTTGGGAAAACAAAAAACAACATATACAAATACCACTAGAAATAATTGTGTCCACCACTTTTTTATTCTACTTACATAACTAGGTTACAATGCTGAAATGCAAGTGTTGAAAGTGTGAATGGTACGTCTTCATGTTCTAGTAGGCCCTTTATCTCAAACCCATATTGAGACTAATTATCAGTGTGGCTAGGTTATCTTATCATTAAATTCCTTTCATTTGTTACGTTTCCCACATTATAGCTATACATTTGTGATATTCACATCTTGTTTCCATTGTGAAACTTGGTCTAAATCTCTAAATTGTATTGTTACGCTACTTGCACACATAGTAACTTCTTGATATAGTTAAACTTAGTTTTTAATCCTAACATTTCCTTGATTTTTTATGAGTGTTGAGGTTATGCTTTTCACATTTTTATAACATCATTTTGATACTAAAATATTGCTTTCTAGAGAAGCTTGATTAACGTGTCTAAATAGTGTTGTTATGTCGCTCACATTTTTAACTTTCATTTCAAAGACTTGGACTTTATTAGTTTCTAAAAACTAGTTTTAGTATACCTTGTTGGAGGATTGCGTCAATATTTTCTTAGCATTTAGGTCTTGTTTATTTTAAAAATTGACCTAAGTGGTGATATTGTGTTGTCACTATTTACTTCAAACATATCTTGGAAACCATAGGGAGTAAAATATTGTTGTGACTAGATTTGAGTCTTGTACTTCATTGTTTTTCCTAGATACTTCTAATCATATATTACCTTGTTAGAGTGTGCCATTATTTATTCTTTGATATCCTTGCGTTCATATTTCCCTTTGGATTTGATACCATCTGATATTCAACATTCTTTGTGATGACTTAACGTTATTACACTACATAAATTTACCTAGGGTCCATTTTAGTAAACCTTAGTGAAATATTTCATGATATGCCCCCTATTACAAGAATGGGGTACCAAAAATTAGGAACAAGTCCATTTGGAAGTGACAACCCACTTTTTAAGGACAACACCATGATTGATCATAGCAGTGGTAAGGAGAATTCTCCTCATGTGGATATGGAACTTTATCCCACCCACTTTGATGATTATTTGTTCTAAAACAAACATGAGGTACTTACGCATGTCATAAAACTAGGAGCTAAGTTACCCTCCATAGTAGACCTTTCTGTCATTTCTGGTATGGTTCACATAGAAGAATAATTAAAATGTCCTCATAATATTAATGACATCTTAAACCTAGGTCATGCCTTTACTTATGGACGCTAGAATGATGAGGAGAGATACCTTTTGAAAATGATGGAAACTATTATATACCTACTATTAGAGTTCATTTTGAGGACCATGAAGATCATGTTCATCATGAGAAACCTCCTCCTTATGAAAATTGTGAAAAAGTACCCACTCAAGAGGTAACTTTAGAGAAACAAGTGCAAGCTCTCACTCGCCAATTGGATAGTTTGGCTTTATATGTAAACAAGAAACAAATGAAACCTTTAAAAAAAGTTATATCATAATCTTCGTACCACGAGTTCTAGACAAATACTCCTCGTAGAGAGGCACAGAAAGAACCTTATGAGGATTTTTTATATAGATAGTAAAGG
Source organism: Taxus chinensis (assembly GCA_019776745.2). Lineage (NCBI taxonomy): Eukaryota > Viridiplantae > Streptophyta > Pinopsida > Cupressales > Taxaceae > Taxus > Taxus chinensis. The sequence continues at coordinate 351,144,335 of CM034147.1, read as the reverse complement.
TGTGGATACAACTAAATTTAATCATTTGTACAGGTCTACACCACCCACATAAGACCAACTCTTCAATCAAGAGTGGTCAACTATGAAAAAATCCCTTATAAATTTACAGGAAGGAAAAAAAGGCAATAGCCAAAACTACCAATTCAAGGAGTTATGCCCATATCCTTTGATAAAGCCATGTTGTAGGTACATTTCCCACATCATTTTGATTGTCCAAAGTTTGAAAAATACAAGGGAAAAGGTGACCCCTGAGACCATATTAAGGAATTTTATATGGTGTGTCAAGAGGTCACATATAGTGATAACTATCTCATTCACCTCTTCCCACAAAGTTTGGGAGGTCAAGTGTTAGAATGGTTTTTACACATCCCTAAGGGATCTATATCTACATGGCTAACTAGCCAAACACTTTTTATGTCACTTTTTGTTTAATATAGAAAATGATGTCACCATGTTAGATTTATGTAATGAAAAATAACGGAATAATGACAACTTCGCTAGTTTCCTACAATGATGGCGAGGGATACCTAGTAGATTCCCTTGTTCTATCATAGAGAAATAGTTGATCAGTATATTTGTACCCAAACTCCACCCTAAAATTACATTCCCCTTATAAATGTGTTTTGGTAACACATTTGAAGAGGTGATCATAAATGGTAGTCCAATTGAGAAAATGTTGTTAGTTAAAGGGACCTTAAAACCATTTTCGTGTGATCATAATGATTCCAAACCTGACGAAAAAAAAAATTTATTCCGAATAAGAATAAAAATGTCATAGGTGATGGAATAACAGACTCTAAATGAGTGTAATCAGTTCAAAACCATGCTCCCTTGAAACTTGTAAAGGGAACTCTGCCTACGTAGTACAAAAGTTTTTCCTTCACCCCTCTATCCAACTCAATATCGTCAATATTAAAATAGTTAGAGGTCGTTAACATGGTTTGATATCCTGGTGTTTGAAATTAAAACACTAAATTCAAGACTTAATTGACAGTGGCGTTGTAGAAATAGATTCTGCTACCCCTATCAAATATCTTAATGTAAACATGGGGATCTTCAAAGAACCTTTTCCTAAGCATAATAAAGGAAGTGAAATTTTGGATCAGGGATAGTCATCTCAAACTAAGAGTGCTAATTACGTTTCAAAAACATACCATTTTAACCATTTTGATGCCCTAATAGGTTGTGTCAATCCACCTACTAAGCATATCAACATGATCAAGATTAAATCAAGGGAGTGCATCATGGAAATATGACGAGCTCACCTAGTTATTTCAGAACCTCATCCCCCTACTCCTCAAGATAGTCATTATGACATGTTAGAATAATTAGAGAAGACCATGGTTAAGATTTCAATATTATAACTTCTTAAAATTTCTAACATTCATAAAGACATCCTTTGCAAGACATTACAGGGATCAGGAGTGTCTATTTATATTAACCCAACACGCTTCCAGGAAATGGTAGTGCAGATTGCTACTATATAGCATATAACCTTTAGTCCAACATAAATCCCAAAATAAAATCCCTCTCATAACTTACCCTTACATATTGAAGTCATAATCAAACGTAAGAAGGTAAAAAGAGTACTTGTGGACCGTGGATCAAGTTTAAACATTTGTACTCTAAAGCTAGTTTTGAAACTAGGGTGTACTGAAGATGATTTAGAAACAAAGGTCATAACTATAAAGGCATATGATAACGAAGAGTGGCATTAGCCAGTATGATCACATTCTCACTAGAATTAGGTCATATCAATCAAGATATGAATTTTCATGTCTTATATTTGGATCTCCCATACAATATATTGCTCAGTCACCTATGGATTCTTATCATGCAAGTCGACCCTTCAACGTATCATCAGTGCTTAAAGTTACATCGTAAAGGGAAGAATCTCACTATTTAGAGAGATCTCCAACCCTTTGCTCATTGTAGAGAATTTTTAGGTTATTTCCCCACCATTTACAAATTTCCTTCTACAAAGATAGTTATTCCAGTTCAATCAAAGGGCCTTGCTTCCTGAGTGGATCTAGATACCTTGTCTCCCAATGACAATGGTGCTTCTACATCAGAGTCTCTTTTTGATACGTGGGAGATGAAGGTTAGAGAAAATGGTTATAGATAATATGATATTTAGTCGACCCTTCTAATTCACAACCTTCCCATATCAGCAAAGTCCATGGTAGGCCATGTTACAAGTTTCAAAGATCTAGGGAAAATTTCTATTTTGACGCTTTCAATTTTGGTGGATTATTAGAAGATGAAAAATTGTTCAAAGATATTGTATTCTTTCATGAAGATGATGAAATGGCTCTATGTTACTATTCACTATAACCATTTTAATCTACCTTGAGAAATAGGTGTTGAAATTGATCAGATAAATTTTTTGAAGTCCTTCACATGGAAGTGTTCTACAAATTGGAAATTCTCCAAGTCCTGGAAATCCAAAAAAATTGGACTTCGGACTTCAGAGATTTTCCCTTTTAGAGTTTAAATAGATTGGTTTTTGAATTGTGTTTTCAAATTTTCAAAGTCCAAAACCCAAAAAGTCTGAAATTTCATACTTTTGGGATTTCGGGTTTCGGAATTCTGAGTCACAGTTTTTGCGAAATTCCCCTTCGGAGTTCCGAAGTCCAAAACCCCGAAAGTTAAAAATTTTATAATTTCGGGCTTTCAGGTTTCGGAACTCTAGGTCACTTTTTAAGGTATATCACTTTTGTACTTCTGAAGTCCAAAAGTCTAAAAAATTAGACTTTCAGGATTTTGGGTTTCGGAACTCTCCCGGCCATTTTGATTTTTTTTGTTTTCAAACTTCCGAAGTCTAAAAGTCTGAAAGTATGAAATTTTAGACTTTCGAGCTTTCAGGTTTCAGATTTCTTCCATCACTATTTCATGATTTTTAAGTCTTGATCTCTGAAGTCTGAAACCCCAAAATTCCAAAATTTTAAAATTTTGGGCTTCAGAATTTCAGAGTTCTTTGCACATTTAATTTTTACCTACTTCCGTACATGTCGAATTTTGGGCATTAATGTTAGGATTTTTCTATTTAAACTCAAATTTTCACTTTCCATTTTCACCTGGAAATTTTCTCTAATGATCTGATTTTTTTTACTATATCTTGTACTTTTTGACGTTATTTTTGAGGTATTTTATTTAGATTATTTTCTTTTTGGTTTAAGATATTTATGTTTTGTTTTCTCCTTATTCATTTTTATTTTGTTCCTCCTTTGTATGTCTTAAAAAATGAAGATATCATTTCCCACCATGTCTCCTTTGATGATTTTTTTGATCCTAACGGTTCCATAATCCAATTTTCTATAGGCATCTAGGAAAGATCTCATCACATTTCTCAAGATTTTCCTAAGTGTTCAAATCTGCTCTTTCAGCACTTCTCATTTTTTCAGAGTTCGAAAGATTGTCTTTTTGGGGTTTGGGGATTTGATTGTTTGAAGTTTCTCAGTTTTTGGGAACCGATCCTTACTCCATTTTAGAACTCTAATTTTTCAGGTTTTTCAGATTTCTCCATTTCAGGATTTCATAAGTGTCTATTTCAGAAGTCTACTTTTCATGTTTTTAGAGGTTTAAGCTCTTTGGAACTTTATACTTCTCCACTTTATATTTTCAGACTTCTCCACTTTGGAACTCTTATTTTTGGGTTTTCAGACTTCTCTTCTTTGGAATTTCAAAATTTGGAAGGTCATCAGTATCTGAAATTCATAACTTGATGTCTACATCTGTAGCCAAGGCCAAGGAAAAGATGAAGTATACATTGGACTTGGAGTTACTCCTCACTCTTGTTTATCTTCCGACTTGGGAAGTATAGGAGACATTGATCTCACGAAAATTAATTTTCTAGAGTTCTAGGTAAGGGTGAAGGCCCCAAACAAGAAACCATGGATGCAAGCCATATATGACAGTGGGCTTGTCCTTACTGTCAGTTTTCCCGTATCCATACATTGCCCAAAGTTTTTCTTAGCCGCAGCATCCCAGTTCAATGAAGAATCCATGACATTCAAGGATGTTGATGGCAAGGTTGTAGTCCACTTGGATCTAGATTTCTTTGAATATTTTGTCAAACTCCCCGACATTGAAGACTATGTAAAAATTTCACCAAAATTAGTGGTGGAGCATTGGGATAAGGAAACGTAGTTGTGCACAATGGTTGTATTGAAAAGATATCTAGCCAAGAATGTTGCCAAATTTCCCAAGACCATGTATCGATTAGAATTCATTCAAGAAGTCAGTGATACTATTGTGCTACTGAGTAGAGTCTTGGGTCTACCCTCTGGAAAAAAATTCTAGGAATAAATGTTCCTATATATTGCTACCATCAACAATAACCAGGAATTTATCAGATGGGGGAGCATATCAATAGCTCCATTTGTTATCAGTTGAGTAAGGTGCTATCCTCAAAGAGTTTCTACATGACATCCTTTTTTATCTATGTTGTAGCTTCCATGGGAGACTTCACCAGATTGAAAACCAAGGGTATTCGATGAAATAAATGCCACAAATTTGCACAGTAAAACTGTTTATATTTATACATGGAATAATGATATTCTATTACATTCATTCTGGATACAATACATAGGATGAACTTACAAATATATAGGCACATAGTTTCCTATAAACTAGGAAACTACTATACTAACAAATACTAATCTCGTGAGTTGTTTGTAATAACCAAACAACTCAACACACATTTGTTATTAGTTGTTTTATATAACAACTAAATAACAAATCACTAATTTAATAATAATTACCAAATGTAATTATTATCTATACAATGTAAATATTATATTTCCTAACATTCCCCCCCTTAATGTTTACATGGTACAACATATCTCATTCGCTGATTATAGCCTGCCACCTCTATGTGCTCATGATCAACTCCGTAAATGTGCAGCATTGGGCTTACACAAAAATCAAACATGTGCCAACGCACATTGATGGTTTTCTCCGGCTTCTACCAACAACCTTACCAAATTAGTTTTGCAAGTGTACCAATAACCTTTCACAATTGGTTTTGCAGGTTTACCAAAAACCTTACACAATTGGTTTTTATAGGTTTACCAAAAACCTTACATAATTGGTTTTACAGGTTTACCAAAAACCTTACACAATTGGTTTTACAGATTTACCAAAAACCTTTACATCATGATTGCTACAATACTTTTTTATCAATATTATACAATGTCTCTACAACAAGGAATCATGTAGGAAATACTGCTTTCAAAATGGATAATAAAACATAATGGAAATGGAACAATGAGACCATGTTCCCCCCCTCAATGTGAACATTTCACTTATTCAATCCAAAATAGGAACTCTGAAATCAAACTGCAATTCTGAAATGAAAGAAAATTCACACACACACACACACACACACACACACACACACACACACACACACACACACACACACACACACACACACACACACACACACACACACACACACACACACACACACACACACACACACACACACACCCACCAAAGCTTCATGCGGCCCCATCATTGGTGACTGAAAAGAGGTCGCTAAATGACCTCCATCCTCCTGTGCCTCCATCCTCCAGTCAAAAATAATCTAGAAGAGAAAATATTCATCACTTTGATGTGCGGTATTTTCTTCCTCTTCATTTTCTCCTTCTTCATCAACAATCATGGCATTATCTTGTAGTTTCCCATCAAGTAAGTCTTGTGCTCTTTTTCTGCAATTGTTAGATATATGACCAAGTTGTTTACAATAGTAGCATGTAAATTGTTTCTTTGGTCCTTTAGAGGTTGAACCGTATTTGGGCATTTTCTTACCAAATGCTTTCTTGTTTCTACCAAACATTGCAGTCTCCTCTGGTTCAACAACCATAATTATTTTTTCTTCATCTAACAAAGAAGAAATAAGTTCTTCTAGACTTGGATTTATTTTTCTTAATGTAAAGACCATATTAGAGTAACATGAAGGCATGATATTAAGTAATATTGCTTTAGCATCATCATCAGGTACATCTACTTTTATGCCAATAAGTTGATTACAAATAGAACGAAACTTATTGATATGCTCCACCATGCTCTCACCTTCTTCCATCTTGAGGCCAAACAATATTTTCTTTAAATATATCATTGCGCTTCCCATTTGTTATCCAAACAACTTGTTTAATGTCACCCAGATTATATGAGAGGAATTTTTTAAGTTTATATGATGTAGATAAGCATCTGATAGACCCAATCCGATAATTGTTGTAGCCTTTCGATCTCTGCTGTCCCATTTTACTGCGTCATCTGCATTTGTCAGTTTTTTTTCTTTTCCATCAACAATATCCCATAAGCCTTTGTTGATTAGGAATAATTGAGTCCGCACTTGCCATGTATGAAAATCTTTGCCTTCAAATTTTTCAATGTGACTCAACTTATTCATTATGAATTTTCACACAATTTGGACATCGGATTCTATCGAGAGTGCGTCTAAGAAATAACATGTAAAAATTAATTAAAGATTACTTTTTAATACAATAGATCAATGATGAAACTTACCAGTGATACTATAATTAAAGAGACTTAACAATTTTTCACAAACTACAACATGCTAGTTAAGAGTAACCAAGGCCATAATTGACCTGACCTTTATAACATGTGTATGCTTTGCTAAGGAATGCAAATACCTTTGAATATTGCAAAACCGCTCACCTTTATTTGTCTGCCTGATCTATAGCTGGATGCAACTCAATGCATGGCAATTCAATCCCACACATCATGTTGTTCGAGTCAGCCAATGTGATGATGAATGGTCGTATGGAGCTGATTCTATTTTAATATAGCTAAGTGAATAGTAGAACTTGGTAATGTGATCAATGTGGGGAGTAACTGAATGTAGCATGTATCGAAAGAAGAACTAGCAATGAGTATGAGCTGTTCTTAGAACACGTCAATGGCTAGTTGCATATCCTTATACTCAGTGATCTGATTGGGTGATGTAACAACCATTTGGAGATCTGAATGGATCATATGGAAATCTCTGCACCATACTATCTTTGACCGATCTGCCAATACTACATCATATAGTATTATCTCTGGCTTGTGACTGAAGGTTATGAGGATGTTGGAAACAGAGATGGCAAAAAATAAAGGCAGTGTAACTCCAAAACTCCAATTGGTTCCACATGGTAGATGTGTATACAGAACTATAATCAAGTCGACCACCAATGGCCTCCTAGAACCTTACTGTATGATTCGTTACGCATCTACCTACAAAATTGGTTGACATCTATAAAGGGATGATCAAATTCATGAATGGATATAGATTTAACAAAATGCCTACAAAATGGATACAGATCAAATACTGAATTTTGTTGGGTGTTTTGAATGATCGATCTCCTTGGGATGTTCACAGATGAGTCTCTAAATAATGGAAAGGTGAGCCGAGTTAGAGCAATATTCTCCAATCACATGCAATTGAAAATTTGACAGACTAAATAAAATCCAATCAACCATTGACGATGGATGTAGGGGCGATCACGATCAATGTTTGTTGCAGAGTAAATGATGCAAACAAGTGTACAGATATGCTATATTCAATTCCATCACTTGTATGTAGGTCACCTTGTATACGGGTATAACCACACACACGGGGCAACAAAAAAATAGTAAAGGAGATGTCCTATTCTATACTAAAGGTTCCATACACACTTTTACAGTTTCAACCCAGTGTAGTTATTTTGCTCTGACACCAAATGAAATAAATGCCACAGATTTGCACAATAAAATTGTTTAGATTTATACATGAAATAATATATTCTATTACATTCATTCCGGATACATTACATAGGATGAACTTACAAATATATAAGCACATAGTTTCCTATAAACTAGGAAACTACTATACTAACAAATACTAATCTCGTGAGTTGTTTGTAACAACCAAACAACTCAACACACATTTGTTATTAGTTGTTTTATATAACAACTAAATAACAAATTACTAATATAATAATAATTACCAAATGTAATTATTATCTATACAATGTAAATATTATATTTCCTAACATTCGAAGCACTTCCCAAATTTATGATTTATATCCTCAACTTACACTTGATAAGGGAAGCAAGAACTTCCACGGAATTAACGATGCTTTCTTTTTTGTTATTCTCTATCATTTTGATAAGGAGTTGTATAACCGAATGATTTCTAATGAATCCTTCAAGGAAGTACGTGACTAGGGAGATATATACTTATAATTCCCTACATTTACATATATTCAGATTCCTTGTTTCGTAGGTTCCCCTAGTAAGCTGCTCAGATGTTCCACTGAGAAGTGGGTCTTACTAGAATTGGTTTGGAAATTTCTAGACTACCATAAGATCTAGAATAAACAACACAAAGTGGGAATTCATTTCCTTATTTCAATTGGTAGATACACCTACCCAAATATTTATAAAGAAAAGAACATAGATGCAGAAATGAAAAAAGTAACTTTATGGACCTTTCATCCACAAACCAGTTTCGATTACTGGGGTAAATTTAGTGAAACAGGTCAGTCTAGTTCCCATGTGCCTCAGTTAGAATACATTTTGATTCATTTTCAAGATAAATACATCATCTGACAAAGAGATTATGAGAGACTAACTTTGGATGAGGTTCGGCAGTTTGGTATAGCCGAGGTTCCAAAGGAGTTACAAGATGATGATGAGGTTTTGGATGTAACATATAAAATCAATAATGTTTTCAATCAACCATTTATATTTATCGATTGGTATGTGGAAGAATGTTGTAATACAAAGGAGATGGCGGGGCCCATTCTACAGAGAACCTACAGTTGGTTGGTTACCTTGGGAATATCACCCAAGGGGTTAAAATGACCTACAAATATAGAAACCCCATCAACCATAAGCCAATCAACACCCACAAAGGTAAAATAATCAATCTAAAGGACCCATACAGTCCCTCAAAACATTTCATTTGTAGTGGGCAGCTCATCTCTCTCCAATGTTCCTACTTCCAAATTCATGTCTTCTACAGCACCCGTATCAGAAATAGTTGAATTTGATGATCCTCTAAGTGTCTCACAAGACCTTTTGTCTCTTCCTCCTCTTCCTTTGTCACTTACTACATCACTTCCTTCCACTTATACAATCATTTCTTCTTTTCCATCTCCTTCTATGGCCCAAGTATTCTCATCCCTTTTAGTTCTCTTAGCTGGGGAAACCATTGGGTCACCCATTTCTACTTCACTTCCCCTAACCCTTCTATTTCCGTCCATCTCATCTCCTAATATCATTGTATCCACTCTTATGGTTGTCCTCACATCCACCCCACCCATTATAGCCACCTTGATTCAAATGCCAACTAATGGTATTGGTGCTCTTATTTTGACTAGTACTAAAGTACTAAATCAGTTGTTTCACTTCCATCAGCATCAACCATTTCATAATGGTTGTTTTGGCATACTCCAAAAAAAAAAAAAGGTGCCTCTGGGGGATTTCATAGATCTGAGCATATTGGATCATACACCAAAAAGGTAGGCCAAGAGGACAAATATTTTTTCTATCCTAACAGGGAATCCATCTAGGGAACAAGTTGTAGAGGTTCTTACTCTCATTGAAGGAAAAACCAAGGAAATAATTACAACTATGGATTATTGAATTTCTAGAATTTCACTGGGAAAGTCCACTCATGAAGGAGCTAAAAAGGATGTACACACTACTCTTGTAAATCTGCTGGAGAAATATGACAAGGATAAGGCTTCAAAGGATGAGCTCAAAGAAAAGGTCGAGCAACTCAATATATTGTTAAGAAAAGTAACACAACCAACTCCATCTACCGAAGTTTCGTCTACCATCGTTGATTTTTCTTATCATGAGATTGAGAAGCAAGGATAGAAAGGGATATCAATAAATGGATGGATGGAACGTATACTGTAAGAAGCCAATCCTTTAATTAAAGAGGCTATCAAAATATATAATGATTTACAGGTTGGATGAGCTGCTATTTGTAAAATGGATTAGGCCTTTTCTGAGGACAATAATAACCTAAATTTGAATTTGGAAACATGGAGTGAAATCAGATAAGAAGATCCATGCTTACTCCTTTAGGAAGATGTAATTGATGATGCTTCAAAGTTGTTTGAATATGAAAAGGCCATGGAATTCTGGTGTTAGGTGTTGCAGGATTTAATCAAGAAGTTATATGATAAATAAGTGGAAATTATGGATGCTCTGAATGATATATCAAAGTAATTTAATATTGTTAATTGTAATTTCCTCAACGAAAACATCGACACTCTCCTGGAGGATTAGATCAAGGAAAATTTTAAATATTTGGTGAAGCATGATGATGAGGTTACCAAGACTTTCCATAATGAATCTATTGAAAAATTGGTTTTATGCCAAAATTTCATAGGAAGGCTAAAGAAAGTTGTGAGAAAACTTAGAATAATTCCCTCCAAGATCACAAGGGAAATCGAGACAGCAGATATAGTGAATCACTATGCATGTGGGCTGGGAGATGAAGAAATTCAGGGGATTATCAAGTGTTTCATCAAATATAAAATTGATTGGCTATGTGGGAGGAAGTACAATAGAAACCTGTAGAAGGAGAAAGCATCACAAGGCTAGGCCAAAGTTGAACAGCCATGGAAGGACAGATCTAAGATCTGGATTATTCAAAGTTGTAGGGTTGACTGAGTCAAACCCTTACAACAAACTTTCTTTTTTATGGGAGCCTATTCCCTTGAATTTAATGACATTTCTATTTTTAGTAAAATGTTAGTTAAAGGCTCAATTGTAATGGCTCAACCTAAAGAACTTATAAATAGCTAGGTGCATGGAGTCTTTTGGGAGAGACATACATAGATCATTTTGGTGAAGTTTCCCTTCAAGCTTGGAAGAGTGCTTCAGAGATTTTAAAACCTTTTAATTATATCCAAAGTGATATCTTGCCTTGAAGAACTTGATTTATTGTGTTAAATGGTTGATCAGTATGTGATTTGTGAATGCATAATTCCTTAGTGTGAATGGTTAACTTACCTTTATTTTAGATTATCTTATTTCATGTTATGGGACAGTGATATAACCATCTTTTGTGTTAGTTGTGGAAAGATTATTTTCCTTCTATCGTTAAAATTTCTATTATCGTTAGCCATAATTAGTGAAATGAATGTTTGACATCTGTATGTGTTTTATCCTCATGATGAATTAATTGTGTGTACAATCACATTTGATCGCTCTATTGTGTATGCTCCAAGTTTAACAAAGGAATGTTCACTTCTTGGTCTGTGGTATTATCTACCCTCTCAAAGTTGTAATAGGTGAAGGTGACTAACGGTGTACGCATTCTACTCACATTAACCCTTCCTGAGGTTTAAAAACCCCTTCATTTGGTACATCACCATACCTAGTATAATTTTCTTCTTGCAAACATCTTTCCTTAAAACCCATGACAATGTTAGAATATGCCTAGATAACCATTTTATTTTACTAGGAGTAGTAAAAAACTTAGTTTAGGAAGTGGAAGTCGGATTTATCTAGAGGTTCACCTCGAGACCAAGTCATATAACTTGAGAGGTGATCCTATGTGTCCCCATCACACTAAACGTCTTACTCATGGTCTGACCATTCAGAGGGTGCAGTGATCTGGTGACAACAGTCACCTAAGTATGTTATCCCCAATCGAATGATGCATACTATGGGAAACAAAGGACATGGCTGCGGCTACAAAAAACAAGGTACAATAGAATATCTTCCAATACCTAGTCAAAGAGTGGGTAACTATGGTATCGGTGTTTGGCCATATGGGTCTCATCCCATAGAAGTAGAGGATAACTCTTCTGAACATGAAGATAGTTTCTCTGAATGTGAAATCAAAACAAATTCATGGTGTAGTCTTTATGAAGACCTTGCCTCCATGAACTTGTTTTCTAACATAGTCATCTTAACTATAGCCCCTGATATATCCCTTAATACTTAGACACTAAACCTTATTTACCCATCACTCATGAATCAGGACTAAATACAACATGTGCCAATCGACATATTTTAGAATGACAAATCTATTGGGTAAGTGCAGGAAGTTGATGGACAAATATAGGGTCATCCGTGGACATCATATTGCAAATAACAACATAATATCAACTTGTAGGGATTATTATCAATACATACACTCAAAATTAGACAAAATTATACTAATATGAATCATAGTATCCGGAATCTAGTTTCTAAAATACTAATTTTTGTAAAAAATGGACAAGATTAGATATATTAAACACTCAAAATTCAATGACTTGGTTTTTTTTTTTTAAAACGCCGATAAGATTATAGTCCGTTTTCCCACAATTTGGATGACCAAAAATTGATATATATTTTTTTCCTTTGGTGAGAATTTATATGCCACTATCTATCTTGGGATGGATTTTATTTTGTATTTTTTTGAGTAATATTTTATTTTTTATGATTTTTTCCGTGAAAGTGGTATGAAAACATAAAGAAAACAGAGCACTTTCCGTTTGCCTGCCATAACTTCATCAAAAAATATTGAAATCAAATAATTTTTTTTTTAACATGTATATAATTTCACCATGGTTGGGATGGTATAATTTTTATCACATTCTAATAAGTGAAACAAATTTTTCAGTCTTAAACGTAGACATAAACATTCACAGGAAAAAGTGTCTTAAAGACCTACTATTAGTAAAAAATTATAAAATGATATTTATCCTCTTCTATTCACTTTAAAATCAGTATTTTTACAAAGCTAATAGTCTCCCCTACGCAATGGTACCATTTTTATGACATATTTTTTACTTTTTGGCATGGTTCAAGTCCGTGGAAGACTAAATTTGATGTTTTGTTGTTTTTAATGTAAAATTCAGGATTTGATGTCCACTTAATTGTCCCCCAACTTGGTGCACTTACCCTATTTACGAGTTCCTTGGTATTCATGATAGTATTCCACTAGGTGACCATGAGAAAGGTTTATCCATTCATCTTAATGCATGCACGTACTTCAGGGAGGAGGTTGAGTTGTGTGGTCATTTAAGTTAAAAATAAGATAGGGAAAAATTTCCATAGAAAATCCTTGCAAAAAGACCAAGTCCTATAGTGAAAACCTCTTTGAGGAACTTGCGGACAAAATAAAAGATCAATCAATGGAAAAACTAGTGGATCCACTTGAAGGTGAAATTATATTTGAGCCACCTTTGTTAGAAGAAGATCTTAATCTCCCCCTTAATCCTATGCACATGGAGGATGAGTCCAAACTACTTGTGGAAGAAACAATATGCACGTAGCAATTACCTAGAATAGTCAATTTTGGAGCCTTGCTCTCAACTCAAGAATAGAAAACTTTTTTATTTCTTTTAAGAGAATTTGTAGATATCTTTGTTTGGTCTTACATAGAAATTTTGGGACTTGATCTTGCATTAGTGGTGCACAATCTTGTTTTACACCCAGACAGCAAGCCTACAAAACAAAATCTCTAAAAGATGCATCTTTGTGTGGCCTTGTTGGTCAAAGAAGAGCTAGAAATATTATTGGAAGTAGGCTTCATCATGCCTATTGACTATTCAGAGTGAATGTCCAATGTATTCCTAGTGTAGAAGAAACCTATTAGTATTAGAGTTTGTACCGATTTCTGAGACATTAATAAATTTTTTCCTAAGGATGACTTCCCTCTTCCTAACATTGACATGATTGTCGATTCAATAGTTGGTTACGATATACTATCACTCATGGATGGATTTTTTAGGATATAACTAGATAAAATTTACTAAGACCAACATAAGACAATTTTTACCACCCCATGGGGGACATTTTGTTATCAAGTCGTGCCCTTCAACCTAAAGAATGCAAGCACTACCTATCAACAGGTAATGACTGTTATCTTTCATGACATGATAAGTGACATCATGAAAGATTATGTGGATGACATATTGGTAAAATCCAAGACTCAGTAAGATCACCCAGAGATCTTGTGACACATCTTTCAACATCTAAGGGACTACAAGGTCTGACTAAATCCAAAGAAGTGTGTCTTCGGCGTGCTATCTAGAAAACTATTAGGATTCATTGATTCACGAAGAGGAATAGAAGTAGATCCTAAAAATAACAAAAATTCCCCCTCTGATGAATATCAAAAAACTACGAAGCTTGCAAGAAAAGATCCAAGAAATTCTAAGATTCATATCTCAGCTTGCGGATAAGTGTCACACATTTACACATCTTATCAAGAAAGATGTTAGTTTTCACGGGGGACCAAAATAGTAGCAAGCATTTTCTTTTTTCAAAGTATATTTGGCCAAACCTTCTATTATAATGTTGCCCATAGCAGGTGAACCATTATTACTCTACATTTCTGCCACACACTTTACAATTGGGGCACTATTGGCCCAATATGATAAGGAGTAGAAACAAAAATTTGTGTATTACTTAAGCTGAACATTGATCACTTATTATATCAACTATCCACAGATAGAAAAGGATTGTTTGGCCGTAATTTTCACCTTTCAGAAGTTACGTCATTATTTGTTAAATAAGAAATTCAAGATTATCTCAAAATTTGATCCATTAAAGTAATTATTATCAAAACCCACACTCACAGGAAAGATTACCAATTGGGTCATTTTACTTAGTGAATTTAACATCGAGTATGTACACAAGAAATCTGTGAAAGGATAGATAGGATTTGACAGATCAACTAGCCAAATCCCCTCTACCAAGTACTAAACATTTGAGTTTAGAACTCCCAAACGCATCCACAGTATACCTCAAGGAATCTATTATATGGTAGTTATACTTTGATGGATCTTTTATCTTTCATGGTTCAGGTGTCAGAGATGTGTTGATCACTCCTTCAGAAGACTTGATCCCTCAACCATTATGACTCAGGTTCTTGTAGTCATTTTTACACCCACCAGAAGAACAAGGGAATCCAATGCACGTCAGCCTATCACCCAGTTGGGTGCTCATCCGAGGCACACGTGGGTGCCGAGTCTCTCTTTTATGTGAGTCAAGTGGGAAACCATCATCTATGTCATGAATCTTAATGAATAAAGGTGGAAATGAGACATACAATCATCATAGGGCTCAGAATGGCCTCTAGAAAAATGTATCATTCCAAACAGAGGGTACTTATAGATAACAGATAGAACTACAGTAGAAAGGAAAATACATAAAGATTTAAATCTACTCCATAACATCCATGAACAGAAATGAAAAGATATAGATATGAACCAAATCAATTACACTCATATTCATTCATGTTTGTAACCTCATTACATTCAATGGATCCATTAGACTACCACAGCTTGATCAAACTGAAGTCATGCATCGCAGCAGGGATCATTTCCTTCATCCATACAAAGAAAAAATTATATCCTAACCCCTTAATACATTACTCCCTTATATAGCTTCTACCCAATCCCACAGAGTTCTCGTAGTATTTCTGCAGAGCTCCACTCTCTATAATCTCCTCTCTTTTCTATTTGATCTCTCCTCTCCCTTTCTCTTACAAGCGCTCGTATATATAGGCATCTCAAAGTGCCAACTCATCCTTCTACGGCCTTAGATCTTGTGCCAAGTGTTTGAATGTGGTCCTCCATGGGAGCATACTTCTCGAGGCTTGAGATCTCCACTTTTTTCCATGATGTCTTCCATAACCTTTTATCATAGGGCATATTCCTTTCATGGCCATCACATTGCCAGGTTGGCACCTTATCCACTTCACATGTGTAGTCAAGTCACACTTTTCTCATGTCCTACCCAAAATGCTCAATATGGCTAAGTCTTGAAACCTTAGCTTTGTCCGTGCATGCATGCCATGGGTTTTCTAAAACCCTTCCTTAAACCCTATCTTTTGTGCCTTATCCTTGTGTGCCCTTCTTCAACTATACCTTATGCACCTACGTGCCTTTGTGTACTTAGCCACTATTTTGGGGTCCCAACATCACCCCACACTACGCCTGTTCTCTATCTACAGGAACACTTTTCCAAAATAATTGCAGTATGTTCCAAAAGAATTAAATAATTTTGGAAGAGTAAGAATAAGGGAATGAAGGAATGGGAAAGAATAAAATAATGGAAGGGTAATTATTGCTATAAAAGGAGTGGGAAGTCCCTCTTTAGGTTGGCCTCCAGCTTGTTCTAGGCATCTACTTCACTTTGCGCTCTCTGGAAGAGGTCTCCAACCAAGGTGCTCACTTCCTTAAAGCTTAACCCATCTCCTTGGGTATTCATTGTCTCAACTACCCCTTCCAATTGTTTTCCCATGTCCTCAAGTGCATCCATTCTTCTCGTGAATTACGGGTACAATTCCTTCAACTAGTTTTTTATTGAACCCCTTAAGGTTTCAATGGCCTTGGATTTTTTTTCGACCTCGGTAAGGATTTTTTCCCTTCCCACCCTATTTCCCTTATTCTTTTCTTGAAACTCCTTCAGCTCTACTTCATGAGTGGCGACCAAGCTGCTCGCCACTCTATCCCTATCTGTGTAATTTTCGTACATGGCCTTAGTAGATTGGGTAGCAATCTTGACATCTGCAAGTACCTTGCTATACTAAGCAATGATTGCTACCACTTTCAATTTTTCTTCCCACACCAAGCATGTTGTCACTTCTTCCACTAACTCCAAGGCCAATGATTGTCTCTCCATGGTGAGGATGCACATCATATCTTCTAAGCATTCAAGAGTAGATCCCTACTTCTGCACTGGTGGCATTAGGTCTATATGCTTCAACATAATGGCACTTTTGATAAACTCCATATTTTTGTATACTTCATGCACCTTCTCCTTCTCATCCCTTAGTTCATGCTTCAATTACACATTGATCAAATCTTATTGTTTCAAGCCCTTAGTCTTCTCAGCCAACTCCTCTTCCTTCTTTTCTAGCTTTCTCTCTAGAAATCTTACTCTGTCATTTCTTCTAAAGAGCCTATCCTCAGTCTTGACTGCAACCTTGTTCAGTGCATTACATAACTACTCATCCAAGAGTTGTTGGGAATTTACCAAGGGATTGGTTCCCTTAGACTCTGGTAATGACATGATTTCCCCTTGGTATACTTTGAACTCTAGCTCGTCAATATAGGATTCAAATGCCCAAGAGAGAATCTTCCTTGTCCTCAGGTATGCACCGTCCTCGTCAAATGACTCTATAGATAGAATTTATTCCATGGGTACAGTGGTCTGGAAGCACGCATGTAGCACCTTCCTTTGGTCATCAACATAGCCCATGACATGTCCTCATTTTATATCAAGGCTCTTCCTTCCCAAGCGCGTGGCTTTGGGGAAACCCACTATTAGACTGGGACCTCCTCCCATACTAACTTGTTATTTCCCAATGCTTTCCCCCTTATCCCCTCCCATCACTATGTCAGCATTGTGCTCCAATTCTTATTCTACCAAGGCTTAGAGTTTTCTACCTCTACACACCAACCTCCTCACTTCTTCCCATGTTTTGGGAACCTTCCTTCTCCTGGCTACCCTTGCACCGCACGAAAAGGAACTCCTATTATTCTTCTCCACCCTCTTCTTTTGAACCATGCATGCTAAAGACAAGTGGATCTTAATCTCTTTCAGCACCACCTTCTTCATCATCATCATCCCTTTCACCTATGTATCTTTCCAAGCTCTCTGTCTCCTCTGAGTTAGCTTCCTCTTCTATCCTCTACTTCTTTTTGAGAGGTGACTCTTCCGCAAGGGATCCAACATTCTTTGCTTCCTCTGGTGAATTATCTTTGGTGAGGGGTTTCCCTAGCACCTATTCTTCCAGGGTCTTCTCTTTTACTGGGGATTTCTTCCTGCACATATAGGTGTTAGGTTTGGAACTTGCTACCAGCATGCTTACTGGTTGGGTAGTCTACACACTTGGTGCTTTTTCTTCTTCTCTCTCCCTTCTCTTGAGCGTGGGATTTCTTCTACCCATGGGATCTCTAGGTATGGAGACATCATTCTCCAAGTATGCACCTTTCTCGAATTTTGGCCTAATGCGGAGATATACACGTGCCACAGTCTTTCCTACAATTGTTAGAGTCAAGGGTTTCATCATTTTGATTTAATGTGCTACATAATTTTCCACATACATGTGCTTCTTGGGGTAGACTAGTGTCATGCGCAACTCCCTGTGGTCCTGATCAACTTTACTAAGGTCAGACCTTAGTCTCTTTTCTTCTTTTAACTTGTTAACTCCCGCTTGGAAGTACTGTGTGGTGAAGGAGAATGGGAGTTTACACCATGGGCTCATGGTTTCATCCATCAATTTAAATCTTCCTATGTAGAAGTGTTGGTACATAGAAAACTCATCTTCTCCCGTTGTAAGCATCAGTAGTTATTTTGGGATTCTCCACTCTACCCCGAACGTATCCCTTAAGCACTTAATACCAATTTTCCAAGCGACCTTATGGGAGGCTATCATTGTTTCAGTGTTCACATGTATACTTTGCAAATATTTTTGCAAGTGAGGGATATTCAATCAGATACTCCCAAATAAACTTGTCTACCATGTCAAGTACTCCTATCTCTAAAAATACAATTGTCAGGAGGATATTTCCAAAGAGTATCTTATCTCCTTCCTGTGCGCTGTTGATTATCTCATCCATAATGAAGGCTGATAAATTGTATATTGTGCCCTCTGATATTTTCCAGCATACATTCAACCAGGCCTTATTCACCTGTGTCCACCTTTCTTGATCATTTAACTTTGTGACTAGGCACACGGCCATTCTCATGACGTGATATGTAATTTCCATAATATCAAAATACCTCGACCCCTTCTTGTAATATTATGTAGTGACGGTTGCTTTGATGGCATCCTTTTCACTCAAGTCATCATCTATGTTGTCTCCCATGCAGATGAGGCTTGTAAACTTAGAAATCAGCTTAGGGGTTACGCGCATCTTTTGCCCCATAAAGTAAAAGTGATCCTCATGCATGTGCAATATCAGCCACTGATAGAGGCGCTTAGGATGTCCAAAGTAAGGAAACTCATAGAGTTGTAATAACCCTGCCTTCTCCAACTTTACTTTTACCTCATTGCTATAGATGTGAAAACCGTCTGGTGTTCTTTTGTTCATCAGGTGCACTAACTCTAGTGCCATTTCCTTCTCTATTGTGCTTGTGCAATGGTTATAATAGCTCACCACCATCTTTCTCAAATGGTATTCCCACTCCTTCCCAAGCAAAACTCCATCCAGGTACTGCATTTCTGTGTACCACTCCTTGTTCATGCTTGTGGTGGTTGCTACTGGCTCTCTTCCCTTGCCCTTGCCCTTTCCCTTTGGATTTTTAGGTGAAACGGTCAATTTCTTGGGTGCCATTATCTAGGTCCTCTTATTACTTCAATCTCTTCTTGTTAATCTTCTCTTCCACTTCTTCTAACCTTAAGATCTCAAACTTGTGAAGAAAACCTCTTAAACCCGTGCCCTAGTTTTTCAAACCCTAGCTGGGATAATACTTTCACAAGATGGTGCCTTCTCACAAATTCTCTTATGCCCTTGAAATCCCTTCCTTCTGGTTTGTAAATCCAAACTAGTTACTCATGCTTAAACTCTTCAAATTTTTCTGCACACAGATTAGTCCTGGAAGCCCTAGTTTGTAATGATGCAGAAGCACTTCTCTCTTTGTATACACAAAGTAAATAATGAAATGCCTTGACCTTCTATTTATATGTTTTCCCACTTTGTAACTTTAAATGTTACCTTACCTACAACCATACTTTAACACTCAATGTGGCTTTTTCAAACAAACCTGACTTTAGCAGTTTAACTCACGTGCATAACCTTGCATAGACAATTCTCCAACCTCCTGGCATGCAACCAATCCATCCTAACAGGAGACACTTACGTGCACGTAACCAGCACTGAAGGTACTTCTTCTGTCATGATTTTTTCTCTCACCTACCTTGTGTTTCTTTGTGCTTCTTCCTCTCTTGTACGTGGATCCCAAATTTAGCTTTAACCTGACACCAACCATCCTTTTTCACCTTTCCTTACATGTACTTTCTTCACAGGGCCATTCAACTGGGCTTTCCTATGCATTCCTTCTTGGCGCTTCATACTTCAATTTCTTCCACCTTACTCCACCCCACACTAAACGATGTGCGGTCCTCTACGTAGTTACAACTTTCAAAAAGTAATGAGATTACCGGTGCCCAAGGTGTAACACAAAATGGCAACGAGAAAAGGAAACACAAGAAAGGAAAATGCATAAAACAAAATCCTAAACTAACTAGCAATACTACCTTATTTAGAAACACCAAGAAAACTTATTTATAGTAGGGATTCAGCCTACTCCCATTGAAGTGTCCTAGCAATCTCATACCATATAGCGCTTGTAATTGGCATGCACCTGAATCAAGGATGTATGAGATGGTGTAGGGACCCAACCAATGCACTTTTAACTTCCCATGATGGCACAGAAACTTAGAATCATATAGTAAGACCATCTGCCCAACCTCAAACTTCTTGTTCTTGTGGCGATCATGCCATGCTTTTTACTTTGCCTTTTCTATTGTTTTTCTCCACCTGGAGAGTGATCATATTTCATCCAGCTTCATTAATTTATCAATCCTTTCTTCCAATGCTTGCTCATCAGCCATCCCTCCTACGTATGCTATATGCAGAGAAGGTAACATAAACTCAACCGGCATGATAGCTTCTGCACCAAACACCAATTGAAATGGTGTGGCTTTGTTATCCTTTTATAAGTTATCCTGTAAGCCCATAATATGGCTAATACCTTTTCATCCCAATCTTTTCTTCTGACATCACAAATATTTGTCAAGGTATAACTTAGTATCTTGTTAAATACTTTCACAGTTCTATTTGCTTGTGGGTGATAAGGTGTAGTTTTGTGATGAGCCACCATGAATTCTGCTAACAGGATCCTCACATTCTCATTCAAGAAATGTGTACCCCTATCACTAGTTAAACTTAAAGGGAATCCATACCTCGTGATAATGTTCTCCCACAAAAATTTTGGTGATGTAGCTGTTGTACAGTCTTTAGTTAGGGCTACCTGTACCCACCTTGTCAAATAGTCTATGCAAGTTATTACATATCATGATCCAATCCTATGCGTTGTTTGTGCAATAGGGCCTACAAATTCTATTTCCCATTTCTCAAAATTTTCAGTGCTAGGTATAGGGAGCAAAGGCATTTTATCTCCCCTTCCTAGCTTACCAATGCACTGACAATGGTCACACACTTTACAATATTCCTTGCAATCTTTATACAGAGTTTCCCACCACAATACTGCCATTAATATTTAATGAGTGGTGGCATCTCCTGCATAATGTCCACCCACACTTCCTTCATGTGCTTCCTCTATGATGGCGAGGCGCTCATGCTCTAGTACACACCTATGTAAAACTTCATCACACCCTAGTTTGTATAAGTCCCCAATGATCAACATGTAGGGCGCAATGCATATGGCTAGTTGTTTTTTCTCTAATGTCCTCATCCCTTCAAGTGCCATACCTATTTTAAGGACCACATCAATATCCTCCAAGTTTGAGGGTGCGCGTCGTAACCTAAACAATTACACATCTGGTATGGTATCTTCAATTCTCTGTGCATCCTCTCCTGAATCAATTCTAGACAAATGGTTAGGTCTAAAATTACTCTCGCCTAGTTTGAAAACTATGGTAAACTCAAACTCTTGGAATAACAGCACCCACTGACATATGTGCCCATGTAGGATGGGCTTGTTCACCAAATATTTCAATGCCATGTGGTCAGTGTAGAAGATAAAGGGATTTTCCAATAGATATTGCATGAACTTATGAAGCACGTAGATCATAAACAACGCCTCACGCTCAGTCGTAGTATAATTATGCTCTGTTGGTGTCAACTTCTTGCTTGCAAAACATAGGGGGTGATCAACAATTCCCTCACCAAGTTGTGCAAGCATTGCCCCAATGGCCGTTCAAGAGGCATCTACATAAACATGGAAGGGCTTATCCCAAGAGGGGAACATAATATAGGTGTGGTGACAAGCATATCCTTCAATGTGTCAAACGCCTTCTATTGCACCTCTCCCCAATGAAAGGCACTTTTATGTCTGAGCAACTCTTCTAAAGGTGCAACAATCTTGGCATACCCCTTGATGAACTTCTGATTGTAGCACGCGTGTCCAAGAAACCTGCACACTACGCTTTGACTAGTTGGCTCCCATAATCACTATAATTTTGATAGGATCCACCAGCAAGCCTTCTTTGCATATGATGTGTCCCAACAGGGTCCCGAACAGGGTAGCAAATACACACTTCTTAATGTTGAGGGATATCCTCAACTACTGACACCTTTCAAACATCAATCTCAAATTGTCACAATGGTCCTTGACCAGTCCATACACAGTCCAATCATCAAGGTAAACCTGGAGAAACTTGTGGATGAAGTCTTGGAATGCCTGCACTACAATGCATGAGAACACAGCAGGCACATTCTTCAACCCAAAAGGCATGACCGTATAGGTAAAAATTCCCCACTCAGTGGTGAAGGTTGTCTTTCTCTGGTCTTCCTTTGCAATCCTCACCTAGTGATAGCCTGAGAACCCATCTGTGAAAGAGTAGACTTGATGCCCTGCCACTCCTAAGATATCTTCAGTGAAAGGGTTTGGGAAGGGATAAATGACACACACTACATTTAAATCCCTATAATCAACACATATCCTTATCCTTCTGTCCTTTTTTATACTAATCACCATTGGACTTAACCACTCTAATCCCTCCATAGCCTCTATGATTCCAAATGCTATCATCTTGTCTATTTCCTCCTTGACCTTCACGCATAGATTAGGATTCATCCAATATGGTCTCTTCCATACTAGGTGTGCACCTTCCTTCAACTTAATTCTCATTTCCCCCAAGGAATGGTGAACATATTTAAGTTCATGATACTCACATGGGAATAAATCCTCAAACTCACATAAAAGATCAATGATCTTAGAGACTTCCCTCTTCAAAAAATAATCTCTAATGATAGCTTCCTTGGGCTCCACCTCCAACCCAATATTAACCTTATTTGTCTTTAAAGGTTCATGATAGGCACACGTTCTTTCATCAGCACTATTCATCACTTTGCACGAGCCTAGAGAATGGTTAACCTCCAAATTTTCCATCTCTTCACCATCTATGACATAGACCATCTTGCCTTTTTCTTTCTCTACGTACGCATGCTCAAACTACACCTCATTAGACTCATCTTCACCAAATTTTCCCTCCAAGAATGGCTCTCCTAGTAATTCTACAAGACTATCCTCTTCCTTTACACTATTCCCCATTGTAAGGTGCTTAACCTCCTACAATGCATTATCCATCGATGGTTTGGTGCTTTGATACTCAAATACTTGGACTAGATCAGCTGCTAGTTCTTTCTAATTCCCTGTTTTGTGGCATGTCTCAGAGTGGATGTACCATGCGTGTGCATAACCCTACAATGTAGAATATAGTTTGTGTACCCAAAGGGATGGTGGTAAAACTTTTGTGCCTTCTTTCCAGGCTCCCTCATAGGCTTGGAGGTGGAAAGAGGCATGCTCCTTACCATGGTAGTCTTTAATGGTGGTGGGCACGTTGCTTCTAGAGAAATGAATAGATAAGGAAATTCTCACTTCACGCCATTCCAAGAGATTATCCTAATGTGTTGCTCACTAGCACATAGTAGTTCCAAGTAGGACATAGCTTAACATCCCCCTTCATTCATTTTCCTCCTACCAATAAGCTTCCATCTTCTGCAAAAAGACCTTAGGGGAGGCTCCTCCTGAGTGCTTAGGTAGCTCCTTTCCTCCTAGGTGTCGGATCATACACACCTTTGTCACCTTTATCACTTATCCCCTTAAATGTCATTTGATTAACTCATAGGTTCCATGCACCCAATTATTATACTCTATACTTGTGGTGTCACTTAGGGACTGAGCATCCTTAAACTAGATAACTCCATCTATGGGATGAATTATCTTTGGATCCCTAATTGAGTGCACATAAATTCTATCCAGGACCTCTTCTCCCAAAGGTTCAATATAGGGTGTTGAATTCTCATCAACCAGGGGTATGATGACCCATTCCTCCTCATTTTCAAATCTTATGTACACCTTGTTGAACCGAATATCTGCATTGTTCTTATAACACCACGGGTGCCCAAGTAGTGCTAGGAAATTGTCTACCTCAGTGGGTGCCAAGACTTGAAAGTCCCCACTAAACTTAGCTCCCTGAATGGTTATAGCTACATCCTTTAAGACATCGATGGGCATTGCCTTCATTTTCTTTGCCATATATAGCACATTCGAAGATAGCTGTAATACAGGCCTTCCCATCTGATGCCATGCATCCAAGGTGAGAACATTGACCTCCATGCATGTGTCAATGAGGATATTACTAAGGAGCCATCTATCCATGACTGTTTTTAATGTGATCTCCCTATCATAGTCAAGGTTGTGAGTGGGAACGTTTGCATGCAAGACCTACCTCTCGCACTCTTCTCTGGCCCATGGTACCTTATCTCTCAACAATGCTCCTAGAAAGGGAATAATATTCTCTTGCCTTAGCATTTTACATACTTCCCTGACCTCATCTAGGTCATCCTTTGGTGCCTTGACCTTCCTTATTTACTCCTCCCTCCTGGACTACTCCTTTAGACACTAGATTTCTCCTTGTAAACTCTTACTGAAATCCATGGTATCTTAATATACCTCTTTTTGATGCACAAGATCTAGATACTTCCCATGTACCACTTCTTCCCTTGAAACTAGGTTCTTTTGTGTTAGTATTTCCTTTACATGCGTAACCTCTACTCTTGTTGTTACGATAACAGATTCCAAACTCACATCATGTGTCACCCATGGCATCCATTATGTGTCTATCTTCTTAATGCTTACCATTTTAGTGCCCTTGTCTTTCCAGTGTTGTTAATTCATGTTCTCTAACAACTCAGGGCACTCCTCATACTTGTGCTTCTTCCCACACCATGAGAACTACAATAGATCTAGGCACTCTCATTTGTAATGCTCTATAGACCCACAATTAAAATAGGTTCCACATGGGAACTCACTTCTTCCTCCTCCACGGTTACCATGACCATGGAATCCTCTGCAAAATCCCCTTCTACGTGTGCCTCCATCTATGTGCTCCTCATAATAGTGATCATCACCTTTAGAACTACTGGAAATGTTGGTCTGGCGCACCCCATGATCAATGGCCTCATGGATATGATCAATAATCCTACAATCCTTAGTATCATGGGTTGTAGAGGTATAGATCTTATAGTAGCAAGACACATTCTTCCTAATTACGTGTTTTAACAAGGGACATCTACTTGCATCATGTTCCCCATGACAGATTTCACATTCTACTATTATTGCGCATACTATCCTCCGGGGGAAACTATCCTTGACATTCCCCTCTACTTCATAATTTGTACACCATATACCACTGCAAGTCTCATGGGTTGAGTTCGCAAACAACTTCTCCAGCTGCTTAGCCATAGCAGTGATACGAGCTTCCAGAAATGGGCTAACACCAGTATCAACACTTCCAATAGCTTCGGCATGCAGATTAGCTTCTAGCACCTCACGTGGATATGTGAAAGTTTTATGAAATAGGGCTCTTCTAAAAGGTGTTATCAACCCTCCAACAAACCATTGAGCATGTTGTGAAGGGTGAATTTCATATGATAATTTTGACAGGAAGGTTTTAAACCATGCATCATACTCCCGCACACTCTTTGTCATTCCCTATTGAATCTCCTTCAGGGTGTTGATGCTCTTCGGTTCAAACTCAAGGATATGGAATTTTTCCAAGAAGGCATTCTTTAAAATAATATAATCCACCACCATTTGATGAGGGTCATATTTCCTATACCAGCTATGTGCACACCCTTACAACATCATTGCAAACTAACTAGCCTTCCACTATGGGGTTGTGATCCACTTCACGTTCCATAGCAGCTCACACTTTTGAACATGTTCTACAGCATATTCAATACCTCTATAACCTAGAAAATGCAAATACATCTCAAAGAAAACTTGAGGGGGTTGTTGGGGTCCTTGTCCTCCTAAGCTAGAGCCTCGGTTTCCTCCATTGTTTCCCCCCTAGATCCACCAGATCCACCAGGTCCTGTGCCTCCTAAGCCACTAGATCCACCATGTCTTGTGCCTCCTAACCCACTAGGTCCACTAGGTCCACCAGGTCCTATAGTGTTCGTACCAAGGGTCTCCAAAGTTCCACTAAACTACACAGTGATGGTTTACGATAATGCCCCACTACCACTAGTGTACCCCGTGCCACTCCCAGACGTGAGACAGAAGTCTTGTGTACTAGCTCCTTGTCCAAAAATTCCTCCAAATACTGGAATAGTATGGGTAACCATAGAAGTGGGAAATGAAAAATTATATCTCTTAGGTGTAGATTTGTCACTTCCACTGATACCAATTGGGTTAGCGATACTCCTTCCTTGATCTAGAAAACCAAGCACCAAGGTTTGGTCACTAGGTGGGTTCAGATATGTGCCAATGACTCTTATCTTTCCATGCAATGAAATCTCATCAAAAGCTGAAGGGGTCTCTCTTATGTGCTTGCCAGGATGGGGTAGCACAGACTGCTCAGGTTCCACATCCTCTACATGAACATCAACTCCTCCCTACAACATCTACCTCCATAGATCCATCACACTTACAACCTTGCATTGTCTTGTAATATCCCTTTCACACACTTCACTATACTTGAGTCACCTCTCCTCCCTTTCCTTCTCCATTGTAACATATGCCATCTTCCTCCATCCTAGCTTCCTTACCCAGCACTCAGAATGGTTTAGTCTACCATTGGAAATGCCTCTAAACTCAAGGTAACAATCAAGATCTTCATTTCCAGAGGGATATCACATAGAAATGATCATCTAGGCTCCCACAGAAACTCAAACTCAATAACTTCTGTACAAGAGTATGTAGAAATAGCATACTCCAGAGTGTATCTAATCAACACACCTTTCCACCAATTCTCCACATCACAAGTCCACATCAGATCTGCATCCTGCAGCCACTGGTATTCTTCTTGGGTCCACGTGCATGTTCAATAATACTAGCTTGATCTAGATGCATATGCTGAGAGCCATTCATACAGTTCTACTGGGAAGTAACAAAAAAAAGTTTCATATAAATCATGGTAGAGGTTCTCTTCTACCCATCTATGTGCATCAAACTCATATCCAGTGTTGAATCTCTGAGAAAATTCATCCTCCATGCTTTTAAACCATGATTCAACACTTTCCAAAGTTAAAAACTATATCATTACTCATTACACAGATCAAGATGTATGCCATTTCCCACTATAACTTTGAAAAGAGGTTCCAGAAATAAAACGAATATGTAGTCATTTTTACACCCACCAGAAGAACAAGGGAATCCCATGCACGTCGGCCTATCACCCAACTTGGTGCTCACCCAAGGAATGTGTGGGCACCGAGTCTCTATTTTATGTGAGTTAAGTGGGAAACCATCATCTATGTCATGAATCTTAATGAATAAAGGTGAAAATGAGACATACAATCATCATAGGGCTCATAATAGCCTCTAGACAAATGTATTCATTCCAAACAGAGGGTACTTATAGATAACAGATAGAACTACAGTAGAAAGGAAAATACATAAAGATTTTCATCTACTCCATAACATCCATGAACAGAAATGAAAATATTTAGATATGAACTGAATCAATTACACTCATACTCATTCATGTTTATAACCTCATTACATTCAATGGATCCATTAGACTACCATAACTTGATTAGACCAAAGTCATGCATCATAGCAGGTATCATGTCCTTCATCCATATAAAGAAAAATTTATGTCCCAACCCCTTAATACATTACTCCCTTATATAGCTTCTACCCAATCCCACAGAGTTCTTATAGTATTTCTGTAGAGCTCCACTCTCTATAATCTCCTCTCTTTTCTATCTGATCTCTCATCTCCCTTTCTCTTGTGGGTGCTCGCATATATAGGCATCCCAAAGTGCCAACTCGTCCTTCTACGGACTCATATCCGATGCCAAGTGTATGAATTTGGTCCTCCATGGGAGCATGCTTCTCCAAGCCTAAGCTCTCCACTTTTTTCCATGATGTCTCAAAGAACCTTCTATCGCAAGGCATATTCCTTTCATGGAAATCACGTTGCTAGGCTGGCACCTTATCCACTCCGCATGTACAGTCAGATCACACTTTTCTCGTGTCCTTCCCAAAATGTTCAATATGGCTAATTCATGAAACCTTGGCTCTGTCTGCATGTGCGCCATGGTTTTTCTTAAACCCTTCCTTAAACCTTATCTTGCGTGCCTTATCCTTGCGCGCATTTCTTCATCTAGGCCTTGCACGCCTACGTGCCTTTTTGTACTTAGCCACTATTTTGGGGTCCTAACAGTTCCCATGTACCAGTAATATAGCAAAGTATGAATCCCTTATTGCATAGATGTAGTTGTCTATTAAGTGGGATATCAGACAAGTGAATGTAATCAATGATTCCATGTTGATTATAAAACAAGTAATAGAAGAATATAAAGTTAAAGATGAGAAACTTCTTCCATACAAGAGAATGGTTTATTCTTTGAACAAGTTCTTTGAGCAAATTACATTTCAACAAATCCTAAGAGGACAGAACAGAGCAATGGATGTTATGGCCACACTAGTTTCTATGTTGAGTATCCCACCTAGGAATAATGATATTACATTCTTCATTGAACACTAGTGTATGAAATGTCATAGTCCTATTTGGTATGAAAATTTGTTGGTCCCTTTTCCCCATGGTATAGTGACATATTTAATTACCTTCATGATGGTACCTTTCCTGTAAAAATTTCTTGTGCTAATAAAAGAAACATCATCCATCATATAGCGTGATATACCCTACTTGGGGGCACTCTCTTCCGTCAAGGCTATGATGGGAATCTGTTATGCTATCTCAATTTGGACGAATCCATCCTAGTGTTCAAGGAGGTACACGAAGGAATTTTTAGGTCTCATACGAATGGGATCATCTTAGTAAATAAAATACTTAGAGTAGGCTACTATTGGCCTACCATGGAAAATGATTTCTACAAATATGTAAAGAAATGTTTGCATTGTCAAAAGTATGGCAATTTGATACATGTTTCGGTGTAATCATTGCAACCTATCACAACACCTTGGCCTTTCTATAAGTGGGGACTCAATCTTATAGGTAAAATTCACCCTACATCTTTTGATGACCAACTTCTCATTATCATTGCCACTAAATACTTCACAAAGTGGGTAGAGGTTGTTCCTCTTACATATGTCAAAGGTGCACAGATATCTTAGTTTATAATGAACTACATAATATGTCAATATGGTATCCCCTCTACCATTGTAGCTGACAATGGTAATTCCTTTAAAAACAAAACTTTGAAAGTTTTGTGTCGATGTTTTAAAATCTCTCTCAAATTTTCAACCCCTATTACCCTCAAGGTAATGGGAAATTTGAAGCTTCTAATAAAACCCTTATCCATATTATGGAGAATATGGTGAATACCACAAGTCGTAACTAGCATTTACATATTCACCTTGCCCTTTGGGCAAACAAAACATCTATCTACACTCCTACAATTACCATTCCATATTCCTTAGTATTCGGCATGGAAGCCATATTACCTCTAGATATTAAGCTCCCCTCTTTGTGTATAGAGCTAAGGGATTACATGAATGAATAGGAGGACTACATAGTAGCTTGATTGGTAGAGTTAGAGCTATTAGATGAGAAGAAACTTCATGCCCTTGATCACCTTAAAGTGTATCAGGATTGAGTGCAGTGAAGTTATAACAAAGGAGTGATACCTTGTCAATTTGAGGTAGGAGACTTGGTGCTAAAATAAAATCAGTTCAACACCACTAAAGGTAGAGAAAAGAAGGGAAAATTTGAGCCTAACAGGTTAGGGCCATATGTTTTGGTCGCTAAGTTTGGTTCAGGGACCTACAAACTTACTTACTCGGATATTCAGGAACTTCGGGATCCCATGAATGCAATGCATCTTAATAATTTCTATGCTTAAATATGGGGTCCCTAAAATATCATAAAAAAAATAAAAAAATAGAAAGAGAAATAAATACATCCAATAGTGAAAACCACGCAATGGTGGCACTTTGGACAAGTCATTTGGTGAAAAAAAAATTTTGGCATCATTAGAGGGTCTGTTGTCCACAATCATTTCAAGTCTAGGATTATGATAGATTTGTCTTAACCTAGTCTTTGTCTACATCTGAATTACTTTTGAGCATATCCCTCTTGGCCTTGATTCGGTTGACCCTACGTTTCAATGCGAAGAGTTTACCTTTGAGTAGTCTCATCTCACGATGGGGAAAACTTTGCATCATCACTTCTTACACATAACATGTGGCATTATTCCCTTATACATCCCATCTAACACTTGGGGAATCCACGTTTCTTCATTTCCTTGTATTTAGCTTCAGAAAACTTCTTAGAAAACACCAAAAACATGTGTATAACTTTTTGAAAAATCCCAAAACATCTAAATATGTTTGTTGATAAAATCAAAAACATTAAAATGCATTTTGTAGAAATATCAAAAATAATAGAACATTATCTAGAGATAGTACCAAAAACAATGAAATTTTTTTCAAAACTATCCCGCAAAAACAAAGTAGTAGTTTTCTTACTTTTAGTTGTTTGTTTGTATAGTTTTGATTACATTACTTTTTCGTCTTGTGTGTTTTAAATTGGGTTAATTTGTTTATTTATATTGAGTGTTACTTTAATCTATGGTGTATTACATTGAATTCATTTTATCTTTCATACTTGTATATAGTTGTGTTGTCTTGATTAAATTTGATTAATTTGTGCTTGTTGTTTACTTGTACAGTTTCTTATCATATCATCTATCATCACATCTATACATCATATATCAATAAAGGCTAAGCTACATCATCATCACGAACATGAAGATTAAACATGTATGTTAAGTTAACATCATATAATGTCACCAAAAGGGGAAAGAGGGACCACCTTCTATTCCCCCCTCAAATGTATAGACCATAATAAAATGTGGATTAAACATATTATCTCAAAAACACAAAATGGGATAAAGTAATTAGAATCCATCATCATCATATATCATCATAACTATAAATTTTCATATACAAAATAGTGTGTCTCGATATAAATATGATATAATGAGCCATTGTGGGCATCTATGCAAACAATGTGCCTTCATCACAAGACATACTCAAAAAAATACATAGTACATCTATACAAAATGTTCCTTCATATCAAGGCGTACATAAAAAAAGAGATACATCTAGTACACTACAAAAAAATCACCCATGGCTCTCACCTACCTCTGGACTTCCTGGCCTATGACCTTAAAGTGGCATATGTTGTCATCCCCCGGGAGGTAGCATTTATTGGGAGCCTTGTGATGGGATAACCAGTTTTGGACCCTACGGTGGTGGCACCTATTGTACTGATGGTTGTTGCACTAATCTGGCAGATCATGAAGTCCTATGGAATCAATATCTAGACCTATTAATCACTAGCTAGCTAAACGGAATGGCCCTCTATCCCTCTTGGATGGCCTTATGATAAAAATCTCTATAATATGATGCCTCCTCATTGGTTTTCATCGTATTTGCTAGTATATCTTGCATCCCAACTGTTGTGGATGCTTGTTGTAGAGCATCATGCTCTCCTATCAATCTAGTGATGTCTACATGATCTTGTGTCCACTTCATGATCCACTGAGTCCTCTCGGCAACTACCTAGTCTCTCTATGAGACTACTTGGTCTCTCTCCATGACTATCTGATATCTCACTGAGACTTCCTAATCTCTCTATGAGACTACCTAATCTCTTTTTGAGACTATCTGGTATCTCTTTGAAGTGGCCTGATCTCTCTTCATCTGTAGTTGATCTTGCTTTACATTTAATTAATCTCTCTCCATAGTAACTTGTAGTTGTTATGCTACTACCTACAGCAATTATTTCCATAAGCCAGCTAACTCCCCTATCTCCTTTCACCATCCTCCTCTCACTAGACTCTATGGTGGGGTCCCCCATTCATCTCCTCCATCGAAGTCATCTCCATCCCCCCTCCCATCTACCTCCTGATGGATTATGTGGTGGACTCATATGATGTGGTGACAAGGGTACCTATACTGGAACATGTGGTTATACCACTACCTACTATTGTACCAATACCTATGGACCCTGTGGCTGCGTAAATTTTCCCTTTCCCTATGGCATATGTACATATTTTCCTTGTAAGGAAGCATCGGTCTTTGGCTATCCTAATCTCACTCTATCTCTGAGAGCCTAGCCTTATAGACCTTATGTTGTTGTGGCTATCCCTACATTTATCACATCTTTTGGAATGGTGAGGCATAGGGGAAACATTGTAGCATACCATGTTGCATACTCAGTTATCTGCCAGGGATATATGACCTAGGGAAATAGAACCCATGGTTGTGGCACCATCTAAAGGAAGTTGTCAAGGGCTCGTTGTATCCTGCTATGCAGCCTAGAATTTACCAGATGACACCCTAGTCGCGTTGGAACATCACTCAACCTAGACTCATTTATGTCTTAAATTGCATTCATAAGGTAGCAAGTCATTTCTATCATTGGTGTTCCACCATCTACACCAAGATGCCAAAACCTCCTCTTGAAGGAAGTACCATATAGAATTCAGCTAACTAACTTCATCAGTTCC
Source organism: Taxus chinensis (assembly GCA_019776745.2). Classification (NCBI taxonomy): domain Eukaryota; kingdom Viridiplantae; phylum Streptophyta; class Pinopsida; order Cupressales; family Taxaceae; genus Taxus; species Taxus chinensis. The sequence continues at coordinate 351,111,633 of CM034147.1, read as the reverse complement.
TCACGGCATGCTACTCTCAAATCTATGAACATGATCTAATCTTAGCAGTCAACATGATTCAATTAATAACATGCACTACTACATGTTCTCATCAGTATGAAACTTAGATTCCACCACATTAGTCTTCCAGGTCTACCATTCAGTACAACTCCTTCAAGCTCGGTATGCATCACCTTTGTCGTTATTTTTCACATAGGTGTCCATCACCTCCACATTCTGTTTCACATTAGGTTTCCATCACCTCCACATTCTGTTTCATTCATAGGTGTACATCACCTCCATACATATACTTCACATAGGAGTCCAGCTCTCTCTCTCGTTGTCTAAATGTCACCTCAAAGGCTCTGAGACGCTTAAACCACTCCTTTGTATCTAGCTTGCACACTTTCAACATGCATAATTATGCAAGCGCTTTCACCTACACAATCATTTCTATCTCATATACCACCTTCTCTTAGGTGTTATGATCACACGATTTGTATTCTCCACTAATTTTTTCATTAAGGTGGAGGACCTTCAGGGTATTTCAATTATCATGGGATAACCTACAGGTCTAAATGTATCACACACTTGGGGTGAATCACACCATATCTTGTGCTCACACTCCCCCCTTTGCACCCGCACACTCTGTTTATTACACTCACCCTCCCCGTGTTGCACATGTGCATGCCCTCAGGAAACAATATACACATCTTGATACATTAGTATCATGCATTTCCCAAAGATGCACTCTTGTGCTATCGGTATGCACATCTTGATTTTGTGCAGGGCATGACCTATATACTAGTTTGAACCTCACATGCACTACTATCACTACATTACACATCATCCTATTTCTCACACATACGTGACCAATGTATAATCAGACACTACTTGCGATACATTCTGTCCTACTACACACATTCAACATAACATAATACAAACTCAAAAAAACATGTGTATGTGCACACTCGATAGATCTATAACGCATACTACAATCACTCACATGCTTTCACAACATACCTCTACTTATATCACATGACACATCTTTCTTACATGACAATCAACACAAAATCCTACACACTTTACATAGGGTCCACAGAACATGACCTACTCAAACTTTAACATGCGACACATCTGTGCAATGTACACGTCTCTGAATTTGTGCCATAACTCTCAATGTCAGAGCTCTCTCTCTAAAAATTTAGCAAAGGAGGAGTGCAAATGAACCAGATGTGATGGTTTTACCCCCCAAGCTAGGTATTTATAGCTTTTCTCCCCACGTGATGTTTTCACTCACTACGATGGTTGTAGATGGTGATGTGACCACCATGGTTCTTCTAGAGTCTTTTAGCACTTACCACAATGGTTATTTTTAATAAATAATCATTTTTAGCACATTTTTGCTACGTTTGGGCATATTTTTGCTTCTTGGCGATCCTTTCCGCTACCTGGGGCATATTTTTGCCTTGTGGTGATTTTTGACAATATCGTACGACTTCGTTAATTTTTCAACATCATGTTCTTCTATCAAAAATCAAAACCAAAAAATTCAAAAAAAAAATCCCATCGAAATCTTAGTGAAATTTGTAATTTAAAATCACAAAAAATGTATTTTCATTTTTGTTTGCTCAATAATTTTTGAGCACACGACATGGTCACGCAGACGGTTACTTGTGAGGTACTTCCATTGTCCTCAAACATCAATTTTTCACAAAAAATATTTCTTGGTTCTTGTTTGTCTTGTCTCAAATAACTTGCAGATCATTTTTAGGTGTACTTCCATTAGGAGTGAGATAGATTATGTCATAGATATATTTCATACACTTCATGCATGTTAGTGTGTCATCAAGAGTTACTATGTCATTTCTGCAATGTAACTGCATTTCTTCATGGTGAAGGTACTGATGGGTCCTTGCATTAGTTCCCACTTGCTATGTATCCTTCTCTTGGGATCCATGAGAATGAGTATACCCTTTTTCATTTGTATGCACATTTAGGAACTTGAATGCTTTCGATAATACATGGAACATTGGTGCACATTTTCACTTGCAACGTCAATTGATGTGCACGTCATGTGTGCTTGATACTTGTTTCACTATTAGGTTAGTCTCACAATAACTTCTCATGACATACTTCTTCATTAAAAATGTTGACTATGTTATGAAAACTGTTTTCACCTGTGACAATGATACTTGAAGGATGTGCTAGCTATTGAGAGTATTATTACACTTCCACAATTTTTTGGCCTAGAAATAAGTGTTGCTTCATATCTCGGGAAACATGAAAATTCTTCTCATAAAGGTAAAAACTTTTGACCCATATGTTTAGTGCTTCTTTTGGCCCATGGTTTTTTTTGTATATACCCATGATATTGTATCAACTGCTTATAGCACTTACCCGCATTAATGTACTTTTGATAGGCTAATTCTATTATTAACCCTTGTGTGACCCCTTTATAGTGTGGCAATATATTGGATCAATTTCTTGACTAAGCTGTAAACACCCCTATGTATTGAACTCACAGATAGGTAATGCTTTAATTGTGAATTTTTGCAAGTAGATTACTTGGTGGATATACGCCTAAATTGGGTGCAATTTACAATTAAATATTGTAATTGTATATTTAGTGTTAATCCATTATTCACATGAAAAATTGATATTCTAGATCTATAAAGAAATGTCTCACTTATTAATTTCTACTATTTTTATTTTGTATGGGATTGGGATAAACATAGTTTATCTCATTATTGTCCTAACAATTGGTTCCTTATCTTTGAGCATAGAAAGAATACTAGTACCCAGGAAGTATGACATCTAAGCCAATATTGAGTACTTTTAAGAACTTGAAATGCACTTTTTTTAAGCAAGCATGTATCTAGGAGTTTCAGGGTTTGCATTGGTAAAAGATAGAAAGTAGTTGTGTGCAAGAGAGTCAACACTTAGCCAGTTTTTTATGTGAACTTGAAATATGGACTTTTTCTCATTTTGCCATCTATCGTTTGAAGATTATTAAGATTAAAACAGAATAGTTGGTTGACAGTTCAAGCCAATATTGTATAATTTTAAGAATATTGAAGGAACTAGTAAAGCAATATGCATATTTAGCTATTTAATATGATGTAATACTAAGTTATCTATAGAAGATAATATATTAGGAGAAGATACTTGCATCACATTTTCTATTTTTTGGAAGCATCAACATTGATATTGCCTTGGTAGAAAGTCAATATTTTGGAGAGTGTTAGATGGGTAGGAAGGCCAAGTCCCCACTAATATATATTAACAAGTGTGTTATGTAAATGTGTGTGTGTGTACTTTCAAAAAGTAATGTGTTTGTAGTGTGATAACTATGATGTGTGTGTGTAATGTGTCAGTGTCCAAAATTGATTTACACAGTTTGGTGGATCATGATCAATGTTTTGTTAGTCTTATATTGTATAGTTTAAGTGACTAGAACATTACTTATGGTGACAAGGTTATGTATAACATCAACATTTCTGTAAGTAATTATACCACCACCTGTTTAAATAAAATTATATAATGGATCTTTGTTGTTGGATATTGGTTATTAACATAAATATAATTGGTTTGTGCATGGTGAATTTAATCTTGATTCTTGTATGAGTTAACCTTGCATATGGTTAAGATCTAGATCTAATTCATGTTGAATGCTTTAGTTTTGAATGGATCTTATGGATCAAAATATAATTGACTTCTCCTCATGCTAACTCCTTAAACAAGATATCATAAAATAGGGACCTGGTACCCTTGCGCGCTTCAAGTGAGCGCTCAAGTTTTTCCTGGGTGATGTGTCAGAATGCCTTGGGCTGTTTGGTAAAATAAAAAACTACATTTTGGTTCCATTGTTAGGACCTCTTTTCCAGTTGTTTTCCAAGATGTTACATGATGAAGACGTATCGGATGACTTTGGCCACCATTAAAGATTGGTTAAACAATTTAGAGGAAGAGTATGCTCATAGATTTAATATTAGACCTGATTTTGATGCATGCACACGGGTTTAACAGAATCTGTATCATGAACTCTACGAGACATTTTTTTCCTTTTTCCCCATCGAGCTGTATGAGTGGTTGGTAGCTTACGTATTGAAGAGAAATTGGAGGTTTCAAACACTTATTTGGACACAGGAAGAATTCCAGGCTCTGTATGATGTTGATCTGAGTTGGCCTGCATGACATGCTGTCTAGATCATTGGTTATGGTTTTTGAATAGCTACATTTTGGAGTATCCAAGTTTCTATCTTAAAAAAATGTCTAGAGGTTGACACAGTTTAGTTCCTGCGTGAACCCATATAGGATCTTATGTTGATTCACGTTATCCCTTTGTGACCTTAAGATCTTGATCATGAATCTACATTTGGAATAGCATCCTATGCTAACTAAACCTATCACCATGTGTGGGGGTAGGAAAATGCAGGTCCTGGTAAATATGGACTCTACGTGACAGTTTCAACAAAGGCGTAGAAAGAAAGGTGGCTCAAGTTTAATGAGGTGTGTGAGAGGGATTTGGAGAAGCAACATGAAGTTGCAGAATGAATGACATTGTAGAGAGAGATGTCCTGTAAAGGATTTAAAGCTCACATGGGGGACGTGGAGCTGGAACATCTGGAACCTCAAGTCATATTTTGGTGAAGCATGGCAGAGAACCCTGATTTGACCTCATATGAGAGCACTGATAGAAACTTCATAGGACCGTGATTGCACATAATGATCCCATCCTTGTAGACCTATCCCTTGCGGGCTTGGTTTTACTGGTATTCTACGAATAGTCCTGCTAGTAAGCAAGCTAGTGTGGGCAGTAAAGTAGCAACATATAGAGTTAATTTGCAATCAAGTTAAGAAGTTAATCAAGTAGTTTATTGATTTATGGTAGTGTAATCGTTGTTTTTATTATTTGGAGGTCTGGTTTGAGGTATATTTTCTGGCACGTCATCAATAAAAAATGTGGGCACGCAGAGCATTGGTATCACATCTAGAAGTAGTATAACCTCACAAACTATGGGATTTTAGTTTAGCACAACTATTGGGACACAAGGCAATGCATCCTCTGGTCTGTATTTCCTACTTGATGAGGTTTCAGATTCTGAGGATCAGGTGGCTTGTTGATCTAGTGGTTTTGTTTGGCTACAAGGAAACAAAGAGGTTGAATAAGGGTTCTAGATCTAATGGGCATGGTTCATACCAACCCCAACAATTATATTTTTGAGATGTCTCTTCATCTCCCAAAATATAGAGCAATTGAAGATGTAGTTGAGCATGTGCATATATGTGAAATATGGTGCGCTAACGGTTATAGCTCCAGAGCATAAGGAAAGCTATTTTGCAAGGGCACGTGCATAGGTGGTAGAGGAAATATGATCCAAACTAGACTTGTGTAGACTATATAGTGTTGCGTGATGCGTTCTTGGAAGAGATCCACATACCTGATTATAAGTATAAGAGCATCAGTGCATTGAAGGACATCAAGCAGGGGATGGCTAAGAGTGTAAGGGATTATGATTCCCCATTTAAAAATTTATTATTGAAGTTGTCTTATGACATCCACCCGAGTCAGCATGATCAATGGTTCATCATAGGTTTGATCACACCTTTCAAAAGGGAACTCTCATACAAGACTTATACAGACCTACGCAAGGTGCTTGAGGTAGCTCTGTGTGTTGAGGCATTTGGGAGCGCAGACACTGGAGCTAGTCTATTTTGGAGGCTCAAATTATAGCTATGGAAAAATAGTTGGAGATTTTTTCTGCTAATTCAACTCATAAGATGTGCAGTGGTATTTGGTGCATATATTGTGAAGTAGAAAGAAATACCAAGGATAGTTTCCCTCATAAATCAATGTGCACCATGTTGCTTGATTGTGAGCTCTGTCACTTAGATCATGATTCAAGTAGGTTCCCACTATTACAACATGTGATAAGAAAGAATGTGTCTTGTTACTACAATATTTATAGGTATACCACTCATGACACAGAAAAATATAGGTTGATTGATTAGATTCATGATGTCATTGATATTGGTGTATGTCAAACCAGTGTTGCAAACAATTCCAAAGAGCAAGGTGACTGTACGCACCCAAAATTACATTTGCTACATTGTCGGAAAATGGTTACAAAAGTCCCCAGTGATGATTAAAAATCCTTTCAAGAAGGTGTTTGAGCTCCAAAAACCCATTCGCAGTATATATTTATAGCCTAGATAGCCTCACTTAACTTTTCCTTGCATTTTTCCAGCTTTCCCCTTCTTTTTGTGCTCATTTTGGCATTAAGTGTCTAAACCGCTACCCTGGCTGGGTAGCATTTTGTAAACTGCCACCTAGGTAGGGCAGTGGTCCTAATCAATTTGTCCAGAACCTTCATGCGTAAAATTACATGTGACGATTCACTTTAGTTTGCTTTTTGAACACATACGTGAGTCGAATTTGCTAAAAATAGCTTCGTTTGCTTGGTTCTCCTTTCTCCTTCTATTTTTAAATAGATTTAATGAGTATAACTGCCTCTTCATTTCCTTTTGTATGAAGTAACCTTCTATCCTCCATTCCTATATATTCCATGCTTGTATTCAAACAAAAGGGCCTGAGAATTTTGTGTATCTCTCATTGTTGTGCTTCCATAATCTTGCTAGGAATTGCATATCCAAGCTCAGATCTCTTGTGTTATCCCTCTTCTACTTGCATTATGTACATATTGCTTCTAAGCTGCCATCACTCAAGTGCCATCCTCTTGTTGTTGTTCTTTGCATTCCCAATCCTTGGACTCACATGAACACTCAGAGAAAGAAACGAAAGAACTGAGGGGATAGATACTGATACTACTGGATTTGCTAAGGTTCTTACTCTTCCAGGTTGGATTTGTGTATTTGTTTTCTTTGTTTATCAAATTCTTAATTATGAATTGTTAATTTCAATTCCATAGTAAATAGAGTAGAAATCAATGTCTTTTAATTTACAAGTAGTTATTTAATTTCCAAGAGGGTTTGAATCTTTCATAGCAATCCCTGGTGATGGATCCTCTTCTTCCCATCCCTGTGGATCCAAAGGAGAGAATATATGTAGGAGGTTGTCTATACATCATAGATCATTTGGAAAAGTGTGTGTTTTAAGTTAGTTTAGTTTCAATACACTCATCAAAGGTGAATAACCACACTGGGTTATCTTGCTTGTTTAGTTTTAGTGTAGAAATAGATTTCATTATTTAGAATAGAAGCAAATTGTTGTTTGTGGTTATAATGTTTCAGTTTTTTGATTTAAGGGAGAAGGAGACCCAAATGCTCATATCAAGGCCTATGCTACTGCTATCATGGAATTGCTTCCTTAGGATGTTGTAGTGACTAAGATCTTTCCAAAGACTCTTGAAGGAATCGCATTGGATTGGTATTATAGGATACCATAAACTTTTATAGAATCCTTTAAACAACTTGTCTCTGAGTTCATCAAAGCATTTGACATGAAAAAGTTGCTGCATACATGGATTAGGGAGTTCCTGTATATTAGACAGGAGCAAAATGAGTCTACTGCCCATTTCATCCAAAGATGACGCCAAGTTCTTTATTCCTCTACAAGTGCACCCAACATGGACCAGATGGAACTTTGCAATATTTTCCTTCACTCGCTCAATAGAGAGACTAAGGAAGAGGTCCAAAAGTTTCCTTTTCATAGTTATGAGGAAGTTTTGGAAGGAGTGCTTTGGATTGACCAAGTATCTATAGACATTGAGCATAAGACATATGTTCCCAATGGGAAATTTGTATCCCCAAATCAAAATAATGCAAATTATCAAAACAATGGTGCTAACAACCAAGGACCTAAGGGTGTGAATCATAATCATGGTGCTACCAAGAATAGTGTCACTAATCAAGTCAAGAATGTTGGTTTCCCAAGAAACAACAACAACAATAACAATAACAATAACAATAAATTGAGAAATCAAAGAGGCCCTAACACTGTGTCTTCAGTCAACACAGTTGATGTAAATCATCTACCACAAAAAATAAAATCAAACCCAAAGCCCAAACCAGCATAAAAACTTTGGGCAAGGGGCAAGGAATCATGGTTATAACAATAAATTTCAAAATTACAACCGAAGTTATAATCAACAACAACAAGACACTTATCAAAGGCCAAGATATTATGACCCCAACCTATGTTGTATTTTCCATAAGGTTCAAGGTCATGACGATAGGACTTGCCGCGATTGTAACATTTTTTTACAAAGATTTCCCAAAAACCAAAGGCAACTCTTCATAGACATGTTCCTAGCAAATCCTCAAGTGGACTCACAATTTGACTATACATGACTTGTAGCTCCTCAGAATACTAATGTAAGCATATTTTGAGATCCGCTCCCTACGCATCCTAAAAATTTCAAGGCGAATCACAAAACACAAATAAAGGTGTTCCTATATGAAATAATGACCATGAAGCCTTAACTTCCAATAACTCTCGGGTCACTCCTAACCTCGGTTCAAACAATAACACAAAAAATATTGGGATTAGTTTAGCTAGAGGTTGAGCGTGAAATTAATGCAACAACTCAGACAAAGGAATATGTTTCACAACCCCTACCTAATATTTCCTTCCCACAGGATGATGCTCCTACAATTTTAAAACCAGTAGGAGCCTATGATTTAATATCATATTTGAACAAAACCTTTTCTCACATTTCATTCCTAGATTTGTTGAAGAATTCACCTGCGCATCGCTCTACATTTCTCAATGCACTAGGCCTTGGTCATCTCATCCATGTTACACCACCTCCTAGCACTCAAATAAATCATATTGACTTTGGCATATATCCTCCAGGATAGAATGATAGGGATACTATGTTTATTTTCGACATAGACAAGATGCCATCTGATGCTAAAATTTCCTGAAGAGGTGATCCTGCCTTATTTTTACAAGTCTGGGTTTATAACAATTGCATTAAGAGAGCCATGATTGATGACGGGGCTACTGTAAATTAGGTTCCCTTCTCTTTCTTGTAGAATTTGGGATATGGAGAGACAAATTGCTCATCTACAAGAAACACATTACGCGGGTATGACAGTCTTAAAGTAACCTCGATTGGAACCATAGTTCTTCCAGTCACACTTGGTCCAAAAACCATCTTGATGGAGTTTTACATTTTTGACAAGGAAATAAGTTATAACATGATCCTCGGGAGACCCTGGATTCATCGAATGAAGGTTATTCCTTCTACACTATTCCAGGAGATTATATTCCTCTATTTGGGGAAGGTCTTCATCACTCAAGGGTATCCTAAGCCCTTCGATATACACTTAGAAAACCTCAAGAAGAAGAAAGGATTCCATACTGAGTATGAACTTCCTACAAACCAATTGAACAAACCACCTCTAACAAAAGAGTTAGTCCTAGTCACCCTGGACATTCCAAAGGTTGAGTTCATCAACCCAAAAACATTTGAGGTGGCAAAAATAGATAAGGGTAAATCAATATCTATGGAAATAGTGTCCACTAAAACCACAGCAGAAATTATGAAACCCTTATAGATTGATGATCTGATATTCCTCATGTTTGAGCCATAAGGGATGGGTAGTCTTCTTGGTTTAGCGTCTCTTCCCTCCGACGACCTAGGTCTAGGTGTAAACATGATAGGGTTAACAAATGAAGAAGGGAAATTTGAGATTAAAATGATGCCCATAAAAACCATCTGTGAGGGTTGTTCTATTCTAAACCCCAGTTTCAACCCATGTGCGTCTGAAACTAAGCTTGCCATATCCATGGGGCAAGGCCTCATCATTCAACAAGAGTCAAAATTAAACACAATGCTCTACATAGGAGACGAGGCCATGTAGCATAGTCATGCTTACCCACACACCATGTCTCAAGAACATGACAAAGAGGTGCACGAACGCCTCTTTCAGAAAAATTATTTTAATGACTTGACATATACACTTCTGAGCAAGGGTTGTAAGTTTAAACCCAGAATGGTAGGCCCTTGTCAAGAGAACAAAAATTTTGAGGATAATGGTTCTCCACTATGTACTTTTAGGGGTGAATAATTTGATATTCGTCAACTTTATTCACCTTAGACATCATGACATGTAGTTTCACCTACATTCCCATATGTACATTACTACATCCACATTGCATTTTCATTTACCATCTCATTCTATAAAAATTTTGATCAAGGAATTTATTCTTACAACTCCTAAAAAATTCTAAAAATATTGGTAAAACATTTAAATCATGTCTCTTCAAATCTTTGTCGTATCATGAACTATTTCTATATCACTTATCAATCCAAACAAGATAAGACAAAAATTTTATGGTAACCATACTAAGGCCTGCATACTTGGTTCTACTTTTGGTCTCTTCTTAGGATAGGTTTCTTTTGTTCATGGTGTCACATCTATCCCACATACATCTCCTTAGAAATAAGAACATTCTAAACATTTTGCCCAAATAAGTAATTCAAATTCTAATCAATTGAAAGTTTTATTTTACACATTTCTTTTCCATACCAACCTTTGGTGTTGAGCTTGTGTCTCTTACTAGTGACGTAGGGCTGGGAAAGGAAGGAAATTCCCTTACTCACCTATGCCTTGTCCAATGTGATAAGCCTATGCTTCCTACTGGTAGCATGGGGCAAGGTTTAGGGGATATCTTTGATAAATCTGAAAGTCATAAACAATTAAATCAATTACTATGAAATCTTAAGTCAAAATAAAATGAATTAGATGTTAAAAATTCCAAGAGAATTCAAAACCCTAAAACTAGATTTTGTCAACCAACTGGCCATCTGCGTATCCAAGTCTAGATAAACTACAAAGGAATTCACATTCTAAACTATGAAGTAGCATGAGTAGGGTAAGGTTGCAGCGTCCCAATTTGGTTCTATCAAACCTATGTCCTTCTCTCATCATTTTCATTCAACAAATTTAATGGCTTATGCCCTTTCTAACTCTCAGTGTTGAGCCCTCTCATCTTACTAGTTGTGTGGGGTTAGGAGTGGGGCAAGCATATCTATTTATCATATCCCTATATCATCATGTTTTGTCAAGACAAATATGAAGTACTGAAGATTGCAAAAGAAACTAAGTTTAAGATCACATTATGTTTGCATCATCATATATCAGCAGTATGAAATACAAAAATAAATCATTCTGTTAGCATTCAAATCCATTGCATACATTCTGAAAAGCATAGAAAATTGAAAATTCTAAACATCTAAGAGTACACACATGAATCAAATCATTAATGTAAGCCAATTCTATGCAAGGAATAACCAAGCCAAAAAGAGATATCTATACATATCATGGTGTGTCATAGTTTTTTACAATTCCATCTCACACTAGGTGTGGTATAAATGCTCGCAATAAGCATGAAATACCAAAAACATCATATATGTTGCACAAAATGGAGACTAAGCAATAAAGACACTCTACCTATTAGGCCCCTTATGACCACTCTAGTTATGAATTTCTTAGGAGTTCTTCTCAAAAGTATTGAAACAACGAAGAGCCAAGCCTAACACAACATACCATTCCCAAATCCGTTCCAATTCAGCCATGCTTGAAAATAAGAAATGGTCACCATGGGCCCAAAGCTCAGAAATCACCAAGTCAGTATGCATAAATGAATTTGAAAATGAGTTTGCTTATATATATATATATATATATACTATCTATATAAATACTAAACATGCAAGTTATAACTTCATTTTGAGTGTATGTGTTCACATGGTTGGAGTGTTGGCGCGGGTATATTTCTATATCCCCGCACAAATGGTAAGTCCTCTTGTCATTTTAATTTAGTGTTTATTTTTCATCTGTACCAGTATCTACACTTGAGTCTTCTTTTCCTCTTGCAGGTAGTGGGAGTTTGGACGAAAATTTTTTGACACACAGGCATGTCAGGTATAGCTTCTAACTCCCCATTTCGAGAACGCCATATTCAGACTCTATGTTTTATGCCTCTTCATGGCTAAGATGCTTCTTCGAGGGGGAAATATGTACGCATCCAAAATTACATGTGCTACATTTTCAGAAAATGGTTACAAAAGTCCCCAGTGGTGATTGAAAATCCTTTCAAGAAGGTGTTCGAGCTCCAAAAACCCATTTGAAGTATATATTTGTAGCCTGGATAACCTCACTTACCTTTTCCTTGCATTTTTCTAGCTTTCCCTTTCTTTCTATGCTCGTTTTTGTATTAAGTGTCTAAACCACCACCTAGGCAAGGCGGCAGTCCTGAAACCGCCACCCTATGCAGGATGGTGGTCCTGATCGATCTTTCCATAACCTTCATGCGTAAAATTACATGTGATGATTCACTTTAGTTTTCTTTTTGAATGCATCCATGAGCTGAATTTTCTAAAAATAGATTTGTTTGCTTGGTTCTCCTTGCTCCTTCTATTTTTAAATAGATTTAATGAGTAGAACTACCTCTTCATTTCCTTGTGCATGAAGTAACCTTCTATCCTCCATTCCTATATATTCCATGCTTGTATTCAAGCAAAAGGGCCTGAGAATTTTGTATATCTTGCATTGTTGTGCTGCCATAATCTTGCTAGAAATTGCATAGCCAAGCTCAAATATCTTGTGTTATCCCTCTTATAATTGCATTACGTCCAGATTGATTCCAAGCTATCATCACTCAAGCACCATCCTCTTATTGTTGTTCTTTGCATTCCAAATCCTTAGACTCGCATGAATATTCAGAGAAAGAAAGGAAAGAACTAAGGGGATAAATACTGATACTACTAGATTTGCTAAGGTTCTTACTCTTCCAGGTTGGAGTTGTGTATTTTTTTTCTTTGTTTATCAAATTCTTAATTATGAATTGTTAATTTCAATTCCATATCAAATAGAGTAGAAATCAATTTCTTTTCATTTACAAGTAGTTATTTAATTTCCAAGAGGGTTTGAATATTTCATAGCAATCCCTGATGATGGATCCTCTTCTTCCCATCCCTGTGGATTTGAAGGAGAGAATATCTGTAGGAGTTTGTCTACACATCATAGATCATTTGGAAAAGTGTGTGTTTTAAGTTAGTTTAGTTTCAATACACTCAGCACTGGGGAATAACGACACCGGGTTATCTCGCTTGTTTAGTTTTAGTGTAGAAATAGATTTAATTATATAGAATAGAAGTGAATTGTTTTTTTTTATTATAATGTTTCAGTTTTATGATTTGTTTAGATTTGTTTTCCTTTTAGCAGTAGCATAGATTTTTAATTTCATTCAGTTTACATGGAAAATTCAAACTATTTTAGTGATTAGATCCAAGTTAGGTAAACAAACCATAGGGAATTTACACTACCTGTTCATAGCCTCTAAGTCTCCTCTTTGTCAACTAGGCTACCAAGAGATCACACTCCTAGATCTTAGCCACACACATGCAAACATCCACTACTCTGGCATGACCTCGAGGGGTCGAGTGTGGTTGAAGGTCATGTGTTCATTTTCATTTGTACAGTGACCATCATGATAATTACAATGAAGGGCACTCTAATGGAAGTGGTAGAGGTAGAGGATGAGGATACCATGGAGGATTCAGAGGCCGAGCTCGCACTGGTGGACAGAGTGAGTTCCCTCATGGAACATGTTACACATGTGGATCCCTTGATCATTATAAGTGGAAATGCCCTTAGAATGTTATTTTCTCCTTCTAGGGAAAGAACCACACTTATGAAGTGTTGGTATCCAAATTGATTCACCCTTGGAAACTAAGCAGCATCACAGATTTAGCAAGACATTGAGAGATAGATAGATCATATTATGAGTCGTTTTGTAGTCAGAGAGGGGATTCATCTGACTCTTTGGCACTCGGGCATCGGAGAAATGGATAGCACCTTCATTAAGGATTTGATTTATCCTCACTACTTTAGGTTTTTCATGTCAACCAAAGTGAGAGGACCCATTTTGTAACCTTTGTTGGTGAAGGAGAATGAAGATGTCCTTCTTTGTACAAACTTGAAAGGAAACCTTGAGAAAATATGATCAATGCACCACAATTTAACTCTCACGATTTGTCACTTCTAAAGAATGGTGATATTTTCTAGAAAATGTGTAAGGTTACTAAAGACATTATGGAATCCTAATTACTTCTGCATATTTTGGCAATAGAATTTATTCATTTGTGGACATATAGGGAAAACAAGGGTAGTTCAGGTAGGATTAATTATTTTTGAATAATTTTTGGTGGGAGATTAAGCAAGATAAACTTGAATTTGCTAGATCTTTGAGAACCTTGACAATAATTGGAAAACTAAATGACAAAATGCTTCAAAATAGCTAAAATGTTCCTTTAACCAAAAGGTGTGCATCAATGGTGGCCCAGATTTGCACGGTTTCACACAATCTCCAAGAATTCAACACGAAGGCTCGAGCTAAAGACTCAATTAAACATTAAAGACCCCTGGTTCCTCACACCTAAGATACACTCAAAGGCTTACAGACAATTTTTATCAACAAAATGACAGTAAAGTGATTTTAAATTTTTTATCTCATTACAGGATGAAGGATCTTCTCGTAATGAAATTGCAAATGCCACTAAACTATCACAAGGATGAGATCCTATGTGATTCGGAGGGATTTTAACACAAGATTGCAATAGGAAAAAGAAAAACTACTTGCAGAAATTCTGAAATAAAGCAAACACAAATTTACCCAATATTAACACAGATTAATTCAAAGTTGATTAGATTCATCAGCAAGGGAAATTTTCTTTGAATGTTCTCAGAGCTTATCAATGGTTGTACACTTGCAACAAACTTGACATGATCAAATCTAAAACATAAGAGATTAATAGGTTTCTCAAATGGTCTCTCAGGAAGATGGATTTCTCAAATTTTCTCATAAAAATTAACACCTGACCCTTTGCAAGAGTATTCTCATTGCATTTATACATTTCACTTGCTCACTCATCCCAAATTTTTCCCCCAAAAAGAAGAATATTCGATGAATCCTTTTCTTGTTACCAATTTGTCTCGGAAAGTGATGATTAACAAATTTGTTTCCATTTGTTCAAAAAGGTGAATCATTGCAAATATTTCCATCATTGTTTTAACTAGGGTACCCAATCATCTACTCTAGCAACACGTTTTTCATCCTTTGCACCTATAACTCTGCTCTGCATCCAGCTTCTCTGGTAATTTGCGTTTCTGTAAGTGCCCGAGAAATTCCAAGTTCAAAATATCAACCTCTACAATCCTTGGACTCACAAATTAATCTCTAAACCCATTCAATTCCACTTTACAGACAAAAACAAAAAGGAATTTCATCAAAAAATGATGAAAAACAATACGTATTCACATCTCTAGGAGTCTTGGAGAAAAAATGGCAGAAAAATAAGATGCAATGCATAGCAACTATTGAGTCTTCCCTTTCTCATCTTTAGATTAGAGTATTCCACATGTTTTCTTTGTGTAACTACAAAGTTGAAGTACAGAGGCAAGTTTCCAAACAAGCGCGGGCCTTCCACGTGCCCTAGGCTCAAGAAAATTTTCTTTTGTCTTTTGAAAAGTCTTAGTATAAAAGAAGCTAGCAGAAGCCTCCACGTGTCTCACGGGTGCACTTTTGATATGGTGCCCAAAAATGGAGACCCTAAACAAGTGCGGGCTCACCACGCATCTCAGCTCGGCACAGTTGTTGAAAGAATTTTAGGGGCCAATGGAAGGTGCCACATGCCTAAGGTCCAAGAAAGTTTCTTCCGTCGTTGAAAAATTCCAAGCAAGGGTGGAGTGAGCGGAAACTTCCACGTGTCTCCCTGGCACTCTTTCAAAAATAAAATGTAGAGATAGGTCCCTCAATGAGCGTGGGCCCTCCACGTGTCCCAGACCTTAGAAAGTTACTTAAAAAGTTTAAGTATAGAGAGGAGCCAGCGAAAACCTCCACGTGTCTCCTTAGCGCAATTGCTAAGGTAGGACCCAGACGCGGATCCTCAAATGAGCTTCGGCCTTCCACGTGTCCATGGTCTGATAAAGCTACACCATCTACATGAAAAAATGTCTAAGTCTAGGCAAGGCCAGCCTTAACCTCCACATGTCTCCTTGGCACAACTCCAAAGGTCAAACCAAGAGCTGAATTTTTAGATGAGCGTCGACTATCCACGTGTCCAAGACTTAAGTTGAAGTGGGTCTTAGAGTTTAAAAATGCCCTACCGAGCTACATCATATCAGAAAGGACCATATTTCCATAGATGTTGGGACAAAAATTGATAGTGAAAATAAAACATGACTGTGGAAAAACAGAAGGAAGGGAAAAAAACCTAAATTTTTGCCCAAATTACAAATTCTTTCTCATGAATAGAGGAACGGAAAAAAATATCTGGACTTAATGTGATCCTTGACCAAAGGAAAGGACTGATCATGGCAACCAAATGAATAAAAGATTTGTCATGCATCCATTTGGGGAAATAAAAAATATGACAGAGCCCACAAACTGGGAAATTTTTAGAACAAACAAGGCAAGATCAAATTGAGCACCAACATCGGCTATGACTCAGGGATGGGTATACCCAGCGAGTTCCACAAGAAAAAATAACAGACTAAGTACCAAAAATAAACCATTGGGAAAGGGGGTCAAGAACAAGATTACAGAGTAGAAAGATAATAACCAACTCCCCCAAGACAAACTGAGAAACTGATAAAAACTAGTCACTGGGAACTAGGACGAACCAAAATAGAAAAACACAAAAGCATAACAAAACCAAAAGAATATACACTGTTCAATGGTGTATACCTCAATTCTAAGAAATCAATCAAGGAAATGTTTCAAATGCATGTCATTAACAAGCAATTCAAGCAATTCCCCATCTAGGTTTTTTAAGAAGAAGGTATGTTCATCAATTTGAATGTCAATTGAATAAGGGCCCATCCACAATGCATCAAAATTTCCATGTTTTCCCTTATCCTCGTGCCTACTATCCCACAATAGCACAAGATCTCCCACACTGAAAGCTCTTGGAGTCACCTTCTTACTAAACAAATTCTTAAATTTCTCCCTAAATTTTACATGCCTCTGATGGGATGCCCTTCTTTCTTCATCTAACTTAAGCAATCATAGAGACTAACCTCTTGATCTTTCAGTTATTAAAGAAATTGAAATGAAGACAATTGCATATGCAGGGGCATAAGAGCTTGAGTTCCATACACCAACTCAAATGGGATTTTTCCAGTAGCTCAATTAACAGTGATTCGATCAACCCAAACAACAAACTTCAACTGCTCACCCCACTTCCTTTTGTTTAACTCCAAATTTCTTCTAATTATCTTCAACAGATTTTTATTGTTGGACTCTACTTGTCTATTTCCTTGGGGATTATAATTGGAAGCATATGTCAAATTGATCCCATATTCATGGCACATAGCCACCTAAGGTTTAGGTTGAAAGCTCATGGCATTATCAGTAACTATTTTGGCAGGTACCCAAAATCTGTAAATAATATAATTCAGGATAAAATCCATGACAATTTGGTGAGTTGCTTTCTTGGTGGGGATTTCCTCCACCTACTTAGGGAAGTAATATGTGGCCACTAGTATCCACTTATGTCCTGCACTTGAAGGATCAGAAATCTCCCTAATGAAGTCAATCCCCCACTGCTTAAAAGGGGCTTTAATTGATATAGGTTATAACGGGAGGGATCCTGAAGCTTTTAATCTCCCTGAAAAGTGCTGACAGCTCTCACACTTCCTAACCAAAAAATTTGTATCTTTGAAAAGATTTGGCCATCAATAACCATCCCTTAAGATCTTATGAGTTGTTACTCTCCCTGCAAAATTCCCCCCACAAAATCCTCCATGGAAATCATCAATTATTTTTGGGGCTTCATCTTCAATAATGCATCTTAAGAGAACTCCCTCAGGGTTCTTCCAAGCTAACCCAAAATCAGTAATAACATATTTTTTGGAAGCTAACTCAAGTGATTTTTTCTTATTCTTTCTCAAATGCTCGGGAAATTGTAGATGTTTGAGATAAAAAAAAATGATGTCCTTGTACCATTCAGAATGTATCATTTTTTCAAGGGCATTCAGCCTTTCTTTTTCAACTTCATTTACCTCAATTGTCTGTTGATTACTCTCTGTCATAAGTTTTGACAGGCCCAAACCTCTAACCAATTTTTTTGTTTGGATGTCCATATCATACTATTGCAATTTGTTTACCCATCGGCATCTCTTGCTTGAAACCTCCATTTTTTATAGGATATCTTTCACCATGATGTGGGGAACATAAGCAATGACTTTGGAACTCAGAATATATGGTATGAAGACCTTTTTTGCTTTTACCAAATCAAATGCCTATTTCTCCATGATAGTATGCTTTATCTCAGCTCCTTGTAATGCCTTACTGAAAAAGTAAATTGATCTATTAGCTCCCTCATCATCCCTCTACAACAACACAAATGCAATAGTTCTTTCTGAAGCAAAAGAAAATATTTGGAAAGCCTTCTTATAATCTGGAGCTGCTAAAACATGGGCATTCTTTAATGCTTCTTAGATCATAGCAAAAGCTTGAATAGTTGCTTCTTCCCATTTGATACTTTGATCATTCTTCAGCATGCTAGTGATTGGGATAGTTAGTTCAGCAAAGTTGGAGATAAATCTCCTAATAAAATTAATCTACCCAAAAAAGGATTGAATTCCCTTCTTGGTTCTTGGAATAGGGACTTTTTTGATGGCTTCTACCCTTTCAAGATCAATCATAACCCCTTCCTTTGACACAATGTGTCTAAGAAGCTTTGCTTTCTGAACTCCAAAATGGCACTTCTTGGGATTTAGTGAAATACCATACTCCCTACATCTTAATAGTATTTTTTCTAAGTGTTGCAAGTGGTCACTCTTTTTTTTGGAGAAAACACTCACATCATCTTGATATACAACAATGAAATCATTAATATAGCCAGAGAAAGATACATCCATTGCTCTTTGGAAAGTTACTCCAGCATTCATTAGACTAAAAGTCATTCTGACATATACATATGTTCCCCAAGGAGTGGTAAAGGTAGTCTTGATTCACTCTAATTCCTTCACAACTACCTGGTTATATCCAGAAAAACCATCCAAGGTGGATAACAATTCCGAACCAGTAACCAATTATAACATATTGTCCATATTTGGTAGAGGGTAGTTATCCTTCAGTGATACTGTATTCAAGTTTCTAAAGTCCACACAAAGCCTTATATCTCCGTTATTCTTTCTGACAGGTACCAAGTTTGCAACCCATGATGAGTACCTTGTGGGTTGTATGATTCCTCCATCCCTCAAGTTTTTCAATTCTTCTTGCATATTTCGGGAAAGGAGTGGATTGATCGGCCTCTATTTCTATCTAAATGGTTTGGCAAAAGCTTCAAAGGGAATTTTGTGCAGGAAAAGATCCTCTTTGTATGCTTTCAGTTCAAAATAAGGCCATGCTAAGCAATCCTAGTATTTCTTCAATAATTGGACATAAGACTGATTTTCTTCCTTGCTTAGATTGCTACCTAGCTAGATCTTACGTGGTTTATCCTTTGTTCCCAGGTCGTGCTCTTCAACATCCCTTGAGGCTGACATGTGTTTGTTGACAATGCAATTAGCATTATCAAAGTTTGATTCGAGTGCTACCAAACCCTTGGGAATAGTATTTGTCTTCCACTGAATGATGTATTTGCCAAATAAAGTCTCCTTTCCATCAGCTGCACAAACCATTGGTTCCCAATCTATAAGTTGATCAGAAAATTCTCCTTGGTTCTACAAAAACCTTTGCACCTGGGTGTCATATTCGAACACTTGCGAGTGTTTAACATTGTTAGGAACATATGGCCTAGTTGATATCTCAATATCATACTCACAATAGGGGATACAGTACAATTTTCAAATCTGGACCCTAATACAGCCAATTTATCTGCTAGAGTATTGCACTTCCTATCGTGATGTATTATGTTGAAGGAGTCAAACATTTCAATGAAATCTCGGACTACATGTTTATACTACTTCATTCTCTAATTTTTTGTTACACATAGTTTTCTAACTTGCTTGACAATTAGCTCTGAATCTCCTTTAACAATGATATCTCTAACACCATATTTCCAAGCAATTCTTAAACCCAATAACAATGGTTCATATTTTGTAATATTGTAGTACACTCAAAGTTGAGTTTAAAATAAAAAACAAACTCTTCCTGGTCTGGAGATATCATAACAACACCAGCGCCATTTCCAAATTTAGAGCAAGCCCCATCAAACAACAAAGTCCAAGGAGAACCTACTTGTTTAAGAGACTTGCATTGATCAATTTTGTGCTCTTTACCATCAGCAAATCCAACAAAGTTATTAGCATCAATTTCAGTTTATAACACTACATAGGAAGCATTATTGGGATCCTCAATGAGATGTAGCATCTTCTTTTCACCATACAAATTTACAAGGCTTCCCTCAATAGGTATAGTAGCAAAAGACATATCCATTTGTACACTCCCACCCACACTAATAACCCATTTTCTTGATAACAACATTCCCCATTTGGCAGGGCAATCAACAATAACATCTAGTTTTAAGTTCTTGTCTGGGTAAGCTACAAGTTGTACTATCAAACCCTTAACACATCTAACCACTGGCACCTCTCTAGGATCTGTGGCAGTGCACTTCCCATAATCTTATGTCACTTTGATATCTAATTCATTCATTACCTCAAGAGGCATAACATTACATGATGCTCTAGAATCAAACATACAGTTGTGTAACAACCTATCCTAATAATCAGAGTAGTGAAAAATGGATCTACATTCATCTGGGATTTAACCAAGGTTGTTCCCAAATATACTTTAGGTGGCTCACCTAGTTCTTGTAGTACATGGGGTTTTTCCAACTCTACAATGGTATGAGGAGTCTCAACATTGTTTACATTTCTACCTTGGGTAATCTTTTCTTCTTTCAATCCCAAATACTCAAAGGATATTTTCTTGTGCTCAGGAATCCTAAGCAACTCAAAAATTGGAAAAGAAATCTTGATCTATTTCAAGACTTGGGCAATGTCATAAGGAACATATTTTGGTAAGGAAGAATTTGGAGGAAGACTGACAAACTCATTTGATAGTAAAGGATTTTTCACGGTCTGAGCATGGGCAGGGATACCAGTTCTGTTTGGGGAAACAAGGCCTTTGCCAGATGTATCTTTCTTAAGAGTTTCTTTTGGGATATTGGTGAGAACTAGATTTTTTGGTTTGGCCTGAGGCCCTGCCCCTTTGACAACTTTACTCCTAGTGTTATATTATTTTTCTTGGGTAACCACAACATTCATTAATAATGGCCTATCCTCCTCAGAAGGGATTCCTCCATCATAATTTTTAATCATTAATGCCCTTAAGTATTCAAAATCAATATTAGGAAATTCAAAAGCTTGTACCATATCTATTTCAAAAGTATGAGAGGGAGGAAGGGGTAATACCCCTTGAATGCAATCCCAAAAATCTACAGTAGTTCTGGCACTAATTAATTCAGTCAAAGTTGCTCCCTACTGTGAAATTGTAGAGCAATCCATCATACATGCATCATCATTTGTCTCATCATCATCAGCTTCCTCAACGTATTTGTCTTCATCGCATGGGGAATGGGACAAGAAATATCTATCACACCACTCCATATCATGGACCTCTTCCATAGTAGCAACTCTGGCAGCTAAAGGATCAGGCACCAATCTATTTTCTCTGAGGTTGGGGCTATCTATTTCCTGGTCCCAAAAGCCCTTTACCCCTGTCATCTGATTTATGATCACCTCTAGGATGATTTACAAATCTTTCTTGACCTTGTGGCTTGTGTTGACCTTAGGTAACCTTATCAAATCCCCCTCTCTACTCTGGCTAGTTTATAGGATATTTCCTTAACAACTCCAACCAATGTTTTTACAACCTCTTCTAGATCCACAGACTTACTTGATTGTGGCTTTTTCTATGGATTGATCAACTTGATACCTTCCCTCTTAGGAGGCTTACCAACTACTTTTATATTGTTTTCAATCTGCAACGCCATAGTGAAGGCCTGTCATCAAAGTTTGCTTGGGTTTTTATCCCTCAAATAATAGGCAACCTTCTTAATCAAAAGCATCATAGTATTTTATTAAAAAAGAAACATCACTTGGACTCACGATTATAGGTAGCCTATTCAGGGTCTTATTGAACCGAGTATTGAATTCATAAATAGAGACTCATTAGGGTTTTTCTTAATATTTTCAAATTCTGATAAAAGAAACCTAGGGTTTGTTTTATCTCCATAATGCAATCTAAAAGCATTCTTCATTTCTTTCCATGAATCAATGGAGTTATCTGCCAAATATTTATACCATTCCCATGCATCCTCCGCTAGAGTATGAATAAACAATTTTATGTACACATCCTAAAATTTGATCTCAAATTCTTCCATCATATTGACAAAAATATTTAAGTGTTGATCACCAGTAATAGCATTATTTCCTTGAAGTTTAGGTAGTCTATTTCTAACATCTTGGGGCACAACATTTGGATATTCCAACAATACCTCTGAAATCTATAGGACCAAAAGTGTTCAAAACAAACGGAGGTCTGGGTGGGGACAAGGCCATATTTTTTTAGGGAGGTGATCTTATAGGAGAAAAAAAATGATGAGGAGTGAGGGGTCTATGGGGCACATGAATGTAATTCTCAGAATTAATGTTCTCTAAACAACTATGTTTCTTGGAATATCTTATCGGATTTGGAAAACACAGGGATAGAATGAGATGCAAAACTTTTTCCAATGCAAATGAAGGACCCTCTCCAGTTGGAGAATTTAGATCATAAAAAAATACTACCTGATTCAGAAGCACTCGATGAAGTATGGTAATCTTCAATGAAAGGATGATCAGTTTCCATAATTGATAACTCTTTTCTTGATTTCTGATCTCCAACAACTTTCCATGATTCTTCTTCCTTTTGAGTTTGTCTAGTTCCCATCTCTAGAAAAAACTTTCTGGTAGGATCTTTATTGAAGAAAGATCTTCTTCCTTCCATATTTGTAAAGATTAGTGATAAGTTTCAATTGACAGAGGTTAAGACACTGGTATTTATCAAAAATTCATTCAACATGGAGTCACCAGTAAGGATTTTCACCTTAGTTGTGAAAATGCACTAAAATTGGTGTGTCAAATGTCTGTCAACACTATATTCATGCAAATATTAATAGATCTGACCTTCCTTTACCCATATTTAACATTGAATGATGTAAACCTTAGTGCAAAAACCAATAGAAACTAGAAAATATTACACGTAAAACTTGTAACTTACACAAATCTTACAGTTCTCAACAAAGGATGATGTTATCAACAATGTATTAGCACTTTATATCATGTAAGAAACATTACTAGGGACGAATATAAGAATTCCTTTGAATGTCCCCAGTAATGGTGGCAATCTGGTGTTGGTATCCAAATTGATTCTCCCTTGGAAACCAAGTAACATCACAGATTTAGCGATACATTGAGAGAGAGACAGATCATATTATGAGTTGTTTTTTATCCAAAAAAGGGATTCATCTAACTCTTTGTCACTCCGACATTGGAGAAATGGATAGCACCTTCTTTAAGGATCTGATCTATCCTCACTACTTTAGGTTATGCCTGTCAACCATGCGTTAGAGGACCCATTATGTAACCTCTATTGGTGAAGGAGAATGAAGATATCCTTCTTTACACAAATTTGAAAGGGAACCTTGATAAAATATGATCAATGCACAACAATTTAACTCTCACGAGTTGTCACTTCTAAAGAATGGTGATGGTTTCTAAACAAGGGTTAAGCTTACCAAAGACATTATTGAATCGTGATTGCTTCTACATATTTTGGTAGTAGAATTTATTCATTTATGAACATACAGGGAAAATAGGGGAAGTTCAGGTAGGATTCATTATTTTTGAATAATTGTTTGGTGGGATATTAAGTAGGGATAAACTTGATTTTTACTAGATCTTTGAGAACCTTCATAACAATTGGAAAACTAAATGATAGAAATGATACAAAATAGCTAAAATATTCCTTCAACAAGAAGGTGTGCATCAATGAAGGCCCATATTTTCTCGGTTTCACACAATATCCCAAGAATTCAACATGAATTCTCGAGCTAAAGACTCAATTAAACATTAGAGACCCTTCGTTCCTCGCTCCTAAAATACACTAAAAGGCTTACAGACAATATTTATCAACAAAATGATAGTAAAATAATTTTTAAATTGTTTATCTCTTTACAGGATGATGGATCTTCCTCGTAATGAAATTACAAAATCCCACTAAACTATCACATGGACAAGATCTTGTGTGATTCGGAGGGATTTTAACACAAGATTGCAATGGGAACATTAAAACCTATTTGAAAACATTATGAAATGAAAGCAGACACAATTTTTTCCAAGATTAACACAGAATTAATTCGAAGATCTGATTAGATGTCATCAGCAAGGGGAAAGTTTTCTTTGAATAGTCTCAGAGCTTTTCAATGGCTATACACTCGCAACCATCTTGACGCGATCAAATATAAAACACAAGATATTAATAGGTTTCTTAGATGGTCTCTTAGGAAGATGGGCTTTCTCAAATTTTCTCATAGAAATTAAACCCCCAACCATTTGCAACAGTATTCTTATTGCATTTATACATTTCACTCACTCCACTCATCCTAAATTTACCCCCCAAAAAGAAGAATATTCAAGGAATCCTTTTACTTGTTACCAATTTGTCTCAGAAAGTGATGTTTAACAAATTTGTAACAAAAAGTTGCCAGTTGTTCAAAAAGGTGACTCATTGCAAATATTTCCATCATTGTTTTAACTGGGGCACCCAGTCATCCTACTATGACAACCCATGTTTTTCAATCCTCTGTGCCTACAATTCTGCTCTGCATCCAGCTTCTCTAGTAATTCACGTTTTTGCAAGTTCCCGAGAAATTCCAACTTTAAAATATCAACCTCTACAATCCTTGGACTCAAAAATTAAGCTCTAAAACCCATTCAATTTCACTTTGAAGACAAAAAACGATAAGGAATGTCATCAAAAAATGATGAAAAGCAATGTGTATTCTCATCTCCAGGTGTCTTGGAGAAAAAATATCGGCAAAATCAGATGCAATGTACAGCAACCATTGATTATCCCCTTTCTCATCTTTAGATTAGAGTTTTCCACATGTTTCCTTAGCACAACTGCAAAGGTAAAGTACAGAGGCAAGTTTCCAAACAAGCGTGGGCTTTCCATGTGCCTTGGGCCCAAAAAAATTACATTTTGGCCTTTGAAAAGTCTCAGTATAAAAGGAGCTAGCGGAAGCCTCCACGTTTCTCACTAGCACACTTTTGATATGGTGCCCAAAAGTGGAGACCTTAAACAAGTGTAGGCTCACCACATGTCTCAGCCTAGCACAGTTGTTGAAAGAATTTTAGGGACCAGTAGAAGGTGCCACGTGCCTAGGGTCTGAGAAAGTTTCTTCCATTGTTTAAAAAGTCCAAGCAAGGTAAAAGTGAGTGGAAACTTCCACGTGTCTCCCTAGCGCTCTTTCAAAAATAAAATTCAAGGGCAAGTCCCCAAACAAGCACAGGCCCTCCACATGTCCCAGGCATTAGAAAGTTGCTTAAAAATTTTAATTATAGAGAGGAGTCAACAAAATCCTCCACGTGTCTCCTTGGCATAACTACTAAGGTAGGACCCAGAGGCAGATCCTCAAATGAGCGCAAGCCTTCCACATGTCTATGGTCTGATAAAGTTGCACTGGCTGCATGGTCTGATAAAGTTGCACTGGCTGCATGAAAAAAATGTCTAAGTCTGGGTAGGGCCAGTGGAAACCTCAACATGTCTCCTTGGCCTAATTCCAAAGGTCAAACCAAGAGGCGAATTTTCAAATAAGCATCGGCCTTCCACTTGTCCAAGAATTGAGTTGAAGTAGGCCTTAGAGTTTCAAAATTCCCTACCGAGCTACATCTAATCAAAAAGGACCATGTTTCCATAGATGTTGGGACAAAAATTGACAGGGAAAACAAAACATAACTGTGGAAAATGGAAGGAAGGGAAAAAAAAACCCAAATTTTTGCCCAAATTACAAATTCTTTCTCATGGACAGAGGAATAGAAAACAATAACTAGACTTAATGTGATCCTTGACCAAAGGAAAGGACTAATCATAGCAACCAAATGAAGAAAAGAGTTTTCACGCATCCATTCGAGGAAATAAAAAATACGACAGAGGCTGCAAAATGGAAAAAAATTTAGAACAAATGAGGCGAGATCAAATTTAGCACCAACATGAAGAATGCCCGGATTTGTATGAGCACCTAAGAAAGAAGCACAAGTATGATAAGGGCATGGGAATGGTTAGATTACAGCATGCTATGGGAGATTAGTGGCTTCTAAAAGTAGCACCTAATCTTGAGACATTTGCTGTGTTAGTCACTACACGCGCTGAGGTTGCGTGCACCAGGGAAGTTTCAAAGAAGAATCCTATTATTACAAAAGAGGAGGTATTTCATGCAAAGTATCCAGAACCTACTCATTAGAAGGAAGTTTATCAAGAAACCTTGGAAGCAGGGTGAGATACAATGTTTAAAGGAGTAGTCGTAGAAGCTAGAGTAGACAAAAGTAGTTAAACTTCCTGAGAAGGATTTTGACGACTTGAAGGAGGTTTATAAGATGGTACGAAAATAAAACATAATTCCTTTGTTGGGGGAATGGTTAAGGGATAAATTACCACGCACTAAAGTTGAATGCGAGAGATAGATTTTTAAATGCCAACTTGGCTCCTCACAATTTAGGTTATGACAAAGAGATCACTCTGAATGCAGTTGTTGATGGATGGATTTTTAGTCACATTTTTATTGATACAGGTACAGAAGTGAATGTACTCACCTTGGACGTGTGGAATCAAATAGGGAGACCTCCATTGCAACCATTTTCAAATGTGTTGTTTATAGAAAATAGGACTAAGGTCACACGCAATGGATTCTTAAAGGATGTTACTATTACTATACAAGGGGCCAAGTTTACTGGGGATTTTGAAGTCTTGGTGCTTGTAGAGGAAGATATTTTTCTAACATAAATTGGGTGGCCTTGGTGTTATGCAAAAAATGTTGATATTCACTTTAATAAAGGATATATCAGCTTTGAGAATAAGGAGGAGCATGCTTTTATTCCTTTAACAAATGGAAAAGATGCATCTTATGTAGAAACTTTGAGTGAAGAGGATCTAAACAGAATTTATGTGTGTACCATTAGATATCTTGAATTACTTGAGCCATCAAAGGAAGGAATTATTTAATGGGATGATGCACAGTCTATAAGTAATACAACCAGCATTTCTTGTGATAATTGGGCACATGGGACTTATAAAATGGTTGGGCATGATATGAAAAGTGTTGTCACGCACATCAGTAGGCCACGGTGTGTTAGGCATTTGGGCAGTAACCAGGTACCAAGGTACATTGGTGAAGAAAATCCTGAAGTATTTATGTGCGCTATGGAAGCCCAGTTGACAGATCAAGTGGAAGGAAGGAATATGATGGTGTATACCTTATGTGGGATAGTTGCACATTGGTGGATGGTACATAGAGATGGTCTTCTAGAATGGAAAGAAGTGATAATTTCCTTCTCTGTTAGATTTCTTCAGAGTAATGCATCCACCAAGACATGTGAATTCCATAAGAAGGATTCTACTTTGAATCATGTTCAAGAATGTGAGAGACTCTAGACAGAGGGGTAGGAAGCCTTACCACCTTCACTGTGGGTGCACAAGTTCTACTTCACCTTGTGATTTTGTGCATGCGCATGGTATATTTGTGTAGAGTTGAATAGAGAAATAGGGAATTTCCAAGAATTGACTGCATGTATGATTCAGACCTTTGACTACTTTTCCAATAAACCTCCATTGAATGAGGTGTTACAGGTTATGAATCACTTGACTATGAGAGATAGTACAAAGGTTGAGGAACTTATTCAGGAGTTACTATGTGATTCAGATCTTGAGGCATGCTTTGAAGAAGAATATACATATGTAGAATAGCTTGGGTGCACCTGTGTAGAAAAAGAAAACGGTGAGATGGTATATATAATTAATGATGAAGAAGTGGAGAATCTGCATATTGAGCATATTGATGGTACACACGAGGTCTTAAACAGTGCAAATGAGAAGGTGTGTTCCTATCATGAGCCTATGAAAATGAAGAAGGTCAATATTGGGACAGATGTTGAACCAAAGGAGGCCATCATCGTTGATTATTGATCTTACTCAGAGGTTGCTAAGATAATTGAGTTATTGCATGACTTCTAGGAATTATTTCCTAGAGGCTATCATGAGTTAAAATGGGTACATCACTCATTGGGTGAGATGTGGATCAAGCTAAAGGAAGGTGCAGGCCTAGTTAGGAAGAGGCCTTACAAAATGAGTCTTAATTTGTGTGTCAAGGTAAAGGAAGAGATTGATAAGATGTTTACATCTAGGATCATTGAGCCCATTGAGGAGTCAAAGTGGGTTAGCCTTATGGTGATAAGCATAAATAAATATGGAAGGATACAAATTTGTGTGGATTATAGGGAGTTGAATGTTGCATGTGTAATATATCCCTTTCCCACATCTTTTACTGAAGAGATTCTAGAAGGCGTTGCAGGGCGCGAGATCTACTCCTTTACTGATGAATTTTTTTGATATCATCAGGTGAGAATAGCTAAAGAGGATCAAGAGAAGAAAACTTTCACCACTGAGTGGGGAATTTTTTCATACACAGTTATGCCTTTTAGATTGAAGAATGCACTTGCAATCTTTTCATGCATTATTGTACAAGAATTCCAGGACTTTATTCATAAGTTCTTGCAAGTTTACTTGGATGATTGGATGGTTTATGGGCTAGTGAGGGATCACTGTGATAATTTAAGACTTATGTTTAAGAGATGTAAGTAGTTGAGAATTTCATTAAACATTAAGAAGTGTGTTTTTCTACACCCTTTGGGACTTTGTTGGGGCATATTATTTGTAAAGAAGGCTTGTTAGTAGATCCTGCTAAGGTTGTTATTTTGGGCTTAGAGGAACCTACTAACCAAAGTGAGGTGCACGGATTCTTGGGGCACATAGGATATTACCAGAAGTTTATCAAAAGATATGCCAAGATTTTCATGCCCTTGGAGGAATTATTAAAGAGTAAAGGCAAGTTCCATCA
This sequence comes from Taxus chinensis, assembly GCA_019776745.2. Lineage (NCBI taxonomy): Eukaryota > Viridiplantae > Streptophyta > Pinopsida > Cupressales > Taxaceae > Taxus > Taxus chinensis. The sequence goes on along the minus strand of CM034147.1, from coordinate 351,082,513 downwards.
GGGTGAAGCGCAACAATGCGTGTTTGAGACATTAAAGGAAAGGCTTACTACAGTGCCTATTTTGTGCTTTCCCTCATGAACCAAGCCTTTTGATGTGCATGTGGATGCCTCTGGCATGGCCATTGGCATGGTATTAACCTAGCTTGGAGAAGGTATTGTTGATCATCCTATTTGTTTTGCAAGTAGGAAGTTGACCCTAGTTGAACAAAATTATACAACTACAGATCATGAGGCCTTGTCCATGAACTATGCGCTACATAAGTTTAGACAGTACTTATTGGCTAGCCCATTTATATTCTATACAGATCACATGGCACTTTAGTACTTGGTAAACAAGCCCATTTTGCAGGGGCGCATATGTCGTTGGATTATGTTGTTTCAAGAATTTGACTTTACAGTGGTGGTTAAGCCAAGCAAGAGCAATTCTAGACTAGATCATTTATCAAGGATTAACTTAGGTGAGGATGCACAGAGCATTAAGGATACAATGTCAGATGCATTGCTATTTAGATTGAACCACATGCCCTCTGACTTAGAAGAAATTGTTGTATTTTTGTGTACTGGTGTCGCGCCTAAAGGGATGAAGAGTTTAGAGAAGAAACAACTTATCATGTGTGTTGTGCCTTATATATTGATTAGTGGAGACTTATAAAAACTAGGTCGGGATGAAGTTTTACGCTGATGTGTACTTGAGCATGAGCACAAGGATATTATGGAGGAAGTTGGTGGTGGGATTGCAGGTGGACATTATGCAAGAGATGCTACCGCGCCCAAGATTTTATTGGTTGGTTTGTGGTGGGAAACATTGTATAAGGATTATAAAGAATATTATAAGGCATGTGACCATTGTCAGTGCCTTGGAAATTTTGGGCATAGAGATGAAATGCCTTTGAGGCCTATTGCTAGTGCAGAACCTTTTGAAAATTGAGAAATTGACTTTGTGGGTCCTATTTCCGCACCCACACACAAGAAAAGATAGCACTACATTATAACTTGTATAGATTATCTTACAAGGTGGGCAGAAGCAGCACGTACAAAGGATTACATGACAACTATAAAAACAAGGTTTATATGGGAGAACATTATCAGTCGTTATGGATGTCCATTGAGTTTAATAAGTGATAGGGGTACTCATTTCCTTAATGAGACTATTAGGATATTATTGACAGAATTTATGGTGGCACACCAAAAAACAACACCCTATCACCCACAGGCAAATGGAACTGTTGAAGCTTTCAAAAAAATATTGGGACATACATTCACTAATATTTTTGATGTTGGAAGGAAGGACCTGGATGATAAACTCTTTGTTATACTTTGTGCATACATGACAACATACAAGAGATTGAACAAAGCCACACCCTTTAAGTTGTGGTTTGGCATGGAGTTTGTTTTACTCATAGAATTCATGTTAACTCCTCTACGTATTGTGCACGCATGAGGTTTGGCTGATGAGCAAGCACTTGGAGAACATATTGATAAAGTGATGCAGTTGGATCAAAGGTGCGCTAATTCCAAATGGAGTCAAAAGAAAAAAAAGGCCAAGTAAAAGGAATGGAATGATAAGCATTTTAAGGATAAGAAGCTTGAAGTTGGATAGATGATTCTTCTTTATGACTCCAAGTTCTTGTGCCACCCAAGAAAGCTCAAAGTACATTGGTTAGGACCGTATATTAGAATTACATACTTGATTCATGCACTTTCCAGTTGTAGGCATAGGATGGGACATGGTTACCCAATTATTTCAATAGGAGTAGGTTGAAGCCCTACTATAAATAAGTCTTCTTGGTGTTTGTAATAAGGTAGTATCTCTAGTTAGCTTAAATTTCCTTAATGAATTTTCTTTATATGTGTTTCCTTTCATTGTTGTTATGATTTGTTAATTTAGTTCAGTGTTTTACGTAATAAGCCCTCTTGCGCGCCAGGAGTTGATTACTATCTACTTACATTCATGCGCAGAGGACCACACATACCTTTAGTGTGGGGTAGGTTGGAGGAACAGAAAGGAAACAAGAGGGTGTGATAGGAGTCCTAAGTACCGGAGGGGTGTGCGTAGCAGTGGTGATAATGGTTGTTGGAAAATGATAAGGTGTTATAAGGAATATGGTGATAATAAGGAGGATGCCAAAGGAAAAATCCATGTACATGAATGAACATGCAAGGCAACATGAGGTAGGTAGTGATAGGGAGAACTACTTGGAATATAACACATAATTGATATACTTCGACGTTGAGAGCGCGTGTAAGGAGGTTAGCGATCAGTGTAGTTTTGCATGTGAGAAGGTTACAGAGGTTACACATGGTGGAAATCCACTTGGAAAAGTAGGAAAATCCAAATTTATTATGGCAGTACAGTGGAAGGTGGTGTCGTAGTTAATGTGGTAAAAATAAAAATAAAATATAAATAAGGGGTCATGGTAAATCATTTTTACCTTGTGAAAAATTGTGAACGAGCTTGTGCAAACTAGGAAATCCTCGAGAGTATTGGAAAAATATTGATTGTGAAGGTAAATATTTGAGAATCAGATTGTGAAGAAGAACACGACCGTGCGTAGAGTGAGTTTGTGAAATAATTTCTACGGTTTTGAATGGTGTAGTGTGAAGAAAGGAAGATTTTATGGTAAGGGTTTTGAAAACTAGGGTAGGACTTGTAGAATTTACATAGGATAGTTACGGTTAAAGGTTTGAGGTATCGAGGAAACCAAAGCATAAGGTAAAACAGACAATTACCCAACCAAGAATGACACCAAGGAGGGTAGAAGCTATTTCACCCAATAAAAGGGGAAAGGGTAAGGAAAAACCAAGTGTGGCAAGAAATTTTAAGGAGTGGTATTTAGAGATGTAATACCTAGATGGGCTATTAATGGGGATATAGTGGGTGTCCCACGTAAGGAAAATGGTTATAAATGATTATAACCATCAAACCAATTAGACTGAGAAGGACATGACTTTGGAACTGGTTCGACCTATAGGAAAGAGGATGGCCGATGATAAACCAATGTATCATGACTCAATGCAGAGGACTTTGGAGAATGTTGGATTATTAAAAATTTATGAACTACCATATTTTTACAAGCCTGAGATATTGTACCAGTGGCTGATGTCACGCGTACATGAAGATTATTTTTACTTCACTAGAAGGAGAATGCACATAACCCCATATTTAATCTCAAAGTTCACTAGAATCATCTATACTGGGGAGTCAATTGATGATGACTTGGGTGATAATGAGGTTGTTAAAGAAACAACTAAGGAATATGAGTATAAGAAAGGTGGGTGCACCTTTGATATCTCAAAAATCAGTAATTCGGTGATAAAAATGGTCTCATGCTTGTCTACCAAATTGAGTGAACAGGAAAGGTGGACCCAAGTTAATAAGAGGTGGTTGAATGTATGTAGGAAGATAGCTAAGGGGACCATCTACAACATCTTGGCCTTCCTTGTAGAGGATGTAATTGATGTCGCGCGAGATGGAGAAAATATAATGTATGGAAATATCTTTCTCTTGATCATATTCTTTGAGACTGTTAAGATATTTTTGGCTTATACTTGTGATACTATGACACCGGAATACAAGGTGCATATAGGTATAAGTGGATGCGTGATGCCTTCAACACTAAGTGGAGGATCCTAGAGCAATTGCCAGCCTTGGTAAAAGATGAGGTTGAATTTGTAGTTTACCAACAATTTTTCATTGGCATGTTCACTCTTACTGATGGAACCAATAGCCCATGGTGTAAATTATCATTTGCCTTTATAGTGTAGTACTTCCAAAGTGTGGTTAACAGGTTCAAAGAGGTAAAGAAGTTGATATTTGTTCTAAGTATTTCATATTAGGAGCCTCGCAAGCTACATCAAACACTTGTCTAGCCAAAGAAGTGTGCATATGTGGAAAGGTATGTCTCATATGACATATATATGATCAAGCCTATTACAATATTGATTGTGTGGGGCCACTACAACAAGGGTTTATATTTATTTATGGCTGAAGTTTTAACAAGATACATATTTAGAGGATGATGTAAGTATACCTGATGACCCTTCAGGGAGAAAAAAAAGTAGAGACAAAGAAGAAAGATAAAGAAGAACCTCTTATAACAAGTAGGGCGTTGAGCACGTATGAAGGCTAGGCAACAGGGACAAAGGAAAAAAATGTATGTATAAGTACTTATACTCAAAGGAAGAAGTCCCAGTAAAATAAAAGTCTATGGCAAAGAAGAAACCAAAGGTATTTCGAAGTGCTTAATCTGAAGAAATGGAGATCTTGAAGCGTGAAGAGATAGAAGGGGAGGAGGAAGAATGAGATCTTGAGAAGAACCCCCCATGTACAATGTGCATGAGTCTGATGAGGAGCATAGCACACCTTTGGAGGAGGTTAGATAAGTAGAAGAGGATGGAGAAAAATTATTTCGAATAAATCTGTAAGATATTATGTGTGTCTCTGGCCCAAAGATAGAGACCATTGTGGAATGAGAAGTCGCAGGGATTATACAAACCTTGGTCGATTAGGAGGTGGAGTGTTGCACTGAAGAGGAAGAAGAAAAAGAGAAAGGTGGGAGTCTAGGAGGAGAAACAAGTTTGGGAATAGGTTTCCCAAGGGTTGCACGCATGAGTGGCAGATTCATGCACATCCCGCAAGGGCCTATTATGTCCTATGATGTGACTCCTAACAAAGTATTGCATGCTCGTTACCAAAGTACAGTACCAGTAGACCAAATTTTTTGTTGGTCATCTTTTGATAAGGAAGGTGTGTTGCCACACATGAGAAATATTTTTTCCTAGGTGTTTGATTCCCACGTTGATGAACCTGAGTTTCAAGTCAATATAGAGGCATTATTGGATACACACACTTCACTGAGTTCCAAGGGGATGAATCTATTAGTGGATTCTCAACAATTAACTAATGAACAAACATGTAATGTGCTGAATAAGGTATCGGTGGAAGTAGAGGCCAAATTATTTGGGAGGAATAACAAAATAAAAGCATTGGAAAAGGAATTAGAAGAGAAGAATAAGGAGACTATTGAGAGGGATAGGGAGATAAAGGGGAAAGAACATATTATTGTTTAGTTAAAGGTTGAACTGCATGAGGAAAAGGGAAATTCACGTGAGGCGTATAATAAGGCATAGTTAATAGTAGATTCTATCATACTAGTGTGCCCAGATTTAACCCCCCTACAAAGATGTATGATACGACACTCCATTGTTTGGAGGATTTAACACGCATAATCACGATGCAAAAGTAACCCCTAGCATTAGAATCTATGGAAGAAGTTATGGTGTGGCAGAAATAACAAGAGAAGGAACAAATTGAGGTGACCGTAACTCAGTACACTGAGCTTCTTACATTAGTTAAAACTGCAGCTCATATGGACGAAGTTTTCTATGACAACTATGAAAAAGAGGATCGGGTGGCAAGCGTGTTGGTTTCTTCTCATGAGGCATATTTAAAGGAGTTCCAGACCAAGAACAAATAAAATCAGGTAGAAAGAGATAGGATCCTTGTAGAGGTCGAAAAGAAGAGTGACATTATCGATATATTAAGGACCTCTATAAATAATAAGCTCAAGGAATTATATCCTTGGGTAACATGTAAAATGGACGCATTGACAAGCTTTGGCAAACAGTTGGAAAATTTGGTTGACACATTCAAAGCCAAGGGTGAAGAGCTAACATTTGAAGAAGTCATTACAATGATGGGGGATCTCTTAAAACAAGAGTAGAGTGAGGTGGAGGGATGGAATGCAATTTAAGCATCATTGAATAAGTATTTTCTCATCCTCCTTACATAACGACAAGATTATTTTATTATTTGGAAATGACATACATTATTTTAGTCTTCATGGCTACAAGATTCTTTATTCTTTATTCATGGAGGGATTAATCAGATCACCCATTGCCGGGGGTGGCAATGAAGCATGTGTGGGGTAATGTTGAGCATAGAAAAATGACTAAGTACCCAGGAAGAGATTAGTGTGTGTGGAGACTTTGGATAAGAGAAGCGTGTAAGCAAGCATGCACGAGGAGGACAGGGTTTGCGCATGGAAGATAGGAAAGAGTTGTGCGCAAGAGATCAACACTTATCCAGTTTTGGGATATGGATCTAAATATGGACTTAGAGTGGTGACCAAGCAAGGTTTTGAAGATAAGATTAAAACAAGAAGACTTGCAGTTCAAGAAAAGTCTATTTTGGGAAATATCTCATGTAAAGGAATATAAAGTGACATGCATAGTTTCAGCTAATAATAGGATGTAAACTAGAGTTATCTATAGAAGAACTATTAGTATAAGTACTTGCATGCTTTTGTATTTGTCTTGTAAGCGGCACCTGGTTATTCCTAGCATGTAGCCTATTTTGGAGAGTGCATGAGTAATGAAGGGCAAGTCCCCACTACTAAAAGTATATATATCTCCACAGTGTGTGTGTGTGTGTGTGTGTGTGTGTGTGTGTGTGTATTGATTTACATGGTTTAGGGATCATGATCCATGTTTTATTAGGGTTATGTTGTTGGTTTAAGTGAGCGCATGAATTATGGTGACATTACTATGTATGCATTCAACTTATGTGCTTTACAGTAAATAATATAATGGATCTTTGTGGTTGGATATTGGTTGTTAACATAAATATAATTGGTTCTTGCATGGTGAATTTAATCTTGATTCTTATATGAGTTAATCTTGCATATGGTTAAGATCTAGATCTAGTTCATGTTGTGCTTTATTCTTGAATGGATATTATGGATCTGGAATATTTACATGATAATGCTAACTCCTTGAACAAGCTTCCATAAAAGAGGGACTAGTACCCTTGCGCACTTCTAGTGAGCACTCAGGTTTTTCCTGGGTGATGTGCCAACGCACCTTGGGCTATTTGGTAAAATAAAATACTATAATATCATAACCTGATTTGGTTTGCTGAAGTGTTTAATCACATGGAAAGTTTTAGCTTGAGTGGGAGCTATGACAAATGATGCAAGATCAAGGGTTGATAAATTCAACGGGTAGAATTTTATTCTTTGGAAGATGCAGATGGAAGATTATCTTTATCAGAAGGATCTTTATATTTTGTTGTCTAGGAAAGTGACCAAACCCTCGAGCATGATTGATGCGGAATGGAATTTGCTAAATAGGAAGGCACTTAGGACAATCCGGCTATGTCTTTCATCTTTAGTATTATTTAATGTTTCAAAGGAAAAGACTACAAAAGAAATTATAGATGCATTAGGGAAGTTGTATGAAAAACGCTCTACCTTTAACAAGATATTTTTAATGAAAAATTTGTTTAATATGAAGATGTCTGAGAATATTTCAGTAGCATATCATTTAAATTATTTTAATATGGTTTTAAATCTACTATCTTTGGTTACAATATAATTTGATGAAGAAGTTAGGGCTTTATTAATTTTGTGCTCTTTACGTGAGAGTTGGAATAGCCTGGTAATGATGGTAAGCAACTCGGTTCCATTTAACTTGAAGTTGAAGTTTGAGGATGTTGTAGGGGTGATTCTAAGCAAGGAACTACGAAGAAAAATCTCTGAGGAATCTTCTACTTCAAGGAATGCTTTGACAATGGAAACTAGAGGGGGATAGAAGAATAGAGGAAGCCGTGGAAAATCGAAAGATCGAGCAAGGTCAAAATCCAAAAGCAAGATGGTATACTGGCACTGTGGAAAGTCTAGGCATGCAAAGAAGGATTATTGGGAGATTTGGGATAAGAAGAAACAACAGGAAGAAAACAAGGAGGCAAATGTGGGAATGAGTAATGTATGTCAGGATGCTTTGATTCTTTCTTTGCATAATATTGTTGAATCTTGGGTTTTAGATTCAAGGGCTTCTTTCCAAGTTACTCCACATAGGCATTATTTTGTTGATTATGTTCAAGGGGATTTTGGGCATGTTTTTCTTGGTGATGATGAGCCTTGCAGCATAGTTTGAAAAGGTTTTGTTTAGATTAAGATGGAGAATAGGAATACATGGCTATTGAAGGATATCAAACATGTGCCTACATTAAGATGAAATTTGATATCGGCAGGGTAGTTGGGAAATGATGGTTGTACTGTGATATTTACAGTGGACTCTTGGAAGGTTACAAAGGGTGCTCTTTTGGTGGCAAGAGGTAAGAAGGTTGGAACCTTGTATTTAACCACTGATAGCACTAATGTTTATAATCTTGTGGCTTCAGAAGAAGATGCAACATTGTGGCACTATAGGCTCGGTCATATGAGCCATAAGGGCATGGAGACCATAAAGAATAATTTTCCTGGATATATAGAAACATGTTTGGTTTTTGTGAGAACCGTGTATATAGGAAACAAAAGCATGTAAGGTTTCTCAAGGTTGGATCTAATAATAAAGAGAGTAAATTGGAGCTAGTACATTTTGATGTGTGGGGGTGGCTCGAGTATCATCTGTTGGAGTTTCAAATTATTATGTTACTTTTATTGATGATGCAACAAGGAAAATTTACGTATATTGTATTAGAAACAAATTTGATGTATTTGAAACTTTTGTTAAATGGAAAGCCTTGGTAGAGAATGAAACAAGTTTTAAGCTAAAATGTCTCAGGCTAGATAATGGAGGGGAGTGTTACAGTAAAGATTTTGATGATTATTGTTCTAAGAATGGAATCTGCAGGAAAAAGACGGTTCCAGGAACTCCATAGCAAAATGGGGTGTTAGAAATAATGAACAGGACAATAATGGAATGTGCTAGGAGCATGATGTTATATTTGGGACTGCCTCTTTCATTTTAGGCAGAAGCGGTGAGCACAGTTGTGTACTTGATAAACAGAGGACCCTCAAGTGCCTTGGATGTAGGCATATCTAAGGAGGCTTGGTATGATAAGAAATTTGATTACTCATTTCTTAGAGTCTTTGGATGTAAGGTGTTTATTCATATAGACAAGGATAATAGGACCAAGCTAGAGGCTAAATCCAAAAAATGGAATTTCGTTTCTTATAGTGGTAATGACTTTGAATATAAATGTTGGATTATTAAGTACAAGAAACCATTCAATCTAGGGATGTGGTCTTTAATGAGAAAGTTATGTATAAGCAACAGTTGAAGGAAAATAGGGAACAATCCAAGAAAGAATATGCAGTGGTAGAGGATATTCCAGATGGGAAAGTGACACATGAATCAGTTCCAGAACCTACTCAACAAGAACCCCAAACTCCTATATTGAGGAGTGTTTCACCGTTTTCTTTAAGGATTTAGACGAAACAGATAAGAGTATGGGCCAAGGAGGAATACCTGTTGTGAAGGTCAGTGTAAAGGTCACTACACACGTTCTGACTTCTTGATCTAATGTTGACTATGAGAGAGTCCTTTTAGCTATGAGGAACTACCTAAAATACAAAATAAAACCACAAGAAAGAGTTAAACAATATATGTCAGTGGGTTGCCTAGCGTGTGCTAGATCTAGGAAGTGTGATACTTCCTTAGTGGCAGTCAACCCACTGTTTAATATAACTCGATGTAAGAGATGATGTAAATAAACAAGGTCCTACTATAGTTGATATGATTTAGGTATCTCATTCAAATACAATTAAACAAATCTAATATAACATGCTACGTTATGATCAAATTTGAAGTGGGGTAGATGGTCAAGGTGATGGGACATGCCAGATTTAGGTTTTGGGTCACTTGGGTCACTTAGGTAAAGATTCTTAGGTTCTGTTATTAGCAGGATTGCCAAATACAGAGACCGATGTCGGTCAGGTATGACCGGTGACAGTTTTTAGAGGAAACCGATGATGGTCATGGGTAACCGACGTCGGTATAGGTGGGCTGATAAAAACTGAATTAATATTGATTTTGGAAGTTTGTTGGTGGTTGAACAGAGATGGTAAAGGGAATGATTAGGTCTGTGGAGGTGTTGGGAATACTCAAAAATATGCAGGAGTCAGGTATAGGTGATTTAATGGTTGTGGGTGGTGGAATGATTGGATTCATATGAAGATAATGACGGTGGGATGAGAATAAGAATAGATGATTAGCAAACAGAGATGAAGAAACTTGTAATCTAAATGAATATGAAATGGTATTGATAAAAAACACACTTACTTATGCCTATAGGTCTGATGAGTGGATGGCGGTGATGGTTGATATGTGAAATGGTACTCAGTACCGCAGCAGTGCTTCCCAGAATGCTACCGTGAATGCAAATACTTTCATATCTGTCTTGGTGTTGGCTATGGCTGTATGGATGTGCGAAAGAGCTCTGGTTCTTGCTTGCATGCAGATCTCCTTTGCTCCCAAAACTCGAGGATGTGGCCAACCTCTCAAACAAGGTTACCAAACTGGTTATATGGTAACCGACGACGGTTTAGGGTGACCAGCGTTGGTTTCGGGTTGACTGATGTCGGTTAAGGCGGGATATCCTAGGTTGCCTAAAATAACAGATCTTGGCTATCTTTTTCCCCACTTTTTCTTTTTGGTGTTGGGTATAAGTGGAATGTTTCACTTAGATAAGCGGGAATATGGTTAGAGGAAGAATAGGCATGTGTTTTTAGGGTTATACTAAGTCTTAGCTCATTAAGGTAGGTAGGGCTAAGTCTTAGTTAGTTATGGAAACATGTTATAAATAGGTCTATGGTGAGGTGTCTGGGTGAGGTGTGCATCCATTTAATTAAAGTAATTAAATTAATAAATGGGGTGAGGATGGGTATTAATTTAATTATAGATAATTAAATTAATATTAAGGTGGGATAAAAGGGGCCATGATTAGGTGAATATATGTAAGTTAGTTATTCAAAAGGGGACCAAGGGGAGTGTGACCCAATTTTGGTGTCTAAATTTTTCCCCTTTTTGTCACGTGTCTTGTATTGGTAAGCGACGCTGACAAAAATAGGAAGTGATTGCCCCATGTGTGGGTGAAGGTGATCCCCCTCAAACCAGGCATGGATGAGGTATAATACAGAATCGGTGAGTGGTTTGATAAATGTGTAGGTGGTGAAGATAGGTGAGGAAAGGTTTGAGTATTAAGGGAAAGGGTGATGGTTAACTCAGGTAATAGGTAGGAGGCCGGGGTCAAAATTGGGTCATGGGTAATGGCAATCAAATGCACACACACGTATAGATTGCGACACCGTACCATATTTAAGAGCTTGCAAACTCTACATCGTCCAAGGTCGATAGGTTTATCCAAACAAGGGTGAAGTGATTCAGGTATCCAAGATATAGGATATGGCCTGAAAGCACAACGTAGGTCAGGTGCATGAATGTTTAGGTATGATCCGGTACACCAAAGGTTTGGTTGGGATAAACAACATGACAATAGACAAGGTATGGTTATGAGACTAAAACAACATAGGTAACAACATCGCAAGGTATAACGAGGGAATAAGGTCAATGGTCACACCAAGTAGGTCGGGTTTAGGAAAATAGGCCATGGTACGAGTAAGGCCAAGGTATAGGTAAAATAACAACTCCTAAGATGCAACAAAGGAGATGTAGGAGTACGTTGAGCTTGTAGGTTTGGTTCAATGGGTGGCCAGAATGATAAAATGTGCATTGGAATTAATGGTTGCAGGCAAAAGGAAGCTTAGCAAGGCCAAAGAGTTATAAGGGTTGACCGACGCCAATTATAGGGTGATTGACATTGGTTAGCTAGGGCACAAATAGGATCGACGTCGATTAGATCGGGTTGGGTTTATAAAATAAAAATTTTGTATTTTACGGAATCATTATTCTGTTGTGACTTTGGAGAAAATGACAGAGACATTTGATTATTTGCTACTTTTTCCAATAGAGAAGGATAGGGCAGTGTACCTGGCTAAGGTGGAGAGTACGAGTTGGTGAGAGGAGCTAGGGAGACGGGTCCATGAGCTCAAGGGGATCGATTTGATTGGTTGGATTAGAGGAGTGAGTTATGGTGATTTGGGCATGACAGAGGTAGGAGAGGGTTCAGGTGGGCCACTAGTATAATAGCCAAATATACCACCATGCCGATGGCACCGCGATGAAGTAAGAGTCGATCCCGATTTGCACTTGTTAGTTGGAATTGTTTGTAGAAATTGGTTTGGGTAGAAATTGTTTTGGGTAGGAATTAAATTTACATTTGGAAGTAAGATTGATGAAATGGAAAGGGTATGAAGTCCAATGTGGGTGAAATACTGGTAGGGGTAAAGCTAGTGGAGGTTTGGGTAGGATAAGGTAGGTTTATAGGTTAGAATTGTCAAATTGTGAAAAAATGGGGGAGGGTTTTGTGGGTTTGTTCGGAGCAACAGTGACCGATGTCGGTCAAGTGTAGCCAACATTGGTAAGTTATAGCTGACATCTGTCAAATAGCAAATGATCGATGCCAGACATGATGGACCGATGTCAGTCACCAACGACCAAGGTTGGTCAGCTTTTGAGGAAAAATAGGTCGAGAAATAGTTATGGTGGGAGGGAAAGTGAAAGAGAGGTTGTGAGTTATAAATGTAAGTGTATTGAGAATGGGTAGGGTAAAATGTATATATGATACAAGTTTCAGGGTGGAAAGTGGTATGGTAAAAAGGGGTAGGTCGATAGGGTTGTGGGGAACTAAAGAAGAAGAACTTCGGAAATAGGTTAGTTGGGTAAGTGATATGGTAGGTATGGTCAAATTTTTAATGATGGTGTGGTTTGTTAGGTGTAGGCTAGGAACTGATTGCGAAGAGAGAAAGAGTACTACCTCTGTTACTATCAGTACGAGGGATCATGATGGTAGAGGAGTGGTGTCACGTTACAAATGTCGGCCTTATTAGGGTCAAATGGTATAGGCACATAGTTCGAGAGCCGAGCTTGATGGTTGCACTCATTGATAGATGGGATTCAATGACCAACACATTTCATCTGCCGACGGGTGAGATCAAAGTCACCCTAGAGGACGTGTACAGGATCTTGCAGTTACCGATAGTGGGAATGTAGGTGTATTATATTTTTTAGATGTGTTAGAGGAGCTGATGTTGACAGTGTTTGGAGAGGGGATGACAGAGATGAGGTTCCATAACACGAGCTTGAGATATGGAGAGATGTACGCAGCCCATCTTGAGGAGATGAGGTTAGTGGTCTGGATTATGGAGGCAATGTGTTGTTTTACACTGTCAGATGCAGAGGGTGGAAGATTCCTGTGGGAACTGATGTGGGTTCTCCATGATATGATGAAGGATAAGACCTAATTTACTTGGGCACCAACATACTTGGTGCAGCTATACAGTGAACTATGGGCCTACGGGTGGTTACGGAGGTTCAGCTTGTGTTGCACCTTTCTCTTACACTGCTGGGCATACGAGCACATCGTATGTGTGCATCCAGTTGGTATGCCCCAATCAGATGCATTTGAGGTGGGATTTGTTTGAGTTATCTACAGGAATTGGGTGCCTGTTGTTGGAGAGCACGGGGCTGTCAGGGCTACACATGATGTAGCGTACTATAGGTGCATGCTGGAGGGTTTATCTAGTGTAGACATTATCTGGAGGACGTATGTCAGCTTCCCCTCATACATGCAGATGGAAATAGAGCTAGATGGATTACAAATTTTTAGATGGATAGAGGGGCATCATGCTAGTGAGAACGAGATGATCCATATTGATAGGGTCTGACGATAGTTGGGGTTGCCCCTGGACGTGCCACCTCCATTTCCATAGTATAGGAGGGATGACGTGGAGAGACCTATGTCTCCACCATGACCTACAATGCCAACCGGGTAGGAGGAGTAGCCCGTTGACCATCAGATTGATGATGTAGGCTGTACAGATGCATACAGACGGTGGTGGGCAGCTCAGCTACGAGCAAAACCACCCAGGCCAGGTCAGCCAGATGTGGCCACCCTCACAGTTCAGAGGGATACACTCCAGGGATAGGTGGTCATCTTACAGGGCCAAATTACAGGTTTACAGGGGGAGTTGGCAGAGTCACAGGTAGAGATGGCCACATTACAGGCACAGGTGGTGGCCCTTCAGGCCCAGATTACAACACATGGATAGGAACCTGCATAGGGAGGGGATGGAGACGAGGGGTAGATAGTCACCCTATAGGCACATGTAGCAGGGTTGTAGGGCTAGTTGACCACTGCTCAGGCATAGATTATGGCCTTACAGGCCCAGGTTGCAGCTTAGGCACCAACACAGGCACCAGTACAGGGTCAGGGATAGGGTCCCATGGTACAGGTATAGGGTCTGAGACCGATGGGGCCACCACAAACAATACCGATGGCCAGATTTAGGGATGCCCTAAATGAGGCCAGATATTTATCAGGATCACTTGACGGATACCAGGATAGATGTCCCATCTTATGCAGAGCATAGAGTACAACAGGCCTCGAGTGAGAGGACAAGATCTCGCACACATAGTGCTGAGAGTACAGGGGGCCGGTGAGCCCATAGACAGGTTTAGGGAGAGGCTACCAGCTCACGGAGGCCTGACCCAACTGCAGGCCAGGAAGAGGCCGATTTAAGACCTATGCATGGTGAAGAGATGTTAGCGGGGCACCACATGAGAGCGGAGGAGGAGGAGACAAATGAGATAGGGATGGACATCATATAGGGAGATGACTAAGCCCCCCGTGCACCCTAATTTTTTATTTTTGTGATATATATATATTGGTTTGCGTGTTGTAGATGCGAGGATGTATATGAGAGATTTTGATTTTTTCTATATTCTACCAACCTACGTGCCGAAGATTTTGAGACATTTGTATATGAGGGACATGTATTATCGTTGTACCTGTGCCCATATGTAGGGACACACAAATTTTGAGGATTTATATATGTATGGATTATGGTTATATTTATGATATGATGTTGTACTGGTGGTTGTGATTTCTATTGTTATTGTGTACGTGACGGAAACTAGGTGAATTAGGCATGATGGAGTCAGATCATAGGCATGGTTGAGTTAGGTGTGTTTAGGCATGGTGGAGTCAGGTCATAGGCATGGTTGAGTCACTAGGCATGTGTTTATTTAGCATGGTGGAGTCAGGTCATATAGGCATGGTGGAGTTAGGTATAGGTATGTGATGTTTTGGAATTTCCAAATAGTTTCTATTATGGAGCTATGAAATAATAAATGAATGGTTTGGTGATGTTGTTAAAAAGGGTAGGTAGGTGTATGTGTATGTTAATTGATATTTGTTTTTGTTTAGTTTAATTTCCAATTGTTGATAGAAAATGGAAACTATGGTAGAATGTGAATAGGAAGAAATGGAGGGAAATGGGTTAGGGAAAAGAGTGGCCGAGCTAACCTCCAAGGGCCCCATGCCCTCGGAGTGCTACCTACATAGCCCTGGTGAAAAGGGGCCTCAGGCCGATGTAGTTCTCCCATAAGCTAGGGAAGAATAAGATGAGGTCAAGGAATGGGTTGGTAGGCTTTAGGTATGATTGAGTGTAGGTCATAGGCATGATTGAGTCTTAGGTGAAAGGCATGGTTGAGAGGTAAAAATGTAGGTGTTGATGGTCTGGTCTTGTATTGGATAATCAATTAGTAATGAGGAAGGTGAATGGTAAGAGGCGGTAAAAGAGTCGCTTAATTGATAAGAACCCTAATGAGTCTATCATACCCCAGATGGGCTTATGAACATAAGACCCTAAAGGCATTGCATAATGGACTATTCGAAGGGTGAAGAAAGTCACATGATCAAAAAATGTCACAATTGCGGCAAGTCCCATGAGTAGATAGAAAATTAGGGTGAAAAGGCAATGAGGTGAAAGTTGGTGGCTTAGCGTAACTTAGTATACGACAACATGTTTACCTAGGAAGAAACCCAGGATCAAAAAATAGGCAATTCCATGACAAAAAATTTATTGTTTTATTCATTTGTTTGTTTTTAATAGATTGATCGATGCGGGAAGTCTATATGGGATGAGTATATTATCTCCTTGAGGTCTTCATGAAGCTGATCAATGTGGGAAGCTTCTGAATATTTTATTGTATTTTTGCAATGACTTTATATAGTTTTCCTTCAAGGGAGTAGTCTATTTATAGTGGCGAGATAGAGAGAAGAGATGTCCCTTTTTGAGGGAGTCATCTTTTGCTGGAATTTTGACTCAAGGAGTTGAATCCCATTTTTTTTGGATGTTTAAGTCATGGACAAGACTATAGAGGAAGATTAGGTTCTTGTTTAGAAGAAAAAACCATATGACACAAGAGGTTAACTATGAAAGAGGTGGTTTCAAGTGATGAACAACCATGGGATTCCATCTTTAAAAAGACAAAAAAGTATCCATGAGAATCATGCTATGAGTGGAGCCGTGGTACTCAAATTGAAGATAAGGCTGAAATGTTACAAGTAATCACATGATTCTTGTTTAGTCATTGATCCTCAAAAATGGGTAATATGGAAGGTGAACAATGCTCAAGGGACGAGCGGTCAATTGACAGAAAGTGATATAGGACTTGATGTCAACAATAAAATGGTCAAAGATGCAAGGCATTGAGGGGCTCAGTTTGGGTTTACCTTCGAGTGAAGACAAATGATAAGCACCTGATCCATAGGCATGGGTAACGATATAGGGTCCAAGCCAATTAGGAGAAAATTTTCCCCGTTTACTTTTCTCTTCTTTGGTTACATGTTGATTTTCCTTCAGGATGAGGTCACCGACCTGAAAGGTTCGTTCTTGGACACGTTTTTCATAGGCCCGCTTGATACGTTTTTGGTAAATTTGGAGTTGGTCAAGAGCATTGAGATGACATTCATCTAACAACTCAAGTTGTGCTAAATGATCTTGGTGAAAGTCATCATCGTTGAGCATGTCTTGTAGTGAGATGCAGAGGGATGGAATCTAGACTTTGAGAGGTAAGACAGCCTCAGTACCATAGACCAGAGAAAAAGGTGTGGCTGTAGTTGAAGTGTGAATACTAGTGTGGTAGGCCCATAAGGTGAAGGGGATGTGCGTATGCCAATCCTTCCTAGTATCATCAACTACTTTCATAATAATTTTGTTAAAAGTTTTATTGGTTGATTTAGCTTGGCCATTGGTTTGTGGGTAATAAGGTGACGAGAAACTAAGTTGAATGCCAAAAGTGTCGCACAACTTTCATAGCATTTTATTTTTGAATTGCTTTTTATTATCAGTGATGAGATGGTGAGGAACACCAAAGCGAGAAATGATGTGATGGTTGATGAATTCACATATTTTCTCAGCTTTTGTAGAAATGAGGGGGATGGCTTCTACCCATTTAGTGTAATATTCAGTAGCATTTATAATCCATTGATGGCATTGTGAAGAATGGGGATTGATCTCTCTGACAAGATCCAAGCCCCATTGAGAGAAAGGCCAAAGGTCTCGTGTGACCTATAAGGCATGACTAGGTGTGTGATGAAGATTAGCATGTTGTTGGAATTTAACACAATGTTTGACATAGTCACAACAATCACGGTTTAGGGTTGGCCAATAATAGCTAAGGAAAAGAATGCGTTTAGCGACAGCTAAACCACTAAAGTGGCCTCCAAAAATTCTGTCGTGAACTTCCTTGATGGTGTAGGGAATTTCAGAACTTGTAAGGCATCGTAAGAGAATACCATCGAAGTCACACTTATAAAGGAGACCACCCATGATGACATAGCAAGAGACACTTTTAAGAAAGGCACGTTGTCCATTACGAGTGAGATCAGAAGGTAGAATGGAAAGGGAAAGATAGTCTGTAAACTGCTTATACCAAAGGTCACATGGGTTAGGTGCAATGGTTCCAATGGAGTAGACCTCATGAGGTAAATAAGAGGGTGATTGTAACCTTTGTATTGTGACAAATATTTTAGATTCAGCAGGTGAAGCGGGTATCTGAGAAGCCAAACAGGCCATGGTATCCGCAAACTTATTGGTAGAATGGGGGGTGGTTTGAATTTCATAATGGTCAAAGGTAGTCAAAAGTATGTCTACATGATGCTTATACTTTTGAAGTATTTCATTATGACACTGGTATATACCATTGACTTGGTTTATGACTAGCTGAGAATCACCAAAGATATTGATCGACTTAACATCTAAGGCATAAACAACCTAGAGACCCAATACGAGTGCTTCGTATTTGGTGATATTGTTTGTACAATCAAAATCTAGTTTGAAAGATAAAGGCATAGGTTCACCATCAAGTGGAATGAGGATAACACCAGCCCCACCCCCACGCTGACACTTGGAGCCATCGAAGAAGAGGGTCATTTGGTAAGTGGTATCATCCAAGGAGAGGGTAGCTATGGATTCATCTAGGAAATCAAAGTTAGAGGATTGATTCCCAGAAAGAGGTGCATTTGCTAGTTGGTCAGTGATGGTTTGGCCTTTGATAGACTTTTGATGGATGAATTCAAGGTCAAGGTCGGCAAGAAGCATGAGCCAACATGCAATGCACTAATGTTGATAGGGTTTGGCGTACATGTAATGTAAGGGGTCAGTATTGGTGACGACAAAGGTTTTGTGGTTGAGTAGGTAATGACAAAGCTTGGTGGCAACAAAAACTAAGGCTAAGCAAATTTTTTTGGCATGGGTGTATCTAGTTTCGTAGTCCAAAAGGGTACGACTTATGTAATAAACCACTTTCTCTCTATGTTTCTCATCGTGATGAGCAAGCATGACACCTAGGGAATGGTCAGTAGTAGAAATGTATAAGTAAAAGGGTTGGTCATCCTTAGGAGGAATGAGCACTGGTGGTTGAAGAAGGTATTGTTTTAAGGCATCAAAGGCTTTATGGCATTCATCATCCCATTTGAATGAGACGTCCCTTCTTGAGGAGATGATGAAATGGTTGACAATAGTCGAAAAGTTGTGAGATAAAATGATGAATAGATTGCAACTTACCTTGGAAGATTCAAAGTTGTCGAAGATTAATAGGCAGAGGCATTTTGAGAATAGCCTTCACTTTAGCAGGATCGACTTCTATGCCACACAAAGAAACAATGAAACCAAGGATTTTTCTTGAAAGTACTACAAAGACACACTTCTTAGGTTGAAGGCGAACACAATACTTGATGAGGATCAAAGATGACCTTAAGGACTGTCAGGTGTTCAGCTTGATGTTTGGATTTAGCAAGAAGGTCATCTACGTAATCTTCCAATATGTGATGCATGATGTCATGGAAGATATAATTCATGGCTCACTGATATGTAACACCAACGTTTTTAAGGCCAAAAGGCATGACTCGATAGCAGAAGGTCCCCCAAGGAGTGATGAAGGTAGTTTTGTGTTGATCTTTTGGAGCAAGTAATATTTGATTATAACCTGAGAAACCATCCATGAGTGATAGCATTTCATGGCCAATGGTAAGATCAACTAGTTGGTCAATGCTTGGTAGGGGAAAATCATCTTTGGGACAAGCTAGGTTGAGGTCATGGAAATTTGTGCAAATGCGGAGTCCCCCTGTTGCTTTTGTGATAGGAACGATGTTAGAAATCCATTGGGGATAGTCAATGGGTAGGATGAAGGAAACTGAGAGAAGGTGCTGAAGTTCTTCTTTGACAAGAAGAGCAATGTGAGGATGCATTTTCCACAACTTTTGTTTTATGGGTTTGGCATTAGGAATGGTTACGATATTGTGGACCATGATTTTTGGGTCAATACTAGGCATATCAGCATAGGACCAAGCAAAAAGTGTTGCTATGGTCCTGGAGGAAAGAGGTAAAAGCTTCCTGTTCAGTAACATCTAAAGACTGACCTATCTTTAGAATGTGCGGGTCATCCTGAGTATTAATGTTGATTTCGATAGTTGATTCGTTCAACATGGTTTGTGTCTCAGAAGGTAACGACCGGTGAATGTAAGAATCTTCCGCACCAAGGTAGGTGAGGATGGACTCATCGTCCTGACATTGAATGACATTAATAGAAGGTGTATCATCATCGATCATGTCAGGATACAGGAAGGGAATAGAAGAGGGAGCCTCACCATCACGTTGATAGGTTAGAGGTCCCAGGGAAATCATTTTTACAATGAAAAAAAAAAATGTTAGGAGGGATAGATTTGGGATCTATGGACTCCATGGGTGAAGATGGTGACATTGGTGAATGGGGTGGAGAAGGTTTGTCTTCCTCAATGAGGTCGACATGGGCCTTCTTGGAAGGTGATGCGGAAAATCCAATGCCACTACGATCATTGTGCTTACGGGTGGTACATGAAATGACATTATGGTGGCCTTGTTCTTAAAAACCAAAACCAAAGCCTTTCCATGCACAACGGTGAATGAAGTGGCGGTTAGTAAGGGATTGGAGGTCAGATGAAAATGGTCATGTTTGGGATGGAGGTTCAGGTGAATAAGTGGCAATATCAAGTCCCCCATACATTATATTAGTGCAAAGGTGGGGAGGACCGTAAGGAAAAACCTCACCTACGTGGTAGTCATAACTAGGGTGCTGGCGTAGGTTCCCATACTCTTGCGGAGTGAGGAATGTGTCGATATTGTATAGGTGGTACTCCCCCAGAGTGAGGTGTTGAAAAACACCTTCTAAGGGATCAGTAGTCAATATGTGGGTAGCGGGGATAGATGACTCACTAGATGATTGGACAGGAGGTGTATCGATTGGTTGGGAAGCAGAGTGGTCAGTTATGGAAGCTGTAGTGGTAGTAGGAATAGAAGAATTAGATGCAGGAGAGGTGGTGGACAGCATTGGTGGATGGGCTTGTGGGTGAAGGTGAAGTGGGGGTAGTGGTAGATGCCTTGACTGGTACAAGTACATCATTGGGTCAGTACAACATGTTACAAGTTTTGAATGGTGACAGGTCAGCGGGGATGGTGTAGTTATGTCCGTCATGCTCAAATTTTACATAGCAGTGTAAAGTTGAAGGTACACAACCCATGATGTGAATCCAAGGTCTTCCAAGTAATAGGTTATACTAGAACTCTCCTTCTAAGACATAGAATAGTTCTGGGACAGTGTGAGGGCCTACGCGAATGTGAAGGATAATAGTGCCAAGGGTGGAGGTGATGGCATCATTGAAGGAGCACAACATAACTGGGTTATTATGCATACAGTTAGAAGGGATACATTTTGATTGTATGCGTGGGAGGAGATGATGTTAATGCTAGCACCACCATCAATCATGATGTGTCATACACGTATGTTATCAATATAGATGGAAATGAATAGGGTGGGATCAGGGTCATCTGACTGGAGAGGTATAATCTCCTCATCAGAGAAGCTGAGGCAGTGACGTGAGGAGTGGGCATGGGGGTAGAAGAAGGAGATGATTTGGTAAGTGAGGCCACATGGTGAGGGGTGATAATTGAGGCCACTGGTGTGGGGTCATTGGGTAGAACTTCAATGGATTATAAAACCTCGATAAGGGCTTGTCTGTGGGATTCAAAAGTTTGGACGAGATCATACAAAGACATCTTTAGAGGAGACTGATGTAATTGTTTTACCATTGTGTGATGGGTGACCCCATCAGAGATAGGGTATGTAGGTCTGTGGATGGTGATTTTGGGAGTGGGTGCAGATGGTATATTGGGTACGGGTTTGGTTGATGGGCCAGTTGCTTTTTCTTTTCCTTTGTCTTTCTGAGCACGTGTAGCAACGTGAACCATGTTAATTTGAGGGGAGGTGGATGGAGAGGGTGTGTCATGAAAATTATAATGACATGAGGGGAAAAATCCTAGTGGTGGATAAGAGCCTTGTGAGATGAGTAGGGCGCACTGACATTTGGGTGGTGATTTGGCCAACTCTCTAATACAGACCATGTTGATCTCAAATTTTGGAGGTGGAAAAAATGATTGTGGGGGTGGAGATATTGGTTGTTGAATCGGTAAAGGATGATGATGTGTGGTGACAGGTGAAGGTGGAGCATGGTCCTCATCAAGAAGGTCATCATCATCAAAATTTTGTTCAGGAGGAAAAATTTGGAGAAGAATGGTCTTCAAAGCCTTACAATTTTTGACATCATGTCCTGACACATGATGATAGGCACAAATCTTGGTTTCATCAAACCCCTTTGGTTTGGGTTTGAGAGGATCGTAAGGTCAAAGCGGCGGTAATGTGATGACGGAAGTCTCTAAGAGATTGATTAAAATGTTGGCGTAGGACCCCGCTAATGGATCACAATGGGAAGTGAGTGTGGGTTTGGGTACAAGTGTGGATGATTGTGAGGGAGGAGGATTTATAGGAGGAGGAATGGGTTGGTCTACTAGTTTGATGAGTGGTATGGTTTTATGTTTTTCTGGCATCTACTTGGGTAAAGGTGGGGTAGAAGAGTTGGCAATGGAAGGTTTGGTTGGTTTGACTACCTTATTGGAGGGTAGTGGATTCTTATCTTTGGGTTGCACCTTCTTAGGTAAAGGTGACATGGGAGTATGAGATGTAGAAGGGAAAGTAGATGGTGGAAGAGGATGGGTTACCCATGGGGGAAACCGAGTTGCGGTGGTGGTGGTTGGTAGAGGTTGGGTAGATGACATGGGTTGAAGTCGGATAGGCAAGGTTGGGGTTATAGTAACTGGTGGAGGTAGAGGTGGAAAGAAGTGTACATGGGTGAGGGTGAGGGAGTTTGGTTTTTGGGTGAATGAGGTGTAACAAAGGCTCGTGATGTAGTAGTAGGTTGTTTAGTTTTTGACTTTCCTTGGGTAGGAGATTTTTTGGTCAAGGTTGATGGATGGAGCCCCAGGATGGATGGAAGGGGGGAAGGTGACAAAGGTGTGGTAGGCAAGACCAGTGTACGCAGCCTAGAAGGTTGGGTTTTCCTTTTAGGCATGGAGGATAATGCTTTTGCGGGCTTGGGAAGATGTGGCTAATTCTAGTCTAACAGGTGGGTGAGTAAGGCTTGATGTCGGCATGACACCCAAAGTAGTGATGGGTTTAGATACGAGTGAGGAGATAGGTGTGGGTAGGTTTTAGGTTTGGCAATGATTTTAGTTATGGGTAGAGGTTTGGATGTAGGTAGGGATGATGAAGAAGAAGTCATTTCAATCGGCATGGTCAGTGTTTTTTGGTTGCCAAAAATACCTTTGGGTAGATCGTGGAAGTATCCTCAGGAAACATTTGCATTTGAGTCAAAACAGGGAGCCGAAGATGTCCCCAAAGCATGGAATGATCAATGTAATCCAAATGATCGACTAGACATGAAAATGGGACTAATAAAGAAGAGGATGGAATGGGTTGGGTGGAAATCCCTGTAAAATATGTCTGTGAGACATGGAATTGGCTAGCCTTAGACTCTGTAGGTAAAAGAGCCGAGATCATGTCAATGGGGTTATAGGATGTTGGGGGAGGAATTCCCCAACATGTAGTGGTATTTCTGACAAGTTTCCCATGGGTAGGAGAGATAATAGGTGGGGTGATGTAGACTTCGTCCTTGGTGGAGGAGAAGGTAGTGATGATTCTTCTATGGATGGGAGAATCAAAAGTGTTGACTATTCGGTAGGGTGTGAAATGGAATTGGTAGAAGGTGTGGGTTCCTCTATGTTTTCAAGGGGAGATGAGGGGGACTCCTCTGTGGGTGAAGGAGTAGATGAGGTATGCTCCGTGCTCATGCTAGAATTTCCTCAATAGATGAATTAGGTAGGTTTTGAGGAATGACCGGTATGATATCAAAAACCACGTGTACTTCACATACATTGTTGTCATTGGATGGAGGTTCACTATGTTGATTAGAAAATGGTTTATTATTAGGGAATGAATTTTTAAAGATGTGAAAATTTTGATTTGCTGGCGTGTTCGGGTTGTCCACGACAAGTTCTCCATTATCTATCATCTCTTAGACAATGTTTTTAAAATTTATGCAGTTACCATCACTATGTCCTTTAACACGAAGGTAATTATAGTAGTCATGTTCTTTATACCATGCATGAATATGAAAAATAGGATCAAAACCTATATGAGGTTTTATGGGAGGAAGTGTAATGGCTCTAGTTTTAAGAAGTTTTTCCAAGACTGAAGAATAGGGCTCTCCAATTAAGGTGTACTTCTGCTGCTCCCACCAGAGTTGAAAGACTTATACGAGAGAAAGATTGGAAGAAGGTTGGGCTTGATTAGAAGGATGAGGTGGTCCTACCTTGAGGACTACCACATTGGCAGATCCTTTAGGATTTGAATAGTTATTTTGGATTTTAAAAATGAAGAAGAGTCATTTGATCTGAACGGGGTGTTTTTGTTCCATAATTGGACCTTCTTTTCTTCAATGGTGTAAATTTCTAGTTTTCGTGCCATGGCGAATGCTTCATCAAAGGTTCGGAAGGTTTCGAATTGCAGAGTTAGTGAGATGTGTTTGGCACAAACTCTAGTTAAAACTTAATAAGTTCACCCTAAGGTAGTTGGAATGTCAATTGGTTAATACAGACTTCTCCAGTGGGAAAAACAAAATAGAATAGATTCGTCTTCATACTATCAGGTTGAATAGAGATCGGTCATGGTGACTTTCTTAGTAACATTGATTGAAAAATGATCTAAGAAATCTTGGGCTACTTGATTAAAGGAATAAATGGAATATTGAGGTAGTCCACTATACCAATCCAATGTTGGTCTTGTCAAGGACATTGAGAAAGTTTGTAGGAGAAAAGTGTCATCGTGGGTGATTAGGTAGCACCCATGTTTGAAAAATTGCAAGTGTTGTTGTGGGTCTTCTTTAGTATTGAAGTAATTGAATTTAGGCATTTCCCAATGCAATGGGTAAGGATGAATGGGAATAGATGGATGGATAGGCTCGTTATAGATATCATCATACATTATAGAATTACGAGAGCAAAAAATATATGCTTCTAAGGTCTGCATCTTCTCCATCATCATCTTAATGAGGTTGTTAATAGGTTGGGATGAATGGGTGCCCCCTGCAGCAAAAAAGGGGATGATGTCAAATGTATGAGGTGGGTGGTATACTAGTGTATGATGGTGGCGTTGAGTATGAGATAGGAGGAATAGATGTAGGTGGCACATAGCCAATATAAATGATAGATGAGGTCAGGGGTTATTGGTTGCATGTGTAAGTGGGTGGGGTATTCGTAACAACTCTAGTGGTGATTGGGGGTAAGTACTGTGGGATAGAAAGGATGAGGTTTTGGAAAGAGGTGTAAGTTATTGACACTAGAGGTGGTTGTTGATGTAATGGGTATATGTGAAGTGGAGGGTATAGATGGGGCTAGACTCATAGTGGTTTTCGGGGGAAAATTGATGTCGCAGGTATGATAGATGATGTAGATGTTATAGTTATAGTAGTTGTGGGATCTAGCTGAGACACCACAAGTGGTAAAGTGGATGAAGGTAGCACCGAGATGGTGCTAGCTGATGTAGAAGTGGGGGCTAGAGCAGGAGGGATATATACATGCATTTCATATATCAATTGTCATGAGGAATCCTGGGTGGAAGAATGAGCAAGGTAATACTGGAGGGTAGCAATATTTTGGTCCAGGAGTCTTGTGAACTCCTCATCATTGGTAGCTATGGAGATGAGTTGAGTCGGATCCATAGGTGATAAGATGGAAGGTGGTGGTGGACTAGGTGGGAGTGGCTGATGAATCACATGAAATATGATGGCATTAGTTTGGTTGTGAGTCAACACCATGTGAATCAGCATATATCGGGGGAAGTGTACTCTATAAATGACACAGGGAACATCAGAGATGTGACAAAAAAAATCTAAGAGGGAAAGTTGGTAAATGTTTTTACTAAAATTAAAACAGAGTGACCGATACCAGTTGTACTAACCGATGACAATTAATGGGTGACTGATGATATTCAAGGGTGACCAGTACGGCTACAGGAACCGATATCAGTTACTATGAGAAAACAAAAGTTTTAGAAAATGAGGCAGAAACTAATAACTATCAGACACGAAAGTTGTATTTGATGATTGTTATTAGAGTACAAAGATTACAATGATACATAGAGACTCTAAACATAAAAGAAGATGAGATAAGTGTCTTATGGGAAAACTAACCAAAAAATAACTAACACCGGTTAGGTAAACCAATGGTGGTCAAATGTAAACCGACGGTGGTCGCTGGACCAATGTCAATTATTGTGAACTATGAAGAATGAAGAAAATGTATTATTGTGAATATAGATTGGATGAATAATCAACCCAGAATTCTGGGGATGATAAGATGAGGTCCTGACACACTCAGAGAAAGTCAAAATACTCCAACTGTGATGGTGAAGTGTGAAAGGCAAAAAGAAAAATGAAGAATTATATCCTCACACCTACAAACGCAAATCATGTATAAAGCTAAGAAAAAAATGTAATCTAACAAGTGAATTTAGTGTGTTTATCTTTTGCTATTTAAAGTAATGACTCATAAATTTAGATTAGATTTTTTGGTTGGGAAGGCTTCCTATGAAGAAGGAAAATCTAAAGGTGAGGTTTCAGGTTATGTTATGGTGGGGGCAGGCCATCCTCTAATGGGGTACTAGAAAGAGATACTCAGCTGGGTGCCCATTTTCAATCCTTTGATCGTGTCATCGTTAAAATATTATTTCGAGTGGGATTTTGTTTAAGAAGATGTGTAAATTTTAAATTTGTTCAGTTTGGGAAAACACACAGAGAGAGAGAGAAGCAAGTGCTTTCTATGGTTCAATTGTGTCAACCATCAGCTAGGCATGAATTCTAGCATATAGGTTGCCCTCATTTTTAATGTGAGCTATAATGCAACAAATCAGAATGATATGCAAGTGTTTTAAGCCCAAATTAAAGTGTGATATTTGATGTTGCAAGTAATGAATAAGAAGAGAGATGTTCTTTCACTAATGCAATACTAATGAAAGAAAAGAAGTGTTCTTTTTATAGCACCAAAAACATAATTTCTTTTAGACAATAGAAAGAAGGGAAGATTTCAGAGAAGAAATTAATGTGGAAGCTTTTTAGAAGAGAAATAAACACACAACTTTCTCCTAGGAATGAATAAAATGCAAAGAACCCTGGATGGGTCCCACAGGGTGTGCCAAAATGTTTAACTGTTTTCTTTTAAGGATTTAGATGAAAAAAATAAGGGTATGGGACAAGGAGGAATGCCCATTGTGAAGGTCGGTGTAAATTTCGTTACACACGTTTTGACTTCTTGATCCAATGCTGACCATGAGAGCTTCCTTTTTTCTAGGAGGAACTACTTGAAATACAAAACAAAACCACAAGAAAGATTTAAACAATATATGTCAATGGGCTGTCTAGCACATGCTAGATCTAGGAAGTGTGATACTTCCTTAGTAGCAGTCAACCCACTATTTAATACAACTCGATGTAAGAGATGATGTAAATAAACAAGGTCCTACTGTAGTTGATATGATTTAGGTATCCCATTCAAATACAATTAAACAAATCTAATATAACAAGCTAGGTTATGATCAGATCTGAAGTGGGGTAGATGTTCAAGGTGATGGGATAGGTCAGGTTTAGGTTCTAGGTCACTTGGTTCACCTAGGTAAATATTCTTAGGTTATGTTATGAGCAGGATTTCCAAAAATAGGGGCCGATGTCAGTCAGGTATGACCGGTGATGGTTTTTATAGGAAACCAACAACGGTCATGGGTAACCGGCGTCAGTATAGGCAAGATGATAAAAACTAAATTAATATTGGTTTTGGAAGTTTTTCTGTGGTTGAACAGAGATGGTAAAGGAAATGATTAGGTATATAGAGGTGTTGGGAATACTCAGAAATATGCAAGAGTCTGGTATAGGTGATTTAAGGGTTGTGGGTGGTGGAATGATTGGATTCATAAAAAGATAATGACGGTGGGATGAGAATAAGAATAGATGGTTAGAAAATAGAGATGAAGAAAATTGTAATCTAAATGAATATGAAATGGTACTGATGAGAAACACACTTACTTGTGCTTGCAAGTTTGATGACTGGATGGTGGTGATGGTTGATATGTGAAATGGTACTCAGTACTGCGGTAGTGCTTCCTGGAATGCTACCATGAATGCAAATACTTTCAAATCTATCTTGGTGTTGGCTATGGCTATATGGATGTGCGAAAGAGCTATATTTCTTTCTTGCATGCAGATCTTTTTTGCTCCCAAAACTCTCATGTGGCCAATCTCAAACAAGGTTACTAAATTGGTTATATGGTAACCGACGATGGTTTAGGACAACCGGCATCAGTTTTGGGTTGAACGACATAGGTTAAGGTGGGGTTGCCTAAAATATCTTGGTGCTTTTGCTCGTTGGTGCTCGATATAAGTGGAATTTTTCTCTTAGATAAGAGGGAATATGGTTAGAGGAAGAATAGGCATGTGATTTTAGGGTTATACTAATTCTTATCTCATTAAGGTGGGTAGGGCTAAGTCTTATTTAGTTATGGAAACATGTTATAAATAGGTCTATGGTGAGGTGTCTTGGGTGAGGTGTCTAGGCGAGGTTTGCATCTATTTAATTAAAGTAATTAAATTAATAAATGGGGTGAGGATGGGTATTAATTTAATCATAGATAATTAAATTAATATTAAGGTGGGATAAAAGGGGCCATGGTTAGGTGAATATATGTAAGTTAGTTATTCAAAAGGGGACCAAGGGGAGTGTGACCCAATTTGGTGTCTACAATGAGGTCTTATAGGGTAAGAAGAGAACCTGAACATTTGTCTCCTTCTTTTTATTATTTATTACTCACTGACAGTGGAGTGCCAAAGAGCTTTGATGAAGCAATGCAGGTAGATACCAAGAAGAAATGGGAGTAAGCCATGGATGATGAACATCAGGCCCTCATGGGGAACCAGACTTGGGATTCGTTTGTAGCTACCTGAAGGTAAAAGAGCATTGAAAAACAAGTGGGTGTCCAAATTTAAAGAGGAAGGAGGAGGAAAGAAAAAATACAAGGCTCGGTTGGTGGTAAAGGGGTTTGCACAAAAATAAGGAATAGATTTTGATGACATTTTTTCTCCTGTAGTAAAAATGACTTCTATTACAACTATTCTTGGAATAGTGGTAGTAAAATACTTGCACTTAGGGAAGCTATATGTAAATATTGCATTTCTGCATGGTGATTTGGAAGAGGATCTATATATGCAGCAACTAAAGGGCTATGAGGTCAAAGGTAAAGAGGAGATGGTTTGTAAATTGAAGAAGAGATTGTATGGCCTTAAACAAGCTCCACGTCAATGGTATAAGAAATTTTATAGCTTCATGATAGAGCAAGGTTATATTAGATGTCATTCTAACCATTGCATGTATACAAATAAATTTCAGGATGGAAGTTATACTATCCTATGTCTATATATGGATGACATGTTGGTTGCAGGAAAAAACATGCAGGAAATAAAAGTACTCAAGAAACATCTAAGTGACTCCTTTGTTATGAAGGATTTTGAGGCAGCCAAACAAATCCTTGGTATGAGGATATATCTTGATAGGAAGGAATGGAAGATGACTTTATCTCAGGAATAGTACATTAAGAAGGTCTTAAAGAGGTTTAATATGTAGGATGTTAAACCTGTTGGGACTCCTTTGGCAGGCCATTTCAAGTTATCAAAGGAGATGTGTCCCAAGACATAGCAAGAGAGAAACCATGTCTAAGGTACCTTACTTATCAACAGTTGGAATTTTGATGTATGTCATGGTGTGCACTAGGTCTGATATTGTGCATGCATTGGGATCAATGAGTAGATTTTTGAGTGATCCAGGTAAAGAGCATTAACAGACAATAAAGTGGATCCTTCGATACTTGAGAGGGACCATGGGGATAGTGTTTTGCTACAATGTATCAGACAACACTTTACGTGGTTATGTAGATTCAAATATGGCTAGAGATGTAGACAGGAGGAGGAGCACGACAGGTTATATTTTTACTGTAGGTGGGACAATAGTGAGTTGGATTTCATGACTATAGAAGTTGGTGGCTTTGTCAACCTCGGAGGCTGGGTATGTTTTTGCCATAGAGTCAAGCAAAGATATGATTTGGTTACAGCAATTTCTTGAGGACTTGGGGCATAAACAGGGAGAAGGGAAGTTGCATAGTGATATTCAGAGTGATATACACCTAGCTAAGAACTCTGTTTTCCACTTTAGGACGAAGCATATAAAGCTTAGGTACCATTTCATCAGAACAAATTTTGAGGAAGAGTAGTTGAAGCTGGAGAAGATTCATACCAGTCAAAATCCTACAAACATGATGACCAAGGTGGTCACAAGGGAGAAACTGAAGTTGTGTTTAGCTTTGGTTGGTCTTCACAGATGATAGTGAAGGGTTGAGAAGCTTGCTAAGAGGAAAACTAATCTCCAAGTGGGAGATTGTTATGTTGTGGAGCTTGTCTTCATGTGTGGAAGTGTTGAAGACCGTACACTAAAAATATTGTACACTCTCCATAGATTTTTGGCCTCAAAAAACATGTTGGATATCTCAGGAAACATGTTCTTCTCGTATGAGTGGGATTTTTTGACCCATAGGTTTATGGGATAGTTTTGGCCCATGTTTTTTTTTATACCCACAGTATTGTAAAACTACTTAAATAGTTGCCTATTAATGTACTTTTGATAGGCGAGACATATTACTGTAGATGTGTGTGAATTCAGGTGTGAATTCAGAAGATTTTGTTAAGCATAGCTCCAAACAGATTTGGATATTATATTGATAGAGAGGTGGCTTATAACAGAATCTAAGCAAGTGATTCTTAGTGGACATAACCCAAATTGGGTGAACCATGTTAAATATTGTCTCTATATTGTGTTCTTTTATTTTCTGCACTTTTATTTCAAATTTGTAATATTTTGTGCATATTAAATTCTACTACTGTGATTTTGTGTGGGATTATTTTGCATATTTTATCCCTTATTTTCTAACAATTGGGTAGTTTGATGTATGCCATGGTGTGCACTAGGCTTAATATTGTGCATGCAGTGGGAGCAATGAGTAGATTTATGAGTGATCCAGGTAAAGAGCATTGACAGGTAATAAATTTGATCCTTCTGTACTTTAGAGGGACTATGGGGACATTTTTGTACTACAATGGATCAGACACCACTTTACGTGGTTATGCAGATTCATATATGGTTGTAGATGTAGACAACAGGAGGAGCATGACATGTTATATTTTCACTATAGGTGGGACAACAATGAGTTGGATTTCATGACTACAGAAGCTGGTGGCTTTGTCAACCATGAAGGCTGAGTATGTTGCTGCCACAGAGGCAAGTAAAGAGATGATTTAGTTACAATAATTGCTTGAGGAGTTGGGGCATTAACAGGAGGAAGGGAAGTTGCATAATGATATTCAGAATGTTATACACCTAGCTAAGAACTCTTCTTTTCACTCTAGGATGAAGCATATATAGCTTAGGTACCATTTCATCAGGATAACTTTTGAGGAAGAGAAGTTGAATCTAGAGAGGATTCATACTAGTTAGAATCCTATAGGCATGATGACCAAGGTGGTCACAAGGGAGAAACTGAAGTTGTGTTCAGCTTTGGTTGGTCTTCACGGATGACAGTGAAGGGTTGAGAAGCTTGCTAAGAGGAAAACTAGTCTCCAAGTGCAAGATTTTTATGTTATGGAGCCTATTTTCATGTGTGGAAGTGTTGAAGACTATACACTAAAATTATTGTACACTCTCCATAGGTTTTTGGCCTGAAAAAATGTCTCTGATATCTCAGGAAACATGTTCCTCATATGGGTGGTATTTTTTGACCCATAGGTTTATGGGGCGGTTTTGGCCCATGGTTTTTTTTGTACCCACAGTATTTCACAATTGCTTAAGCAATTGCCTATTAATGTACTTTTGATAGGCAAGACATATTGTTGTAGATGTTTGTGAATTCGTGTGTAAATTCAAGAGAGTTTATTGAGCACAACTCCAAACAGATCTGGGTATTGTATTGAGAGAGAGGTGACTTGTATTAAAATCTGAGTAAGCGATTCTTGGTCAGCATAGCCCAGATTGGGTGAACCACGTTAAATATTGTCTCTATTTTTTTATTTTTTATTAGATGAGGTAAAAACGAGGATCGGATCCCAAGGGCCATTACAAGATGAGGATCAAAAACCAACAAACAAGAAGGAAACGAAAAATTGCAAGAAAGGAGTTAAACATGATTAACTCTTACAATGAAGAACCAGACTTTATATCAAAGTGAGAAAACCAAAGAGAAGGAGAAACAGTCTCCAAAACTACAAAACAACAGAATTTTGCCAACAATCTAGAAACACTAGTTAATTTTTGGAGATCACTCACTGTTACCATCGTGATTATCTTTGATCTCATCACCCTCAACACCTTTTTCATTAATATATTCCTCTAGCTCATCCTCAGAGCTACTGATGTGCAAGTTAAAGTTCCTTCTTTTAGTTCCCTCCTCCATCCCATCCAGCCTGTCGCTCGGTGTTTTGACTTGGTCTTCCAACTCTAGAAACTTCTTCTTGGACTTCACCTGAGCAGAGATAATTTTCTTAGAAGCATTAATGACATCCAACATTGTTTCCCTTTGACTAGCAATGGTTTCTTCTATCGCCTAAAGCACCCCTTCTAAGTATTGGACCTTTCTACTCAAATCCTCGAAACCCTTTAA
Source organism: Taxus chinensis (assembly GCA_019776745.2). Classification (NCBI taxonomy): domain Eukaryota; kingdom Viridiplantae; phylum Streptophyta; class Pinopsida; order Cupressales; family Taxaceae; genus Taxus; species Taxus chinensis. Next base: position 351,050,152 of record CM034147.1, on the reverse strand, counting down.
ATTACCATCCCAATTTCTTTTTCTCAAGGTGCTCGCTTCCCCACGACCATCCTCACCCATTTCTTTACCAGAATCCTCCCCCACATTTTTTAAGTTCCCATCCTTCATCTTAGTAAGGAATTTCATGAGAGTGAGGTCTTCCTCATCCACCTTATCTTTCAGGGAAGAGGACATAACAAGTTTCCCATTTTCAAACAACAAAATAATGAGCCCTTCATGTAGAGGCATCTCCTCTTTCTTTGTTGGAAAGCCATCAAAGAGTTAGTCAGAGACATAAACAGAAAGAAGGGGATGCTCACCATGACCTTGTGGCAGAACATATTCAGAAGAGTCATATGGTGGGTATAGATTTTTTGGTATTTGCCTTCCAGAGTGATGTACTTCACGATTTGAAGGCACACATCTCTTCAAATACCCGAAATACATGACTTGGCAATACCATATGTAAAGAAAGAGCATCTTTCCTTGCCAACGAAGAAAAACTCAATTTCATGTTCTCTGTGGGTTTTGTCCTTAAAAAAATTAGGCCCATCCATTTTCATGTTCGTCGTCAGGGCTATGGTGGACTTAGAAACCACAATTGCCATCCCTCTTACCTCAAACTTATCCTCTTTCTAAGTTTTTCTGAAATCCTTAGATGGGGAGGGGTCATGACCATGTAATTTGGCAATGAAACTACTAAAACCCCCAATCCTAAGCTTGTTCCATAGAGGCTGATTAAAATCTTTAATGCTTTGGCTAGTAGTTTCAACTCTAATCCTATCACCCCCCATCTTCACAAGAGTGAACTTCTTCTGTTTGCTACTACTTTTCAAAAAAAAACCCTCTTTCACACTAACAGAAATCATGGAGAATAAGAGAGTAAGTTATCACCACCCCAGAACTCACTCGTGCCAACATTATAAAACTTTGTGCCCTCTATCTCTACTAATGGTCTCATTAATGTTCGTGGGTAATTTATCAACTTTACACCAGATCTTATAATCATTACAAGGGATTCCATAATTGACCTTCTTATCCGCACATTTGTTCCCTTGACATAAGGCATGATTATAAGAATCGCTAAAAAAAAATTAAAGTTTCCTTCACATCATTGAGGATATTTCTTATTGCCCAATTAAGGGAACCTTGATTATTGAGGGAATTAATTAAAAGGAGAGAGTCACCTTCAATCTGGATGTCCTTGAAGCCTTTTTCTTTAGCCAGCAAAACCCCCCAAAGAAGAGCTATGGCTTCCACCATATTGTTGGTTTGTCAACCTAACGGACCCACGTAGGCAAACAATTAATCTCCTTTAATGTTTCTTAGAATTCCCCCTCCCCCAATAGGACCCAGATTCCCTTTTGAAGCTCCATCAAAATTTAGCTTAACAACATTTCCCCTAGGCCTAATCCAACTAGAATTCTTTTTAGGTATGTGTAATTCCACCGGTCCAAGGGTGAACTTGTCAAGAACTATCTGCTCTCTTTTCGGGTAGGGTTTCTTGACTTTGCCTTTAAAGAGTTTAATGTTTTCCTTTACGGCATTCAAAAAATTTCTTCTAAATTTCAAGAGAAGAGCTTTCTGATCTCGAAAGATACCATCATTATTGGCCTTCCATAAACCCCCAAAAAAATGAGGGAGGTCAATATTCTAGGCCCAAATCAAGATGGGAAAATGGAAAGGACTCTCCCATTGAAAACAACAGTCTTCAATTGACAAGGGCAGGATCCATTGGATATTGAATAGATCCATAATGGAAGAAAAGACTTCTTGGGAGGAGTAATGAAGGAGGAGATGGTTGACATTTTCCTCCTCTTTCTTACAAAGAGAACATCTATTGGGAATCTTCATTCCCCTTTTCCTGAGATTGTCCACAGTCAGGATTTTATTCTAGGCAGCCAGCCAGAAAAAGATATTAATCTTTAGGGTGAGATCCTTCACCCAGAGTTTACCCCAATAGTCCTTGTGTAAGTCAGTCTTGAAATTTAACATATAGGCTGATTTAACAGAGAAAATTCCAGATTCTTCTTCTTTCCATTTTATGTAATCCTCCTTGGTTTGGAACATGGGGATGTGGAAATCCCTTAGTTTATTGTTGAGAACCCGGAATAGTTGGATGTCGCCATCAAAATATGGAGGAGGATCAATGGTTTCCCATCTAACATAATCTTCCTGGATCTGTCTCTATATTGTGTTCTTTAATTTTCTGCACTTTCATTTCAGATCTGTAACATTTTCTACATGTTGATTTCTACTATTGTGATTCTGTGTGGGATTGTTCCTCATATTTTATCCCTTTTTTCCTAACATATCTTGCATTATGTATGTTGCATGGAGTTACGCATTTTTAGCAATGAACAAATGTTAGTAATATAGCTTTTCATGTTATTTTACACTTTTTTTATTTTAATAAGGGCCGATGATTTAGATCATAGGGGCAACATGATGAAACAAAGTTGTTTATTGAAAGATTGGATGTGAGAGCTATTCCCATATTCTTCACTGTCATGTCTTCTCCCTATTAATTTTTCTTCCATTACACCTGGGGCAATAAAAAAAATCATTTTTATCCCCGCCTTATTTCTTCTATCTATTTCGATCTTTGATTGATTTCTTCTATCACCCCATTAACACTCGAGGGGGCATCCTTTATTCTACTAATTTTTCTTCAAAAATTTACTTGTTTATGCTTGTCTACTATGTTTGAAGTGACGTCACTTACTTCACCTCAAACATGGGGAAATGTAAACACCTAAAATCCATTTTTGCAATCTTATTGCTAAAATCACAATAACTACTCTCATTCTTACCATTTTTGTTATAATTAGTGATTTCCACTAATTAACTAACATTTCTATCTATCTTGGTTAACTAACGATGCTTTGTTGATTAATTAACCTCTTTCACATTTCATATGCCAATTTATAACACATCATAAGTCATAATCCTCTTCTGAAGAAACAATTAGCGATTATTAGCTAATTAAGCCTATTTAGCCCTATTTTGATCAATAAACCCTATCATTGGCTCAAACCCCTCTTCCAACCATTCAAAATCACCCCTTTTCCCTCTAAGACATCTCAAAAGGCTTCAAAAGATTATCCTAGCCTCTTAATTGACCCTAAGTAGTTAATCAAGGATCCTCACATATTAATCACTTGTTAATTCACTAATCATGATTAGCAAGCCTTAATATACTTTATCCTTTTTAGTCCCACATGCACCAAGATGATAACTTTCTTCAAATAGAAAGCTATAAAAAAGGACTAAGCACCTACCTTCATACTTTACACCATACTTTGATTAGTATATCATATAAGAAATATGATTAAGAGCATTACTTCCTTATTGGATTAGCTTTCTTAATCTTTGCATCCAATATTCATGTTGGTTAGTAGAGGGATATCTAATATGGCCATGTAGCCATTGTTAGAGAGATCCTCTCACCATTTGTGGAGTAGCAACAAACATAATTTGTGGAGTAGCAACAAACATAGTAAGGATGCTTGTAGGTTAGATGTTTGATTTCATTTAATTTCTATTAATGCATACTTTTAAGCTTTGATCATGATGTTTCATTCTTAAGCTCGAGCTTGGCTCTAGGCTATTATAGTGTTAGCCTTTACTAACTAGTCATATTGCAAAAGTTTAGGGTGTTATCAATGATAAATATCACCTCTCTATTCCTGCTTAGCACTTTTTGAGGTCTTTTTTTAGCTTTTCATTGTAGACACATAATCATGCACTTGGTTACATTTCTAGGTCCTAAAAGCATACTAGCATTTACATGATTCATAAGCAAGAAAACTAGTGATTGAAAATTGTCCTTGGCCTCTTTTCTTTGTCTCTTGTTTTCTATTTGGTCTTACACACCCTATAACCCAGTCGAGATTTTACTGATTTATCTTTTATGGCTCCAAACACCAACGCCCAACTAGGAAAACAACGCTCAAGCGCTCTTGTTTCCTCTGGACACCCCTGACCCTTTTTCACCTTACTCGCTCCTTTTGGGTCTCTTTTATCTTTTAGGCATATTTTTCACTTCTGGGTCGGCCTTCCAGTTTTCAATTACAAAATTCAAACAAGGGAATCATATAAATACATAGTTATGTGTTCAAAATCAAGCACCAAGAACTAAACATTAGTATCATCACCTAAGCTTGCATTCCAGAGGCACCTAAAGCACTAAAATGAATCCATCTAACATCCATTTAAGGGACAAGGGCTGCATCAAATCTACATACACTACACAGGAAGGAGAAGTTAATTTTATTCCATCCACACATTCTACTACATTGCTACATTCGAGCTACAACCCACTATCAAGTGCAACTTACACAAGGGCATCCTAGGGCACAATTTCTACACACACACAAGAACTACATGGAGTTTGAACTATAGTGCAACACTCGGTTGTAAGTTCACTCTCAGGTGACCTCCAGGGTCAGTCTAACTCCCCATTATATATTTTCCCTTTTAGCTTTGATGTGGTTTGTAGGCCAACACCCACAAGCGGTCTCCAACGCCCAGGCACCCTTAACCTATCCCAGGAACCCATGTCTGGCCCCATTCCTACATTTCATATTATACACGAGTTGCCACCCTATAACCCAACCAAATTTTTACTGATTTATCTTTTATGGCTCCAGACACCAACGACTAGCTAGGACAACAACGCTTGGATGCTCATGTCCCCTCTGGGCACCCCTTACCCTTTTTCACCTTACTCGCTCCTTTTGGGTCTCTTTTATCTTTTGGGCATCTTTTTCATTTATGATTCGGCCTTCCAGTTGTCAATTACAAAATTCAAACAAGGGAATCATATAAATACATAGTTATGTGTTCAAAATCAAGCACCAAGAACTAAACATTACTATCATCACCTAAGATTCCATTCCAAAGGCACCTAAAGCACTCAAATGAATCCATCTAACATCCATTCAAGGGACAAGGGCTACATCAAATATACATAAAATGCATAGGAAGGGGAGGTTCATTTTATTTCATCCACACATTCTACTACATTGCTACATTCGAACTACAACTTGTTATCAAGTGCGACTTGTACAAGGGCATGCTAGGGCACAATTTCTACACACACACTCAAGAACTACATGGAGTATGAACTGTAGTGCAACGCTCACCTGTAAGTTCACTCTCAGGTGACCTCTGAGGTCAATTTGACTCCCCATTCTTCATTTTTCCTTTTAGGTTTGATGTGGTTTATGGGCCAGTAGTCACCAGTGCCCACAAGCGGTCTCCAATGCCCAAGCACCCTTAACCTATCCCAGGCACCCATGTCTGGCCTCATTCCTACATTTTATCTTTTACAATGAACATTTACGACACTCAACCCAATTTGTTTAACACTTTTTCCTGTTCAAATCCGTTCCATGTTGCATGGAAATCAGCTAAGTCTTCTTCATCTATCTCTTGTGCTTAGGGTTTCATATTTACATATTAGTTTTCTTGTTTCATTTATGTATTTCAGTATTTATATATCATTTATTTTAGTAGTGAATCTACAATATTAGATTTAATTCAAATTAAATTAAATCAACTATCCTTGCACACAAACATGTCAACAAATTCCAAGAGCATAAAGCATAAAACCCATAGTAAGACACTAACTAGTAAGTTCTAAACTTCATTTGGCATGTTTTATACCCCAGGGCAGGGTTGTATAGTTTGGTCAAGATTTTATATTTGGTCATGCCGACTTATATGGTTTTGGACTAAAATGTCTTCAAACTTTGCTTTCAAGTTCATATTCTTTTTTGGGTCTTTTATTGCATATGGGTTTGCCTTTCTTAGATAAATTGTCTACAAATCCCTGTATAAGCAAGTAAACACCACCTCATTTGCTAACATGGAAATCATATGGCAAGTACTAATACACTCACTTCCTATACTTGCAAAATGCTTTCACAACTCCCTAAATCTTGTAATAACACATCTACAATCATTAGGTAAACACCCACATCATGTTTGAATATTCTTACTAGGTCAAGAAAACATTACCTCTCATTTACAAGAACTTAAACATCCCTCGTCCAAGTATTTTAGCAAAAACCAAAGTTAAAGTAAGCATTGTCAAAGAAGTTTCCAAACCTATTTGATATATCTAGCTATCACATGTTAGGTGGAAAATGACATGGAATTTAAGGCCTCTTCGGAGTAGTTCCAACATCAACGATACATTTGGTCAACATAACCCAACTAATGTTTGTTTTAAATGACTCTTCATCCATGCCTAGGGTTTGATATGATCTTCAACATATTCAAAGAACATTGTTGTATGATCGACAACTAGGGTTTGACAACCACAAACTAATCCAAGTAGGAAACCACCATAGAAAACTACAGGAGTAGAAACAGATTAGGTACAATACTGTACAAAAGGGTCAAGATTATACAATACGATCCTAGTAGATCGATACAGTCTTTCCCAAAGAGAGTAGCCATATCCCTTTCTTTTGAACCGAATGCTAATTTATTTAAAGTTTCCAAAAATTGCATGTATCTTCTTCCAAAAAACTATAATGGGAGATACTTGGATCTAATTTAGGATTCATTATCATATGTTTTCTCTAGTTTCAGTTTCAAAGCAATTCCAGGTTCACATCTTCCTATTCCAACATTTCATAGTCCCCAAACTTCCCATAGTCCTATGTAACAAGTTAAGTGCACTCATTCCCTTGTGTTTTCAATTTTATATCTTGCATTGCATGCTTTAGAATGTTATTTTGATATTGTGTGTTTAATGTTGGAAGTTAATTAATCAAAATAACAACTTGTATCTACCTTAGATCCATTTAGTGTAAATTTAACCTCACTAAATCTGATTTACATTAAATAAACCATATTGTTGTTTAATCTAAAAAGGATATAAATAGTAACAAACTCACCAAAATATGTAGATAAAAGATAAGACAATGTTATACATTTTTTTACATAAGTAGAATAGATGTTTGTCAAGGTGCTCATTGAATTTCAGGATCTATAAATATGCTTTGGATGGGTTCGTAGGGTGTTAGATACTACCATTGTAGAAATGTCATGGAGGACTACAAACTTGTCCTTTGGGTTTTTGTATTTTCTCATTTTTTGTGTAGGTTCACATGTTTTTGTAACTCTTAGTTTATCTTCTATAATATTGCAATAACTAGAATTAAATAAAACATCATCTTCTTGCTTCGAGCCCTATCTTTGTACCATTTACTTGGACAAGGGGTTGGCATGATTATGTTATAGACCTAACCACATCCCTGGTGATGTGATGAGTGTTTCTTACATACCACTATTTTGAAGAGGGATTAATCCAAATGTAGTTATATTAAACCTATGGCGAGATGTAACATAATATTTAATAGAGAACAAGCTCTTGATTTGACCCTGACACTTAACAATGCACAATTGGGACATGATACTTCATAATTAAGCTCAGTTTGTGTGATCTAGAATGTGCTTGTTATTTTTAGATATGTACATGATGTGATCCAAAGAATGTAAGGTGTTCCTAAAACATGCCTATATTTTTTAAGGTGACTCCAAGGTGAGTGTTAGGTACCCTTAGTATGTCAGATTATGTTTGTATTTATAGGTGACCTTAGTTAGTTTTCCCACTTAACTACCCTAAACTATTATCTAGGCCGATTAATCGAACTTAACTTTTTGAAACCACAACCATTGGAAAATAGAAGTTTAGGTTATTAGAAGCTAAAAACACTGGGAATAGTACTATACAAGACCTATGAAATCGTCCTAAGAGTGGAAAAAATCTAGACTAAGACATGGAGAGTTAATACAAATGTTTAATGACATGTTGTAATACAAAATTAGGGTTAACTACCTAACTTGATTGATTTAAAAATTATTAAAATTTGTAAAACCCTGGATATTTTAGAGTCACATGTAATAAATAACACACTAAAATACATATCTGACCTAAGTAATAAGATAGATAAAATTGAAACACTAGGTGCCAGAGAGGGAATAAAAGACTTAGCTGATTTCACAATTGATCCCAAAGTATGCCAGACTGGAAAAATGTTGAACAGGAGGAGGAATCTGTCACACCCGCACTTAGAAAATTATAGAACTGTCAAAATAATTTGGACTGGGGTGTTTGGGCTAAATCAGGGGCACCTGGGTGTTGGAGACCTCTGTTAGGTGCATGTGATTGCAAAAATGATCAGTAATTGATTATTCTTGTGTCACACCAATGTCGCCAACCTTCGTTGTTTTTCACATGTATGTTGTTGTATGATCACAGAGTATGCTTGTAACCTGCAAAACAAATGATCTCCTGCAAAATCCCAAGACACATCAAATTCTAAAAATAAAACATATGCAAATGGGGAGTCAGACTGACCCCAGTAGTCACATGACTGAGTGAGCTTACAACCTAGTGTTGCACTACATTTTAGACTCCATGTAGTTCATGTGTGTGTGTGTGTGCAAGAATCGTGCCCTAGGTGGCTCTTGTGCAAGATGTACTTGAATAATGAGCAATAACTAGATGTAGCAATGTAAGTAGATGTGTGGATGACAAAATGAACTTCCCCTCCTATGCATGTATGCAGAAAATACAATCTCTTGTCCCTTAAATAAAACTAGATGGATGTTTTAATGTTCTTATAATGCCTTTGGATGCAACCTTAGGTGATGATAATAGATGTTTAGAGCTTGGTCCTTTATTTTGGTCACATAACTTTATATTTATATGATTCCCTTGGTTGAATTTCATAATGGACAACTGGAAGGCCGACCCATAAGAAAATAAGATGACCAAAAGATAAAATATGCCTAAAAGGAGCGAGTAAAGTAAAGAGAGATCAAGGGCACGGGGAACTCGAAAGGACAGGGGCACTTGGGCGTTGGTGTCCTAGCTGGGCGTGGTGTCTAGAGTCATAAAATATAAAGCAATAAAGTATCGACTGTGATGTAGGGTGTAAGAGGCCAAAAAAAAGACATGAAACATAGACAAAAGGCCACAGATAGTTGTCAATTGCTAGTTTTTTCACTTAGGAATCATATGAATAGTAGTATGTGACTAAGACCTAGAAATGTACCTAAAGTGCAAGATTTAGTGTCTACATTGATATATTGTGTGATAATGACAACTCAAAACTAAGACAAACTTTCCAAAAATGTTATACTCTTACATTTGCCAATAGATTTGTCAATAATAAATCAATAAAGTACAATTAGGGTTTAAGGGTTATCGAATTGAACTAGACTTTTGCAATCAAATTGTGTGACAAAGTGCTCATAACACATATAAAAGTAAATTAGGGAATTGTCATGATATCTATAGTATATTGGGATTTGGTTTCAATACGAGAATATTTTTTGGGTGCTTAGACACCTTTATGGCCCAACCTGTCTATAGGGTTATGAGCCTATCCTTATACCTGTACATTGGATTTTGACTTTAGGATCTTGTTCCCCTACCTTTGAAGGTAAGTTTTATGGGTCTAGATCTAGATGATGACTATGTTGTGTTGAGATATCGCTTCTCTTCATTTCAAACCATATATATTACTTTTAATACCCAAAAGGGGTTAGTAATGATTATGTTGTAATGCATCACCACGCCCTACTAATGTGATGATAATTACACTTCATACCACTACTACAAAGAGGGATCAAGCCGCATGTAATTCTCCCAACCCTATGATAAGATGTATATGATATATAATAAAATAATAGAAGATGAAGCCCTTAACATGACCCTCATACTAGGTAACACACACTTGATGCTTTAGTTTTGACTCATGGTTGATCTAGAGTACTAATATAGATGTATTCAAAATTCTAGTAGTTTGTTGTTGTGATAGTCCTGTAAGGAATTGGAAGCTTTAATGCTTACTCTCAGCCTTATTAGAATGAGTGAAATAGGGGATCCCTAGATGCCCTTAATAGCTTAGGGTGGATGTGCATCTATATGCAACCATTCACACAATTTACCACTTAACTGATCCAAAAGTACCACTTAGACTAACCAGGCTAATATACCCTTTTGGAAAGATGAGCATTACAAGTGTAAGGAACATATTCATGGAATGAGGGATAAATTCATGGTTGAACTTGTCTTGAACCCACAAAATTATCCAGGGTGTGAAGAGAATATGTTTTGAGACAAGTAGAGCCCTATAAATATGTTTTGTAATAGGTGCAGTGATTCTTAAGGAGCCCAGATGGGAATAATTGTCATCTAGTGGATTTAGGATGCAGGATAGAGCAACAGAATGTCTTAATTGATCATTTATGAATAAATGGGATACATGTTAGAATAAGTGCCAAATGCCATATTGCTAAGGACTTGGATCAAATATTGAGTAATAAACATAATAAGTGATTTTAGAGGAGTTGAATTGGGAAATGGCTATTATATAGCGATTTGGAGGGCGTGAGAAGATCGTAAAGATGATTGAAATTGGTCAAGAATGTGTAAATGGAATATATATTAAGATAAGTACAAAAAGTGCCATTGTTCGGGGCTCAAACCAAATTTAGGGTACTTCAAATGGTACACTTCATTTTAATCTTTCAATTTTTAAAAATAACAAAGATAAAATAATGTTTAGTTTTTTTTTTTATTAAAAGCATGCCATTTATATGCTTAAAATTAAATTATACAAAAAACATGACCAATTAAAAAAGTGGGTGGCATGATACTACAACCCAAGAAAAAGTACAATAAATAGACATCAAATAAGGTCCTAGAACCTAAGAAAGGCAAAGCGCAAGGCAAAAAAGAATGCTATAATATTACTATATATTCACTACCACGTGTGGGAATCACATAAAAACTATAACAATAATGCAAGCAAGTAGAGTTAAGCAACGAGATAGACTAACTTGGTTGAGTGAAAAGGAGGATGCAATGGAGTATCAGGTCTCCCCTCCTCCCTTCCGCACCAACTACCATTAAGAGGGTTCTCAATATCAGGTATGTGCTCCCAACCATCTTTTTGTTCTTTTGTTTCTTCATTAGTTTTTTCCAAGGTGGCAAACTAGACTAAACCTTAACATCTTTCCCTACCCATCCCAACATGCAGGTCCGTAGCTTATAGGAAATGAACCTCCAGTCTAAGGTGACAACACCCCTCCATGAGCTCTCGATAGTGAAAGCCTATGATGAGGAGGAGTGGAGAAGGCAAAGTGGTTGCAACACGTGCATTGACCTCTACCTCAATCACTCCTTTGTTCTCTTCTTGACAATCACTGACTTGGGGAATCTAGCGATATTCTACCTATAATGCAAGGTGCATTGCTCATGTGGCTAATAAGGGTGTGGAGGTACTCGACCTCTAGTCACTTTCTCTTCCTAAAGTTGATTATGCAATGTAGTATTAGATATGATAGTTACCTAATTAATGCTATTTTTTTTGTTATAAAGTACAACATTTCAATCTTTTTGGAGATGAAAGAGAATATTACTACAAAAAATGTGACAAATTTATTTAAAATTGTTAGGAAGCATGGTAAGTAGAGTCCCTCGAAAGGATTTGATACTACATTAAAGGATCAGGTTGAAAAATAGGAAGAAGATTCATATTTTAAAAACTATATATTCGAACTACCCGGAGTGGATCAATCAATTTGCACCCCCTTAGGTAGTGGTCTCATGCGGGGGGCAACTGCAACTAATTTTAAGGGGTAGATGGTCCCATGTAAAAATAATTTTTCACATACTGCAAAAAACTGAATCTTCCCCAGAAAAAGTGGAGCATCCACTGTATAGGAGGGTCATTTCCAACGACTGTAATAGTTGGGGGGTAAATTTTTTTGTTGCTGCATTCCATTATTTTTGGCTACATGTCAACAAATCATTGGCTAGAGAACAATACAAATATGATGATTTTAATCCATAATATAAAGACAGTATTCTACAAAGTCTTTGCAGAAAAATTGGGAGAACTCGGGACTCCAAAGCTGCTAATTTTTCTTATAAATTCTCGAAATATCTGCTAAAAAATTATGCCTTACCCCCCTACATGGGACTGCTCTTTTACTATTCATAACGAGGTCATGAGATCAATCGAAGGACCCAATTGAGCAACTAGAATTCCTCTCTTAAAGGGAAGTAATCCTTATTCGCATGACGGGGTTGTGAAGGGTCCCTTGGCTGCATTAATTTAAGAGAAAAGAAATAGACGCTCGAGAGAGTTACATAACGGCGTATCAACGAAGTTAAATACCTCGCTCCTACTTATTGCGAGGAAATTGAGGCGGCTTCTGCGAAGAAATCACTTTGTAAACCCTAACCCTAACCCTAACCCTGCGAAGCATCTTTAACTTTATAAATCTAAACCAACCCTCAACGCAACGTGCACGGAGAGGCAAGGTTGTGCCGCAGTGATTTCCTAATTTTTTAGTATTTTCAAGTCTTCTGATTTTGGGATATTTAGGGTTTGATGGCTTTGCTCTGTAATATAGTAAGAGCAATGACGAGAAATGGGAAAGGTCTTGCTCTGATTGGACGCCGATTTTCCTCTTTATTTCAGTACTGTTTTGCATTTTGATAATCATTGGGTGTTCTGCTTGCTTTTCAATGGTGATTTGATATTTTTTGTGTAAAGGTGTTGGCTATGCGAGGCCGACACTTTTTTTGATTTGACATATGTGTGGCGGGGGCTGTATGTTGAATGTTTAAAATCTGCTCTGCATATTCTCCGAGACAGTGGTGTGTGAGGACTATGATGAATTTAACGGTTCGCTCGACAGATTGGCGATTTGCCTTGTTGATAAGCCTTTTTAAAATAATCTGAGTCCTCTTTCGCCGTCTGTATTCAGAGAGGACGACATCGTTGGATGCATTCATTGCTTGTTATCCTTAAAAAGTCCTGGTTTTGTTATTTTCTTGACCGTGGTTTAGAAATGGTTGGGTTCTCTTGTCAGTCAGCAGGTTCAGAAGCAGGATTATTTTGATAATTTAAATCGCGCTTGTTATGAGGCAACGGTATATTTGAGTTTACTCTTAGTTTTCTTTCTTGATCCACAAATTTGAATTTTTCCATATCCCTTGCCTTATTTTCCCCTACTCAGGGGTATCAAATTGTCATAGTTCAAATTAACTGTTTTTAAAAGCTTTCTTCTGTTTACGTGTATATCCAAAATCGTAACTGGCAATTTTTTATTTTTTAGGTTTGTTTTTAAATAGGATCTCGACTTATTAATTGCTGCATCTGGAAAGTATTTTTTTAGTTTGATAATCCAAAGAAATAATTCGATCATTCACCTTTTTTTTCTGTTTTAATTTGTATTATTCTAATAATACATTATTTTATCTATAATTTAATATGTTAGTAATCTTGTGAGCCTTAATAATAAGAATACAACAATCAATTGAAATTGATAATAAAGCTACCATATGAAAAGAAATGCAGCTTATTTGTCCTTCATATGGTTCTATTAAACCTTCTATATTTGTTTATTTGTAACACACTTCCATTTGTGTTCTATGTTAGTAAGCATAACTATTAATTGCAAAATCTAGCTTGCAAGAGAGATTCCATGAGACTACATGTCCTCAGCTAATTTTGTCAAATTGTTTGTATTTTGTACATGCATAGAAATTTTATATACATATTTACATGAACTTTAATAACTATAATATTTGATAGTGAATGTTCACATTCTATTCTAAAGCCCCTTTTTTGGGATAATCTAGGAATATATTGACAGGTTGTGGAGTCTCACTTTTTTTTGGTTCAATGCTTTCAACTAGCAAATGTATTTGATAGATGTCTTCTCAATGTTTTTTCATTTGTTATAATGGAGAAGAACACAATTGTTTAAGAGGAGCACATTTGTAATGGAGGTAGTTTGTGTAGGAATAAACGAATAAGACTTCCCCTTTTTATAAGTGTTTTGTACGGTTATGCGGTTGTAACCGCTAACTAGTTTTGTAACCGTCTTTGCATAATAAATACCCAGACACACAACTCATTTGTACAGTGTGCATTCTGGTTTCTCTTCATTCCATCTTTTTACATTCTATTCTTTCTTTTTCCTCTCTCCGCATATTCTAACAGTGGTATTAGAGCGTGGGGCAAGCATAGAGAGGGAAGTGAGATATTTTCGTGACAGTCCCATTAGGGCACGTGAAAGAAATCAAAACTTTCCGTGAAGCTTGAAAATGAATCATAGACTTCCGCATTCATCTCTGTCATTACCAGTGATCTTAAGATAAAATAGAGGCGCAAGGGCATAACGAAAACTAAAGAAAAATCGCGGGTTTTTTATTGACGGATTTTAGAAACGACAGCATAGAAAAACCTGCAGTCGGAAATCAAGGGTGTGCCATTAGGGCATGAAAAATCACGCTGTATAGTCGCGAATCAGAAGAATACACTCGCATTTAAAAAAAAAAAAAAAGTCCCGAAAATACAGTCGTGAATGGTAATTTTTCAGGAAATTAATAGTATTTTCGAGCACGAAGATACAGTCGCGATTTGTGCTAATATGTTGCATTTTACAATCACGAATTGTTAGGGCACAAATATTTTTCAAAGACATTGAAGCAAAAAGACTCCTTGCGCTAGGGCACGGAACTGTGCAACTGGTATTTTACTTTATTTTATTTATTCATTGCCAAAATACGCAATTGTATTTATTCTATTAAAATGGAAATGCCCATAGAAAAATATTCTGGTCTAAATTTTCATACATGGAGAGTGAAAATACAAATGCAACTTATGAATAAAAATTTGTGGGGCATTGTAAACGGGAAAGAGACAACACCTACCGATGCATCGAAATTGTTAGAATGGCAAAGTAGAGATGGCAAAAGCTATTATTGGCCTTGCTCTCTCTGACTCTGAACTTCATCATGTAGACCTAGACAAATCATTGAAGGACATTTAGGATACTCTAAATAAATTATTTGGAGCGAAAGTAGTCAATGCCAAATTTTCCCTGAAACTTAAGTTATATAGGTTCAAAATGAATGACGGAGTCTCTATGTCAAGCCACATCAATAATCTAAGGTCCTCAATCAGACAACTAGCAGAAGTGAAAGCTGCAATTGAGGACGAAGATGCCAAAGCTATCCTATTAAATAGTCTGTCTTCAAAATATAGCAATGTAGTTTTTACTCTCAGTCAAATTCAATCTCAATCTCTGGATGATATGATAGCAGTGCTTCTAGCTGAGGAAAAATGAACTACAGAGGATGCAGAAGGTCATTCCCAGCAAGAAAGTGCCTTCTATTCTAGAACCAGAAAATATCATAGAAGATCAGATAAGTCGGAGATTGAATGTCATTATTGTAGGAAAAGAGGTCACACAGCATGGGATTGTCGTCTTCGAGCCAATGATGTGCTCAAGGGTAAAGTCATATCAAATACAACCAATATAGCCATGGTTGAAGACCCACCGGATGCAAAAGGTAGTGAGGACAGTGACGAATACGTGCTATAAAGATGCTCTAAACTTTGAAGGCAAGAAAGGATACATGGTAGATGAAGCTCGGTATGGATGGTTGCTTAGATGGTTTGGGAGACTGTGGATCTTGGGAATTATACCCTCACGAGGGTCATGAGACACCTTGATGGAGCTTGTGGTTGGCTCAGTATGGATGGTTGTCCAATAATTCGGGAGATCTGTGATTCGGGAGTTTGGGGAGGTGGAATCTGGGAACTCGGGAATTCAGCTCGGGAACTACACCTTTACGAAGGTTACGAAGCAGCTTGATGGAGCCCTACCTTATCATAGCATTGCTTTCAAAGTGAAAGTGTTTGAAGATAGTGTAGTTCTGTTTTGTTAGATTGTTTGTTTTTGAGTTATGTAGGGTAAGTCTTAAGAGGGGGTGTAGGAATAAATGAATAAGACTTCCCCTTTTTATAAGTGTTTTGTATGGTTATGCGGCCGTAACCGCTAACTAGTTTTGTAACCGTCTTCGCATAATAAATACCCGGACACAACTCATTTGTACAGTGTGCATTCCGGTTTCTCTTCAGTCCATCTTTGTACATTCTATTCTTTCTTTTTCCTCTCTCCGCATATTCTAACAGCTTGAGCACGAGTGTTTTAAATGCAAAAATGTAAAGAATCGGTGATTAACACCCTTTCCAATGCATTTACTTAAGAACAATGAAGTAATTTAATGGCTTCGATGGATGAGTATGTATCTTGTAAGATGTAAATATAATGTTCTATGAAAAGATAACATGATTTGTCTTTTGGTTAAACACTCTAGCATCCATATATGTAATGTCCTATAATTCTAAACCCAAAACAATATCAAACCATGACAATTTTTTTTATTTCCATCATTAATTATTATATTGTTTATTTGGTAAATCATCATAAACAATTTATGAGGTGATTGTATTCTATTGCATTGTAGTATACCAATTCTATACTCATTTAAACTAGCTCATAATTGAGACAACATTACCAATTCTATACTCATTTAAACTAGCGCAGTACAAAATAACAAAGTTTATGTAAAGAAACAATTAAATATCAAATTGATCTGACCATAGGTCTTATGACTTTGTATTTCCTTAAAGCTTAAATACTCTTGGATTCTAATCACCATATTATCCAACCTGTAATATTTAGGAGTCTTGCATTATTATCTACAAAGCTTGAATTTTCTCCTCGTCAGAATGTTTCAAATCAACGGTGAAATTCATCTTTCTGTTATTTTACCTTTACATTGAGTATACTAAACATTTGGGACTTGTATCTCCCATTACAAGAATTGTTCATAATTTATTTTACATTACTAAAACAATGTATCAGATATGATTAGATAATGGTAAAAAATCTCATGTTTTACATAGATAGTCATGTCACAACCAACAAAACCAAAGGGCATACATTCTTTTCCCATTTACATATTTATCACTTCATTTAGAAAGAATATTTTCTAGAAGAAACTCTCAAGTATTTTTCAAACCTAAACACAAAGGATTGACATAGCACAAATGTTAATTGAAATGATTAACCAACATATAAGATTCATGATGCCGTATGATTAACCATTAATACCTATGATGCATATAACAAAACTTTGGTATCTATATGTACTAAACACAAGGTCTAAGCAAGTAAAACACCTGAAGGGAGGAGAGTTGATTGGTTAGTAAAATTGCATGAGGTAGTCCCAATTGAATTTTATGGCTCAACTAGTTACAAGTTCATAATTTCCACCTTTAAATTATAGTATAAAATAGATTGCATGAGCCATCAAATAAAGTAAAAATTTCATGTCAAAGCCATACGACACAACATACATACAGAGTGACCCTTATCATTACCAATGTAGATTTGGGTGGAATTCTTTTACAAAATGACTATGTGATTGAATATGAGAGTAGAAAATTGAAGGTACGTGAGTTGAATCTATACTCTCCATGATTTAAAGCTTGTTGCTATAGTGCAAGCTTTGTAAGTTTGGAGGCATTACTTGTTGGGAAAGTCTTTAAAGCTGAAAACAGACCATTTGGGATTGAAATATATCTTCATGCAGTGTAACTTGAATGCAAGAAAACATAGGTGGCTTGAATTTTTATCACTATGATTTTGATATAAGTTACATAAAAGAAAAAAAAAAAAGATAGGTAAATGCACTAAGTTGTCAGAAACGTGTGTTTGCGATTTTGACTCTTAAGAATCAAGTATGTGGTAAAGAATCAAATGTTAATTGATTCATATTATCAGCATGTTAAGGTTGAGTTAATAGTATATTCAACTCAAATGATAAAAGGTATGACGAATTTAAATTTGATAATGAATGAATATTGAAATATGAAGCTAAAGTCTATGTACCTCTAGGAAACGATGTTAGGACAAAAGTCATGAAAGAAGACCATGATGCTCCTTATTCGGGGTAATTAGGAGTGATAAAGATGCGTGATATAAAATAACAGTAAGTGTGGAGGCATTATCTATTGGGAAAGTCTTTAAAGTTGAAAACAAACCACTTGTGACTGAAATATATCATCACGCAGAGCAACCTGAGCGCAAGAAAACATAAGTGGCTTGAATTCTTATCACAATATGATTTTGATACAAATTACATAAAAAGAAAAGAGAATAGAGTGGTAAATGCACTAAGTCGTCGAAAGCATGTTTTTGCATGTTAAGATTGCGTTAATAGCAGATTCAACTCAAATGATAAAAGATATGATAGATTTAAATTTAACAATGAATGAATCTTGAAATATAAAGGTAGAGTCTACGTACCTCTCAGGAAATGAATAAAGGAAAAAATTCATGAAGAGAATTCCACTATGCTCCTTAATCTGGACATTCTAAGAGTGACAAAGATGCTTTCTAATATAAAACAAAAATACTTATGGAAGGGAATGAAAAAGGGAAACATGAACAAATAAGTTTCTCATTTTTCTTGAATGTCAGAGTGTCAAGGTATGAGTACATGCATCTTGCTGGTCTTCTTGTATCCTCACAACATTCTGCACATTATACATGGACAAGTTATTAGCATGGATTTTGTGCAGGGGCTGCCAATGTCAAAGAACTAAACATGTACATGATTATTTTTGTTCTTGACAAGTTAACAAAAGTAGCTCAATTGCATACACTGGGTAATCTGAAAGATGATTCAACCATGCTTTGCAAAATAGTTTGTGCACACAGATTTTTAGATTGCATGGAGTTCTATAGTTAATAATTTCAAATAGGGATCCCAGAGATGACCTCTAGATTCTAGACAAACTTTAAATCCATCTTTGTGAACAAAATTGAATTTTAGTTCAGCATACCATCTAGAAATAAATGGTCAAAGTTAACAAGTGAAGCCAAGTGTTGGAAGATATTATTATGATGTACTGTAAAGAGCATCAATACAACTAGGAAGAATATCTTCCATTGGTGGCATTTGTCCTATAACAACACTCTTTCATTCTTCACTAAAAATGTCACCATTTGAAGTGTTTTATGGGAGAAAGGTGTAGAACTCCCATCAATTAGGATAATACATAAGGATAGAGTGTTAGTGAGCCCTAAAATTTTAACAGAAATGGAGAAATCAAGTGAAGCTCATTCATGTGAGTGATTGAAAGAAGCTGGTGATAAGACGTAAGAGATATGCATATCTGAAACGAATAAACAAAAAATTTGAACTTGGGAGATAATTTTTTCTTAAAGAGTGAAGCCCAAAAAGAGCTCCCTAACGTTTGGCAAGACTTTGCCAAGCTATCACCAAGATATGTTGGATCATTTGAAATTATAAAAATCATAAGTCTGGTTGCATATATCATTTAACATTACCTCCCACATTGTCTAAGTTGTATGACATGTTTTTCATATTTCCTTGCTTAAGAAGTATGTTTCAGATGTAATGCATGTCCTTAATTAGACCTCTTTCCAAGTTAAGGATCCAATAATCGTGGTTGTTGAACCTATTAGAGTGCTAGTAACTCACAGGTTGCCCTTGAGAAATAGAGAAATCATTTAATGCAAGGTCTTATGGGACCAATATTTGGAAGAAAGTGCAATTTAGGAGATTCTGAAAGAGACAAAATTGTGTTTCCTTATTTATTTCAGTAATAAAAATTGATATTTGACAATATGATGTGATATACTTGATACTATTTTATATTTTGGATGATGAAATGACAAAATGCTGTCATATTTATGACTGGTTTGCAAAGTTGAATGATTTTTAAGACTATTACAACGAATAAATTTGATATTGATAAACTAAAAATCTGGAAAATTTGTATTTTTTGGATGAAATGTTTATTGTTTTCCTTAGCTGTATAATATAAATTTGTGTTTGGTTTATTATGTCTGCTATCAATGAGAAAAATCATATGATTCATTAAGGGGGAAGTATGTCATATCCCTCATTTTCATTATGTGTTATCGCAAGAATAAGTTGTAATATAGAAAGTGGTTCTCGAAAGCAAGGGGATAAACACTGTTACGTAGCTGAGTTTCCAGCTATACATACGTACGTATATTCTGAAAAGGATATATATACTTACACATAGCTGCATGCCCAACTATGTAGCAATGCTTGTCGTCAAGCATTTGTGAGGTACTTGATATTTATAACTTATTTGTCATACTTAGTTGTACGAATTGATCTTACCTTACTGTGTGCAATGATTTGGTAACATTGGTATGCTATTATGTTCTTGTACCTATTTATGTGACTATGTTTTATCTTGCTTTGCTGAAGTAATATTTTGCTAATATGGAGTAAATTTGTTACATGGCTGTAATTGTATTATTTGCAGTATTGAAAATAATTATGACAATTTTATGATACTAATCTTCTTTTGTTATTACAATCATGTCATAGGCCACATAATGCATTAAGAAATGTTTCAGGACATTATGAATCAGTGTATGAGTTCTAGATTGGTGCAACAAGGTAGTAATTTTGCATTTAATATAACGAAATAATGATTAATTAGTGATGTATACATTTTGCTTATAAGGAATTGTACCATGGAAAATCTATGTCAAGGTAACAATTGTATTTGTTTTATTGGTCTTTGATTATATACTTGGCATATCCGATAAACTGATCTGGAGCGGTCATTGTCGAGTAAAATATGTATTATGAAGGTGGCATATTTGTTGAAATGTTCAATTGACCCCAAGTTAATTGGATTGAAATGTTGTTTTATTTGTTATTGATAAATGGTATTAAGATAATCTATGACATGTTAATGTGTTCCCCATAAAATGGGTCTAAGACCACATCTTAAAGCATAAATTATTTTATGTTGTTTAATATCGTTGAAGGACCATTGACCATGGAAAAATGGGAAAAGGATTTAGTTGTGTGTTATGGTCTAAGACCATGGTGATTGGCATAATATGTGTTTTAAAAGCCTTATATGGTCATTTTTTTGACCATACCATCCATTGGTTATTATTATTAAACATTGACTCAAATTCCATGAAATGTGGACTTGAAACAAGGTTTTATTGGTTGCTCTATGGTCTTTGACCATACTCGATAGCATTTGATTAATGGCTAATAATTGGAAACTTGGTTTTTGGTCGAATGCAAAATGGAAGTTGTTGGTTTTAAATTCATGTCTTGGGATTCATCGTAACACTTCTATGCAAATTTCTGGAGGGAAATTGGAGATGGTGGAGTGAAAGTTTAGATCAGACCATTATGTGGCACCTACAATAGTTAAGAGCATTTAATTTTATCTTCATGCTCGAAAACCATGAAGCTTATGGGAGAAGCTACCTTGCATGCATAGGAAATTTCAATTTATTATTTTTGGTTATCTCGAGCTCCTCCTTTGGCCGTTTGAGCTCCATTATGTTCAAAAATTTGCATGAAGGTTTGAAGGCTATTTTTAGTCAAAATTTTAAGGAGTTATTAATGGAAGACCTAACTGTATATAATGTTGTTTCATCTGGTTTATTTGCATTGTTATTTTTCGAAAATATCAAAAACTGGGTCGAATTTTTTTTTGTTGGAGAAAATACTTGGAGATTATATTGCTTGTATGCTCGACTTGGGTGAGAATTTTTCAAAGAAATAGTAAAGGAAATTAAACAAAGATTTTATGGTTATCAGGCATGGATTTATTGCTTTACCTTTCTTCTTGTTGTTATTTTTTCGAGCTCTGATATGATTTGCATGGTCTAGATTTTTCTAAAATTTGTTTTTAAATCATTGTCATTGTTTTAATATAAGATATACAAGTTGGGTATCATTTTGTTATCTAGGTGCTTTGAAAAATACTCTAATTGATAGGTATAAATCTTAGTTTTGACTTTCCTTGATTAATGGTATGCACATTTGTCAAAGCATACAAATGGGTTTGATTTCTTTTGTAATGATTATTGTTGAACTTTTGCATTCATCTTGTTTTTAAATAATTAGAAACAAATGAAGGTATTATACCTAATTGGGTTGTGTTTCTAATATTTGTGTTTGATTTTTTCATAGAGCCATGTTATTTTGATTGTCAATGTTGATTAAAAAAATAAAAAGCTTTATTATTTTTCTCTAGTTTGACAAGGAAGCCACAATGTTTAATATATATTCAAATAATTGGTTTAATGAATGGGTTTCCTGTCATTTGTAAGTCTCAACTGTTCCAGTTTGTTGTCTGAAATGTAGAAAACTTTGTAGCTCGATCCTTAAAATTGAACCCTTCTCTGGTTGATAAAATTTTCGAAAGTTAGATACATGTTTAAAATGAAGAGTCATGGTTTCTCCCGAATGATGGATTTCTTGGGTAATGCTTTGTGCTAAGCTCCTTGGATATAATTATAGAAAGTTGACCTCTTAAACTATCCTTGTAAATTCAACCTTGGTATTATGGGAT
The DNA here is from genome assembly GCA_019776745.2 of Taxus chinensis. Taxonomy (NCBI): domain Eukaryota; kingdom Viridiplantae; phylum Streptophyta; class Pinopsida; order Cupressales; family Taxaceae; genus Taxus; species Taxus chinensis. Next base: position 351,027,875 of record CM034147.1, on the reverse strand, counting down.
TAATCAAATGACCCAAAATTGATGTTTCTCTGTATGAAACTTTTTCTAATAGTAGATGATTGAGTATGTGAATGGTTACTAATGGGTAATAGGTTTGTTTATCTCTTTGAATGATTTGTTGAACTTTTGTTAATTAATATGATTTTGTGATTTAAGGTTCATAAACCTTTCGATTACATTATTTCCTTAGTTGATAAATTTTAAAACTTATTTGATTCTATTTGAAGTATTTGATGAAATGACATTGCTTATTGGATATTAATTATACATGTGCGTGGGATTGATTGAAAATTGATGTTCTGATTGAAAGGAATTTTGTTATTATTATTTTGTGTAAACTTTTTTTGGTTATGTTAAAGTATGATAATGTTTGCAAAAATCTTTGGACAAAATGTTAAGTTATCATGGGCCAAGAATTATAAAAGGTTAAGGTTAGTGACATTAGGTTGATTGGCTATGATGTGGAATGGTTAAGAAATTCATGTTTCTCCTTTCAAATACTCAATATCAAAAAAAATTCGTTGAATGAATGCAATTTGAGTGTAAGTTTTAATGACCAATAGTATGAAAATTTAAGGATGTTCTAAGTATGTTACATGTGCCTTATAAGTTTGTAAATGAAGTTAATATCATAGAGACTTATCAATTTACTTGATGATTGATAATTTGTTGTTGTGAGATTTGTCTTGCATGATTAGACCACTTACATCATAGGTTGATCATGTTTACTTTAATTATGATACTTGATTTATATTTAAATTAATCTATAAATAAGAACCTATTTATGTTTAATTATTTCGTAATGAAACAACTATAATTGAGAATTGTTAATCCAGTTCTATTGAACTGACCATGTATATTATTTTATTTTATCCTACAGATTGCAGGATGGAATAGTTACTACAAGGTTCTATTTGAATTATTTTCACGCATGTTCATCATGCAATGATTTTGTTTATCTGATTTCAAATATTGATTATGTTGAACATCTATTATGGATCATTGTATTTATTGAAAAGTGAAACATGATTTCACATATCTTTCATAAGGAAATTTTCCTAATTGTACCAACTTGAAACTATTGAAATATTTTATAATATAAGGATTTATCCTTATTGAGTTTAACTAAATACATTTATTACTTGTATATCTCATATATGTTGTAATAATGATATACATTTTTTTAACAGAGGGGTGTAATTCTGAAAATGATTACAAAAGTGTACTTTTCTTATTGTAATTGTACTTTATGACAATTATTATCCTTAAATAACAAATGAAAATTATTACAACTATATGAATGTCATCATCATTTACATGTTTAAATAAATGAGATTAATTAAACAATGTTGTCATGGACAACGATACATGAAATAATGACATTTCATTGTAAACTTTGTCATAATGAGATTAATTAAATGATTAATCCATTACGTAGTACAACTATAAAAGTACATTGACGACAAGTTGTACCTTCACAACAACAACATTATATAAATGACATAATGATGTCATAAATAGCATAAGTGTTATACCTTAAGACTATGAAATAAATAATAAGAAATGTGAATGATACATTTATGATTATCGTTAATCTTAATTTGTCTTAATACTTAAAGGTTTATATCTCTTTCTTAAAGAGATACATAAACATAGTTAACTAAATTTGGTGGAATTACGATACAATCTAAATGGGAATTGGATCATTACAAATTGAAAAGACATGGTTAAACTAAACCTATTCCTAACAATGAAAAACAATAAGTGACACTACAAATTAAGATACTTCGTATGATAGTAACTAGTTAAGTTACTGTATAGATCTTGTTGTTAAACATATAACTTGACTTAGTCATCTAAATGATGAATTCTACCTTGTAATAAGATAATGTGTATTATGAAAGCATGGACTCTAAGTCCCACCTATCCATTTGATTGAACTCTATCCATACCATCTTAGGACAAGTACGGGAAGGGTAATAATTATTTAATGACGAACATCATTAAGTAATCATTATCTTTCCCATAGGGGTCCTAAGCCGGGACTGATAGCGTACTCTCGAGTCGAGAGGCGAGACCTAGATTTTATGCCTTCTTAATACATGAACTTAAACATTTAATTAAATAAGACGTGATCCAGATAACTGTGTAGAGATGACTATGCGGTGATGGGACAAGTTTTGTTTGCTTATGTGCAGTCACGAAACTAAGCATGCAATGTCTTGAAGAAAAAAATTGACCTAAGTAGTGTAACTAGATGATTACACTGTCAGCCACTGAGTTCCTAACTAACTGTATGAGATGCCAAATGAACATTTAGTTGATTATTTTCAAGTAGACACTTAGGAACTGCATCAGTTTTGAGACCTAAATGAATAGGTTAACCAATTGTATACAAGTTATGCATACTCAGATAGAGTGTTAATAAAGGGGATCGGGTAGATCTAATTGACCTTTAGAGCTACACATGGTTATGTTGTTATCAGATGGATTGTAAACTATACTTTATGTTGGATTATAACTACTGCTAAGATTAAATCATTAAAGACATTTAATGGGATTAAGGGGGTTATTTTAAAAGAAAAAAAATTCCCTTAATTTGGAGTAATTATAACATGGGTGTTACAGTTTGTGCATCAGATTCCCCAAAAATGCCATAGTTAGGTACATTTGGGTCAAAGTAGTGACCAAGCATTTCCCTTTAAAATATTCTTGTGAATGAGTGACTAACTTCATTATAACGAAATATTGTATGTGCATTGTAGGACATTTGGGGACACCCATCTTGTCCATATTGGAGATGTCCAATATTGAATTGAATATAATATTTTATTCACGGGATCTCGTCTAATAAAGAATATGTAACTCCTACAAGAGGAGAGTCAATCCTTAGATATAGTAATTCATTTTTTTGAATGAATTAAATCCACATTAAGATACATTGCTTAAATCAGTTCCTAAGAGAAATACCTTATCTTGATTTGATGATTTGTTATATCCAGTATGGAATGGTGAATCTTACTTAGACGTGGAAGAATGTGATATACCTATATTTCATCATGTTAGTTTGATAGTAGTACCTTGGTTTCAAGTTAGCCTTGATGTGTTTGGCATAGTTTATTGACAAATTGTGAAACTAGAAATTTACTTGATCCTATAGATGTATTTTAATAAGAAAAAAACTAAATAAATGAACTAAGATATTGTACACTCAACCTTATCAATGTGCTTTGAGTTCTTGGAGATAAAAATGGATTATACTTTTGTAACACATAATCAACGTAATTTGGAAAGAAAGATGGAAATCCTTGAGATTACCTAATCTATCTTGGGAAACTAATCATGATTTGTTGTGTTAAGTGTGTTAGATAGATAAACTTCTGTTATAAAGCTATCCAACTAAAGGTATAGCGAATACTATGTGACTAAATCCTTTTAGAAACATTATAGTAAACTAATATAGGATTACATCATTCCTTAAATGCTTCCCTAGTGTGGGTAAGTAGACTGAGTCAATGATTTTCATTAAAGCATGAGTCCATGCATGATATTCTAAACAACGATGAAGATGTTGTTTTAGATCAATATGTTCCATCATAGAAAAAGTATTATGTTGTGTAAGCAAACCCTATAGTTAGGGAATGGATTAAGGATCTTATAGAAAATTGGATTATATAATCAAACTTCTTATTCCTAGAAATAATGGTAATGATAAACTTAGTTGATACCTTACAAGTTATAAGTACAAGTCTGGAAATCTTATGATATCTTGTAACTATGATGGTATATGATTGAAAATAAGAGGATTGTTATGAACATGGTCTGTTAGGTAAGGGGTTAGAAGGACCTATAATCAAATTGTGAAATCATAATGGGACAAGTGTATGAATAGAGCATGGTGACTATGGGGATAACTTGTAATGCCCATCTCATTGTTTTGGATATGAAGCTGTAGTGAAACACTTATGTAGGTATATGGGTAAAAATTGTGATTAGATTGAGATCCTAGTTCATCGTTAGCTTGAGTGTGCAAACACCATCCCTGTATGGGATACCTATACAACATGTGGCTAGTACTCAATCAACATTGTTAGTTTGTTTTTTAAGTAGTTTTCTCAACTAGATTAAGTGCATCGTTAGGGTAATACATTTTTATAGCAATGGGTTGTTGTTCCTTGATCAATGAATTGTGGTGGTTGAAAACATTCCTATCATATGTGTTATCTTCATGTGTTTAGACTATGTGCCTCAATGTATAATCTATTATGTTTCATTTATTATTTGTAGCATCAACATGAATCATAATATAGTGTTGAAAATGACCATTATTAATAGTGTTATGCTCTTGGAGAAAAGTTGTTTTAGTGCTGGACACTGGGCTTCTTGTAGACAGTTGGCCCTCAAGCCTTAGTTCACTATATGCTTGATCATATCATTTAGTAAACTTTGGTAGGTTGGGGCAATGAGCTCTTAACGCCCTTATCTGTACTACAAGGTATAGTCTTCATTCAAAACCATTTACCAATAGCAAAAAAAATATTCTATGTCAATATCTGGTAGTCCATTTATGTATTGGTGTGAACTAAATTATTCCAAAGTAGGTCATGCTACTATAAGAAGCTATCCCACACAAACATTGCAATAGTAGAAACTAATAGTGGCTAAAAAAGGCACCCATAGATGGGTGGGAAAGAATGAGAAGATGTAGTGCCTATTGACTATTATCTTTACAGAATACAACCATCAAAGCCGACAGATATTTAATATTGTTCACCCAATTCGGGACTATGTCCACCTAAGGAATCACTTGCTTAGATTTTATTACAAGCCAACTATTCTCTCAATACAATACCCAGGTCTGAGATAGGAGCTATGCTCAACAAACTCTACAGAATTCACACTTGAACTCACACTACATCTACAATGTTACATGCATCCCTACCATAAGGCACAAAAGTCAGTCATAAATAGGACTTCCTGAATTGGGAAGCAGTTTTAGCAATGATCGTGGGTGGACCAAATGCACCATGGGCCAAAGACCGATCCACATAAACCTATGAGCTTCAAACTACTTAAGCACAACATATGAGAAGAGCATTAATTTCATCAACATATCAAGCACATTTTTTTAGGCCAAAAACAAATTCTTGGGGGTATCAGTGCCCCTGAACCCCATCATAGAAAACCGATGGATAGTATGCATCACATAGCATATTATATGTACAATCTTCAACACGTATGCACAGTATGAAAGCAGGCTAAGAGGCAACAAGAACAATATTACAAAAGCTTGGAGAGAAGGCTAGTTTTCCTCTGAGCAAGCCTCTCAACCCTTCACTATCCAGAGGAAAATTTTTAGACAGGAAAGAATAATTCATTAATTCATGAATATTTCAATTTTTGAATCTTGGAAATTGGAGAATTTTTAGGGTACAACATTAGGACCAGTTCACCAATATACAGGATGGGTACAAGTTAAGTTTTACGGGCCAATTCGCCATTCCCGCGAAATAGAAATTCATTAAATTCACCTGTTAATTATAGTCAATCGTGTGAAGTGACATAAAGTAAATTGCTGACCGGTCGATAGAATAAAAAATGCTACCGGCCGATAATCCATTTTTATACTACTGGCCAAAAACATACCCATTTAATGCACCTCTGTAACGTATGGTAGCATAAAGAATCCCTTGAAGGAGACTCAACCTAGCAAATTTTTATGCTACATAACTGACAACATACTATGCATCGAGTGTCAGGGCTCATGATTTCTGGCATAACCTATATGTTACCGATTGGTAACATATAAAAAAGATACCATCTTGAGTAGAATTTGAATATTGATGTAAGTGATGTTTTGATAGTTCGCACATCCATGAGAAAGATAATTTTCCCATTCGCCAAATATTTTGCTAACGTTTTTTTTAGGGACAAGCCTTAATGACCCTTTGCCTCTGTCACTATCTTCTACGAAGATCAACCAAGAGCTTAAAACTTTTAAGTGGGTTTCAGTAATTATCCCATATGTGACCACCTTGGTCATCATCATCTGCAGGATTTTTTCAACCTGGATTGAATCTTGTCCAGCTTCAACTTATCTTCCTCCAAAGTTGTCCTACATGGAGGCCAATGCGTACCTCTAGGGTCTATACTGTGCTTCATCACTAGAGTGGAAAGCAGAGTTCGACTATGACTATGGCATTTTCCCTTCATCCTGCTTAGTGCCCCAACGCCTCAAGCAATTAATGTAACGAAATCATCTCTTTGCTTGCCTCTATGGTAATGTAACATACCCATCCTTCATGGTTGACAGAAGCCACCATACTTCTACTCGATCATGAAATCCAGCTGCACTATTGTTCCACCTATCAGTGAAAATGTAACTCTGTCATGTTTGAACTTGCACTGTGTCTGACATCTTCAGCCATCATCTGTGAGATCTACATAACCATGTAAAGTTGGTGTCCGATCCCATCTGTAGTTTCAAAAAACTTTGATCCGGCTATGGTCTTTCTCTCAAATCACCGAAGGATTGACCACTTCGATTGACTCATGTCTGCAGTGATATTTACATAGACTTCACTCATAAATCTCAGCTAACAATCTCCCTGTTGCATGGGCTAATATCAACGGCCTAGTGCAGGACCATTAGCATACATCAAGCTTCCCAACGGCATATGAGTAAGGTACCTGGGACATCTCAATTTCATTCATTCACTCCATAAATTCGTCGAGGAATGTGATGTCAACATCTCTTGAGTTCGAAGTTGTAGGCTCAATGTTCATGAACACATTGATAGTCCAACCAATTCAGCATGCTTGCATATTAAACCTCTCCAAGACCTTTTGTTAGCATATGGATTTGCACACATGCAAATGACATGCAACAATTAGTGGGACAAAGTCCCTCCTCAATGAAGGTGAGGTTGCCTTTATTGAAAACCAAAACTATATTTACATCTATACATTCAAAATTGTATGTGGTGGGTGTTTTGGGACATCAAATGGAAAGAAGTGTGAATGAGGGAGATGGAATGGAATGAAGGAAAGAAATGGAAAGGAATGGATGGAAGGAGCATGCAGTAGGTAGGTAAAAACAGTGCCTAATATTGCATAGAGAAGAAGGAGAACAATGAATAAATTAATCAAATGATAACAAAGTTTGAACCAGCTAAACAAGAATAAATGAAAGGGAACACACATGAGTAAGTAGATAATTAGAGCTTGATGATTGTGAACTAGAACAAAAATATTAATAACATTGGCAATGAGATAAAAAACAGTATATTTACATGCAATAGTCAAACACTAACATCTAATGAAAATAAGAACATAAAATGTTACAAGAGACAATGAATGGGACACAATGTTCATATTTCATTAACTCTCCAAAAAAAATTCTCAAACGAACACAAACTTTCTTTCTTTGAAGTAAATCTTACATACAAAAGTATTTTCTTCTCCTTTATCAAAGTCCCCCTTTACAAATGAACCCTTGACTTCCTTTTATAACCCAAAAGTTGGTGACAAAGTAGTTAGGGTTTTACACGAACATTAAATTAGGGCACCTTAAGTGACTTTTAATTTTTCAACCAACTTTATTAAAAGCTACCTTGGAATTAGAAACCACTTAAGTTATTCACATTTTTGTTGAAAGATGGGTTCAATGACAACATCCCCTTTTTTTTAAAATATACATTTTTAAAACATGAAACCATAGATCCAGTTCTTTATCCATTGAAAGTAGGGTCCTACCTATCTTAAACGTATAATAAATGGACTCTCCCACTTCGTTAAAAACCAAGAAAACTATATTTTTGAACCCATTGGTGAAATTAGGATATGCCGCCTTTCACCAATTAAAAGGATATGAACCTTCCCAATGTTTCAAACATCTTTTCTTATTTATAACGGTTCATTCGGTTAAAGAACAGCCTCGCAAAATACCTACAATTCCAAAATCATACTTGGCATATTATTTAGGTTGAGAATTTTCGATTGAGCATTCTCAAACAAGTTCCTTAATTTGATACAACATGTTCCATTGAAGCTAGAGGAGAAGTTGATGGCATGAATATACATGTTCTTAAACAATTGTGAGAATTGTTCCTCAACATGTTCTGATGAATGCCTCTGATTATGCTCGTCCACGAAATTACAAGGTATTTCAACTATGAACTCATGAATTAAGGAGAGTGAAGTGAAGGCTTCATTGCACATGCTCTCGTAATAAATCATGGAATCTTTGAGAAGCGTCTTCCATGATTTGAGATGTAAACACCATAGAAATCATGTCCCTCAGAATTTGAATTCAAAAATACCTTCAATGGCTAGAATTGTAGATTCCATGCTTGTCATCTCTTGCAGACTAGGTAATATCTCATCTAGATTTGATATGCTAGAAGAAAAAGTATTCCTTAAAAGAAAGAATTGGATCTAGATATGCACTAATGTCTTCATGGAGCTTTACGGCCGCTTTGATTGTCTCTTCTCCTAAAATTGAGAATTTCTGAAAGCTGGGATTTAGTGACATGGCCCAAAGTGTTTACCTCCTTTGACAGATTGAGTGTTTCTTCATTAGGGGCAAGCCACTACATCAGGTACCAAGTGAAATTGGAGGATATTGGGCTTTATCAGATGTTGAACATAATTCACCAACTGATTCTTTTCGGCCTTGAGATGAGAATTATGAGATTTATATTTATCAAGCCTTCTAAACACAATATCCATGGAATATCAGGTCATTTCCACATCGCTTTCCAATGTAGACTCCCAAGTCCAAGCCTGGATACTTCATAGTCAACAGACGTCATGACATTACGCTCCTTCTCAACTTATGGAATGATAAGATCTACAAATTTTTTTTCATCTCCATCCATCATTATTCTCGAGAACACTTTTAGGATTCTTGGGGATGAGATCATTTGAAATCTTGGAAAGGGCATCAAAGTCAATATTAATTGCCTTGATAACCCTCTTTCTTTTCTTGAACTTCACAATCAACCCAAGAAGGGGTCTCCTTGACCAATTCTGCACACAAAAGCCTGGAGTCCGAAGCAACATTCACACCGTTCTCAACATCATTGGATTCTACAAGATTTATTTCCACGACTTTAATCCTTGGGGAAATAACTTTGATATCAACCTCCTGAACCTCAAGGAAACCTTGAGAAACCTCTTCGTGAACTGGGGGTTTAGAAGTGTTTGATATTTGGACCACTTGCACTTGAGTAGACTCTTGTGTATGACATGACAGAGTAGTGTTTATGATGAGCTTATTTGAACTATCAATAACCTGAGTAGATGAGTCTCTACTTGACGTGGAAAATACCTGAGACACACTCTCTTCCTTCAATAGGGCCTAGGACCTTTGGATGTTTCTCCTTGCGACATCTTCTTCGGATGAAGTGGATTTGGGAAACCATTCTCTCCTTACTTGATGTTTATGGGTTGATGGAACGGAGGTTGATTGAGAAGAGGTTTTAGTTAACTGGAGACCTCCTCATGTTGGAAATTTTTGTGGTCATGGGGTATGAACTTGGATGGATGGTAACTTTATAAGTTCTTATTCATATTAGACTATGTTCCTTTCTAGAATTGGTTGATTCTTGCCATCAAGAGAGAATTCATCTCTCTTAGTCCAATAAACTTGGGGAAATGGAGTGAAGGAAATGACATCATATGAGGGATCAATTAAATCTTCACCATCATCTACTAATGAATTTGGAGGATCTCTGATGCTGAAAGGGCTTGATTTGAGAAAGGGTTTAGGTGGGAGAATTATCACCTTCTTACTTCGTGTTCATCTGAGCAGGTAACCCAGAAGTCTTCCATAGTGGGATTGTGATAATACTTTTCTCCAAGAGCCTTTTACATGTATCCATTGATGCCATATTGGGGTCTCTTCACAAATGGATGTATGGTTATGAGAGAAATATTCTTCTCCATGAGTTGTGCACTAAAGAGATTCAAGCATTGGTATTCCCCAATTTGGATTGGGAAGTGGATGCCTAAATGATGTTTTCCACTGAGAAGACAATGAACTTGGAAAAGTTGTCACGCAAGCTCCATTAATGCCCACTTATCACTGACATACTTGGGAATCTTCCATGGAGTGCCTACAAATCCGATCACATGAATGTAAGAAAAGGATGGGAACTGAATGAACCATGTTCCCCATTGAGAAATGACCGCCATGGGATCCTTGGAGAATATTTCTTCTGTATTCCTATTCAAGTTTTGATAATCATGCGGAAGGTGAAATGCATCATTAACTCTCCTGAAGTGATGAGAGCTATTCTTGAAACTCAATTGTGGATAATAATGGAAAACACTATTTGATAGACCCATGATGCCTTTTGTCTCTAACCCCAAAAGTAGCTTCCTTTTGGCCACCGCATAAGTTAGGTATGATGTCATCTAGAAATGCCCAATCATCTTCACCTCGATCAACTGTTTGTGAAGAGTGTCACTAATGGTGGTGGCTCAATCTAAAAATTCTTTCTTTACAATGATGATATAGATGACCTGATACATCCATGAGTGAAAAATCCTGGCATAGGAAGACCAAAGACTTAACTCAGAAGGGTAATCATATCACCAATTTCCTCCACAAATTCAATGTGGTACAATTCCTTAGGAAACCTGTCAACACGAGTCCTCTTGGTCACTAGCCAACTATTGTTGACCATCTTGGTCCACCTGAGGGGTTCTTCATCCCAAAATTCTTGTGTTTAATTTTGAGTGATGTCAACATTCTCAGGGAAATCGGGGATGTTGAGAAATTCTTCAATGTGCTTTGGTGTGATCAAAAGGAAAGGCTCATGATTGTCCTTGAATATTCCTCGCCTTTCGAGATCATAATGTTTTGCATGTAGGCAATGAATAGCTCAGGGAATTGCACTGAAATAGGAAAATTTGACTGCTTGAGGTACACCACTATGATAGAGTCTATATGAGAAGAAGGTTTTCCCTTTGGATTTCACCCCGATCAAAAAATTATGTCACATTAATGTGGCCAAGATCAATGTCGGTGATATTGTCATACGTACATTTGATAGAAGTGGGAGGAATGATCCCTTGGAATTCATATTTAAGTTCAGGACTTGTTTGAATTTTTTGTGAGATTTCTTTTACTTTCCTCGTAGATTTGTTAGGTTTTCTCATCCATTATGAATTTTGAAGGAAGAACAAGGAAACCCACGTAAAATGGTGTCGGGTCTTAGTCTCCAGATCACCGTAAATCCGCAAGGAAAATTATGGCTCTTTATTTATTATTATATATATTTTTAAATAAAAATGAGCGATTTCCAGGTTACAATTTTTGTGAAGTGGTAATATGAGCTTACGAAGTAGTAATATGAGCTCGAGCTATACAAAAAAACATTGAGACTAAGCTCAAATTACAAATCGAGCCAAAATATAATGAATTCGGCCTTGGAAACCGAACTACCTCCAAAAATAGAAAATCCTTGGTTTTTCAAGTTTGAGCTTGATAACACCAAATTGGGTCGGAGCTTAATTTGTAAGCCAAAAAAATCAAGCTTGTTTATGTATGGCTTGGGATAAACTATTATTGACCACTTTGTGTTAATAGTGATTACCCAGTGGTTATTGCTATTGTGCCCTAGGGTTGCTTGGCGACTCTGAAGCCAATGGTGTGGAGAACTACGTGGATTTATTTGTATGCCAGATGTGCCTGGGCATTCATAGACCAACGTGGACCCATTATTTTTGACCATTGTCTTCCTCCCTTTGCCTGACTGCCAAGATAAATGCATGAACCTCCTCTTTCGATGAGTGCGTGGCAATATTTGACAACGTTTCACCCTAGCCTACGTGGACATCTGTGTTTTATTCTTTACCAATGCATGGTCTTTTCTACATGACCGAAGTGAGTTCTTATTATTTCTTTACCATTTACCCTGGCTATTTTTTAATTTGACCGATGTAGTGTAAAAATAATGCTTTCGGGCCTGGCATTTTGGATAACCGTTTAACCTCCTTTGAACATGCAGACTTTGTTTATTTGCTTTGAATGTGTGGATAATGCTTCTCTATGGCCTGCGTGAACTTTTTATTTGACTGTGAACTAGTTTAGACTGCCTTTGGCGTGGAAGTGTTGCTTTTTCCTTTGACTTCGTGGCCTTCTTATCCTTCTACCTTGCGTGAACCTCCTTTTCTTGTAAATGCATGGTGGACTGTCTTATTTTACCTGTGCTTGCGTGGGAGAGTTGATGCATGGCCCTTGCTACCTTGGGCTGCGTGAGTGTGATTTCTCTTTCTTCCTTGAATGCGTGAGCTTTTCTTCCTTCTCCCTGAGCGTGGCCTATTCTTTCCTTAGCTACGTGGGCTATTATTTTGGATTTTGTTGTGACTTGAGTGGTGTCGATTACTTTTCTTGTGTGAGTTGTTTTGCCTTTGAATGTGTATGGGAAAAATCCTTGGCTAATGCGTGGACTATGCTAATGGATCTACGTGAAATCTTGCTTCCTCCCTTGACAGTTGCGCATGGGTTGTTTCTTTCTTTTCGCTATCTAAGTGTGGCCTGTGGCTTGTCAAAATGATGCCAATGTTCTCGTTTGTACATTTCCCAATTTTTATATCATAAAACCCTTCTCTAAAAATGTTTCTTCACCCGAAAATAGTAAAGAGTTGAAAATGAAAAACTTCAAATCTTCTATTGTAGAGTTCATGGAGGAAAGTTATGAAGATCCAAGAAGATTTTTTTGATTTTGTAACTGCCTCTTCTTTCTTCCCGTTGAATAGCCAATTCCCAATTTCTTTGGGTAGTGGGCATTAATTGCCAGGAGAATAAAGGAAGAATTAAACTATTTTCCCATGACAATGGCACAGTGAGCTGGCAATTCCCCTCCATTTCTCCACATGGGAAAATGGGAGATATTTTTCCATATGATATCTTGTTGTGGTGGAAAATAGCAAGGGAATTTCCCACAAGCGAGGGAAAATGAAAGCTTTTCCAGAAAAGGAAAAAACATAAGTGGATATCTAATTTGGCATTCACAGTGATTGAAAGCGGAATCATAATTGCCCATGGCAATTGGGGAAAATGAGAAAATTCTTCCAATTTTTTCGAGCAACTTTTATGAGGATTAAATTAATATTTATTAATTAAACACCCTAAAAATTAATAAAATTAATTTTATTAAATAAAAAGGTAAAACATTAATCAATTAATTAAAACACGGTTTGCGACATATTGGGAGAAATAGTTATCCGAAATGGACGAAACAAAGGCCAAAACGATTAGGAGAATAAAATGATCACGATGAAGGTGATAAATTATGAGAAAGGACACTTCAGATTTTTTTTAAATTTTCACATTGTAATTTTGCGAAGTCAAAATTAGTTGATAACAGACCCTTATCAAAGGAATTCATTTATTATTGAGATAAAAAGGTATGAATTCCAAATGACACATACACAATGGAACATGATTTATGTTCAAAGTTTCCTTGTTAAAGTAGATTTAGCTTGATAGTGAGACCTATTTGGAAAACCTCCAATTTTGGCAGAGGTTGGGAGGATGTTGAAAAAGGTTGGGGAGACTAGGTTTACACCTGTTTATAAAATTTTCAGAAAGGATCCAAGGCATTTTCAATAGACCAATTTTGTGCATATACCATGATCAATGCACTCCATGAGGAAACATTTTTGTAAGGCATTTAGTCAAGTAGTTTGCTTACTAATTAAAAACTTCCAGATTTTGCATATATATATATATATATATATATATATATATATATATATATATATATATAACTAAGCACAACTAACTACAATGTACACCAAAAATCCCATCCCATATCGATCGTGCTTTAGTGTATTTCCATATCCACTTTAAAATATCCTATTCTAAAAAATTCAAACTCCACACCTCTTATAAAACATCCAACTAATAAGTGAGAGAGTAAGACCACCCCATGTAGTTGTGTAATGTAATATGGCCTCAAATCCAAATATAACCTTTTAGTTTCAAGATCAATTATCTCATAGACCGATTCACCACACACTAAATGCCATTACAATTGACGGTCCTTATATTATGCCAAAATCCTCAGAAAATATGTTGATAGTGACAAGGTATCCAATATGAACATTAACCCTCACCAATCATTATAAAATTATATTTTAGCTCCAGTTTATTGACCTACATATATAATGTTTAGAATAAAAATGCTTCCAAAGTTTACATAATCTCATCATGTCACCTTTTTTGATATGCGAGTGAATTGAGAATTCAGGAAAACATGGAGCTTTGAGCTTGTGTAGGAAGACAAAAATCCATCCTCCATGAGAGCACCTTCATGCTTTCCTTGAGTTCCTTCTTGGTTCCTTTGGTTATCTTGGTCCACTTGGATTATTATATATTTGTTTTAATTGGTCTATCTTTGATCTTATTTTCCATCTTGATTGTTATGCCCTTTTTATTGATTTTCCCTTGATTGTATGTTGTGCTTGATTGGAAACTCTCTGAGAAATTGAATGCTTATCATACATTGGAATAGGTAGGTCTCCATTATTTTATATAAATTTAATTGGATCATATGACTCTACAAATTTGGAAGATTGTAGGGGAGAGGGAATTAATGGAAGAGGTGGATATGCAAATGTGCCTGAAAAGGACCCTAAATTCGTTGAAAACCCATGTTGTTAAAATGGAAATCAGAATCCTTATGAAGATGCTAATAATTGGAAATGTCCATTAACAAAGGAATTTTAAGTGACACGATTACACATAAAATATTTTAGTGAAGCATTATGACAAGAAAAGGTGGAATTTCTCTTTGTTGGAGAAAAATTATCGGCTGTGATCTCAACCTTCAGAAGCTCGTGATGACAAGAAAAGGAACACAAAGGTAAGGGCCCTAACCATCCCTTTACCTTGCATGTTTTCCCTAATGAGGATATGTGTAAACATATACTTAACGAAGAAATTAAAGTAAAAATATGGGAATTTTATTTGTTTTATTGAATGGTAATGAGCTGCCCTCTAGAAGGTTTTTTGATGATTGGATTAATGTGCTGTTGGGGAAAAAATGGGGATGCATATTTCCTTCTGTAGAATGGTGTAAAAAGGTGTATTAATTTTTAGGTTTAAAAACTACAATATGTAGAGAAGAGCTATTAGAAAACCATTTTGAAATGTAGAGAAATCCTTTTTCAAATCCCTCCCCTACAAACCAAGCCTTGACTACCAAGATATTTAAGCCAAAACGGACCCAAGATGGATCTAACAATAAAATGTGCTTATGAAAATTTTATACTTGTTTCCAAATTCCCTAAACTTCTTGGCAGAGTTCTCAAAATTGAAGAAACTAGAGTGACCCTCTCCAACATGAATGCATGCATTCTAATTTCTCTTAAATCATTCAACCCTCTCCCTTATGTAATATCATTTGGATGTCCTAATATGATTTTTTCATGCCCATTATTAGGGCTGGGAGGCTTAAAAGAAAGCATGTTTTTTTTGCAAAAACAAAGGGCATACTAAAAAGGAATTCCCATTGTTAAAAATAAACAAGAATCCACTAAATAGACCTAACAATTCTTGAGAAATATATATAGACATGGTTACTATACAAAACCAACAATTATGTGGTGCAACACTAAAAAAAATGTCTCTAATGATGATAAAGTTTCTTCTAAGACAAGAACAAGATCCAAATTCCTCCCACTTTTCATTGCACAACCACTTTGACTAGCAAAAATACCTGCACCATTTTTTTGTGATTCAGAAATCCACCGTTTCCTCTTTCATGACATAATCACCTCTTTTCTTCACAAGAAGGTAACAACCATTGGTCTAGCAATAGGGTTTGTATTTTCACTACATAAAGTACAAAAAACATGTTTTTTAACACATTTTTTTATTGGGATTCATTCTTCTTCGAGTTTAATTTTTCAAAATCACCAAGAATAAGCTCATTGAAACTGTATTCATTTCCTCCTTCACATTTGTTAAAAATATCTATTTGGTTTCTTCCACAATGGCTGAATTATTATTTATAAATTTACATGTGTGTAGTATAAATTATTCCTTCTTGAAAACTTACAAATACTCCTCATTCGATTGTTTCAAGAGTTGGTTATTTCTAAGTTTTAGAGGTGTTGTGCTGCAATTTTTTTGGAGAGGTCATTATGTAGACAACTAATTTTCTATGTTTTATTTCCTTTTGCTCACATTCCAACCACCATTTTCATGCTAAACTAGCCACCTCTCTTTTCTTCATTCCTTAATACCATTTTCTAATTTTCTCACCCAAATCAACTAGATTTTACACATTGAAAGGAGCTTGAAGATGAGGAGACAAAGGAAACACCACAAACAACACTGGAAAAAACTACCACAACACTATAGTGACCAGATTGGAGGTGTATTTCAATTTATTTGAAGCTTTATTATAGTATTGATTATAATCTTGAGAAGTTAGTTACATTTTTGATAAAGAAAAAAATATCTTTGTTTTTTCTTGCAAACGTGTTTTGTGGCTTCATTCATTTGTTGAATTTATAACATGAATATTTTATTAGGGATAATCAATTCCTAGCCTATCTTTATGGGTTTTCTTGAGAAATTATTGAATATAGAAGGGTAGAAATATAAAATTATTTTATTATCTTTTGTACTTTCATTAAAAGGTGAAGCAGTTTTGCCCCGGAAAGTTTGTCCAAAAAATGGAAATAAATTTTGAGAATCTTCCCTTCCCAGTAAGCTTGAGGAAGAAACTCTACCGTAAGATGATTTTATTTTCATTGCTTGTTAAGTGCCATATTCATATTTTCAAAAGCTTCCCTATCGGTTTTAGTAGTTTAAAATGCTACAACAGAGAAACAACTCTACCTGGTTATTCTTTGTTTAGTTTATTTTTGTTTAAAAGAGGAAATTAGTTAATCCTTGATTTATTTGTCTATTTCTTTAATTCACCAGCTTCTTATTCATCTTTAGTAGTTGAAAATGATTAAAAAACACTAGTTAGTGTTTACTTTAGTATATTTCTTATAAAAGTTCAAATGTGCAAAAACCTCAAAAAGAAAGGTTTAAAAAGTTTGTTTGTTTTATTAAATGACTGATTAGAAGTGAATTTTATAAATCAAATAAGTTGTCTTTCTTACTTTCAATTTTTTAAAATTCTCTTTTCAGTTATTTGTTCATTGTTATATCTTACAATAGTTTAGGAATCAAAACGAAAATTAAAAACATAATTATTAGGAACTGACACTAATCATTCTTAGCATCTAATTCTCCTTTAGCCCCTTTTTCATTCTCATTGATTCTCATGAGTTGAATCCAACTCATGACTATTATTGATCTGGCTTAACCTTGTAGAAGAATATTTGAATCCATCATCGACCCATAGGGTATTAACCTTTACTAGGGAGACATAGACTTAGGACTACACGTGTTGGTATTTCTCTCCCCCCTACCCCCATAGATTATTGGCCAGTTAAAATCTTTGAATGAAAATTTATCCGTAGCCAAGAAATTCTAGGCCAACGAAAAAAACTACATTAGACACATCATTCACATTGTTGCATGACCCTCTCTGGAGATGAATACCTAGAAACAAATGATCATTTCTCAAAGGTTCATCAACTTGGTCGAATAATTTTTAGCGTGATTGATACATATAAGGAATTATGTGAAAAAATTATCTTAGATCATACTATTTCATGCACATAGATAAGGAGATATTTTATTATCTTTGACGAATAAGTCTCACACTTACAAGTTGATCGATTAAGAGTTTCTCTCCCACCACATATTGATCCTTAACCACCCTCAATTTCACCATATTTAACACCCCTATTATTTACATCATCACATTCCATTTCCCATCGTCATAATATCCTCCACATTTTGGTTTTCTCAACCCAACCTAGAGAATTTGAGTGCACGAGACACTCGTGTCACTTTCACATGTATAAATTCTAGTGAAGCCAACGTGAAAGACTAGTTATTTCTTGATTCCCTTCTTTTTAAATTTTTTTATTCCATCTTCTCTCTCTCCCATTATTCTATGGGTTCTATGTACTCTTTGAATATGCTGGTCAAAATTTTGAGAGACCCATTTTGGGTCTTGAATCTTACTATGCTCAAATGTATTCTTAACACCCTCCTTCTCTCTCTGTCTAGGCCGATAAATATACTAATAACGTGCAAGTGCAGACTCTCCCTACCTATATTCCAAAATTAACTAGTAGCGTAAGGATAGAGGAGGTCAACCAACCCAAGAACACCCAATATGGTCAATATGATTAAAATATCATGAAATTCATTGATGAAACTAACATGTAAACAAGAGACTTGTGTAGATCATAAATTAGCTTACAAATCTTAGATGATAATTTTTTTGCATGAAATTGTGTATAATATATGATTCATTAAAAAAATTTAGTCTCAGACCTTTAATTTTTCAAATAACAATGTTACGACTACACAACTTTAAACTACCCCTTTGCATGCAAAGAAAAAACATGAACATTGAAAAATTCATGAAGGGGTATCACTCATCCGCTTTGAAGAACAACATAAATTTTACTCCCAAGAAAATATTTCAATCCTCTCTGAATGATCTCATCTCCAATTTAGTGGGACAAATTCTAGAGTTGGAAAATACTCAACCATGACAATCAACCCCTGTGACAAGTAAAATTTTGGGTTATTCCATGAATGGTAAAAACTACATTCCCACTACCAATATCCAACCAATACAACAATACCATCAACAGGGTTACCCAATGTAATCTAGCATAGGATATATCCTCACATGGGTTGGTATATTAGGAATGGGTTCTTATCCCTCATATGCATATCCTACCCATGATCCTTTCAACAATGTCTATCCATATGTTTCTCCCACTAATGTGGTTAGTTTTAACCAATTACCTACACATGCATTTTTTAATCCCATACCTCCTTATATCCATATATATTCAAAATATACCCAATTAGACATGTATACATTCCTTAGTCCATCTTCACAATTCTAACGAATCACATATGCTCTGAGTAACACATATGCTACTTCCTAATAAAAAACCTCCTCCCCCTCCAGTTTATCCAAAAAATTCTATGGTGGAGTCCTACATAATGGGAACTTATGTATAATACTTGAAACAACCCCCCAATTTCATGATCTTAGGTGTCACGCTTCTTGTTCATTATTGTACCTTTCCAAATATAAAGGATAAGGAGATCCAAATGCCCATATGAAGGCATACACTATCACAATTATGAAATTACTCCCTTGGGACATCGTGGTCAACAAAATATTCCCTAAGAAACTCAAAGGGATCACATTAGATTGGTAGTATAGAGTCCCTCAAGGTTCTATATAGTCATTCAAATTAATTATCACTAAATTTGTTAAAGCACTCGATATGACCAAGTTGTTACATATAACAATTAGAGAGTTATTGCATATCAAGTAAGAGAAAAATGAATCTTTTTCCCATTTCATATCAAAATGGTGACATGTTCTTTATTAATTTTCAACACACCCAACATGGAATAAATGGAACTCTAAGACCTTTTCCTCCATTCACTTAACCAAAAAACCAAGGAAGAGGTGTAAAACTTCTCCTTTTACACTTTTGAAGGATTCCTAGAGGGAACCTTGTGCATTGACCAAGAAACCATTAATAGAGAGTGTCATACATATAGTTCAAATGATAAACTGATAGCTCCAAACTAAAACAATAGAATTTATCAGAACAATAGTAAAAATTAACCACATATCCAAGGATTTGAATCATAATCATGGTGCCATCACAGATGACGTTGGAAATAAAACTAAGAAGCTAACATTGTTAACAATGGTAATATGAATACAAATAATAACAAAAAAATGGGGAATAAAAGGAATCCCAACTCTATCTCTTCATTGAAATTGGCTGACTTTAATCACCCTCTGCCTTGAAAAAACCAAAACTAAAACCAATACCAAAACCCCGGTTAAGGGTTGCCAAACTATGCATACAAAAACTAGTTTCAAAATAACAATCAAGGATTTAATTAAAAAAAAAACAAAATCAAAGGCATAGGGATTATAATCCCAAATTATATTGTGGTTTTCATAGATTTTTGGGTCACAATGCTAATACCTTTATAGAATGCAAGAAGTTTATTTAATGACTCCCTGAAGATCAACAATAGTTATTCATTGACATGTTTCTAGAAAAATCTTAGGGATGCATACAATTTGGTTACATAGGACCTATTTCACCCCAAAACATAATTTTGGGTAGATACCAAGATCCTTTACCTAAACCACCTACATATGAAAAATAAACCCCTCATAACACAAAGAAATTTGCGTCAAGACACTAAAAATGAAGCCTCTACTTCTAAAAACTCTAGAGTATCTCTCAACCTAAATCAACAAAACAAAATGAAGATTGTGGAATTGGTTGAATCAGATTCTAAGACATAAGTCAATGTGACAACCTAAATTATACAGTACACTTGACATCCCTCCACCACTTACTTCATGCTACAAGATGACACTCATATTTTCCTCAATCCATTAAGGGCATATGATTTGATTACAGACCTGATTAAGACATTCTCTCACATATAATTTCTTAACTCTTTGAATAGTTCATTGACCCATCACTTTGATCTCCCCGATGAACTAATTATTGGACATATAGTCCATGTCATGCCTTCTCCTTAAGCCCAAATCAATCACATTAATTTTCGCAGACATCCTCTAGGGAAATATGATAGACACACCGATTACATTTTCGATATAAGTAAAATGTTATCTGATGTCGAGATATCGAGAAGAGGAGATCCTACCTTTTATTTGAAAGTGTGGGTTTATAAAAATTATGTCAAGAGAGAAATGATTTATGAAGGGGATTCCATAAACATAGTTCCCTTATCTTTCTTGTTAAAATTAGGTTATGGGGAAACTAACTCTTCTTCAAATAGAAACACCTTGTGAGGCTATGATAGTATCAAGGAAACTTCAATTGGAACTATAATCCTCCTTATTTACGTTGAACCAAAAAATAATTCTAATGGAATTCTACATCATAGATATAGAAATAAACTACAACATGTTATTAGAGAGATCCAAAATCCTAAATTCATAAGGTGAAGGCTATCCCTTCCACCTTGTTCTAAAAATTCATGTTCTTATAGTTAGGAAAGGTTTTTGTCCCTCATGAAGATCATAGGCCATTTCGCATATAATTGGCGAATATTAAAAGGAAGACTAGAATTCATGTTGAATTTGAAATCCCAACAAATCAAATGGAAAAATAATATCCATCAAAGGGGTTGGTAATGACTAGAAGCTGAAGACAATTGAAACTGCAAAAAAGAGTGATGAAAAGATAACTACTGCAAAGATAACATCCATTAAAACTATGACTGAGATCATCAAAATATTAAAAATTGACTCACCAAATTTGACCCATATGAGATTGGTAGTCTTCTAAGCCCATCCTCTCTTCCTATAAATGATTATGTAGATATATGCATGGTATAAGTATAAAAAATGCGAGAAGAGTCTTCTAAGGAGGTCATAAATTCTCACTTTCTTGCTGATCTCTAGAAACTCCACTATGATGGAGAAAAATGTTGCTATGGTACAGGTGTTAGGGTGATCTTAAATTATTATAAAGGTAAGGTCATGCCATTTAAATTTAAATTATATTTTGAATGCACCAATAATAACATTTTGTATGAAGCCTTACTCCTATGTCTCATAGTCACCAAGAGGTTAGAAATTTGGAACCTTATAGTCCTTGGGGTTTCTAAATTGATTGCTAATCAAGTTTTTGAGGTATATGAGACGAAAGAAGAACACCTCAAATCTACAAATAAGATGTGTGAGATAAACAAATATTTACATTTTATTTCCATAAATCCTATTCATAGAGAGAAGCCAATTAGCTAATTTTATGGCTTCTTCTTCTTCACGATTTTTCCCAACTAAAAATTTGTTAGAAATTGTGTTTATTATGTCCATAAGACTAGAAACCTTAGTATATAAGATGCCAAACATTGTAATCCTACCTTACGTAGAAAACAATAATGAACTCATCACTATAAAATTTACTAAAAATGATGACACAATCCTAGGGTTCTTACATGCATACAACAATCTTTCCCCAAATCACTACAAGATAGGATTTTCCCTCATCCCCCATTATTTGACCTATTTTGGATCAAAATATAGTTTGAGATATTCTGCACAAGAATTTAAAATATTTTAAGCAGAGGATGAAACTTTTAAACCTCTTCCTACTCCCCTAGAGTTTGAGGAAGGGAATTCTTCTTTAAAAGATGATACTATTGACATCAACATCAGAACTGATGCAAATCCTAAGATTCTAAAGATAATTTCTTCACTCTCCCTTAAGGAAGTGTAGGAATATACTAATATTATTAAGGAGCATGCTCATTCCTTTTATTTCACCTACAAGGATATGTTTATAATTAATCTTTATGTATTCGTCCATAACTTGGTGACTAAACTTAACACCGAAATTGTTGAGAAAATTTTATAATGGATGATACCAAAGGTTTATTTAGTGGTAAAAGAAGAAGTGATGAAAATTATGTAGGTAAGGTTTATCAAACCCATGGACTACTTTATGTGGTTCTTTGATATTGTCCTGGTCCTTAAAAAAGAATTACAAGATCATACTTTGCACAATTTTGAGACATTAACAGAGCATACCCTAAGGACTATCATTCATAGAAGTTATTACCGATACAAAAACTAGGTATGAGATGTTGTCCCTCATGGATGGGTTATCTGGTTACAACCAAATACGAAATTCTAAGGATGAATGTGTTAGCAATTTAACTTACCCTGAAAGATAAGTCAAATGAGGTTCGACAATTTTTTTTTTAAAGATCCCTTGTACAATGAATTTCCAAGTCTTAGAGTCTAATAGTGAAATTTTCAGATTTTCAGAGTTTTTATTTTGGAAGTTTTCTCAGAGTCTGAAAGTCTGAAATTCTTAAATTTTTAGGTTTTCGAGTTTTCAGAATTTGGAGCTTTCGTTCAAATTTTGTTGTTTTCGCTTCATTTTTTCCGAAGTACGAAATCCTAAATTTCCAAATTTTTAGACTTTCAGGTTTCAGAAATTTTCATCACCAATTCACATTTTGTTTCTAATTTCCCCGAAGTCCAAAATCCTGAATTTCTGATTTTTCAGACTTTTGAGTTTTTCGGGTTTCAGAACTTCAGAGTTTTCTTGAGCATTTATTTCTTCACCAACCCCGTATGGATCGGATTTTTTCCATAAATTCCAGGTTTTTCTATTTAAACTCATTTTTCTACAGTCATTTTCACCTAACAACAATCTCTGACATCCATTTTTTCTTGTTTTTTTCAACGTCCTTTTTCAAGGTATGTTAATTTTGTTATTTCTTTTTGGTTTTAGATTTTCTTTTTTGTTCTCGTCTCCCGTTTTCTTTCCTTTTTTTTTCTTCGGTGTTTTCAAATAATGGACTTCCTACTCACCATGTTCTCATTTTTTAGTTATCTTCAGTTTCTTAGGTTGTTCACAAAATCATCTCGAGGTAGATCTCGAGTTTTCACAGAATTGCTAGTTGTACTTTGGGAAAACTCACTTCAGAGGAGATTACTTCGAAACTTTTAGAAAACTCACTTCAGAGGAGATTACTTTACTTTGAAACTTCAGGAATCGTTGCAGGATTTCGGGAGAAATCATTTCGGAGACTGCCATTTCAGAGGAAGTGTTTTTGGAGAAATCACTTTGGAGAAAGGAGTTTCGGGAAAAATCATTTCGAAGATTCCCATTTCGGAGAAATTCACTTCGGAGTTTTGGGGAAACACACTTCAGGAATAAGCATTTCAGAGAATTTTTTTGGGAAACTCATTTCAGAAAAATTTCTTTTAGAGGTTTTCATTTCGGAATTTTGAACACTCTCGTTTCAGGATTTCTTTCGGTGTTTTTTCTTTTCAAACTTTCAGAACTTGGCATTTCGGACTTTTGGAGATCCTGATTTCAGAGATTTCTTTAAGAGATTTTCATCCTACAGAATTTCAGATTTTTTCTTCTTCGGCTTCCGAAATCCAGAACTTCATGTCTACTTCTACTTCAAAAGAGAAAGAGAAGATGAAATATTCATTCCTTGGAGTTGCTCCTCAGTATTTCCTATCCTCTGACCTAGGTAACATAGGGGATATTGACTTAGGTCAGATTGACTTCCCAGATTTCTAGAGCAGAGTGAAGGCTCCTAACAAGAAGCCATGGATGTAGGCAATTTATGACAACAGGCTTGTCCTTGCGGCTGGTTTTCCTGATTTAATGCATTGTCCCGAGTTTGTTCTAGCTGTAGCTGCCCACTTCGATGCAGATTCTATGTCAGTTAAGGATGATGATGACAAGGTGTTAATTCACCTAGATCCTAATTTATTTGAATATCTTCTCAGGCTATGATTCCAAACTATGCCACTATTTCACCCAAAAGCACAGTAGAACATTGGAATAATGATGTTGATTCTTGTACCAAGATTATCATGAAAAGCTACTTGGCTAAGAGCATGGAAAAGTTTCCAAAAACCTTGTACAGGGCAGACTTCATCCAGGAAGTCAATGACATAATCATACTACTGAGTTGAGTCTCAGGCCTCCCAGCTACCAAGGAATTCTAAGAGTGGATGTTTTTATACATTTCCACTATCAAGAAGAACAAGGAGCTTATCAGGTGGGGAGAGCATATTAGTAGCTCCATTTGCTATCAGCTGGGCAGAGTGTCAACCACAAACTCATTTTACATGACATCATTCATGGTCTACACTGCTGTTGCTATGGGAGATTTTCTCGGATTAAATACCAAGGGGGTTTGCATCACATCCCAGATTTATGATTTCTATCCCTAGCTCACTCTGAGTGAGGGGTGCAAGCACTTTCAATGGGTTAACGATGCTTTCTTCATAGTCATCCGCTACCACTTTGACAAAGAGTTGTACAATCAGATAATTTCTGATGAGGCCTTCAAATAAGTGCGGGAATGGGGAGCTATCTATCTCCAATTTACCACTTTCACCTACATTCGAATTATGGGTTTCGTTGGTGCCCCTAGCAAATTTCCAAGGTGTCCTATGGAAAAATGGGTTCTACTGGAGTTAGTTCGACAACTATTGGATTACCATTGGATCTAAAACAATCACCATAAGGCAGGAGTGCATTTTCCAGTTTCGATTGGCAGGTATACTTGTCAAAACATTCACAAAACCAAGAATGTAGACACAAAGATGGCCGAGGTAACCCTACAGACTTTTCATCCAAGAACCAACTTCGACTACTTGGGAAAGTTCGGCGAGACAGGACGTTCGAATTCCCATACATCTGAACTAGAGGACATCTAGATTCATTTTCGGGATGAGTATATCATCCGACAAAGAGATTATGAAAGATTGGACGTAGAGAAAATTCACCAGTATGGGATAGCTGAGATCCCGGAGGATTTGCAAGATGATGGTGAAGTATTGGATGAAGCATATAAGACTGAAGGTATTGCTGATCGACCACTTCCATAGATTGATTGGTATCAAGAAGAATGCTCCAATACAAAAGATAGAGCGGGTCCCATTCTTCAAAGGACCTACAGGTGGTTGGATACTTTTGGAATCAAACCCAAAGGGTGTGAGCAGGTTATAAGTACAATAGCCCCACCAGTCTTAAGCCCAAAAGTAACCACAAAGGGAAAGAGGTCAACTCATAAGACCCCCACAGTGCCAATAAAATTTTTGTTTGTTGTTGGAATTTCATCTCTTCCTCATACTCCCGTTTCTCAGGAAATACCTATAGCCAAGACTGGGGTGGATGTGATTGTGGTAAGAAATTCTCCTAATTGTTCGCAAGGTTCATCGCTTCCTTCTTCTCTTCCATCATCCCTTCCTCCATTAGTTCCTCCCACTTCTGCCAGCATTTCATCTTTCCCATCTCCTTATATGGCCGAAGTATTCTCATCCCTTCTAGCTCTCACGGATGGAGAGAATATTGGATCACCTTTCCATCCTCCATTTCCTGTGTCACTTCCTTTTCCTGCCATTTCATCTTCTAGTACCATTGTATCAATTCCCACTGTTGTGTTAACATCCACCCCATCCATCATTTCCACCTCTATCCAAATGCCCATGAATGTTCCCAGTACCCTTGCCTCAACTTAGACCTTAATTTCCACACCTACCACTCCATCTTCTTCATTATTAGCTATTCCAGAGTGGTTATTTAGGAAAATCCCCAAGCAGAAAAATAAGGTGCCTCTAGGAGATGTCATGGATCTCAGCATCTTGGAGAAAACACCCAAAAGATAGGCCAAGAGACCAAGGACCATGTCAAATCTGACAGTAAATTTTTTCGGAGATTGGGTAATAGAGGTCGCTACTCCTACTGAGGGAAAAACCAAGGAAACAATCACAGCTGTAGATTATCAGATTTCTAGATTTTCATTAGGAAAGGCCACTCATGAGGGGGCCAAACAGGATGTTCACACTGCTATGGGGGCCCTGATGGAAAAATACGACAAGGATAAAGCTACAAAAGATGAGCTAAAGGCTAAGGTCGAACAACTCACCTCTTTGTTACAGAGAGTTACACATCCCATTTCATCTACTGAGTCCTCATCTACTACGGCCTTAGCAATTTTAGCTTCTATTGATGAATTCTCTTATCACGAGCTCGAGAAACTTGGCCAGAAAGGGAGATCAATAAATGGGTGGATCGAATGAATACTGCAGGAAGCAAATCCTTTGATCAAGGAAGCTGTGGAAATCTATAATGATTTACAGGAGGAAAAGATAACTATTCAGAAGATGGATGAGGCTTTCTCTGAGGAAAGCAACAATCTGAATCTGAATCTAGCAACATGGGAAGAGGTTAGGGCAGTGGATTCTGACTTGCTTCTTCAGGAAGGGGTGATTGATGATGCTTCAAAGTTGTTTAAATATCAGAAGGCTATGGAGTTCAGGTGCCAGGTGTTATAAGACTTGATTAAAAAATTGGACGATAAGTGACTAGAGATCACAGACGCCTTGAATGACATGTTAGAATAATTTGATATTTCTCATTGAAAATTCTTCAATGAGAATATCGATGCCCTCCCTGAAGAACAGATTGAGGAAAACTTCAAAGACTTGGTGAAGAGGGATGATGATGTCACAAGAACTTTTAATTTTGATTCGACTTATCAAATGGTCTTGTGCTAGAACTTCATAGAAAGGATGTCCAAGGTCATGTTCAAACTGAAGAGAATACCAACCCAAATTACCAGGGAGATCGAGACAGCAAACATAGTAAGTCACTATGCATGTGGACCTGAAGATGAAGAAATCTAGGGAATAATCAAACATTTTTTTGAATACAATCAAAGACTGACTGTATGGAAGGAAAGTCAGGAGGAGCTCGAAAAAATTGAACAAGTTACAGAGCCAAATAAGGGTTGAACAACCATGGAAGGACAAACTTGAGCTCCAGATCGGTCAGAATTGCAGGGTTAACTCGGTCAAACCCTTGCAATAGTTTTGATATTTTCATGGGATCTTGTTCCCTTAATTTAATGACATTTCTATTTTTAGTAAAGTGTTAGTTAAGGGCCCAGCTGTAATGGCTCAGCCTAAGGAACTTATAAATAGATGAATGCTTAGAGTTCAGATATACAATTTTCGAGATTTTGGTGATTTTACTCTTCAAACTTGGAAGAGTATTTTCATATATTTGTGAAGTCCCTTTTAATTTTATTGAGAATTACACTCTGCCATTTGAAAGTCTAAATTACTGTGTGAAATAATTATTTATTACATGCTTTGTGAAAGTGATTCCTTAGTATGTTTGAGTAACTTGCCTTTACTTCAAATTATTTACTGTATACCAAGATTAAGTGATGAGGTTATTTTCTCTTCAGCTGTGATTGTATTTCTCCTGCTATTGATTGGAGGTTACACTATCTTTATTTTGCGTAAAGTGGGTGTTTAAGATGTGCTTGTGTTGATTTTTCCAATAAATTTATCTATGTATCTAAAACCAAATCGTGTTCTTTCTCTTTTGTATAAGTTTAATAAAGGAACATGTGTTTCTAGTTTTTGGTACTCGTACCCTTTTTAGTTACAATAGGTGAAAGTGATTTAGGATGCTAGCATCTCACTCACATACCCCTTCCAAAAGTTGAACGTCCCTGCTCTTTAGTGCATCACCACTTCTAGTTTAAGATTTATTTCTTTGATCTTAGGAAGAGTCATAACACCTAGTTTAAACAAAGGAAGCTGACCTTCTTCGGAGGTTCACCTCAAACCCAAGTCCCATAGCTTGAGAGGTGATCCCATGTGTCACTATCACACCAAATGTCATGATTCATTTTCAAGCCATTCAGGGGGTGCAGTGATTTTGTGACAACAAGATGAATGAATACACTTTAACTACTCCTTGGGGAACCTTTTATTACGTAGTCATGTCATTCGACTTAAATGACACTAGTTGTACTCATTAAAAGGTGATGAATTATATATAACACGACCTCATCCATGAAATCATTGAAAATTATGTGGATGAACTTATAACAGAGGATAGAAAGAGAAGTGATCACATCGAGGTCCTATTAGTGAAATAATTTGTCACAAGGCCAAATTATCTAATTTTCACCAACGCTCTAGGACTATGTCCCTCATTCTTGTGAAAGGGGAGGATCTATTTTATTGAATGTAGATACAACAAATATTGTGGGTAGCCAATGGGCTGGGGAAAACATGGGAACACTCCATTGAACTTGCGGTAAATGCTTGCACCTAGTGCAAGGGAATAATTTTCTTTAGAGGTGAGATAGTAGGAATGAGAACTTAGAGAGAGGGGTTAATCTTGTAAATAGACTCAAAAGGATTTTTACAAGTTTTAACCAAAATTTATCCACACAAAATTAGAAGAAAACAAATTTTTAGATAATGGAAAAACATAATGAATCATGAAAAAAAAATTTCATTCATCCATTCATCAAAGGCTATAACACATTTCTTGGTTATACAAGATTGTCACATACACAAAGCTAAAAAAGAGAGAGGGAGTAAACATATGGAAAAGAAATATAAAAATTCCATCATTTGCTTGTGTTATTGTAGTGCACTAGCTATCTACTCAGAGACTCACAAATTGACAACCCTTTTAAATGAGGGAGTCATACAATACATACATTTACTAAATTAATCTTTGCCTACCCCCCACATGAATTTTCACTAACCTTTGCAACTTGTGACCTTTCACATCCCTAGGAAAGAAAGTGAATCCCTTTTTATTAATTAGAGGAAACTCATTACAATGTTTAACAATAAGTAAAATTTAAATGAATAAGACTGAAGCGAAAAGTAAACCCTCCTTAATGAAGAAATATAACATGAGAGAAGAGAAGAAGGGGGTGGGAAAGAGAGAAGAGAGGAGATAACTAATCTTAATAAGATGGTGCATTAGCTGATGAAGATCCACTTTCTAATAGAATCTGGGAGAGTTCTCCTGGAAAGATCTTGATAACCTTGAAATATATGGTGAAATAATCCACTACATGCACAACCTTCTTTGCTTGAGGAATGTACTCAAATATTAGAGCATTAATCCAATTCTTCGAAGTATTGTTGATACTTTTGCATTTTGTGAACCAGAATTGATGCTCCTTTATAGTATTGGAAATAACACATCTGATCTTTGCAAGAGATTCCAAGGTGTCTTTATTGAAGGAGAATGGGTCTTCACCATCTTATTTAAACTATTGCTCGAATGGATTCAAGAGACCATTCACTGAGGTGTTTTCATTTACCACGAGTACTCTAAGCTTTTGCACTTCCTTGTTGATGTATTACTATATCTTCAAAGTGATCTCATCACATGAATCCAACTCATCAAGAGTATGACTCAACATCTCATATCGAGAAACCAAAGTTTTGGATCAAATTGGAGACATGTTTTATGCTGCAGAGTTGGAAATTTTTTTGCTTGCCAATACAGAACAATTGATGTTGCCCATCTCAGTCACCAGTGGAAATACTTGATCCCAATGCTATTTTTATTTTTCAATCTCATCCCTAGTTATCTTCAATTTTGTGGCAGTGGCACAATAATTCAAAAAGTGAAATAATTTATGGAAACAAGGTCCTACATTTCTCAAGGATTTTTCTCACCCACTTGTCATTGGCCCTACCTTGTATTGTGTAACCCTGCATACTCTTGATTGATTATGTATCAAAGTTACTAATTGGAGTGAATTATTTAATTGGGATATATGGGATGACATTAGGTTCCATGAAGGATTGAACATATGAAGAGAGTCTTGTTCAATCTTCTCCTTGTACTCCTCATTTCTTGTAAGGCAAGTGTAAGATTATTTGAATAGATGAGAATCTCATT
This sequence comes from Taxus chinensis, assembly GCA_019776745.2. Classification (NCBI taxonomy): domain Eukaryota; kingdom Viridiplantae; phylum Streptophyta; class Pinopsida; order Cupressales; family Taxaceae; genus Taxus; species Taxus chinensis. The sequence goes on along the minus strand of CM034147.1, from coordinate 350,997,473 downwards.
CATGTGTTGCTGGCCCCAAAATAATTTTGTTCATTTCATAGTCATATGGGGTCATCTCACCAATGGGATTTACTAACTTAGACAGAGATACTTCCACATACTGATTTCCTTAAGCACCACTGAAGAAGTGAGAAATAATTTTACCTTTCTTACCTCACTTTGCTTTCACCATCATTGAAATGATTTCAAAATAAGGTACCACTAAATATTAGAATGTGTCTCTCCTCTAATCATTTATTGCACCCATGAGAATATATCCATTGTCTTAGGTTCAACACTAGGAATGATTACAATTTTAGGCTCAATACGGGAAGGTACATCCTACATTTGTTAAGTTGGCTCAACCGTAGAGGAAGAGATGCTTAGAGACTGATGTGGAATTAATGTATGAGAAGGATCAATTTATCCTTGTTCCAGATCTTCTATAGGGTCTTGAATGACTTTTTATTTCTTGTGCAGCCTCTTTTGGGGGGAACTTAGTTTCCATTGATTTCATTTTTGTGGGATCTCCTAAGTAGAGATCGAGGCCCTCTTAATTTTCTTATGCACTGAGAGATGAGATGTATGTCTTACAATATTCTGAAGACTGAATGATTCAATGAGTTCAACCCTCTTCTGTTAGATATCACAAGCACTGAGAGGGGGGTGAATCAACGCTTAGCACAATTAAGGTCTTTTAAATTTTTCTATTTTACTTAACTTGAATTAGTAGTTAGATTATGAGAACAAAAATAACTTCAATCAAGAAACACATATGAGCATGACATAATGTTTATAGTGGGAAACCCAAGAAGGTAGAAAACCCACTTTGAAACCAACCTCTTTATTTATAACACCAATTCTAATGCACTGATTTACAACTGATTAACCACCCACTTAATCACTGAAGCACCAACTTCAAAAGTTCATATAAGAAACTACTTGATGAATTCTAAGCACCTAATCAACTGGATTTGTACAAGAAACACCTACTTCTTTAGTCCAAATACCTACTCAGACAATATTTGTAATATTCAATTGACCATATAGCTACCTTGTTTCTCCATTAACAAATCATGATCACTTTACTAGTGCACTTCATTTAACAATTCACAATTCACCTATTTATCTGATTTTGCAACTTATAATTGACCTTGATTTCACTTGCTATATCATTGTCTCCATGATTATCAGATTTACAACTTTGTTCTTGAGAAATTAGATCATTTTTTTGTACCATTGTCCTCTCATATTCATAGTATCTTCACACCTGCCATTTTATTAACCTCTCACATCTTATTTTCTTAGCATTGTCTCATCAAAATTCAAAAATCATCAATCACTATATGTTGCACACATCCGTCCTCTATATATATGTCTCCTCTATTATATTTTTCATATCTTTTTATTTTCTTCAATAACACACATTTCTTTGTTTTTTGATCAGAGACATCAGTTATTTATTAGTTCTTAATTTTCTTTTATTTTCCTCTATCTCTCACCACATTCACTATCCAATACCTCAAGGAATTTGAGACTTGCACCTTTTTAACTTCTATACCATCATTACATTCTTGTCACTATGTAAAAAATTTCACCTTCCCTCCAAGACTTCAAGCACTTAAAACTTCATGTGATTGAAAGTCAGAGGTCTTTTAACATTTCACTTTGTATACAAAAGACAAGAAGATCTTTCCAGATTCCCACAAAGTGCTTGGAGAGTATTCCATGAGTTTACAACTAATTAGACACTTCAAGTTTTAATAAACAAACATTCAACTCGAATTGAGAAGCCCTTACATCATTTTCCTTAATATAATGTGAGATAGACTTGAAAAAGTTGACAAGCCTATGAGTTTCAGGATTTGACATAGTAAAATGTGCATTCAACTCATGAGGATTAAGTGACTTGAGTAATTCCTTTCCTTTTGAAAGCTTGACAACAAAATTTGAGTCACCCTTCAAACTAAAGTTCAATTTGGAGAAACAAATTCACATCTTTGTTCTTACACACAGTCTGTCATTTTGAAGTCTCCACTGATTTTAAAACCAAGTGTGCCAAACATGCATTCAAACATGAGGACTATTGTATTTATGTCTCTTTGATCTTCACAAAGGTCAACCATGCTTTGAGAGACTTTCTTACAATTACCACATTGTCCACTCTTTCACTTTTCATAGATGAGTATTGTCATGGGAAACAAGGCAAATTTTATGTATTTAAATGTATTAGAGCTTATTAAACCACCAAGTGTAACCTAAAACATTTTTTGATACCTTTTAAACTTGATGCACACCAAAGAAAAACTATACTTGTGAGAAAAAAGATAGGAACTTATGTAAAATTTGTTTTACTGCCAAATGACTGATTATGCACAGGTCCAAAAATGTATGTCAAGAAATACTAGTTCCATGCTTGATGAAATGTCCTAAAACATTTTACATAAAAATCATGACTACCCCATATAATTTTCCCCTGAATTTCTTGAATTTTGAGTGGAGGATTTTTGAGCTTCGAGCAAAAAGAATGTGTAAAAATCCTAGATCAAGGTTTGTCGACAGACATGGCCCAAGAGCTCTATTAAATTTGATTTCTTGCTCAAAAATGAATGAAATCAAAAAATTTAAACTTATTGGTATTTTTGAGACCAACTTCCACACATTCAAACTAAAAATCACCTTTGAATGAGCTCCATTTCCTCCTAGTAAGCTCAGTTTTCAAGTATAGTGGGGTACAAGATGGCAATATAATGGTTTTTGAAAAAAAACCACCTTTGATAACTTGAGTCAATATATACATGTTAAAATGAGATCAGATATGAGTAGAACATCTTTAGAAAAGATCACAAATATCACTGTTAGACCAATAACTTACACTTCATGTTTTGTTCATGTTAGCAAATGGAAGCACAATTTACTCATTGACATTTTTTCAAGAAAAAAAACCTCCCTTCACTCACCTTATCACCATATCCACTTGTGAAGAATAATATTGAAATTAGTACCATGAATTTTGAAGCACCTTTGAGGTCATACTTCCTTGAACCATGAATTTTTCAAGCAATTACATATGTAGTAGTGCACTGATATCACCAATTCAAGCATAAGTACATTTAGAGGCTAAACCATACTTCACCATATTAATTGAAAGACTTAAAAAAAAATATTAAGCTCATAAAAAGGAAGAAAACACCCTATTTACTCCAACAAAACCTTTTAAAGATCTCTTCTTAAAGGATTGCAAGTTTTGAGGTTGAAGAGCATGACTGTTCAGACTTAGTTCTTCACAACACAAGCATGCCTATGTGGTACAATACATATTGAAAGAAATAATATAATTATTTTGGATTAGATGAGGTCCATTATACTCCTAATAAATATTTATAGCTTGCACAAATGATTTAGTTGAACAACTCAAAATTTCCCACTTAGCTCTAGAAGTTGCCTTGAAGAGAGACCAAACACCAACAAAAGAATGCTCATAACTTTCTTAAAACATGTCCAATCGGCCTAAATTTTTTTCCCTATCTCTAGTTTAGAGTCCTCTATGAAAATTAATTCTATTATTTATTTGAATAATCCCTCATATTTTTTCTTAGGTGCTAAGAATCCATGCATCTCAAAATGAACTTCTTAAGGAACCTATTTTGCAAAAACTTGAATAACTTGCTCAAATGACCTCTTGAGGACCTAAAATTTTACATGGAGTTTAAGGGAACTTTCCTCCACCATCTCCCATGACTGGTTTGAAAAAATTATATCTAAATTGGTCTATCTTATCCCATTTTCATGCAATAACAACTAGGTTTCTCAAGCACAATTTTGGCTAGAAGTGACATTTTTATTCAAAACATGTTTCTTGACTTTCTGATCCCTAAAATGAGTTCATCCACCTGAGATACACCTGTTCCAAGTGTTTTAATGCTCTAATTTACACCATAAATAATTAACCAACATGACTCACATGCACCTAGAAAGCATCAATTTGACACAACATGGACTAACATGAACTCAACACTCTATGACTCCTTGGACACACCATTTCCATGACAAAGATTCACTAGGACATTGCACAGGGAAATCAATGAAAACATGACACAAGGTGGGAAACATATTTTTCTTAAACCATTATTTAGACCTTTAGATTACCATTCAGTTCTTTCATTGATATCCCTTGAATCATGAATGCTCAATGATATCTGAGGGAGAGGTGAGGACATTACTACTTGGCATTCAGGATCATAAAATTTGGTCCCATCATCTTCTATACCATCCATTAATCAGTAAAATTTTAACTTTCTCATTTGTCTGATGGTCATTCTCATGTGATCTCTCTTTCTTACCTCAAGATCATCCCAACAGTTGACCTAGTAATCCTCAATTTGGGGAACGTGGTGCAAATCAAGAAGATGAAAGGTCTCAGGGTTGCTTTGAATTTCAAAAGATGCCCTAGGTGTATATGAATAGAGGTTCAAGGGGGGGAATGAGGCTTTAAGATTCAAGGCATCAGTGAAATTCTTACATGAGAAGATTCCAAGAGAGATAGGAAATGACATACCTTTCTTTTTGTGGTTTTTGAGTTTGCCACTGACATGGGTAAACTACCTACATAGCTCAAAAATAAAAATATTATCACTAAGGTACTTCAAGAGATTTCAAGGAGTGAGGTAAAACCTTAAAAATATAATATATGAGAAGGTTGAGAATCGAATGAAATAGGACCCATATCTCTCAGTCAATGTTGCAGCTTGAGAAGACAATCTCAACTCTGGGTTACCTTCCAACAATCGTATGATGAACATGGTGGATGCATCATTACATCTTAAGAAATGATGATTGATTTATTTTAAAGAAAGCTACAGGTACCTTTCGTAAGTGGGGGCCTTCTGAGAAAAGTTTTGAGAAAGAGTTAGGCCTCTAAATGGTCTTATACTCACGAGATTGAATACCATATATGATGTCATTGTGAAATTTTTGGTGACTTGATGGTGGATGTTATCACTTATTATTTATCCCTAGTAAATCATATGATTTCCTTTGATGACAATGAGGATGAATTTTTTCATCCAATCTTAAAAATATCTTGTGGCCTCTCAGCCTATTACCATACTCAGTAAAATGATTGCAGCATAATAGCCTTCATGAAACTCACCTATGGACAAATATTTTCGTATACGAGAAGGTTTCCTCCCTTGTTTCAACCCTAATCCTAGTATAAGACATTAAAGATATGATTCAATATTCAACCATTATCTAGATGAAAAATCCTTTGTGACTATGACCATGTTGTTATATGTTGGGATTTGCATACACTGTGAAATTCCATTTAGGGTGGGCACTACAAGTATGAAATTATCCTTTGCTATTATGATTCTTCATTCAAGCTCATAATGTTGAGTACATGATAGAAATAATTCTATATTATGAATAGACACGAGATAACCTCATGTAGCATATAATCTTCTTATGAAAATATTAACTTAAACTAGCTCCCTTGGGCCACCGAGCATCTGACTCTTCAGGTCTTCTAAGTCCATGTGGGAAACATCATTATCACCCACACCTAGATATAATGAAGCCAAGGTTGAAAAAAATTCCAGACAAGATAACTTTAAATTCATGATTCCAAAAATCATATGTATGATAGAAAATGAAACCAACAACTTTCTGCACTTGAATCTAACACTTTCTGTTTTTAGCAAATAAGGTTTAAGAGTTGCTATTTTGGGAATATTTGATTTTTTTTTCAAATTAAGTTTTTTGAAGCTCCTAACATACTGAAAATACTTTCATTGATGTTTATTTATTTATTTTATTTATTTTATTAAGTTTTTTTTGGGAAACCTGTTTTTTTCAGAAAAATTACCAATTTTGCGTAGTTTGTCATTTTCACTGTTTTTCAAATGTTTTGAGCAGAGAGATCATATAATTTTTGGAGGGTTTCTATTTTTAGTAAGTTACATAAATTAGCACCTGATATTTTTATAATTTACACTTACTAGTGTCTGTTTACAATGAAAATACTCTCATCGGATTCAATTTGTCTCCAGGATCCTGTGCTCCAATTTTCTCAATGATCCATCTGCCATAACTCTTGCAAAATGAAAAATGAAATTCTAGGGAAAGGGTTTAAATTTTTATACTATTAAAAATATAGGACATAATAAGGTTTGAAATAATAATATTCTTGAAGGCATTTGGGATGATGATTTGCTGAGAAAATTCACTGGAATCCGTTTTCAAGTTTGAAATTTATGAATAAATCTATGTTTTCATGCTCATGGTTTCCTTGGAAAATTTTTGGTAGCATGTATTGTGTTTTTTTGTTTTTAATTACATAAAAAATGATAGAAAGTTCAAACAATGTGAAGAAACAAGCTTGAAATTAAGTTATTCTATGTTTTTAAGTTACCTCGATAATTGTTTTTGTTCACGAATGAGGAAACAACTTGTATTTTAAAATTAGGGGTTTTAAAGCTTGAGTATGGGGAAAATTTTGTACCCCTATATACTATTTGTAATGGGGAAAAATTGGAAAATAAAATGCACCTCAATCAGATGATGACACGTGTCACTATAAGGTGCAAAATGGGAGAGATGGAGAAAACATGCCTTGACACCTAGGAACTGCAAGCGGGTCACATGGAGAACATGAGGAGGGGATAAGATGGGTTGAACTTTTGTGTCCCATATATCCCCTTGTGAATGGGGATAAGGGGGAAAAGAAAATTCACCTCAACCTAATGATTACATATGTCACTACGTGGTTCGAGGAGAGGGAGATGAGTTTAACCTGATTAGCACTCTGTCTGGCCGAGATGGGTCATATGGGGGACTAGAGGGAAGGGATGAGGTGGTAATTTTTTTTTCATGCACCATATACCTTTTGGAAAGGGAAAATAGGGACATAAAAGTGCAACATGAAGCAATAAGGTGACACGTGTCACCCCAAAAAATTACTAAGTATGAGAAGCGTACCTTGCACAAGAGAGATCTTGAAGACATGATTCTTGGAGCTCCAGATGGTATTTTAACATGAATTTTTATATTATTTTGACTCCAAAGATCATTTTAAGAACAATGAGATAGATTTTATACTTAAATTATTCTTTAATATTCAAAAATTTACCCCTTTGTCTTCATAACAACAGGGTGTGTCTGCCAAGAATGAGCTGCCTTGAGAAACAATTAGGTCTTGTGAAAGATGTGATAATTCCACCATGTAGAGAAATAATTAATATTTCCAATTTATATTTTTTTACCTTCCAAATCCATACAGAGCTCTCAGATCACTCAGTGAAGTTTAGGTACCAAATTTTGACCACACACTCCATATAATTGAAAAACCCGCTTTTACACAAATTGTCCCTAAACCTTAAAAAATCATCTAAAGATTCCTAAAAAAATTTAAAAACATTCATTACCATAGAATAACACCTCTTGATTATTATGGTATTTCAGATCCTTCCTGAAGGGTGCACAACTGCCTTGAAATGACCAAAATTGACCTTTCTAGGACTACTGAGAGACTAGTCTTCAAAGGTACCTTATTGAATGAGATGAATAACCTTGTTTCAACCTTTCAAACACTAGGGAAAAATTGTTTAAAATTTTTTAAGGACCTGAAAGGTCATGATGTGCATGATACAAAGGAAAAATTGATCCAGAGAGGGTTTCAGGAGGATTTTCAAGTAAATTGACTTTTGAGTTTAGTTGTCATGGTTCAAGTTTGAATTTTTGGACTTGAAAAAATTCATGATAACAAGTCCTCTATATCATTATCTCCCACTTGATTGAATATGGTGTCACCTTGAATCCTAAAAAATGTGTTTTTGGAGTGAAAATAGGGAAACATTTAGGTTATATCATATCCTACCGAGGGATTGATGTGGATGTCATAAAAATTAGTAACATTCTTGAGATGACCCCACCTACAAATGAGTATAACATTAGATAATTTCTTGTAAACCTTGGGTAAATCCAAATATTTTTTTCCCAACCTTACTTGTTCCATACATACCATTAATGGTCTTCTCAAGAAAACATTGTAAACCATTTTATTTTTTCCCCACCTACTCTTATGCCACCAAAATTTGATTGTCCTTTATTCAAGGGAAATATATGTGTCCTTCACATGCATACTAACACAAGAAGATATTGATGGTCAATAACATGCCATCTACTTCGTTAATAACTTCCTTCTTGAATATGAGATGAGGTATACCCAATCATAGAAGGATTATATCACCATTGTCTTCATGACTAAATGACTAAGGAACTATATGCTTAATCGGGAAATAAGGGTCATCGTTAAATCAAAACAACAGTGTACATTCCTTTCCCAAGAAAATTTTTATACAAAGGTTTGCCATTTAATATCCCTCATGGATGAGTTTAAGATGACGTATATGAATTATAAATTGTTTAAGGGGAAAATCATTGTTATCTGGTTAGTAAAAAATCCATTGGATTGTGGTGAAGAATTCAATTTAGATTTACCTAATGAAAACATTTTTTACCTTGAAAAACCTACAATTGTGTCATGTTCATCATACACTAACACAATAAATAATATATTATATCAAACCTACCTTGAAGGGGATAACTTGCAATGAAGAAAATAAATTCGTGCCATTTTTTTCTCAATATGCCATCATCAAATAGATCCTATACGGAAAGTACTTTGATGGTTTGTTGTATTGATGAGTGAAAGAAGAGGAATATGAGAAGGTTATCTTAAAATCCCATAATAGAGTATGTGGAACACACTTTGGTGGGCATTCCATGCTTGAAAGATTCACTATATGGGCTATTTTTAGCCCATTCTCAAGCATGGTGTTATTGAGTATGTGTGTAGATTCCAAAATTGTCAATAGTTTTCACACACCATGCACATACATGCCTAAGATTTGTAGCCAATTATTACACCATGGAACTTCTCCACATGGGGTATATATTTAATAGGGAAATTCTTCACTTCTTTGATTGATGGCCATAATTTCATCATCACGAACATAGTAAACCAAACATTTTATAAAATAGGTAGAGTAAATTTTGTTGACCATGGTTCCCAAGTATGTCATTGCTAAGTTATTATTGAATCAAATCATTTATAGGTATGGCGTCCTGTAAGTCATTATATCTGATAATGGATCATTGCTAAAAAATAGTGAGGTATGTGAGTTATGTGAGAGATTCAAAATTTCCCATCATATTTTATCCTTATATTATACCCAAGAAAATGGTCATGCTGAGGCCACTAATAAAACATTGAATTCCCTTCTCCTCAAGATAATCAAGGAGAAAAAGAGAGACTAACACTTGAAGTTATTTCTATTATTATGTGCCTATAATATTTCCATTCACATGCCAACATGAGCAACTCCATTTTCCCTAGTTTTTAGTTAGAAGTCATTCTACCTATAGAGGTAAATCTTCCTAGTCTCCATGTGTCACTGCAAGCCATATCAGAAAAAGATTAATATAGAAACACTCACGAAAAAATGGATGAAAAGAGGTTCGTATATAAACAACATCACCAAGTTTACGTAAAAAAATGTTAGTAATACAATAAAAGGGTCCATGAATGCCCAATCCAAGTTGGTGAACTTGTGCCAAGACTTAATAGGCATATAAATAACAAAGCCAATGAAATTCAAAAAATTCAGACTTAAATGACTCAACCCCTAATTAAATAACTAAACACTTTACAAATTGTGCCTATTATTTGTGCACTTTGGAAGATGAGGATTTCAAAGAATCCAAAATCTTGAAATTTTTGATTATAGATCCTATCAATGACATATGAACAAATTTGAGGTGAGATTAAGATGATACCAAAAATATAAATCCACACAGCCCTCTTCTATTGCACCACTCTTTTGTTCTCATCATGATTTTTTCTTATATATAGATGATACTCATTGAGTTATCTCCCGCAAGTTCCAAGTTCAAGAACCTTTCCCTCATGAGCCTAAGTTTCAAACTTGATCCATTCCATCACATTTCTCTATGTCATCATCTGATACTCACTAGAATCATCATTCCCCCATCCCTCCCTTGATGATATCTATCATGATGTTATCATATATATCTCTAAATGGATTGACGATTTTATTTCTTCCACATAATCAAAATTCCACTATGGTATCAACATCATACAAGGAAACCTCAAGGACCTCACGATTCAAACTCACCATAAAATCCTACACAATATAGCTAACATCATCAATGATGCACATAAACCATTTACACACTGTCAATGAAACACTTTATTCTACCTAGTCTATTACTATATATATCTCGCTTAGGTTTATCTTTCCTGATTTGGTTTATACAACCATTGCTTCCTATCTTAAATACTTTGGTAATTATATACTATCTCCCACTTGGGTTTATCTCTCCTATTTGGGTTTTTATGATCATGGCTTCCTACTTTGAATACCTTTCTCATCATTTTCCTATTATCTCTCGCTTGGTTTTATCTCTCCCACTTGGGTTTTTACGACCATGGATTCCTACTCTACATAATTTGGTCACCATTTTCCTATTATCTCCTTCTTGGGTTTATGTTTCATCACTTGGGATAGCCCTCTAATTGGTCCCCATCCCATTCAATTTTAAACACTTTACGTACTCAATCATCTTTTAAACTATTTATCATTTCATTTGTTCCTACATTTTTTCACATAAAATAATATGGAATTATGAAAGTAAACATATATCACACATCAACATTAAATACACAAGATACCACCAAAACACTTCTATCTAATATATATCTCACAAAATAAATCGCTATTTTTACATCAATACAGTCTATCTCAAAAAATACATCCATTTTTACACCAAATCTATCTCAAGCAGCCCATCCATTATATGGAGATCATTGTGGAAACTCAAATTTAATGATTTATCCTACGAACACTGTTAGTTGTGATAATTCTCCTTTTATAAGAAAAATATCCACATTATATCCCCTCTTAGTAAATCCTAATATCTCTCTCCTAATTTGCTTATTTCTGCACACTAATGGGTCATCACATTTGAATATAAATGCATAAAATTAGTATTTCACATTTTCTTATCATGATACATCTTTCATATTACATGTACTATCACTCTATCCAAAACCATACTGTTTGATTAGGATGTGGAATCCGGTCCTGACCGATCTATATAGTCATGGAATGACACATCCTCTTAATTTGCTTTCAATTTTACTATCTTTGTTGGGTCATTTTATACTCTTAGGCCGGCCTTGTGATAAAAATACCTTTGGAACCACGTATAAACAAGTTAATATCACTTCATTAACTCACCTAACACTCTCATGAGCTCTCATTACAAATATTAATGAAATAGTAACTTAAAGCTCCCTAAATATCACCAAAGATAATGCACATCCATTACGAAAGTAATTACAATAATTATAAAGAACTTGAATAGGCCAAGGAGTCTAGGTTCCATCATTTTCAAGCATCCAAATATCCCAATTCAATGTATTAACAAGAGAAAAACCATCCCAAACATTGTCAAAATGGTTCAAGTTTCCAAAGCTAGCTAAGTCTATATAGATATCACATGCTATGTGGAGAACTACATGTGGCTTGATACCTCCTCAAAGTAGTAGTGATATAAGTAGAGAAAAAATTGTACTTCAACCTAAACACCCAATTTTTTGCATGGTATTCTACCCATTACTAGGGTTTGAGTTTGATTTAGATTATTCATATGGTTTCATAACTGTGCAACACTTATGGTTTAAAAAAACATACATTTATAGACAAGTGAAGGGCACACGAAGTTATTGATACACACTCTGCGAAGGTCTAAAACCATACAAAATGTCCAAAACCATAAAGTACAAATATTCCTAATAGAGTTGTGCATTCTTAGACCAAGGAAATTTCTTGTTGTTGAGTTGTGGAGCTCAATTACTTCAGATTAGCATGCAATATGAAACTTGCTGGAAAACACAGTAACCAACATTGGTCACCTATGACTAGCATCGGTCAGGCAAGGAGGAACCAACATTGGTTGAGGCTAACCGACATCAGTTACATGAGCGGGAGTGTTTTATTTAACTCTTAGGAATTAGATCTATTTTTAGTATTAAAGCAGATCTATTGATTGTATTTGCATGGATAAATGACCTAAGTTTATATATGCCTATATAAGCATGAAAGATAGGGTTTAGAAGTAATAATTAATAATAACTTACAAAAGTTGATGATTATTGTGAGAATAATTGTGAGAGAGAGAATTCTCGGAGAAGAAACAAAAGATTGAGTGAAAGAAAGTATTGTACATTTGAGAGGTGTGGAAGATTGTAAATATACATTGCATATATTGTGGACACTTTAGATAATAGATTGGATTGTTTCTTGGTGGAAATAGCCCACATTGGATAAACCATGTTAAACTTGGTATTGATTTATATCTCTTGTTTTGTGTATTTCTTCTAGTAGAATATCTAATTTTATTTACATGTATGCTTAGATCTGGTGTATTATCTGTACAACCGGTGTGCTAACCCAAACAACTAGTATCATATATTTGTTTGGGGGTTTTGTGTGTTGAAATATTTACTCACAAAGAGTTTTCTAATTGAGTGGGAGCTACAACAATGAGAGAAGAAAAAAATACAAGGTAGAGAAGTTTGACGACCGAAATTATCAATTATGGAAGATGCAGATTGAGGATTATCTATATCAAAAATATTTGTATTTACTGCTAGATGAGAAGTGTAGAGCTACAAAGATGAATGATTAAGAATGGAAGATTCTTGACATAAAGGCTTTGGGATCTATAAGATTGAGCCTGACAACATCTGTGGCTTCCAATATTATAGAAGTAAATTCTACAGTAGGGTTTATGAAATCTCTTGCTAATTTATATGAAAAACCTAGTGCTTCAAATAAATTTTATTGATGAAGACACTATTTAGTTCTAAGATGCATGAAGGTGGATTTGCATCTAGTCATTTGAATGATTTTTGATCTATTGTAAATCAGTTAAAATTGGTTGATATTCCGTTTGATGATGAAGTGAAAGAAATTTTATTCTTATGTTCTTTGCCTAATAGTTGGGATAACTTGGTAATGGATGTTAGTAATGCAACATCTCCTAATAATATTTTTAATTTTAATGATGTGGTTAGTATGATCTTGAATGAAGAAATTTGCAAGAAAAGAACAGAGAAATCATCATCTGGGAATGGTTTGAATGTAGAAAGCAGGGGCAAACAGAAGGAGAGATCCACAAGTAAGAGTAATGGGAAATCAAAGTCAAGGGATAACATAGCTGAATCTAAAGGTAAGGGAATTACTTGTTGGAAATGTGGAAAATACATGCAAAGAAATATTTTTGGTCAAAGGATAAACAGAACCAACAACCAGAAAAAGTTAAAGAAGAAAAGCTTGTTGCATAAGAGGTAATGCAAGATGTTCTTATTATTCCTTTAGATAATAGAATTGAATCATGAGTTTTAGATTCAAGAGCTTCTTTCCATGCAACCCCTAATAAGGGTTATTTCAGAAATTATGTCTAGGGAAATTTTGGGCATGTTTATTTGGGTGATGATGAACCTTGCAGTATTACTGGTAAAGGGGAAGTTCATCTAAAATTATAGAATGGAAATACATGGGTATTGAAAGATGTAAAGCATGTTCCAAGCCTCAAGAGGAATCTTATTTCTACAGGGAAACTAGGTGAATTTGGTTGCATGGTTACTTTTATAGGAGACTCTTGAAAAGTCACCAAGGGTACTTTTGTTGTGGCAAGAGGTAAGAAGGTAGGAATGTTATATTTATCTACCTATGTTACTGATTCCTTTTTTGTATTATCTACTTCAGATTCATATGCATTCATGTGGCATAATCAGTTGGGACATATGAGTCAAAAAGGAATGCAAATCTTAAATTTATTAGATTTGAAATATTTAGATCTTGATTTCTATGAGCATTGTGTCTTTGGAAATCAAAAGAGAGTGAGATTTCTCAAAGTTGGGCAACTAAGAAGGAGCAGAAATTAGAGCATGTACACTCAGATGTGTGGGGACCAACTTAGGTAACTTCTCATGGAGGCTCCCAATATTATGTTACTTTCATTGATGATGCTACAAGAAAGGTATGGGTTTATTGTATTAAACGTAAATATGATGTTTTTGAGACTTTTAAAATATAGAAAGCCATTGTTGAGAATAAATTAAATTAAAAGTTAAAGTGCCTTAGATCTGAAAATGGTGGTGAATACTATAGCAATGAATTCAATGATTATTGTTCAGTGAATGGGATACGTAGAGAAAGAACAGTTCCAAGAACACCAAAGGAGAATGGTGTTACAGAGAGAATGAACAGGACAATTACGGAATGTGCTAGAAGTATGAGGATACATTCTAGATTGCCCTTGTAGTTTTAGGTAGAAGCAGTTGATACAGTGGTTTATTTGATTAATCACAGGCCTTCAAATTCACTAGATGGAGGAATACCAGATGAATCTTAGACAGGAAAAGAGGTAGATCTTTCCTTTCTTAAATTTTTTGGTTCAAAATATTTTGTGCATATTGATAAGGAAAATAGGAAAAATTTGGATGCAAAATCCAAGAGATGTACTTTCATTGGTTATGAATCTGGTGATTTAGGATTCCATTTTTGGTATTTAGAGAATTAAAAATTTATTAGGAGTCATGATATTGAATGGAATGAAAAGAGAATGTATAGGGATCAAATTTTTGTACCCAAGGATGAATTGGTTGAGAAGTTTGTGAATGAAAATGAAATCTAAGATTTAAAAGTAATACCAATAGGCTTACACAGTAACTGGTTTCTGTTGACCCCTGACCGATATTAGTCAACAGAACCAATATCGGTTACAAAAGAGTAGAACCGACATTGGTTAGCAGAACCGATGTCGATTACATGTGACCGTTGTTGGTCACTAATAGATTTGGATACAAATGTCTAGGAGGTCCAGAATGAGCCTTCGGTACCCCAAACTCATGTGAGAAGGTCACAAATGGTAAGTAAACCTCCAGAAATATTTACACCTTATTTAATTTATTTATTATTGACTGATAATGGTGAACCATAAAGTTTTGAAGAAGTAATGCAAGAGGAGCATGACATGGATGAGGAGATGGACTTCTTGGAACAGAACCAGACTTGGGATTTGGTTAAGTTTCCAGTAGGTAAGATGACATTACAAAACAAGTGGGTTTACATGATCAAGGAAGAAGAGGGTTGATAGAAAAGGTATAAGACAAGGATTTTAGTAAAGGGATTTACACATAAAGAAGGTATTGACTTTGGTGAAATATTTTCCTATTGTAAAGATGACTTCTATTCATACTATATTGAGTTTATTTGTAGTAGAAGATTTGCATTTAGATCAACTAGATGTGAAGACAACTTTCCTTCATGGTGATTTAGACGAAGAGATTTATATGCAACAACCGCTTGGGTATGAATTCAAGGGTAAGGAGAAATTAGTGTGCATGTTGAAAAAGAGCCTATATGTGTTCAAACAAGCTCCAAGGAAATGACACATGAGATTTGATAGTTTTATGCATGAGCATGGTTACTTGAGATGTGAATCTGACCATTTTGTTTATTTCAAGAAGATTGAAAATCGGAGCTATATTATTTTATAACTGTATGTGGATGATATGCTTATTGTAGGATCTAGTATGCAAGACATTGGTGAGCTTAAGGGAAAACTAGCTCACACATTTGCTATGAAGGATTTAGGAGCTGCAAAAATAATCCTTGGCATGCAAACACACAAAGATAGGAAGAACAAGAAATTGTATTTGTCTCAGGAGGATTATATATATAGGATGTTAGAAAGGTCCAAGATGCAAAATGAAAAACCTATTAGTACACCTATGGATGGACACTTCAAATTGAGCAAAGATCAGTGTCTTTCATCACATGAGGAGGTCAAATACATGACATGAGTGCCATATGCTTCAACAGTTGGGAGTCTCATGTATGATATGGTTTGTACCAGACCAGACATTGCACAGGTAGTGGGAGTTGTGAGTAGATATATGGCTAATACAGGTAAAGAGCATTGGAAAGTAATATAATGGATACCCAGGTATTTGAAAGGGACATCTAGCATGTAGTTATGCTATGGAGGTTCAGATATTTCATTATGTGGCTATGTTGATTTGAATATGGATGGAGATCTGGATGGTAGGAGGAGCACTACTAGATATATTTTCATAATAGGTGGGATGATGGTTAGCTAGATTTCAAGATTGCAGAAGGTTGTGGCTTTGTATACTACAAAAGTAGAGTATGTTATAGCTACAGAGGCTAGTAAGGAGATGATATGGATGAGTAGGTTTATGGAAGAGTTGGGAAAGGAGTGAGATGATTGAAAATTGTTCAGTGATAGTCAACGTACAATTCATTTCCTAGTCTCCAAGCTTCACTTGAAATCACTCCATGCTTCACTTGTCCACTTTCCATGTTATCAGAAACAATATTTTCTATAGGATCATAAGGCACACATCTTTTATCTACTTTATGTTATCAATTATTCACTCAACAACATAAAGTGGGGGAAAATGTAGACACAATATCACACACTTGGATACATTGATAGGTCCCAAAGCATACTAGTGTATACATGATTCCTGAAAAATAAAACTAGTGTTTGACAACTATCTTTGGCCTATTTCTTTATCTCTTACTATTTCTTTTGTCTTACACACCCTACAACCCTGTTGGGACTTGAATGATTTATCTTTTATGACTATAAACACTAACACCCAGATTAAGACACCAACGCCCAGGTGCTTTTGTCCCTCCTAGGTGTTCCCGGCCCTTTCTTACCTTTACTCACTCTTTTTGGGTCTCTTTTATCTATTGGGCATCTTTTTCACTTATGGGTCAACCTTCCAGTTGTCAATTACAAAATTCAAACAAGGGAATCATATTTATACCTAGTTAGTTCTCCAAAATAAAGGACCAAACACTAAGCATATACTAATATCACCTAAGCTTTAATCTAAAGGAACTAAAGAGCACTAAATGCATCCATATAACATCCATTCAAGGGAAAAGGGACTATATATTCTACATACACTACATAGGAAGGGGAAGTTCATTATATTCCATCCACACATACTATACATTTCTACATTCTAGATATAGCCCGCTATCAAGTGCAACTTGCACTAGGGCATCCTAGGGCACAATTCCTACACACACAAAATAAATACATGGAGTTTAAGATGTAGTGCAATACTCGGTTGTAAGTTAACTCTCGAGGTGAACATCAGGGTCATTCCAACTCCTCATTATGAATATTTTCTTATTATATTATATTTGGTTTGTGGGCTTGTGTATGTGAACATATATTTTTCAGGTTACAAGTACCTTAGGTGATCAAGGAGTGACCATCAGGTGATCAATAGGAAGAACTTACAACACCCGTGTGACACAGTAAACACCATATTTTGACCATTTACACAGTCACAGGTGCCCAATAATATTCTTCAGCGCACAAGTGATTGTGCCCCTGTGTGGGCACCCATGTCTGGATTTGTTCATGAGTTTCAGAATTAATACTTAGCATTTATGATACTCTTCCCAACCTATTCAACACTTTCCCCAGTTTAGACCATATCCAAATCAAGCATAAATAAGTTAAGTTTCTTCATCTATTTATTGTTCTTAGGGTTTCATATTTTACATGTTTTATTTCTTGTTTCTTTTTGTATTTTACCATTTATACATCAATTACTCTGCAATCCCTAGATTTAATTAATTCAAATTAAATTAAATCACTTTTAGGAACTCTCAAGTAGTCACTCATATCAACATATTTGTCTAACCTAAGGGCTTGGTAGTCAGTACTTTACAACTGTAAATAGGGGTATGCTTATGGTTTTATGGATGTAAATATAATCTTGTTAGGACTATGAAATTTATCCTAACTCAAAATGTCACAATACCTTTATGGCGTATCATAATGGATTAGTGAAATCCCCTAATCACACAGAATGATAGTGATCATTTATATATCCACACTTACATGGTACCATATTACCATTACATAGAGATTGTACATTATACATTGGAGCATGTAACCTATTATATAATATAGTTCTAGTGGAAATTTATTATCTTTGAAATTAGCTAAGTCATAAAGCAAATTAAATGGATTCTTGGTATTATGTTGACTATAGTAAAAAATCCCATGGATAGAACATACATTGTAAGTTGGTGAATAACCTTTTCACACCCTTAAAAACTTGTGGAATTTAATTAAAGGGTTAACTGTGGATAATATCTTGTAATAGGATCCTTTGCATGATTAGTTTGTATCTGAATGTTATGAAAATGGTTGTCAGAAAATTTGAAGTTACACTTGATCAAGATGTTTTAAACCCCTTGTTATCAATGGAAGCATAATGAATGTTCATGTGGAAATGTGTATCTCAGTATCATAATCCCAACTAGTAAGTGAATGTTGGAAATTAATTGTGTTAGGGTTTGAAAAAAATGTACCACTTGAGAGAACACACATTAATGAAGTGAGAAATTCACAAATTATGAGAAGAGAATGTATGCCCTTGGTGAAAGTCAAATATAGCATGATCATCTATGCCTAACATGTAGTCCTCTACCGCTACCTTATACACATGTCTTACATAATAATAATACCCTATTTTTTTCTAACATGGACCCCATAAAAAGGTGGTACACTTCTTCAGTGTTTATCATAATAAATCAAGCATAGTACATCTAACAAGGCTACTTGTGGGAAAGATTTATAATTGATAACTATTTGTGGAATTGGGTCTTTAAGATGTATCACAAGTACGAGGTATACACTTGAGATCTACCCATTTAATGTAATGTATAGAGAAATTTTAAACATCTCCATAACTCAATGTTGTACCTTGTTATGTTACTACAAGTAAATAAATGGTCCCCTGTGTAAACATAACCTGGAGGATCATGGAATATTGTATTGAAACGAAGGGTGTGTGATTTTTATACATTATTTAATGATGAAAACTAAAGGGTTAAGTTGCTTGAGTTAACTTTGATAAGGAATGAAATCATTGAAGTGTACTCTTTTTCAGTGAAGATGTAAATGTAATGAGAAACTTAGTTTTAGGAAAATGAAAACATATGTGTATGATAGTTATTTAGAATTAATTTTATATAAAAAATGAACCAAACTGAAATGAAGATGCAATCACATGAAAAATAAGAACACTGTGGATAGTGTGCTTTCATCCCTTCCTCTTATTGCACCTAGTTATTGTCAAAATTGGTCTAGATCCTTTTATTTATTTAATATATTGTAAAAGCAAAAGTATAAGTAGTTAGATAAGTGCACTGGTTGGTAACCTTTACTATACTTATGGGTTTTTAAGTGTTATAAGATGCATGTGTGCACTGAAAACAAACATGTCGGTTGTCATTATATAATAAATGTTAGAAATGTTTGTAAAAAAAATTACCATGGTTTTAGTGTTGATTTTGGTTTGTGAAATTATGGGGCATGACAACTTTGATTTATTTCATTTTTTTATTATATTATGCCCCTTCACTTTATTCATCCTTGACTACTCTTATTATGAATTATGGTAGGATACCTATCTTTATCGTAAATATAGACCCTGGAAACCTATAGCTATCCTAGAGTTAGGGTCATTATCTTGTAAAACTACAACACTAGCACTCCTTGAGAACCTTTGCATATATATATTGTGTGTTCGTACTTAGATTGTATCCCTACATTGGAGAACCCATCTAGGAACCTATATTTTGAATGTCATGCATAATTCACTACATTTTACTTAGGATAATTGACAAACTCATCATGATAAATGCATTTAGTGAAAATTTTATTAAAGATATCCTTACAAGGGAATACCTAGCTATAATGAAGTATGGTAAAATAGATAATGCATCTTCTAGATGAAGGTGGTGTCCCTCAACACCTCATCAAAAAATGAAGAGGAATCCATTGTCCAAAAAAAGATGAATAACATTGACTCTTCACTATTGTGGATGCGGGGATCTATGAAGTTTATTTTTATTGTATTGTATTGTATTCCATCCATTTATAATGCTCAAGAAAAATTGTAAAACAAGGCCATGATATGGAAAATCCTCTTGAAGAAGATGTATTTTAGTAAGTGAAGTCTTTATATTAAAAAACATATATATAGTGTAGAATTGTGTGCGTTCATTTGTGGAAATTGGATTTTGTTGTAGGAAAACATGTCAAATATGTTGTTGTAGTTTTTCAAGCAAATGTATTAGTTTTGGTTTCTCAAACGTGCACCCGCATCTCAGATCTTGGGAGGGTTAAGATGTTTGAGACCACAATGGAATCATCCCCAAGTTGTGGGACCTTGCGTGCTTGGGATGGATCTCCAGAGAAGATTGGTTCCTCTATCTATTTCTGCTGCTACTATTACTCCTAGTGTTGGAACGGAAAACTAAGCTAATAATGCCAAGGGACTAGGGATAGAAGGATAACATGAAAGGAAACTACACTAAAAGGCAATAGCACCAGAAAAGAGGGATGAACACTATCTATTCTGAGTGGAAATGATAGAAAATGCATGAAAGGAGGCTAGGCATGAGAAGCACACTTAAACACGTATTTACTAGATCATTCTCATGGAACACAAATAAATAAGGAACAACAAGGGATGTGAAATGGCAACCAACATACAACATAAAATAAAAGGAAAGAAGAATGAATGCAAACATGTTATGATAGAGAATAGTCACAAAATGATACTTCTATTACTTTCATAAATACACAGAGCTGTTACAATGATGAAGGAGGTCAATATCCACATGTGAGAGCCAGATCCAGAGGTATGCAACTCAAAATATAGAAAATATGAAGTCCTTAGCAGAATGCATAAGGATCTAGAGTGTCCAACATAACAAATGAACCTAGCTCTTACATTTATGGATGAATCTTTAGAAAGAGAAGAGAAGGAGGGAAAAATTGAATTTGAAATACAACCACAGATAAGAAGCATTTAATGCTTGTAAATCCACCTAGAGAATCTATCGAATGCACTTCCCTAGGTTTTTTTGACGTGTTGACGAAGGAAGAAGGGTGAATCAGATTAAATTGAGTGGTTGGAGGAATCAAATTTTCTTTATTAATGCTCAGAGATGCATTTTCCCATTTCTCACCTACTAGATCTACCAAGAATTTGAATTTGAATGTCTAGCACTATATCTGATATCAACAACTCTCTGACAAATCTAGGTGCATGCCTATCTGAACTCTATAGCAGAAGATACGGCAGTCATAAGATGTCTAAGTTTTCGGCACACACAAAACACATGGTACACATAGATTGGCTGAAATGATGGCCAACTATGCAACTACTTATCATTTTTCCATGTGTTAGTCATTGATTTATTGCAAGGATTCAGAACCTTATTGGTGTGCTTGACTAGTTATGCATGGCACACTTAACCATGTTAGAAGCTGACCTGGCATAAAACGACACAAAGGAGGGCGTGAGGAAAGGGTGCATAGAAGAAAATAGAGGAAGGTGCAGAGGGATGCGTGTGAAATGCATGTGGGGAAATGAGTTAAACTAGTGAGTAGAGAATGCATGGTTAAGGTGCACCCATTACAAAGTGATGGGCATGACACATGAGAGGGCCAGGGACTTAGCTAATTGAAGCAAGTGTGAAATGCGTGTAGGGTGAAGAATCCGTATATGAAGAAAGTGAATGCGTAGGAGGTGGGCACAAGGGAGGATTGGAACCAAAAGGAAAAGGAAAGTGGAAGGGGAGAACAGAAAGTGTGCAAGGGAACTTGAGGAAAAGAAGGGGAGCCAAGTGAAAACTACAACCAAGGAAATGTGCCAACCTAACCTGAGCGCGTACAACCTTCATTGAGGAGATGAGAGCTAGAATGTGTATACAAGTTATCCAAATCAGTAGGAGAGTTATTTAGATAAATTTTTTGGAAACTTTCAGGGCCATCTACCTTTTAGATGAAGAATATCAGTAGCCTGAAGCATCAATAGGCATGGATTCTGATATGTGATTATGAAACTACCTCTATAGTCACTTTAAAAGATCATTTCTTGACTCTATTCTGAATCTTGTAACTACTGAAAGAAGTTTACATTCTAGAAGCAATGGAAGAACATGCGTAAGAGGTATGTGAAAAGAAAGAACTATGTACAAACAAACAATGTACACGTAGCACACTTAGAGGAATTGAAACTACTATAATATATACAAAATGATGTAACAAAATTAATGAAAGGGTTTGAGATAGATCCCATTTACTATGATTTGCAGTGTGCCTCCATCAAGATGAGTTAACTTGAAAGAGTTAGCCTCCTTGTAGGAACTGATGATTTATGGGCCGCTCCAAAGTGCATCAAACTTTGAATGGTGCCCTAGTTTAGCTCTGTCAGCATCCCATTTTAAAACCAAGTCCCCAACCTTGAAATCTTGAGGCCTAGCCTTTCTGTCAAACCATTTCTTTATTGCTTGCTGATGCTATTCTAGTTTGATCATAGTAGAGTTCCTTAGCTCTCCAAGATTAACCAACTCTACCATTTTTATTTCTCTCTAGTTTGCACCTTCAAATTCCAGATGTTGGGCAAGTGCTAATGAATTCAACTCTAGTGTCAAAGGAAGGGTATCCTCCTTACCATAGACAAGCTTTTAAGGTGAAGTTCCTATTGCCTTTTTTACTGTGATTCTATCTGCCCAGAGCGAGCATGAGACCCTTGCATGCCGTTGTCTTTGGATGATGTTCCTTGTGTGCTTCATAATTTTGATCAGGTTCTTGTTTGTTGACTCTTCCAAACCATTTCCTTGAGGGTAATATTTGGAAGAGGTTTTTAGATAAATTCCCAGATTCAGAGCCCAATCAGTGATTTTGGTCCCATGGAAAGATTTTGCATTATCAAAGATAATGGTTTAAGGAACACCAAACCTTGTGACTATACCTTTGAGAAATTCAAGGCTGATTGAATCAATTGATTCCTTGAGTGCAATAACTTCTATCCATTTGGTGTAGTAATCTATAACTATCAACACCCACTTATGTCCATAACTTGAAGAAATATTGATCATGCCTATGAAGTTGAGACCCCATTGCACAAAAGGTTGATCTTCCTGGATTGGTCAAAGGGGAAGCACTGCCAATCTTTTCTTTCCTACAAAAAAGTGCATTACTTTCATTTTTTGACCCACTTGTGTGCATCTAAAAACAAATTAGGCTAGAAGATATTTTTCATTATGATATTCATTATTGTAGTTTTGGTAGAGAAGTGTCCACCAGAGAATCCATCATGAAATTCTACTAACACTTTTTCAGTCTGCACGCCGTTGTTACACCTTAATAGCACGCCATCAAGATTATTCTTGAATAGAAGCCCATCAATCAACACATAAGGAATAGATTGTGACCTCAAATGTCTTCTCTTTTCCTTTTTTAAACTAGGAGGGTATGCGCCCTCAGAAAGGAATGTGATCATGTCCTTCATTTAGTCACGCACGCCAGGATCTGTATTCTACTCAAGCTCTGCATGCGGGAGGTCCTCATACAAAAATAATGAAGCCTCAAGTTCATTACGCACATCGTCAGCAATCTGTCTACAGAGCACGCTACCTCTTACCATTTTTTTGGCCTTGATAGTCACATCATACTCCATGATTTTGGTCACCCATCATGTTGTCTTTTCACTGATTTATGTGCCCATGATGAAGTCTCTGATAGAAGAGTGGGAGACTAACACCTTAATATGATTTGTGGCGAGCATACTTTTGAATTTATTGAGTGTACGCATGTTGGTGAACACTTGTTTCTCCATGTGACTGTACCTTAGTTCATAATCCTTCAGCGTCTGGTTGAAGAAATCCACTAGTTGTTTCGTCCCTTGTTCATTTTCTTGTGTTAGGACAACAACAACACTTACATCAACACCATAATCATAGAGAATGAAATCCTTGGAATAGTCTAGGTTGATGAGTGTTGGCACACAAGAAATTTCTGGCTTGATTTTTTGGAAAAAATTTCTTCCTTTTGTTGTCCATCTGAAAGATATTTCCTTCTTGAGCATCAAGGTGACGGGTCGAACCAGTCCTACAAAGTTAGGGATAAAACGCCTAACAAAGTTGATCTTACCAAGGAAGGAATGCAAGGACATTTTGTGCACTGGAAAAGAAAGAGCTAGGATGGCTGAAACAAGCTAAGGATCAATTGTGATACCATCCTTTGAAACCACATGGCCCAAAAGCTCACCCTGCGCCACTATAAAATTACACTTCTTGGGGTTAAGAGATACCCAAAACTATTTTCATCTCTCAAATACTTGTTCCAGGTGCGCCATATGATCCATGCTATGCTTTGAGAAGATTGTTATGTCATCAAGGTAAAATAGGATGAACTTATTGATGTAACCTTTGAAGGCGATATCCATGGCACGATGAAATGTGGTGCCCATGTTTGATAGACCAAAGGGAATCTTCTGATATGCATATGTTCCCCACTTGGTTGTAAACGTTGTTTTGAATTGATCCTCTTCCTTAACTAGGATTTGATTGAAACTTGAATATCCATATAGCATGGAGAGTCTCTGTATGCCAGCCACAGTTTGCAGAATCTACTCTAGAGAAGGAAAAGGACAATGGTCCTTTAGAGACACCTTTTTCAAATCTCTAAAATCAACACAGAGTCTGATTTTTCCATTCTTTGTGCGCACTAGAACCCGATTTACTACCCAGGTGGATGATTTGATGGGAAAATGATTTTTGCCTCAATGAGTTTGGATAATTCCTTTCTCATGAGGGGCTCTAACTTTGGATTGACTGGTCGTTGCTTCTGTCGGACGGGCCTAATACCAGGATCCAGGTTAATGGATTTTTATGCAACACTTGGATCAAAACCTTTAAGGTCTTCATACTCCCATGAGAATATATAACTATATTTTTGACACACAGAGATGAAGGTCTTCTTTTCATCATGCACACAAGTCTTGTTGAGAAATAGCTCCTTCCCTCATGCAATAGTGACTGGGGAGCAGTCTTCTTGCATGACGCACATGTATCTTTCTTCACCCTTGAACTCATCATCAGGGATAAAAAAATTCTCTAAGGTGACCATCCCTTTAGGAAATTTGTTTGTCTTTAGCTGTATTACTTGGTCACCATAACTGTCATACAAATCAACTTGCATACTTGATCAAAATTTGGCTTCATTTTGAATAAACTGGATGATTTGTGCATCGTTGTCAAACACTTGCCAGCTGGTATTGTTTTCTAGAATGCATGGCTGGATCACCATCTTAATGCAATGAGTGTTTCCTTTGACAAAGTCCTCAGCAGGAGAGAACTGTGAACCAAACGTGGCTATCTAGTCAGCTTCCTTGTTCATTTTTTATGGAACCACCTGAAGATTCAGAGAATCAAAGATCTTAAGGAGGTCCCAAACTCTATGCTTATAAGATTTGAGAAGCTTATTATTTGTTTGGAATTTTCTGGTAACCTGGTGGATGACCAATTCTGTGTCCCCAAAGATTTGCAGCATCTTAATTTTCTTCTTCTCAGCAATGAGTAAGCCATGCACTAGCGCTTCATGCTCTGCCACATTGTTGGAGTAGGTTAACTGCAGCCTATGTGTGAAGAGTAATTTCTCATCTTTAGGGGAAATGAGAACCACTCCTTCCCCTGCACCATTTCTGCTTCTGGATCCATCAAATTACAACTTCCACAGACCCAATTCAACTTTATCTTTCTTGATCATGCACGGTAACATGGCTTATTATTCAAGAATACAGTAAGTACCAAACCCAGTTTCATAAGCTTCCAATTCTTGAGCATATGGATTAAATTTATGGTGCCTCTCTACCCATTCATCAAGCACTAGGCCAGGAACAAAGGGTGGAAGAGATTGCTCTTCAGGAAATGAAGCTTGTTCTTCTTGGATTAAACAGTTGGCTTGGAGAGGGGATGAGTCATATGAATCTACATGATAGGAAAATATAGGCTCATCTTGTATGGTAAATCAGGTACCATATCTTTTCTTAAGTAACATATGAGATCAATAAGAAGACAAGTAACCACCCACTTTAGCAGTAAAGTCCCTTGACAGACATAGGAAAACAAAGGAGGTAGGTCAATAATTGACACATCTTGAGTTATTGTCAAACTTGGACATACATGGAAGGTTAACTCAAGATCCTTGATGACTCCTAAGGTGGTGACAGTTAAGCCATCAAGTTGTAGGACTCCTTTAGACAAAGGGCTATATTTCATACCTAAGACATTAGCAATTTTCTTAGGCATAACAGAAGTACTAGCACCTGATTCAATCATGCAATTATGCACTAGGTGTTTGCCTATGATCAAGGAAATATAAAAGGGTGGGGTTTTAACAACTTTCCTTACTTATTTATCTTCTCCTTCTTGAAATATATTGATACAAGTGTGTGGCTTTTGCACAACTGGATCAACACGTGGGATTTGTGCCAGAGCTTCATGCAACAGATCCTATTAAGATGGAATGATCAGGTCATCCCACATTGTGAAATTTATGTTTGTTCTCTTCATCTAGTCCACAATGCTAAATGGATAGCCCCTTGTCTTGTGTGATTGGGGAACAACATCCCTTATTTACTGTTCATGTGTGGAAGCCTAGACTTTGGCTAAAGCAGAGGCTTGACCTACTAAAGGAGGGGTGTGCATTGCTTCAAAAGAATATTTGTGTATGATCTCTTGTGTAGGGATTTGGGAAATTTTACTACTAGATGCCTTGGCTGCATCTTTCTACTTCTGAGGATCTGCTTGTGTTGCTGGGATCATGACCTGTGCACTTGATTCTAACATTATATTCTTGTATCTTGTGTTATACACAACTTGGGCACACAGCTCAGTACTAAAGAACATCAAATATTTCTCTAGAGGAACTCCTGGTATTTCTTGGTTATCTGCTTTAGGGGCACTTGTTGAAGGCTCATAGGCTGAAGCATTCTGGATCATAAAATCTTGGGCATATGCAACATAAGCACAATGATATTGAATATGAAATGTTGGAAGTTTCAAGATGTGTTTAAATGAGCCTCCAAAGGCTGAAATAATAAGTCCACACACTAGAACTTAGAGATATGAAATTTTAGCTTTCAATGTTGGTCCCACTGGACGTGTCAGAAACTGTTGGTTGCTCAAACATGCACTCATGTCTTGGATCTCAGGAGGGCAAAGATGTTTGAGACCACAATGGAAATGTCCCCAAGTTATGGGACCTTGCACACTTGGGACGGATCTCTAGAGAAGGCCGGTTCCTCTATCTATTTGTATTGTTACTCCTACTCCTAGTGTTGGAAGGGAAAACTAACTAACAATGCCAAGGGACTAGGGATAAAAGGATAACATGAAAGGAAACTACACTAAAATGTGATAGCACCAGAAAATAGGGATGAACACTATCCGTTTTGAGTAGAAATGACAGGAAATGCATGAAAGGAGGCTAGGCATGAGTAGCATAGCTAAACATGTATTTACCGAAGAATTCTCATGGAACACAACTAAATAAGGAATTGAAAGGGATGTGAAATGGTACAACCAGCATACAACGCAAAAGAAAAGGTAAGAATAAGGAATACAAAAATTTTAGGACAAAGAATAGTCACAAAATGATGCTTCTATTACTTTCAGAAATGCACAAAGCTATTACAATGATGAAAGAGGTCGATATCCACATGCGAGAGCCAGATCCAGAGCTCTGTAACTCAAAATACATAAAATATGAAGTCCTTAGCAGAATGCATAATAATCTATAGTTTCCAATATAACAAATGATCCTAGCTCTTACATGTATATATGAATTTGTAGAAAGAGAAGAGAAGGATGAAAAACTTAAATTTGAAATGTAACCATAGACAAGAAGCATTTAATGCCTTCAAATCCACTTGGAGAATATGTCAAATTCACTTCCCTAGGTTTGTTTTATCATTTTGAAGAATGAAGAAGGGCGAATCAGATTAAATCAGGTGGTTAGAGCAATCAGATCTACTTCATTAATTATCAAAGAGACGTTTTCCCATTTCTCACCTACTAGATCCATAAAGAATTTGAATTTGAATGTATATCAATGTAAATGATGCCAATATCTCTCTGAAAAGTCCATGCGCATGCCTATTTGAGATCTATAGTAGAAGATACGACTGTTAGAAGATGTCAGAGTCGTTGGCACATGTAAAACATGTGGTGCAAACGAATTGGCTGAAATGATGGCCAACCATGTAACTATTTTTCATTTCTACCACATTTCAGTCATTTATTTGTTACAAGGATTTGGTGTGCTTTACTGGTTGCATGTGGCACACTTAACAATGTCAGAAGATGACTTTGCATAGAAGGGCTTGAGGAAAGGGCACGTAGAAGAAAACAGAGGAAGGCGCAGAGGGACGCATGTGTGACACGCGTAGGGAAATGAGGAAAACTGGTGAGCAGAAAATGCATGGTCAAGGTGCAACCATTACAAAGTGATGGGCACCGATCACGAGAGGGCTAGGGAATTATCTGATTGAAGCAAGTGTGACATGTGCGTAGGGTGAAGAAGTTGCTTAAGAAGAAAGTGAATGTACAGGAGGTGGGCACAGGGGAGGATTGGAACCAAGAGGAAAAGGAAATTGGAAAGGGAGAATAGAAAGCGTGCAAGGGAACTTGTGGAAAAGAAAGGAGTGCCAAGGGGAAACTGCAACCAAATAAATGTACCAACCGAACCTGAGCACGTGTAACCTTTAATGAGGAGCTGAAAGCCAGAATGTGTATACAAGTTATCCAATTCACTAGGAGAGTTATTTGGATAATAATTAGCATAAATATTAATTAAGTGTATGTCATTATTTTTTTAAATATATGTTCTTAAATTTAAAAAAATGTGTAAATTATAAGTGATTGATGTTTGTATGACATGTCATAGGAGGAGAGTTTAGAAGTTCTATGGCTAAAAACCTCATGGTAACACAACCACATATAACAAATAAATAGCACAAAATGTGAGGGCCTATACTAGAACACCCAGAAAAAAACATGAATCCAGTGTGGCTCCTAAGCAAGGCAAGTAGCCCGTTGCTTCACCCAACATGGGTACATGTGCCCAAAATTGTGCCCATGTTTACATTCCTATTTTCCAAGATACTCTCTACTAAAATGTATGAATTTTTTTCTTTCCATTAGGTATGTGTTGATGGAATTCCAAAGGTGTATTTTGAATCTTTTATTGGAAACATGGAAGTCCATTTGAGGGAAGTCCACGACAACCCTTCGAAGCATTGAAAGATAATCACATTCTTTTGGCAACATGGAAGTTCAAAGGAGGGAATTCCACTACAACCCTGCAAAGGTTTGAAAGAGAATCAAATTCATTTGGTGGCATGGAAGTTCAAAGTAGGAAAGTCTACCACGTCCCTACGAAGGTTCAAAAGATAATCACATTAATTCGAGAGCAACGTTGTCCTCACCAAAAAAAAATTCGACAAAACAAAACTCTTTTGGTCCAATGTTATCAAGCAATAGGAATTTTGTTTGGTCATAGGAAATAGGTTATCAAACAATAGGAAATACCTTGGAGATCATTGTAAAGGATTTACACTCACTTCCTTTGGTTTCAGGGAATTGATTAATTGTAACATTAATATAATGAGATAATAGAAAGATGCTTATACAGAGAAGAAAGATAAATATATTTTTTAGAGATGGTAAAGAAACATCTTAATTTATGAGTAATATAGTAAATAATAAATAACTAAACATTTTTTTAATCATCAAGAAAATTGAATTTATGGATATAATAAAAAAGTGGTTGATATGATTGTAGACACCTAAAATCCACTTCCGCAATTTTAATGCTAAATTGGTACTCATTATCCTCTATTTCACCATTTTTGTTATAATTAGTAATTTCCTCTAATTAACTAACGTTTCCCTCTATTTTGATCAATTAACGACACTTTGTAATTAACTAGCTTCTATCGCATTCTGGATGCCAATTAACGACACTTCATCAGTTATGATCCTCTTCAAATCAACAATTAGCTAATTAATCCTTTTGAGCCAACATTCAATCAATAAGCCCTCTTATTGGCTAAATCTTGCTTTCAAATGCTTCTAATCTCATCAAATTCCTCTGAAAACACCTCCAATTAGCCTAAAAAGCTTATTCTAGCCCATTAATTAATCTAATTGATTAATTAAATTCTCACCTTCAACTCCCATAAAGTGCTAACTAAAGGTTAACTCACTTGCTAACTCACCTAGCTATGGTTAATTAACCAAAATTTGTTTTATGCTTTGTTCATTTGTCCCACATGCACCAAGTTGCAAGCCTTTCCCAAATGGAAACCCTATATAAAAAACCAAGCTCCTTCCTCTCAAATTTACACCATGTATTGAATAACATTAATCACATAAATTATATGAGCCTTACTCCATTGTTGGAATAGTTTACATCACCATTTGCATCCATTTCTTCAAGTTGGTTAATAGAGGAATATCTAATATGGCCTTTTAGCCATTGTTAGAGAGATCCTTTCACCTTCAATGAAGTAGCAACAACACACACTTTGATTTCTTTTTTATTTTCATAGGTTCAATTCTTGTAGCAATCAATTAAACATAGTAGGAATGCTTGTGATTTAAATGGTTAATTTCATTTAGATTTCCTTGTGCATTCCATTAAGCTTTGATCTTTGATGTTTCATTTCTAAACTTAATCTTGGCTCTAGACTATTATGGTGGTAGTCTTTATTAGTTAGTTATTGCAAAAGTTTGGGGTTTTATCATTTGGCACACCTAGTGGGACACATTCCCATTGCATTTATTCAAGCTTTCTAGATTAGTTTCAGGATTTTTAGATTAGTTTCAAAGTTTTGATTTACTAACCCTCTTTTTGCATTAATGGCTAAATATCAAGTTTATTATCTAGGTTAGGTATGATTGTCTTGTTTTTTGCTCTTTCCAGGATCAAAGGAGGTGAGATGCCATCAAAATTGATCCAAATTGACAAATTTTTGACCTTTTTTAGAATTTTCCAAAAATTCCCATGTTTCTAAAAACCTACAGGAAGGTATGCACATACACTTTAATGTCTGCGCATATGATCTAATGTCCGCGTATACACTCAAAAGTTCACGCTACTAATTTGAAGGGAATGAATATGACCCACTATCTGCATAGGCATTATACTATGTTTCCTTTCTATGTGCATTCCCCATGTATCTTCTCTAAAGGGTGTGCATATACTCCTCTGGCTGCGCTACTGCTAATCTATAACTTCATGATCTGTGTTTTTGACATACCCACATAGATGCCTCCAAAACCACACATACGCCTCTTGGCCCACATTACCATCATACTATATGTGTTTTGAACATAGAGGAGCACATATACTCCTAGACCCGTGCACACCCTCACAAGGTCGCGTGTAATTCTCGCTTCAAACTACCGCTTGAGACCAACAAACAAACTAGGATTAGCTAGGAAAATTATGGAATAAATTTTTTTTATTAGAGTGTTTGCAAAGAGGGTTACAGGATCATAGTTAGCACAAACCAGAGAAGGATTAACAATCAAGATTGACTTGCAACCAGCACTTCTGACAACCATTAACAACAAGGCCCAAGGTCAAAACAAGAGGTTAAATTCATCACTTAGGTTAGGAGAGTAATTTCTCACTTGTCTCTTCCCTAACAAGCTTACAGGGTTCAACTTGATTTTTCACACACTTAGAGTCATAAAAAATTTCTTAAATCATGCTCATTGGATAGGAAATTTTCAAACCTTTCCAACCATATAAAGAAGTCCTCCTAACTACTTATAAATATCAAGTAATGGCCCGACAGAGTTTTGGGGAGAAATTTTCCCTAGGGAGAGTCCACGGGCTTAGGGAGAATTTTTTTTTCCCTTGAGCGGGTCGGCAGAGTGGGGAAGAAAATTGATATTTTTCCTTCCTTGAGCACAAGAGTGCAAAACTCCTCCTCCCACCCGCGGGTCCAATTGAAAAGACACGTGGCACCTCCTGATTGGCGTGTGGAAAAGCGGAGCAACGGAGCAAGTCAGAAATTTAGAGTTTTTAGGCCAAAAGCCCAAGGGTTAAATATGTCACATGCCTCTACCAAGGAGAAATCCCATGCCATGTGTCAAGCTCCTATTAGTCACAGGTCGGCGGGGTGGCGGGGAGATTTAAGACTTTGAGCCAAAAGGTTTAAAATTTTAAAAAAACTTGCACGGCCCGTGCGTCCATTAGGACATGTGTCAACACCTGATTGACTGCAGGGGTGTGGGGCCACAGAGGAAAAAGTGAATTTTTTCCAAAAGAGTCAAGATTCTAAGTTTTTAAACTTATTCTGCATGCCCTCCAAGCCACGTATCAGCACGTGATTGGCTGCGGGGCGGCGGTGTTGCGGGGAAAAATTGGAAAATTTTCCCAAGGTCAAATTTTCAAAAAGTTAAGTTTTCAAAAGGGTCCACCCCTCCAAAGTTCCACGTGGCAACATGTGATTGGTTTTTAGGGTCGCGGGGATGTGGACTTTTTGAGGAAATTTTTCCAAAGATTAAATATTGATTTTTGTATAGTTAGATTAATTTTTTGGATTGCCATTTTGAAGTAAAACTTCAAATGGCCATAACTTTTGATAGAAAAATCATTTTTGGGAAAAAAAGGACTTTATGGAAAGCTCTTGGAGTCCTCTTTGCACAGAAATCATCAATTTTGGATTTTGATGAATTTTTGAAGGTCAATTTTAAAAAATAGATCAGTAGGGTTTAAAATGTGAACTGACACTTTTTCAACTTATAATTTTGATAAAATTAGAACTTCTCCTTCACTCAACATGTTAAAAAAACACAAAGGATCAGTATAGGGAAGGTTTAGAATGTTTTAGTGAAGGAAATTTGTTCATTTATCCAATTTTATATTTTGACAACAGTTGACGGGAAAAATGACCGTGCAAGCTCTGATTTGAAATTCCTTGAGTTTTAGAGATTCATTCTTGACTGTTTTAGTGAATTAAAGTTCCTTAGGTCTCCCTAATGTGAATTTCAAAGTTTCATATCTTATTATTGGGTGTAAGACCAAACTGCTCTTTTTTTAATCAAAATGTACATTGCCAGAGTTAAGTTTTAAAATAGTGAGTTGTTTCTTCTAAATTTGTTTATCATTTTTTTGTAATTTGGATGTGCATATGATTCCTAAACTTAGTCAAATACATTTAATTGATTAAGACAACCATTCATTTCTAAATTAAATTACAGTTCAAATTTCAATTCTAATGCACAATTCAAATGAGAATAATACAGTTTAGCTTTCTCATACGTATTTTCTTCCATTGCAATAAAACATGGCCTCAATCACCATTTGATATTCCCATTTCATTTATGACAGTGTGAATAAGAATGAACTAGAAATTTCTTTATTGAATTCAAATAGAGAATATCTATACAACTTATCTCTTTCTTTTAACTTTGAAATACAATAAATCATACATATACATTCTTTTCATTCCTTTACAAACAGAGAATGGAATAAATCTCTATACATTTCTCAATTCAATTCAAAACTTCCATCATCAATACGAATGGTTTCTCATTACAAACATCATACAAGTCATCCACTCAAGATGGGAAAGGTTACAATTAATTTGCTCAAAATATTGGGACTGTCAAAATTGTATATGTTCCTGCTCCAAACAGCAGCATGCTAGTTTCTCCATCTTTTTAACTTTGATCACATAAGGAAGGCGGAAAGGAAACGCTCTCCACCCAACCAAGACATCCAATGAGAAGGGAGAAGCCGTCATTCCTCATTGGCCCCCGAGCCCCAACCATATTGAAATAAAGAATGAGAGACAACTCATGACAACAATGGCTTCTACAATAACAAACAACATTCTTTTCATATGCACAAATTAGTAAGATACACAGTCCAAACAAAGACATTAATTCACAACTGCAATAAGAATCATACACACAATACATGGGCTTGATCAAGCAAGCCATCAAGAGCAAGAAGTATGGGGAAACTAATTATGCCTCCCTATTTGGAATTGGGCATCCACTTGAACCATACCGCTAATAAACATATCAAATCCCATAAACCTTATATCTCCCAACCCCTCCTTATTCCCCCCCCCCCAAAGTTTCTCCCTTATGCCCCCCAATAGTAAGAAATGCAAGCAGTTTCTTTTCCTAGGTGGATCCCAATCCAAAACTCCCTCCAATATAGAATAAGTGCCATTGGAAATCCCTTATGCCCCCCATATGAAATCCCCATAGCCTTCTCCTACATCTTGCCCTAAGCAGTCTACCCAACTAGCCAACAATACACAACACATTCACCATTTTATTCATGCAAGAAACGGGGAAAAAATAGCATTTAAAAAGGACAAGATTCTACCTCTCCATAATAGAGATTGTTTCCAAAACAACAAGCTTTTCCAAGGCTCAAAAAGCAGTCCAAAACAACAACACCAAGCATGCAAATGAATTTCCAAACTTTCTCCACAATTAAGACTCCAAACAGCAATAAAAAAATTTGACCCAAAGAGGAAGAACAAAGTTTCAACAACCTCCAAATGAGGAAGAAGCTTCACTTTATAGGAAAGGAAAGAGAGAGGATGATGTGGATCCAAGTGGGATGCCACATCATTTTTCCTCATCCCCAAGAGGAAATCAACATCAACAACAAATCACAATAAATTAAACATGAAAAAATCACTTACATACTCCAATTCAACCCATACTCCAAAAAGGACTGCATTAAAAATATGTAAGGGAAGTGCAATTAAAACTTACAAATTGTCACTTCAAAAAGCATTGAAAATGTCTACATTTAACCTCCAACCCATAGGCATGGTTGGTGGATCATTTTAAGAGGTGTGGGACAAGTTTAACTTGTCCCAAAAGCCTCCAAATTTAGCCTCCAAGGTCAAATTCGAATTCCAAAAAAGATGGAGTGTTTAACATTCCAAAATCTGCCTTACAAGACTCTTAGACCTTTCTTACACATTCTTACATATTAACTTATACACTCTTCCAACATTATTATTTAAACTCAACAACTTTATTAATTACATTCCATGTCCCAATTAGATTTAAATAAAGTTTAACTATATGACTATCACATTAAAACTATCACTTTTAAATTAATTTTTAAAAAATGAACACATTACAAATAAAAATACATACAACAATAATAAAAAGGAACACATATCCCATGGTCACATATAATTAAAATCCCCCCCATGGGAAATCCTAACATAACTCAACACACAACACACAACACAATTGCCATGGTGACCTTGTTGATTTCACCTGGCATTTCAATATGGTTAGTCTCCAGTCCCCCGACATTGTTTTGATTTTTAACCTACAAAATACAAATACCTCCTTCGGCCTCGTGGCTGCATCAGACATCCAAAATGATATAAACAATATTTCAAAATCATCTAAACACACAAATCACAACAATATCATTAATTCAACATTATCATTTAAATTCAATTTTCAACCATATCATCGTCCAATGAATCTCTACACTAGAGTTACTCTTAATATCAAATGTCACATGTCTAAAATCAATCATCAATACTATATCCATGTCAACATTATATCATCATCCATATATAATAATGTCTCTGATAATCATCATGCATGCTAACTAAATCAAGGTCCATAATAATCCAGGGTCTAACATCTACGCATCATAATAAATCAAAACATAATAATGTCCAAAATGAGATCAACAATATCAAGGTCAATATCTAAAGAGTGTCAAAGGGAAGTGGGCACTACACCGCGCATATGCTCTGAAGTGCATGCATATGGTCTGTGTTGAAATTTTGGCACATTTTTCATTGTTTTCCTTTCTAATTTTTTGTGTTTCTGTAAGTTACAAGTTTTCTTAACTGTAGTTTACAAGTTTTTAACATTTAAATCGGATTTCTAACCATTTTTTAAGTTTTTTAATAAATGCTTTGATTTCCTTATTTTGTGCAAAGTTAGACTAAGATATTTGCATATTCTCTTCTCTTGCACCTTAAGGTGATCGTAAGAATCAAAATCAGCTCTTAGTTTCCATTTTTCTAATATTTGCTTAAGTGGAAATTTAAATCTTTCATTTTTGGCTTAAGAGAATGAACATTTACAAAAATTGAACAACTAAGTGCAAAAGAGATACAAGCATTTCCTTGAATGGTTCACTTAATTACAAAGTTTTCCTTTACTTTTTAGTTGGATTATTTTTTGTGTATTCTCTTCTCTTGTGTCCTTGGATGATCTTGAGAACCAAAAAAAACTCTCAAATCCTCTTTCTATTAATTTGATTTGTTTGGCGAACTACTAACACTTGGATTTATAGGACCAAAATCTCTTGCCAAAGAAAGGAAAACCTAAACAAAAATCTAACTACATGTTTGTTACAGGTTTCCAAATGGTGATATAAACCAAATTTACTAATCTAAAAGATAATAAAACATGCCACATTCATCAACCAACACATTGTATATGTAGGTTTCAGTTACAAGCTACGAATCGTCCACTTTGAACTAGGAGAAACTCCCTTTCACATAAACTTTATTATAACAATAGGGATGTTCCTATGAACCCCAAAGTAGTCCACACAACAGGGAACCTCGTGGATGAAACGGGAAGTTCTTCACTTACCTACTTGTCTAGTTTACACTTATGAGATTTTAGTGTCAAAATTATCTTCACGCAACCCCAACGAGATACAAATAAACACATTTATTGTTCATTATATCAAAGGGGGTAAAGTAAAGTTGGGATACTCCAAGGTTTATTCAGTGCAACTTCCTTGGAAAACCACACTAGCAGAGGTAATTTGTGACGCCTAGTTGAGATAAATAAATAGGAAGCCATTTCATCTTAGATCCAACTTGACTAACTCAAAACATCATTTTCTAAAGAAGCATCACGAAGCACTAACTTATTTTGAATTCAAAACCTTGTTATTAAAAAAAGGTGAGACTCCATTTAAGTTGGTGCCTAGTGATATTCATCACAAAACTTACGACGTGTTACTTTGTCTTAGTTTTTCACTTGCCTTAAGGCAAGGAAAAACTTTGCCAAAGTTATACTTAGTTTGTTTCATCACCACTTGGTTTTACTCCTTTGTATTCTTGTTTCCCGTTTTGGGACAAAAGAAAACAACACGCATGGATACCACTATAAATAATCGTGTCTACCACTTTTTCAGTCTTCTTGCATGACCCGGTTGCAATGTCGAAATGCAAGTGTTGAAAGTGTGAATGGTACGTCTTCGTGTTCTCATAGACCCTTTATCTCAAACCCATTTGAGACACATTATCATTGTAGTTAGGTAGTCTCATCATTGAATTCCTTTGAGTTATTATGTTTTCATGTATCTTATCACTACAACTTGGATACTTACGTCTTATTTTCCTTGGGAAACTTGATTTAAGTTTTAAAGTTGTATTGTTACGCTACT
The DNA here is from genome assembly GCA_019776745.2 of Taxus chinensis. Taxonomy (NCBI): domain Eukaryota; kingdom Viridiplantae; phylum Streptophyta; class Pinopsida; order Cupressales; family Taxaceae; genus Taxus; species Taxus chinensis. The sequence goes on along the minus strand of CM034147.1, from coordinate 350,959,988 downwards.
TGCATAAATAACAACTTCTTGCTATACTTAGAATTAGTTTTTTATCCCAACATTGATTTAAGTTTTGGAGAATGTCATTACTTTGTCAGTATTTTAGTGACATCATTTTGATACTAAAAATCTTGCCTTTGTCTACAAGGCTTGATTTACGTGTCCAAATAGTGTTGTTACACTACTTGCATTTGTGGTCACCTTTTTCACAACTTGGAATTTGTTTGTTTCCAAAATGTTTTTTAGTATATCTTGTTGGGAGTTTGTGTCAAAGCCTTTTTATTAATTAGGTTTTGTTTACTTAAACTTGACCTAAGTGGTGACATTATGTTGTCACTATTTGTCAAACTATACTTAGAGAAACAAAGGGAGTAACTTTTCTTATGGATGGATTGTAACACCCTGATTTTGTGAGTTATCTTGGTGATTATTTTTCATACTGTTATAATTGCTGAAATGAAGGCAAACATGTTAAGATATATTTTGATCTTAAAGGAATGTGTTGCTAACTTGGATTCTTGCATGCTGTAATTTATTTGCATGGGACAACAGTTATTGTTACTTGTGTGTTTGCTGATGTGACGAAAAATTGTCGTATACTTGCTAAACTCTATTCACCGGTTGACAGCACACCTTGAATCAATTCCATTGATCCAAAGTATGTTGTGGCTTTCTTGTGATTGTTTTGTCGATTTACTCTCGAACCATGTACTGTCGTACTTAAGACCTCGTGAGGCAGGAAATGTCTGGACACGAGTGGCTCTGGCATATGAAGCAAAGGATGAAATGTCCTGCACAGCATTGACATGAATGTCAGTTGGAAGACTAGATTGGAGGTTGATTAGTGTTAGTGGTTAGAAGGAATTAGAACCTAAGCTAATCCTAAGTTCTACCTTACATCCTAAACTACTATCCTAAGTGGATTTTTAAATTCTAAAATGACTAACATAGACCTAAGTCCTATTAACCTAAAGACTAGGCTATGACCTAGGTCGAACACTAAAATGAATCCTAAACTAATCCTAACCTAAAGGGGATGCGTAGACCCTTGGGGGAAGAGGATAAGGATGAAAGGGAATTAATGGCAGTTAATGAGGAGTCCTTACGTGGACAGCGCCAGTTTGGCGGGAACATGTAAGTGGTGGAGGTATCTAGTTGGACATGGAACTAAATTTGGTTGTGCATGTAAAATTTAAATTTGATGGTTCGCCAACCCAAGTTGGCAGTGGCGTGGGAAAATGGGAAAAGGCAGAGCCTTTAATGCATTTAATTTTTTTGGTCTTCGTGACCAGTCCGCCTTGGAAAGAGTTTGGAGGAATTTTGTTAGTCATTTTGTGTTGTTCGGATTTTGGAGAAGTTGCTCTGCATTTGGTTTTTTTTGCTGGTTCAGTCGAACCAGTTTCATTTGGTTTTCATCACTATTCCTTAGAAATTTGGAGGTTGTTGCTGAGCCTGTATGAGGAAAGGTGATTTTGGGAAGCTCGTGCTGTCGCCGTGGAAGGAAATACCTTCGGTAGACATGGTTTTCTTTGAGTTTTGAGGAAGAATTTACAGGCATGTTAAGCCCTTCTCTTTAAAAACACTTACTTTGTTTAAGCATCTCATTAAAACAACCCTGCTCTTGGGTTTTGGGTTTATGTGATTGTTGTCGTGTTGATATGATTTGGGTTTAGTCGATTCTTGCTGTCATTTTTGGAAATGACAGGTAAAATCATTTTTGGTTGTTGTGTTTAAACTGTCTTTGCATTTTCTTTGAATGGAACATCTCCATGTTGTGCTGGTTTGGTTGACAGTAATGAGGAACTCGCCATGTGCGTTATGAAACTGTGAATGTTGTATAAGTTGTTTTTAGTATCGAATTAATCGTTCCGTTGCTAAATACGAACTAGAATGATAGAAGCAGTAGATGTTTTAAAGTTGTTTCTTATAGAAATTGTTAAGGAAATAGATCCTTTTCCTTCTACTGTTTTGGGTTTTGATGGAAATGGAAAATGGGTTTTGTATGAGCATATGAATTCGATTTGAAGGAAGAAATGGTAATACGTTTTTGTTGTTCCTTTTTCTTTCTTAAGAAATAGACGAATACGATTTGGGTATTCGTGGGAGTTGGAAAAGAAATAGTTTTTCTTTTGAACTTATAATGAATTATATTGTTTTCTTGCTGAGAGGGTAGGATGATTAGTTGTGTTTATTGATGCTGTTTGGTCTACCGTTCAGACGGTGGACACGATTAAAAAAAACTTGGCTTTGCATTTCTGAGCAATGAATGAAAATTTATGAACTGTACTTCTTCTTGCCTTGGAGGAAAGTTCATTTGTTATGTCTTATTTGAGGCGGTTTGATCTTTGGTTTGGAATGTAGTCGTGAAAACGAGCTTGACTTGTATTTCTGTGCAATAAATGAATTATATTGTTTTCTTGCTGAGAAGGGAAGTTGATTTTATAGTGTTCTATGGATGCGGTTGGTCTTTTACTCAGTCTGTCGTTGTGAAAATGCACTTTACTTTGGATTGCTGTGCAAAGGAAGAAATGCTTGGGAAATTGTCTTGTTGTTGGGCCTGTTTTGACTGTACTTTGTTGTGCATCTGAAATCCTATGCGGGTTTTTAATAATAAGGGTATTATTGTATGAAAATCACATTTTGGGTTCTGTACATCATTATGAATAGAAAAATGGATTCGGGTAGAAACATTTATTGGTAAGGAATTCTTATTCTTTCTGCTGTTTTGATTTGATAAAATCAGTAGTCGGATGGTTTATTGAACTTTGTAAGTTCAGTCTGTATAGAGGATAGTGGCATTTAATTTGTTTCCTGAGTACTGTGTTTTTCTGTACAATTAGAATATTTAAATGTTTCTTGTGGTCTTCGATTTTGCACAGTCATTTAAAAGAAATGAAACCGACCTGAACAATTCTTGTTGAGTTCGAAGAAAATGGTTGTTTTCTTATTGAAAGGTGAAAGGGATGAATTCTTCTCTTCTTGCTGTTGAATTCTGGGAATAGTATTAGAGCCTTACTGTGCTTTAAGATTTAGTCTTGTTGTAGGTAACAGCAATATGTAAATTGTATTTTGAACTATATGCAATCATGGATATAGAAGGTCATGTGATTAATTGATTGCATGATTGTATAACTGTTTATTTGGTTAAAAATACAGTGAAGGAAGTATGGGCTCTTCTAGTACAGTAAATACATAGTATGCATCCTTATACTATTTGATCTATGATAAATATGATGTTGTACTAACCTATTTTTGGGTATTCATATGAGCCTGATTTAAATGAAGTATTGATAAGGACGATAAATTCTTCCTTGTTTTCATTTAAAGCTAATTATGAATGAAATTACTCTTGCTGCTGGAAAGTGAATTTCGAATGGATTTTGTAAGTTTCACTCTGAACTGTTATCTTGATTTGTGTCTCGGTTGGATTCAATTTTTAGAACAGTCATGAGGAAAGAGATAGGAATGTGGTTGGATAACTTGGAAAAATGATCCTTTCTTATTTCATTCAGCTGGAAATCTGTAATCGTTAATAACGAATCTTGTAGTGCTTAGATATGAGCAACTATATGCATTGCTGTTTGCTTTCTCGTATGTGCTTGATTGCTTGGAATCTAATGCGATGCATGAGCTGAAAGGAAAGTAATTGGTTTACGTTTCAGTTAGTTTTACCCTTTTGCATTTATTATTAATGAAAGGGTGGAAAGGATAACAATTATGTTATATCAGCAGTATGCTACTTGTATTCCTAAACTTTACAAATATTGTAATTTGGAACTTGTAACGGTTATGTGGAAAATAGGACAGCAGATCTTTGGCTGATTGGGATGGTATTTGATGGTTCAGTTGTTATGCTGTCCATTCTTTGATGCTTGATTTTTTATTGATGTTCTTACTGTCGTTTCATAAAAGCAGGGTTCTTTTATTGAGACAGTTAATTGAAGCACCTCATTTTAATGATAAGTGCTTACCCGTGCAAGAAATTTTGCAGATGGAATTGATTAGAACGAAGACTTGGTTGTTTTCTGATGCTTCTTTTGATTGAACAAAGATGAATTGTATTTGTTTACTATTATTCCTCTTCGAGGAATTGTGAAAAGAAGAAAGTACATTCTTCTATTTATGAGTTGTAATGATGTTTTATTTAAACAAAGTCCAGTCAGCTGGATTGGCAGATGTACGGATTATGAGATGGATGATGAATACAAATACAAGTGTGATATTTTAAATACTATATCAGCTTGATATTGTTGATTAATTGGAAATATAATGTTATTTCTTGATTTGGGTTTATTTAATTGTCCTTGGATGGATGCTAAATAGGAAGTGATATCTATTCTTACCTTAATGCAACTTTTAAGTTGAAATGTGCAATTAGTTCATACTTGGGTAAAGATGAATTTTTAATTGACATTAAAAAGGATTAGGAAGAATATGATTCCATAACTGATAGGTATTCAGGATTAGCTTGGAAGCTAAGGAATATCAATTAACTTAGGAGTAATCAAACTTCGCTTTCGAACTCCATTAATGACCTCGTATGTTGAATTCAGAAAGAAAGGATATGGGATAAGTATATCCATAACTAATGGACCTTAACTATGTAATGTTAAGGAGAATAAATGAATACATTTATTGGGAATTAGACCTCGTTTAAATGACATCTAGTAAGCTGAAATTCTGAATTTAGTTACAGTTGTAAAAATCCTGGTTAAGTTTAATAGGTTAAACTTAACACGTCCGTCGGTAACGGGCTGCTTAATCCGAAGATTAAGAAGAAATCCAAGTAGAGAAATGCAGCCCTTCGGTACGAAGGAGAAGATGCATAGCAAGCTAAAGGATGGATTTAGTCTTTCTTAGCTACATACAACTATAACGGGAACGAGGATAAAGGATCAACATGGTTGCTGAAAGTTGATCTTAAATATTAAGATCATATCCAAATCACTTGAGCAGGATGTGTACACTCGATGAGAGGATTCCGTAGGACATTGACATATGCCAGCTACAGCAAGGTGTCTTCATAAAGACGGGGTTTTCATGACGACACAATGTTATAGCTGACATATTACAATGCCCTCCTGAATTAAAACATCAAGATTACATAGGCTGAATGTGAAGTTCTTGACTGGGGATGGGAGTATGATCACGTATGCGGAGTGAATCTAGAGGACTAAAGATAACTAGACACACAGAGTTGTGGGGAACGACACCGTATGTCTGCGTATCTTTAGTTACCAAGAGTGCCTTCCTATATTCGTTCATATTGTTAGTTGGAAATCAGAAGTTTAAATCTGACCTTAAATTGAGAGGACTGGTAGGAACCAGGGAAGACCATTCTAGATAACAGGTGAAGTGAAGTGAAGGACGTATTCCATTGATGTGTATCACATCTAGGAATATGATCATGCAAAGCATGTGAAAATATTTGGCCAAAGTATCGCAAGTGCTGGTTGCGTTGTCCTAATCATTTAATTTAAGATGCAGGATGTCAGATGAATATCAGTAATAGATATTCAGATAGGCTTCTTAAATGGATCACTTCGATAACCAGAAATGGTTAAGAGAACTGGTATATATAATATACTATGCATGAACGAACATGAAGGATCGGTTGTTGCCGAGTCATGAAATGAAGGATCGTTGAAACTCCGAGCCATGAAAATGGAAGATCGACAGTTCTTCGAGTCATTTACAACAACATATAGAATCTGTTATAAGATTGAATGGCATTGAATGTGTGTTCCATATTGTAAATATGTGAATAGGGACCATTAGTTTTAAAAGGAAATTGTGTGTTCCAAACTGTGTTGTTTGGGCAGAGAACAATTATTAAAACTTGAACGTGTGTTTGAATTATATAATTCATAATAGAGAACGTTGTATATTAACAAAAAAAAAATTCCCTTGTTCTAGTATCTTAAAATCGGGATGTTACATGGATCACATTCTTGATTGTTTAAAGTCCTAGATTGCTTGTTACCTACACTTTATTTTTTGATTAGTGTAACATTATTATTCATTGGATCCCTTACTGCACACTACATTTTGAAGTATTATTATTCTTTTGTTGAAATTATTTGTAATGAAGTGTCGTTACACTGCTTTGTTTTGACTTAGGGTCCTATTATCCAAAATGAGCCCCCTACTTATTTTGGATAACTTGCCTTCATTCTTTCCTTCCTTTTGCTTCAATATCAAATTTTACACATTTCAGGAACTCAAGGGATTTTGGAAATGGTTCCATAATATAGGATTTTTCCTCACCATTCCAGAAAGGTAAAATTTTCCTCCTAACTCCAAGTATTTCTCAAGTTATGAAAAATTTTCCTTGACAGGCCCGTAGGAAATGAGGAGGTGCCACGTGGTGGCAGAGGTCAGGGAAGCGGAGACAGGTTGGAAAATTCACTAAAGAGGGTAGCGGGGCGCAAAGGAAAATTTTGGCATGAAGGCTTGCGGATCATTTTGAGGCTGCCACGTGTCCTGTTGGTGGCGGGGGTCGGAGGTGCGGAAGGAAATGGAAAATTTTTCCAAAGTGGCTAGCGGCCCAAAGTAAAATTTTGAAGTGCATGCCCACAACCAATGAGGGGCTGAAACATGTCCCCGGGATAGCAGAGCGTGGGGAAAAATTTGGGAAATTTTCCCAATGAAAAATCAAAGGATAGAAGCAAGGTTTGGGCCAGCATTTCCATCAGTGAATAGGGAAGTTGCACATGGCAGCGAAGCAGTGGGATGCGGGAATTTTTGAGGAAATTTTCCCAAATTCAAAAAGGGAAAATTGTAAAGTTTTGGCCCGCCAATCCATTTTTACCCTAATTTTTCCCTAAATCTTCAGAGGGGCATAAATTTTGATCCAGAGCTCAGATTTTTGTGTTCTTGGTGTCATTAGAAAGTTGGTGAAATTATCTACACGATGGAGGGATCAATTTTTTATTTTAATGGAGATTTGCAAGAGAAAAATAAGAAAACGTCTCTGGCATGTTAAAAACACAGAAAACACCCCCAACCACCAAAACTAATGAAGTATGGGCCTCTTTCTTACTCTGTAGAGCAATGTACTTTGGCATATGGGTTTTTCCATGAATCCCATCACTTTGTAGGTGAGATTGGAGGGATTTGTTTGTGGTTGGAGTTTCAATTTGATTTTCCCGCGTTTTCCACATTTCTTTCATTTGATTCGATGGTTAAAAGCCAGATTTGGCTCATTTGTAAGGGTTGCTCATTCTTTCTATTCTGCCCTCCCTTCTTTTCTTCCCTAGGGTTGAAAATGGAGTTAGAACCTCCTCCCCTGCTCTGTAATGGCATTTTTTTCCTTTTACCATTGAAATGATGTTTTTTGCAAACCTCTGAGTAATAAAAAACGTGTTTTGTGATGCATTTGTCCATCCTTGCTCATTTTTCTTTATTTTCTTCTTGCCTCTCTTCATTGCAGGTATTTGTGCATGTTTGGATGTTCATTACAGGTTTTGGAGATGTGTTCGTGGAGTTTTGGGACATTTTTTATGTGAAATCCATCCTTGGTTTTGTGATGCACTTTTCCATCCTTTCCATTGCTCACCTTTTCTTGTTCCATGGAATTTTTGATAGATGTTCAACATTTTCCTTCTCTGGTGTATCACCACTTTAGTGTAGGCTTTTGCTTTTCCTCTTTTATCTCTCTCTCCATATGCTTGGAAGTTAGATTAGGATTAGATTAGCTTGCCTGCACTAGAATAGCTTGTGGCAGGTAGTTTAGGAAGAGGAATCAGCCTTCTCTGGAGAGCTTTCCCCATTTGTAAAGGTCCCACACTTTGGGAAATCTCAATGTAGTGCATTCACACCAAATGACATTGCCTTAGAAAAGCAAGATCCATAGGTCATTTTGGGGGTGCTGTGAATTTAGACTAACAGTTTTGACACGCCTGGTGGGACCTTAGAGGTCTTCCACTTTATTTTTGATAGGTTGGTGTGTTCCTGTTAAGGATTTAGCTTTTAGAGGCATATTCAAAAGCACATCTAGTGACTCCATCTAGTAAATAACTCATTCTCTGATTTATAGACCTGTTTTACATCCATTTTCATCCATTCTTATTTCCATCTCTTCCATCTTCTTTCATTCCATGAAGTTGTGTAATCATGACATCATTTCCATCATGGAATTCACATTTACAACAACAACAATATATTTCACCTCCAAAATGTTCTACAACTCCTTCAAATCAGCATTTTGATTAAACTCAAGATCAGCATGCTTACCCATATGAGCAATACCAAAATTAGTTTGGTTGTGAAGCATATCAAGAGAAAGGGTACGCATGCAACGAAGACAATCAAATGGAAGATGCTGATTTTGTGGAGAAAATTTAAAAGATGGAGGAAAAAATGGTGCAATCAAGAGCAACAACTCAAATGAAGGCTTTCAGAATTGGTTGCAGGACTCCTTGTCCATGGGGAGGCCCTTTTCCAAGAAACTTCAGCCTTCAGGAGAAGTTGGACTTCATGATGGAGATGATGCCCCAACTTACACAATGGACAGTAGAGATATAGGCCTATAAACTTGGTGTTGAACAACGTTGTCAATGGGTAAGTTCTACACCATCATCTGGTTCTTCTCTTTCCATTCCTCAAATAGCACCATCTCAATTTGGTCTTCAATTTTCAAGCTTCCCATTGAATGATGCCCCAAATGTTGAATCCGTTTCTCTATTCCCTAGTCTTCCACCTCATCTCAATTCTTCTTTCCTTTTTCCTTCCAAACAGTCATCCCCTCCACAAGAGCTAAATGAAACACCCTCTCCTCCAAAGAAACAAGAGGTTTCACCTCCTCCACCACCACAAAAAATTGCAAAATCAATTGAGTTACAACCCACCCCTCTTGCATTCCCAAATCCATGTTGGGAGAATGAAAATCAGAAAATCAGTCATCAAGGATAGCAAGAAGAAGAGCCAAACAAAGAAGAAAAAATTAGAAGTTTGGTAAGCTTGGCTCTCAAATTTGGGATAACAAAGATCCCCTTGATGGTTAAGCCTTCAGAAGAGGTTGGATTTGGAGAACAAGTGGCAAACAAGGCTGATTTTATAACAGCAGTGAAGCAAGAAAAAAATAGTTTGTTTGTGAAGAGTTGATTGTCCATGTTGGCACTTTTCCCAAAGAGAATGCTGATCCAATTCTAGTTACACAATCAGCCATGGAGGAAGAAATCTCCGAAGAAGATTTTTTAGTCCCAACTTGTCCTCTAGAGCAGCAGATTGAAGAGTTTGACTTGACAAACTTTATGCTAGAGGAAGAGTTCAATCAAGAGAAAGATTGTCTTTAAGCAGTAGAGGAAGGAGAAGCTGCTCAAAATCCAAAAGAAGAGGAGCACATTCCAGCTGTGGAGGAGAAAAGTGTAGATCCAAGGGCTTTGAGAAAAAACCAGGCTATAGAAGAACCTTCAGTTCTTCTTTCTACTTCATCTCTCTCGAGTTCTATTGCTGAAGAAGAGTTTGATCTTTCAAACTCAATGATTGAAGATGAGGAGAACCATGGTGAACAAGTTGCTGATCAAGAGGACACCATGGAGGAAGTTGAGCATTTGCAGTAGGACAACAATGAGGTAGTTTATCTATTAGATTTGGAGGACTATTTTGATGGAGAATAACCGGTTGAGTTTCTACTATTCTCTCTTTCATCATCCACATTCCAAACATAAGAACCTGCTATCATGGAGGAGAGCATTCATTTGCAACTATCTGCATCTTATAAAAGCTCTTTGGGATCAAGATTGGAAGCTTTAAATCTTCCATGTTCTTCATTGGAGGAAGAAGGAAAACAACAGAAGAATTCCATCACCTCTTCCACACCATCCATCCAAAGAGGTCTACAAGAAGGCTCCATTCTTGGAATTGAATTTCAGAGCTATGGGCATATCAAACAGATCAGACCTTGCCCAATAAGGTATTTGGTTTCATTGGAGCCAAAGGAGAAGCCACAACCAGTCATGCTTAATTCTAAGCATGAGGATGAGCTACAAAGTACCAAGGATCAGCTGCCATACCTCTTCAATCCAAATGCAGAGCAACTAAAAGAGGTATTGGATTTTTTTTCAGTTGACACCTTGCTGACTTGGGTATAAGACCAGATTCTTGTTGATTTTCCACTCATCCAACCAGCCATGTTTAGTGCCAAATCAGTTGCATGGCTGCCCATTTTGAAGAAAGGAAGCTATTTTGCACAACTAGTTGTAGGGTTTGTTTAGCTCACCTTTGCTTCCAGTTAGAGTAGAGTAGGTAGGTTTTCTTTCAGTAGAAGAAGTGTTTGTGCACACTCTGCATGTTCCATTTGGAGCATGTATGATTTTCAGTTTTGTACATAGTTTTTGGTGTTGTTGGTTTTGCTCTTGCACAGTCCATTTCAGTGGCATTTTGGTGAAAACAACTCCAGTTTAGTGGGTTTCCAAGTAGCTCAGAGAGGAAGTTTTCAAAGTTCAGATTAGTTTGCAGGCTACTACTCATGACTCCATGCCCAATGGATGCTTCAAAGGCTACTGATCATTCATCTAGCAGGCAGATGACCCCTCTGAGTCACCAAAATTGTTATCCAAAATGAGCCCCCTTCTTGTTTTGGGTAACTTTCCTTCATTCTTTCCTTCCTTGTGCTTCAATATCAAATTTTACACATTTCAGGAACTCGAGGGATTATGGAAATGGTTCCATACAATAGGATTTTTCCTCACCTTTCCAGAAAGGTAAAATTTTCCTCCTAACTCCAAGTATTTCTCAAGTTATAGCTCAGCAGAGTTTTTGGGGGAAAATTTCCCTTGACAGGCCCGCGAGCAATAAGGAGGTGCCACATGGTGGCGGAGGTTGGGGAAGCAGAGACAAGTTGAAAAATTCACCAAAGAGGGTAGCGGGGTGCAAAGGAAAATTTTGGCACGAAGGCCCGCGGATCATTTTGAGGATGACACGTGTCCTGTCTGTGGTGGGGGTCGGAGGCATGGAAGGAAATGGAAAAGTTTGCCAAAGTGGCTAGTGAACCAAAGGAAAAGTTTTAAGTGCATGCCCGCGGCCAATGAGGGGTCGACACATGTCCCCGGGACAGCGTAGTGCAAGGAAAAAGTTGGGAAATTTTCCCAATGAAAAATCAAAGGATAGAAGCGAGGTTTGGGCCCGCGTTTCCATCAATGAATAGGGAAGTGCCACATGGCAGAAGAGGGGCAGGATGTGGGGATTTTTGGGAAAATTTTCCCAAATTCAAAAAAGGGAAAATTTTAAAGTTTCAGCCCGCCAATCCATTTTTGCCCTAATTTTGCCCTAAATCTTCAGAGGGGCATAACTTTTGATCCAGAGCTCAGTTTTTTACGTTCTTAGTGTCATTGGAAATCTGGTGAAATTATCTACATGATGGAGGGATAATTTTTGTATTTTAATAAATATTTTCATGAGAAAAATAGGAAAACGTCTTTGGCATGTAAAAAAAGTAGAAAACGCCCCCAACCACCAAAATTAATGAAGTATGGCTCTTTCTTGCTCTATAGAGCAATGTACTTTGTTGTATGGGTTTGTCCATGAATCCCAGCACTTTATAGGAAAAATTGGAGGGATTTCTTAGTGGTTGGAGTTTCAATTTGATTTTCCCACGTTTTCCACATTTCTTTCATTTTGTTCGATGGTTAAAAGCTAGATTTGGCTCATTTGTAAGGGTTGTTCATTCTTTCTATTCTGCCCTCCCTTATTTTCTTCCCTAGGGTAAAAAATGGAGTTAGAACCTCCTCCCCTACTCTGTAATGAAATTTTTTTCCTTTTACCATTGAAATGATGTTTTGTGCAAACCTCTGAGCAATAAAAAAAATGTGTTTTGTGATGCATTTGTCCATCCTTGCTCTTTTTTCTTTGTTTTCTTCTTACCTCTCTTCATTGCAGGTATTTGTGCATGTTTGGATGTTCATTATAGGTTTTGGAGCTATGTTCATGGAGTTTTGGGACATTTTTTGTGTGAAATCCATCCTTGGCACTTGTCCATCCTTTCCATTGCTCACCTCTTCTTGTTCCATGGCAGTTTTGATAGATGTTCAACATTTTCCTTCTCTGGTGTATCACCATTTTAGTGTAGGCTTCTATTTTTCCCCTTTTCTCTCTCTCCATGTCTCCTTGGAAGTTAAATAAGGATTAGATTAGCTTGCCTACACTGGAATAGCTTGTGGCATGTAGTTTAGGAAGAGGAAACAACCTTCTCTGGAGATCTTTCCCCATTTGCAAAGGTCCCACACTTTCAGAAAGCTCAATGTAGTGCATTCACACCAAATGAAAATGCCTTAGAAAATCAAGATCCATAGGTCATTTTGGGGGTGCTGTGAATTTACACTAACATGTCCTTTTAAACCAACCCTAGTAAAACTTGGTTTGTTATGCCTCCTATAATAAGGATGGGGCATCAAAGATTAGGTTCCTTTGATCCCATAATATAACAAATATTGGATATGATTTTGGATGAAAACGTCCTAGTAGATCATAGTGGTGGTGAGGAGGATTCTCCTTAGGAAGATCGTAAACTTAACCCCACCCGAATAGATGATTTCTTGTTTCACAATAAACATGAAGTTATTATGCGTGTTGTAGAATTGGGGGAAATTTTTTCCTTCTACAATTGATCCTACTCTTCTCATTAGCATAGTTCGAGGAGAATAAGAAGAATTAGAACAACCACTTTGTGACATTGATGAATTTTAACCTGAGTCATGCCTCTACTTTTGGCCAACATACTAGTGGATATCACATCCCCGTAGTTAGAACTCATCATGAAGATCAGGGAGACAATTATGATCATGAGGACCTTCATACTCAACCTTCCTCGTGTGAAGCTCGTAGAGAGATACCACCTAAAAAGGTTTCTATAGAAGAACAAATACAAGCCCTCGCTTTCCAATTGGAAAGTTTGGCTTCACACGTTAGTAAAGAATCTATGAATACATCTAGACAAGAAAAATATAAAGCTTCGTACTATGAACCTTTCACTAAAACTCCCAAAACCCTCAAATGGGAAAAACCTAAATAGGGTTACGAAAGGTTATACACAGATAACCAGGATAATGAAAAGATAATATATAGGCCTGACCCTTTAAAAAACCCACTCTTTGATCAAGAGTTATTATCTATGAAGAACACCCTTACTGCCCCTTACTACCTTATAAGAAGGAAAGTTAGGGTCAAGTAAAAAGTATCAATTTGAGGATTTATGAATGTATCCTTTTGATAGGCATATGCTACAAGTTCCTTTCCCTAGGCATTTCGATTGTCCAAAATTTTAAAAATTCAAGGGCAAGGGTGATCCAAGCAATCATGTCAAATAATTATTTATGGCTTTTCAAGAGGTTGCATTCAGTGATAACTATCTTATACATCTCTTCCCACGGAGTTTAGGGGGACAAGCTCTTAAGTGGTCCTTACAAATCCCAAAGGGATCTATATCTACGTGGATACAATTGGCATAAAACGTTTTGCATCAATTATCCTTCAACATGGAGAATGGTGTTACTATTATCGATCTATGCAACATAAAACAACGTAATAATGATAACTTTGTTGATTTCTTATAACGATGGTGAGGGATAGTTAGTCACTTCCATTACTCCATACCAGAGAAACGGTTATTCAAAATTTTCATGCCCAACTTGCACCTTGAAATCTCTTTCCAATTGCAAATGCATTATGGTAATACCTTCGAAGAGGTCATAGAAAAAGGTTCCAAAATTGAGAAAGTGTTATTAACAAAAGGGACATTGAAATCCTTCTCGTGTGATAATTAGGACAAAAAACCTAGCGACAAACAAAAAAAATCCTAACAAGAATAAAAACATCGTCGGTGATGGAATTACATATTCCAAACAGGTATATGTGGTTCAAAATCATTCTCCCTTTAAAATAACTAAGGGACCTCTAGCCCATGATTATAAACATCGCTCATTTACTCCTCTATCTAACTTCATGTCATCAATACTTAAACAGTTAAAGGCATTTAACATGGTCAAATATCCAAACATAAACCCTTATCCTGAAGATACACCTAAACCATCTTGGTTTAGAGAAAATGATTATTGCGGCTTTCATCATGTTAAAGGGAACAAAACTGATAAGTGCCTCAAATTGAAGCACTATATCCAGAACCTCATTGAAAGTGGTTACGTGGTAATGGATTCTATGGGCCCTAGAAAATATGTCAATGATGACATGGGGATTTTCAAATAGCCTTTCCCTATGCACAATAAAAAGAAATAAAATTTGGATTAAGGTCAAAATCCCAATAATAAATTCATTGGTTATGTCTATAAAAATACAAACCATGGTTCAAAAAGTAATGATTCTTATGATGCCGTAATTGGTTGTGTCACCCCATTTATTGAGCATATCAAAATGATCAAGGTCAAAACAAAGGAGTGCACCGTGGCAATGCAACGTGCTCACCTTGTTATCTCTAATCCTTCATCCCATCATACTTCCACTCCTCAGGATAGTCCCTATGATGTCATGGAAAAACTTGAGAAGACCATAGCTAAGATCTCGATCTTAGATATTCTTAAGATATCCAATGTACATAAAGATATCCTTTCTAAGACTTTATAAGGGTCAAGAGTTCCAGTTGATATTAACCCCACACACTTCCAAGCAATGGTAGTAAAAATTTCTCCAATGGAGCATATAACCTGTAACCAAGAGGAAATTCCTACAGAAGATCATTCACACAATTTTCCCTTGCATATAGAGGTTATTGTCAATCATAAGAAGGTCAAACTAGTGCTTATGGATGGAAAATTAAGCCTTAACATATGTACCTTGAAGCTAGTTTGGAAATTGAGCCATACCAAGATAGATTTAGAAACAAAGGTCATCACCATCAAGGCATATGAAAATGAAGAGCGGAAGTCAGCCAATATGATAAGATTTTCACTGGGAGTAGGGCCTACTACTCATGATACAAAGTTCCATGTTTTTGACTTGGAGATGCCTTACAACATCCTTCTCGGCTGCCCATGGATTCATGCCATGTGGTCTGTGCCTTCAACATATCACCAGTTTCTAAAGATGTACGATGAAGGGGAAATTATAACTATTATGGGGGATTCTCAACCTTTTTCTCATCTTCGAGCCCTATTAGGTTACTTCCCTAATTTTTTTGATTGCCTTTCCACAAATATGGTTGTTCTGGCTCAATCTGAGGCTCCCACCTCGTGATTTTACCCAACTACCTTAACCCCTAACAATAATGGTGCATCAACTTTAGCTTCTCCTTTTACTACATGGGAGATGAAGACCCGTTCAACTGGTTGCGGGTAGTAAGATCTTCAATAGGACTTGTTGGTTTCAAACCTTCCCTTATCACCTAAATCACAGGGAAGGTCATGTCATAAGAATCAATGGTCACGAGAAAATTGTAAACTTAAGGCTTTCACTCTAGGTGGCTTATTAACAGATGAAAATTTTCTCAACAATCTTGTATCCCAACCCCTAGATGATGAGAAAGTATTGAGCTATCAATCACCTCCAGTTGATATCCTTGACAAAATGATGTATGCTATGGGGTACAGAGGATATGGTTGTGGCATCAATGAATAAGGTATGCGGGAAGCTCTCCCTATACCACATCGCAAGATGTGAAACTTTGGTATTGGTATTCGACCATATGGTTCTATTCAACTGGAGTGTTATGCTACTTATTCTGAACGTGAAGATAGTGAGTCAGGCTATGAAAGAGAAACAAATTCCTAGTGTAATCTTTATGAATACCTTGCCTCCAAAAATCACTTTCCTGATACAACTAATAATGACCATATCCCCTGCCTTACCTATCCACATACCCAAATTAAACCTCATTTATCCTTCCTTGGTTAATTGGGACCAACAAAAACATGTACTGATAGATTGCTTTGCTAACAATGAAGATTTTGGCAAGTTTATGGGAATATAAGATGACATACCTGCAGGTGATCATAAAAAAGGCTTATCCATTAACCTGGATGCATGTGCATATTTCGGGGAGGAGGATGAGTTCTGTGGTCATCAAAACAAAATAAAAATCAAGGGAAAATTTTCCACGGAGAATCCTTGCAAAAATAACAAGTCCAAATCTTACAGTGAAAACCTTTTTGAGGCACTAACAAAAAAACAAAAGGAAAAATAAATGGACAAAGAAATTGACTTATCTAAGGGTGAAAATTTCATTGAGATGCCCTTGGAAGCAAATCTCAATCCCCCCCTCATCCTACGTGCATGGAAGAATAATATAAGCTTATTGTGGAGGAGACTATTGAAGTCAACATCAGCACAGAGGAAGTGCCTCAGATGGTTAAGTTGGGAGCATCCCTCTCGGCTCAGGAATAGAAGACATTTGTCTTTCTTTTGCATGAATTTTTAGACATATTTGCTTGGTGCTACGTAGAAATACTAGGACTTGATCCTACATTAGTGGTGCACAATCTTGTTGTACATCTGGATGCAAATCCTATTAAGCAAAAGCTTAGAAAAATGCATCCTCATGTGGCCTTGTTGGTTAAACAGGAGCTAGAAATATTATGGGCAGTGGGCTTCATTCGGCCTATCAACTACTCAAAGTGGATATCAAATGTTGTACCTATGCAAAATAATCCCGTGGGTATTAGATTTTGTACGGATTTTAGAGACATCAACAAATCTTTTCCCAAGGATGACTTCCCCCTCCCTAATATCGACATGATTGTCAATTCTATAGCTGGCTACGAAATGATGTCACTCATGGATGGCTTTTCTGGTTATAACCAGATCAAGATTACAGAGAAGGACCAACATAAGGAAACTTTTACAACCCCATTGGGGAACTTTCTGTTAACAAGTCATGCCCTTTGGCTTAAGAATGCAGGCGCAACTTATCAACGGGCAATGACATTCATTTTTCATGATATGATCAAAGACATAATGGAATATTATGTAGATAACATACTGGGCAAGTCCAGAATAAGAGAGGATCATCCAGATATAATTTGGTGCATCTTTCAGCGTCTAAGGGACTACAAGGTATGTTTAAACCCAAAGACATGTGTCTTCGGCATGCTATCAAGAAAACTTATAAGCTTTATAGTATCACAAATGGGAATAGAAGTAAACCCAGCAAAGGTATCGGCCATCACAGATGCCTCCTCCTACAAACATAAAAAAACTGTGCAACTTACATGGGAAAATAAAAGCAATTAGGAGATTTATTTCCCATCTCGCAGATAAGTGTCAGACATTTACAGATATTCTCAAGAAATATGTCAACTTCTTGTGGGGTCTAGAACAATAGCAAACATTTTCTTTGCTAAACAAATATATGTCAAGACCCCCTGTGTTAATGTCGCCTACTGTAGGTGAACCACTACAATTGTATATCTCTACTACAAAATTTACAATTGGAGTACTCTTGGCTCAATATGACAGAGAGCAGATGGAAAAAACTGTGTACTATTGAATCCATACATTGATTTCTTACGAGCTCAATTATCTGCAAATCAAAAAAGCATGTTTGGCTGTAGTTTTTGCTTTTCAAAAATTGTGTCATTAATTGTTAAACAACAAAGTCAAGCTTATCTCTAAGGTGGACCCACTGAAATATCTATTTTCAAAACCAGTGCTCATAGGATGGATGGCCAATTGCATCATCTTACTAAGTGAATTTGACATAGAATTTGTCCATCAGAAATCAATCAAGGGGCAGGTACTAGTAGATCAATTAGCTGAAGCCCCTCTACCAGGAATAGACCATTGAGTCTGGAACTTCAATACGCTTCACTCATGTCTATTAAGGAGTCCATATTGTGGCACATGTATTTCAATCGATCCTTTACATTTCAAGGTTCAGGAGCTAAGGTTGTACTTATAAATCCTTCGTAGGACTTGATTCCACAAGCTTTCAAAATAGGATTCCCATGCACAAATAACATAGCAAAATACGAAGCTCTCATTACATGACTGAATATAGATATACACTGGGACATCAGGTAGCTCAACGTGACTGGAGACTCTATGTTGATTATTAAATAAGTTACAGATGAGAAAAAATTAAGGATGAAAAACTCATTCCTTAAAAAAAGATGGTTGATACATTAAAAGAGTACTTTGTACAGATCACCTTTGAACAAATTCCTAGAATACAAAATCGAGTAGAAAACGCCATGGAATAAATGGCTTATTTACGAACCATACCACCTGGACAGAATGATATAGCATTCTTCATGGATCATTTGCTGACGCTAGCGTATGATATGCCCAAGTCATGTCTAGTATGTGAAGTTGTTGGTCCCTATTCACCATGGTGCTATGATATTTTCAACTACCTTAAAAATGGAACCTTCCCAACTGACATTTCCTGATCTGATAAATGAAACCTCATCTAGCATATAGTCTGTTACACCTTACTTGGGGGAACTCTCTATCGTAGAGAGTATGACAGGAATCTTTTACATTGTTTTAACGCTAACGAATCTATATTAGCAATTAGGGAGGTACACAAAGGTATCTGTGGGGCTCATACCAATGGCATAGTTCTAGCTAAGAATATACTAAGAGTCGGATATTATTGGCCTAAAATGGAAAATGATTGCTGAAAGTATGTAAAGAAGTGTTTGTTGTGTCAAAAATATGGCAATCTGATTCATGCGTCGGTGCAATCTTTGCAGCCTATTACAACACCATGGCCCTTCTCAAAGTTGGGGATTGATATAATATGAAAGCATACCCCAACATCATCTGATGGCCACATGTTTATTATAATTGTCACCGATTACTTTACAAAGTGGGTCGATGCTTTTCCTCTTACCTATATTATAGGTGCACAAATATCTAAGTTTATAATGAATCATATCATTTTCCATTATGGCATCCTTTCTTCCCTTGTCATAGATAATGGAAAATCATTCAAGAATAGAACCGTGAAGGCATTATGTAAATGATTTCAAATCAATCTCAAGTACTCAACCCCTATTACCCTCAAGGTAATGGATAAGATGAGGCCACAAATAAAATCCTTGTCCATATTATGGAGAAGATGGTGAAAAAGATTGGCCGCAACTGGAATTTATAGATTCACCCAACCCTCTAGGCATACAGAACATCCATCTACACCCCTACTAGTGCAAATCCATATTCCCTTGTATTCAGCACTGAATTCACTTTATCTCTTGACATTGAGCTCCCATATTTGTGTATAGAATTGAGAGAGTATCTGGATGAAAAGGAGGATTACATAGTGACTTGGCTAGTAGAGTTGGAGTTGTTGGATGAGAGGAGACTTCACACCCTTGATCACATAAAAGTGTATTATAATCAAGTGCGTAGAAGTTACAACAAAATAATGTTGCCTTTCTAATTTGAGGTAGGAGATCTTGTAATGAAGAAAAATTAGTTTAACACCACAAAATACCGTGAAAAGAAAGGCAAGTTCGAACCAAAATTAGTTTAACAATTTCAAATCACTCTCAAGTACTCAACCCCTATTACCCTCAAGGTAATGGACAAGTTGAGGCCACAAATAAAACCCTTGTCCATATTATGGAGAAGATGGTGAAAAAGATTTGCCACAACTAGAATTTATAGATTCACCTAGCCCTCTAGGCATACAGAACATCCATCTACACCCCTACTAGTGCAACTCCATATTCCCTTGTATTTGGCATTGAATTCGTTTTATCTCTTGAGATCAAGCTCCCATATTTGTGTATAGAATTGAGAGAGTATCTAGATGAAAAGGAGGATTACATAGTGACTCGGCTAGCAAAGTTGGAGTTGTTGGATGAGAGGAGACTTCACGCCCTTGATCACCTAAAAGTGTATTAGAATCAAGTGCATAGAAATTACAAAAAAATAATGTTGCCTCGCCAATTTGAGGTAGGATATCTTGTAATGAAGGAAAATTAGTTTAACACCACAAAATACCATGAAAAGAAAGCAAAGATGGAACCAAACTGGTTAGGGCCATATGTTGTGGTTGAAAATTTTGGTTCGGGTGCATACAAGCTTTCTTATTTAGATGGTGATGAGCTAAAGGAGCCTATGAATGTTATGCATCTCAAGCGGTTCTTTAAAAAATAAAATAAAAATTTATAAAAATAGAAAAAGAAAAATCAATGCGTCTAAGTGCGAAAACCACGCAATTGTGGCACTTTGGACAAGTCCTTTGGTGAAAATCAGTTTCTGGCGCCATTGGAGGGTCTGTTGTTCACAAGCATCTCCAAATCTAGGATTATGATGGTTTTATCCTAAGATATTCCTTTCCTGTATTTGAGATAATTTTGAGCATGCCCCTATTGGCCTTGATCCGGATGATCCAACTTTTATGTAAAGGGTTTGCCTTTGTATATTCTCATCTCATGCTAGGGGAAACCTTTCATCTTCAATTATTGAACATACGTGTGGCATTCTGCCCTTGTACATCCCATGTAATGCTAGGGGCATCCATGTTTTTTCGTTTCCTTGCACATAGATTCGGAAATTTTTTTGAAAACATAAAAGCATGCATATAAATTTTTTAAAATTCCAAAACATTCAAATCATGTTTATAACTTGGTGCATAGTTTTGATTGCATTGATTTTTCGTGTTGTGTGCTATAAATTGGATTCATTTGTTTACTTAATTTGATTGCTAATTTAATCTGTTGTGAATTGTATCTAGTTCATTTATCTTGTATACATGTATATAAATGTGTTGATGTGATTAGATAAGATTTGATTAGTTTGTGCTTCTTGTTTACTTTTACATTTTTGTTATCATCTCATCATCAAAATCATTGCTATCATCACATACATCATCTATCAAAAAATGCTAAGTATACATCAAACATGCATGCTAAGCTAATCATCAATACAGTATCATCAATGGAGCAAGAGGGGTTGCAAATATCAAAATCTATCCCCCCCACATCAATATCAAAAATAAAAACATGGTCTAATCAAATTATCTCATCAACATGCAATATGATATCATCAAATTCTATCAAATATATCAAACAAACATGTGATACAAACATAGACCATCACAAAAATATGGATTACACATGCTATCTCATAAACAAAATATGATACATAAAAACGGTCCATCAACATCATAATAAATGTCCAAGTACAAAATCATGTGTCTCGATACATATCAAATACAAAATGCCATCATGGGGATGGATCAAAATTTTGCTTTCATCATGAGGAATAATAAAAAACAATATATAAAGTACATCTGTACAAAATAATGTGCCTTCACCATAAGGCATGATAAAAAACAATACATATACATCGTATAAAAAATGTGCCTTCATAACAAGGCATACATCAAAAATACATCATCTGTAAAAACATCGTCAATAATCAAGTCATCCCTAGCTCTCGCCTACCCCTAGGCTACCTCTCATAGGTGGTGGCGCCTATTGTACTAAGGGACCATGTACAGATCTTGTTGATTGAGATGTCTTGTGTGATCTAGATCCGGACTAGCTAAGAGACAACTAACTAAATGGAATGGCCCTTTGTCCCTCTGGGATGACTGCAAGGTATAGATCCCTGTAATAAGCAGCCTCACCACTCTCTAAGGCTAAATCAAGGAATACATCATGTACACCTGTTGTAGTGGTCATATGTCTAAGAAAAGTAAGCTCTGTAGTAAGTCTTGCCACATTTGTCTGATAATGAGTATGCTCTGCAACTAACTGTATCTGCTATGTTGTTAGCTAATCTCTCTCAATCTGAAATTGATCTCGTTGAACAATCACCTATTGCAAAAAGGATAAATCCCAACCACTCTGAATGACCTACCTAGGAGCTTGTTATCAACCAATTTTGACTTCGCGAAAATTGATTTAAAAAAATGGAAATTTTGAAATGTTTCAAAAGTGTTACTTTACGCGGTTTATCACTCTCATCATGATCGTAAAATTTTTTGTGATCGTTCCGGTCTTCATTTCGTCCATTTCAGACGAGAACTCCTTTTGCCAGGTCATCAAACCGCGTTAAGTATTAATTAATTAATATTTAATTAATTAATTACTCTTTGTTAGATAAAATTAATTTTTAATAACTTTGGAGTATTTAATTAAATAAATATTAATTAAAATTTCATTCGACAAGTTTTATTTTAATTTCCGGGGGAAAAATAAGCTTCCGTTTCCCATTACTGGGGATGCCAAATTGGCTTCCCGGACCTGGATTTCCCCTTTCCTGGCTATTTTGTTTTAAATCCCCACTTGTGGGATTTTTTTCCCTGATTGCCAAATTAATGAATTGGAAAATGGGAAAAAAATATCCCAATTTCCCACATGGGGAAATAAATGGGGATTGTTAGCCCGCTTTGCCATTTCCATTGGCAATTGGCCGTTGCCTTCCCCATTCCCCCTAATAATTAATTACACTACCCGAGAAGAAGGGAAGTTGGATTAATCCTCATAATTTCCTTTCATCAAACTTGTTGGAAGAGAGTCATGTGCGAAGATTTCCAATTGCTTCTTATTGCTTCTCAAGAGTAATATTGTATCACATCCCTCAAAGAATACTAGTTCCACACAACCAATGTCCATTTTGAAGGCTACGAAATAGGCAGCAGGAGGAACAAGTTTCCAAACAAATTTTGCTTCATGAACATGTATACGCAACAAGAAAGACTAATCTCTGCGCAGCACAAGGAGTAGATAAAACAATATTGCAGAGGAGTATAGTGAAAGACAATAGCAAAAGAGGATTCCCACACATTGGGCATTAAAGCAACAGGCTACAACATTCATCCTTTGCAAATCTCTCACGGAATCCATTGTTTGTGCAAGGTGAGTGGGAACAAGAAAGGAGATTGAAGAAAATCCACAAGCCACATGATTAGCGAGCAAAGGTCCGTGCCAGCAAAGAATACTTACGAGCACCGTGTTTCAGCATGAAGATTCAAAAATTTTCTTGAACTCAAAGGTAATAAAAATAAATTGGTCAATGCATTTAGCAGTGGAAAACGCGAATAATAAGGCAAATATCACACATGCAACAATACCAGAAAAACCAGTTGAGATCAACGTTGGATTTTGAAAGTTTGGAGAGGCAACAAACAGTTATGTCTGAATGCATTACCTATCAGCCCACATCCTGTAATAATACCAATGGGCGTTATGTCTAAGAACAGAAGGATGTATTTTTTTTACCACAACATTCATCTCTGAAAATGGGCAGATTTTTAGAATAAAAAATCCATGAGACAGGCCACAGCTGCTGGGATATTTTTATGAGGTCAAGAAGGAATTAATTTAGAATGCACGCATGCAAATCATGTTTTTAACGCGTAAAAAGAAAGGAAATAGGCATGATTCCACGTAGGCGTTTTGAAAGAAAACTTGTCCTCAATGCATTTGCACAAGGAGGAAATGCATTCCCATATTGTTTTTTGATGCACCAGTCAAAGAGCATTCGCTGCCACATTGGAAAAGATTTGCCACACATGGTTGAGTAAGAGAGGCATGTTTCCACACAGGTTTACAGAAAACAAACATCAATTTCCAAGCAGATGTGAATAAAAAGATTTCAACACATAAGCTTGTTTCTACGGAGGTCAAAGGATTCATCACTCCCAGAAGACAAGAAGTCCAACCGCATTGGATCAGGCAGAATCCAAGGTTTCAACCACTGCAGTTGAATGGAGGAAATAGCAAAAATCCTTGTCCAAGATAAGTTTGCCGAAGGATCACATAAACAATGGATCCACACGCTGATCACCAGGCAGGAGCTAAAGAAGAAGATTTTCAACGTAAGGCAAAGATTATTTTCCACATTGTAACAGTCCAAAACACATTACCAGGCATTCATACAAAAATATGAGCGCATTCAAACATAAATAAGATGTATATGAAGACAAAGACAATGACAGATGCGGAACAAAGATTGCCGGCGAGTTGTAGTCTGTCGAAGTAATCAACTTTGGAGCTTGATATCTCAAAGACTAGCATGATCATGCGTGAAGAAACCAATTGGTTGCCCGCAATCCTTACTCATGTTAAGTGTGATTCCATACTCATATTGAAAAATACTACATTTCATCATTTGGTATTTTTCATGAACCTCAACTAAAAAACTTAGTTTGCTTATTTTCGCCATGCGCGCGGTTTTAGCTTAGCGGAAGGCCTACTTTGAGAATCCACATCTCGAGACCAAATGATTGTCAAGAGAAATGGTTTAGTTCATTGAATTATTCCCAAATTCATGTACTTCTTTACAAAAATTCAAATGCACAGCTCTTCGAATGATATTTTTCAGGGAGTCAAATAAAATGCCATTTGCATGATTTCACTGCGGGCGCAGTTTTTACCCTACCTGGGTGACTCATTTTGAGAGTTGATATTTCGAACTCAGATGATATTCAAGAGAAAATAATTATTTAGTTCAATTCTCCCCACCTTCATATTCTCCCTTGCCAAGTTTTATATGCCTAGGATGACGTTTGGTATTTTTCTCAAGTTAAAACTAAACGATATTTTCACAGTTTTACACTTGCATTTTCCTAGCAATTTCAGAAGTGTCAACTTTGACCTTTAATATTTGACTGAAGAATTTTATTGGGAAATAATCCTCTAACACAAAAAATTTTGGTACCTTAATATACTTCTTCATCTAGTGATAGTTTCTCATAACGAGATTTGTTATTTTTCCAAGGGCAATTTTACAGGCGTTTTGTGTAGTTTTGTAAGATGGAAGTAATCACCTGAAATCACGTTTCTATCAAAATCATGTCATCTCCAAACAAAATTATGTTGCGTATAAGTTCCAGGGCATTCTAATCACCTCAAAACTCCATTCAGAGTATGAGAACATCATCGATGCCAACTTGGGACACGTCGATGTAAGTTGGTTCTACGGTCGCATATCGACAGAAGGAGAGTCACAATTTTCCTGATGCTTGTTTTGATTTCCATAGATGCACCACGACACCTACACAGTGTGGTAATTCAAATCCAATGACCCCGAAGCGGAAGTAACCTCTGACTTCCTCATTATGCGGCATAAGTCGTAGTTATTGGCATAAGTCTCTTCGGAGTCAAAAGCCATTGTTATCGGCAGAGATCGATAATGAAAGAATCTTGTCTACACAATTGTTTTCACTTGATCATTGTACAAATCTATTCATCTACAAACCAATATCAATGATAAGTACAATTGTGAGGATCATCAAGCAAGGCCACGTCATTCAAGCGTGACCCTGTCAGCTCTCAGTTAGCAGTGGGCACAATACTTCATGCACCAGTCTTCAAGTTGGAGCGTTCTCAAATTGGATGATCGTGAGTGGATCAAAATGCCAACACTTCAGGATGGTGACAAAGACAAAGGACATAACTCCAGGAAGTGAATTGCAATTTTGGCTCCTAGAAGATCTTCTCAATGGCGAAAGATCAAAAGTTGGATTCTGACAAGCCAAGGTGGCGTCACGACTACAGTCTCGTGAAAAATGAATACTTCACCATGGAAGGCTATTTGGAGCATGTGGAGAATTGTGTGTAATTGTGAATGTGAATACGAATGAAGACGAACTTGCTCACACTAGGATGTTGCTCAAACGGAGGGGTGGATGAATTGATCAAGTTTCAAGATCGACTCTCTTGTCATCTAGAGGATTATAGAGCATGGTCAATGAGTTCATTCCCTTACGACCGGGATAGGTGGACTCTTGGCCCAATGGATAAGGCACTGATCCTAGGTGTCTTGATCTAAGTGGCCAATTGCTGACTAGAATGTCTATGTGTGCGTCCAAGTCATTTAAGTGGGGTCCACATGTACCCATTTCTTTTATTTATGTATTTTTCCTTAAATGATATTTTAACTTAAGTGGTTTCTATTTTTAGTCACTTTTTAAAAATTTGGTTAAAAAAGTCAAAGTCACTTAAGTGCCCTATTTAATGTGCATTTAAAACCCTAACTACTTTGTAACCAACTTTTGGGGTTATAAAAGAAAGTCAGCGGCTCATTTGTAAGGGTTACTTTGAGAGAGGAGAAGAAAGTACTTTTGTGTGCAAGCTTTGTTTCAGAAAGAAACTTTGTGTTCTTTTGTGAAAACATTTTGGAGTTAATGAAATACGAAATTTGTGTCTCATTCATTGTCTCTTGTAACATTTGATGTTCTTATGTTCATTAGATGTTAGATGTTTGAATCTTGCATGCAAATATTGTCTTTGATCTTATTGTCAACGTTATTAAGTTGTTGTTCTAGTTCACAGTGATCAAGCTCCGATTATCTACTTGCTCATGTGTGTTCCCTTTACACATTCTTGTTTAGCTAACTCAAACTCTATTTTATTTGTGTTAGTTATTCGTCTTTCCTCTCCGTAAAATATTAGGCTCTGTTTTTACCTAACTCTTGCATGTTATTTCAATTCATTCCATTCCACTCATTTCCTTCATTCCATTCCATCTCCCTCATTAACTTTTCTTTCCATTGATGTTCCAAAACACCCCCCACAGACAATTGTGAATGTACAGATGTAAATACAGTTTTGTTTTTCAATAAAGGCATCCTCACCTTCATTAAGGAGGGACTTCACTCCCACACTGTTGCATGTCATTTACATGCGTGCAAATCCATATGCTAACTTTTTTTAGCAACTCCACTAGGAATTTATAAATCGTTAACCAGTGCTTGGTTAAATAATTTATGACTATCCCCTCTTCACAAGATACAATTCTTCAACTGAACCTTGTGCCCGATGAAGATTTTCAAGGAGACATTGTTGCCAACCTTTGAACAGTAGCTTGGGAAAACCGTGAAAGTTTGAAGCAATTTTTGGCTATTGATAGAGAAATCTACATTGAATACCTTAGAAGAAGAGCACCCGCACTTGTGGCCAGAAGACCTCCTGGACATGTGTTGATCGTTGTTCATTGACACGGTCCTCTTCCACCAAGGTAATAATTTGTATGAATATTAACATAACCCACCTATCTTGCAACCAAATCTTGTTTTTGCAGATGCTCAAGAAGACATATCATCATATTTGAGGCAAGCTATTTGGGAAAAGCGCACAAATAACTATCATTTTCATCTCACTGCATCAGTACTAGATAACGAAGAAGAGAAAGCCATGAGAGTTGTTAGAGTTATTCAGGCATAAATAGCTCAAGAAAGAGAGAGAAGAGAAAAGAATAGAGCCGATCAGAACATGACAGTGATGCCTTCACGAAAAAGATTTCAAACTGGAAGGAAAGAGATTTACGCGAGGAGAAAAAGCTAAAGGTCGATCTAATGCCATTTTTTACTTTCAAGGAAAGTTTGTTTTCAAGTTATCTTCTCCAAAGACGAACACGCATCATAGATCTGCAAGCCTTGCATCACTACCATTCAAGCACTTGTCCTTGCTCATGTTGTTTTTCCTTCGCATACTACCTTTCCCAGGATGGCAATCAACATACCATGGGGAAATGCTATAGGCCCATTGGCCTTACCAGCTCGACATGACCTCCCAAGAGGATCGAGGAAGATTATTTTCCAAGTTTGACAGAGATGGGAAGACATCACCAGATGACCATATTTCTACCTTCTTTGTTGCATGTGTTGTTTTTCGGTAGAATATGAAGATGTTTTTAGTCACCTCTTCGTCGAAACATTGCATGATGTTGCTGCAAATTGGTTTCATCATCTACCAAATGGATGCATTACAAATTAGAATGATATGAAAACTAAGTTTGATTCAAAATGACAGAAGATGAACATGCTCTTCTTGCCCAACTTTCTCAGGCAAAGAAAAAGCCTACATAACCCATGAGGAATTTCGTGGCTAAATTCAACAAAATGGTGAATAAAGTTCCTGCCAGGTTTTTCCCGAATCGTGACGGACAAAAATGTTTCTTTATTAACACACAATAACCAGAAGTGTGCTATCAGCTAAGAAGGGCTAGAGTGAATACTTTGGAACTTGCTCAATTCTTGGCCATAGAAATTGAGGATGACTTAATCATGGCAGGAAAATTCAAGAAAACTTCCCTCAAGGGAAAGAGTCAAGAAACCCCCAATGCTTCAGAAGCTATACTTACTAAGTTAGCTAATGATGTGCTAGCTTTGAAGAAGCAAGTTGTTCATATTAGTAAACCCTCTCCTTAATAAGACATTCCAAGGAAAGGTTATGTTCCCAACAAAGCCAGGATTGCAGGTCCTCCGACGAGGCTTGCTATTGAAGCAACTCCCGTTACTAACTCAAAATGTGATGTCATTGAAGAAAGTGACGATGAAGTCGAATTCGTTGAGGCTGATGAGGAAGAGCTAGATTCTGGAACATTTGAACCTAAAGTTGAAGATTATAAGGGAGGAAGTACTAATCATTTCTTCGAGTACCGTTCAGAAGAAGAAGACGGATACAAAGAAATTATAGAAGATATGAATATCTAGTATTTCTTTGTCTTCACGCACTCTTAGAAAAAGAAGCAAAGTACCACTAAGGTGAAAGATAAAAAGAGCTCCAAGGAATTTCCTAAAGAATCAAAAATTAAAGAAGCTCCCAAAGAATCAAAGATAGATGAGACTCCTAAGGTCAAAACTATCTTAAAGAAAGGAGAACCTTTGCCAAGTCAATCCATAGATAGATCAGCTATGAAGAAAGATTCTTCTTCAACATCAGTATCAACCAAGCCCGAAGCAAAGGTCAAAAGTGTGCCATCATCAAGTTCGAAAGAACTAGTATCTGAGACATCAAGTACGGTTACTTTGCCCAAATTTGATATCATTGATCATATCAATAAAAAAATTTCCATGTCACAGGCAGAGTACTTGAAGTCCAATAAGGATCAACTCGAGAAAGTGGTTCAGTTTATCAAAGGTGACTCTACCATTCATTCCTCCAAAGGAATTATGAAAATTCCCAAATATGGGAAAACTCAAAATATTGTGGCGGCCACTACACCTTTAAATGAAAAGATTGAAACTTTCTTTGTGTCCTTTCTGATCAACAGAAGCAAATTAAGTAATTACATTATAGATTAAGGAGCCTCGGATAATGTGATGTCTGCCAAGGTAGCACATGCTCTTGCGTTAACTTGTAAGAGAACATTCGGATCGTGTTATTCCATGGAAACCAAGCAAGTTCCTATGATCGAGCAGATTAAAGACGCCCAAATGGTTTTAGCCCAATTCCCTCAAAAGTGGGTTAAGGTAATTATTTTAGTTGTTGATATTCTCACTTTGTATGGTATGTTGTTGAGTAGGAAATTTTACATACATCTAGGTGGAGAGATTCAAATAGATTTTTCTCACATCATGATCCCTATCAATGGCGAAATGAAGAAGCTAATGTTGGAAGCTCAAGCAAAGTTCACGGTAACTAAAACCGAAGATCCTCACGCATAGATCCTTTTCCAAGACTCAAGTATGGGTAATTATATGATGACTGCAAAAATTCATACCCCTGAGATCACTTGCCAAGATTCCAATGAGGTATGGACTCTTGAGTTTGATGGAAGTTGTTACTCGACGGGTTCTGGCATAGGAGTGGTGCTCATATCTCCAAATGGTAAAATATTTCTTTTTTCCTAAAAACTTGAATTTTCAAATACTAACAACACTGTAGAATACGAGGCATTAATCCTTGGCCTCCAAGTTGCAAAGGAGAAAGGGATAAAAAATTTAGAAGTCTTTGGAGATGCGGAATTGATCATGAAACAAGTAAGAAATCAGTTCTAAGTAAAGAATGATCATTTAAGACACTACAGAAATAAAGTGTGGGATGCGATAGAAGTCTTCGATGATTTTTCCATAAAATTTGTCCCTCGTGAAAAGAATGACAAAGTAGATTCTCTAGCAGTCTCAACTTCATTAATGATTCATCATTCAGAGTTTGATCAAGTCAAATACACCATTGAAATGGTTTTTAGGCCAAGTGTTCCTGACAATGCCAGAAATTGACAAGTATTCAATGATGATCAACAAATTATTTCCTTCTTGGAAAAGAGAGATAATTTTGAACAATTGTACTTTGAAGGAAGTAATTCTACATTTTGCAAATCGACAACCTCACCCATTCAAGAAGGAGTTGAGAACAAAGATCCTAGTGATGGCATCATCCAACTCAAAGGAAATAAAATTCCAAGAGGATTGGTTTCACTTGAAGAAATTTTTGATAAACATAACAGGTTTATGAAAGGGAAAGAGCAAGCAGGACCTACGAATTCTGCTGACTATGAGCAAGTTAACATTGGTACCAAGGATAAACCTTGCCTGGTCAATATCGGTAAGTGTTGCTCACCTAAGGAACGTAAGAAATTCATAAGCCTCCTTACCAAATATTATGACGTTTTGGCTTACTCATATGAAGACTTGAAGTCTTTCCAACCCAGGGAAATGGAGCATGTCATACCCTTGAAACCTGGTGCAATTCCATTCAGGCAGAAGCAAAGACAATATAATCCTAAGATTGCAGGGACAATATTTCATAAAGTTCAAAAGATGTTAGATGTGCAGATAGTGTTTCCTATTTGACATTCGACCTGGATAGCTAATATTGTACCGGTTCATAAGAAAAATGGAGAAATTAGGGTTTGCATGGATTTTCACAATCTTAATCAAACTTCCTTGAAGAATAACTACCCACTGCCAGTCATGGACAATATTCTGCAGGCAGTAACTAGATCGGAAATGCTATCTATGCTAGATGGTTTCTCTAGTTATAATCAGATTGAAGTGGCTAGAGAAGATCAACATAAAACAACATTCACCACCCCCTAGGGTACGTTCGCGTATAGAAGGATGCCTTTTGGCTTGATTAATGTCGGCACTACTTTTCAAAGGGCTATGGATATGGCATTCACAAATTATAAAGACAAGATCATCATGAAATATCTAGATGACTTGGCAGTGTTCTCAAAGAAGCGAGAAGATCACCTAAGAGATTTAAAGAAAATATTGCAAAGGTGCAGACTTCATAAGATCTCTCTGAATCCAATAAAGTCTGTGTTCAGAGTTACGAAAGGGAAACTCCTGGGTCATATTATTTCTAAGGAAGGAACTAAGATCGATCTTGAACGTGTTCAAGCTATCAAGAATCTTTCCTTGCCTACAAGTAAGCCTAGAGTCCACTCCTTCTTTGGGAAGGTGAACTTTTTGAGAAGGCTCGTGCCAGATTTTTCTGAGCTTACTACAGAAATCGATGATATGATGAAAGGAAAAGAATCCTTCAAATGGTCAAAGGAAGCTAGAGAGGCATTTGAAAAAATCAAAGGTGTTATTGCAAAAGCCCCTACATTGGTGTGTCCTGATTTTAAAAAGGATTTCATAATCTATTGTTATGCTTCACCACACATAATCTCTGCCATCTTGACTCAACACAATCAAGAAGGAGTTGAATCTCCTATTGCATTCATGAGTTCTGGGTTCAAGAAACATGAAATCAATTACACTCCCCTTGAGAGGCATGCGTATGCGGTGGTGAGAGCCCTAAAACACTTCAGGTACTATGTGTTAAATTCTCACACCAAAGTCTTTATACCAGACACCGCAGTTAAATCAATGCTGACACAACAAGAACCAGGATCTAAAAAAGGTAATTGGGTCTCCAAGTTCGAGGAATATGATTTGGATATCAAGCCTACCAAGTTGGTTCGAGGAAGAGGACTCTGCCAGTTCATCGCAGAAAATGAACCATGAGATGACTCTGAAGAAGAATCAGTTGAGGAAAATTTACCACTGGTACTTTTTGTTAGTACCACAGACGAATGGTATTCTGACATAGCCTACTTTCTCACATATGGCGAGTGTCCAGAGAATCAGACAGCTAAGGAAAAATGAGCTATCAAACTAAGAGCTGTCAGGTACGTCGTTTGGAACAACACTTTGTTCAAGAAAGGAGTTGATGGCATGTTCCTCAGATGTGTTGATAAAGAGCAATAGCCTAGGTTATTAGAAGCCTTCCACAATCATGCTTGTGGTGGTCATTTCTCTGGCCTTGTGACAGCTCATAAAATTTTGCAGGCACATTATTACTGGCACTCTATGTTTTCCAATGCTTAGAAATGGGTGACAAAATGCAAAGCTTGTCAGCAATTTGTTGGAAGACCAAAATTGACAGCTTTGCCTTTGAAGCCAGTTGTCATTGAAGAACCCTTTCAACAATGAGGTTTATATTTCATCAAGGTTTTGAATCCTAATTCTAGTGTTGGTCATACTGGCATGCTCACCACAACTGACTACTTTACAAAGCAGGTAGAAGCTATGCCCGTGAAACAAACATCTACTATGGTAATGTGTGACTTCATCAAAGAAAATATATTGGTTCGTTATGGAATTCCACACAAGATCGTGACAGACAATGCCTCAATTTTTTCTTCTACAGAGATGATAGGTTTTTGTTATGGGTATGGGATATCTTTATCTCATTCGTCAGATTACTACCCTTAGGGGAATGGTCAAGCAGAATCCAGTAACAAAAAATAATTACTATCGTGCGCAAGTTATTCGAAGAAAATCAAAGAATTTGGCACAAAAAGTTATATGATGCATTGTGGGCTGACCGCATAACTCCCAAAAGAGCAATCGGGATGTCTCCATTTCAACTTTTGTATGGAACCGATGCTCAAATTCCCATCACACTGGAGTTACCAACATTAAAATTAGCTCAAGCAGTTGATGATGAATGCTTCACCAATGCATTAGATAAAAGGATCATGTTCCTAAGCAAGCTTGAGGAACAAAGAAGTCAAGTGGCAAACAAGATCGAGGAACATCAGTCCAAAGTAAAGAGGTTGTTGTTGATGGCGAATCACAGCACCCCTGAATGTCTGCAACTCGATGGGTTGAGACTCTCAGTGAGATTGCATAACATGGAGCTTTTCCCAAGTGTGGGACCTTGCAAAATCGGAAAAGCTCTCCGGATGAAGGCTGGTTCCTATTCCTCTGTTCAGATGCACACGTAGAAAATGCAGAGGGTTTACTAAAAAACCTAATCTAACTTGCCAAGGAGACAGGGTAAGAAAATGCATAAAATAAAACCTAAACTACAAAGGTGATGCACCGAGGAATGAAGAACACCTGTCTTGTCAATAAACACAGACCATTAAAATGCAATGCAAGATCATGCACAGATAGCCAGATTCACAGTGAAAGATCAATAGGATGCAAATGAACACAGAGAGGGTTGAGAATCATCCACAGACATGCATTAATTTACTCCAAAGATTGATACAACACACTGCAAAATGCCAAGAGGAAAGGTTGCATTACAGTTTCAAATGGGAGGTTTTAACTCCACAAGTTCACCTGCCAAAGAGAAGAAGGGAGGGGCAAAACAAAAATGTCCAACCTTTAGAAAGAAGCCCCTCCTTACAATTTATAGGAAGAATGAGAGAGAAAAGAGAGAGGAATTCCAAATCTACCCCAACCACCTCTAGGTTGCATTTAATTCATCTCATTATGATGGTAGGTGAGAACCCTAGCGAACCCCAAAAGTGGCGAACTGTATTTTGCATTTTTAAGAATTTTTTCTTACCCAATTAAAGATATCCAGTCATAGTTGGATAGAGGACCTCGTAAACTTTCCAAAAAGTCCAACCTTGCATGAATCCGAGCTCCCAGTCAAAAGTTATGGCCATCTGAATATCTGTGCCAGGGTCTGCTTCCTGTTAGCGCTGAAAATGTTGTGCCTCCTGAAGGTGCGCCATAGGCGCATCCATATCTATGTTGACATCCTCTTACATGCGCCAAGGTGCAACTTTTACCATGTCGACACTCTGTTTCATGTGCCATTTACGTGCGCCAAGGCGCAACTTTTACCATGTCGACACTCTGTGTCATGCGTCATTTACGTGCGCCAAGGCGCAACTTTTACCATGTCGACACTCTGTGTCATGTGCCATTTACGTGCGCCAAGGCGTAACTTTTACCATGTCGACACTCTGTGTCATGCGCCATTTACGTGCGCCAAGGCGCAACTTTTAGGGTTTTAGTTTCTTTGATTTCCATATTCTTCTGCTTGTAAATATCTACCCGGGGGGGAAAGATATTTACAACAGTTGTTTGATAGGAAAACCAAAGAGAGGCAATTCCAAATCAATGACTTTGTTCTTCTCTAGGACAAGAGACGTGAACCAAAAGGAAAGCATGGGAAGTTTGATTTGTTGTGGCTAGGCCTGTTAAAAATCAAACATTTATGTGGAGATAGCACCTATTACTTGGCGTATCCTGATGGAACTCATTTTCCTTTGCCCTACAGTAGGCAATATCTTAAGCAATATCAAAATTCAAAATGGGTCGTTCCCCGTATGTACATTAGTAATTAGGATTTTGGTTTGTTTCTTTTCCGCATTTTTTGGTCTCCTCTCCTATGTCATCCCATTTTTTTGCCCCATCGTTTTGAGATCATGTTCATGAATATTTTGGTCTGGGTCCGTTGTTGCATCCATTAAGTCCTTGTCCCCAATTAGAGCCAGCTATTATCAACCAATTTTGACTTCACAAAAATTGATTAAAAAATGGAAATTTTCAAAATTTTCAAAAGTGTTACTTTGCGTGGTTTATCACTCTCATCACGACCGTCTAATTTTTTTTATCGTTCTGGTCTTCGTTTCGTCCATTTCGGGCGAGAACTCCTCCCGCCAGGTCCTAAACTGCGTTAAATAAATTAAATTTAATTAATTAATCAATTTTAATTAATTAATTACTCTTTGTTTGATAAAATTAATTTTAAATAACTTTAGGGTTTTTAATTAAATAAATATTAATTAAAATTTCATTCGACAAGTTTTATTTTAAATGCAACAGAGGAAAAATAAGCTTCCACTTCCCATTGACGGGGATGTCAAATTGGCTTCCCAGGCCCAAATTTCCCCTTTCTTGGCAAATTTGTTTTAAATCCCCGCTTGTGGGATTTCTTCCCCCAATTGCCAAATCAATGAATTGGCGAACGGGCAAAAAATCTCTCGATTTCCCACATGGGGAAATAAAATGGGAATTGTTAGCCCACCTTGCCATTTCCGTTGGCAATTCGGCGATGTTCATTTTCCCACTTCCCCCCTGGCCATTAATGTCCATTATCCGGGAAAGAGGGAAGTTGTTAATTAAAATTACTTCCGTAAGGATTGGAATAAGATTTGCTAAAATTAATTGTTCTCAAGAAGCTTTATCCTAAATCCTTCCCTCAAACTCGTTGGAAGAAGTTTTCACTTCCCTAGGTTGTTTCGTGCATGTTACGCAACAGGTAGAAGCCTCCAATTGCTTAGCTTTCAGAGGGAGAATCTTCTCAAGATTTTCCCCCGTAATTTACCATCTTTTGCGTCACATCCCCAGTATGTCAAAAAAAATCCACACATTGCCAAAAATTCAAAGAAGCTAAAAAATGCCATTGTCACGGGAATAATGCATAACTTCTTTCCATATTCAAAATCTATTGTACCATAAGAAACATTGGTTATCCATGCCAAGAAGAATTGTTTCTATGTGCATCGTATACGCAACAGGAAAGAATGAAAGTTTAATGTGGAGTTTTGAGGAGTTAGTAAACTTCTCATATTATTTATATATACAGTTACCGTACTTTTTTCCGTATTTGGAGAGGGAGAATAGTTTTAGTCAAGAATAGACAACTCAGCAATAGTTTCTGCTCAAGACAAATAGTCCAAGACAGTAGCAATAATTCCCACACATTGGGCAAAATAGCAGGCAAAAACTTTCAACCTTTGCAAATATCTCACGAATCCGTTGTTTGTGCCAGTGATTGGGAAGAAGAAAGGAGATTGAAGAAAATCCACGCACTACATGATCAGCAAGCAAAGGTCCATGCCAGCAAAAGAAGAACGAGCTGTGTGTTTCAACAGAAGATCCACATATTTTCTTGAACTCAAAGCCCACACACATCCATTGGTCAAGTTAGCAGTCCAAAACGCGTTTGCCAAAGCAAAAATCCACAAACAAATGCCCATTCGCTGCCAGAAAAGGAGGTGAGATCTTTGTTGGTGAAAGTTTGGAGGGATCGGTCTTTGCCTGAAGCATCACCTATCTGCATACATCCTCTAAAATTTGTTGGGTGTTATGTCCAAGAAAAGAAGGATGTATTTTTATTTTTTTTAAACTTGACAGAAAATGCGATGGAAATACAAAATTATGAGAAGCAAGAGCTGCTGGATATTTTTCTGAAGTGAAGAAGGAATTAATTTAGAAGCCACGCATGCAAAGGATGTATTTAAATAAAAAGAAAGGAAATATGCATGATTCCACATAGGCCTAGGGAAGGCAAAAGAGTTTTCAACGCATGCACAAGGAGGAATTAATTTAAAAGCCCAAACAAATATCATCACTGCCAAAGAGGATAAAGCCAAGTTGGTTGAGTAAAACAACATATTTCCACTTATTCACACGAGTCAAACATCAATTTCCAAGCAAATGTTAATAAAAAGATTTCAACGCATAGCTTGAATCCACGTTGGAGAAAAGAGCCAAAGAAGACAAGAAGTTCAACCGCTTTGGAGAAGGAGAATAAAAGGTTTCAACGCTAAGTTAGGAGAACCTCCACATTTCCCCAACAGAAGTTTGTCACGCATCACATAAACAATGGACTACGCTGATAAAAAGAAAGGAGCCATGAAGAAATCTAACGTCGCAGCTCCATCCATGTTGCAAGAGTCAAATCACATTCCAGGTATTCAGACAAAAATATCACGCATTCAAACACAAAAAAGATGTATATCAACACACAGAAAAATGAATTTAATAAAGAAAACAATAGATGCGGAAAGGGCGTGCCGCAAGTAGTAGCTGTTGAAGTAATCAACTTTGGAGCTTGATATCTCAAAGACGCATGATCGTCAAGAAGAAAGGTTTAGTTCCTTGAATTCTTCCCATATTCGTGTACTTGTTTTCCAAATTTTAAGTGTACATCACATCATTTGATATTTTTCAAGACCCCGAGAAAAACTCAATTTGCTTATTTTCGCCACGCGCGTGATTTTAGCTTGGCGGAAGGCCTACTTTGAGAATCCATATCTCGAGACTAGATGATCGTCAAGAGAAAGGATTTAGTTCATTGAATTCTTCCCACATTCATGTACTTCTTTAAAAAAATTCAAATTTACAACTCTTCGTTTGATATTTTCACAGAGTCAAATAAAATGCAATTTGCATGATTTCACTGCACGCGCGGTTTTCAGCCTGCCAAGGTGACTCATTTTGAGAGTTGATATTTCATACTTAGATAATCATCAAGAGAAAATAATTATTTGGTTAAATTATCCCCACCTTCATATGCTCCCTTGCCAAGTTTTAAATTCCCAGGATGACGTTTGGTATTTTTCTCAAGCTAAAACTAAACAATATTTTCGCAATTTTACACTTGCATTTTCCTAGCAGTTTCAGAAGTGTCAAATTTGACCTTTAATATTTGACTGAATAATTTGATTGGGAAATAATCCTCTAACACACAAAATTTTGGTACCTTAATATACTTCTTCATCCAGTGACAGTATCTCATAACAAGATTTTCTATTTTTACCAAGGCATTTTGTGCAGTTTTGTAAGATGGAAGTAATCACCTAAAATCACGTTTCATCACAATCATGTCATCCCCAAATAAAATGATGTTGCGGTATAATTTTCAGTGCATTCTAATCACCTCGACACTCCATTCACAATATGAGAACATTGTCGATGCCAACTTGGGACACGTTAATGTAAGTCGAAACTGCGATCGCATATCGACAAAAGGAGAGTCACAATTTTCTTAATGCTTGCTCTGAATTGCATAGATGCACCACAACACCTGCACAGTGTGGTGATTCAAATCCAATGACCCCAAAGCAGAAGCAACCTCTGACTTCCTCATTATGCGGTATAAGTTGTAGTTGTTGGCATTGGTCTCTTCAGAGTCAAAAGCCATTGTTATCGGCAAAGATCGATAATGGGAGAATCGTGTCTACAAAAAATTATTTTCACTTGATCATTGTGTATGAGTCTATTCATCAATAAAACCCAAGACCAATGATAAGTACAATTGTGTGGATCATCAAGCAAGGCCACATCATTCAAATGTGTCCCTGTCAACGCTCAGTTAGCAGCGTGCGCAATACTTCATGCGGTCAGTCTTAAAGTTGGAGTGTTCTCAAATTGGACGGTCATGAACGGATCAAAATGCCAACACTTCGGGATAGTGATAAAGACAAAGGATTCATAACTTCAAGAAGTGAATTGCAATTTTGACTCTTGAAACATCTTCTCAATGGCAAAAGATCAAAAGTTGGATTCTAACAAGCCAAAGTGGCATAACGACTACAGTCTCACACAAAAATGAATAATTCATCATGGAAGGCTATTCAAAGCATGTGGAGAATTGTGTGTAATTTTGAATGTGAATATGAATGAAGACAAACTTGCTCACACCAGGATGTTACTCAAATGGAGGGGTGGATGAATTGCTCAAGTTTCAAGATCGGCTCTCTTGTCATCTGGAAGATTACGGAGCATGGTCAATGAGTTCATTCCCTGTACGATCGGGATAGGTGAGACTCTTGGCCCAATGGATAAGAGCACTGACCCTAGGTGTTTTGATCTAAGATGGTGCAATTATTGACTAGGATGTCTAGGTGTGTCATCCAAGTCATTTAAGTGGGGTCCACATGTACCCATTTCTTTTATTTATGTATTTTTCCTTAAATGATTTTTAAACTTAAGTGGTTTCTATTTTTAGTCACTTTTTAATAAAGTTGGTTGAAAAAGTCAAAGTCACTTAAGTTCCCTATTTAATGTTCATGTAAAATCCTAACTACTTTGTAACCAACTTTTGGGGTTATAAAAGGAAGTCAGGGGCTCATTTGTAAAGAGGTTACTTTGAGAGAGGAGAAGAAAGTACTTTTGTGTGCTTTTGAGAAGACATTTTAGAGTTTGAAATATGAACTTTGTGTCCCATTCATTGTCTCTTATAGCATTTGATGTTCTTATGTTCATTAGATGTTAGAGTTTGAATCTTGCATGCAAATATTCTCTTTGATCTTATTGTCAACGTTATTAATTTGTTGTTCTAGTTCACAGTGATCAAGCTCTGATTATTTACTTGCTCACGTGTGTTCCCTTTTACACATTATTGTTTAGCTAACTCAAACTCCGTTTTATTTGTGTTAGTTATTCATCTTTCCTCTTCGTGCAATATTAGGCTCTGTTTTTACCTAACTCTTGCATGTTCTTTCAATTCATTCCATTCCACTTCATTTCCTTCATTCCATTCAATTTCCCTCACTTCACTTTTCTTTCCATTGATGTTCTAAAACACCCCCCACAAACAATTGTGAATGTACAGATGTAAATACAGTTTTGGTTTTCAATAAAGGCAACCTCACCTTCATTGAGGAGGGATTCCATTCACACACTGTTGCAAGTCATTTGCATGTGTACAAATCAATATGCTAATAGAGATGAGGGTGCTCTGTAAGCCTCTTTCCATCCCCCACCTGATGGGTTGTGTGATGTTGTACCCCATCCATCTCTGCATCCATCTCCACCTCCAACTCCACCTGTTTGCCCACCTTCTCCATCCCATCTATCCACGGGATACCATCCATATCCGTCTCCACCTCCTCCATCCCACCCATCCTTGGGTGGAATGTGTGGGGGACTAGCCACGTGTGGTGGAGAAAAAGGCACCCGTGTA
Organism: Taxus chinensis; assembly: GCA_019776745.2. Lineage (NCBI taxonomy): Eukaryota > Viridiplantae > Streptophyta > Pinopsida > Cupressales > Taxaceae > Taxus > Taxus chinensis. Next base: position 350,920,428 of record CM034147.1, on the reverse strand, counting down.
ATCTGCATATGTACTCGGCCCTGCTGACCAACCTGTTGTAAGGGTACCTGTACGGGAATATACTGCACTGGTACTCCCTATTTTTTAGGCATCTGTCCTTTATCCTGTCCCTATCCATGTACATGTCCCTGATCTTGGACAGCTTGCCACACTAACTGTCAAGCTCTAGCTCTATGAGATTTCCCCTGTAATCCCTTTGTAGTTGTCACAACTCCAATATCAATAGCGGCCTGTGGGATTGTCAATCTCCCTGGGAGCACTAAAATGTACCATGCATGGTAATCTGTTGTCTCCCCCAAATCAACAATGTGTCATAGCGGTACCCATGGGTAGTGTACCATCTTATCAAAGCTATCTCTGGCTTGGCGTGGTCTGATGAGAGGACTAATTTCAAATGTCTCCCTAGAATGGAAACCATACCACATCTCATCGCCCAAGATACCCTGCACATGACCACATTGTCACTGCACGCGATCTACCCTATACCAATCTACAATGTAATCATGACTTCCAATAAGGAATTTCTCCACTGCTACTATACTCAACTCCCCATCATCCTTGAGCCACTGATAGGCCCTATAACGGTGCATCATGTAATAATGTATAACCGTAGCTCATAAAAAGCATGACAATAGTCATCTTTTGTCTCTCATGTGGCCCCAAATTTCATTATCTAATCAGTTCCCATCCCATCATCGAAGGCTCATTTAGAGCCTGAACTCGAATTACTCTTGTAGGGTGACCAATGACAATATTGTCATACACGTCCATATCTGTAATAGAGTGGTTGACCCTACAGATCTTCTGACTGTGGTAAGTAATGATGATGTATATCCCAGTATAAATGTGCCAAGAATACACTATCCCCAGAAATATCTCTCTCCACTGTTGATCAATTTATGAATCATGCCAATCAGGCCTAAGGGAAAAGAGGTACCCATGCCTTGTCAGCCAGTAGAATGTCGCTGATAAGAGCCATACAAATATATGACTACATGAGATAGTTGTTAATCCTGAAAAGCACCTATGTAATCACATTACCATACCCTTTTGCGTTATGTCCTGGAGGTCAGACATCTCTACAAGACATTGTGTAATATGGGCGGCATCCCCATCATATTCTATCAATCAGCCTTGGATCAAAACTCTGATAATCTGCCACACATCCTCTGATGTAATGGTCATCTCTCCAATAATGAAGCGAAAGCACTGACTCTCATTGTGCCATCGCCCAACCAAGGTTGTCAGCAAACTATGATCTAATGTAATCGGTGGAATTTGTGCCATGTATATAATTCTAGTCACCCTAGGGTAATGTCCAGATAGGCCCTATCCCACTGCCCAAAGTTCACCTTGAAAGAGTGCATCCTCGCATGCTGTTCACATGTCTCCAAGGTAGGCAGGTCACCCTACAAGATCAAGAAACACACTCATTAAATTCATTTCTTCTAATAAAGTCATCTAATTTTCTTCTATTTCACCCCTGAGTTCTTCAAGCATTTCCCTAAGTTCTTCTAAAGTAGCCCAGAAAACTACTTTTTCCTGTTGGCACTTACCTATTCAATGCACGTGCACCCCTTTTGATGCATGCGCACCCACGCATTTGGCTATCTACTGTTCAATGCACATGCACCCCTTTGGGCGTACACGTGCCCCTTTTAGCGCATGTGCACCCGCTCACCTGTCTAGCCTAACTCTAGCGCATGCGTGACCCCGACAACGTATACACGCCCCAAGGGTTGCACATACATTGTCATGCACTTTCCTACCCCTTAATAAATGTCATAACTGAACTTAAAAAGTAAAGTTTTCAATTCACATACCCGGGGTCCATTGTCAAGGGGCCACATGTACTCTCGAACAATGTTTTCGCATATCATCTGGACCTAAACTTGAGCCATCTCTCTCGCACGCCAGAGAAAAATCAATAGAAAATTTGCAAGTTTGGTAACAAATAACTACTCGTGATGATTTACCCCTCATAGCTTGGTATATATAAGCTATTTTGACACCCCACCCCCGGTAGTGATTTTGACTCATCGCGATGGTTGTGGGAGATGGTGTGATTTCCGTGATCGTTCAATTTTCTTCTAGCACTTGCCGCAATGATTATTTTTAATAAATAATCATTTTTCACTCATTTTGGCTACATTGGGGCATGTTTTTGCTTCTTGGTGACCCTTTCTGCTACATGGGGCATATTGTTTCTTTCCAACATTATTTAGTGATATCCTACAACATTTTCATTCTCCTAAATCATTTTATTCTTGGAATTTTTTTTTTTAAAATAAACATCACAGAAATTCCAAAAATTTGGCAAAATCAATCAAAAATCTAAAAAATTAAAATTTTACAAAAATTGGTAAAAGGCATGCACGCAGCTAAATCCTATATCAAATGCATGGTCCTTGAACATCAAAATTTGTCTTATAAAATCATCTTTCTTCGGTTTTCACTTGTTCTCACACAACGACTCGCTAATCATTTTGATCTACCTCCATTAACAAAAGTAGGTCTGCTTGTTCTGTACTATTTTGGCACAAACGAGTTTCTTGGTACTATGTCGTAGCGCATGAATGATTTTTCATGGGACTCCTTGTGTCCTCTGTTTTTCCCCTTCCATGTATCTTTTCTCGAGGCACCATTTTCAACCCTTGTCGTTAAACAAAAACAATAAAGAACTAAAGCTTGATAACAAAATCATTGGTGTAACTGTCTTGAATGTTGTTTGTTTGAGTATGTGTGTCTGTACTTGTTTCCCTATCAAGTTAGCTTGTTTACTTTCTCTTATTGTATTGCATTATGTATGTTGCATGGAGTTAAGAACTTTTGGCAATGAACAATTGTTCGTATTATAACTTTCAATGTCATTTTACACTTTTGTTGTATGCGTATATTTTAATAAGGGCTGATGATGTTGATCATTTAAGCAAAGTGATGAAACAAAGTTGTTGATTGAATGATCTGGATGTAAAAAGCTATTCCCACTTTCATCTATCAATTCTCATTCCTATTCAAGGTTTTTTATATCTGAATTATTTTATCCATTTCCTTCCTAATTTTCAATCGTCGATTGAATTCTTCTATCACCCCATTGACACTCAAGGGGGGTATCCTTCATTCTACTCAAAAATTTCTTGTTTATGTTTGTCTACTTTCTTTGCAGTGACATCACTTACGCCACCCCAAAGAGGGGCAAATGTAGACACCTAAAATCTGCTTCCGCAGTTTTAATGCTAAAGTGGTACTCATTATCCTCTATTTCACCATTTCCATTATAATTAGTGATTTTCGCTAATTAACTAACGTTTTCCTTCATTTTGGTCAATTAACGGAACTTTGTTAATTAACTAGCTTCTATCGCATTCTAAATGCCAATTAACAACACTTTGTTAGTTATAATCCTCTTCAAATCAACAATTAGCTATTAATTAGCTAATTAAGCCTTTTTAATAAGCATTTAATCAATAAACCCTCTTATTGGCTAAATCTTGCTTTCAAATGCTTCTAATCTCATCAAATTCCTCTTCAAACACCTCCAATTAGCCTAAAAAGTTTATTCTAGCTTATTAATTAATCTAATTGATTAATTAAATTCACCTTCAAATCCCATAAAGTGCTAACTAAAGGTCAACTCACTTACTAACTCACCTAGCTATGGTTAATTAACCAAATTTGCTTTATGCTTTGTTCATTTGTCCCACATGCACCAAGTTGCAAACCTTTCCGAAATGGAAAGCCTATAAAAAGGACCAAGCTCCTTCCTCTCAAATTTACACCATGTCTTGAATAGCATTAATCGTATAAAACATATGAATCTTACTCCATTGTTGGAATAGCTTGCATCACCGTTTGCATCCATTTATTCAAGGTGGTTAGTAGAGGAATATTTCCTTTCACCTTCAATGAAGTAGCAACAACACACACTTTGATTGCTTTTTGATCTTCATAGGTTCAATTCTTGTAGTAATCAATTAAACATAGTAGGAATGCTTGTGATTTAAATGGTTAATCTCATTTAGATTTCCATGTGCATTCCATTAAGCTTTGATCTTTGATGTTTCATTTCTAAACTTAAGCTTAGCTCTAGGCTATTATGGTGGTAGTCTTTATTAGTTAGCTATTGCAAAAGTTTGGGGTGTTATCAATGATAATAGAAAGTTAAATGATGGTAAGAGTAAAGCCCAAACCTTTGTATATAATATAAAATATACAAAATAGCAAGGCTTCTTTTAAGTAAGTTTTATGAAATACAAATTTTTAGTGAAGACTTTTTCGCTCACATACATGTTGTAATGTATGCAAATGAAAGATCTTAAATTAGCTTGATTTCAAATAGTAATAGAAACAATGTTAAACAAGCGACAAACCATATAATATCCATATGGCCTATAGATTTTTCTTACATATGTAAAAGACGCTTAACCTAAATTCGATATGGTAAATTAAACTTTTTTTATGTGTTTGACAAACAACCTACAAGTCAGTTATTTCAAATACATTTGTCAAAGGAAGGAAAATTTAATTAAAATAATAATAAATACAACATTACACAAGAAACAAACCATATAATATCCAGATGGCCTATGGGTTTTTTAAACAAGTGTAAAATATACTTGAACTAGATTCAGTATGGTAAATTTAATTTTCTTCTTGTTTGATAAATAGTCTACAAGTCCATTATTTCAAAGATAGTTTCAAAGGAATCAAAAGGTTTATTTTTTGTTTTGAAGATAAGAATACACTCTCCTAGTTTGGCTAGCAAGCTATCTCTATCCATTATAAATTTTGTCTTTTTGTCACAGTTTAATGTTCACCAATTTTGGTTCTTTTCCCCAACATAGTGTGAACCTACAATTTCAAAATAAAACATAGGATAAAAGTCAATAAAGTCTTTGTAAAAGAATAGTGAATGCTTTTCTTGTTCAGTGTACATGAGATGCAAAAAGGAGGGTGTATCAAACCTTGTCAAAAATCAGCAACAACATCCATAGGTGCTCATGAAAGGACGATAGGCAATGATAGGTTTGTGCTTCTTGAATCCAATTTCAAACTCTAAAACCTATGTTATTATCCTCCAATAGTCGTATCTAAGGAAAATTTTAATCTAATTATGTTGATAAGCATTCTGTAATAGCAAAAAGGGGTGACACACAATCATGTGATCATGTAATCTGTTATCCTCTAATGAAATTCAATTTCCATTTGACTCTAGATTTATTTTATTTTATGAGAAGTTAATAAAAAATAATAATATCTTGATTATGTGGTAGAATTTGGGGCCCTTTTATTTTCATAAGTTGTGAAATATGAAGAGAAAGTAATATAGTTATTAATCAATTTGATAGCATGAAATCTAAACTAAAAACTTTGAAATTTATATCAATGAGCATTTTTAAAATAGATATATTTAAGATATTTTTATTAGTTTAAACCAACAGTTTAAAGTTTCTTATTAATATTAATCATTGTTAAAATATTTGATGCTACAAATATTTCTCTAAAAGCTTACCAGACCACGAAGTTAATAAAATTATTAACTATATCTAATAATGTCTCATACATGGAAACTTACCAATGATCTAAATACCGATAACAACGAATTTGAAATCAATTTTTAAACATAATTTGTGAGAAGATATTCAAAGAAAATCTCTCTGTTTTTAAACATAATTTGTGAGAAGACTCTCTCTCTCTCTCTCTCTCTCTCTCTCTCTCTCTCTCTCTCTCTCCTCTCTCTCTCTCTCTCTCTCTCTCTCTCTCTCTCTCTCTCTCTCTCTCTCTCTCTCTCTCACACACACACACACACACACACACACACACACACACACACACACACACACACACACACACACACACACACACACACACACACTCACACACACACACACACACACACACACACACACACACACACACACACACACACACACACACACACACACACACACACACACACACACACACACACACACACACACACACAGATTGAAAAGTTAAAAAAAACTTACAAATAAACCAAAACTCATAATCACTTACATTAGTGGACCATCTCAAAAGAATGTTAGCCATTGTTTCAAGTACAAATATAGAGCATCTTCCTTAAAATCAATTTATGATGTCTTCCACGATAGATATTACTCTATGTAACACTTGCAAGAACTACAACATAATGATCCTAGAACACTTATAAACTAAGGATTGTGAGCACTTAAACTTCTTAAAATCAATTCATGATGTCTTCCGCAATAGAAAATACTCCAAGTAGAAATATATTTTTATATGTAACACTTGCAAGAAATAAAACATAATGATCCTAGAACACTTGTAAACTAAGGATTGTGAGCACTTTAAAAAACACTTATTGTCATGAATTGAGCCTTTTACAATGAAATTGTTACACAAATAATTACACAAAAAGGAAAAAGCTTCCATTGACATAGAAAAGATTGCTTATGAATGGTTGTTATTCTCTATTATTATTTTAATCTGTGAGTTGCATTTATTTTTTATTAGTAAGTTGGACATTATTTTTATGAAAACTATAATATATAATTACATATTTTGTATTTGGTGTAATTTTATTGGTCATAATTTTTTCCTAATAAAAAAAAATCTACTGTATGAAAAATAAATGATTCATTATACAATTTTTTTTTTTTTAAAAACTCTTTAAAAAATAAAATAAATCTTCTTGCAATATCAAACTTTAGACAAATGCTATGAAATGTGACATGTCATACCATTTATACTAGTGAAGACTATATAGGATAATAACATAACTCAAATGCTAAGGCAATCAAACCAATCATGTAACACCAAAAGTGTTTTTTTACGGTCTCTCCTAACATGGGGATGCAAGAGTTGTGAAGGTCGGGTCCATTCATTACTAAGGTCAACAATTATAATGTGCATGGACATTTTTGATCTCTTAATGTCCAAGATGTTTTTACTACGTAATAATGTGCTATTTTTATTAGGATAGGGGATTTTATAAGGGTGCTCACGAAACATTGGTGTTAGCATTAATTTAAAATCATAACTCAATTTTGGGTCATGATATAGGCTTAAGCTCCAAGACAACGTGAAGAACCTTGTTCATTTCTTCTCTTTTGCCTTGTATTGACTTTAACAACTAGGACTCTTTCGAACCATGATGGGACAAGATACAAGACAAATTTTGTACTAAAAGCATAGCTTGATTGAAAAGGGGGGAGCTTTTTCCTTGAATAAATAAGGACATGTTGGTCACAATAGTATGGACAAAATTGTTATACTAATAATCTATTAGTGGTAGTTAGTTTTGGAACTACTGATCATAAGTGAAACAATGAACATAGTCTTCTAAATGCTTGTTGGCCACCTCAAATTTCCCATCTAATTGGAAGCGATATCAAGAGTTATGACCTGTTTGAGTAACCAAACAAGAGTATAAATCAGTGCAAAATTTACTATTGAAAAGGGATCACGACAACTTACTATAATCTCTAGGGCACCATGTAGCTTCTAAATAGTCTTCATAAATTATGTTATCACCATGTGCGAGCTACAAAAGGATGTGACAAGGCACAAAAAATGGGAATGTTTTCTAAGTCTATCAACCACAACCAAGGAGACATTTTTTCTTTCACATTTTGGAAATCATGTGATAAAATCCATATAAACATCCTCATGATGTTGGCTAGAAAAATATAAAGGTTGCAAAAGACTCAGATTATTAATTATCTCACCTTTGTTTTGTTGACATGCTAGATATTATGCCACAAATCTTTGTGCATTGCCTTTGAATCCTTCTAAAAAACCATGTTTGGCCCTGTAATAAGTCTTTGAGAATCCTAATTTTCCATCCACTAGCAAAACATGAAGCTCTTCTAGAACTTTATGCTTGAGGTTTGAGTTTTTCAACAGATATAGCCTATCTATGTGTGAAAGGGGATCTTCATTCCATACAAATGTATTTAAAGTTCTTAAAGCTTGTTAAAGTTGTTGAATGAGATGTGTATGTGTCTTGTTTCCTTTTTGATCGGACTCATCCACCCAATTCACATACAATGTAGACATAGTGCACAACAATGCTTATATGTTTTCATCCCTTTAAACAGAAATTGCATTTGCAACTAAATTTTCCTTCCCTTTCTTGCAAATTATATTGAAGTCATACCCCTACCTCTTAGTGGCCCATTCTTTTTGCTCCTCAGATTATTTCATACTGTCATTATATGTCTTCACTTTGAAGTGTCTTCCCATCAAATAAGGCCTCCATTATTCAAACACGTGAAAAATAGACAACATTTCCTTCTCGTAAATGGCCTTGAGAAAAATGTTACTTTGAGTTTCCAAATTTCAAATGCAATGGGCCTTCCTTCTTGCATAAGAATCATGCCCATAACATGTCATGAAGCATCACATTCCATAATGAAAGTTTTGATGAAATATCGAGTTGCTAGGATGGCAGTGGTGCACATGGATTTCATAAGATTCTCAAATGCTTTGGTGGATTCCCCGTTCCAACGGTAGAAATATTTTCTCAATAAGGTTGAGTGGTATTGTTATGTTGTCATACTTGTCAACAAATTTGAGGTAGTGACATGTAAGCCCAAAGAATCCTCAAAGGTATCTTCGCCCTAATTAAATTCCATGTTATGTTGATGGACAACAAATAAGAAGGATGTTAGGGTTTGCAACAAGTAGACCATTCTAATTAATTAACTTCCAATATTAACCATTCACAATCAAAATAATGCATTCATACTTGAAATGGTTGAAATGTTTGATAAACGATAAGTAGTTTCTCAAATACACAAACGGATATAGAAACTCAATTGTGTAGGGCATAATAAGGATGATCTGGATGTTCAAGATAGTGGAATGGGTTGCTTAAGAACTGTAGATTTTTTGATGGAAGTTCTAGAGTTGCAAACTCAATGGGTGTAGGACCATACAACTAATGTATGGTCTAGACCTTATCTATACAATCATGACCTAAAACTCTATGGTCTTGGATCCCGTGGCAATCTGTACCTACAACTTCTTGTGTGCTTCGCTTGTCTAGAAATGGGTTTCTTTCTATTTCACTCTTGCTCGCATAAATTTCGGGATGAACTGTAATCACTTACAACATAATGAAAACCTTAACAACCTGTAGAACCCTTCGTCATAACATTAACAAACAAAAAGGAGAAACCATGTGTGTGTGATGAGGTTGGAATACTCTTGTCTGTCAAACTCCCAACTGTTGGACTGATCTAAGTGTTGTACTACATGCCCTCATTACGAGATCAAGCCTCATGTAGTTATCATAAGTGATTGTGCAAGTATGAATAGCTAACCAACACCCTAGGGGTGCTCTCGTGTCTCTTGACAAAAATATAGTGGGACAATTATGTAGTATAAAATGTACCCATCCCAGTATTAGTGAGATGTTGCGTGCCTCATCTATGCAACCTAACCCTTTTTTTCTTGAAACCCTTGTGCAATGTTTGGAGTGAATTTTCTCTTGTTAAAACATGGCTTTATGACCTTTGCATGCTTGGAAATGGTGGAAGATAGACTATTTAACCTGGTTGAGTGCATCAGACTTGTAGTAGATATTGCTCTAGATGATGTGCAACTGATTTGGGTAGATTTAGGAACCCTTTGAGTTCTTTTGGAATGATATTTGTAATATGAGATTGTAAGAGTGTCAAGTGAGTTATAAAGTGATAATTACTTGCTTATATAGCCTTCCATAGATGAGATATTCTAATAAGGTTGACCCTAAGAAGACGAAATGACACAAAGAATATTTTAAAATTGAAATAAGAGTCAATGAATGTGAAGGGGCAGGACCGTACAAGTTATCTAAGACTGGATCTCATATCTTGAGCCTTCCCTACATTTTCAAACTGGAGAGATGAAAACCAAAACTGAAAGTTATGTCGTGAAGAACAAAGGTTTTATATTGCTTTGATCAAATAATATTCTTAGAATTGATGACAAAGCAGAGTGTAAAGATAAGCAAGTTGTATAAGAACTAGAGAGATGAGGTGGTTAGATCCTGAATGTGAGTGTTTGTCTTAACAAGGGAACATGGTCAAACTTGGCATTGCACATGGACAAGTTACCAAATTTTAATGTCTACAGTACATTCTTAAGGGTTGTATAAAATTTCCATGCTACCATAGCCTTGATCTTGTTAGGACCCAATATGACGCCATGAGAGTCATTGTGACCCATGTACTTAACCTATTTGAATGTAAAGGAACACTTTCAAAGGCTTCACATGAAGTTATTGTTGCTTGAGATATTGTAAAAAATGCTCAGCATGACACATATGGTCTTCCTATGTTTTGTTGTAGACTAGTATATCATCAAAGAACACCAATGAAAACTTCCTCAAAAACATTTTAAATATGGAACATATTTTGTTGTAGACTAGTATATCATCAAAGAACACCAATGAAAACTTCCTCAAAAACAATTTAAATATGGAATTGATCAAACATAGAAATGTAGAATGGACATATGCAAGACCAAACGGAATAACAAGAAACTCATAATGGCCCCATGTTTTTGGAATATTGTTTTGGGAATATCCTCTTCCATGATTCTAATTTGATGATACCCAAATCCGAGATCTAGTTTTGTTAAAAAAAATAACTCCATGTAACTCATCTAGAAAAACATTAATTATAATTATTGAAATCTTGTCTTTGATGGTGAATTTGTTTACTTCTTTGTGGTTTGGGCTTATGCTCTAATTGTCAAACTTATTACAAACCATCAACATTTCAAAAGAATAAGCACTTTGAATATGTCGAATAATATTTACATTATCTTTTGTACCATTCACTTGATCTCACTCTTCTGCATATAGTGGTACCTGTGAGGTTTAATGTTAGTAAATTGGATCCTTGGTGCAAGTTGAATGACATGGTCATGATCTATTTCGAGTGGAAGTCCTTTCTCCATTCTTACAAATACCATTGTGTGTCTATCAATGATAGCCTAAATATCTTGAGATGGTGATGTCTAAGAATGTTGAGCTTCTGTGGTAAATAATTATGCCAAAAATACAACCACCCCTTATTTATTAGCTTATGCATTTGATGAGCACTCATCATCTATGGATCCTTTTCTTACAATTCCCTCAAATCAAATGTCTTTCCCTCAAAACAAAAGTGAATCATGAAGAGTTTCTTAAAGTTCATCTCTATTATACCCAATGTAGTGAGCTATTGGACTCTCAAAACTATAACCACTCTCCCTATGGGAAAGACAAACATATGACTATTCAAAAGGTAGTCCCTTGTTGCTAGCTTGATGTTTTGGCATTTCTTGAACAAATCACTATGCCACCATCAACAATCATGACTTAGCATTCTAGAATTGAAAGATAAATCAGTTCAAGTTCGAGGTCAACTTCGTGTTGATGAAATTGTGAGTAATGCTTGAATCAATTAACATTGCCACTTTTTAATGCTTTATCATTAATTCCACAAGTTTGAGGGTTTGGTGGTACAAATCCCTAATAGGGCATGACAAGAGATGGTTGTGGATCCTCTAGCGCATCATTTAGTTGTTATTCAACTTCAATTTCTTCTTTTTCCTCCTCTTTAATCAACCCTTCAATTTAGAAGAGTTTCTTCCCTACTCATTTATGGCATCTATTATATTTGTTATCACAATTAAAACATAATCATTTAACCCTCTTTTCTTTAATTTTTTGAGGCATTAATCTAGATGTTTAAGGAAAATATTGTTAGGGAGTTATGATATTTTATGATTGTGAATGTTTATCTCCTGGAAACCAAAACATTTTCGAATAGTCTTTGTGCCCTAGTATTAGCCGAAGAGAAAAGTGGATCAAACAAGCATACTTCATTTTGAATGTGTTCCTTCAACTTTCCCATAAGCATGTCAAGAAATGGTTGGTTGTGGATTCTCTAGTGCATCGTGTAGTTCTTCCACTTCAATTTCTTCTTCTTCTTCTTTGGTTGTTCCTTCAATGTAGAATGTTTTTTTCCCCGCATATTTATGTCCTCGACTGTATTTGCTATCACAATCAAAACATAAGCCTTTTGTCTGTTTTTCTGCAATTTGTTGAGGCATTAATCTGGTTGGTTGAGGAAAGTATTGTGTTGAGGAGCTATTGTGTCGGGGAGCTATGATCTTTGATGCTATCGAATGTCCATCTCGTAATGGCCAAAACTGTTCCTCTAGTCTTTATGCTCTAGTAATGGACTCAAATACAGGTGGATCAAACAAGTGTACCTCATGTCGAATGTACCTCGTGTCGAATATGGTCTTGCAACCTGTCCATAAACAGGTCCTTGAAGTTCTCCGTAACATTCTCCCGTCTCAAGGATAGGCACTGAAATTGCTTTGTCACAGCTTGGCCAATTGGTTGAAGTAGTTATCCATTAGACTACTACTACAGAGCGTGATCAAATCGTCTGTGAAATTTGACCATGTAACCTTGCGGCTTTTCTCTCTTTTCATCACAAAGCCAATGATACCAGATGGATTGATCCAATTGTAAATATCAGGATGTCATTGCAACCTTCCGTGCGCATTAACCTGATGTATGTCAAACAAATGTTCCAATTGGATGGTCAAATTGAGTGGCTCCTTACAATTAAATTTATGCATGTCCAACTTTGGCATAAAGTGTTTGGATCCAAAATTGGAATTGGTCGTGTGTTGCTCCATAATTTATTAGCTTTGTAGTGTGTGGATCCAACAATCCACTAGGAGCATTAGAACTATGTCTCTTGAATCCTGGGTTGTTGAACTGAATATTAATATGATACATACTTTGGACATATATTTCTAGTTGAGCCAAATGTACACCATTTGTCGCCATGTCTGCTTCAAGCTGAGATATATCTTCCTGCTCATCCATTTCTATCAATTTTTCTCATCATCCATGGTATGCTTTTTATAATTTAGTTAGTTCTTTCTCCATGGCTAAGCTATTTAGATATGCATCAGAAGCCATCGTGTATTTTAGGTTGTTCAACTCTTCTATAGAGGGCATACTCGATAAGTCCATGTGGCCTTGATTTTATCTTACCTCTAAATTATTTACCTATCTTCCCAAGTTCTGCTAAATCTCATATCTAAATCTATATCTTTTGGGTTCAACATTTTCTCGGTGTGATTGAATTCTTAACCCTACCCTAAGCCAAAAATCAGGGTTATCGAGCACGAATCAAACAACTTGTATATTGCTCAAGGGTGAAGAAACCTGAAAACTTGCAAATCTACAAAAACCCGGGGTTAATGGAGACTTATACTATTACAATCACTTTACAAAGATGAATCTAAAGATTGTTATATTGCTCAAGGGTGTAAAAAATTGATTATATATTTTTTTGGACTATCTGATGTAGACTATAATGTCCCCTTTTTTCAAAATAAGATAAATTGAAGACTTCTTGCTCATCTTCCTTTTTGTGGGCAAGAAGAATTTGAACAAGGGAAGAACTTGAGCTATACTTTAGTTTCATTATTCATATTTATGTTTTTATTTTGTGTTTTTCCTTCCAAGGCAGGTCGGCTTGGTTATAGTGCTCCAAACATGAAATTAAAAGATAAAGTAAGCTCCATATGAGGTCGGCAAGGTTGGAAAGTTTCCAACATGGAAATAGAAGATAAAGCAAACTTAAGAGGTCGGTCTACACTCTTATGACTCTTGGCGCCAACCAAGGGGTTTAAGAGGAGTCTTGGTGGCTCATTTCCACAACATCTTTTGGCATATACACTTTATACTTGGTCTCTAGGGTTGATTGCTCTTATTAGTCCATTCTACTATTGGGTGACAATCCATTAATGTGACATCCAATGAGGATGAACCCCTTCCTCGTGGGTGATTGGAGGATGGAAACCCTGTAATTTGGTGGTGTTGAAGACTCTCATTGAAGACCATCTTGTTGATTTGCATCTAAGGCATAAAGAAGGAGTCATACAAAGGCCTTGACATTTTTTGGAGCCACTCTCCTAGGGAGCAACTAGGGTAGAAGAGGATTTGGGTGCCTTCTAGGGCACAAAACTTCATTATTCTTTGATATTCAGATTTATCATATTTTATAAGGTTGAAATCTACAATTTGGTAATTTTTGGAGAAGTTTATATATCATTTTCAACCCTTATGGTTTCCCTACTGTTGTCATAAAATTAATTACAACAGGGTATAATCTCTTATTTTCTTCATTTCTTCTATGTAATTTGGATGGATAAATATTGTCGTACTCGGAAATAATTATTTAGAAGCATTTTCAGTTGTTGCATGGTTGTATGGTGAGTTGAAGTTCCTGTAAAGTTCGTTGCTAGGGTTTCAAGGAATATTAGATATGTTATAAAAATCAGAATTTACTTCACTCGGGGTTTGTGTTATTTCCTTGATTTCCAATTTCAACCCTAGAAAGGGACATTACATAGACAAAAATAAATTCCCTGAAGATCAAAAGTTTTGTATTTTCCCCACAAGTAGAATCCAAAAGCGAGGCAACACAAATTCCTACCCATAGATATAGATATAAGAAAGCGTTAAAATTTTGTGAAAAGAAAATAATTTATCCGAAATAGTGTTTTTTGTTTTTTTTCCAAATCCCTAATACATAATAGGAATGTTACCTGAATTGAAGCCCCAATACCACTTATAATGAACTCACTATATTGCAAGAGTAGATTCACAACAATATATTGCAATTCAACAAATCAAAGGAACAAAGTAACAATACCTCACAAATAAGAGCACAATAGTGCACAACAAATCACATCCACACAATATAAGTTAAATGAAAAGCGTAATATTGAAATATATTTGAACAACTTTGAGGGGACAACCTCCAAAATCCCTTGAATAACAACAAAATTTGTAATATGATGATTCAATACTCAACACTACCTCCTATATATATATATATATATATATATATATATATATATATATATATCTTAACTAGGCGATAGGGACTACATAATCCCATTAGACCGACTACTAATAACATGCAATATAAATATTATCACAATCCCTCCAATAATAACAAAGTTTGTAATATGATCTTGGGTCAATTAACTTGTAAATGTAAGTCCACACCAAAACACCAAACTAGGGTGCTTGGTAAGGCACTTAACAAATTTTCATGACTTTATGATAGCCTCTCTCAAGCGGAGGTTTAGACTTGTGTGGCATAGACATGCCAGTTACGGGATTTGATCTTGGGTCAATTAACTTGTAAATGTAAGTCCACACCAAAACACCAAACTAGGGTGCTTGGTAAGGCACTTAACAAATTTTCATGAGTTTATGATAGCCTCTCTCAAGCGGAGGTTTAGACTTGTGTGGCATAGACATGCTAGTTACGAGATTTGATCTTGGGTCAATTAACTTGTAAATGTAAGTCCATGCCAAAACACCAAACCAGGGTGCTTCGTAAGGCACTTACAAATTTTCATGGCTTTATGATAGCCTCTCTTGACGGAGCTTTAGACTTGCGTGGCATAGACATGCCAGTTACAAGATTTGATCTTGGGTCAATTAACTCGTAAATGTAAGTTTGCACCAAAATACCAAACCGGGTGCTTGGTAAGGCATTTATAAATTTTCATGACTTTATGATAGTCTCTCTCAAGCGGAGGTTTATACTTGCTTGGCATATACAATCTTTATATATGCTTCACTACTCAACACTACCCCTGTATATGCTTTAATTAGGCTATGGGGACTACATAATCCCATTAGGCCAACTCCTTATAAAATGCAATACAAAGATTGTCAACTGATTGGGTCAAAGGTTATGCATGCCATACGTCAACCACGCATACATGATGCAACCAATAGGCTAAGGGTGTAGCACAAGCACGCAAACACCACACACCAACACCCAAATTTGCCCATGTGCACCCACATCCACCCCTTTGTACACACACACCCCCATACACATGCACACACAGATAATATATTTTGGGTATTATGTTGCTACTCCATGTAAACATACCCAAGTATTCAACCCGATTCGCAATCTCCCCCCCCAAAAAATTGGTATTAATTGATATTTTTCTCCAATGCCAATATTGTAGTTTAGCATGTGTGATTATAATCTCTATTGCATTGAGTATAGGCCAACTCCTCATAATATGCAATAAAGAGATTATCAAATCCAAATCAAAGATTATGCATGCCATAGGTCAACCACGCATACTTGATACAACCAATAGGCTAAGGGTGTAACATGAGCATGCACATACCACACACCAATACCTACATTTTCCCCTATGCACCCACATCCGCCCCCTTGCACACCCACACACATGCACACACAAAGATAACATATTTAGGGCATTATGCACCCATACTCCGTGTAAACATACCCAAGTATTCAACCCAATTTGCAATCTCCCCCACCCAAAAATTGCTATCAAATGATATTTTTCTCCAATGCCAATATTGTAGTTTAGCCTATACGATTATAATCTCTATTGCATTGAAACACCCCTAGCAACACCCGCCCCTCCCCCCCGCCCTCTGCCCAACCCCCTCTACCCCGCATTTTTTCTATGAAACATTTTAGAAACGAAACGCTACCGAAAAATGTCCCAAAAACATCCAGGCATGTGTTGTGAACATACAACAATGTACCTTACATTGTCGGGGCGATTTCAAGGCGTTTTAGGCATAAATAAACGTTCAAGTATAAGCTTACATTTGGATATGAATATTTACTTTCTTATACTTTTAAGTTATATTATATGTAATATAGTTCCACAATGTTTGAGTGGTTTCAGACATCTAGGTTTGGAAGGGTCCTATCATATTTCATACTTCACTAGATTTCAATTTTTCAGACTTGGCATTATTTCAAGGCATGAAGGAATAGTTAGGTATAACATAAAATCATATGGAAATCTCTTCTAAAATACCACGAGCTCACCACACCCCTTTCCTGGTACACTCCTTCGAATGTGTAGCAGGGAGGTTGACACACTAATAAAATCTGCAAGAGACATCGCCAGAAATTGAAAAATATAGGAGTAAACCTATATAAACACAACATGTAGTGCCAAAACACATACTCTCATCTTTCTCACATGATTCATGAACATATGAAATTTTAAGCATGTTTAATATTTTGAACTTTCACGAATACTGTATTTTTAAGTCCTTCATCGTTTATGAGCTCCAAATGAGTATAATGCATTTTTTATATATATTTATATTTTTTATTATGTATTGTACGGATGTTTCTATGCCATTTTGTACCCGAGGGTTTTTTTAAAATCAGTGTTTTTGCGTTTTGGACCCATACCTGTTTCCATTTCTCAGCAACATAGATTATAATGTGTATAAGGTCAAGAACCAGTGTTGTATGCATGTACATACTACTGTGGGAAATCCCTCCAACAAGATTGGGATTATTCCCATTGTTAGACGTGCATCCACAATGATCCCATAGCATGTTCCCTAAATCTGGTTCTTGCCTATGATTTTCTGTGACACTTTAGCTTGGTTCCAGACTTCTAAAGAAAATGGATGTCTTAGTTGCATACCTCGAAAGATCCCTTTTAGATAAAACAAAAGGCCCAATCAAAAAAATAGCCGTATCTTGTTGATTTTTTTCAATAATGCAAAATGCAAGCCATCAACTAACTTAACCTAATACTGAAAATTAATCTAATATTGCATAAGGCAAGCCATGAACAATATCTTTATTTTAATTTTCCGATTTCCTAGAAAACATTAGCCAATAGTCAAACAATGTCTGCATGTTTTTTCTGACTAGTACCACCCAGCAACCTGATTGGCGCAGGCTTAATTTTAACAGATCCTAGCAAAAATACTGCAGATCTATTGAACTGCAGAACACCAAACATGCTATATGTGTGTGTATAGATTCTAGAACATTGACCTATGCTATAATGTATTAGAATATATATTTCCTGCTGTTTTTTTAATGATTCATTGGTATCACCAGGACAAATTTATGCAAATTTGACATCAAGAACAACTAATCAAGGATTTTGTGTGCTTGTACGAAGCGACCACATGGTTTATTTAGACAGGATGGCCAGAAGAAAATATATAAAAGTTCCAAAGAGAAAATGTCAAAACAACACGAGTAACTTCAAATAATTCCATTCAAGGGTTATTGTATTGTGCTTGTCATCTACATCCCAATTCATCTCTGCCTTGATCAGAGAGGGTCTGGTTTGTGCAAATCTTTTGAAGATCTATGTAGCCTATGATGGTATCTTCAAATTTTGCGCCTTCCAAATTAGCATCATTGAATGTAGAACCAGACAGCACAGTATTTTTAAACACTGCATCTTGCATATTGGCCTTTCCAAAATTTACTCTATCGATAACCGCATTTGAAAAGTCAACACCTGCAAATGTTTTAAGAGTAAATTAGAACAGAAGTATGAAACTCAAGCAGCCAATGATCCAGCTTATCAGATAAAGAAACACCTGTCAACATATACAAGTAGACAGTATAATCACGTTATTTACAAAACCATTCCCCTACCCCTCATACTATTTGACCAAATAAAAAAATATGCACTTGCATTTTGAGTGCGCACACAATTGTGTGAAGTTATTTTCTTTCACATCAATCGCCCTTATAAATTTACAGTAGGTTTAATGATTAACTTAGGCATTAGTTTCACTTTCATTTTATTCTTGATAATCAAGTCATGCAACTCTTATATAACTAGACTACAGTTCAAGCTAATTCTTTCTATGCTATCAATATAAACTAGTCAAGGCATGGAGTTGCCTATTGCTACCTGGTTTATCAGTTTTTTGTTCATAAATTCATGTTTATGACCTGATTTTGGAGCTAGTTTTCATTCACATTTCGAAGTTAAAAAGTTAAATTCAAGTGTTTCCGTAAAGATGTTGCATCAATGCCCCTTGAGGCACTAGCTGAAATGTTATCCCTGTCGGCTCTTTTAGGGAGAGACTTCTTTGTATCCCTATGGTTAGATTGACATAGCTCTTTTGTTCTCTGAAGTAATATCAGACGCATTTCTCAAAAAGACATTTCAAGTAAATGAGTCCTGGCAAAATATTTTACTTTATACAAAACTATCAAACTATAAATACAATTAAAATTCTTGTATTTACTCCATTCGTGTGATAAATGTTTTTGCAATTAAAATTCTTGTATTTGCTCCATTAATGTGATAAAAAAAATTCCAATTAAAATTTGTGTATTTGCTCGGTTCATAAGATAATGTTAGTAACAGAGGAAGATTGGCACATGACCTGTAAAGAAATACCTTTGAAGCTAGCTCCCACAGCATAAGCTTTTGACATTATGACCTCAGACATATCAGCGCCATCAAATTTGGCATCTGACATGAGAGCAGCTGCTAGTGACTTGCCCCTCAAATTAGTCTTTTCATTTGTGAAGTCACAAAAGCGAAGGTCAATCGGTTTGTCATAAACACCATTTGCCTGACCAATTGTATTTCCTACAAATGCCCTTTCGCATCTATTTGGATCATTTGACAATGGTGGCAACCTCTGCAAAAAGAAAAAGAAAAGAGAATTAATCCAAGTCCATAACCAGTCATAAAGTGATAGTAGAGTTTTTGAAAATAAGTATTTCAGAGAAAGAGACTCTACTGGATTTGATGGTACAGCCAATGTCGGGGAGGCAGATGTTACCGCCCACACAGCACAAAGACCACAAGCAATGCCTTTGAATCTCTCTACTGGAGAGGTTTTCACTTGGATGGAAATATCTTCTTTGATTATATCTGTAGCATCTCCAACACAAAATATCACATCTACATATGCAACTAAAATCCTTGAAAAGTTCCCATCCTTCAAAAAGAGCTTTAAAAATGACATGAATGTTCAGGTAGATCACCAAAATCTCTTGATGTTGTCGGAAATACATGTACAGCTTGGGAGGGGAAGGAATACAACACAAACAAACATTCCAAATATCTTGGCAGATTAACGATAGGTGATTATAGCAAAAACATTTCACTGTATATTTTAATCTTTGAATGGTGTGGGGAGCATAAGGGGTACTCGGGTGCATTTAACATATGGTGGAGCACCAAGTACGCTAAGTCTGATTAAGTTACTTAACTTACTCTAAATAAATTTGGTTAAACTATTTAAAAGGTATCATAGATGTCAAGCTTAGTAAGATCGATGTAATATATTGTTATCTAATAAATCTTCACAAAGAATTAAATGAATGAATTACAATAAGTATGAAATTGAAATATACAAGAATTGAATATAACACAAAACACAATGTTTACGTGGGGAAAACCTGTTAAGATAAAAAAATCCATGGAGAAATACACTATCCAGTTTTATTGATCAAGAGGAACTTTACAACTTTGTCTGACAATTATAGACCTCAAGAACCCAGAACATTGTATCTCCTTCTCACTTCTTCAATACATATATGTGAAATCAATTAATGATTTTCATGCATTGGGTATTCTTTCCACACACTGGAAAGTAAATTTATAAAGGTGGTGATTGGTTATAACCGTGAATGGTCATATTGATTCACCTCCCAACTGATTAAATTATTTGGTTTTGATTGACAAGTTTATATAAAATATAAACCTAAGGTTTGATTTAAATGGGGATGAGTTTGTTTATATGGGGGGCACAATAGGTGTGTCCCCAAAAACATTATATACCCCAACGCTACCCTTTAATGTTTAGTGTGGATACATGCCATCATCACCTTTTTATTAGAGAATGGATTATAAACACACCTTCTCATAGAAGGATTTTACAGTTCCTTCCTATAAAAGGAATTACAATCCACAATGCATATAGGTTGATTTGATGCTAGCATGTTAATGGGATTAAATATAATATCCTTAAGTTCCTCATGGATAGATGCATATATGAAGTCTTATACGAGTTTCTGGAGCCTTTTATAATACAAGAAATCTCCAATACAATGCTCCTCTTCTCCACTTCTTCTTCAAGGGCGAGGAGCTAGAGATCACCAGTGCTTATACATACTTGGGAGTTCAGTTCTCAGGTCCTCGGTTCAGTATGAGACAGGCCCTTCTGCCCAGAGTCAATAAGGGTTATGGTTCGTTAGCCCTCCTCGAGAAACAGTGCTTTCACCATCATTTCCAGGATGTCTCCTCCAAAATGTCCCTCATGGAATCTCTCATCAGGCCCACTTTCCTTTATGGATATGTTGCTTGGGGGCCTTCACTCAAGTTTGGCTGGGATTCAGTGGAGAGAGTTCAGACTCTTCTCCTCTGCCGGTTTATCCAATGCAAGTAAACCGTCCCTCATCATATTACCCTGGTTGAGTTTGGTGCTCATCCTTTTAGATTGGAGGTTATATTTGATATGATCTCTTTCTTGCACCGCATGAGAGGCTTCGCCATTTCAATGGAAGGGCGAGACAAGTATCCGTTCTTGGCCTACTACTCTTCAGAGGCTATTGCTCGCTCCGATGGTCCCCGACGTGGTCGCTGCTAGTTTGCGGAGGTTTTCGACCTTTTAGGGACAGTTGGTATTCAGATGGACCATCTCCCTCCTTTTCAGTACTCCTTAGACGCGTCGCGCCACCTTCCCACTAGATAGGTACTGAACAGGGCCATCAAGGAGGATATCTATAAATATTTTGTCCTTACCACCTAGGCGAAACCCCAGGGGGGTCTTCGCCCCAAGATGGCCTTCTACGCCAAACACTTCATGGAGATAAGCAATGGCCTTATTATTCGCCCACAGTATAACTCACCATCATTGGCCGCATGCACTCCACATCACTCTCGCCCAAATCATAGTTGGTTCCCACAGACTCCGACGCGAGACAGACCACCACCTTGATCGCTCTGATAGGATCTGCCATTTGTGTAATCTCCAGGAGCCTGAGACAGAGATACACTTTATTTTTAGATGCCCCATATACTATGAGATTAAAGGGAGGTTTCACTGTCTCTTCATAGTTGCACAGAACCTTTCAGACTTCTTCCGATATGAGGATCAAAAATGTCTTGCTTTATACATTCAGGAGGCCATGAGGATTCGTGAGCACACTCTTCAACTACATTCCATATCAGATTCTACGCAGTTGATCACTTCCTTCTTCACGGTGGGAACTTCAATGAGAGGCACCAAGCGCCAATGAACAACTAGCTTCATCTCTAACTCCAGATCAGTCCATCCCAGGGATAACGCTCATAGCTCACCGAGCCATCATCTTCACGTCAGTACCATGCCCGACACTAGGCGATAGACGAGACCTACCAGGTCTTCTAGACACGACACGATGGCCGGACAACAACTTAGTAGATGGCCCTTGCACTTTGCTGCCTCCTCGTCCAGTCGTCTCTCCATCCAGAATTTCTTTTAGTCGGCCTTGAATGCTAGCAGAGATAGGTCCACCATCCCCTGATGGACTCTCTTCTCTTCTTCGGTCTGGCCTTCCTTCTTCTCCTCTTCTCGTTTGTATACCCACACCTAGGCTAGGTGTTGGGATTATTCTCTCCATTGTTGTTACATTCTCAAACCCTTTGTTTCCTCTTTGTTTTGTTCTTTCTTGGGACCATTTGGCCCCCCGCTTTGTATTTTCCCTAGCTGGCTTTTTTAGTCCCATTGACCTACCCTATGGTCATTTGTTGGACATTAATATATTTATCTTATCATATCTTATCTTATCTTATCTTATCTTATCTAGGCTCTCTATAGACAAAGTGTGTTAAGTTTGGTAGAGCCGTGCATAGAACATATAACAATAACACTCAATAAACTTACTTCTAGTACATTCTTGTGAGAGAGACATTACATTTATAGGACCATATCTCTATTAATCAAGGAGATCACATTTACTCAATTTTAACTCTCACCTCAAGACTATAATGGGAGTTGTTACAACTCTTGCAACATTTATTATTTAATCTATACTAACTTGCACACATACTATTTCTAACTATGAGTTGTTAGTAACAACTCATTACATTATTCTTCACACGTACAAACAATGATTTGACTAATCAACTCACTTTCATGTGAGTACTAACACAATATTCCTAACATTCCCCCTCTTAGTATGAACACGGGGAGAAACATCACCTTCTAACTAAGCATCATGTCACTCTAGAGTTTGGACATGGTCTTGACATTTCAACATGTCACATTAGTGCTTGCACTTGATTGTGGGAACACATCAACCTTAGAACTGATAACTT
Source organism: Taxus chinensis (assembly GCA_019776745.2). NCBI lineage: Eukaryota > Viridiplantae > Streptophyta > Pinopsida > Cupressales > Taxaceae > Taxus > Taxus chinensis. Next base: position 350,897,247 of record CM034147.1, on the reverse strand, counting down.
CATCAACCAATCCATGTGAACATCAACCATACATCAATCATGAATAGGGAACTCTATCAACCAATTCTAAGAACATCAACCTAATAAATCAGAAGTAGTGTGAACATCAGATCTACCACCTACTTTGTCAAGAAAATATTTTCCTTCAGTACTCATGGTTTGAATCCCCTACATCATCGTATCAAGGAAAACAAGGAACTACACACATGAAGAGGTATGCACTTTTGTTCTTATTTTCAACGCCACACAAACTAAAAAATGAAAATACAAAAAAGGAAATGACAAGGACTTGGTCCTCATTGTCTTTGGATGTAGCCACCATTTTGATCACTACCACTTTGATCTCAAATAGCATAACTAGTATCCACTACCATTGGTTACCGGTCTCGTCGTTTTGGCACAACTGGTTGTTACTAATACAATTTTGCTGTCCCATCACTAGTGACTGATGAGAGGACATTAATTGTCCTACCTCTGTTGCCTCCATCCTCCAATAACTTTAGTTTACTTACTCAACATATTAAAGTTTAAGCTCATTTGCATGCAATCACCCACAAGATTGACACACACATCGGATGTCAGGTTCACCCGAAAATGCATCCATTTATAGTGAGGCAAATTTTGAAGTTTTTAAGATATAAAAATATACCTTCAAAAATCGCAAAAAATTACCTCTTACGATAAATTATGACTTCAGAAAATGATTGAATCCCCCAAATTACAATAACCTCGAAAATATTACACCAAAAAATTAACACCCCTTTAATTGAAAAAGAACCCCCCCCCCCCAAAATATATATATATATATATATATATATATATTATATATATATATATATATATATTTCACCACTTCATAAATTATATTTTCCCAAGTAAATTATTACCACCATCAAAACAAGTTGTGAGATTCGAACACTACACCTATTGTTTGTAATACCAAATGTGATGATGATTTTAACAAAAGATTATCACCAACCAACCTCTATACAATTTTCAAGGATGCAAGTCATAAAACTTTATTTGAAGTTTTATATCTGTGGCATACCTTTTAATTGTCAAGTTGTGGGCTCTGCAATATTGAAGTGAATGAAATGACTATAGGGCATAGACTAAAGCAATTTGAGAGATGCAAAAGCTCAAGGGTGAGTGCAAACTAGGATTTATAGTCGAGTTACGAGAGAGCTTGCAAATTGTGTCAAGTTTGAACCAATGTAGTGTTTGATCCACCAAATAGAACGTTGCAATGTAAAGATGCATGAGGCAAAGCAGAGAAAAACAACTAAGTCAGGTTATGTAATGTCCCTTTTTAGGGGGACTCAGGAAATGACCAAAGAGCTGAGATGTAAACTTAAAAATCAGATTACTAAGCTGTTGTAGATGACTGATATCAGCCCTACAACCTGCAAATTATGCCCTTCCTAGGGCAACGACCTACTTGGAAAAGTTAAACCCTTCAAAGGTGGGTTAAACCTTGTTAACACACTTTGATTCTTATGCCAAAAATATTAAGAAACCTCAGCAAACACAATCAGCTGTTAGAAATCAGAATCGAGCTTGGAAATAATTAATTTTGAAAACCCTTAACCGGTGAACTTTAACAAGCTTGGAAAAATAGTAAATCACCTCCAAAATTCACGAAACTTGGAATCTTGAGGTTTAAAAGTATGACGAATGCAATTATCAAATCAGCTTGCCCAAACATTCACCAAAACATGTCGTTGGCGAGAAAAAATTTCAGGTGGAAAAATCTATGGGTTTCTTGCCAACGCTCTGGGAATCGAAGTCCCTTTACTTGTACGGTGCAGCTCCATGTTTATATGCGCCTTGTGAAAGTGATTTTTCTGGTGGCCTTTCGGTCAGGGATCCAATAGGGGCACTCCACTGACCCTATGGCAAAGCTAGCAATTGCTTGCTAGAGAAGACTGTCTGGAGAGCAAGAACAGGAGTGAGAAAAATAGAGAGGGGAACTAATGTTGCGGGTAGAATATCAAATTCCTGCACACACTAATTAGAAATTCCAACACACAATTATAAAAAGAAACAACAAAACCTTGATGCTACCGGCTAGAGGGAACCATTCATACAAAGATGCACACATTCATATGCCTGGCAAAACTGAAACTTCTTCCTTTATTAGCATCTCCATTAGAGTTGTATATAGCATGAGAATGGAGGAAACATAGAGAGGGGAGATTAGAAGAAAATGGCTAATTCTTTGTTCTTTCACAAGTATAAAAATTCTCTCTCATGAATTCAGAAATATGCAACCAGCCCCTTGTAAATGACAAGCCTTTACATTTTATAAGAAGAGAGGTGACTCTTCGTCTATCCCCCAATGACTCTTCATATGTCTCGACATAACTTAAAACTTTTCATCTTCCTAGAAAAACATTAAGTCCCTTTTTATAACATAAAGGTGACTTATTACATCAAAAAATTTAAAGTTAATTTTAAATTACATTAAAGACATGAAAAAGTGCAACCCCAAAGTGAAATTAGAACATTGAAGAGAGAGAAAATTAGGGGGGGTGAGAGAAGAGAGTGAGAGAGAGAGAGAAGAAGAATGAGGAAGAATCATGCTGAAGAAGAAGAAACTGCTGCTGATGACTTGATCTTATTGCTTGACCAATCTCCATCCTGCGCCACTGGAAAGATCTCAACTCCCTTGAATTCTTTGCACCTTGAGAAACTTCCTTCAAATGGCCCATGGACACCTTGAACTTGAGTGTTTAGAAACACTGTTGAATGATCACCTTGACGGCCGCAGGTGTTGCTCACTGAGGCCAACCTTGAAGCGGGTGAAGATCGAAACTGACCTTACCATGTTTCACCAACCAAGATCAATCTGAAAGACAAACTGGAACAGTTCCTCGGACAATGGAGTCATGATAATTCAGTCATCCTAAGGACACGGACGACCGCAGTTTGGAATCAACTTGTTTGTGAAACTTTCATCCTCCACTGGCTCTCTCTCTTGGGTTAGCAAACATTTAATCCTTCAACTTTTTGAAGTCCTTGTGAGTGACATTATTATCCCTCACACCTTTCTGGATCCCGATTGACGATGTTGGCCCGATGATTACCCCTTCTGTGCACTCTTTCTGTAAACACTGTTGTTTGGGTATGATTTAATATTAATAGTAAGTGCCTAAGAGACAACTTACTATTTTTAGTAAACAATGATTTTCACCTTTTTTTGACCGCACCAATGGGATTAGCTTGTATGATTGCCTCTATGTACACTGTTTTTTCCTTAACTGGCTTTTTGGGATGACTTACTAAAACTGGAAAGTATCCATATAGAAGACTTACTATTTTTAGCAAGTGACAATTTTTTGTTGTTTCTGGTATTGGAATGCCTCTTTGACCTTCTGGATGTCCTCTAAGTCCGCCGTCTTTGTCGCAACTACTTCTGGTATTAACTTGCCAAAAATAGCCAATCCCCGTGTAGGAAGGCTTACTATTTTTGGAAAGTGGGTCTTTGGGTGGTCAGTTCGCAACGAAACGAAATTTTTCGATATGGGTTTTTTTCGCAACAGTGCTCCTTTGGAATTTCAGCTTCACCCGATCGCCGGTTTGAGAGATTTTAAAAATCAATTTTTTCCGCAGGAAACTTGGGGTTTCTCCGCCAGAAACAATCTACTACATACATGCAAAAACTTTCTTTGGGATCCTTTAGGCCCCTGGAAGTCTAGATGAATGCAAAAAACGACATTCCAATCCGACTTGTGGTTTGGAAGATATGAAGATTTTTTGTTTTAGTGACTTCGGGGTTTTTCGGAAAAAAAAATCTCATTTTTTCTTCGTTTCGATCTGTTCTTTTCTGAGTTTTTAATGTTTTTAGATCATGGAGGATTGCATGGAATCATTTGAGCACAAAAATGGTGGATTCAGTTTCTAGAGAAATTTCGCCAACATTCTAACAACATCCAGGGGTGTGGGGAATGAGAAATGGCAAAAAATGACTAAGTCTCGTTATTTATAGGTTTGAAATGGAAGGGGAGAAGGTGGGGCGCATTTTTCTATCCCTTTCATCCATTTGCTAAGGTGCAAAGGGGACATGAAAATGTGCCTTGACCTATGCTTGCCATTTGTCACACGTTCATTGGATGTGCAACTTGAAGAGGGGGCTAAACCTACGTTGCATGGATATGCCAAAACCCCCCCCGAATCCCCTTGGAAACGTATCGGATACGGATACGTTGGGGATACGATACGGATACGTACCTGATACGTACGGGGTACGTCAAGATACGTCACAGATACGTACAGACATATCTGTGACGTATCCTGACGTACCCCGTACGTATCAGGTATGTATCTAGCAATATATACGTGTTTTTAAAGTTCTATTTCATTTTTTTATTTTTATTTTACTTTTCTACTCCCTAAAACCGAACCCTAAACACTAAATGAATAAAATAATACACCCTCTCCCCCACAAAAAGTTATAAAAAGCACCCACCCCTCTCATTTGAAATCACATGAACAATGAAATGTAAAATCTTAAGTATATTGTTTGTTTTGAAAATTTGAACATGGATCCTAGCATATTTTTCAAATTTCAAGTTTTGTTCGTATTCATGTTAACATGATATTCGTATATCATATGTATGGCAGCCACATGATCAATAAAAATGCAAAGTCTTAATTATATTGAATTTTTTGAACATTGATTCAAGTTTTGTATTACTATTTCAGTTTTTTATGGACTAAAAAATGAGTAAAATGAGTAGACGTACATAATATATATATATATATATACGGACATATCCAAGACGTATCGTATCCAAGGGTTTTTTAAAATTGACGTATCCGCGTATCGTATCCGTATCGAAACCGATACTCGTATCTGTATCGAAACCGATACTCGTATCCGTATCCTGGCAACGTAGGGCTAAACGAAAGCACCTGGGAGCTAGTTGACGCTTGCATGAGAAACCAGAAGGCATGCAAGGGGTGGGGCACATTTTTATGTCCCTCATGTCCCTTTGCAAAAGGGACAAAGGGTGCAAGAAAATGCGCCCTACTCTGGTGAGGACAAGTGGCATGCATGCAAGGTTAGGTGAGTGAGCAAATCAAACTGGTCAACGGGGGCTAGAAGGTGAGTGCATGGTCATATCGGTGACCTGGAAACTAAATGAGGGTGGGAGCATTTTTGTGCACCTCATATCCCTTTGCAAAGGTGCAATGGGGACATGAAAATGTGCCTTCGCCACAGGCTGCCATGTGTCCAGGTGTGAAATTGACTTAAGTGTTGGAAAATGTACCTTGGGAGCCAACTTGCGAAGATCATATCTAGAGCTCCCGGATCATTTTTTGGGAGCTTCTTTATATGTTTTCGCATGCAAATGGCATTTTGAAAAGAATGGTGAGGGTTCCAAGGCTTGAATTTGACTGCAACACCTCCAAATTGCCCCTTTTTTCTCAGGACCACCAGTCGTGCGCTAAAAGAATGAGTTGCCTAGAGCAATGCATGAAATTTCATGAAGTTCTGTCTTTTCCACCATGTTAGAGCATTGAAAATTATTTCCATAGGTACTTTGTTTGGCTTTCAAATCACTATGGAGCTCCCAGAATCTTACTTTGAAGTTAAGGACTTCTTAGGTGGTACATGCTCCTTCAGGCCCAAAAACCGGTTTCTGACGAATCGGCTCCAAAACCTCTAATACTTCTCAAAACTTCCAAAATCAACTCCTTGATGTTTCTAGCTCTTGAATACTCCTCCGTGATGAGTCTTGGCCTTTTGATCCACTCCAGGGATGATGCACCAGTCTTAGGAAGGCTAATGATAGCCCTTCCCAAAAATGCTTGAAGGATTGAATGCTCCAGAAGTTCTTTGAACACTTTTGCTTCCTAAATCACCTAGGGGGGATACTTGACATTCACTTGGGGATCATTTGACTGACGGGATAGGACTAGTGTTGGGGATGGACTGACCTAGGGTTGTCTTGGGAAGGTATGGCTATGAAAATTTTCAACAGTGGTATAGTTGTCCTGCTCTCTAGTGAATTTTGCCTTTGTAAAAACACAGGAAAACACATGCCAAACCTGCCTTCCAAGCAATTTGCCCCTCTTGGAAATGCCCTAAAAACCATGCAAGATCACTCAAAATATATTCTAAAATTATTATTCAAGCTCAACAATCAATTGGTGAAGGAATTATAATTCTTGGAAGCCTAGGAATGCTGGAATGAATTTCCTTCAAACCCTAGTTGCAGAAATAAATAAATATTTTCGCCTAGGGGGGATACTTGACATTCACTTGGGGATCATTTGACTGACGGGATAGGACTAGTGTTGGGGATGGATTGACCTGGGGGTGTCTTGGGAAGGTATGACTTTGAAAAAATTTGACACTGTGGTATAGTTGTCCTGCTTTCTAGTGAATTTTACCTTTGTAAAAACACAGAACAACACATGCCAAACCTGCCTTTCAAGCAATTCACCCCTCTTGGAAATGACCTAAAAACCATGCAAGATCACTCCAAATATATTCTGAAATTATTATTCAAGCTCAAAAATCAATTGGTGAAGGAATTATAATTCTTGGAAGCCTAGGAATGCTGGAATGAATTTCCTTCAAACCCTAGTTGTAGAAATAAATAAATATTTTCAGATCTGATTATGCATGGCAAAACCCTCCAAATTTCAATGCAAAACCAAATTTCACCCTTATAAATTATATGCAATGAGATGATGTAATCCAAACACATAGAAGACCCTTGAATACTTCAAAACACCATTCAATGTTGGTCGCCCTTTTAGAACAACCAAATAATGTACCAAATCACTCCACAAATGAGTCGCTCCACTTTTTTTTTGTTAAAAAACACCACCAAAATTTTATATTAGATAGAAATGAAAAGTACATATATGACTATGCCAAGCCTAAAAACTATTTGCCCAGGCTTGAGCATGATACAAAAGAGAAACTAAAAACGTAATCATGGTGAGGAGTCCAAACTTAGAATATGTCTGACATCCTATTGGAGCTTATTAGACCACCATGCAAGAGGCATGCCATACCAAAGCAGGTCTCTATTATCTAAAGCCCAATTTGTTAATCCATCGACAACTTTATTCCTTGCACGAGTAATGTGGTACATCTGAACTTTGTGAAAGTGTTGCTTCAATCGTTGTATCCTCCATACTTCTTTTGTTATTTGCTGATTAGAGGAAGAAGCATTTCGATCATCAAATAATAACTTTAAAACTATTTGAGAGTCTGATTCAATTTGAAGCTTTTGCCATCCAATATTTAAAGCCTTGGTTGTCAAATAAGGACTTTATCAAAAGCAACAGTCAGGGGATAGAAATTGCCTCCTTTTTAATGGGAGAGGTTCCCTTATTTAAAGGCAAAAACCTATTTACACATGTACAATGTATAGTTTTAATGAGGAACTCGGATATCATGAAAGTGTTAAAATATAACAGATCATCAATACAAAAGGATAGAGGAATTAAGTAGTGGGAAGGGGTAGAAAGGCACTCTCAAGAAATATAGATAGCAAAATAATTCCTTACGCATGCCAAAATGAAATTATTTGAAACACAATCATTTGCATTTGAGACAATAAGATGTTATTTCACAGACACAAAGTTCTAAAGATTACATCTACAGGAATACAAAGCTTCTTGAAGTAACACAGATAAATGATTCAATAACTTTTAACAGATAGCAATGAAAGAACAAGACCAGATGGACATAGAAAGAAAGATCTTTTTGTATTGATAGCTTTTTACTCCTTTACACTTTCAAAAATAAACAGAGTTCCAGCCCCAAAGAATGGCGCAGAGAGCCCATTATATAACTTACAAATTAGTTACACTTGGTAACTGTTTCTTTTAACTAAAATGTTAATTAAGGAGGTGCTTGACACAAGACCCTTAATTAATTACAATAAGCCCGATTTGAGAAAAAGGAGGGGGGAGAAGCTAGAAGGGAAAACATCTACTTATTGCTGAGGAGGGCCCACCGACTTGAGAATTCGTTGCCTGAACTTTTTCAACGCTTCAGCTATTTCTCTGCCTCGTGGGACTGATGTGTTGGCAGTAGCTTGAGTCCAAGTACCTAGACATTTCTCCATGTCCTTATCGAACTCAGTATGTGCATGGTATTCTTTATTAGCCTCTTCAATAGCAGATTGAAGAGAGAAAATCTCCTTTATCTTCTCTTTGGTAATTGATTCCTCCTTGAACAAGTTTTCTTTAACAAATGCCCTGAACTGAGTTTTAATTTCTTGGAGAGAGAAAGGAACACCTGAAGTTTCATCGTGAAGATGATAGTGAATATCTTTGAAAGCAGACACAACACAAGTTTTGAAGGCTTCTCCCTTCTGCCAACTGCTCCTCAACTCTCCCAAAGCTTCCTCCAGAACTTTTATTTTCCATTCCACGCTGAAAACCCATGACTTTGACAAGTTATCTTTGGCATCATCAAAAACCTTGTTGGCCATCAATATATTTTCATCTGCCTGTCCCATCAGGCGAAGATCCACTATGCAGCTACTCCAAAGCTTTAGTTCTTTATCCATGGTTCCAATTGAGGAGGAGAGTTTTTGTTGCAGGTTAGCCACCTTCTCATTAAGTTTGAAGGCTTCTACAATGAAATTCAAACCTGCAATGATCATGTCATCCACCATGGCCTCCATAGCCCTCCCATAAGTAGAATATCTGTGTATATCTTTGATGCTTTGGACTTCATCTTGACTAAGAATCATAGGTGGCAGAAGGGCAGACAGTGGAGTAGGATCCAAAACCTTGTCCTTAGATAATAACGACTTGATGAAGCTAGAAAGAACTTGATTTTGTTCCTCCAGCTGTTCTATAGTCTGTTTACCTTTTTCTACTCTCTCAATAACCTTGGTTACCATCTCCTGGAGGTTATGCACCTCACTCTCAGGGGTAGATTCTCCCATTGGAATTCTGGAAAGCTCCAGATCAGAGGCTAATAGATCTTGCTCTGCCTTATCAACCTTAGGTTTTGCAACTTCTAGAAATTGTTGGCCTTGAGCATCTGTCACTATCCTTGAAGTTGTTTTAGCCCTCTTTGCTGGAGCAGGAGTAGTGCCCAACAAGGCTGCCACAACATCAAAATTTGGCCCCGTCAATCGAGAAGGAGGTTTCCTCTTCCTGCTCTCAACCAAGGGTTGCACCCATGCAAAAGTGGAGGAAGGAGGAGCAAGAGATCCAAGAGCAAGAGAACTCATGGCACTTAAAGTATTTACTACTGTTGCTTCCAGTAGAGATGTGAGTGAAGTATCTGGAGCTTCTTGGGCAGAGGAATCAGTGGTACTTGGAGGTTCAGTGCTATGCACTTCCTTCTCTTTATCTATTGCAGCCTCTGAAGTTCCTGCAGGGACTGGTACTTCACTATCATCACTTTCACTGAGAACAATGATGTTCTCTGGCCCCGAAGGTAGTTCTGAATGCTTTAACAGGGGATCTTCCTCAATCGGCTCCTGTTTAACCTCTTTCACCTTCTTTTGGTATACTTGAGTAGATGAAGAAGGAGTAGATGATTCAGGTTCTTTATTTGAGGAAGGAGGAGGGGTTTGTGCAGGTACCTCCAAGCTAGGTGTATGTGATTCCTTCCTAGGTGTTGAAGTATCTTTGGAGGAAGATCCACTTCTATTCTTCCTAAGCTCGCGAATTTTTTTGTCAAACCAAACCTTGGTTCTTACAAGGACAGGAGCCAAAATCTCAGCCAAGTCATCCTTCTCCCTCTTGTACCAGTCCAAATCTTCCAAGGGAGTGTGCTTGATCAATGTCTCATATTCATAAGACCACAAGTCTTCAGTATCATCCTGGAACCCTTCAGGAACTTGGTAGAGATTGAGCTCCTTTATCAGTTGCAGGGAGAATCTTCCATAATGTCTCCACCTTGCTTCAAAGTCATCTGCACAATCGGCCCAGTAGTCCTCAGTATCTGATCTGTGATGATAATTAATTCTGAGATTTAGCTCAATGAACTTCTTCAAATCAAAGCAGGTCCTGGGCCTGAAGAAGTGAACAGTGATGGGAGCGAGGGCCCTTTCTATGTTTTGAGCATCCAAAGTTGTCTTGCATGTGTAATTACCCAAGGATATAGGAAAATGCAACCCAGAGATTTTCTTGTCTCTGCAGGTTCTATGCAACTTATCCAATTGCCTGCATACTTCAATCAAAGCCATCTTATCATTACAAAACATGGGGAGCTTGAGAGGCGTGTTCTCATAACCAGCTAACCTGATATACGAAAATCTTCTGAACTGAATGAAGAAAGCTCCATATTTTGCTATCAGGTTCATGGCCTCATCAGAAAATCTTCTGGCAGTATCACTTTCCAAAAGCCTCACAATATACATGGTAAAGGCATCATTCACCCTCCTGAAGTTATGGTTGCTGGTTTCAAGGGTGAACTGAGGGAAGTATGCATAAATGGGTTCATCCTTCTGACCCTCAATGTATGTGAAACCAAACCATTGCCGAGATGCTGCTAGGGTATACATGAGATAAGAAGTCATATAGAACTTCTTGGTCTGTTGCACATTGGACAACTGTTCTGTCAAATTCATGCAAATGATTTCTGCCCAATTTATGCTCTAGCTACCTTCGTAGACGATGTTGATGAGCGGGCACATCCAAAAGTGAAATTCATTGGTGGAGGGTAATCCCATGACACGGGCTAACAAGATAATGAAATCAGATAGTTCTTCATTAAAATCAGCCCTAAATAATGCCTTGGAAAGTCGGGATGCTCCCTTTTTAGGGTTCTTCAACCATGACTTTGCTATCCTCGCTTTGTATTTATCACTGTCTTGCTCGAAAAGAGTCTGTGCTTGAGCTTGAGAGATAACAATGGAGTCTTCAACTTCTGGGATTCGTAGAGCAGAGGCAATGGCAACAACATCTAGTTTAGCAATCAGTTCCCCGTGCATGTTAGACAATTCCTTTGTGTCGGGGTTGAAGTGAGCCCCACAGGCGAGCATAGTGTCGGCACATTGTACTGAGATCGGGAAACCCGCAGCAAATGCAAGGCCACTATCATTGATCATTTGCGCCATGGGAGAAGGATTAGGGTTAGTTAACCTGTTCCAGAAATCACCAAAATCCAGGTGACGAACCTCACTATCCTCGATATCGGGAACAGAGGATTCAAGCAGCGAAACATGTTCTTGACCTTGAAATTTGATCTTCATGTTGGCAGCGTACAGAGAAACAGCCTTCACAGCTTGAATTCACAATTAAAAATGCAAAGGGAATGGGAGCGCAAGCAGATGATCTTAATTGCAAGGATTTGAGTGAATGGTAGCAAGAAAGTAGTGTGCAAAATGCGTAGAGGGTAGTCCCATTAAATAGCCATTTTAGGAGAGAGAAGGTTATAAATGTGCATTAAATTCATATGGCACTGACTTAAAAAGGCAAGAATCGGAAAAAGCGGCAAAAACTGGCCCAGATGGTCTTTGGTACATTTGGGACATGAGGGATGCGAAAACGCGACGCGGCCGATGCGGGCAGTGCGGGCCAAATGAGCACAGATAGTTCAAAAACTTGGAAACGCGAAAACGCAATTCGGCTGACGCGCGCGATGCGGGCAAAGCGGGGACGGAATGCACAGATGCTTTTGGGACAGATGAGACAAAAGTACGCGAAGGACCCGATGCGGCCGATGCGGGCGATCGGGGAACAGAAAGCCGGGGTGAACTTGGAACAAACGGACCAAAAAGTTCCGACATAACCGAAAGTTAAAAGATTTTCGGGGAATGCGGTCGATCGGGGAACAGAAGGCCTGGCGGACTTGGGACATGAGGGACAAAAATGTCTGACAGACCCGCAATTCACCAAAATGACTCCAAAAAATGCGAATTTTTCAGTATCTCCTCAACTTTTCACTTCACTAGAACATCATAAAAGGGTGCTAACTCAAAATTTTCAATTTTTTACTTTCAAAAGAGGGGGAATTTTGAGAGGACAACATGGCCCAATGTTTAATTTGCCTCCAAGGGAGCATAGCATCCCTAGGGTCCAAAGATGCCTGTTTCAGATGTAACCACTCTAGGGACAGACTTTTGGGTAAAGATATTTTATGTTTCAGACTTTCCGCTATGTTAATTTTAATTTTCTCCCAGATAAAAGATTTCTCTTTACTAACTTGCTGAAAAATTCTTTGATTCCTTTCTTTCCAAATATTCCATAGAGTGAGGGAGATGTCAGTCCACAAAATCGGAAGGAAATGTTGGCATGTTGGAAGGCTTCTCTGCCATGCTTTGAAAGTCTCCTCTATGGATGCAAAACCAAAAGAGCTCAATAACAAAACGAAAGCAATATCTTCAATATTTGACCCAAAGAGCTATTTTGGGTAACTCGCCTAAGGCTGAAATTAAGATAACAGCAGCAAAGAAATCCCTCAAGGAGGTGGAGACACCTGTGTTGAATTCTTCCCTAGACACGGTGAAGGGTTTCGTCCTCACACAAGACTCTCCAAGGGTTTTCATCCTTAGGAGAGGGAGAGAGATGCTTCACAAACAATCTTTCCAAGAGATAATAGAATTCACATAATAATCAAATGGACAAGCAATCTTCTTTTATAACAATAAGGGGTGCTACATCATAACTTATGGCCAACCTTATATTAAGTACCTTTTAATTATCTAATTTGAATTTGGAGCATAGATGCTCAAAATATTTTATATTCTAATTAAATGAGTTCATCTATTGGAGCGTTTGGCTTCCCAATAGGAATACATGATAATAATGAAAATATTTATTTAGAAAATGCAATCCAAGTCTTCCCCTTGCTTCTTTCCTTAAACCCATAGGGAGCAGAATGGGTTAAGGTCTTCAATTCCACTAATCTCCAAAAAGGGACATGACAGGTCAATCTTGAACAAACAAAGGTGATGCCGAGCAAAATAATGAAACTCGGAGTGCAGCCAAGCCAATGTAATGTTGTAATACAGTGCACAAGATGCAAATCAAAACAGGTGGAGCTTTGAATGGCACAAACCATTGATAGGAATATGAGTAGTTGCATGCATATAAATTTGGACTGCAATCAATGAGGACAGAAATCGTGTGAATGTGGTGCATACGAAGCAATCAAACTGTGAGAGTAGATTTGTTGTGTAAGAATGCAAATTGTACAAGATGGCAGATCTGGAAACCTTAGATGAGGGTCTCTCAAAATGGATAAGATCAACTTGCATAGGCAGAAATGAATGTGGAGCATGTGCTGCTTTGGTTCACTTCTCCAACCAGCTGAGCACTCCTCTCCAAAATGGAAATGGTGCCTCTTGTAACTTCTTAGATTCCTTCCTCAATTCTAATGTTTATTTAATTGAGAACAAAATGAATGGTCTGAGAGTAGAAACACAAATCTATTTGGAAAGTTGTGTCCAACTGTTGACACTTGACGCCAAGTTTTTGATAGAACGTGCCTCAAAAGGTGAGTTATGCTGCTTTGGTGACACACAGGTGGAAGAAGCTATTTCAAATGCGTTCACAATGAATTTTCTTGCAGCTTTCAATTTGACTACTCCAATAATGCGTTTTTCAACTCTGATTCGATTGCTCTCTTCTGTTATTCCAAGTGCACCTCTAAATTTCACACAAATGCTCTAATATTCTAATCTACATTAACCTACACAAATGTTATCAAAAACATACAAAACTCATAACTCGAGACAACAAGAACTATTAAGGTTTTCCCTAAAGACATATATTTTTCCATCACACGATAAGACTACCAGCTTCAATACCAAATATTAAGTTTGGTAGAGCAGTACATAGAACATATTACAATAACACAATAAACTTCTATTACATTCTTGTGAGAGAGACCTTACATTTATAGGACCATATCTCCGCTAACCAAAGAGATCGCATTTACTCAATTGTAACTCTCACCTCAAGACTATTATGAGAGTTGTTACAACACCTCTTGTAATGTTTATTATTTAATCTATACTAACTCACATGCCTACTATTTCTAACTATAGATTGTTACTAACAACTCATTACATTATTCTTCACACGCACAAACAATTATTTTACTAATTAACTCACTTTCATGTGAGTACTAACACAATATTCCTAACAGAGTGATGCTTACAGTAAATCACATAGGATGATTTTTACAATACTTTTGATAATGGAGAAGTATAGAGAAGAAATATACAACAAAGCCGTTAGGAGGTGGCATTGCCATGCACATTCGCCCTCAATGGCAGCTCTGAAAATCCTAGCATTGCTCGAAATTTGCAAAACTTCACTTGACAAAGAGATTTAGTGAAGATATTTGCCACATGATCATCTGAAACTGAAGATTAATATCACTGTTGAGGACTTTTTCTCTGATAAAGTGCATGTATTTTAATATGTTTTGTTCTTTGATGCTAAACTGGATTGTTTGTTATAGCTATACAACTTTGGTTGTCACAAAGAAGTGTGATATTTTCTTTGACCATTCATATGTTCTTCTAACAGTCTATTTAGCGACATTGTTTCTTTCCAAACTTCCATAACACTTCTATACTCAACTTCTATAGATGAGATAGAGACTGTTGGTTGTTTTTTACTACTCCATAAATATCACATATACCAAACTTAAATACATATCCACAAGTAGATTTTCTATCTATAGTATCACCAACATGGTCATCATCACAATCACCAAATAACTTTGGATCATTTGTACAAGAATAATAAAGACTATAATTAATTGTACCTTTGATTTATTATAATATTCTTTTTGTCGTGATCCAATGTTTTATATATGGATGTTGCATAAATATTGAAGCAACACCTACATCATAAGAAACATCTAGCCTAGATGGAAAAGTGTGATTTGCTTGGGGAGCAAAAGAAAATAGAAAAAAAAGGGAAAGAACTTATGGGCCAAAAGTTATCCCCTCTAGAATGTTTGCTCATGCTCGATCGAACGATGGAGGCGCTAGGGTTTTGGCTTGGGCAAACCCTAAAGGTTTGCAGCGGATATGGTGAAGAGCAGTGGGAGAAGGTGAAGGCATTCAGAGATGTGGTTAAGTTGGACCTTATCTGCTCTTGCTTGACCGCGCATTGTTTGGACGGGTTAGAGCTTCTTTCCGGCCCGTTGGAGGAGAGCTTGGCCATTAGTCTCTCAAAGATTTCCCACCAAAATGTTGAGTTCCTTCTGAGTCAAGTTGTGAAGGATTTTCTGGCGGATCTCAGGAGCGCATCAGGCCCTATTTTGATAGACCCTTTTCCGGTTGGGGTGTTTGTGTCATCATTTGTTGAGTCTTTTCCTAGTTTGCATCATCCGTTGGAAGTGCTTGATGCTGAGCCCAGGCCGAAAGGAGATCCGAAAGTTTTTGGAGTCCAACAGGGGATGGTGGCTCCCGAAATGCAAATGGAACCTGTTTAGTCGACGTCCCTGGTTTGTTTTGATCTTGCTACAGTCGGGGGTTTCACAAAGCAGTTTGGCTCAGTCTTGGGTGATGGGTCATTCCCAGTGGGGGGTTTAATTCTCTCGAAGGATTGACAGTGAGGGGGTCGTCTTTCCCTTATTCGTGCGTGATTTTGGTTGCCTGGTTTTCTCAGAGGGGTAAGGCGGCTGTCTGGCCGATGAGTATCCGGAGTGTTATGTTTTTTAGGCCACGAAGGGGGTTTGTCCTACTCTTTTTCTTCTTCCAACTTAGGGACAGGCTATCCTGGTTCCCTAAGCGTCGTATAAGGAGGAAACTGGTATTTTTCAAGTTCCTTTTTCTAGTTTGACGCATCCGCAGCTGAGTATGGGAGACCGTTGTTTTGTTAAGCTTTGGGTTTATTGGTTTTTGGTGGGTTTAATGTTGGTGGTTGTATTGGGTGCTAGCCGGAGGCTTCTTCTATGCACGGGTTTGCTTTTGTTTTGGTGGTGAGGCCGGTTGGTGGTGTCATTGCCTTTTCAGGGTTTCGTGGATCCTATGCTCCAAGTAGGGTTGGGCCTTCATGTGGCTTTGAATGGCCTTCAGCGTCGGGGTTTGCCCACCTGTTTTTCCAAGGTTGGCTTGGCCTTCAAACATTTGGGTGTGATGGGACTCTCTTCCTCAACGTTGGTCTTTTAGATGTTTTTCGGTCTCCATTTCTTCCTCTGCTCCTCATGCACGATACCCGTTCGGGGTAGTAATGCGTGAGGGGCGTGTTGGTTCTAAATGCGGGTGTCTACTTTGGGTAGTTTGTTTGTGGGATGACACGGTCTTAGTTGTTCGCGTGTTGCGGAAGTGTTGGGTTTGTTTTGTTGAATGGTCCTTAACATTAATATCTTTTGTAATGGGTGGGGACCCACTAACCCCCCGGTTCTAAGCTCCGATCAAAAGCATTTACCTATCTAAAAAAAAGAAAGAAACATCTAGCCTACTAATAGTTAGATAAATTAAACTTCCAACTAGTTGCATGAATAATGAAGTATTTGTTTTGTCATATACAGGTTTTGGATCAAGTATGATAATCTGCTCTGTCGCTTTCGGATCAGACGACTAGTCCTGATTCACTCAACTATAGACTATAGATAGTCCCGCAAGGGGTCAATCCACGTACCCCGCCCCTATTTACTCCTCCCCCTAGCTATATAGATAAAGTAGCCCCCCCCAATCGAGCTTTGAGTGCTCTACCAGCCCCTGGATAAGGGTCTGCCTCTATCTACAATATGGGGCGGGGCATTCAAACTCCAACTATAGAATAGTAGGTCATCGGGGTAGGCGTTCCGTCGGGGGAGTGCCTAACTATGGGACTAGACTATAGCTTATGGTACGACTCTTCTATCTAGTTCTCTGGGCATTAGCCGATCTACTCTAGTGACTCTCTCTCCTCTCGCCTGCCTCTGCCCCGAACTCTAGTACCTTTGATATATTATAATATTATTTTTGCCATAATCCAATGATTCATATAAAGATTTTGTATAAATATTGAAGCAACGCCTACAGCATAAGAAACATCTAGCCTATTAATAGTTAGATAAATTAAACTTCCAACTAGTTGCATGTATAATGTAGGATTTGGTTTTTCACATACAGGTTTTGGATCAAGTTTGATACCAACTTCAATAGGAATAGAAACAGGTTTATAGTCAATCATGTTGAATTTGGTGAGTAAGTTATGAGCATATTGTGATTGAGATACTATTATTGAGTTATTATCTTGGAATATGGCCATGCCAAGAAAATGATGAAGCAAGATTACATTAGTCATCTCAAAGTATTGTTTTAACTTGGAATTACTTTTATGAATTAAGTTGGTGTGACTGCAAGTTGTGAGAAGGTCATCAACATAAGTGTAATGTCCTTTTTAGGGTCAAATTTAGGAATTTGAATTTTCCCCAAAACCCTAATGCAACATTGCTGAAAATGATGCCATCCACATGTAGAAAACTTGATTTTTATGACAACAAATTGATTTTATGCAAAAATTAGGGCAGCGACCTGTTTTAGGTCCACAAAACCCAAAGCAACCTAGGTAGAATTCAGATTTTACCCTTTCCCACACACAAATCTTGAAAAATACATCAACAACATGAAACACTTGATGAGTTCACGCAAAATAAATGCTTCAACAATAAATTATAGACTATTGGAATTAATTATTATTCAAAAACAACTGAAACTTCAAATTTTCATATCTTCATAAATACTTGGAGATAAAATGGAAATGATAGCTCAAATTGACCACAAAAATATCAATTATCCAATAAAATTAGAATCAAATTTTTCCAACCACAAAAACCCACTAAAAAGTGATCCTGAAATCTCCAAATGGGTAGATCAAGCTGGAAATAAATGTGGCAGCCCCAAAAAAGTATGCCCTAGCACTGATAGAAACCCTTGTAATTCTGAAATTCTGAATTTTGAAGCTCTAATGCGACTCCCGAATAAGTCACTAATGCAACAAATGAGGGTTTTTGTCCCCAAGTGTTGTGACTATTGAGGGTTTTCATCCCCAATAGGATCTAATGAGGGTTTTCGTCCTCAAAGGGTGAAAATGAGAGCTCAATGCTCGAATTTCCAAAAAAGACATATATAATTCACAAGATGATCATTTATTGGCTAGATTTTTTGCATAGCTGAAAACCTAGGCAGTCATGAGATAAATCTCCCTCATTTACCGATGAGGCTCCTGTGTATGATTTGTCAATAAAATATGCTAGTATCTATTTTAGGGTTTTACTTTAACCATGCAGCTCATGAACCATAGCTGTATAGTTTTGCAACAAGTAAGCAATTGTTAAAGAAAGGAAATATCTAATGAAGAAAGAAATAATAGAAACACAAGAAAGAAAGAAGGAAAATGTGCAACCTAATCAATAGATTACAGAGTTGATTGCATGCACATAAACAGAACCAATAGATATTAACACTCAGAATTTTAAGCAAAGGCAGCTTTCAAATCTAGATCTAAGATAACACAAAGTTTATTAATAGATCTAAGACAATAAGCTAGAAACAAAATGCACCATGACACAAAGTTCTTCGGAAATCTGCTCTTTCTATTCCTTTGCTTCAAATAGCTATCAGGGGCTTCAGCACAAAGTCTGGAACACAAGAATGTTGCTTACAAATTCCGATCTTTTAACCTGTAGGTTCTTCCTCTACTTATAGCATGTAGAGGGGAAATTACAAATAGAAAGCCTTTAGTGAACTGGCACATGTGGAAGTTGTCAAGGAAACAATTGGCAATCTCCCTCCTAGAATTCCTCTTTGCATGACATGCATGATTTGCAATTGAAGATAGAACCTTCTATTTTGCATGTCTGCCACCTATTTCCAAGTAGTTGACGTCTTTAAGTAATGGCTTTTAAACCAATCACTTAAGTTTTATAATTTAATTGATCGCTCAATTACTTTGTCGGAGGAAATAAGAGAAAGAAGAAGGAAGAGGAAAGCTGCAGTCTTGTTCTTTTTTCATACTCTACATGCAGTTGATTCTTTTGCCCTTGATTCTCACCATACTGATCTAGAAGCAGCTGAATTTGGAAGCGGCTAGATCTGGAATTTTGCTTACGGGTGTTGCCTTTGCCTTGTCTTCCCTCTTATCCTTGAAGCTTTTGCAGTTCTTCTCCAGTACATGCATCAGTGCAATGTTTACCGTAAATAACTCATCTTTTTTATTTTTAATTGCATATGAGCAATTAAAAATTCTGGAAAGCACTCCGGGTAAATGCAAATTCAATGAAGGCTTCAAATGGAAGATTGGGAGCACATGCACAAGATCCTGGAAGGAATTTTCCATGCACTAACTTCTACACGGACTGCGTCAGAAACAAGAGGATGAATTTTTACCGGAAGCTTTTGCAATTATGAGATCTAGATCTGGATCTAGATCTGGGTTTGGATCTGTCTCCGATGTCAGCAAATCTGGAAGTAATGCATGATTCCGCTGAGCTCTCTCGTTCATCCCGCTTTGCCATGGCTGGAGCAATCTTTGTCTGAGCAATTCTTTTTCTTTTTATTCAGCCGGAATTCTTTACAATTGGTGAAGATCTGGGAACTTCTTCAAATTCGGAGGATATGTTCAATGTATTAGACATTGATTTAAGCTCTCTTTCTCCTATAAAAGCACCTATAATGAATTCTTGAGCACATGTACCACTATGCAAACAATTAATCAAACACAAATCAAGCTCTTTCAAACCTAGGCGCCAAACTTTGAAGCTTTTTGGCAGTGAAAATACCTTCTGAGCAAAATTCCTCCTTAATTGGGCGCCAAAATTGTCTAGGCTGCACTTGCTAAAGAATTAATTAATTCATCCTTATGGCAGCCCATGCTTATATAACCTTCATCATTCTATAATTAATTATTGCCCCTCCTATTCCTGGCAATTAATTAATTAATTAACATGTTTTTCTCTTCAATTTGGGCACCTATTTTGTGCATGCTCATGGCTGCCATTAAATAAATTAAATTTATTTAATTTTAGCTTTCTACTTCCAGTCCACTTTGACTTCACAGTGTGCTTTGACCTCATGCACCAAAAATAGGAATTAATTCCATCAATTAATACTTTAAAAAGTATTATCTCTCCTCCATATGGATTGCACTTTTTGACATAAGAGGGAGCTGCATTAAATAAATTTATTTATTTATTTTTAGAATTCTATTTCTAAATTCCTTTATCCTCTTCTTCCTTGTTGGCTTTTCCTCATGCTTGGGCGCCAAATTTGGAAATAGAATTAATTAATAAATGCAATTAAAGTTGTCCCTCTATTCCAAAAGGCGTCGCACTTTTTGGCATAGCCCATTTCTATTTTTAAAAGCCAATTTTCAATAGGATTATTCACCCTGCACCGCAGCTCCAAAAATCCCATGATCCACTTAAGCTGTTTGACTTTCATAACAGGATTTTTTACCCTGCAAGGCAGGTAAGAAATTCCCGCCTGCTTATTGCCTCTAATTTTCCCATTGTGACTTAAGTGGCTTTACTTCCATGGGAAAAAGTACCCTGCTAGGCAGGTACAAAATTCCCATCTGCCTGCTGCTACCAAAAATCTCATTGTAGCTTAAAACCTTCCTTTTCCAAAAATGCGACTTGCCCAAAAGAGACCTTTTTTGTGCACGACTTTGTCGTTTTAGAGAGAACCAAACCTCTAGTGGCAAATTCCTTCTGGCATGACGTCCATATATGACCTCCAGATACTCCAGGCAAGAAAACAGACTGAACTGGTAAAGGAATTGACCTAGAGAAATTTCACATAAAACAAAACGAGAAAAATACCAAAAACGCAAAACGTTGCTAGAAGTCACAGATAAAGCCCAGGATTCATTCCTGGTGAAAACTCTACTGGTATATGGGAATATTGACATGTAAAATCTTAACAGAGTTAAACCGGAGCACAATTTACCTCAAACGGGGCTTAAAATAATTAAATAAAAATTTCCTGCAGGCAAGCCCCAACGACAAAATATAACGAGTTTGGGCATCTGGGTATTTGGCGAAATTGGCTTATAAGACTCTCTGGAAATATCTTGACGCAATATAGACATTTTCTGGCAATAAAAACACAAAACGACCCATTATTTTATAAGTACGGAAATTTTTAACATGGGGTAGTCTCAGATTTCAGAGTGAAATCTGGGGACACCATCATTACAATGAGCCCCAACATTTGATTTTATAGCCTTTTCTTTCATTTCTTTGTGGAGCGCACCATGTAGGCCTCTTTATTTTTTTTAACATTTGTTTTTCCCTCTTAAAAAGGTACAACCTCTCCCTTTTAGCCGAATGAAAATAATGAAAATAGGCTAAGGGTCTTTTTTCTACTTTAATATTTAAAAATACCTTTTATTTTAATAATAATATTATTAAGTTGTCCCAAAATGAAGAGTTGGTCAAGCCCAACTTAAAATATTATTAATTATTTTTAATTTAGAAAAAGAGACATTACAATAAAGTACAATTAGAATAATTTGATTATCTTATATTTTTACAAACAGATCATTATCAAAGTAACAATTAGTAAAACCTAGAGTTTTACAATAATTGTTTGAGTACCACCTATGATACCAAGGTTCGCCCCCACCCTCTCGTACCCCCTGGATACGTACCCGGTACGGATACATCCTGGGTACAGTACTAATACATCCCGGGTACAATATTGATACATCCCGAGTACGTCCCTGGTGTGTTTTGACGTATCCGTGACATACTTGGGACGTACCCAGACGTACCAGTACTATTAAGCAGTGGGGGGCTCTAAATTTATTTTATTTTATTTTATTTTGACTCAAACAAACTTCAATTTTATTGAGGACTCGACTAGGAGGGCATGGCAACCACAAGGAAACCTAGAGATTGTTTAAAATCCCTCTAATTTATTGAAGAGAAAATATTCGAAGGATATTAAGAAAGTTTGAGGTAATTATTTGGGATCATCGCAATTGGCTAAGGAGAGAAGCTATTCAAATAAATTTGGACATATATATGAGCCTCCATACAAGTTATTTATGAGATCAAATCTTAGGTGATCTTCAATACTAATAGAAAATTTTGGAACTGCAAATTGCATAGCTTAAATTTCCAAAGAGCATCATGTCCTAGAAACTATTAAGGCACAGCATTGACTCCTTGCATCCTTAAGGAGGATTGGAAGGTGATTTCGGATAATATGAATGCAAGAACCAACCATTGGACTGACCTCTTTAGTTATCATTGGTAGGTTAAAGTCGGCCTAATTAAAAGGGTCCTTCAGGAGCTCCCGTTATACATCTTTTATGGCCACCATCGCAACACAAAAATTAATCTCAAAGGAAATGGATGAAACATAAAGGAATATAATATTTGTATATCATAGACAATGTAAAATCTTAAGTATATTGAATGTTTTGAACATTGATCATACTATATTTTTCAAGTTTTGTATTTCTTATGGACTAAAAAATGAGTAAAATGAGTATATGAATAATATATATTATATTTTTCTAATATATGTGTATGGACATATCCAAGACGTATCGTACCCAAGGGTTTTTTAAATTGATGTATCCATGTATCGAACCCGTACCCGTACCCATATCCTGGCAACATAGAATACCATGCTCTAGGATCTTGTTTTAAGCCATTAAGAGATTTCTTTAACCTATGGACATAGTGTTCTTTGTTAATCTATTTAAATCCTTATGTTTAATCATGTAATTTTCTTCTTTCAGATTTTCATTCAAAATTGCATTCTTAACATTCATTTGGAGTATTTTCCAACCATATTGGATTGTAAGAGCAATGAGAATCCTAGTTGTGCTCATTTTTGCAATAGGAGCAAAGGTCTCGACATAATTTATCCTTGGTTTTTGTGTTAAACCACAAGAAACTAACCTTGCTTTAAATTTGGTAATTTCTCCTATGAAATTGTATTTAATTTTGTAAAGCCGTTGAGATCCAACAGTGTTTCTTTCTTATGGTGGAGGGACAAGTTTCCATATTTGATTTTTCATTAGAGCATCATTTTTAGATTTCATGGCATCCCTCTCTTTCATCTTGGTTGGATTCTTCGAAATATTGGGGTTCACATTTATAAAGAGTAATTAAGACAGGGTATGAATGTTAACTTCTAGTCATTTTGTTAAGATTTTCAAGGTTAAAATTTTGAATTAAGAATTGTGCCCATTTTGGTCTATAGTTTGGTAAAAACTTTGTAATGTCTCCCCCTCAAACTCATTATTCATATTGTCTAAAATTGAATCATCTTCATCTAGGTCATCAGTTTGTTCATTAAGAGAAACTTGAGAGGGTTCTATAACAGGCTCACAAAATGGTTTTGCAAGAATTTGAACATTCCTATTCTCAATTATCTCTTGTTTGGATGGATTATATACCCTTAATCCTTTAATTTTTCCCTCATAACCTACAAATATGCAAGAATAAGAGGTAGGGTCAAGTTTGTTCTTTTTTGCTTTAGGAATCAAAATAGAAGTAGAGCTACCAAATATTCGGAGATGAGAAACATTTGGTTTCTTCTTGGCTCACATTTCTAAGGTGTAGTTTGATGTAAAGCTTTTGTTGGAACTCTATTGAGGATATGGACAGCAGTGTTCATAATTCTACACACAAAAATTTAGGAACATTAGCATAATGCAACAGGGTTCTTGTTATTTCTAAGATGGTCTTATTTTTCCTTTTTGCAACTCCATTTTGTTGTGGAGAATTATGAGTTGTTAACCCTCTTTGGATTCCGTAGGAAGTGTAGAAAGCATCATCTCTTTACTTATGTACTCACCACCATTATCAATTCTTAAACTCTTGATTTTAAGGATAGACACATTTTCAACTAAGGCTTTAAACTCTCTGAATTTAAATAACACTTCATATTTCTTCTTTATATAGTAGTTCCAGGTCATCCTAGTGTGATCATCAATGAATGATATAGCATAAAGATATCCATTAAGAGAGGTTACCGCAAGTGGTCCCCTTACATCACTATGAACGAGTTTTAAAGGATGAAATGAATTTGCTTCATGATATTTGTGAAATGATTGAATGTGTTGCTTACCACGTAAGCATCCTTCACAAGTTTCATGATTATATTCGATTTTAGGTAGTCCTACGGCAAGGTTATGTCTAGACATAGCAGAAAGACTCCTAGAGAAGCCGTTAAAAATATAAAGATCGTTTGTTTGAATGCCTTCAGCAATAATAGATTCAAATTGATTTTTAATAAACTATTTATCTTTGAATAAGGTTATAATAAAGTTATCATGAGTAAGTTGAGAACATGGTATAAGATTCTTTTTGAGTTTAGGAATAAACAAAACATTGTTAATAAACCCATTTAAAATCTTTGTTTTACTTGACCTTATGCTTATATGATTGGATTGTCTCCAAGATAGACTCTTTCAGAACATTATTTGACATTTGTTAGGATAACATACTTGTGTTGAGGCACCACTATCTAGGATCCATTCACCATCATTACATGCCAAAAGTGTTGTGTAAAGTGCAATGGTTTTGTTTGAATCTTAATTTTAATTTTTCTTTCAAAATAATTTCTTCCCTTTATTATTTTTTAAGTTTTGTTGTTAGAACCTTTCATCTTGTGATAGTTGTCTTCTTTCTTGTGGCCAAATTTGCCACATTTAGAGCAATTAACATTGAATTTAACTTTGTAATTGTTGTTCAAGTTCTTGTTACTATTATAGTTAGATGAGGATTTAAAGTTGAGTTCCACAGTTTTTGGGAACAATTTTTTTCTGATTTTGATAAAGGAGAGCCTGAGTAGCATTCTCTTTGGATTCGAAGTTTGACATTGCCTAATCTTCTTGGATCAAATGAGTGGATAGTGTCGTTAAATCAAGAATGTCAGTTTCATTCTGATATTTAGAGTTAAGAATATAGATTAAGTTATTAATTTTTTTATGAATGTTTATTTGAACTATAAAGTATAGAAGTTGATCTTGGATCAAGTTCTAATTGCAACCATCCAACTATGATTTTATGTTTTTAATTTTAGCCAGATAATTTACGAATTTTCCATCTCCTTTCATAGAAGTGGTCATCAATTCCAAGATGACTTTGATGATTTTTGACAATCTAGTTCCTTCATGGATGGATTCTAATAGTTTTATGGCTTCACAAAGAGATTATTGATTTCCTATATGAGGTAGGAATTCATCCTTAACACTCCTAAGGATGATAGACAACCTCTTAAGCCCTTAGTTGATAAGCATTAGTATTTTTGGAGGTTGTTTGTCTACCAGAGGGAGCTTTCTCAGTTCCAGTTATGATGGCCCATAGTTTTCTAGCCATGAACTTAGCTTTAAGCCTAATTTTCCAGTCTTGTAATTAGAGCCATTAAGCACCTAGACTTTGTTCATGTTAAAGTCTTGAGAGGCCATTTTTTTGGGCTTAAAATAATTTTTCATGAGCTCCAAACAATTTTCCAAAACTAAAAATATTTTTTCACATATTAAAATAATTTTTGAAAAAGGGTGGAGGATAGCCGAGTTGGTGACGAAGGCGTGTTGTGAGGGGCAGTGTTAGGCTTATGATCTCGTTGCTACATCTCTAGTTTAACTCTCACCATGGTTTACCAAAACCCTTTTAAGGGTGGAGGATAGTCGAGTTAGTGACGAAGGCGTGTTGTGAGGCGTAGTGTTAGGCTTATGATCCTTGTGCTACGTCTCTGGTTCGACTCTCACCATGGTTTACCAAAACCCTTTTAAGGGTGGAGGATAGCCAAGTCGGTGACGAAAGCGTGTTGTGAGGTGTAGTGTTAGGCTTATGATCCCGGTGCTACGTCTCCGGTTCGACTCTTACCATGGTTTACCAAAACCCTTTTAAGTGTGGAGGATAGCCAAGTCGGTGACGAAGGCGTGGTGTGAGGCGTAGTGTTAGGCTTATGATCCTGGTGCTATGTCTCTGGTTCGACTCTCACCATGGTTTACCAAAACCCTTTCAAGATGTCACGGTCTGGCGCCTGCTTATGAGGGGTGGCTTCACCGAATACATCAAAAGGTTGAAAGGTAACAATCCTACTCTTGCTTTGGAATTTGGTCAAGCTTAGGACAAGGGTAGAGTCTCGATCAGGGGTGTGCAAATGCATGTGACGGAACAATCCATTGCGGAGGTTACTAGTATGACCATGGATGGTTTAAAACTTTTCAAACCTAAGAACTGTAGGAATCATGAGATACCTACTTTCTTTGGGTCAAATGAGAGAGTGCATTTGTTTGTTGATGGCATTGCCAGAAGTTGCCTCCCTAAGAGATGTGCGGACATCTATAAAATTGTGATGAAATACATGACTCTTAAAGGTAAGTTCAGGAAAAAATTTACTCATCTTTTTATTCTCAAATATTTTCGTAGGAGTCAAGTAATGAATTTTCCGTTCTTCCTTTTGAGGTCCCTCACCGTGTCTGTGACGGATTTTCAAGAGAAGAAAATAGACTCACCCTTGCACCATGGCCTTATTATGCTTTTGTTCCAAAATAGTAAACCTATTGTTCCCCCCAAACCTCGTCCCACCTACTCTGACGAGGAAACCTTGGCTAATAGATTGAGAAATCTTAAGAAGAGAGGTCCTGCGGTAAACAATAGTGAAGATGTTGTGGAGGTTCTCTCTAATATGAAAATTGGGGAATCCTCTAAAGGAAAGAGAATTAGATGATAATCTCAGAGACATTAATAGGGAGGCTAGGTCTGCTAATATGGAGTTGTCCATTGATACCTTACTCAAGGTTACCAAGGATTTGGTTCAAGAGATGAAGGAATTCCATAAGCAGGCGGCCATCCAGGATAACAGGATTAACAGGCTAAAGGTTGAACTTATAATGCAAGAACAAAGGATTTCTATTATGTAAGACCAAATATCTAAGTTGGACACCCCTACGAAGAGCATGCACCTGGTTCTTAGCAGCTTTGAAGATGAGGACGAGAATGATTGCAACAAGGCTGGTCTGCAGCATGTCCATCAAGTTCTAGAGCAGTCTATGGAAGGCCAGAATTAGGGTTCGGGTTCAAGAACTCGGAGCTATAAGAAAAAGAAATGTTAGCAGAACTTGTGCTGACTGTATCTTTTTTTTTATTTTTCACTTTTTCACAAAATACATCAACAGATTGGTGTTAAATTTTCTCTTCAGTTTATAATTTAAAATTGAATAATTATATGTACTATATAGGCTATATATATATATTGCCTATATATATGAACCGACATTATTATAATTTTTTATAATATTATATATATGCCATATCCATATTAGGGGGTGTTAAAAACTAGTCGTATTGTATCTGTTACCATATCCATATCCATGCAACTTTGGTTGTATTGTACTTGCAACTGTAATACTGTTCAATTTCCAGTTACATGAAGTATTTTGAATGAAACCTTAATTCCCTGATTGTATTAGATCTTGACTGCCAGGATACGGGTACGGGTTCGGTATGCTGAAATGGCAATTTTCTTAAAACCCCCGGGTACGATATGATGTGGGTACGTTCGTACAATATATAGATTTAAAATATTTTGTATTTATTCATAAAAGTTCAAAACATATTACATTCGACTTGCTTCACTTTAATTTTTCACTGATTGTATCACATAATACATTCAACAGAATCTCTTTTAAAATTTTCTTTCACTTAAAAAAAAAGTTAGTGGGTATGTACCCACAGGCTCCCAACCTATGTCCCATGATTGATAGTTTTAACAAAATACCCGGTAGCCAATGTGGGTATGTACCCACAGCGTACTAGGAGGGTACTAGTATCAGTATCTGTAGCAGGTATGTTTCAGACCTGGTACGGGCCGGTACAGGGTGTACCTCTGCAGTCTAGTATTGGATGGTAAGAATTCAACGGTGGAGAAGAAATTTAGGGTGGTTGAATCCTCATTGGTATTGTTTAGCTTCAACTTGTCAAACATTGAATTGCACCATTCGTAAGCATGACAGATGTTGAGCTCTAATGTCTGGGATGCTTAGACCACCTTTTATCCCTTGGAATAGTGTGAAGTCTGAAGCCACCAAAAGATTCCTTTCGCCCAAATAAAACTTTTATAAATCTACTTGAGAAGAGAAAAGGAAAGAAAAATAATGAATGTGCCTTGCTACTGGGATTCGTTATGCCACGAATCATGAGAGCTCAGATGCAGTCTTTGTCATCACTTAGCTGGAGATGCCGTATATTCCAGCTTGGATCTTTGTTTCTCAAATTTAGATGTTATCCATGGTTTACAATACAGAGCTGAATCCACCACCACTTTCAAGGTTTGATGCCCAAGTACGGTTCAATATATGCCACTTCCATGTTAATATCTATTGAGACCATGAATGGTGGCGAGTGTATCTTGGCCAATGAGCCAACTTCAATCTGTTTTATCTACTCTACAATGCCAAACCTATGTGCTACTGAAAGTCATAGAACAAGACAAACTATGGAATATGCTGAATTGATCTGCTAAGTCATGTATAGAGAGTGTGAAGATTGAATCATTTGTCGAGAAATGCATATTAAGGGGGCTAATTACTCAACAGTCGCCTCTGATTGTAAAAATATACTATTTATATTTTCACTAATTAGCACTATATCTTTATCACATGAATAACTAAGAGCATCTATTCTAGTCACCTAAAGTTATGGTACCAGAGGCCAATCCTATCTGATGTACCTCTGCAAATGGAATAGGTATTCCAATTTCTTGTTAAAGATTCTTATCTTGCACTAACCCAAATCTCTTTGAAGGGAACTTCAACCTTGTGAGTTAACGGACAAAAGGCAATTGTGTGATGATTTTAGCTATTTGTATTTTATATATAGACAAACATGTATGGAATTTATCCTAAACTATAGCTTGTTTTTAGTCCTGATGTTGTGATCTAAGGACAACTACTAACTAATGGTTCCAATTGTCGGGACCTAAAAATGTCTATATATTCTCCCATTGAACAAAGGGATCTGGAATGAGGGACTATGATTGGAGATGATATGTTTTGTGGAAGATAAAGAGACTTTTTTGGGAATTCCTACCGAAAAAATTAGGTCATGGCTCAGTATATATGGTGTAGATTCATGTGGTTGTTTTGGTAGCGAGCTTCAAGAGCAATTAGCGACTTTGATTGCCTTCTCTCAATTCACACATATTATTGACTTAAGTACAAAGACAAAGAAGATATTTCCAATGGACAGCTGAAAAGATTTTGTTAAATTTCGCAAATTGTGACACTGCATGAACTCGAGTCTGTTGGCAATTGAATGCTATACTGCTATGAAGGAGAAGATGATAAGCTTTACATTGCGCACAGGTTTTGAGTCACATTTAACTTTTTTCTTGGATTGACATTGTTTAAAAATACACGCAAGAGAACAGTTTGTTAAGCAGACTCCCTTGATCTTACTATAGAATCTACATCTACTTGGAAAGGCCATGGTGCAAATTCCGTTTGAGATGGTTGTATTTATATTAGGCGCACTTGTTTTTAATGTTCATTGTCCTAAAAGAAGGGGGATGGTTCCAGGATTGTTCCAGTTTCAAAGAGTTTGACTGTTGAAGAAGTCTGAGAACAATCACATAGAAGCTAATAGCAGGAGTAAAGTCTGCTAAACGAGAAGCTAGGCAATGAAATAGATGGGGAAGTTAAAATGTTACTAGAGATAGGTGAAACTAACTGCGAGCACTGTCAAGGTGATATTAAACGTGACCGTGGACAGGAGGAACAGGAACCCGTGCTGAAAAAAAATACCGAAGGGAAATAGCGAAGGATAAAACTAGAGTAGTTTTCTGAGAGTTTGCGCAACAAAGCGATTTTAACTACTAACATTTGCATAGAGCATATTAATGGTATGTCTCAAACCAAGTTAGTATTCGAATCCCTTTTCGACTAGAGGTACTTGTACAAGTAGATTTATTCGAAGCGGTTGGACATTAAGTATTCAAGAATGTCCATATACCATTGAGTTCTTACGCAAATAGACAAGAAACAATCCGCAGTAAAGAAGTCATATAAGATCCGCAGAGGCCAATCTTACCGATGATAGTAACCTGGAGCTCATGCTAGTGTTGTATGTCCCTTGGGATAGCAGAACAGAAGCCCAAATAGTTTTCATGCTTGAGGCATGCAAAACATTGGTTTCAGCTTGACTTTTATGTGGATGGAATTCCGCAAGATTTCAATCTTTTGAAGAAATTGAGATGGCCATCAGCATAACAATCAGTGATACTCTTCAAGTGTTGATGCGAATTTCCCTATTTGTTACCAAAAATGCACAATTTTGTCTCATATCATTTGGGAGTTGTTAACCATGATATTTCATCGCCCCAAAATAGAATAACAATAGAGAGTGTAGCAACAATAGTTCTCTCAGTCCATATTACAGAGTGATTTTTTCAGACTTTTTAGAGGTCTATGCAGTCCATTGTCTTGAAATGCAGATGTGTGCCAAGTCCGATTCCAATAAGGCAAGTGCAAGTTTTATGTTTGTCCTTGTAATTTTAGCTAAATTTCATGATTTCTTATAGTAACGAGTCGTTATGAATGTATAATATCAAGACTGTTTCAGTACGGGTACGGGTACAAATACTGGTACGGTATGCTGATACGACAAATTTTTAAAAACCTTGGGTACGGTACGCTTTTGGGTACATTTTATGTATATATATATATCTATAAATATATAAATATATAAATTATGTATATAAAATTATAAATTTAAAGAAGCATTTGCATACTTATTGAAATTTAATACTCATACATTGCATACTTATTGAAATTTAATACTCATATAACTTAAAATCATAGAACATGAAAACAAATTTGAAATTTCCAATACTTTGAGAATTGAGACTTGAGTTTGTATTGATTCATAATGTTCAAAACATAATAGTTAATAACATAATACATTCAAGTTCTCAACTTCTAGAGCATATCATAATCATCTAGATGATCCTCAAAATCATCTTCATGGATGGCACTTGCAGCTCCACTCCCACTAGCTCCACTTTCGAACCCTTGTGAAGGGCTCCCTGGAAGTTCATCATCAATGCCAAGTAGTGAAACATTGGACAAACAAGCAGCAGAAGCTTCAAAGTCTGTGGTTTCAGGTTGGATGTCCCAAAGCTTGTTAGGACCACTAGTATACTCTTTCTGTCTTATGTGTTAAGAGGCGCAAGTTGGAATGAACATATACTAGATCCTCAGCCTTCTTTGATGCCAACATGGTGTGTTTGGCTGAGTGGATGAAGCCATAAGTACTCCAGTTGCGCTCTACGGAAGAATTACTAACCACCTATCACAAAAACAAAGTATTATTAATATAAAAAAAAGAATGATATCATTTTGAATTTTAATTCTTAATTGGTAATTAAAATATCAAATAACAAGTTACAAACTTCATACCTGTGAGAGCAATTTGATCGCAATGGGTCGTAGGTACTTGGCA
Source organism: Taxus chinensis (assembly GCA_019776745.2). Taxonomy (NCBI): domain Eukaryota; kingdom Viridiplantae; phylum Streptophyta; class Pinopsida; order Cupressales; family Taxaceae; genus Taxus; species Taxus chinensis. Next base: position 350,865,890 of record CM034147.1, on the reverse strand, counting down.
TCATGGTCATGTACAATCCACCACATGATTGGATCCAAGGTGGCTTTGTCACAAAGAGCCTCTATTTCTCCCATGCTACCTCCTCCAAATACAAACATCGCCATCTCATGGCGGACTGCACTAGATATAGCTGGATCAGGAAACAACCTCTTGAATGTTGCCCTTCGTCCCATTTGCAACCTCTTGGTCATCATATGGTCGTTGCCTACCAGGTAACCCAACTATTTCACTGCTGTAATATTTGGGATTTAAGGCATAAGCAAGGAGATGCAATGAGGTGGTCATTTTGTTCCACCTTTTCATGACCACATTTTTAACTTCATTGTAAAAGTTTTCCTCAGGGTCCTGCTCTTTGGCTTGTATGATATCTTTGATTTTCTCAAGCATGGAGTCAATGCCATCATATATTTCTCCAATGCAAGCATTATCTTTGTCTACAAATCGTATCATACTTAGAATAGGCTCCGTGAAACTCAACAAATATTCAACTTTTCCCCACCAATCATCATCAAGGATCCATGTCTTTATCCTTTGGGCTCTCTCTGTGTTAGCTTGCCTCCAGACGGTCCAAACATTATCAATCACCATGCCACTCAAAGCATGTCTCACCTTCACAAGTCGTCTCAAGACGAGTGTGTGAGAGGCAAACCTAGTCTCAACAACCTATTAAAAAATAATGGAAACAATTCAATAACAACACAAATTGAAATTGATTTAAAATCAAATATTAAAATGAAAAACTTAAAAAGTAAAACTTATAAGTTATGGCTCATGAGTTGTTCCTTTACCTTCAACAGCTCCAAGAATCTTCTGAATATGGCTTGAGACATGTGATGGTTGGTGACAAGTTTAAATCTCGTTTGCCTCCAAAAAGATTTAAACTCAATCCATGCAATTTTCCCAATCTTCTGCAGTCATTACTTCAGGGAGTGTATTGCACATGGTGTCCAAAATATGTGCTCATACCTACCCTCTACTATCAACCCTGTTGCCTTGCAATTTTTGGCATTGTTCGTGATGACTTGGACAAGAGCAGCAGTCCCACATTAGACTTTAATAGCCTCAATGAGAATATTTGCAATGAATTGAGCATCTTTTACTTCCCCCTCACAATCAATAGCCTTCAGAAACATTGGCCCTTTAGGGCATACTGCAATAATGTTGATGAGAGGTCTGTTTCTGGAGTCTTTCCATCCATCTGAGATAATAAAGACTCCTGATTCATTCCAAGAATCTCTAATTGGTTGTAGAGATGTTTGTATGTGTTGCACTTCTTTTGCCAAAAGAGAAGTGTGAACCTTATTATAATTGGGGCTGTATACCCGAATCATTTGGTGCCTCACTAATGCCTCTCACCATCTGCAGCCAATAGAGGTGACCTCAAGACATTGAATGGTAGCCCACATGCATATATACACCGAACCACCAATTCATTTGCAGTTTCTTTCTTCTCAATTTAAATGTTTTTTCTAATGGCCCTTTTGAATTTCTTGCTTGTATCCAAAAAATTTCATCAAAAGGGTGAATCAACTGGAACAATTTCAGCATTAATCTCAATGAAATGATGAAATGTACGTATTGGTGTTGGTGTTGGTGGTTTTCCCAACTAGAGAAGGTTCCCATAGTCCTCTGTTGTAAAGGAATGGTTCTAGAGCAAGCTCTTGTTATTTCAAAGTTTGCATCCTCTTGCTCTTTTAGGTACATGGCTATTGTTTTCTTTTCCACCTTTTTACACGCTCTAATGCCCGTCCCCATACCCCAATTAGATGAGCTCTCAAATGGGTATACGAGGATTTAAATGTGGTGGCACAATGGGGGCACGTCCAAACACATACACCACCACCGACAACGAGCTCTAACACTTCCACGTGCCTCCATAAAGGAGAATAAGGATCCATTTTCACTGTCAGGCCACTCGGAACATTTCCTCCCTCTTGCCCCACTGAAGTTGAACTGGATGCATGATTATAGGTTTAATTTGTTTTAACCTACAATAAGAGATTTTTTTAAAAAATTGCTAAATGATTAATTAAAAACAACACGTATACAAATTACACAAAATGCAATTTTTTAAGGCACCTGATACATAGTAGAGACAATCTCTGGGATTCTAGATCACCAAGTTCGCACATAAATGGTGCGAGGTGAGAGCATACACAAAGGGTAGACGTTTAAATTTTTAACAAATTCAATTTAAAACTTTAAAATTAAGACAACGAATACATAACTAATTAAAAAAATTAAACAATTAGCCCTACACGTCAATCTCTTATTATGATATGTCTGTTCGCCATAAATGAGTGCGTATTATGAGAGCATACATAGAGGGTAGAACGTTTAATTAAATAGAAATGGTTGCTGTCCCCTTTATCATCTGGGCAATATGGTAGTGTAACTCCTTGCTATGATAATTCCATCAAACAGTAGCAAAGATTCTCTTAAAAAAGAATTAGATATAAGTTGTTTCGAATTTGGAGAAAACCATAACATTTCAATGCAATTTCGTTAAAAGATTAAGATCTATGGGGGCTGGCCAACTTATGTGCCTTTATTTAGTTTACTTGAATTCTCCAATTACGTGTTATCATTATCAAGTAATTGTTATCTAGAATGTTACTCCTCATTATCCAAGTATTTTCTCTGAATTAGTATATGTTGTTTCAAATTATCCTTCCTGGAATATCTGGTCAAATTATCTGTATATACTTTTCTTGAGTGTCATACTTATTGTTATCATGATAATTCAGTCAAACCCTAGCAAATTTTTCTCTGCAAAAGAATTAGTATATGTTGTTTCAAATCTTGAAGCAAACTACATGCACATTTCAAGGCAATTTCACTAAAACATTAAAATTCTATGGGGGCTGGCCAAATTATCTGCCTTTATATACTTTTCTTGACAGCATTTGACATAGACTTAGAAAGAATGTTATCATTATGAACTGATTCAACCTCAATTGTTGTCAAAGCAAATTATATAACCTTGTGACAGAATTAGCATGATCCCAAATTTCTTCTAGTGCTGAAGAAAAGGAAGCTCATCATCTTTATATATACTGAAAAAATATTTAAAGCTGATGGTCAAACAGAAACACGTTTTAGCATATGCATACAGTGACTTCAAACTTCATGTTGGGAATCCTGCAAAATGATAGTATCAAACCTCTTGTCAGTACCGTTTTGTTTATTGGACTCTGTTGCTAAGAAGTAGAAGCAATAACTTACGAACTGATCTCAAGGAAGCATCCATTGCATTCTGCATTTGACTTCAAAACTTTATTGCTATGGGTGCATTTGAAAGATGCCATATGCACTGCCAACCAAATGTTCAAAAAATTTGGATAGATGAGAATCCTGTCAAAATCGATAACATAAAACATTGTTATTCATCATACATACTTTGGAGTGAAATATTGTTGTATCCTGATGAAATATAATCACTTAAAAACTAGATCTCAAAAACGGAATTTGATCAGCAAAGGACACAGTAATATCCACATGACTTGAAACAAAAACTACAAATGTAATATTCAGTACCAAATAAAAGACAGTCAAGAAGATGAGTTTTAAGATTCATAAAGAGAGATCACCAATAGTAGACATTGATAATCTACCAAGCTCTAATCTGTCCAGGTAATCAAAGTACAGCTGTTATATCAAATCATTTTCAAAGTGCCAGATGCAACTAGATTTGAAGCAGAAGATGTAGAACCCAATTGTTTATTAATGGGATCATCTGTAATCTGTGGCTTTCTTCACTAGTCACATGAATACTGCATGAATGAATGATTTCTAATACCTTCAAGAGGTCTACTGAAGTATACAAAGGAGAAGCCGTAACAGTGAATAGAATCCAGCCTTTTTAATGTTACCTCTTGTTGTGGATCTTCACCAAGAGATCTTTTGACAAGCTTTCAAACAAGGATGGTAGGTTGTCTACTTTCAAACAACCTTTACAAGGAAATATTTTCCTCACAGAGTTTGCAAGAGTGTAAGTTTCTTAAACAAATCTTGGTAGTTGCAATTCACAATTAGTCCTACCACGTCAATCTCTGATTTTGATCACCAAGTTTGCCATAAATGGTGCGAGGTGAGAAGCATACACAGAGGGTAGACATGTTAATTAAATAAAACTTCAGTCTATTAAACTTAAAATACGGAAAAATTAATAATATATTATATTTTAATAACCGTAAAACAAATAAATTATTAAAATATTAAAAATAAATTTAGATCATGATCAATAATCATGAATAATGTGTTTGAAACACATCATTTTTCATTGTTTGGATGACCTCTTCGAGTCATCCCTGTTGGCATATACCAAACATTGTACTCAAAAGTATAAAAAAAATTGACCTGCAATTGTAAAATACCTAGAAAAATCCTCCTTGATGTTTGTAGACTTGTTTCTCTATCTCTCTTCCTCCTTCAAGCTCAATCACTCTCTCCTCCAAGCTCTCTCCTTTCTCCTTCAACCTCTCTTTCTCTCTCTCCTTCAAGCTCAATATTAGCAAAATAGCAAACAATGAGTGTGTGAATAAAGTAGAGGGATTGGGTGTTAATTAGGTGTTTGGGGGGGTCTTTTAGGCTTAGGTTAGAAGTAGGTTGCTCTATTTTTAAGAAAAAATGTATATTTTTTTAATTTTTTTGAGTTATAAAAAAAAATGTAATTTGTTGTGGGTACGTAGCAGATACATACCCACAGGCCCCGGGTACAATTCGGATACGGTTTTCCATACCCGAAGCATACCATGGACTTGTGGGTACGTACCCACAGCGTTTCCATACCCATACCGATACCGGAAACGTTTCCAAGTTGGTACGAGGAGACGTTTTGCTGCAGTCTAGATTCAACTCATACTAGTGCACAGAGTAATACAATAAGTCAACCTAGTGCAAGAGGAAACATGGCTCATATTCCTGATATCTACGCATGGATACAACTGTATGGGTTTGCTGATCCAGAACACTACTTGTTGGCTTGTGAAGTGCGATCAAGAGCAAAAGGAATGACACGTGACAATAAAAAGAAATGTGAGCTCATAGGAGCGTTGCATGGAAGGGCGCTACAATTTATATACTCCATGAACTTAAGCAGGAAGACCCTAAAAGAAGTGTGTGATGCCCTTAAACAGGAATTCAAAAGGAAGAAGTGCGTAGGACAGACCATTTAGGATTTGAAAGAAATCAAGCAAAATCCAAGAGAATCTGTCATGGAGTTTGACGTGCGATTTTTTGATGTTATGAACAAAACCAGCTTTAACTTTGAGAAGCCCAGTAAAGCAACCTAGTTTTTAAAAGGATTGCGCAGTAAAATCCATTTTGTGATTGCACACACAAAATTTGGCAGCAAAGCAGAGGCAATTGAAGTTAATATACGAGTTGAAAATATTGAAGACTATGGGGATAGTGCGGCAGTAAGTTAAAAGACAAAAGCCAAACTGGATGCAGTAATGCGTAGATTAGAGAAGTTGCAAAAAGGAAAGAAACCCAAATTCAGTATATGGTGCACATAGTGCGGGGAAAAATGGCACCACAAAAATGACTACTAAAACTCAGGCAGGTGGAAGAGGAGAATATTGCGAAGTCTGTCGGGTATGGCGACACCTGCTTAGAAAATGTCATTTGGTACAACCCCTGTAATGTCCCCTTTTTCGAATTAGTTCCAATTAAAGACTTCTTGCCATTTTTCTTCCCGTGGCCAAGAATAAATTGAACAAGAGAAGTCCTTGGGTTTCATTTCTTTTTCTTTCATTGCTATTAATGTTTTTATTTTGTATTTTCCTCCCTAAGGCAGGTCAGCTGGGTTGGAGAGCTCCCAAAATGAAAATAGAAGATAAAGCAAGCTTCCTAAGAGGTCGATCTTGGGGTATTTCACCCCTTAGACCTTTGGCGTCACCAAAGGGGTGTAAGAGGAGTCACATAGGCTCATTTTCATCATCAATTTTGGCATATACACTTTTCTACTTGGTTCTAAGGCTAATTGCTCTATTCCATTCCACCAAGGGGCAAAAATTCATTAGTGTGGCAATGCAAGATGGGAAACTTTAAACATTCCATTAAAAAGGAGGGAGGTAATCTCTCCACTGAATCTCTCATGGAACGTGAGGAGAGAAAGAACAATTGTGAAAATCATTCAAGATCTAACACAGGAAGAAAATGATGAATGGATGGGAATGAGGACTAGACCACCTTTGGTTCTTAGTCCTATGACATCATGGTAAAATACTACACCACAAACATGTGGAACAGTTTAGAGAATGGGCAAACTCAGTCTATGAACACAGGGGATTCAAGAGTACAACTTCAAAGAGATATTCAGATCAGTATGAAGAATTCAATATGGCACAAAGACTTGAGCAAAGGTTAATGCATCAGTAGTTTGCAAGAGAACTTGCAAAAGGTAAGGTACAGGGGAGATGATGAGTCCATAGATTGACCCATTAAATCACAAATTATAATATTTTTTCTTCCAAACACATTAATCAATGCATGGGATGGTTGGAATTGATTAGGTCCAAAGTAGGAAGTAATGCATTTTATCCTTGTTGAATATTGTGGACTAATGATTATGGTTTTTTCCAACTAATTGCCTTGAAGAGATGCATGGTGATGTGTGCAGGGTAATGTATTCATGGTAACCACCAGTGCTAGTTGTCATAATCTAGATTAACATGATCTCCTCCACCATACGGATCAGTTGAAAAAGTTAATGAAGACTAGAAACAAGGAACCTGGTTCCTAGCACTCTTTTATGAATTGTAACAAACTTCTAAAACTGTCCTTGTATCCAGCCGCCTAGATTCCTGTGGGTGTGTTGGAGGAATGAGCTATAAAATTGTAGTCTTGACTGATTTGACAAGGGAGATAGAGGTGTTTAATAGATAGGATATACACCTATGTAATAGAAAATATCTGTTGTAAGTCATTTCCAATTATCTGTAAGAAACTCTTTTTGATCAATAAAGGCATGTTGTTCTGAGATAACTGTGTTGACAAACCAAAGTTGAGGAAGAGCAAGGGCCCACTTGACCAAGGACTTGGCTTGTTGTGTTGGTATTTATGTTCATATTTTCTTACAATATTGAATTCTAAGTGTGCTTGATAACAACTACTTCCAGTATTACAGTATTTCAGTTGGACTAGCATTTCTTTCACTATATTTCATTTACAGATCACTTTCAATTCTTGCAAATTTCCTTTCAAAGTAATTTCAATTCCTACAAGCTTTCTTTTTGAGTATTTTCAATTCCAACGAGTCTTGTTTTAGAATAGTTTCATTCTGCAAAAGCATTTCCTTTCTGCACGTCGATTTCAGTAGATTAAAAGTTGTTTAATTCTAAATAGATTAGAAGTTACTTTCAGTAGTTGGTTAAATAAAAGAACCCAAGCAAACAATCAAACCCCCCAAAACACCAAAACTACCACTGCCAGTTATATATTCATTTTCTTCTCTACATACTTCCTTAGGCACATCCTTGGTCAAAATGACATCAAATGTAAGTTAGTTGATTAAATGATTGGAAATCACAGCGACCCATCATTATGAACAAGGCAAGGAGTTAGCATGGAGCCACATGAAGATGCAAGATCATTCTTATAACTTTTTCAACATGCAAATGAACTTCATGGAGCCCTTCAAGCCTCCTTAGAACAGAGTAACAAGTACCTTAGGTAATCAAGGGACAACATGAGGATTTAAGACAAGGTTTGCATCAACATGACCACAAACAATCTCATAAGGAAGAGGCAAAATGAGGAACAACATGGGGAATGGAAGGATCATACTAAGCCACAATGGAGAACTCTACAAAGATGGTGCCAAGGATACGCGGGGATCAAAATGGGCACCAACAGACCAGCACTAAACTAAGTCTACTTTAACAATGTAAATACCCGGTGTTGTGCCTCTGTCCATATGTATTTTGTTTTTTCTTCTCCTTTTGTTGCTTGGTTTAGAGGCCATGCAATATGAGAAAACTTGAGCACAAATCTACGGTAGATATTGGTTAGTCCCAAGAAACTTTGGAGTTGTAAGAGTCTTTGGAGTCGGTCAGTCGTTGATGACCTGGATCTTTTGTGGGTCCACATGTACACCGTCCTTGATGATGTAGCCCAGAAAATTGGATACTTTCCATGATGAAGGAACACTTATTCATGGCATAGAGCTTATATTGATGCAAATTATGAAGAACCTATTGAACATGTTGCACAAGCTCCTCCCATGTCTTATTGAAGACAAGAATGTCATCCTAGAAGACAACCATGAAAGACTCTATGAAGGACCATTAGACATCATTGATCCTCTACACAAATATTGTTTATGTGTTTGTCAAACCACTCCTTAGATGTGAAGGCTTGACTAGTTCAATGGGCACTTGGTAATACCTTGACTTTAGATCAAGCTTGGTGAAAAATTTAGCTCCCCTAAGCTGGTCTAGAAAGTCATTAATCCGTGGAAGCAGATGCCACTTCATGATGGTGATCTTGTTCAAGGCATGATAGTCAAGGCATCGCCACATTCCATCCTTCTTTTGAGAAAGTACGATCAAGCTCCGACAAGGTTAGGCACCTGGTTTAATATGGCCCTCCTGAATCAGTTCTTGCATATGAAGCCTAATCTTATCATTCTCGAGCACAAAATGCATGTACAACAACCCATTTGGCTATGAAGTTCCGAGGACCAAGTCAATTGGATATTTCATCTGCTAGTGCACATGTACTCTTGTAGGTGAGGTGAAGACATCTTTGTATTTTGATATCTTTTGGTCCATCTACTTTTGTTGTGTTGTTCAACCCGCTATAGTGGTTGCTACAACCTTTCAATTCTCCTCAACTCTTATCATGAGTAGGACAAAGGTCTTGGTTTGAGCAATCACATGCAAACATTGCTTTACACTGATCAAGAATATTGACTCAAAAGGGCCACCTCTAGTAACTGGTAGCACATAGGACCCAAAGCGATGATAACACTCCTAGCCGTAGCCTCATTGATATTATGGCATGCTTGCATGTAAGGTTGTCTGAGAAGTACATAGCTTCAATCCAAGGGTGCCACATTACAAACTACCTCATCCTTGAATGGTTTGATAGAATAGAATGGGTGACACTATCGACTTGTGCAAATGTCTTTTCCCTGACCAACCCATTTGACAGGGTATGGTTATAGGTGATGTGTTGTCAAATTTAACCTTGTGATTGCTTCAATAGAGATCAAATTCGTTTGACTTATGTTGTCTACAACAAAGTGCAGATATTTGTCATTTGCCCAAATTTGTGAGTAGAATAAGCATTTTGCATCCTCTTGTGGCGGAGGTGCTATTCATGCGGTTGAAACAATAAGTAGACACTTAAATTTGGTAACTTGTCCTTTTGCAATGCCAAAGTTTGGCTATGTTCCCTTGCTAAGACAAATGCTCACATTCATAATCCAATCAGTACATCTCTCTAGCTCTTTCATGACTTGCTCATCTTTACACTTTGCTCTGTCATCAATTCAAGAAATATTATTTAATCAAAGCAGTTAACTAGCCTTGTGCATCATTCTACAACTTTCTATTTTACATCATATCTCTCATGTCCAGGACCGTACAATTTGGTCGGGATGTGAAATTTGGTCCTGCTAACTTGTACGGTACTGACCCTTCACATTCTCTGAATCTGCTTTCAATTTAAATATCTTTATTAGGTCATTTCATCTTCCTAGGGTCGGTCTTATCAGAATATTTCACCTATAGAAGGCTATATAAGCAAGTCAATATCACTTTATAACTCACCTGACACTCTCACAAGCTCCTATTGCAAATATCATTCCAAAAGCACTCAAGGGTCTCCTAAATATTCCCAAATCAGTTGCACATCAATTAGAGCAACCCCTACTACAGGTTTGAAGCACTCAACCAGGTCAAAGAGTCTAGTTTCCTCCATTTCCAAGCATGCAAAGGTCATAAATCCATGTCTTAGCAAGAGCAAAGTCACTCCAAGCATTGTCAAAGGGTTTCAAGGGACAAAGGGTTAGGTCACGTAGTTGAAGCACAACACATCACACTACTACCACATTGGGTACATTCTATACTATACAGTTAGCCCACTATCTTTGTGTCAAGAGACACAAGGGCACCCATAGGGGGTTGGCTTAGATCACACTCACACTTGCACAAGCACATAGGAGAACTACATGAGGCTTGATCCCGCACGAGGGCATGTAGTGCAACACTTGGATTGGTTCGTCTAGGGTCGACCACCAAGGGTAGTTCAACCTCACCACACACATGATTTCTCCTTTTGGTTTGTTAATGCTTTGATGAAGGGTATTGCAAGTTTCTAGGGTTTCCACTTTGTTGCAGGTGATTACAGGTCATCCCGAAGTTGTGCAAGCAAGAGCGACATACAACGAAGGGCATTTCCAAGCAAGTAAAACACACAGGAAGTTTCAAATAGATCAAGCAGGATCTCAAGTTGTATATATCATGAACCATACAACTATAGGTCTGGACCGTACAAATTTTCTACGATGCTACCCTTGCTCAATTTCCAGTTCTAGAATTTATATCAGAGCATCTCCAGTTTCTAATCGATCTTTTCCACCTATCTACACATCCCAATCTTCTCTATTCTGACTTGTACAACTAAGTCTTCATCTCCTCTTGTTTATTTGAGCTATCGTTTAACGTTTATCAATCATTGCAAGTATTAATGCATTATTTCTGATTATGTATGGTTAATGGTGAATTAATTAGATCAGAATAGTCCCCTATCACAAACCCCTACATCCTATTTATTGTTGTGCATGTTCCATAGCATAATTTAATTAGGGTGTAAACATTTGGTGAACCCAACATGTGCTCAGATCTATCAACCCTAATTGCCTTATGGTTTCTCCTTCTTTGGTTTCAAATTCATCGATCTTCTAGGGTTTGTACTTAGATTCTCATATATTGTCTGCCCTAAATCTAGTTTTCACAATTTTCCCTAGGGTCTCATGATCGGTCCTCCCATTTGGGTCTCTTTCTAGGGCTTCCTAATTGCCAAATCACCTTTCGTCACATATCTCAAGCATAATGAATCTATTTTCAAATTCCTCAGAAGTTTTTATTTATTTTGATATATTGAACAAAATCTTTTTTTGTTTGGCATAATTTGTAGCATAATTTTTGGAAATGCAAAATTACTATTTTTAGTAATAAGGGCATAATCAGAAAAATATACACATTTTTACAAACCCCTTGTAGGTTTTATTCCACATATTCAGATTGTAAAATACCTCTTTTTAATCCATTACATTCATTGTTTATTTTCATAAATTGTCGGTTTAATAATTTGACGATCGCTTTTTACTAAACATCACTTTTGGGTCCTATCCTTTATGATCTCTTGTTTGTCGCCCTTCCTTTTGCTGATTAGTGTCATTTCTTATCTAATTGGAGGATTTTCTCTTATTTTGTGCCCCCATGGCCTAAGCTACTAATTCCCAAGTTTCCTTATATGATTTGCTTCAACGTTATCGCACATCCAAAGATACTATGATGGAAGTGTTACAACAAACAATGCTTCCTTGTTGATATGAACCATCTCATGTGGATTCCCTTTTGAGACGTATTTCAATCCCTTCTATAAGGAATGATGGCATCTTTTATAAAGCTACCCTAGAGTTTATTCAAGCATTACAATGTCATTTTCAAGAGAAAATTCAAGCTATGAGTACCAAAATCAAATCCCTCAAGGATGAGATAGCACATCTAAAGGGTCCTTCAAATGCCCATGTCAATTATGTCTCTACACATCATGATCAATCTAGTTCTAAGGCTAAAGGAACAACAATTTGATACAAATAATATGCATGATACATGTGCTCATTCAAGTGAAGTGAAATCCTACAAGAGGCAATCATGTGTATCTTCCAAAAGATCAATCTCAAGTATTACATCAACCACATTGGAAAGCACCTCTCTTGTTTGACAAGCATGCTAGACAAAAAGATATTTTATATAAGCTACTCGATAAGAAATTAATCAATTTATTATGTACTCATTACTATCCCCTCTATCAAATTGAAAAAAGCAAAGGCCGGCCATTTTGCAATTATTATGGAATTAACGGACATCATGACAATGATTGTTATGCTTGCAATGAACAATACAACAACTCGAGCATAAGGGTTTTATTTCCTTTGACACGATATTTTGATCAATCTCCTATGCAATCATCTCAAGTCCCTAAGTCTAAATGGTTACCTAGAGCTACAACAACTATATCATATGAGCATAATGCAAACTGAATGATACAACTTCGTCTATACCGCAAGAACCATCTATTCAAAACATGGATATAAAAGCCATACATCCTTTGGAAGAGTCAATCTCAGTGCAAGTGCACCCCATGTTATTGTGCCAAAAGAAAAAGAAACAATATGCATTGCACAAGGGAAAATTGCATAAGACACGTTGCATAGCAACCAATGTGCACAACTCAAGCTTGAGCAAGAGACACCACACAATGCTCCAAAGCAAATTGGAGTGTAAACATGGTGTCCCAATAGGGGCAACATGGAAAATGGATTCATGGATAGTACTCGATTTACCAAATTACTAGTCCATTCCAAAGATGTTAATGATGATATCAGTTTGGACTTTAAGTGATAATGCAGGAGTACTGATATGTTAGATGAATAATTTGAGCGCGCATTAGATTTCAATCCCACCAAAGGAGCTAAGTCTGATATTAATGTCAGTATTGAGGAACAAATGGATATACCAAGTGAGCCTTTGCTCGAAGTGACTATTCCCCTCTTTGATATTGATTCTTATTTCCTTATCCCTAATGGTCCCAGAGCTTATCGAATTGATTATTCTAAAATTCCTTCTCATATCAGTTAGGGCTTTTTCCCAATATTGACTAGATCATAGCTATAATATATGGCTTTGTTATTATTGTTCTATAAATATATTTCTATGGAACATGTTTCCTCTATCTCTTTATCTAGTGGATTTCATCTATGTTATCTCACTATGGTCACATTAATAATTCACTAACGGATAATTCCTTCTCAAATACCCATGGGGCATATGCAAGGATCTCCCTTCCTTCTTTCTCCAAGAATAGGTTTCCTTGCACTATATATACCCATACATACTTTGGTAAGGGTAATGCTTCCATTATGTTTGATAATACTTATAATACCTATCCCTACTCATCACATGCTAAATCAAACTAATTCAATCACTATGAGTGTCATGAACAAATCACCTTCATTATCAATCAAATTCAATATCTTACGACACACTGCTCTAATCACAAATTGCAATCCAAAGTCTTCCACTCATACTAATTTTAATGGGTCTTTCCCTGTTTAATTTTCTTTCGCACATACTAGATTATACAAGATTATCCTATCATTCTACTATGACATATTTGAGGCTTACATGCTCCTTCACCCTTATGGGTGATCTGCCTCCTTTCTGAGAACTTATTGGGTAGCTCTTGTGCTACCCCTTTCCTAAACATAGCTATTTTCAAAACAACTCAAAAACATTCAAATAATCACATAATACAAAAACATTCACATATTTGCAAAAATACAAAAATCAGGACATGTTTATGGTTTGATTGGCTAGCTTGTTACTTTATACATGTTGTTTTTCATGTTGGTTTGATAGATAGCATACCTTTTTATATACTCATTACACACATGCATTCACGAGGTATATTGAGTGTGTTGAGGGACACACACACATTGATACATGATGATAGAGTCAGGCTTGGTTCCTTCCCATTGACACTACTATTTAGGGGCATCTCGTACACTACACAAGTGCTTTTGTTTCATTACAATTACTTTACACCTTCCTCATCACAATTTATTTTATACATAGTGTTTATGTATATCTTTTGAGATAACGAGACTAACACGTGTCTTGTGTAGTGCTAACCTATCTTGTTATCTCTATTTTTACATAATCACTATTTTTGACTATACTTGTTTGATACATTATTGTTATCACTACTTTTATACAAATTAATTCCTTATTTGACTATTACTGTTGTTTGACTCCTTGCTTATGATTGAATATTTTTGTTCTTGATTACAACTTCTATGATTGTTTACTCTATATGGGTTGAGTTCCTTGATTGTCTTGTGACACTGTGGGTGTCCCATGTTTGTGGATCTATGCCTATCTTGGTATAATTTTTCTCTAAATTTGGCCTTTAGGACCTTCTATTTTGATTTTCTTATGACATTGTGGGTGCCCATGTTTACAAATCTATGCCTTTGTGACTATGTTTCTATATCTCTATATTATAGATTACTTGTCTCTACATTATTGTTTTTATTCCTATATTATTACTACTCTAGTTTATGACATTTTATTTCTACTATGATGTTTCTATACTATCTTTTAATATAATGATATGGCATGAATGAATTTCTAATACAATGATGTCTTTATTTCTATAATATTGCTACTCTAGGATTATGATATAATTGACTACTTGTCTACACTAATATAACTTGCTATATATATACACATGTATTATTGATTGTTACATGTTGCATGTTGTTTTCTCTATGCACAATGGTTTCCGCCATGCGCAACCCCTTTTGCACGTACAAATTCCCAATGATGGCCACCATTCCAACCTTCTATGTGATCCTACGTAGTTTATCGGACTTATCACACATGGGTACACATTTATTCTTTTGAGTTGCACGCTCAAATGTTTTATCACATGCGCCTCAAAAGAGGGAGCATTCATCGAGATATTTTCTACATCTATAGACATATTACAAATACAAGAACGGGTCTTTACAAGGTTCATATCCTCATAAACTGGCACAAATGCTAAAAAGTGGCAGGATGTAAAGCAATTCAAAACCGTACAATACATTCAAGATTGTGGTACGATCCTAACCAAGATGGACATTCCCTGACAGGGGGCATAGTCTCATAAATTTCCAGTTTTCTCATATTCTATCAGCTATTTAAAGGTTTTTCATACAGTTTCAAACATAGGTCACTCAGTTCAGAGCATGATAAGGGGGCATGAATACTTCATTCTTTCTCCCTACCCTACTCAGACACAATTGCAAGAACAAGGTTTGAGGGCATGGACCTCCTTCTCCCCTATGATATTCCAAAATCTACAATCAGTTTCAATACACCTTATGGAAGTATGGTATATCCATCGTGTAATGTCCCCTTCTCAGGGCTAGTCCTTTTGGAAGACTTTAAGCCCATTTCACTTCCTGTAGGCAAGAAGGAAATGAACAAGGGGAGTAATTGTCATGTTTTCAGTTGTTTTCATGAGCATTGCATTCTTTTTTAGTAGTTTTCTATGTATAATCAGGTCAGCTAAGAAAGATGAAAAGCAAATGGAAGAATAGAAGGAAAAGGACTATTAATTCCCCCAAAGAAGTCGGTCTTCTTAAGAAGACTTTAATTGGTTTTGGCGCCACATCAAGCTATAAGAAGGGGTCGCTTGGCTTGGAAGAGATTATGCATCTTTTGGAAATTTTTTTTTTTGGAGTTAGAGCATGTTTGTTTTCTCTTTCTTCCATTGAGGACACCCGTAGGAATAATTCTATTTTCCCTATACATTTTCTTATCTTTCAGGAATAAAGATCATACATAATAGATTTGTGTTGGACTAATCGGTAATGTAGTTAAGAAGCCATAATAGAAACCAAATATTACCATCGGACTCTAGATATGGGTTAGGTTTGCCCTATGGGAGATATCTAGATAGGGTTTGCCCTATCTAGATATGGGAATTTGTAGGTCAGCGAGGGCCGAAGGCCATAGTCTAGTCCTCTAGTGATACAGGATCCCCACCCTTTATATCTAGTAGTGAACAGTACACTGCATTGGCGTCCCCATATATCTATATATAGATTAGGTTGGAGGGTAGTATTCCACGATGGTGTCGGATCCCAAGTTTTTACAGATTCCCCTTTCATTACCGGGTCCAACCCCATAATGTATCAAAACAAGGCCAAGAAACTGCTTTATGCTCTTTCGTATCGAGCCTATATAGGGCGCTCGGGGCAAAGGAATACTTCGAACAGGCACAAACCCCGGCCCCGCACCCCAGAAGTCGGAGGTGGTAGGAACCGGTGATGCCCTATATATATATATATATATATATATATATAGAACTCGCCACAACTAATCTCTAGATAGATAAGATAGTCGACCCGAGACCCTTATCTTATCCTTTATGGGCAAGCCTTATCTATATATAGGGGATGTATATATATATTCCATATGGGGGGCGCCCTATCTATAGTTTTATTCCATGCATACACGCGCACCTCACCGCTTATAGCGGTGTCCTGCACATACGCACGCACCCTCCTTTTTGGTATACAATATTGCATACAATATATAGAGTATATTGTATACAGAATACAGATACAAATTATATACGTTATACAATTTGTATACAGTATAATGTATACAGACTGTATACTATGTAAGGAGTATACAAGCTCTGTGGATGGGAACTATTTTATTCTATTCTATTCTATATGGGAGAGTCGGCACGAACTAATAACCAAGATTATAGACATGAAAGTGGCGTATGTGCCCTCTCTCTCCAATAGAGAGAGAGGGGGGCGCCTTATCTCTATATGGCAGCCCAGACCATATCCAGTATAATGTTAGGCCTGGCCTTGACCATAACGTGCCCTCGACGGTGAACTTCCTGAACCCAAACACCCCTTACAAGGGAAGGAAACTCGATACCCCCTCTGGGGAAGGAAACTAGGTACCCCCTCTTACAAGAGAAGGAAACTAGGTACCCCCTCCTTTCGTTTCCTTATCCTTAAAGGAAGGATAGGATTAAGGAACAAGAGATAGAAGGACCCCCCCCGATAGGGGAGATAGGGCTTCACATCAACCGGGGGCCCACAAAACTACTAATTAGAAAGATAGGTCCTCTCTGTACGGATAGGCTCTCCCAATGAACAATCGGCACTCCCTACCAGATCTATAAGGGTTGGGTTGATCGGTCGATATCCACTGTACTATCTGCAGCTCTGCGTAGCCCCTATAGATCTATATAGGGTTGTGTCATAATATGGATAGGGGTCCCCATCTATCTATATTTGAGAGCCTTCTATTCATCTCTCACTCGAGAGAGAGGACCGGACCGGGAATAGACCTTGAGACTCCACTTACTCTACTCACTCCACTCACTCTAGAATTGGGGAGGCCCCTCGGGGGTGGGTGGGGGGGCTCCCCTCTATTCTATGAAGGAGGGGGGCCCTATCTCCCCCATTTATATAGGGGGGGTAGATAGGGGCCCGACTAAGGAGGTGGAGGCACTTCCACACCCCAGTGGGCCCCTATCTATATATGGCTTGACCGGCAACTATGGAGGGGACGGCCCTATCTATATATGGCACGGCTATATCTATATAGAGAGGCTGTAGAGGCGGCATTGGGCTATATATAGTGTAACTATATTACATATGTAATACGATTGATGCATCTATTTGATAATGCGCGCATATAGAGAACTATAGGGTGGCATGAGTAGACTAATGACCGAGAAGACATGGTTGTGCAGAACCATTGCTTGATCGTATGGATTCCCAAACCCCCCAACTAACTTTAGACGGAAAATGGGAGAGCCGATAGCAGCTCTACTAAATAAAGCCCAAGCTCATCGACCCCATATCCCATATCTAGATAGGGGAGGGGAGAGACGGGTGGGGCCAGTGGGGCCCTCTAGATATATGAGCCTTTCCTTCTATATATAGGGGGCCCGACTCTAGAATCTATAGAGAGTTCAGGATCTAGCCGCCCCAGCTCTATATAGATATTGTAGATATTGCATCTACCCCCTAGAACTCTATATGCCTCTGTCGATATAGATATAGAGGGGGTTTGTTGATGCAGGTGCATCATTTGAATAGTTCATATAAGTCTTAATTTTTAGTTATATAAATTAGCGGTCTTAAGGTTTGTTTCATACAATAAGAAGCTATTAGGAGCTTTAGGACTATTAGGAGTCTAAGTTAATTACTTCTCTCATTTCATATATTTGGATATTCATAGGTAATTTCGTATATAAATAAACTATCCTAGTGTGTAGGGATCTTCCCACGAAGGATAATGATATTCTAAAATCTTAAGTATCTTAGGATATGATCTCAGGTTGTCGAACAATAGTTATTTTCTATTTTAATAATCTAAATCTCGGCAAAACTCGAACTACTCCTCCATATCCTTGAGAGTTGGGATTTTAATTGAGATCTTTTCATATTTAGTTATTGGCAGGCAGTTTTATAGGGTGTGATGCATGTAATTAAGAAAGGGAGAGTGAATATCAGTGGAGAGAGTGAATTTAAGAAATTTGATTGGAAATCGAATAGATAATTGGTGTTTGATGTTATTTTATGGGTAATTCATGGAAATTTGTAATTACAAATTCCTATCAAAACGGATCAGAACTCCCATGCATGTGTATGTTGAACAATGATATAAATAATGTGGATGTCTCAGTATAAGGGAAGTTCGAGTAATACATTGAGGTTGCATTTTTTTTTTAATTTATATTTATAATTTTAACCAAATAACCCACAGGGCCCGGAGTACTAAGAATAGACCACAGGTCCAAGGATTGTGCTTTTTTTAAGGATTTTCTAGGAGACATTACAAGGGTTTTACTACACCATTTGTATATGGCATAACTAGAGATAGTCCTATCAGATAGGGGGGCCTATTTACCATATAGAGATAGGGACCCTCAGCCTCCCCTAATTCTATAGAATCTTCCTCCAACATATTCATGAGTGCATATCACCCTATAGGTCTCTACAACTATCCAAATTATGCGGGTAACACCTCTACCCTCTTCCCCCTATAAAACATATGGCATATGGCATATGGCCAAGAAGCGGGATATGATAAACGCTAACATGATATCGATATGCCCGATTGCTCAAAAAAGATGCTCGGGCCAGCAGGGGCCAGGGAATGGAATAGCAACGACTACCGGGGAATGGATTAAATGAATAGAATAGCTTCTCACTAGCACCGGCCCAACGTGGCCCACCCCCTGCCTTTATAACTAGGCATGCTTATTCTGGGATCGAAGGCTGAGGACGCCCTATCTAGATCTGCCCCGCATCCCCATTTAGACCTTGATCGATCGATACATCCACATATGTGCTACTGGGCCCCAACCGGGAGACGAGGGGCCCCCCATATAGTTAGATAGGCGGCCGAGAAAGGCCTTCCTTACTGTATAAAGACTCAATATAGGGCCTCTTCCTTTAGGAAGAGGCACTATCATGTCTCTCTATCTTGTGTACTCCTTTGTATATAGTATACAAAGCTTGTATATTGTATAGAGACTCAATATAGGGCCTCTCCCTGTTGCTATGAGGGCCCCCTCCACATATAGCCTTGTGCATATATTGTTTTGTTGTACATGTTTTCCATGGTTATTGTTGTAAATATATTGTTCCCGGCTGACCTATTTCTACAGTGGCTCCCTGAAGCGGTCCGTCTGGAATGATGCGTAAACCTTCCAGCCTCCTAGCCATCTGGTACATGATATGATATGATGCTTGACTCTACATAGAACAAATATATAGGGAGGGGGGCTAGACGGAAAGGAAGTCAAGGGACTCACACCGATGTTGGGGCATTTCTTTATGAATCAAGGGCCTTTGCCTCCCCCGACGGCCTACTCTCTATAGTTGGGCCCTATATCTATATAGGCCAACGAGATACCACTGGACTGCCCGCCTAGATCCCAAGTCTCTCTAGATTGGAGATTGGATGGGGTTGGGGGAAATACAAGAAGCTCTCTCCTCCGCCCCCTCCTCTATAGATGCTGAGTTGAGAGCCCGTAAACTACACTCCAATGCTCCACATCTCGGTCGGGCCTATTATCCGTATTGGTGATGGGCAATCTATATATAGATAGGGCACTCTGTCGAGCAGTTAATAATATAGGGATAGGGCGCCAATTAAACCGAATACTATGTTGTGCATGGCTATAGATAGTTTGATCACCCCATTCCCTGAGTGCCAACTTCCATGCAGCCTCCCCCCTCCATCCAATTAAGATCATATCTGGGCGACCCCTACCCCCTGTATACTGTATACAGACTATATACTGTATAAGGAGTATACAAGCTCTGTATAATGTATACAGAGGGGTATACAAGATAGAGAAACACTATAATGCCTCTCCCTAGAGGGAGAGGTTCTATATTGAGTCTCTATAGATGGATCCACTTTTTTAGGAATATGAGTCGAAGCAATAACAATATTTTGTTTTATATTGGATTCTTCCTCGTCTTAATCCACCCTTTGCGGATCTCCAAGGAGTTCACTCAAAACTACAATAAGGTGGAAGAAATCATCCATTTCATGAATGTTTGGAATCCATATGACACAAGGAGACATTAATTTTGCCAATTGGAGTGCAAACACAAATTGGGTGACCCATATATATAGATAGGCCTTCCAGATAGAGAGAGAGAGAGAGAGGGCCACCCATATGTATAGATAGGCCTTCCTCCATTGAATAAACACTTCCAACTCTCTATATAGCCCTATCTAGCCCTACTCGAGGAGTTGTCGTTACCAGATCTATATTCTATTGGGTTGCACTAGGCTCTTCCCTTTAGTTTAGATGGAAGGCCGGATAGAGAGTCATCAGACTGAAGGATGGGATGGAACCACAACATATGATGACTGGGCACTCGAGTGACAAAAACCCTTTTGGAAAACCTATTAAGAACGAAACCTCTCAATAGTGGGCTAGTTTGAAGACAAAACCCCTCAAAGCTTGCAACAAGGTGATCTCATAACGAGTTATTTTCAGTTTGAAGGCATTTCCAGCCCTCTCCTAGGGTGGTAACTTGCCCTAAGGTGACGTTTGGGGTCTTCTAGGTCACAACAACATCAAACTCAACCATCATTGTGTTTCTCATATTTTTAGCAATTGGAATCTTCATTTGTACCTCAATTTGGGGCTTGAAATCCTTCATTTCCAGCCATCTTTGTAAGGGTGTTCACTATTGTTATTATATTTAATTAACTAATTTCCAATTGGGATTTGAAGGCATATTTCTTGGTTTATACTTGTTCTAAAATATTTCTAAGTTGCCCTACATGCTTTGGATGGTGTGAATGATGCATTTTTGAAGAGATATTGCATTTTCCTTGTCGCTATTATAAAAATCATACTGTTGTACCTTGTCATAAATTTCAGTTGGCTATCATAATTTTCAATTTACTATCTATTAGGGTTTGTACAATTTCCCTTTTATTTTAGTTAGAGCTCGAAAAGGGACATTACAATGGTATCAAAGCAAATATCTTCCCAACCCAAGGGTATTCAAGCAAGACAATGACAAAGGATACATCTACTATCAAAGGAGAGAAGAAGAAATCAGATAAGCTGTTTGAAGAGCCTAACATGGCCAACAAGGGTTCCCAAAAGGCCAAGATTGATAGACTTATTGAAAGGGCAAGAAAGGTTGGTGGACACAATGGATTTGCTAGCCCTAACCCTACAAAAATTTCACGAGCCAAGGCTTCACAATGGCGAGGGTAGCTCATCAGGGGTTCACAATGTAAGGCAGCCCCAAGGGTTGAATTTTGGATCAGCTACTAGATTTACTTTTCTCCCAAGGGAAGTAGTCATTCTGGAAGTGGATACATGAGATTCAGTAGGGCACAATATTGCGGTTAGCTATGAAGAATATAGGGCTCTTCTAAATGAGATCCATGATGCTATTTTACTTGTCGAATTCATAGGGGTAATCAAGGGTAGGTCAAGGCCGGAGCCTAGACCTCATGCACCATAGAGGGATCTTCAAAATGCATTGGGGAAGGTGACACTCCACATTTGATGGTTCAAATAAGGGGACAACCTGTGCTTGGATACAAAAGTTGGATACTTATCTATCATTGAGGCCTGTGACGGAGGATGAAGGAGTCAAATTTCCAACCCTTCATCTTTAAGGAATTGCACATGAGTGGTGGTACCATGGATTGGTCACACAAGGGCACAATCTCATCCACTCATATGATGAGTCTTGTAGGAGGATCATTTGGAGATTTGATAGGGTTGATTAGGAGGTTCACTTTCGGGAGATAGGATAGTTGAAACAACAAGGCACAGTGAAAGACTATGTCATTGAATTTCAGAGGCTTTCAGTGATGATTCCAAATGTGAAAGAGAGGAGACTCATTGGTTTGTTCATCGAGGGTTTGGCCGAACCACTCAAGGGTTTGGTAAGAGCATTTGATCCTTTGTTTCTCCAAGAGGCAATAAAGAAATCTTTTGGATTTAGAAGGTGCTGCTTCAAGGACAACAGCGATCAGCGAGCAGCCAAGGGCATCTTGGAATGGTGGGCAGCCAAAAGGACCTTTGGGACAGCCAAAAACAACATCCTTGGACCAACCAAAGAGGCCTTTTCAGCGAGTGCCAATCATACCCAAGGAGCTGTCCAAAACAAGCAAAGAAGTGGAGTCACAGAATGAGCTAATAAGGAAAAACTTGTGTTTCTCTTGCAAGGATCCATGGTCTCCCGGTCATTGTTGCCTAGGTAAGGGTCATGTGCATTATATTGAGGTATTTTCAGATTGTGAAGAAGAGGAAGAGGGTGTTCAAGAGGCAACACAAAATCGTGATCCAGAAGAAGATCCGAAAATTTGGACAACACTCATGCCACCTTGTCCGGTGCCCCTAGATATCATCCATTCTGAATGAGAGGAGACCTACAAGGGCAAAGAGTCGTGGTATTGATTGATAGTGGAGCTTCTCACAATTTCATTGTTGAGAGCTTGGTGAATAGATTAAAGTTGATGGCTTAAAATTTCATGGGTTTCAATGTTACGTTTTGGTAGCGGACTGGCTTATCCATCCCATTCTACTTTAGGAAGATATTGCAAGTGTCCAAAGCTCTCTTTGGGAAGGAAAGAATGTAAAGGATGATTTCTATGTCATGTGGGACCTTAACCCTTGAGATGAAACCGATTTGGTGATAGGTCGGTTTCCTTCCCTTAATGGCTCTACATTAATCACTACTGGGTGAATTTACCCAAAAACTACTGGCAAAGTTGAGGGAGAAAGAGTGCTGAAATTTTGAAAAGAATGGTGATGCACCAGAGTATGAAGGGGCACTCTCCCTGAGATCAAGAGAAAGGGGGAGAACTCAGTAATGAAAGGGAAGCTAAGAGCCACGATCCGCACCGTATTCTAACAGCTTTTAACTCTCTATATAAACAACACAATGGACTGAAACTATGCTTATATAATTCATACACATCACTAAAGCAGAGAAAGGTAATATGCAACAACACAAGCCAAAGGATAGATAATAATCATGATGGGCTAGATATTATTGCTTGAGAACACACACTCATTGAGAAGGCAGTGAACGCATTACACAGTTCAGCACAAGGGTTTGCACAGAGTGAAAACACTTAGAAACCAATTGGGCAGAGTTTCTTTGTATTCAAGAGAGGATAGTTTCACTTATGAAACTCATTACATTTATAGAAGGAGAAGAGAGGAGAAGGGATCTAAAGATACCATAAGAGATGCTTGTCCATTCCAAACTAGCCCAAAAGGTAATCTCCCACTCTCATGATGATCCACACCCATGGGGTGCCTTGATTCGTAAGAAAACCTCAAATGTTTTGTATATGGATAAGCTTTAACTTGGATCTATGGATTCCTACAAAATTAGGGGAGATGAATGACGGTCGAATTGACAAATGTCTATTTCTGGCCATAAACATGCATTGGACCACTAATACAGCTCATCGCTTCATTTTAGTGGGGGAATCGAACAAAGCATCTGTAACTAATTCGGGCATCAATTGATAGCGACAACGACTCAAAATGGTCCAAAATTCCATTGCTAAAATCTCCCAAATACCTTTATCATTCCCCTCAAAAATTAATCTTTAGTGAAACGCTCTGAGAAATGCTTTCAATGGGACCGGTCTCGTGTTAGACGAGGCTCTAGATCAAAAGATATGTGCAAAAACCCAGTCCTGACATCATCGCAAAAAAATCCTTTATATGGCGGATTTTTACACGACCTTTCCTTCCTTCATAGACTTCTTACCACTTGTCGTCTCATTGTCGATTTCATGGTCTTCTGCAGCTTTGAGCGAGGTTTAACTCCTTTGCGGAATTCCTTTGTCATGCGGACTTGTCTCTTTGCCTTGTCCCGCAGGAATTTACTTGCTCCTTCATTCAGCGGGTGACTGTTGAAATTTGAACTTTCTTTGCTTCACGGAGTTTGGCAACTCGACGGCATTCCTTTGGTCTATGGCAAACTCAACCTTTCACGTGCCGCAGTGGTGCGTGTCCCCATTGCTTTGTTTCGCGGAGTATAATTTCGCAGTCCCTTGTCTTTGTGGTGGGGACCTTGCAAACCCATGACCGTGTTCCTTTGTTTCATGGTTTTTAAAATCCACATAACACTATACTTTGAGAACCCGTGGAGCACAATTCTTTGTTCTACGGCTTCTAACCTTGGTCACATTCAACTTGCTTGTCTTTGTCTCACAGTGTCTTGTGGCACTTTTTTCTTGCATCGCGGCTTCTCCTGAGCAAACTACATGCTTTGTTACACAAAATTAACCAACTCTATAGAGTTCCATATTTTCCAAGTCTGTGTAACACTATATTTTCCATGTCACGAAGCACTAAATTTTTCAACAATGTCGTGGAAGACTAACCTTCTAACTTCTTTGTTCTGCGACTTTTGAAATCCACAGAACACTAAGTTTCTTCCCAGTTTTTCGCAGAACACTATGTCTTCAACTTCTTCGTTCCGTGGGTCTTCAATCCGGAGCCGCCTAAGTCTGAAAGTTGGATGAGTTGTTCAAACTAGCATGGGGGCGCTATTTTGGACAACATTACGGTTGCATATGGCTTCTTCATCCCATGCACTACAAGGATACCGTAGCTCATGCTCTCTTTGGGAAGGCACAAAGTAAAGGATGATTTCTATGTCATCGGAATTGGTGAAACCGATTCGGTGCTAGGGGTTTAATAGCTACATTCATTGGGTGAATTTACCCAAAACTACCAAAGCATGGAGCTGAAATTCAAGGTGAGTGACAAGGAGGTTGTGCTACAAGGTATGAAGAGTGGAACTCCTCAAATTGTGACAACTAAAAGCATGGAGAGAACCTTCAAGAGAGGGGAGGATGTTCACAAGACAACTTTTAGGTGTCATTTTGGGCACTTCAAGTTTCTTGTCATGTCGTTCGGGTTAACCAATGCCCCGGCCACTTTCCAATCATGCATGAATCATGTTTTTGGTAAGCATTTAAGGAAGCTTGTTCTAGTGTTCTTTGATGATATTTTGGTGTATAGTCAGACATGGGAGGAGCACCTCCAACACTTGGATAAGATGCTGGAAATTTTGGAACAGCAATCCTTTTATGCAAAAGAATCCAAGTGTGAGTTTGGGTTGACTGAAATTTTGTATTTGGGATATGTTGTGAATGCACAAGGGGTTTATGTGGATCAACAAAAATGTCAAGCCATCTTGGATTGGCCGCAACCTACTAATATATCACAATTGAGGGGATTTTTGGGTTTGTGTTGCTACTACATGAGATTTGTGAAAGGGTTTTCACAACTTAATGTTCCTTTGACTGATTTAACTAGGAAGGGAGCTTTCAGCTGGTCCAAAACAGCCCAAATAGCATTTGATAAGCTCAAAAGGTGATGAGTTTTTGCCCCGAACTTGTTGTTCCAAATTTTTCTATTCCATTTGTGCTTGAATGTGATACTTCGGGTGAAGGTATAGGGATTGTTTTGATGCAAAATAAGCATCCCATTGCATATGAGAGCCAGAAACTCAAGGGGCATGAGCAGAATTTCTCCATCTATGACAAGGCAATGTTGGCCATCATGCATGCATTGGCCAAATTCCGACAATACTTGGTTTGTGGAAGGTTTGTCGTCAAAACCAACCATAATAGCTTGAGGTTCTTTCTTCACCAAACAGATTTGAATGGTCGGCAACAAAAGTGGGTGAGTAAAATTCAAGCACATGATTTTGATATTAAATATGTCAAAGGATAAAATAATGTGGTGGTGGATGCTTTGTCAAGGAAGCCAATTCCTTGCTCTTTTGATGATGTTGCAATACAAAATGAAAAGATGCAGAAATTTCAAAGTAGCCAAGGTTGCCATTGCTTGTGGGCAAACAATTTTGGGAGGGAAGAACTATAATGTCCCCTTCTCAGTGCTAGTCCTTTTGGAAGACTTTGAGCCCATTACACTTCCTATGGGAAGAAGGAAATGAACAAGGGAGTAATTGTTATGTTTTTTGGTTGTTTTCATGAGCGTTACATTCTTTTTTAGTAGTTTTCTATGTATAGTCAAATCGGCTGGGAAAGATAAAAAGATAATGGAAGAATAGAAGGAAAAAGGAACTATTAATTCCCCCAAGGAAGTTGGTCTTCTTAAAAAGACTTTAATTGGTTTTGGCACCACATCAAGCTATAAGAAGGGGTCGCTTGGCTTGGAAGAGATTATGCACCTTTTCTAAATCATTTCTCTTGGAGTTGGAGCATGTTTTGATTTCTCTCTTCCATTGAGGATGAAAAGCCTCTTGGAAAACCTATTGAGAATGAAACCTCTCAACAATGGGCTGGTTTGAGAAGGAAACCCCTCAAGCTTGCAACGAAGTGCTCTCACAAGGAGTTATTTTCAGTTTTGAAGGCATTTCCAGCCCTCTCCTAGGGTGGGGACTTGCCCTAAGGTGGCATTTGGGAACTTCTAGGGCACGACAACATCAAACTCAACCATCATTATGTTTCTCATATTTTTAGCAGCTGGAATCTTCATTTGTACCTCAATTTAGGGTTTGGAATCCTTCAATTCCAGCCATCTTTGTAAGGGTGTTCATTGTTGTTATTATATTTAATTAAATAAATTCCAGCTGGAGTTTGAAGGCTTATTTCTTGGTTTATACTTGTTCAAAAATATTTCTAAATTTCCCTACATGCTTTGGATGGTGTGAATGATGGATTTTTGAAAAAATATTGCATTTTCCTTACTAGTATTATAAAATTCAGACAGTTGTACCTTGATGCCATAAATTTCAATTGGCTGTCATAATTTTCAATTTACTATCTATTGGCGTTTGTACAATTTCCCTTTTGTTTTAGTTAGATCCCGGAAAGAGACATTACACATCGCGTTTTGTGGTTTGATCTTACTCAGCAGTTACAACAATACAAAATTGGACCTAGATCCGTCTGCAGCGGTGTGGTCCGTGAGATTGTGGAAGGTATCAAAGCGGCTAAATTCTTTATGGGTTGTCCTTCCTCTTTTCTTAAAAATTTTAAAAAGGGGAAGATATCAAAGTTACTAAAAATTATGATATGTTGGTCTCCTCTCTCTCTCTTGATGAGGTACTTCAGTTCATCTATCTCTCCGGTGTTGGATGGCACTCAACAATCTAGTCTCTCCTTTGGCACAATTGGGGACTGATCACCCCCAATCCTCTAACATCTCAACAACAATTCCAAATTCCCGGAGTACAAGAATTGGAGTTCCTCCCTTGACAAGATGAACATGTGTATTTCTTCCGTGTTTTGCATCTCCTTTACTTACTTTACGCAAGTTCAAAGTTACAAGCATTATCTATCTTTGAGTTACAGTTCAATTTCTATCATAGACATTGACTACACTTTGTGCTGCAAATTTCATCATGGAGCATGCCAATACGAACACATCAAAGAACAACCGTCAAGCAAAGACAAAGTGTGTGTGCACACTCAATCAAGTATGTTTTTTCTTTAAACATGCAATTTTCAATTACACACTTAAAGGAGGACAAATGTAGACACTAAAATTTGGTAACTGTTGGAGCTCAAAATTGCACCCTGCCCTAGATCAACATGAGAGACCCAAGATTTTGAGGCAACATGGGATTGTCTCCAAGTTGTGGGACTTGCTTCTTGAGACAAACCTCAGGAGAAGGTCGGCTTCCTCTACCAATTCTTAATGTTATATAGCTAGAAATACAACTTTCTAATCCTAATCTAACAATCCAAGGGACCAGGGTTAGAAGGAGATGCATGAAAGGAAAATCCTAAGCTAACAGAGGTTATAGCACCAAGAAAAAGGGGAGAGACACTCTCAATGAGGGAAAGATGGAAGGAAATGATGATGAAGAGGGCAGACTTGAGTGCCACAAATCAAAACAGCACCTTACCTTCTATTTTCCATGCAAAACACAACAAAAATAAACCCTGCAAGGTGGGAAAACATGCACAACATACCTGTAAGTGAATGAAAAGGCAAGAAAATGCAAAAGAACGCAAGTTAGGGCAGAGAATAGCCACAAAACATGAATTTTATTGCTTTAAAGAGATGCACGGTCCATTACAATGAAGGGAGAAGGCACAAACACATTGCAGAGGTCCAAATTTGACGGCTACAACTCAGAAACACTCGGCACAGCACTCTGAATGATGCCCTTGTATTCTGAAAGGGTCCAACCTTTACAAATGAGCACCATTTGCCAATATATAAAAAATCGGAGAGAGAGAGAGAGAGGAGGGAAAAGAGGGGAAAATTCAGATTTCTAAGCTCAACCACCAACAACATGCATTAAATCACTAAAAACAAGCATGGGAACCCTGTCAAACCCATTCCCCCATGTCATCTTGCTTGCTGAAGAAGGTAAGAGCCCATACTTCATTAAATCAAAGTTGAGCTACCTAGAACTGCACTTAAATTGTTGGGATTGTTTTTGCCTTTTCCATTCACCCAACTCCACCAACCTCTGAATTTCATGATGTCAAAGTGAAGTGCATGACAAGACCTTTACAACAAGACCAATTTTGCAAGATTCGGAGTTACAGGGACGAAGATATGGCCATGCGGATTTCTATTGTGCGGGAGGAATAGGGCCGAGTACCTCGTTGGTCATGACAGACCGCTTTAATCGTTTTTTGTGTTGGGGCAAATATATCAGTCGAGCGGGGTACTTGAGGAAGGAGGGAACAGTTCCATGTGTGTCAGTCGTGCCCAACTTACCCGACCTTCCCAACTGCCTCGTCCAATCTGCCATGCTCCGCCTTTCTATCGGACATGTCGCTCCATCGAGGAACCGATGAAACGTGGGAACGTTTCGCCTGTTCCTGAGTTTTCCGCCTCGGCCACAACATCACCCCAATCTTGTCCCGCTTTACACCATCAGTTGGTTCGCTTATGCGGCACACACAAGGAACAAAGGAATAGTTCCTTGTGTTCCTAAAATGTCCAATTTAGCCGATTAAGACCATATTTTGCCCAATTTGACCCCGAAACATGAAAATGACTATGGAAAAGAGGGGCTTGGAAAAATAGAAACGGAGTGTCTTCAACACTAGTTTTTCCCTCTTTTGATCAAATTATATTGCCCAAGTCCAAGCTGGGAATACAGGCTATCAAAATAGCCTGGGGGGATATTTTGGATAACAGTAACTTTTCCTTTTGCAACACCAAGTTTGGCTATGCTCCCTTGCTAAGACATTTGCTCACATTCGGAATCCAATTAGTATATCTCTCTAACTCTTTCGCAACTTGCTCATCTTTACATTCCTTTGTCATCAATTCCAGAAATATTATTTAATCAAAGTAGTAAACTAGCCTAGTGCATCATTCTACAACTTTTTTCTTTGCATCGCATCTCTCTTGTCCAAGAGCGTACAGTTTGGTTAGGATGTGAAATCCAGTTCTCACCGACTTGCATAGTCCTGACCTTTCACATTCTCCAACTTTGTTTTCAATTTGAATAGCTTTACTCGATTGTTTCATCTTCTCAAGGTCAACCTTATTAGAATATTTCACCTATGAAAGGCTATATAAGCAAATCAATATCACTTTATAACTCACCTGACACTCTTACAAGCTCCCATTGCAAATATCATTCCAAAAGCACTCAAGGCTCTCCAAAATCTTCCTAAATCAGTGGCACATCAATTAGAGCAGCCCCTACTACAGGTCTAAGCCCTCAACTAGGTCAAAGAGTCTAGCTTCCTCCATTTCCAAGCATACAGAGGTCATAGAGCTATGTCTTAGCAAGAGCAAATTCACTCCGAGCATCGTCAAAGGGTTTCAGGGGACAAAGGGTTATGTCACACAGCTGAAGCACACCACATCACACTACTACTACACTAGGTACAATCTATACTATACAATTATCCCACTATTCTTTGTGTCAACAAAAACAAAGGCACCCCTAGGGGGTTGGCTTAGATCACACTCACACTTGCACAAGCTCCTAGCAGAACTACATGAGGCTTGACCCTGCATGAGGGCATGTAGTGCAACACTAGGATTAGTTCGACTGGGTCGACCGCCAAGAGTAGTCTAACCTCACCACACACATGATTCTCCTTTTGGTTTGCTAATGCTTTGATGAAGGGTATTGCAAGTTTCTAGGGTTTCCACTCTGTTGCAGGTGATTACAAGTCATCCTAAAGTTGTGCGAGCAAGAGCGACATACAAAGAAGGGCATTTCCAGGCAAGGGAAGCACACAGGAAGTTTCAAATCCCAACTGTTAAAGGGTCCAACAACGTACACTTCCAATCACGATCGTACAACTATAGGTCTGAATCGTTCAAATTTCCTACAATCATGTTCCTGCTTAGTTTCCAATTCGAGAATTGATATCAAAGCATCTCCAATTTCCAATGTCTTTTCCAATTGTTTGCACATCCGGATCTTCTCTATTCTGGACTGTACAACTAAGTCTTCATATCCTCTTATGTATTTGAGCTATCATTTAACGTTTATCCATTGTTGTGAGTATTAATGCACTATTTCTGATTATGTATGGTTAATGGTGAATTTATTAGATCATAATTGTCACCTATTACAAACCCTTACATCCCATTTATTGTTGTGCACTTTTCATAACATAATTTAATTGTGTAAACATCCCCTTCCATATGCACACGTGTAGTTTTTGTGTTGGATATTGAGGCTTTTGTTGTTTTCTAGCTCCGATGACTCCACAAAAAGGGTTTTGTTATTGGCTCAATATTATTTGGTGTTGTGGTACTTGCTCTTGTGGTTCTCACACACATCCTAATGTCTCTATATGGATTTTCCCTCCATGTCTGCTTCCTATCTTGCCTCTATGACAGTGCATCTTTTCCTTGTTGTTTGTTGTCAACCTTCACTTTCTTTGGATGTGACTTGTCATAGAAAGAAAAATCTTTAGTTTCTCTACATCTGATTTTTTCCTCAATCTTGACCTCATTTTGGCAGGCTTCTCCTAGTGTCATGATGTTTGCAAACTCCATCTCTTCCTAGATCTAATATCATAAACCACTACAATATTTAAAAATTTTGTGCCTCTCACTATCATGTGTACCAACTTTTGTCGACAAGGCATGTAATTTGTTGGTGTAGTATTGCATTGTCTAGTCCCGATCCTAACACAGTTGATACAATATTTTGAATTGATCATCGTCATTCTTTACTAGATAGCATTCTTCTCTAATAGCTTTTATAAAATTATCCCGCATTTTTTCAATTGCTTCCTTGAGAGTCAACTCACCATCATCTTCATCTAATAGAGCATATGATTCCAACCATTTCTTAACAAACAAAGAAGCTTTCAAGGGTGTGACTATTATATTTTCATTATCGAAAAAATTAATCACAACAAAATATGATTCCAGCTATTCAAGCTATTTATCCAGTACATCAACATTCATTTTTCCTTCCAACTGAGGAATGTCAAAATTTACTTGTACCTTGAAGGATGTACAAATAACACATTGACCATCAAATTGATGGTTCAAAGCATTGTAAAAGGCAGTATAATCAAGTAAATAAGCACACCTTCTCCATAAAATTGTATCTTGGATATTGAGAGTTAATCTTCCATGAATGGCATTGATTATGTCAGGATCTATTTCTCATTCTTTGTGATAGATGATGAAGGTATCCGTCTAACTGGTACTGGCAGTAGCAGAATGGGCCACCACAAAGGTTCAATTCCCTAGAAGCATGGTTGGGCCAAGTGCAAGCCTTGTGTGACTTTGATGTAGTAGTACCCCCAGGTTGTGGCACCTTGGCCAATTATAAAAATGAGGAAGTGAATGTGTGCATCTCTTAGTTTCCAGAACATTGATCTAGGCATGTTGGATTTGTGTGCATTTTGAATGGAACATTGAAGATTTACTCCTGTAGTTTAGGCTGATGTATGGAGATTAGAAGTAATATTGAAGGATGCATTGGACAACCACTTTTTTGTAGAAGGATTCCGGACTTTCAACCCCGATGGTGGGCTTCTCAATGGATTTCAGTTGTAATGCAAGCTTCTCACAAAAGCAAATGACTTTTTCTATTTAGCATACTCATTGTGTAATACGTGTGCACTGTTTTTCTATTTCAGCCTCCATACAATACATGGAGAACAGTTAATTACTACTGAACGTTACAGTTTTGTTATTGCTCTTGTGGATTCCATTACTTTTGTCTTTGTAAATTATCTGTCAAAAATTGGCTATTAGATCCTTTGACTTGCTCCATTATGTCACCTAACATTTTGTTGTTTTTGCTAGTCCAATGAGAATCAATATTTCTCTATTAAACATGCATCATAACCATCACTTCATTTAATGGGAAAACCACTTGAAAAAGCATCCACAAGGAAGGAATATATTCAAGCAACAAACGTCAACCTACTATGGAACAAAATATTTGATGACTTTGAGAAAATATTCACATGAATCTTACTCAGCTTGGACGAAGAGCCAAACTCAGGATAGTTTGGCAAAAAAATAAGAAAAACTTGGAAATTACAAAGATCGAGAATTTTTGTATTTCTTTATTTTTTTAGTTTTTCCCAAGATTCTCGATAACTCACAAGTTATTCATGACTTTTTCATTAACCTGCAAGTTTGACTGATTTTCACTCAGGGTTGATCTCAGGAATGGAAAATTCATTGAGTCAGAGTCAGTCTGACTCGTATTTTGGTAAGGCTAGAAGAAATCACAAGTCCTATTACTATGTTGGTGAGACAAGACCACTAAAAACTTTAAAACAACTTGTGCAGAAGTTGGAAGTTGAAAGATTATGGTACATATTCCCAAACTACTCACAGGAATGTCTGTTTAGTTGGTGGAACTGCACATTTGTGAGCAAAAAGTGGCAAACTCTCAAACAAAAGGAAGGAGAAAGGAAGAAGGAAGATGGAAGATGGAAGATGGAATAAGAGTGCAACCAGTCGAAAACTTTCATTTTCAAGGAATTCAGACAAGAATCAAGAAAGCCCAATCCTAACCCTAAAAGTTAAAAACAAATCATAGGCATTAAAGAAAAAGCCTATTGCTGTTGATCAGGTTTGCTAGATTAGTGGAGTAATAATCACATAGTAGAAAAATAAAAACAGTGCCAGTGAGGAACTCCCTTGAACGACACAGTCGATTGTTCATGATGATAGTGACACTCTAAGCGAGCATTCAAGATTAAGCTTCTATCACTAGGAATATTATTTAAGCCAAATTCTTAACAAGAGAGATGCAGATCCTAATCCTATTTTCTGAATAAAATCCATTGCAGTTGTTGACATCAACAAATGGTGATAAGTGTGCAAGGGTTGAACTGTGCAGCTCACCAAGAAGAGGAAGAGTTCGTGTTTGTCAACAAGAGTATTCTGAAAAGGACACATTTCTAAATAAACTACAAGAATAGAGCAGGGCACATTGCATACCTAAGAAACAAGAAGGTTGAGTACTTGATAAATGCTAGTATAGACTCATGTGATAAGCAAGTACCAGAAGATTATATGCGGAGTGACCAGCTATTGCACGCACCAAGTCAGCAAGATTGTCAGTAAAACCATGTCAAATTCATGAGGTAGAGAGAGGTTACCCGCATTCATAAAAAAGTGCAAGGAAGGTCCTATAAAACACTGCAAATGTCATATGTATGAAATCATTTGACCTACAATGTTGTGAAACCATAAGCCCAGCCCTATTACAAATAAGAAATTGAAAGAAAATGTAGCCCAGAAGTATGATCTCAATCACTGAGGTGGGCAAAACCCCAAAAGCGTTTATCATGAAAATCTGCAATTGATCCCCTGAACGAAAAAATATGATTTGATATCAATTGTGATTCATAACTTGCTTGCCTGGATCGTAAATGAGCAACTAATACAATCACTCGCAAAAACAATTCTTATGTATGTTGTCCCCTTTCTTGAGAAATAGTACTGCAATAACTAAAAGAAGGAAATATTGCAAGAGATGATGAAATGTCGAGTTCATATAAGCATTTATGCATTAATTTTGTAAATAGGGACACCTCAAAGTTACAACAACCTACATTATCTTATAGCATTATGTCCAGTCAAACCAGTTTAGATGGATCCATTTATCAACAATGTGGCTTCATAACATCAATCAGTGACTCAATGCAGTACTAGCCAATCGTTCTTTTTCCAAGCATGTGTAATGTCCCCTTTTTTGAAGTAATATAAATTGAAGGCTTTTTGCTGATACTCCTTTCCCGTGGGCAAGAAGAAGTGGAACAAGGGAAGGACTTGAGCTATATTTCAGTTTTCTTTATTCATATTTATGTTTTTATTTTGTGTTTTGCCTTTCCAAGCAGGTCAGCTGGGTTAGAGAGCTCCCAAGATGAAATTAGAAAATAAAGCAAGCTTCCAAAGAGGTCGATCTTGGGGTAATTCACCCCATAGACCTTTGGTGCCACCATAAGGGTATAAAGGGAGTTGCATAGGCTCATTTTGGATCATCTTTCGGCATATATACTTTTTATATACTTGGTTCTAGAACTGGTTGCTCTAATCCAAATCCACTAAGGGCGACAATCCATTAGTGTGGCACCCAAGGAAGATGAAACCCTTATGGAGTATTGGAGAACGAAACTCTCCAATTTGGTGGTGTTGAAGACATTCTTTGAAGACTATTTTGCTGGTTTGCAGCTAGGGCATCAAGAAGAATACATATCAAGGGTTTTGGCATTGTTTGGAGCCCCTCTCTTGGGGAGCAACTTGTATAGGAGTGTGATTGGGTGTCTTATAGGGCACGAATTAACATTCCATGTTGATATTTGGACTTCTCATATTTTATAAGGCTGATATATTGCATATTTGTTAATTGTTGGGGTTTGGAGACCTCATTTCTGGCCACTTCTATTAGTTTTTCTTCTACAGTTCATTATTTAAATTCCAGCTGGGTTTGTGGTTGAGTTTCATGGTGGAAATTGCCCTAGAATATTGCTAAAGTGTTTGTATATATTGTAGATGATTTCTATGGTGATTTTGGGTTGAAATACTACTCTTTGCAAGCTGCTGTCCATAAAAATCAGACTGTTGTACATCGTTGGTTTATTTTCAATTTTTTGGTATAAAAATATGAGTTTACTTCACTTGGGGTTTGTGTGGATTCCTAGTTTGTGTACTTCAGCCCTAGAAAGGGACATTACAACATGGCTCCTTATACTAATATCATTTACTCCTCTATATTAAGGATTTTACTGTGATTGTGAATACTAAAATAATTGTGTAAGAAGTTGATGAGAGCTTTTGTGCATAATTGGAATTCTATGATATTTCCCTGAACAAGGTCAAATCCTCTTACAAAAGTTGACTCCCATGTTGATTTCTCCAAAAAAAATTGAGTTTTATAACTCTTACTTACATGATACTTACTAGATAATGCACTCCTGTTTGACTTCTTGCAAATCAACATAGCTTGGAAGAAAGTCACAAAAGAGAGATAATGCCAAATGGTTTCTTAATTAGTCGAAATCAAAGATAAGATGCATTACTTTAAGGATAATTGCAATTTACAAGCAACCTCAATTATCCGAAGTTGCTAGGAAATGGAAACGAAAACGGATCCAAAATGTTGAAATGTCGATTTTCCAAAAAACTTGGAAATGAAATGGCATAGAAACATTTGTACAGTAAATTATAAAATACTATAAATATATATGGAAAGTGCATAATACTTATTTTTAGTCCATAAAAGATAAAACAATTGAAAAATATAGTATTCACAAAAGTTCAAAACATTCAACATGCTTTTGTTTTGTGTTTAACTGTATTCAAGGGGTCGGGTAATGTGTTTAACTGTATTCAAGGGGTCGGGTAAGATTAGTATTATGTTTCAGTTTTAGTTTTTTTTTTTTGGTTGAATGACTGCCACAGGAAATGGCACAGAAATGGTACTGCAGTTTCCGACACATGTCCAGGCATTTCTAGTGTCTCCGGGATGTTTTGAGGGCATTTCGACTCCACCTTTTGTACCAAAAAACTTTCAGAAGTAAAACCTGGGGGCCCCTAGGCATTTCCTGCATTCCAGAATTTATCTTTTCAATATCTATTTGTAAATGTTGTACAATTATTGACTTGTATGGTTTTAAGGTGTGTAGTAATCCTAAACCAATAATTGTTGTAGACACGTTAAAAATACATACCTATTTCTAGTCATTCCTAATTATCCCTATCCTTTGTATAATATGCCAAATCAATTCTAGAATGCATTCTAGATCATTACCCTCTCACATCCCTTTAGAATTAATTTAAGTAATTCTATCATGCTTAAAGCATACACTCACACCCCTTGGCTAATTTAATTAGCTATTTTAATAAATAGTTAATTATCCACTCGTCTCCACTTCACCATCCGACTCACTCAAGTTGAACTAGCTCACTCCACTCAAGTTCTAGAACCCTACAAAGGTGGAAGCAGAAATATTCACGTACAACCACCTTCTCGAATAAAATCAAAAGCCAACTAAATATTCATTGCCCCTTAAATGAATATTCAAACCATCCAATGATCCACAATCCTTGTTATTCAGGAAAATCTCTCCCTGCAACTTTCAAACTTGATCCAAATAAGAATAAATATGCTCAATCCTCCACAATTCATCCTTGGAATTTTTAAGCATTTGCAGTAAAACTCTGCCCATTTGCCATTAGAATTTGCATACCGAAAGGTTGTCCAGTCCATTCAATCACCCATTTCTTGTAGCATTCTTCTTCCATTTGGAATCGCGTTGGAGCATACACAATCAAACTATCCAAAGAGATCCAACAAGTGTAGTAACACTTTAGCTATCTCATCTGAGGTTGCAAGAAGACTCAAAGGAAGGTTTGCATCAACATAATTCTTTTATTTTCCTTGTATACATTATGGGACTCCCACGTAATTCTTTATCTTTTTTATCTTATTTCTTGCTAAACTAACTTTGTTTGTGTGTACTTGTTTTGTTTTAGATTTACCGTCAAAATTTCAAAGTGTTCGGTAGAGTGAACCGAGAAAAAAACCTCAAAAACACAGTCATTCTACCGTATTTTTCATATTTTTTTAGCACCTACAAGATCCCTGCTCTAGCGTATCACTACATGCGCTAGCATCACCTGTAAAGTGCGCTAGCGTAGCACTACACGTGCTAGTGTTCAACCATTGTCTTTCTCTGTCTCTGTGCACACACTAGCATATCACTATATGCACTAGCGTTCAACCACCCTATACACGCGTTGACGTAACACTACACTCGCTAGCGTTGAACTATTTTTTTGCTTTGTATTTCTAAATGTGCTGTCATAACCAGTCCTGAACTTGAAAAAGTCTTTGTTACACTAGTGCACCTACTTGAGTGCGCTACCGTAACCCTTCACGCTAGCGCACCTACTTGAGTGCGCTACCGTGGCCTGTCACACTAGCACACCTAATTGCATGCGCTAGCATTTTGTGTCTTCCTTTTTACTGTTTTCATAATTTTTCCAGCATGTCAAATTATTTCTAACCACTGTCTTAGCATTATTTTTTCAGTTTATTTTCTGTAGATTTCAAAAAAAAATCTAACGCTCACTTTTCTCTTAATCTTTATCTAATCTATCTAAACAAACCACTCATGTATGCTCTTCTCCCACATTCTTTCGAGTGATCTTGAGAATCATAAACAGTGAAGTTTGCTCTTTTGTTTTATATTGTGTTTTTGTTGCAGGAAAACTACTACTCTGTTGTGTGCAAGACCACATCATACAAAGATTACCTTGAAAATTCAACCAAAACTACTAATACATCGTATGTAGGTTGCCTTGATCAACACAAACAAACCAAACTTTATTTTAATAAATTTTATTGCAAGTTCGGAAAAGGGTTTATTCCCATCCACTTTAACAGTGAGAAGTGCTTGGACATGGTCCTAAAACTCATTGTGAGGAGTACCACAAGAACCCCAAAGTAGTTGGCACCTTGAGGGAACTGGCCAACGAAATGGGTACCCCACTTACTTGACTAGTACACATGTGAGACTTAGAGCCAATGTTATCCTTAGTAACGGCCTCGGTTTGATTAATCGAGTGGAGTAAAATCCAGCTTTATTCATCAAGGGGGGAAAAGGAAAGTCGGTGGCTAGAAATTTTCTAGTGTACCACACTCGTTCAGGTAACATTTGGTATTTAGAGAGAGATCCATATATAGGGAGCTTGACAAACAGAACCAAGTTCTTTGAAAACTCTCCCTACCACCTTTCTTATCCAAATTACTTGAGTCAAATTAATTTGTGTTTCACATTTTTCTCTTAAACCACATCTTATTCCATTCTCATCAAAATCAAACTCTTTTCAAAATTTGTAAACCCTTCTCTTTTGGATACCCATTCCAAATTGAATTGAATCAAATTCACGCCTTATTGGATTCTTTTTCCAAGTTCAAGCGCATCATTCAATCCATATCAAGCCCACGCCTTACTCTTTGGATTCACTTTCCAAGTTTAAGCACATCATTCAATCCATGTCTTACTCTTTGGATTCTCTTTCCAAGTTTAAGTACATCGTTCAATCTAAATCAAAGTCTAAGTCTTAAATTTTGGATAGCCAAATCCTAATTTAAGTAATTCATTTCAAACAAAGTCTTACACTTTGGTATTCATTTTATCAAAGTTGAGAAAAATCAAAAATTCAATCACAAGTATTTGTTTTGGGTATTCACTTTATCCAAGCTAAGCACATCCGCTAGTCAAGTGTCAAAATCTTAAATTTTGGGTACTCATATCCAAAATTGAGCAATCATTCTCAACGTCTATGTCTTCTATTTTGACATACACTTTGTCAAAGGTCAAGCACAATCATTCTCAACCTCTAAGTCTTATACTTTGATATTCACACTATCAAGTTTAAGCAAAATTAATTCCAAATCAAATCCTTCATATGCTGAATATTCACTTTATTCACGTTTTCAACCACATCCAATCCAATCAAGAGCTCTATATATTGAATATTCACTTTATTCAATTATAGGCAAATCATACGCAATCGAGTCAAGAGTCCTATCCAAGTCTTATATGTTGAATATTCACGTTATTCATATTAAGCAATTCAAATCCACATCTAAACTTTATACGTTGAACATTCACTTTGTTCACGTATCAAGTAAAAATCAATCCACTTCAATCAAAACACTTTTCAATCTCAAACTTACATTTTGATTATCTCCAACAAAGTTAAAAACAATCATTCTTATCCATCTTTTTAGTTCAAACTTTGTCACAACTTCTACAAAATCTCAAACACACTATTCACTTAGGTATTTACCTATAACACAATGGTGTTTACATGTAGTAAAAGTACTCATGTCCCTGATGAGTCTGAAAGATTCAACCCTTTTGGTCATGGTCCTTTTGAAGAAGAAGACATTGGAGAACAACATGAACTATCAACATGTGAGAAGAAGCTATTGATCATGTCATAATGCAAAATAAAAATCAATATCTACTTCACCTTTTTGAAATGGGAGAAAAGCTACCCTCTAACTTCAAGGCAAGAACATTTAAAATATTTAATCGACAAACCCGAGTCTAGTATGAAAAATGCTAAATCAACCACTAAATCTGATTCATCAAATTGTTGGCCAAAATCGAAGAGTTACAACACCAACTCAAAAACAATGAAAATCCTAAAACAGGGGAAGAACACAAATCAACGCATGTTAATGATGTCACCATGGACATTCCTCAAGCCAACTCCCCATTCACACAAGAATGGAGGAGTATGAAAGAACTTTAATGGGACTCCAAAAGTGCACAAAGCAATTCAATTTTGATGAGCTATGTCCTTATCCATTCGATAGGGACATGTTAAGTGTACCTTTCCCAAAATCCTTTGAAACACCCAAATTTGACAAATACAAGGGAAAACATGATCCAAGAGAACATGTCAAACAATTTTTCATGGCATGTCAAGAAGTGGCATACAATGATATCTTTCTCTTATGCCTCTTCCCTAAAATTTTAGGAGGGCAAGCTTTGGATTGGTTCTTACACCTTCCAAAGGGATCCATCACCACATTCAAACCTCTCAAAAAAAATTTCCAAACATTTTTCATTCAATCTTGACTCTAAAATTACAATGATGGACCTTTGCAATACAAAGCAAAGGAATAATGAAACTTTCACATCATTTCTTCAACGGTGGCAAGGAATCGCAATTCGATTCCCTTGCTCTATACCCGAGAAGCAATTAGTTAGTATCTTCATTCCAAATCTCAATTTAGAACTATCCTTTCAAATGCAAATGCATTGTTTGACTAACCTCAAAGAAGTAATTGAAAAACGACAACAAATTGAGAGGGCTCTTATCGGCAAGGGCCTAATCAAGACTCCTTCCAAAGATCAACCCAATAATCACAACAACAATCACAATAAAAATCACCATAAATATAAATTTGTGAATCAAAATAGAAATGTTGTAAACGATGGAATCATTGATTCTCGTTGTGTTCAAAATATACAAAATCCAACTCTACAACAATATGGAAAATATGAAAAATCTAAACAACCTTTAATACTATCTAGTAAAGAAACTACTCCACGTGAGGTAAAAAGACGAAAATTTATGCCTCTTGGAGAAATCCTTTCAAGTTTCCTCCATCAACTCACAAACACTAAAATGGTGACATACCCATTCACACATCCTTTTGAAGAAGGACAACCTAAACCCGCATGGTATAAAGAGTATTGTGACTACCATCATATACATGGCCATCCAACAAATCGTTGTGTAAGACTACGTCACTATATACAAGACTTAATTGATAATGGGGACATCACAATAGAAGGATCATCTAATAACAAGACACCAAACGAGAATCTAAAGGTCTTCCAGGACACATTCCCTAAGCATGGAACAAACAATGATGCAAAAGACAAAGGTCAGTCATCACACAATGTCGAGTGTGATTCCATTATTTCATTGTTAGATCATACACCCGACATGGTAGCCACCATAAATTTAACACTCCTACTTGTGTCCATAACAACACGACAGAAATAAGTTAGGGTACCCACTACAAAATAACCTTCCACGTCCACAACGCTGCCACAAATGTCTAATCCGAAGTCCACTACAAATGCACAATCCTCAAATGCAAAGTCTTCATCTGATTCCTACAATATAATCAAACAATTAGAGAAGACCACCACACAAATTTCTCTCATGGAATTTCTCAAGACATCTCCCATGCTTCAAAGTATCCTTACTCATGTACTCCATGAGGCATGTGTTCCTAAGGATATAAAATCCCAACAATTTCAAGCCCTCATTGCAAATCTATCATTCAATAATCCCATTTTTTCATTTGGTCCTCATGACCTCTTGAACACTAACATTACCAATAATAATTCCTTATATGTAGAAGCATTCGTCGCCCACCATAAAATCAAACGCGTTCTCATATACAATGGAGTTGCATTAAACATATGCTCCATGAAATTGTTGCAATGTCTAGGTTATATTGAGGAAAGTCTAGGCACTAACATCATTACCATTTGTGGTTATGATAATAGCGAAAGGAAATCCGTGGGTACTATCTCTTTACATTGTAAAGTTGGACCCCAAATTATGGACACATTTTTCCATGTTTTGGATGTGCAAACTTCCTATAATATCCTCCTAGGCCACCCTTGGATTCTCACCATCCAAGCCATTCCTTCTGCATACCATCAATGCTTCAAAATCCCCTATGATGGAAAATAATTCACATTGTGTGCATACGTTAAACCCTTTGAGTATTGCAAAATATTAGAAGGTAGACATACACATGCAAACTAATATCCTTCTATAGATAAATCATCAACTCTTCACATTATCCCATTCACAGATGAAACCCACATAGATCCTCAAGTCTTGCTAAAGTCTCATCTGTCCACTTCCTCCACCCCATCTACATTGAAAATCATAAACTAATGTTTTGGAGAGTATGAAATCCAGAATTCCCTTCACATTGGAAACCTACCATTATCTACATGCAGTTATGGCTAATCTAATGCTCCCCATATAAAAATCCTCCTATCTATAATCTTGGTAAGTCTGTATGGAAAAGGTTTGGATATCTTGACGAAGAACACATTCTGAGTTCTTCCGGCTCTTGGCTATATGATGATGGATATGCTTCTTGCTACGAATCATCCAAGTATACTAAAGTGCACAAAATCATGAAAAATATGTAGTGGAAAGGAAAAGGACTTGGGAAAAATGAACAAGGATGTCTTGATCCAATACCTTGCACAGAAAATTTTTATTGGTATGGTCTTGGTTATCGTACATTTGAAAATTCAAACATACTGCTTGATGTCTCGACTAGTGGTGAGGACATTGACTCTGACGACGAGACAGGTTCCAAACATAAAATCTTTGATAACCTTGCCAAAACAAACCTATTCATTGAAAACCTCTCCATCAATACCATCGACTTCAACCTTGTATATCCTACCCTAATAAGTCAGGACCAACTAAATCATGTCTCCATGGACCTCTTTCAAAACGATGAGGCCATTGAAGAGTTTCTCGGGACTCGGGATCCCATTCCCCTTTCTGATCACAGGAAGGGATTTAATATTGACTTTGATGCAACTGCCTACTCTGGCGAGGAACTAGAGTACCCTAGTCCACAAAAAAGTGAAAATCAAATAAAAAAAAAAATCAAATCTCTCATAGTGAAAACCTCACTGAAGTGCTATTGGAGAAACATAAAAAAAAAAATGAAAAATAGTAAAAAGAAAAGGGACGTATCTCCTAGTGAAAACCTTTCTGAGGGACTAGAGAGAGGGGACTCTCCTTCATCATCAACTGAAGATTTACATCAACCAACAGCATCCTTTTTTGAAAGAGACACATCTAAAATGTTGGTTGAAGAAACAATAGAAATTAACATTGGCACACAAGAGCAGCTGAAGATTTTACAACTTGGTGCAAGTCTGTCAGATCAAGAAAGAGTAGAGTTCACAACACTCCTTGTGGAATTTCAAGATATTTTCACATGGACTTATAAGGATATGTCAGGATTAGATCCATCTCTCATGGTACACCACCTTGTGGTACATCCGGATGCAAAACCTATCAAGAAAAAATTAAGAAAGATGCATCCCAAAGTTGCATTGTTTGTCAAATAGGAACTTAAAAAATTCTTGGAAGTAGGATTCATTCAACCTATAGACTATTTTGCATGGATTTCAAACATCATACATGTGGCTAAAGAAAACTTTTGGCATCATAATCTGTACATATTTTTTCATGACATCAATAAGGCATGTCCAAAAGATGACTTTCCTTTACCAAACATTGATATGATCGTGGATTCAACAAGGTCATGAAATGCTTTCCTTAATGGATGGATTTTCTGGCTACAATCCATTCAGATTGTAGAGGAAGATCAACATGAAAAACCATTCACTACGCCGTGGGGCACATTCTGTTGTAAGGTCATGCCTTTCGGCCTAAAAAACATAGGTGCTACCTATCAAAGAGCAATGAAAGTCAATTTTCATGACATGTTACATGATATCATGGAGGACTATGTAGACAACATCCTAGAAAATTCTAAAACAAGAGTAGATCACCCAGCAGTATTGCGGCATATCTTTGAAATATTGCAAGAATACAAAGTCAGACTTAATCCTAAGAAATGTGTGTTCAGCATAACATCAGGAAAATTACTAGGATTTATTGTTTCACAGAGAGGCATAAAAGTAGACCCTGCAAAGGTCAAGGAAATCATGGAAATTCCTCATCCCTAAAATATCAGGCAACTCAGGGGTCTTCAAGGAAATATTCAGTCAATCAGAAGGTTCATTTCACAACTGGCAGATAAGTGTCACCACTTCAATCAACTACTGAAGAAAGATGTACAGTTTCAGTGGAACCAAGAATGTCAAGATTCTTTTGCTAAGTTAAAATAATATCTATCAAGTCCACCAGTTCTCATGCCACCCATATCAGATAAACCAATGCTTCTCTACACATCTGCTACAAAACATGCAATAAGGGCATTGTCTGGCACAACATAACGATCAAGGGAAAGATGAAATCAATCTACTATCTTAGTAGAACACTTATTGATCATGAGCTTAAATATTCACAGGTTGAGAAAGTGTGTTTAGTAGTAGCTTTCACATTTCACAAACTACGACACTATTTGTTCAATCACACAACCAAACTCATTGCAAAAGTAGATCCTCTCAAATATCTACTATCTAGACCCATTCTCATAGGAAGAATGTCAAGTTGGGTCGTTCTACTTAGTGAGTTTGATATCAAGTTTTTATTCAAAAAGGAAATCAAAGGACAAGCTCTTAAAGATCAGCTCACTGCAGCACCTCTACCAGAATCAGAACCACTTCATTTTGAATTTCTAGATGAAGAACTTTTGTATGTTGACACAGTACCTTCTTGGACCCTCTATTTTGATGGATCTTGTAATGTCCAT
Source organism: Taxus chinensis (assembly GCA_019776745.2). Lineage (NCBI taxonomy): Eukaryota > Viridiplantae > Streptophyta > Pinopsida > Cupressales > Taxaceae > Taxus > Taxus chinensis. The sequence goes on along the minus strand of CM034147.1, from coordinate 350,821,123 downwards.
GGATCAAGAGCTGGTATTTTACTTATCACACTAGATGGTAATGTTATTCCAAAATATTTCTACTTGGCCTTCCCCTACACAAACAATATTGTAGAATATGAAGCCCTCATAGCTGGATTGAAATTGGCAATCTCATGGAATCTGAAAGAGTTGGCAGTGTTTGGTGATTCACTTCTCATTATCAAACAAGTCACAAGTGAATACCAAGTCAAAGATGACAAGCTCATTCCTTACAAATGCATGGTGGATAGCCTTAGAGGTTACTTTCAGTTGATCACATTTGAACAAGTTCCTCACATTCAAAACAAATCAACATATGATATGGAAACTATTAGATATCTTCTTGAGTTCAACTCCCATCAATCACATACCAATTTTATCATTGAACATCTTCTGGTTCTAGCCTATGATTTTCCTGAGTCAACTATGGTCTGTGAGATAGTTGGTCCTGACAATCCTTGGTATCATGACATTTATACTTTCATCCATGACCACACTTATCCCGAAAACATGAACTCTCAAGATAAATGATCCTTAGCACAACGTGCTTCGCGCTACACCATACTCGCAGATACCCTTTATCGAAGAGGCTATGATGGGACTCTCTTAAGATGTCTCAACCAAGACGAAGTGCTCCAAACCTTAGAAGAGGTACATGCTGGTATTTGCAGGAGCACATACAAGTGGCATGGTGTTAGCAAAGAAGATCATACATGTTAGTTACTATTGGCCTACCATGGAGTCTGATACATGAAATTTGTTAAGAAGTGTGTAGCTTTCCAAATGCATGGAAATCTCATTCACGTACCTTCTCAAGCCTTATAACCAATCACTACACCTTGGCCTTTATCTTGATGGGGTCTCAACCTTATAGGAAAAATCAACCCCACCTCATTTGATGGCCATAAGTTCATTATTACTACCACAAAGTATTTTACCAAGTGGGTAGAGGAAATGCCTCTCACCTATGTCACTGGTAGTAATATTTCCAAATTCATATTCAATCATCTTATTTGTCACTTCAACATTCCATCCTCTCTTGTTATAGATAATGGTAAGTCATTCAAAAATAAAACCATTAAATCCTTAGCCAAATGCTTCAACATCCACCTTCACTAGTCTACCCCTTACTATCCCCAATGTAATGGCCAAGTTGAAGCTTCCAACAAGACATTAAAATCCATCATGGAAAAAATTGTTGACAAGCATGGTCACATTGGCATACCCAAGTATATCATTCCCTCTGGGCCTATCGTACATCCTTCCGTAATCCTATAGGAACCACTCCATTCACACTTGTATACATATCTAAAGATGTGTTACCTATAGAGGTCGAGCTCCCATCACTCAGTGTATCCCTTCAACATTTGATCAACAAAGATGACTATAGGAACGATCACCTTGTTGAGCTTGATCTCTTAGATGAAAAGTGGCTCAATGCTTTGGACCATCTCAAAGTGTATCAGAATCGGCTTCATCACAACTACAACAAGAAGATCAAACCACGACAATTCGAGATCAGTGACCTTGTTCTAAAAGAAAATCAAAAAAATACAACCAAAGATAGGGGCAAAAAAGGTAAATTTGAACCAAATTGGTTGGGTCCTTATCACTGCAAAATTTGGATCTGACACATACAAGCTATCCACTCAAGATGGCGAAGATCTTAAAGAATTAATGAATGTGGTTTATTTGAAGAGATTTTATGACTAAGCAATACATACCTACCTTTTGTGCTAGGGGCATTTTAACACATTCACTCATATAGTTCCTCCATCTTGTCCATCTTACCGTTTCATCCCAAACCATTTTATGTCATTTGTTCCTTGTATTTAGGACATGTACCATATTTTATCCTATCCATTTTCGTTCACATCCATCCCTTGGTCGTCATAAGCCTTTATGTGCTTGTGTATGCTTGGGTGGGTCCCAGATCACTTCATTACATCTCACTAGTTGCTATCATCAGATCAAAAAAATCCAAAAACATTTTAAAAATCTAACAAAATCTACAAACATTCAAAAATCACAAAATCAAAAATTCTCAAAAAAAATCAAATAAATCAAAAAAATTATAAAATTCAAAATTTAAATAATCACAAAATCCTAAAAATTACAAAAACATCAAAAATCCCAACAAATCAACACAACTCAAAAAATCAAACTTTTAACTCATATCCTAGTGATTGTTCCAACTATCTTACAACTATCACAACAAATCATCACACCCCTTGCATGTATCCTTTTGGGGGAAATTCAAATCAATCATATCCCTCGCACCTGTATCCTTGTTTGGGGCAATCTTGGCTCTCATTTTCTCCATAACATGCATCCTTGCTTGGGGGCAATGACCCATTCAATCTCAAATTACTCTTCAACAAATCCAACAAGAGTGTCATTAGGAGTCGCTTGACTCTTCTCTTCAGTCTGATCCAATCCCCTTGCATGAATCCTTGCTGGGGCATCCAAATCTACTTAATTATCACTATGGAACACAATAGGGGCATAGTTAATTGTCTTTATTTATAGTTGTGTTGCATTGTTGCTATTATTTCTTGACCAATTACAAGTATTCATTATCATCTTGGTTCATTTATAACCATGGTGCATACTTTTACTGTGTATTTCATAGTTTTTAATTTTTTTATCTTTTGTTTTTCTTTGGACCAATTACAAGTATTTTGTTATCATCTTGGTTCATTTATAACCTTGGTGTATACATATACTATGTTTATTGGGTTTGTTTCACTTTTTCTCTTTTTGATTTTTCTCTTTGTTTGTTTGTTGTGTGTGTGTTTGTTTACGTACATAATGGGTTAAACATCATGATTCTTTCATAATCATGGTGTCAAATCTATTGTGAAACAACAAAATATGGTTGCTTTAACTTTAACTTTCACTATCTGAATGGAAACTCATACTACGAACAAAAAAAAAATCTCTCCCATCATCATTCTACTCCTTGACTCATCTACCCTTCTCCTTTCTCCTATCAAGTAGTTGTCCATCGCTTTGTTGCGTCACACATCCGCTTGAGGAGGCAATCCCTTAGCATAATCTATAATCTCAAGGGAATCCAAATGCTTCACCGGGGCATATCAAGCAAGTCTGCCATGCTTCCCTGTCATCCGTTCATTGATCTACATGTGTCTACTATCATTAAAATGTTATTACTTTATAATAATACTTTAAAGAGGGGCAAATGTAGACACCCTAAAAATACATACCTATTTCTAGTCATTCCTAATTATCCATATCCTTTACATAATATGCCAAATCAATGCATTTAATATCACTACCCTCTCACATTCCATTAGAATTCACCCACATCTTTTTAGAATTAATTTAATTAACTCTATCATGTTAAAAGTATACACCCACACCCCTTGGCTAATTTAATTATATATTTAAATAAATAAATAGCTAATTATCCACTCATCCACTCATCTCCACTTCACCATAAAATTTACTAAAGTTGATCTATATCACTTCAATCAAGTTTTAGAACCCTACAAAGGTGGAAGTAGAAATATTCACGTACAACCACCTTCTTGAATAAAATCAAAAGCCAACTAAATATTCATTGCCCCTTAAATGAATATTCAAACCATCCAACTACACACACTAAATCAACTTGTTAATTCAGGAAAATGCATTCATTTCCCTGCAACTCATTCAAACCTTGATCCACAATCCATGGCCTCTCCTTCAGCTATAAATATGAGGCTCAATCCTTCACAATTCATCCTTGGAAGCTTTAAGCATTTGCAGTAAAACTCTGCCCATTTGCCATTGGAATTTGCATACCAAAAGGCTGTTCATTCGATCACCCATTGCTCGTAGTATTCTTCTTCCATTTGGAATCACGTTGGAGCATCCACAATCAAATTATCCAAAGAGATCCAACAAGTGTAGTAACACTTCAGCTATCTCATCTGAGATTGCAAGAAGACTCAAAGGAAGGTTTGCATCTGTTTATTATTTGTTTATTTCTTCATTGCTTTCAGTTTTCCTTGTACACAATTGCTACAAGAAATATTGAGAAGGATAATCTATTTCTTCATTATCATGATCAACTTCAGTTTCTTCTTCTTGAGTAACCCCTTGATTTTCTATTTCCATTATATCAAAGTTTCTCCAATTCTTTTGCTTTCTTCTCTTAGGTCTTCTGTCGGTAACTTCTTTTGTTTGAGCTTTTTACCATTTTTCCGTGATCCATTGCACATGAAACATGTTTTTTGGAGTCTATCATAAGATCCAAAAAACCTTGAAGAGGGGTGTAGAAGTTAGACCCGAAACGTCAAAAACAAAGGAGGATAAAACACAGTTGAATCCAGATATATTAATGCAAAATGATGACCTTTGATCTTTGATATACTAATGTGGAAATCTCAAAACTTTGATCTTTTTGAAATTTTGTTGAGGGAATTTAGTTTCTTATCCACCTATTAGCTGGTTATTTTAAGAGAATTTTTTCTGGGTTGAAAGAAGACTCTGCTCAGATCCTGAACACTTTCTTCTACTAGTGAGCATATTTAGTGGACTCTTCTATTGTGGATGGGTGGAACCAATGGAAGTGATCGGTAATTAGCATACATATTCCATGGCTAATTAAACAACACTAATCTTATTCTTATGAGTACACTGTAAAACAATTTAGTTGTGATTCATATGCTGTTCCCACAGTATTTGCTTAAGAAAACAGTCAATTGGTGCTTTTAAATGTTTTGCTTTAGTGCTGTAGTTATTGTAGATTAATGCATGCATAAATGAAACAAGCAAGGACTGGAAACTCACCAAAAACAAAGTTCATGACACAAGGGATTACCATGGAGAAACCCATTGTGGAAAGTTTCCAAAAGACTAAGATCTATACCTTCTCTTGCCATTATCTCTTGCGACTGTACAAGCTAATTTGCCTGTTAATTGCCTCAAAGAACAACACCAACAACAATAACAGTGCTCCAATAGCTTGCTATGCTCTGCAACTTGCTTCAAAACACTCCTGCACTCTACATGCTACAACTCCCTATAACACTTCCACGAAGCTGATTACATGACCCTTCGAGGGTGTGCAAAAACAAACTCGGCAAGAATGAACTGAATAGAGAATCCAAATGCCAAAGAACATGAAGAGACATTGTTCCCCTGCCATTACTTTTCTTTTTTTCTGAATTGGGCACAACCGCCACAGACATCAGGGCATGACAGCTATGACACGAGCATAATCGCCATTACACAAGCGAAACCACTATGACACAAGCATAATCACTATAAGACAAGCAAAACCGCTATGATACAAGCATAATTGCCATAACACAAGTGAAACCACTATGCACAAGCATAATCACCATGACACAAGCGAAACCGCCATGAAACAAGTGTAACTGTCATAACACAAATGAAACCACCATGACAGTAACACAACCCCCCCTGCTGTAACTGGCAGTTTTGTCACTGTGCAGAGTGTCCGCTGTTTTGTCTTTGTTTTCAGAAACCTCCTTCAGGTGTTTATGGCCCCGAGGTGTCAGGAACACCTTAGAACCCTTCTGCAACCTTTATAGATCTATGTACCGTCCCACATACTCTGTTCTTGAGGAAACACATCATACTAGGAGCAATAAGAGTGTCTTTAAGTTAAATACTTATTTGATTTGACTAGTGAATGAGATTAGAGACTTAGTTATCTGAACTTGCTAACTCTCTTTCATCCAATTTGTATTAGGAACAACCTGAATTACGCTCTAATTTGTGGTTTGAAGCTTGTAAAGTAGAATTCCACGACTTTGATAGGGTTAACCTTACACTTGGATTTGAGTACTTGAAAACAGTTACCATGTAGTTTTCTAGAAATAAGTTATTTTGGAAACAATGTGCTAGTTGTACCGTGTAAGAGTCTCCCTGGTTCTTATCTTCTCATTGGTACAAGTTAACTACAATGTTGTTGAATGCATTTATAGTTGTATTGTTCCTTTCCCGCTATCCATAACCTCCAGATATGTGTTGGTCCTTCCATAAACTGACGAGCAGTAATTGTTTTTTTCTAGTCATCATTGATTTCACCTTATAGGAACATCAAGTACAGTCTGTTGACCCATCCATGTCGTGTACTATCTCCATGAACATAATATTGTGGGATATTTATTTAATCGTTATGTACTTGCCCACCATTCCCAAACCCCCTGTTGAAGTGAGACCTCTTTTTGTGAAGTTATTAGGGGAGAGGGGCCAATACTTGAACGTTATCCAATAGTGGACATGGGTTTTGATCACACAATTACCCTATAGTTGTCATAATACCAACTAATAGTTATCATAATACTATCTAGTAGTTATTTAATTTTGTCATAATAATGATGTAGAGTAGCCAATCACATTATAACATGTAAGATTTATAATTATTAAATACTCATTGTACAACAATTATCAGTCATGTGCAAATATTGGTCTCCACTCTCCACCATAGTTTTAGTGCAACTCAAATTTGTTATTTTAAATCAATTCAAAATATGATTTTTCCTACAATTCAACATTCCAAAGAAAAATGCAAGCTAAGAAAAACTCGAGCTACTTGTTAGTGTAAAATTCATGATCCTACAAAGCATACAATTGGCATTATGGACCCCTGAACTTAGGGTGCACCACTACTACCCACGCCTCTGTTGACTCGAAATGACAACTACTCAATCCCAAATGTTCTTTATTACAATCGAATGTTGTGTGAGGTATTGATTGTGATAAGTTGTTCATCAATTAGAACATAACAGTATTCACTATGGTTATTTGATCCTGATTTATTTGTAGTTTTCACTGTTCATTAGAGGTTGTTTAATTCAGATTATAATACATATTCAAAAGAATCATATGCCGCAGTCTCTTAACACGGTGGGATCCCATTCCCAACTTGGACTTTCGTGCTATCTGGTATATCGAAAATGGGAAAAAATTGTTTCATATCATCATATGTCAGGGACTTGAGCCAATCTTGCATGGCAAACTTTTTATATCGTCATATTTGGTAGGGAAAAATCTCTTGCTATATGTGGAGAGATGAAACTACTGGGTTTTTACATTTTCGTGGGTTTGGCGTGATTCCTCCTGCGAGTAGTGTAATCTGTGGGTCAACAAGATTGCCCAACCTCCAGCAACCAATGGGTTTTCCTTCTGTAGAATATCCACTTAACTGAGATTTGAACTCGGGCATCTTCGTAAACGTTCGCTTACTTAACCTTTGAGCCCTGAGCCTCAGTAGCTCAAAATCAAAATTGGTATTCATGTATGCATACAACTAGTAAACGTTTCACTCCAAATCATTATTTGCCCACCAAACTTGTATTGAAACCCGAACAAATTTGTGGGGTAAGAACAAATCTAAGCCTGGCTCCAACCATAGAATCACAATTAAGCATAGAATTGATAAAAATAATAGCTTTACATTCCAGACTTCTTACCTGAACATCGAATGCGCAATTGTGAATGAGAATGCCTGAATGGGGTTGTTGGATGTGGTGTGCAACAATGCAGTGAATGCCCAATGAATTTAAAATGGGATGAAGGCATCGCCATTCAATTTCCGCCAAATTTCAGCAGGGAAGATGATATGCATGGATTTTATGTGCTTTTTCTACCTTATCCATCTTGTTGGATTATTTAAAATTTGTAATGAGTTTAAGTATCAACAAATGGATATGGATTAGGGTGTGGTCCCATGGAGTGGGGGCTCCATAAATATCTGAGTGGGTGGTGCTGCGAGAATTTACGAGTATTTTAGTTCTTTTAGGGTCCCATGAATTTGATTATTTTCTTCAACAATTCTGCTGAGAAATAGTGACAATTTGCTAGTATATAATGATTATTTTTCCCCCAAAATTGACCTAAAAATAGTGGCAGGAATGCATGTTTGCTGTCAAATGGAAACAAAACAACCTAAGTTGCAGGGGGAAATTGTCAACCCCCCTCTCCAGCCACCTCTTAAGTTTAAGGGGCAAAAAATGTGGAGCTCCTATTTTTCATACTTAGATTCTGGTTTTTCCTGTAGTTGGTTGCAAAAATAATCACGGGACCTCCTACAACTGGAAAATAGGAGTTGTAGCCCCTCCATGGGACCATGCCCTTAAAAATTGAATGAGAAGTGTTCTTTTACTACGTTGTGTGTGTGTGTCCGCGCGCGCGCATGTGTGTGTTGAAATATATTATTATGTTAATTACTACAAGATGGTTACAATAAAAAGGTGGTTGAAAAGAGTTAAGGTCCAATATTCATGTCAATCAAAAAACATAGCTCGACATAATTTATAACACCACAAGAACAACCAAAAGATAGAAATTATATATAGGTGAAAAAAGGTAGAGAGTCAAACACAAGTAATAGCCACACTAGGAGGAGGTGGCAAATCATCCTTGGGAGAGAGAGATCTCAAACTAGTACGCTCGTTTGTCAGAGGATCGGAGTGGGTTACCAATCCAAGGTATGTGAGTTGTCTTGCATAGCTAGTGTCACCATAATTCCCCAACCAAGTAGCAGAGAGATATAAGAGTAATGTAGCCTTGTACTTGAGAAGGCCAACAAGATAGACCAGCAACAAGAGAGCCAATTACACACTTCTTTTGTGGCGGCAGCAAACTCTAAGGGCCTTGCCGAGGTGGTGGTGGAGTAGAGAAGCGATTGAGAACAAGGGATGAGAGCAAGTTTCGTGAGCAGTTTTGCCTTCGCCGAGTAGTGAGCGATAGAGAGCCCAATTGTGGGCGATTCGTCAGAACCTGGCTCATGTTGCAAGGGTTGCTCTCCCAATGATTGATTGCAAATGTTGAAACTCAAGGGTCACCTTCTCATCCTACGCTTGAAATTGTAGGCAAATAACATAGATAACAATGAGTTTGTCATTATCAAGAAATAACTTTGTTATTAAAAATAATAACATTTTTTGCTTTCCATAATTGAGAAAGAATAATAGCTCTAAAAATGCCACATAGAAGTTAAGCAAGCCAATGGAAAGGGTTACCAAAAATAGTCATTTTCCACAAAAAGGGTTTGGGGTGGAAAGGTTTGAAGAGGGAGGGCATCCATGTCTAAACATCTCTAGCACAAGGGCAAAACAAAAATATATGCTTAAAGGTCTCAGGTTTGGCATGTACATGGCATTTAAGATTTGAAACCATCTACAAGAGGACTTTGATAAATAAAACACCATAGAAAATGTGCAATTTTGGGCTCACGTTTGGACTCCCAAACTTGATTAAAAAAGCATACTAATGTATACATGATTCGTAAGCAATAAAACTAGTGGTTGAAAACTATCTTGGGCCTCTTTTATTTGTCTCTTATTTTCTCTTTGGTCTTACGCACCCTACAGTCCTGAAGGAACTCGACTAATTTATTCTTTATGGCCTCAGACACTGGCGCCCAGTTAGGACACCAATGTTCAGGCGCTTCTATCCATATTGGGCGCTCTTAACCCTTTCTTACCTTTACTCACTCTTTTTGGGTCTCTTTTATCTTTTGGGCATCTTTTTCACTTATGGGTTGGCCTTCCAGTTGTCAATTACAAAATTCAAACAAGGGAATCATATATATACTTAGTTACTTCTCAAAAATAAGGACCAAGCACTAAGCATTACTATTACCACCTAAACTTGCATCCAAAGGCACTAAAGCACTTCAAAGGCATCCATACAAGGGACAAGGGTTGCATCACTTCTGCATACACTGCATAGGAGGGGAAGTCTATTCTATTCCATCCACACATACTATACATTGCTACATTCTAGATCTAGCCCACTATCATTTGTGCAACTTGCACAAGGGCATCCTAGGGCATCATTTCTACACACACACAAGAACTACATGGGGTCTGAGATGTAGTGTAACACTCGGTAGTAAGTTCACTCTTCGGGTGACCGTCAGGGTCAGCCCAACTCCACATTTTGCATCTTTTTTATTAGATTTGATGTGGTTTGTGGACATGTGCAGGTAGTCATTCTGTTTTGTAGGTTACAGATACCCTCGGTGATCAAAGAGTGAATATCAAGCGACATATAGGAATCAACAGTGAAACCCTTGTGACATATAAGAAATCAGTTTCTAAGCATTTGCACGGCCACCAACGCCCAGATCTAGTCACCAGCACCCAGGTGCCTTTGCCCTCCCGTGGGCACCCCTGTCATGTTTGTTCTTGAGTTCCAAAATTTACAGTGAGCATTAACGACATTTTTTCCAACCTATTTCAACACTTTTACCTACCCAGATCACTTCCTAGTTCACTCAAAATCAACTAAGTCCTCCTCCCTCTCCATCTTGCTTAGGGTTTTACATTTTACATGCTTCATTGCTTGTGTCTTACTGTATATTTAGCATTTGTACATCATATATTATAATAGTTACTCTGCAATATAGATTTAATTCAAATTAAATTAAATCATTTGGTGAACCCATTGACTCAAATCCAACCTTCCCTCTAGGGATTTCCTTTTATGCCTATCACCCATAGTGGTCGTTTTGGTTCCTTTGAGTACATTGAGCTTCCTCCCTTTGTCCATAAGTTCTCTAAATCAATGGCCAAATCTTCTAATCCTTTTCTTAATTCCAACAATGTTCCTCTTGAAAACATTGAAACTTCTGATAGTGAACAATCATATGATGAGGACACCAACATTGATCAAGAGCAACTAGATAAGCTTACTAATTTTCATTTTGCCTTACGTGATCACCCTACACACATCCCACATGTCCTAAATGCTTTACTTGCTATTAAACATGCTCAAGATGTTGCCTCTCACCCTCTTGTAGGTTCCTCCTCGTTTACCATGGCCTCCACACAACCCCTTAACATTCCTACTTCCATTCCTACCACTACCCCTCCCCTCATTACTCCCAATACTTCCAACACACGACCCATGGTTCCTCTTCAGGCATTCATGACCTAGTTTCTTTATACTAGGATCTACAAATTCAAATCCGTCAACTACAACAAGCTACTTCACGTTCCTCTCCATCTCTTGATTCCTCATTACTCCTTCACACCCCTTTTGCACCCGCCATATTTTCTTATCCCCTTCCTCCTAACTTCATTACACCTAAGTTACCCACCTTCAATGGCCATGGTGACCCTCAGGAGCATCTTAGATCTTTCCATGTGGCATGTCTTGATTATGCAGATGACCATACATTACTAGCTAAGCTATTTCCTAGAAGTTTGCAAGATTATGCCATGCATTGGTTCTATGATCTACCTATTCATTTGGTAACTTCTTTTACACACTTATCCGATGTTTTCCTTTCTCACTTTTCCATCAATATCAGCACCAAGATATCTTATGCACAACTTGCTCAAATCAAACAAGGATCTAATGAGCATCTAGCTGACTATGTTTTACGTTACAAGAACAACCTAGCTAAGATGAAAAATGTACTAGCTGATTCTGAATTGCAAGATATTTTCATTCAAAGTCTCTTACCTCCACTTCAAGAGAGTGTTATCTTTGAGACCTCTCCATCCTTTGATCAATTATGCCATACACTTAAAATGCGTGAAGGAAAACTTTTATCTATGGGAAAATTGAAATACTATGACAATGCTTCATCCTCATCCTCTAATCGATTTCAAGATAAATCTACTTTCAAACCATCTCCTAAGCCCACTGAAGAAAAAGCCATTGTTAATGTTGTTTCTACACCTGAAAAGCTTCAATTGCAACCTCCAAAGCATACTTTTACCAAATTACCCTACGCACCTTGATTTCTATTGCCTCAACTTATTAAAAGCAATCTTATTACTCTTCCACCAATGCTCAATCTTGATCCCTCTCACCCTTGTGGCCGCAACTATGATGAAAATGCATGATGTGACTATCACCAATGTGTTGGGCACTCTACTGATCACTTGTTTTAAACTCAAACATATTATTCAAGATCTCATTGATAATAATGCAATCGAGCTCCCTGAGCCATCTACTTCTAAGCCGGTTAATGATAATAAAAAGATAAAAATATTTAATGACCCTTTTCCCAAACATGACAAGCAAGCTACCAATTCTTCTGCCAACCATACATATCGTGTTGTGCCTCCTCCTTCATGGCCTCTTGATTTCCTTGTTGCTATTTCCGATGCATCACCGCCAGTCATTACATTCTTGGATCATGATTATCACGCTACATTCTCTTCTGATTCCTTGCATATCAATGCTTCTATTGGTTCCTATACTGTCAATAATACTATGATCTATCCATCAGCTCCTACAAACATATGCACTATTGCACTCCTCCTAGCTATCAAATGGCCACTGTCTAGTGTCACATTTTCAGTTCCTAAGTCTTTTGGCTATGTCAAGCTTCCCGTTACGATTGGACCCCTTACTATGTTTATACCATTCACGATTTCATCTTCAATCAAAGGTTGTGACATGCTCTTAGGTCTCTCTTGGCTCTGCGCTGCCCAAGCCATCCCTTCCATGAACCATTTATGTCTCAAGTTCATCCACAATAAACAACTTGTTACTATCAAAGGTTCCACCATGCACACCATTGCCTCAGCCTAATTTTGTCGATGCACCAATCATGACATCTAGGCTTCATATGCCTCTCAAATCTAAAGCAACCTCTGCACCTAGCTCTCCTATTCACACATGACCTACATCACGACCTTTTCATCTTCATCGGTCCATTATCCCACATCATTGGCCTAAGTCCCCTACTTGAAAATCCCCTTCACATAGGTGTTCACTACCTCCTACACCACATAGGTCTCATTCATGTGCACATAAATACCCTCCTACACCACTGATCTTAGAGCATTGTCACATGCCTTGGTCTCCTCAGATATCGGGTGGAGGGCCCTCACCCTTCACTATCATCATATAGCCTTTTATCCCTTACACACTTGGGGGGCATCGTGCTTTCTTCCCCCCTCCCATCACTATCAATTCTCCCTAGTGTCTACTACTACACTTTGCGCTCCGTGCATCATAACTAATCTTCCTACACACTCTCACACCCTTTGATACACACATTGTATCGTCATTACCCTATGACGCACTCTAGTTCCATGGTTCATACTTGACTGTTGAGGGTCTAATTCTGAAATGAACCTCACATCCACTACACTTTCACGCTCTATGCTTCATGATACATCTTTCTACAATATATTCACACAACACATTACCCGATGACACACTCTTGTTCTATGGTTCATTCTTGACTGTTGAGGGTCTCTATAAATGAACCTCATCTCATACACATCCATTAGGGGGCATGCTACTCCTATCATCTTCACATTTTGCATACTGCACCATCACACTCATACACAAGATTTGCATATCTTGGTTGCATTTACTCTTGCTAGCTTATTCTATTTACATGTTACACTTTATTTTCCATGCTAGATGGATTCTTAGTATGTCATCATCTTTATATATATACACATGCACGTTCACTTGGTATTTTGAGGTGAATGCATATATCTTACAGGTTTTTACATGCTGCAATGATGTTTGGCACTGTACCTTTTACCATTCCCACTGAGGCTCCTTGGGGCATCTACTTTCACTACTACCACATTCTACACACTTCAGGTTCTATTGCTACATTATTCACTATTTCTCATTACAAGTTACTTTACTTCTTCGTTGATTTATACATGCCTTGACATACTATTTATCTTTCTAACATGCTAATGGGTGCTTCATGTGTAGCATTTTCCTTGCAAGACTATATAAAACCATGGTTATCTGTCACATTTTTCTTGATCTTGTTTGTTATTATATGTATTGTTTGTGGGCTATGCCCTATGTCTTTTGTGATCATTATATGATTTTAGACGCTTCAGCCCTGATTGTCTTGTGACATTGTGAGCGATGTCCCGTGTTTGAAACCCGATTTTCGTTGTCTATCTTGTTTTCACACTTGATTGTTACATTGTCTTCTTTTGCATGCTAGCTACTTTTACTACTAACATATTTTACTAGCCCACTTTGTTTGCATGTGCCTTGGTTTCTACCATGCACATCCCCTACCCCCTGCAGGTATCCACTTCAGATCAACATCAGGTCCTCTCCTTTGGGCCGCATTCTCCTACTATCGTCACATGCACCCCAAACGAGGGGGACATACATTGGGTGAACAAATCACCCCTACAATAAACTCAGAGCTACAGTTCAGATCAACACAATACATAAAAACACAGGCATACATAGTCACATAATGAACCAGAAATTAGACTTGGACTTCACACACATAGAGCAGACACTAGCACCTAGACCTAGACACTAACACCTAGGCACTCCTGTCCTCCCTAGGTGCTAATGTCCTGGGGGAAGAAACAATCAATTTCTCAGTACAACACAGTCTTCAACAGTTTACAGAGTAGTTCTACAGTAACAGGCATTGGCCTTCAGTCACATAATACATTCTATATCCTACAATCATAATTGGAAATTTCAGAACAATTCAAACAATTTGGAAAAAAATCAAATCGACATACCATCTATAGTGGTGCTTATTGGGTAGAGTCATGGAAGGAGAGTAAAACCAAACCTCTCTCCCCAACACTTGCTCTTTGGCATGAGATCACCCAAAAAACTAGCACTTGGTATGAGATCACAAAAAAAACTCACACTTGGCGTGAGATCACCCAAAAAACTCACTCTCAGCATGAGATCGCCCAAAAAAATTACTCTTGGCCTGTCACCTTTTAGCATTCAAATCAGCAACTTCAAGCAACATGACACTTTTCTATCTTTTACTCTCTTACATATCAGGTGCACACTTTCCTTTTTACACACTTTTACACTCTTTACATACTTATACACATGTTTCTCTGATCTATCATATACAAAACTTTGACTACTTTCTTTCTCTTCTTTTGCAGGTTCATCCTTACAAGAAGCAACTCACACAAGTTACAACTAGCACACTACAATGCACATGCTTCACCCCTAGGGTCCACTTCCCTTTCCTAGTCTCCACACTTCACTTTGCAATCACTCCACGCTTCACTTGTTCACTCGGCACGCTATCACCAACACTCTTTTCCACATGATCATAAGGTACGCATATCTCTTATCTACTTTATGTTATTGAGTATTCACTCAACAACATAAAGTGGGGGTAAATGTAGAGCACTTGGGTACATTTCTAGGTCCAAAAAGCATACTAATGTATATATGATTCCTAAGCAAGAAAACTAGTGGTTGACAACTATCTTTGGCCTCTTTTCTTTGTTTCTTGCTTTCTCTTTGGTCTTACACACCCTACAACCCTGATGAAACTTGACTTGATTTATCCTTTATGGCCTTAGACACTGGCACCCTAGTTAGGGCACCAATGCCTAGGTGCTTCTGTCCATACTGGGTGCTCCTGACCCTTTCTTACCTTTACTCGCTCTTTTTGGGTCTCTTTTATCTTTTGGGAATATTTTTCACTTATGGGTTGGCCTTCTAGTTGTCAATTACGAAATTCAAACAAGGGAATCATATATATATATATATATATTACTTCTCAAATATATAAGTTACCAAGCACTAAGCATTAAGCATTATCATACCACCTAAGCTTGCATCCAAAGGCACTAAAGCACTTCAAAGGCATCCATCTAGCATCCATACAAGGGACAAGGGTTGCATACTTCTGCATACACTGCATAGGAGGGGAAGTCTATTCTATTCCATCCACACATACTATACATTGCTACATTCTAGATCTAGCCCGTTATCATTTATGCAACTTGCACAAGGGAATCTTAGGGCATCATTTCTACACACACACACACAAGAACTACATGGGGTTTAAGATGTAGTGCAACGCTCGGCAGTAAGTTCACTCTTTAGGTGACCGTCGAGGTTAGTCTGACTCCACATTCTACATCTTTTTTTATTAGATTTGATGTGGTTTGTGGACATGTGCAGGTAGTTATTCTATTTTGCAGGTTACAGGTACCCTTGGTGATCAAAAAGTGAATATCAAGTGACAGACAAGAATCAACAACAAAACCCTTGTGACACATAAGAAATCTAATTCTTTAGCATTTGCACGCCACTAGTTTCCTAGAATCCAGTCACCCAGGCGATGCCTTTGCCCTCCCATGGGCATCCCTTCTTAGATGTCATTCTGAGTTCCAAAATTTATAGTGAGAATTAACAACGTTGTTTCTATCTTGTTCAACAATTTTACCTACCTAGATCACCTCCAATATGTTTCCAAATCAGCTAAGTCCATCTATCTCTCAATTTGGCTTAGGGTTTTATATTGCCCATGTTTCATTGTGTGTGTCTTATTATATATTAACATTTGTACATCATGTATTATAGTAGTTACTCTATAATATATATTTAATTCAAATTAAATTAAATCAATAAATGCATTCATGTAGAAATTTAACTAACATTTTTTTTAAGTTGTTACTTGGTTTTTAATAATTTATTTTTTGTGAGTGATTCACAAGAGGTGTCTAGTAAAATTATTTCATTACTCATGGATCTTTACAAAAACCAAAAAAGGAAATCAATGAATTATATCTATTACTTAAAAATAGAGTAGACACACACACACAACTAAAAATTCATATATTATATCTATTACTTTAAAAATAGATATAAAGGTGCATAATATGATTTACAAGTTTACAAGTGTAATTTCAAAATAAGTGTTCAGAAGTATTAGGTCTATTACACATAGGGAACTTGGGGTGAGGAATACCAATATGAGTAAATCTCTCATGATGGAAAAATCCTAATAGAGTAAACACCAAAAAAGACAAGTTTAGGCTCAATCTTAGAATCCCAAATCTATTAGGATGGGTAATCCACATATGAGGAAAATATTTAAGACTCCACTAATTGTTGAGCTCGTCAAGAGCCAAGGAACAGGGAATTCTTATTTGATAAAACAACCAAATCAAGCAACGTTTGAAAGGAGTCACAATTTCATGACCATTTTTCCCACTAGTTAATAGGCGGATAAAGCCCTAGTTTTTGCATC
Organism: Taxus chinensis; assembly: GCA_019776745.2. Taxonomy (NCBI): domain Eukaryota; kingdom Viridiplantae; phylum Streptophyta; class Pinopsida; order Cupressales; family Taxaceae; genus Taxus; species Taxus chinensis. The sequence continues at coordinate 350,804,154 of CM034147.1, read as the reverse complement.
ATAATATTTGGCATAAACTCCTAAATGCAAATGATAGCTCTTATGGTATATCATAAGCAATAATCTTGTATTATTTCTACAACATAAGCCAAGAAATCTAGTCACGAGAAGAAATGTGGTCTTCCATTATATAGATGCCTTTCTTTAAGATCCAAAGAACCTTTACACCGACAGTATTAGATTTTTAGAAAGGATCATGATATATTGAATTTGGTAAAGGTTTCAGGATATCGAATAAGCAACCTTGAGACTATTACCTATTATTGCATGTGCACACCTATAAAAAATTAAAGAATTATAAACACAAATATGATCAAGGTAGAATGACTACACATATATTAAGTTCAAATGTGATGAAGGGTCAATGCCCCTTTAGGTAAGAATATTACAATGAATCTTCCAGTCTACTTTCACACATACTCTTCAACTTCTTATATATATAAATGTAAGGATGTTTAGTATAAGAAGGAATCTCTATCTTTAGGGATAAAATCTAAAAATAGACAAACCCTATTTGAAGGATAACCAGTAAAGATATTATTATTTATAAGTGACTTATAAATAAGTATGGATAATGATGTACACATGTGCACTTTATCCATAAAGTATATAATACAAGTGTATCTTAGATCATACAAAAGTGTATATCTTAATATAGACTTACATCCCCCTTAAGATGTACTATGTAAAGGAAAAGACAAAGTGATATATACTAGCCTGAGTAAGCTTAAAAGAATTAACATGATATGTACAACAACATTCTCTCTTAAGAGAAACTTAGATAAAATAAGAAAGATGAAGTAAAACTTCATATATGCGTATTGACAACTAGGGGAGGTTAGGTACCTATCAACAATAAGTACAAATAACATATTGCATGAAATAGTGAGTGCAGATAGTGCAAAACTGTACAATAACATTGCCACCAAGAAGTAGTGTAAATATTTTCTCTAAATGACGATTAGAAGTAGTGCATACATTCACAATAACATTAAAATTCATGCGTATACGTGCATAAAAATGATCACTATATCAAAATTCAGAGGTATAATGCCATAGAAATGACCACTAGATCACAACTTAGAGGCAATATAATCACATGCATATCTACATAATATTAAAGTTTATGGCTATTCTCCAAAGTCATTGTAAACAACCATAAGATATACACCCACATACATGTGTATATGATAAATCAACAAAAGCTTGAAATAGAGACATTACACAAATTTGTAACACAGATTTATAACACAAGTAGCATGACTACCTATTTAGATAAAACATTCTGGCGTGAATTCACCAATTTGACTCTCATCCACAGTGATACCACAAACACTAGCTCTCAACAAGTCTACTTTAATGCTAAACAAGTCTACTTTAATGTTAAGCACAGGTTATGGTTTGGATTCAGAGATTAGTTAACTTACATAACAAGTATATTTTAATGTTAGCAATAGTATAATTCAATCAATTCAATAACTTGATTGATACGCTTGTCTATAAATAGTGTATGGATAAGTGTGCATCAGTTAGTACATTATCCACAAACTATATTCAATGAATACTACAAAGTACATCTTAATCACATATAATATTGTATGGTTAATTAAATGCACTATATTGTATGGTTACTTAAATGTGCTAACATCCCCCTTGAGATGTACTTTAATGAAGGGATGGACAAAGAAATCATTGAACTATCCCCTTTGACAACACCTTTCTTCACTCATAAATGTTACTTGATTTGAACAAATTAGGGCTCAATTAAGGACTTTGTGAAGATTTCTACAACCTTATCATATGTTTAATAAAACTTAAAATCAACAACATTGTCTTGTATCAGTTGTTGAATATAGTTGTAGACACTCAAATTTGGCAATTTACTCTTTAACATTGTTGGTTTTGACAATGCACTCTTGCTAAGACAAACACACTCTTTATCTCCCCACTCAGTACATCTCGAGGTATCTTTTCTAACTTACTTAGTCATGCACAATGATATGTCAATAGTTTATGAGAATCAAATGCATAAAAATAATAGACAAAATTCACTTGACAAAATGTAACCTTCATTTTTTATGTTTCTCATCCTTATGCAAAAACATCTAGTTTGGTCTAATTATGATATCTGGTCATGGATGGCTTGTATGATATTGAACCGACATATCCTTTATCTTTGATTTCAATTTCACATTATTCTTTGGATCATTTACTTCCCTAGGGTCAGCCTTTCCTTGATAATTCACCTTTGGAACCCTATATAATAAAGTTAAACTAGCCTCATTTAAGAATGGGGAAATCATATGGCACTACATTAACATAGTCTCTTATAACACTCGCAAAAGGAACCCAGGACTCCCTAAATCTTGACAAAGCTTATATATATTCATTAATGCACTAATCACTACATGTTAGAAGCATCATGCCAAGTTAAGGAATTAATTTATCTCATTTGCAAGCATCTAAACATATTCATTTCGAGTATTAGTAAGAGCCAAACTCAACTCAAGCATTGTCAAGGAGTTCTCAATTGTCAAATCTAGTTGCATTCATTCAAATATCACATGATAGGTGGATAATGGCATGCGGTTTAAGGCATCTTCGGAGTAGTGTCGACATAGGCGGTGTAATGATTACACTTCAACCCAATTAATGTTTGTTTTGCATGGTCTCCCATCCATAACATTTGAGAGATTACTTAGGATGTTCACATGGCCTCACAACATGATCAACAGTTAGGGTTTGATAGCAACAAACATATATAGGAAGGTGAAACTCCTATGAAGTTACATATCCAAATTCAGAGTAAGCCCAACACTATACAATAGGTTTGAGATCATACAGACAATCCTAGTAGAGTTGTAAGGTCATGTACTAGGCCAGTTTCCAACTACAATTTCACTGTTAAGGCGTTATAAGGTTTATATCTCTTAGTTCCAACACTCTACATATCCAAAACTTCCAAAATCCATGTGTAATCAGCTAAGTGCACTCATCCCCCTATGTTTTCAAGTTCATATCATGTTGTGTACATTAGCTACAAGAATCAATGTGTTGATATGATATCAAATACTTGATGTTAGAAGTAAATTAATCAGAATAACCCCTTGTAGCTCCATTTACATCCTTTTAGCGTGTTTAGCTGACTAAAACCTAGTATAGTCTAATAAGGGCGTAAATTGGTGACTCAATCTCACATCAACCTTAGTTACCTTATAGTTCCTCTTTTCCATCTTGTTGTATGATTCTTCTTCTAGGCCTACATATTCTATTTTTAGTCACAATAATGGATTCCTCTCATGATTAGACCATATCATTCCTTGGATATCTAAAGAAAAACCCCACATGGATGTGCTCCCTAAAGTTTTTCATAATTCTCGGATACATCCCAATAAACCTTTTGAGAATGTTTAATCTATTCTTCAAAAGGTCCTCTCTATCAATATTGATGATCAAACTATTACAACTCCTCCTCAAACACTAGTTAAAAATGGACTTATTCTATATGTTCAAGTCTTATGTGCAAAACTTTGGTCAAGCGTGTCCTTATTGACACAACATTGGGCCTCAATGTTTACAACCTCTCTTTTATCCATGGTTTAGGTCTCTCTATTAAGGGTGTTTCTCCTTCTCATTGTAGTATTCATAGATTTGACAATGTCCCTCATAAAGTATTTGGTTCTATCACCATTTTAATCACTATCAACCCTAAGAAATTTAACACTCTAAGTTATGTTGTCCTCGATGATCCTAGCTATAACATCCTCCTTAGGATCCCTTGGTTACATGTTACATACATCACCTTAGCATCCACTAATCTAACATTTTATCATCAAGTTTTTACTCATAGTTACGAATGGGACCCTTCCCCTTTTAAGTTTTTTGTTTTATAGAAACAACCATCCATTAAAAATCATAGCCCATATCTTCCTGTTGTTCCACCTAGACGTCAGTTTACATGTTTAGCTTGTGCTCCACACATTACATTGAAATAATTACTTTAGTGTAATCTCGTGTCTCTCCCTCCATCATTTGAGGTTCATATAAGAAAGCCTCAAATTAAAAATTTCAATGTTAATGTTTACCATGATTACCATAGATGTATTGGTCACCTTAGTGATCGGTGTATCTAACTTTTTCACATTATTCAAGATCTTATTGAATCCAATGCAATTAAATAGGATGAGCCCACTAAATATTCTAAGCCAACCAACAATAATTCCAAATTGAAAATTTTCAATGATCCACTTTCTAAGCATAACAACGATAAATCTCCTTCTAAAGTGCATAATACTTATCATGCACTTCCCCACCTCCCTCTTATGATAACCCTTTAGATGTAATGATTGACATTGTCAATTACATATTATATCCTACATTGATTATCAATTTTGATGGCTTTGATATATATTACACACTTAGTTATGATACTCCATACATTCGTATCTCTACTAATCAAGTACATATACGTGGTGTTTTGGTTGATCCACATAATAAGGATAATGTCTATGTAGACGCACATTAATCATATTATGAATATCATCACTATCCTAAGGACACTTCAAAGTTTACAATCGTAAATCTTCATTTACCCACACAAATCCCATTTATCCTACCCTAACCACTCATAACCACCCTATCTTAATTAACATACCCATCCTAACCCCCTATCCTCTCACAACCCAAATCCATAACCTCTCACCGTTCACCTAACAAACTAAAACCTCATATGGCAAGTGGTTTCATTTATTTCCCATCTTTTCCTATGTTGGTTTGTAACCTCTGCAGACAAATCGACAGTGATCCATAATCACCGTGTTTTCCAAATTTCTCATTATTAATGAAGTTAATGTACTAGCTACTAAAGAAACTAGCAACTCAGAAATGATGGAGGGTTTGTGTTACCTCAGATGTGATATGAGCGCTAGATGGTTGATTTTCATTGCAACTTGATATACTTGCAAAACTAGAACAAAGATGGATTAGGTAGATATATGTAGGGGTTTCTCGACAATGCGGTTCCAAGAACCGATTAGCTTCCTTTTGCGGATGTCAACCCCCATTTGCTTGGAAAGAGTGATGTAAAGGATGAAATTGCATAAACATGCAAACATGAATACCACTAAATATGGAAAGATGATAGAAATTGATTTAAAAGCTAATTAGATGGAAATAAATGTAAATTGACTGTTACCTGGTCTAGGTCGATGATGACCTAGACTACATAGAGGCAGGTTGATGGGGACCTGCGATGATAGATTTGGATTGTAGGATGAATATGCAAACTTGAAGGGTCTAAATGCCAACTAAAGGATGACAAGATCGTATGTTTGTTGTGAGTAGTCTGGAGGGAGGGACCAAGGGCATAAAACTCCAAGAAACATATCAAACAATAATAGAAGATATATGTTTGAAAAAATGGACCTAAATCGATGGCGATCTGACTAGGTCGGCGCTGACTGTAGTAGAATTGGATGAAGAAAAGGATAAATGGTTGAGAAAGAGATACTAAATAGAAGGAAAGAAGCTAGTTTTATAGGTTTGATGATGACTAGGCTGGGTTTCCACCGATTGTGGGGAAAGTTTCTCAAATGGGCTATTTTTTGTGCTTTTGACAGGATTTTTGTGTTTTTAAATATTGGTCGAATGTTTTAAAGCATGTAGGCAGAATTGGGTTGCTTGGGGATTAATTTAAATTAGTTAGGGCATAAAATAGATGGGAGAAAAGCTTAGAAAATAAAAGGGATGAATTTAGGATAAACACATCCTAAATGGCAAGATGAAGGGTATTAATTAATTAATAAGAATAAATTAATTAATAGGAACAAGGATTAATGTGGATAAGATAATTGGGCATGTAAGATATTAAATGATTAATTAATTAATGACACTTAATTAATTAATGGGGATTAGATGGGAATTTAATTAAAGGAAGGGGGATAATTAAATAAATATGTGCACGTGGGCGATGAGGGTATAGATACCAAATTTAGGTGTCTACATTTTACCCCTTTTTGTTGAGTGGTTTGGGCCAAAAAGACGTGAGACAAAAATGATGAGAGTTAGATGAGGATAAAAGGAATTGATGATGAGCTCCCCCTCAAACAGGGGATTGATGATGTCAAGGGAAATCGATGATGCGTTTAAAAAAGGTAGATGAAAAAGGGCGGGTGGGTGAAGAAAAGATGGATAAAATGATTACCAAGGTAAGATTCCCTAGGAAAAAAGGATTTCAATAATGATGAAAACTATGGCGGTGACTCCAATATCACATCGGTAGGGGACAATTGTGGTCTCAACGGAGACGAGCTACAACGTTCTACGGACTAGTGAGTGAGTGAAGATCACTGTAGTATGGATGCAGGTCAGGATGACCAACAGGTCATATGAAAGTCATAAAATTATGCACAACTATATGTGAAAGGGTATGCAAAACCCTTTCTACACGAGAAATCGAGCAATAAGGTATACATTCACAAGGGACGAGGATGAATGATATGGTGCCTAATGGGACACGAAAAAAAGGTTGATAAGGAAAAATGAAAAAGCGAGTGATGAAGTAATATGCCCCAAAGGAGGAAGGTATGGCCACAAAGGAAAAAAAGGAAAAATTCAAATATGCCCCAAATGGGGAAAGGTATGGCCTCAAAGGCAAAAAAAGGAAAAAGGTATGCTCCGAGAGGAGAAAAACATGGCCATAAAGGTGGACTTTGACAAAAAATAATGGTGCTCCAAGGACGGGAACGAATATGGCCACACCAATGGCCTTGATATAATGAATGTAATGCCAAAATGGGAAGATGAGTATGACCTCAAAGGAAGGATTCGTGCGTGGATTGGATAGGATCATAAAGTAAAATTCCTAAAAAGAGGAGTGATTATGGCCATGGGTGTGGAATTAGGGATATATATGATTAACATGCCCAAAGGAAAAGGAGATGGCCACAAATTTGGACTTAGAGTGTTATAATAGGATTAAAATTCCTGAAGGAAAAAATAAATGGCCACAAATGTGGACTTGAAGAGTTAAATATGCCCAAAGGAAGAGTGATTATGGCCACGGGGTGTGGAATTAGAGAGTATGTATGCTCAAAGGAAGAAATAGTTGAAAATATTGTATGAAAATTTCCCAAAGGGAAAATAGAGATTACCACAAGTTTGGACTTAATGGTCAACAATAAATGATGCCCTAGAAAGGGATGCAAGAAAGAGGGGAGAAATCCAAAAATGGTTAGTGTTAAGGCCATTCAATGACGACTAAGGCCAATCGACGACGACCCAAGAAAGTCGATGACGACCAGGTGTCGGTGGGCTATATGAGCCCCAGGGTTGGCTGATAATGCTCATTTTCACACACAAAGTTAACTAGAGAGAATAGAGCAAGAGAAGAGAGATTGGGAAAATGAAGGCCGTCAGAGTTACAAGGAAACACCAGAGGGTGCGGATGATGGTGAGTAACAAAACTCAGGCTGGTTTTTTATTTAGTTTAATGTTTTATTTATTTTTTTGCATTTTTTTGTAAAAAGTGGTTAATGCTAGGGGCAGTTGGCGGTGACCTAGGTGGGTCGTGTTGGTCGTCAAAAAGGACTTTAAGGAGAACAACAATCAGGGGACAGAAAGTCCCTCCTCTTGAATGGGAGAGGTTCCCTTATTTAAAGACAAAGCTTATTTACATATGTATAATGCATAGTTTTGATGGGGAACTTGGATATCATGAAAGTGTTTAAACTAAATGGATCTTCAATACAAAAGTACAGAGGAATGAAGTATCATAAATGAGCAGAAAGGCACTCTCAAGAATTATAGACAACAAAATAATTCCTTATGCATGCCAGAATGAAATTATTTGGAACGAAACCATTTGCATTTGAGACAATAAGATGTTATTTCAAAGACACAAAGTTTCGGAAATTACATCTACAAGAATACAAAGCTTCTTGAAGTAATATAGACAAATGATTCAAAAATATTCAACAGATAGCATTGAAAGAACAAGACTAGATAGACAGGGAAAGAAAGATCTTTTGTATTGATTACTTTGTTACTCCTTACACTTTTCAAAAATAAACCAAGTTCCAGCCTCTTCAAAATGGCGTAGAGAGCCCATTATATAACTTTACAAATTAGTTATAATTGGTAACTACTTCTTTTAACTAAAATGCTTAGTTAAGGGGATGCTTGAAACAAAACCCTCAACTAATTACAATGAGACGGATTTGAGAAGGAGAAGCTGAAAAGAAAAACAATTGCCTATTGCTGAGGAGGGCCCACCGACTTGAGGATCCGTTGTCTAAAATTTTTTAATGCTTCTGCTATGTATCTGCCTCGTGGGACCGATGTGTTGGCAGTAGCTTGAGTCCAAGATCCTAGAAATTTCTCCATCTCCTTATCAAACTTGATGTGCGTATGATATTCTTTATTAGCTTCCTCAATGGTAGATTGAAGAGAGCAAATTTCCTTTATCTTCTCTTTGGTCATCGAGTCCTCCTTGAACAGATTTTCCTTAACAAATGCCCTGAATTGAGTTTTAATTTCCTGAAGGGAGAAAGGAACACCTGAAGTTTCATTGTGAAGGTGACAGTAGATATCCTTGAAAGTGGATACAACACATGCTTTGAAGGCTTCTCCCTTTTGCCAACTGTTCCTCAATTCTCCTAGAGCCTCCTCCAACACTTTTATTTTCCATTCCACACTAAAAACCCATGACCTTGACAAATTATCTTTGGCATTATCAAAAAATTTACTTGCCATTAGTATATTTTCATCAGTCTGTCCCACCAGGTGTAGGTCTACTATGCAGCCACTCCAAAGTTTAAGTTCTGTATCCATATTTCCAATTGCGGAGGAGAGATTTTGTTGTAGATTAGTTACCTTCTCATTGATTTTGAAGGCTTCTCCAATGAAATTCAAACCTGCAATGATCATATCATCTACCATGGCTTCCATAGCTCTCCCGTAAATGGAATACCTGTGTATGTCTTTGATGCTATGGACTTCATCTTGACTAAGAATCACAGGTGGTGGAAGAGCAGTTAGTGGGGTAGGATCCAAAACCTTGTCCTTAGACATCAATGACTTGATGAAACAAAAAAGCACTTGAGCTTGCTCCTCTAGCTGCTCTATAGTTTGCTTGCCTTTTTCTACTCTTCCAATAACTCTAGTTACTATTTCCTGGAGATTATGTATTTCACTTTCAGGAGTAGATTCTCCCATTGAGATCCTAAAAAGTTCTAGATCAGAGGCCAGTAAGTTTTGTTCTACCTTATCAACCTTAGGCTTTGCTACCTCAAGAAATTGCTGGCCTTGGGCATCTGTCACTATCCTTGAATTTGTTTTAGCTTTATTTGCAGGAGCAGAAGGAGTAGTGCCCAACAAGGCAGCTATAACATCAAAATTAGGCCCTGTCAATCGAGAAGAAGACTTCCTCTTCCTAGTATCAACAAAAGGTTGCACCCATGCAAAAGTGGAGGAAGAAGGAGGAGCAAGAGAACCAAGAGTAAGAGATGTGAGTGGAGTAGATGAGGCTTCTTGGACAAAGGAATCAATGGTACTTGGAGGCTCAGTGTCATGAATTTCCTTCTCTTTATCCATTATGGCTTTTGAAGCACCTGCAGGGACTGAAACTTCACTATCCTCACTTTCACTAAGAACAATGATGTTCTCTGGCCCCGAAGGTAATTCTGAATGTTTCAACAGGGGATCTTCCTCAATAGGCTCCTTTTTGACCTCCTTTACCTTCTTCTAATATACCTGAGTAGATGAGGAAGGGGTGGATGATTCAGGTTCTTTACTTGATGAAGGAGGAGTTTATGCAGGTACCTCTGAGCTAGGTGTATATGACTCCTTCCTCGGTGTTGAAGTGTCTTTGGAGGAAGACTCTCCTGAATTCTTCCTTAGCTCTCGAACCCTTCTGTCAAACCAGACCTTGGTTCTTACCAAGACAGGGGCTAGGATTTCAGCTAAATCATCTTTCTCCCTTTTAAACCAATCTATATCCTCTAAGGGAGTATGCTTGATCACAGTATCATATTCATATGACAATAGGTCTGCGTTGTCATCTTGAAGCCATTCAGGAATCTGATATAGGTTGAGCTCTTTTATGAGTTGGAGGGAGAATCTACATAATGCCTCCATCTTACCTCAAAGTCATCTGTGCAATCAGCCCAGTAGTCCTCAGTATCTGCTCTGTGATGATAGTTGATTATGAGATTCAGCTTAATGAATTTCTTCGAATCAAAACAGGTTTTGGGCCTAAAGAAGTGGACAGTGATGGGGGCAAGGGCTCTTTCTATGTTCTGGGCATCCAAAGTTGTTTTGCATGTATAGTTACCCAAAGATATGGGGAAATGCAACCTAGAGATTTTCTGGTCCTTGCAGGTCTTATGCAACTTATCCAATTGTTTGCATACCTCAATCAGAGCCATCTTATCATTACAAAATATAGGGAGCTTAAGAGGAGTGCTCTCGTAACTGGCTAACCTGATATACGATAACCTTCTGAATTGAATGAAGAAAGCTCCATACTTTTCTATTAGGTTCATGACTTCATCAAAAAATCTTCTAGCAGTATCACTCTTTAGAAGCCTTGCAATGTACATAGTGAAAGCATCATTCACCCTCCTGAAGTTGTGATTGCTAGTGTCAAGGGTGAACTAAGGGCAGTAAGCATAGATGGGATCACCCTTCTGACCCTTAATGTATGTGAAACCAAACCATTGTCTAGATACTGCTAGGGTATACATAAGATAAGAAGTCATGTACAACTTCTTGGTTTGTTGTACATTGGATAACTGCTCTGTTAAATTCATGAAAATGATCTCTACCCAATAAATGTTCTGGGTACCTTCACAGACGATGTTGATGAGCGGGCACATCCAAAAAGTGAAATTCACTGGTAGAGGGTAAGCCCATGACACGAGCCAACAAGATGATGAAATCAGATAGCTCTTCATTGAAATCAGCCCTAAATAGAGCTTTGGAAAGTCGAGATGCCCCCTTTTTAGGGTTCTTCAACCACGAATTTGCTACCCTTGATTTGTATTTCTCACTGTCTTGCTCGAAGAGAGTTTGTGCTTGAGTTTGAGAGATAACCATGGAGTTGTCCATTTCGGGGATCCGTAGGGCATCTACAATGGCAGCATCATCTAGTTTAGTGATTAGCTCTCTGTGTACATTAGTCAATTCAGTCGTGTCGGGGTTGAAGTGAGCTCTATAGGTGAGTACAGTGTTAGCACACTGTACCAAGATAGGGAAACCTGCAACAAATGTAAGGTCACTATCATTGATCATTTGCGCCATAGGAGAGGGATTTGGGTCAGTCAGCCTGCTCCAGAAATCACCGAAATCTAGGTGATTAACCTCATTATCCCCAATATCGGGAATGGAAGACTCTAGTGGAGAAACATGCTCTTGGACTTGAAACTTGATCTTCATATTGATTGTGTACAGAGAAACAACCCTTACAGCTCAAATCTGTAATAAAAATGCAAGGAAAATGGGGACGCGAGCAGACGGTTTTAATTGCAAGGATATGAGCGAATGACAACAAGTAAGTAGTGTGCAAAATGCGTAGAGGGTAGTCCCATTAAATAGCTATTTTAGGAGAGAGAAGGTCATAAATGTGCATTAAATTAATATGCACCGAATCAAAAGGAAAGCATAGGGTAGACCAGAAAAAATTAGCCTGGATGGCCTTTGGTACATTTGGGAAATGAGGGATGTGAAAGCGCGATTTGGCCGATGCGGGGACAAAATGCACAAACACTTTTGGGACAAGTATGACCAAAGTACGTGAAGGGCCCGATGTGGCCGATGCGGGCGATCGAGGAACAAATAGTCCTAGTGAACTTAGAACATTTGGAACAAAAAGTTCCGACAGACCTGAAAGCTAATAAATTCAGAGAAAACGGCTGATCGGGGAATAGAGAGCCCTAAAGAACTTAGGACACATGAGACAAAAATGTCTGAAAAAACCCGCAAATCACTCAAATAACTCAAAAAATGTGAAATTTTTCTAACTCCTCAACTTTTCTCTTCACAAGAACATCATAGAAAGGTGTTAACTCAAAAAATTTCAATTTTTGACTTTTGAAAGAGGGGAAATTTTGAGAGGACAATAGCTGGCTCTTTCAGGGGATGACTTGGCTGGATTCAAAGAATGAGAAAAGGAAAGAACTCTCTGAAAACTTAGGGGAAGAAGACCAATGCCTTATCCATTAGGCCACAGAGTCAAAAGCAAACCAATACAGAAAACAACACCCTAAACAAAGAAAGAAGACACACCAAAAATCAAGGGAAGGAAAACACACACTATACACAATATACAAAAGACCTCCCATCCACCTAAGAATTAAATAATTTCCGGTACTACCCACTATAATGAAGTGGGAGAGAAGAACCATCCATGTAATCAAGGTAGAAAGAATTATCACTAGCAAAGTGCCTAATCTTGAAAGGTCCGAGCCAAAGAGAATCAAACTTTCCATGGCTACCACGAGGTTCATTTCTTTTATCCCACAACAAAATGATGTCTCTGACTTTGAAATCCTGGGACCTGGCCTTCTTATCAAACAAAGATTTTACTTTATGTTGGTGAGCAGATAGTCTATCAGCAACCTGCAATCTGTCTTCATTCAACTTATGAAGATACATGATCCTTTTATCTAAAGAATCATTGAAGCTGGTGTCTTAAATAGCTTTCATTAAATACAAGGCTGGTAGCTCCACTGTTACTAGTAATTTGGCTTCCATGCCATACACCACCTGAAAAGGGGGCATCCCAATAGCCCTTTTAGGTGTAATCTTGTCCACCCGAAGAGCACCATAGAGTTTCTTGTGCCAGTTCCTTTGAGACTCATTAACCAGTTTTCTCACTATAGCCACCAAATTTTTTTTTGTTGACTCTTCCTATCCATTCCCTTGGGGATAATAATCATAAGATTGAGCCACGGAAATGCCATATCCATAACAAAAATCCATCATTTCAGCAGAAGAAAAATTTGAAGCATTATCAGTCACAATCTTGTTTGGCACACCAAACTTTACCAAGATGTTCTCTTTGATAAAATTACATACTACTTCAAAAGTAGTACTCTTTATTGGGATGGCTTCTACCCACTTAGTAAAATAATCTGTGGCAGTCAACACATGGGTATGTCAGGCACTTAAAGATGGATTAAGTGTTCCAATAAAATCTAAACCCCATTTTTGAAAGGGTTCTTCAATCATGACTGGCTTAAGCGGCAAGGCAGCCAACTTGGATCTTCCCACAAATTTCTGACCAGCTTCACATTTCTCAACCCACTCTGATGCATCTTTGAACAAGGTAGGCCAATAGTATCCTGCACGAAGAATCTTGTGAGTAGTGACAGTAGATGAGTAATGGCCTCCACATGCTTGATCATGGAAAGCTAAAAGAATCTTCCTCAGTTCTTCCTTATCCACACATTTCAAAAATATTCTATCCATTCCATGCTTGAACAACGCATTCTCCCATAATACATACTGGGCTGATCTTAACTTAATAGCTCTTTTCTCCTTGGTAGTCAAATGAGAGGAACATTCTCCATAGGTGAGAAAATGTGCTATATCAGCATACCATTCGTCAATTAAGCTGAGAAACATAACAGTAGGAATATCAACTTCATCCTTAGGTAACTCATGGCTAGCTCCTTCAGCAATGAGTTCACACAAGCCTTTTCCATGGACTAGTTTGGTTGGTCTGATGTCAATATCATATTCTTGAACCTTTGCCACCTAGTTCCCTCTCTTAGATCCAAACTCTTGCTGCGTGAGAATAGACTTGACAGTTGTGTCAGACACAAGTACTGTGGAGTGAGAGTTAAGAATATAAAAAGTTCTGACAGACCCGGAAGTTAACAGATTTAAGAAAAAATGGCCAATCAGGGAACAAAAAGCCCGGAAGCACTTGGGACACATGGGACAAAAATGTCTAACAGACCCGCAAATCACTCAAATGACTCAAAAAAATGTGAAATTTTTCTAACTTCTCAACTTTTCTCTTCACTAGAATATCATAGAAAGGTGTTAACTCAAAATTTTCAATTTTTTGACTTCTGAAAGAGGATAAATTTAGAGTGGACAACAAGTCAACGCTGACCTAGCCCTAAGGCACATCTACTGACCCCAAAATGCATCATTCTGACCTAGGTCAATGTCGACTAGGGTTAGATTGGCTAAAAATGGATTTAGATGGACTTTAATACACTTTGAATGGATTTTTGGATTAGAGGTCTAATGTATGCATGTTTTGTTTGTGATTGCAGGCCAGAGAGACCCTATATCTAAGAGATCGGGTGTCAGCTCTATATGAGTAGATCAGAGGGGATGTGACAGATGCCGAGTGGGATCATTTGTCTGCAGTTGGACTAGGAGGATTTAGAAATTATCAGAGGATCCCATCGGATTTGGGGCTTATGATTGCTTTGTTTGAGAAGTGGGATAGGCAGACATGTACATTCTAGTTCAGGACAAGGGAGATGACTATCACCCTAGAGGATGTGTATCGGATTCTTAGGCTGCTGATACATGGGGAATAGATAGTTATCATTACTAGTGATGTTAGATTGATAGTTTTGACACGGCTATTTGGAGCCAATGCACCTTGTATCATATTTTCTTCAGGGGATTTTTTATATGAGTAGAGATATGAGGTTGGGGTGGCACGTACCCAGTTAGTTGATTTACCTGGTGATGATGGTAATGTCTTACTATGCTTTTCCAGAATCAGGAGGAGCTCGATTTCCATGGGCGTTGACTAGTGCAGTGGCCGATATTGTTGATCATGGGACTGTCTTTTCATTTGGGACCTCCTTGTTAGCTCAGGTTTACCATGAGCTATCTAGATACAAGGTGGGTAGGAGGTCAAGGTTGGATGTAGGCTTCTTGATACAATGTTGGGCTTATGATCATACTGTAGTGATTAGGCTACCAGGGCTTCCATGGGTCACATGGGACCATATTCAGTTAGAGGTGGGATTTCTGAGATGGAGGGTTGATCAGGCCTTTGGAGATAGGGGTGAGAGAGGGGTGGATTGGTATGTAGATCAGCTTGCAGAGTTGGATGTTGATCATATTAGGTAGTGGCCATATCGAGATTTCCCCACCTGGCCTAGTGTGGATGTGGAGCTAGTGGGGATGAGGAGGACAAGATGGGTGTAGGGGAGATGATCGAAGATGATAGAGGTCATTCAGTTAGATAGGTTGAGATGATAGTTTGGATTAATTCAGTCAGTGCCTCATGATCTAATTTTTTACAGGAGGGAGGAGCTAGATAGAGAGTTGTCAAGTCCTACTATGGCAGACCCATTGGAGGAGGAGGTTACACCATGGGATGATGAAGATGATGTTGGAGTAGGAGTGGGATACTCCGATTGACATATGACAACATGGGTAGCTCAGGGGGTTTGAGGAGGGAGGAGAGGAGGAGATAGAGGATATGGAGGTTGAGGTTGAGGTGGCTCCAAGAGGTGGTAGAGATGGAGTAGGAGAGGCTATAGAGGTGGCATGCTTGTGTGCTGAGCTAGATCAGATGAGAGTAGAGAGAGATACAAACTTGCAATAGTGGGATGTGGTCACTCAAGAGAGAGACCGAGTTATTTAGGAGAGAGATCGCTACCACATGAAGAGGGAGGTCTATAGGACCCGTTTTAGATATTTGACTAATATTGTAGCGACAGAGTCAGCTAGTAGTGTTCAGGAAACACCACAAGGATAAGGATAGATGGCACCCCCTGTCATGATTTCCATGGATAGATATAGAGCGCTAACCACAGAGGCTAGATATTATGATGGGATTTTGTTTGAGAAGCTTTCCAAAGCTTACGATATTGGGAGCATCTCCAGAGGATAGGTGGCTGGTGGAGCTGGGCCATCTAGGAGTACAGGATAGTGTGGCACAGCCACAATGGAGTAGAGGGAGGCCAAGAGGGTGGTTGATGGTGCAGGGTTCAGGTGTTGTGCCTTCCCCAGAAGATGAGGACTTGAGAGACTTATATATATTCACTTTACAAATTTTGATAGCATTTCTGCTTTAAGGGAGCCCCCTAGAGGGCCATGATGTATTGATATACATTTTGATATATGATATATGGTTTTGTCATGGATTATCATGTGTTCATTATGTGATGTGATGGATTTTAATTTTATATGATGATGATTTTAGATTATATGTCATGATGATGGCTTTTAGATTAGATGTGATGGTGATTTTAGATTATATGTTTGTTTTATAGTTGATGATGATGGTGAAATAGATGTATAATTAGATTGGTATCTTATATGTGCATGTGTATGGATGATGATATAAATGTGTAATGTGGTAATATGTTTTAAATTTAAATTTGATCATGATGATTAGAATGTATATGGGTAATATGTGATGGAAACAAATTGAGAATGAATGTGATTAATGATGGATGTAAGTTTGGATAAATGTGTTGTAAGATAGATAGATAACATATAGGTGATTGAGATGAAGAAAGATGTGTTGAAAGATAGATGTGATAGGATTAGGATAAAAATTCCTCACAATGGTGGTAACCTATAGGTGCAAACAACACTACATTATAGTGAGGAATGTACAAGGAAAATATGCCTCCAACTGCATTGGAGGTAAACAAAAAGGGATCCAGGTAACGCAAGGCACATGCAACCAAGACTAATGCTATAAAATAACCAATAATAGTTAGTCATTTAAAATATCATAAGGAAATGATGGATGAGATGATCTCATAAACCTAATGTTGACATGACAAAAGGGGTTTGAGATGTAACTTGTACAGAGGAAAGAGGGTTCTCCAAAAGTGGTGTTCCCTAAACTATGCCCCAACTCTGGGAAGGGGAAAGAGAAATTTGATCAATGTGGGAAGCTTTCTTAGGATGCTAATAAAATGGAAGGATGATCAATGTGGGAAGCCTTCAAATGCCATAAGGAGTAGCCATCCTTTGAGTGGTATGGTCTACTTTATACAAAATATAGATGACAAGAATAATGTATGATAGCCTTCCTTCAAGGGATCAGTCTATTTATTTGATTTTGATTTCATACTTTTGATTTTTTTTATTTTTTTACATGAACAATTGTCCTTTAAGGGATCAAGTCTATTTTTGATAATTTTGATTTTGATTTAAGCATCCATGAATTTTGATTTTACATGGGGGAGAGTTGGGACTAGCTAAGTAGACCACTTAGGAGGGGATAAAGAGTGTACAAGAGACACCCCTAGACCCTTTGCATGGTTCCAATAGGTGAATAAGAGGGTGATGGATGTAATGATTGTCGAGTTCTCACCAAAGGGGAGAACCTATCCATAAGGAATATGCTACGGGAAGAGCCATGGTGCCCATATTTAAGGTCACATCTAGGAAGTGACAGAAGACCACATAATTCCAAATCATCATGATGAGATATGGAAGGGGCTGAGATGGAGGAATGATCTAAAGACATGAATAAGGGCACATTGGTAAATGTGCTAACAATAGAATGGTCACAAGTGTTATGCATTAAGTGATTCCACTTCGATTTTATCATCAAGGTAAGCCAAATGATAGGATCCCAACCCATACTTGTGCATAATAACGTATGGTCCGATATAGTTAGGGGAAAATTTTCCACATTGGCTCCTTTCTAGAGTGGTTACATTATGATAATGTTATGAGGCCACCAACATTAACATCGCATTAGGAAGATGGTACAAGATGAACAAGAAAAATAAGAGAAAACATTTCCTATTAGGGAAATAAATGGTATGCGTTTAAGACGAATAAATGGTCCCCCTAAAGGGACAAGATAAATCAAGATCGATGAGATGAGTTAAATAAATATTATGAAATATGTGCACCGCAATGGTAGGTTTTAGATAAATCCATGGTGCTTCCAAAGGGAAGCACAAATATGGCCACAAAATTGGTCCTGGGAAGAGGGGATGAAAAGTACATCAGGATGAACTAAGCTAGATGAGATAAGATGATGTCAAATGTGGAAAGGAACTAATCTTGTGAATAGAACAAGTCCTAGAAATAAGTCCCCCTAGTGTAGGAGGATGAATCGATGAAGATGAGAAGAAATGATGTGCTAAAGGATCGATAATGGGGGGAAATATGTTCCCTTAACGAAAAGGATGCAAATAAGATAGTGGATGTCAAAGGATATGGATGTCAGGAAGATGGTGTATCAAGGTGAATAGTATCGATGAACAAGGGAGGAACCTCATCAAGAGGAGTGATAGGAGATGATGTAGACGGGTGAAGAGACCCAAGAGGCTGATCAGATGAAGATGTGGTATAAGGGATCATATGTGCTATGGATGAAGCAGTAGATGGAGAAGGGGACTCATCTAGGATGTCCTCTCACTCAATAAGATTATGGACAATAGTCTGAAGGGCCTTACAATGCTTGGTGTCATGGCCCAGAGTGCGATGATAAGGCACAGATGTAATAGGGATCAAACCATGAGGGCTTTGGATGGTTTAGGTCAAAGGCCCTAATAGGTGGGAGCGTGATGGTAGAAGTCTGAAGAAAATGTTGGAGGACCTCCACATATGATTCAATGTGGGCACCAGGGAAGGTTCTGTAAGATGGTGTGGATGGTGATGGTGAAGGTGGATTGGGTTGAGGTCTAGGTGGTCTAGAAGAAGATGCAGTGGTGGATGATTTAGGCCTGGATGGCTGGATAATTAGAGGTATTTTTGATGAGGGGGCTGGCCCTATGAGGGAATTACACTGTTTGGATTTGGATGGGTTGATTGGTCAAGATGGAGCAGAGGGTCTTAAGATAGAGGGATGTGGCCCTAAGATGGAGGATATAGATATGGTCTTAATTGGAGGAATGTCGAATCTTCTTGTGAGGATTCTCAAGGGATCGCTGTGGAAGGATACCAAGGTTTTTAGATTTGGATTGTTGAGGAGTGCCATTGGTAGGGATAACAATGATTTCAAAAGGTGGATCATAATATGGGGTTGTGGTGGCTAATGGATAATGGTGAATAATTTTTGCATGATTTTTTCCAAGGGAGGATGGGGATTGGTTCGATGTGGGAATGTCTTGTCGTGTGGATGAGACGAGAGGATCACCTATGGTAGCTACAAGTTGAAGTCCTCTTCAATATTTCTTGAATGATGTAGGTGGTGTAGAAGAAGAAGGAGATAATGGGGATGTGGTCATGATAGTCGATGCGGTAGGTGTGGGAAGAAGCATAAAAAGAGGAACCAGTATGGAATCTAAGGATGATACGATAGGAAAAGGTGGAAGAGATGTGGATGGGGGCGCAAAGTCTGATGTAGTGGATTAAGTAGATTCAGGTGTGGAATCAGTAGTAGGAACAAATGTGGATATGGAAATAGAAAGGGTGTTTGGATCATGTAGTTAATAATGTCTATGTGAGATGGTGTAGATGGCGGATGGGTAAGGGTAGAGATGGAAGAGGGATGAGTGTCAACTATTTTTATTTTGGGTGTCTCAAGAGGCATATAGGTGGATTGAGGAGATGTGATGGGTGTGATAACAAATGTGGATGTGGGAATAGTAGATGTCTGGATACTAGGTGTGGATGGGGGAGACGAGGTAAGTAGGGTAGTCATAAGTGAGGAGATAGGTGGTAGAGATGTCGAGGTAGATACAATGTCAGGTGATATGGGCATGGGTAGAGAAATATGTGATAATGATGTCAATGTAAGTGTAGTGACAGGTGTGGATGTAGAGGCAGGTGCGGCTAAGGCTAATGTAGATGTGGTAAGAGTAGGACTGGATGTGGATGTAAGAGAAGCAGTAGAGGTTAAGGTATTAGGTAGTGGCATGTGGATATAGTGGATGTAGGAATAATTCTTGAAGGGGCCAATTTGGCACAATATCTAAGATAGGGATAGATGATGAAGATGGTAAAATAGATGTGGGAGAAGATGTCTGATGTATGGTGTTGATTGAGAATGGGTTAAATTGATGTGATGTAGAAGGTGAAGATGAACTCGCTGGTGGGGGATTAGGAAATGGTTGTCTGAAAATGTCACGTGATGAAGATGGGATTGCTTGGGGGGATGTAGGAACATGGTGATAAGTAGGGTCATGGTAAGATGATGAGGATGGGGAAAGAATAGGAAGATTTGATACAAAAGGATCATAAGGGATGTCCCTAGGTGAGACAGATATGTCAGATGAAGGGGAGATGTCATAAGGTGAAACAGGATCTGTTGATTGATATCTACAGAGGAGGAAGTCATGGATGGGGTCTCATGAGGAATATCCATAAGTGAAGTGGGTATGGTGATGTCAAATGACCCAGGAAGGGCATGAGGTAATGAAGACAAAGATGGTGGGGTAGAAACAGGAATGGTGTGAGGTGATGGGGATAAAACATGGCCATTAAACTGGTTGGTGTATGCGATCAAGAAGCAAAGGGCTTGTGGCAGAGATAATCATAGATAGGACTGAAGAAGGTCTAAAGAAACCAATTTAGATGGGGTCATGGTGGATTGTTGAGAACTATCAGAGGAAAATTTGGTTCCATTATTAAATAGAAAAAAAAGCAAACAATTCCTTTTTTATGTTTTGATTAAGAATGTGAAAAGAAAAGGGGGTTGGATAACAAAGGACCTAGAAGAAGGTGAACTATGTTTGGTTTTAGGTAAGTTGTGGCTAGGGAATTTCTGAGGTGGCTTTCTATTGGGTGATCAAATCCCAATTAGTCTACCAGGAAAAGGAAGTGTTTTGATGTGTTAATTGATTTGTGAGGTTTTGGATGTGTGTGATAGATATGAGATGCAAAAGATTAAACCCCTACTTAGACTATATGAGCAAGCATGATGTAGAAAAGAAGGGTTCTTTTAAAGCCAAAACAAAGTGTTATTTTCGATGAGAACACAAACATGAAGGGAAAGTATAATGCAAAGGATCAAATAGGGAAAAGTGGAATACCTAGATAATGTTTTTACTATTCATCTACACTTTTGAGTGATGAGTGATCCAGAAGGCGAACCCAACACGAGAAAGCAATAAAGCAAAGCCTCACACTGCAGTGTTAATAGAAAAAAAAGTAGAATATAGAAAAGAAAGAGACCACCTAAAGGGGGTCCCACTGGGCATGCCAGGAATGTTGTCCAAATTTCTCATTTGTAATGAAGTTAATGCACTAGCTACTAAAGAAACTAGCAACTCAGAAATGATGGAGGGTTTATGTTACCTCGGATGTGATACGGGTGCTAGATGGTTGATTCTCATTGCAATTTGATATTCTTACAAATGGAGACTAAAAATGGATTGATAGATAGACATGTGGGGGTTTCCTAACAATGTAGATTCCAAGAAGCTTTTAGCTTCCTTTCGTAGATGTCAACCCCATTTTTTAGAAAGGTGATGTAAAGGATGAAATGCAGAAACAAAAACAATACTGAATCTGAAAATGACAAAAATTGATCTAAAATTGATTAGATGACAATAACTGTAAATTGAATGTTACCTATGTCTGGGTTGATGGTGACCCAGATTGTGCAGAGGTAGGTCGATGGTGACCTGGGAGGACATGGATCTGAAGCTGTAGATGAAATATGCAGCCCTGCAAGGTTTGAGAGTGATCTGGAAGATGACATAAGCCTGCTATGCTACAAGTAGGATTTACAGGAAGAGAACCAAGGGTAGAAAACTCCAAGAAATGGATGAAAACAACAATAGAAGAGATAGGTTTTTGGAAACTAGGAGCCTGGGTCACGGATGACCATCCAGACTGGGTCGGTGACGACATGTAGATAATTGGATAAATGAGGATGAAAGGATGAAAAGACAACCTATAAGCAAAAAGGCTAAAGGGGAAGGTTACTGAAGAAGCTCTAAGTGTTGTTGTTAATGGTCTATGACCTGCAAGATGATTAGATACAAAGAAATACCCAGATAATATGATAAAAACCTGAATAAAGGATAATGATGATAATGATAAACCTCATGGTAGATGATTGTGAGTGATGCAAACACACTGAAAAGATGTCCAAGAAGTCTGTGGATATCTCAGAACTACTTCAAGCACGGGGAAGGATGCTCAATTCACAAGAAAGCTTGAAATTGCATGCATATGATGATCAATGAAAAGGAAAAAGCTAGTTTTATAGGGTCGACGATGACTAGGCTGGGTCACTGCTGATTGTGGGGAAAGTTTCCCCTTTGGGATGTTTTTTGTGCTTTTGATGGGATTTTTGTGTTTTTAAGGATTAGCCAAATGCTTTAAAGCATGTAGGTGGGATTAGGTTGCTTGGGGATGAATTTAAGTTAGTTAGGGAATAAAAAATAGATGGGATAAAGCTAGAAAAACAAAGGGATGAATGTGTAGGATAAAAGCATCCTAATTAAGATGAAGGTTGGTTAGGGATTAATGAATGAAGATTAATTAATTAATATGAATTAATTAATTAATGAGCATAAAGATTAATCTAGATGGGATAATTGGGCATGTAAGATATTAAATGATTAATTAATTAATGTCACTTAATTAATTAATGAGGATTAGATGGGCATTTAATTAAAGGAAAGGGGATAGGTACCTTTATTTATTTCATTTTTTTAATTTGCATCACATTAGTTATAGCCCATAATTGGTCGTTTATATCACCTTGCATAGTTTAGACACTAAATCATGCACTTTGGGTATATTTCTACTCCTGATCACATACCACTATTCATATGATTCCTAAGCGAGAAAAGTACTAATTGTCCACTATTCTTTGGCCTCTTTACTTGCTTTCTATTTTCCTTTTTGGTCTTACACACCTTCTTTCCCAGTCTGCCTTTCGACACTT
This sequence comes from Taxus chinensis, assembly GCA_019776745.2. Classification (NCBI taxonomy): domain Eukaryota; kingdom Viridiplantae; phylum Streptophyta; class Pinopsida; order Cupressales; family Taxaceae; genus Taxus; species Taxus chinensis. Next base: position 350,781,356 of record CM034147.1, on the reverse strand, counting down.
CAGTTTTTCTGAGTCTAGACACCAACGACCCAACCAAGACACTAGCGCCCAGGTGCCCCCGTCCCCTTTGGGTGCCCCAACCTCTTTGTATCTTGTTTTCATATTTTGGGTCCTTCCTACCTATTGGGCATCTTATTTTCTTGGCAGTCAGACTTTTAGTGGTTAATTACGAAATTTAACCAAGGGAATCATATAAATACCAAGCTATGCGATCATAATAAAGAACCAAGCACTAAACATATACTATCACCACCTAAGGTTGTATCCAAAGGCCATTATAAGAGCATCAAAACATCCATCTAGCATCCATTCAAGGGATAAGGGACTACATTCTTCTGCATACACTTCATAGGAGGGGAAGTTCATTTTTCCATGCACACATCTATCTACATTTTCTACATCTAGTTATTGCTCGCTATCAAGTGCAACTTGCACAAGAGCCACCTAGGGCACGATTCTACACACACACATAACTACATGGAGTTTGAAATGTAGTGCAGTGCCCAGATCATAAGTTCACTCAGTCAGGTGACCGCCAGGGTCATTCTAACTCCCCATTTGCATCTTTTTCTTTTTAGGATTTGATGTGTTTTGGGATTTTGTAGGTGTTATTTCTCTTTGCAGGTTTCAGGTGAACTCGACGATCAAGTACAACAAAGTATAGGTGACTAAAGGCGACATCCAGTGAACATCTTGCAACCATGTGAAATTTATTTTCTGAGGTTCTGAGCAGTCACATGTGCTCAGAGGAAGTATGTATCACCCTTGACCCTGCACAGGAGCCCTATTCCGAGTGTTCCAGAAATTACATTTTTTTGGGCTCGGTTCTGATACACTCTACTTTTCATTTCATCAGTTTTCCAACTCAGCACAACTTTGGTATTATTGTGAATCAAATAAGTATCTTACCCTCTCTCTTGCAACTAGGGTTTCATATTTTTCTAGCTTATTTTATTGTGTCAAATTTGTGCTTTATTGCATATCTACATCTGCATTGTAACTTAATTAGAATTTAACATTTATATAATTCAATACTTGTTAAATCATTTGGTGAACCCATCACTCAAACCTACCTTCTGAGTATGTTTGTGTCTTCTCAAATTATAGATCAATCTTCTTATCCTTATTTCACTCCAACCAAGGTTTCTGGCATGGTTACTACTACTGCCAATTTCATGCAAGTTCATACTCAACATCCTCCACTCTTTATTACGCCTAGGGTTGATCCAACTATCAATGTAGTCACCACTCACCATACTCATACTCCTATGGCTTAACTTGTTTCTATCCCACCACCTATCACTTCTACGTGACTCCTACTGCTTCTAAAGGCTATGATATTATTGAGCAACTTAGGAATACACTGACTAAGATATATCTCTATGACTTATTGCACAATGCACTTGATTGTCTTCATACGGTAGAGGCAACTCTTCATTCTATTCACATTGAAAGTAGTAATTATTCGGTGGCCTTTACACACCTTATTCAATCTCTCAAAAATCTACCATGTGCTATATCATTTAGTGATGAGGACATATCATCATCTGTTGTTGATAATCCATGTGCACCTTTGCTTATCACTGCTATTATTGACACCATGTGTATCAAACGTGTGCTCATTGACAATGGATCTGCTGTTAATTTATGTGCTCATTCCCATTTAAAGAAAATTAGAATTACAGATAATCTAATTTCTAGTAATTCCACTCTCATTTGTTGTTATGATTCAACTACTCAGACATGCTTAGTTACTATCACATTACCTATACAAGTCGGGCCTAAAAATGTCCCTATTGAATTCTTCATTATCGATGCCTTGTTTTAGTTCAATATTTTTTTGGGTAGACCCTAGATTCATGCAATGCACGTGGTCCCATCCACTGTTCATCGATGCATCAAATTCTTATATGATGGCTATGAACATACCATTGCTGCAGACCCTGATCCATTCAAGTTTTGTCACATATACCTTGTCCACTGCTTTGCCCATTCCTCCATCGCAGCCTATTCCATATAGTAATATTGAAACATATGATATCGGTCAATCTAGCACTTCACAACCTTCTTCCACCACTCCAAGCACTCCACCTATTTCCACTCATACTACTGCTATCATTTCACCCATTGTGTTTGCTCCAATAAGCACTATTGCTCCACTTGCTGAGGCTCTTCTCACTCCTGCATATACTGGACCTCCTACCAACATCGTTAATACTGCTATCCAACTATGATAATTCCAACACTGATGATTCTGATGACAAGGTTGATACCATTGAGTTCGCTGATGAAAAATTGTGTAATCTTAATTTCACTCGTATCAAGATAGATGATTCATATTTAAATGATACTTTTGTTGTTGTTGGCCTGGTGAATATCAATTCAAAAAAACCCCTCCTTCTACTAATTATATGGTACTTTATCAAAGGATTTGTCCATACTCTTGGATGTTGTTTCACCTTCTTCACCCTCTCATGGGAGCACATTTGCATTTCCTCCTTTCACATGCACGCTTTTCATGAATAACTCTTATTGGCATCATATTACATTTAACCCCACTTGCTCTGACACTATTTACACACTCGACAGCTTGACTCGGCTTGGGTTTACACTAGATGATATCTTACCTCCACCTCATTTACCACATCTCTATCATGGATGTGTTCATATTATGGCTGCCTATGGTCTTCATGTCTTCTATCTAACAATATTTGTTGCACGTACTCCTCACACTTCTCCACTCACACTTGGGTAGTCTTGGCTTGACTACATTTGAGGCACTTTGGACCCTAATCATACTAGTATCACATTTCCTATACCCTTCGACCGTGTTTCTATCTGTAATGATTCATTTCTCGGCTATTCACAAAACGTCACTAGTTGGTATGCACATGGATGACCACCAACATTGTTCACCAATGAATAATACACAATGGGCATGTACAATTTGTGACGTAATTGTCCTTATATGATCAACCACACACTATTGCTTACCAAGTCTTGGATGCATATCCATACGGTTTTGACCATGACAATGATGATCTCTTAGATGATGTTACTTGATCATTCTTATCATCATACACTTGGGGGGAATCATGCTTATTCTCCCCCCTCTAGCATTGTCATGTGTCTAAGAATTTTACTATTTCACTTTTTACACTTCACATCTAGTCTTTCACATGTGTCTTTCACATATTGATACATTTGTATCGTCATTTCCTAATGACACGCTCTTGTGATATGGTTTACACTCAGCTATTGAGGGATCATGACATTCATGAACCTCACATCATCACACAACACATTTCACACTCGACGCATTCATGACACATATTTCTAGCGTATTTTCATCACAACACACTACCCTATGACGCACTCTAGTTCCATGGTTCATACTCGACTGTTGAGGGTCTAAATCTGAAATGAACCTCACCACACTCAATCACTCTCTATGTTCTATGCTTTTTCGATCATATCTTTCTAGCATACAATTCAAACCATTTCCCGATGACACACTCTTGTTCTATGGTTCATTCTACACTGTTGAGGGGGATTTATAAATGAAACCTCATCACATAAATACTCATTCACATTATCTCAGGGGGCATGTTCTCCTATCACACATTCACTTTGCATTACATTCCATACACATTCACAACATGTTACATATCTTGGTTGCACATTGTTCTTTCTTACTTATGCTTACATGTACACTTTGATTAGTATGTTAACTAGATACATTGTATACCATTATATTTTCTATACACACATGTGCATTTACTTGACTTATAGTTGTGATAACAAAATTTATAAAAATCATTACACACAACATGGATTCTTAGCACTGTACCTCTTACCAGTCCCGCAATAGGCTCCTGGGGGCATCCACTTTTGTACACATCACAGGTGCTATTATTTCATTATATACTACTTCTTATTTTCACTAGCACACTACTATATCAGATTACACACGCTTTGAAATACATTTGATCTTTCTAACATGTTAATGGGTGATTTATGTGCAACATTTTTCTTGTAGGAACTATTTGTTACCATGGTTGTCTGTTACTCTTCTTGTCACTATTTGTCATTGTTTACCATTGCTTGTGGGATTTTCCCTATGTATTATTTGTTCTTTGATTACTTGTATGCTAGTGGCCACTTCACCTTGCTTATCTTGTGACATCGTGAGTGATGTCCCATGTTTGCAACCCACTTTTTGTGGTCTACATTGTCTTCTTTTTTGCTAGCTTACATATTGTCGTCTATATACGTATTTGTCTTTTTTTCCCTAACACTTGTTTTAAGCCACTTTGTTTGCATGTGCCTTGGTTTCTACTAAGCACATTCCCTCCCCCTGCAGAGCATCAATATCAGTTTCAGTGTTCAATTGTCTTGTGGGCCACATACTCCTATCAATGTTGCATGCACCCCAAACAGGGGGGGGGCACCATTGGGTGAATCAGTCACCCCATTCAATAGTTCACATTCACAGTACAACACAATTGATTATCGATACAACACAATAATCAATCTCATAAATAACCCATAATCTAACTTGGGTCTTTAACACAACACAGAAACCAATGCTCAGACACAGAAAATAGTGCATGGGTGCCCTTGAAACTTCATGGGCATCTATGACCAAGGGCAGTTACACAATTTTTCTCAAATTGGAAAAAATTATAACACTTTAAGCAACAGATTTTATAGGACATGCACAGTCTGTAACATCCACTTTTTAAGACTTAGAAACAAGGGAATTTTTTTTACATAATGTTCTTTATTCAAAATTAATATAATTCAAAACACACATTCCATTTCCAATCCACATCATGAAAAAAAAACCATATATAACTGTAATGACTCAAAGAAACACTAATCTCTCATTTCACGGCTCGGTATTAAACTGATCTCTCACGTTAACTTGTTTATGTGTATAGTATGCATACTTGGTTCCTTTACCATTTTAGGGAAAACCAAGTGTTTTTTCTAAGAAGCCTATCTGAATATCTGTTACTGATATTCATCTGAAATCCCGCATATTAGACAAAGTGACATAGGACAATGCAACCAACAGTTTGCAATACTTTGGCCAAAGTTTTAAACATGTCTATCATGTTTACATTCTAAGATGACATACTCATCAAAAGGAATATGTCCTTCACCACACTTGTATTGTTATCTAGATTGATCATCCTTGACTACTATCAACCCAAATATGAATCAAAGTCTTCACACTAAAGAAGGGCAGTTATATGTACTAGTGTGGAATACTACTCGTGGTGACTAGGGATACATAGACATACTCAATCAAATTTTATCAATTGGATGTGTCTAGTTACCCTAATTCAACATGAGTTTGCCACTACAATAATCAATGTTTCTATATCTGTTTAGATTATAACCATGAACCGAACTTACGCTTATGTCCAACGAGTTAATTGAACTAAGTGGGGTGTTATAGCATAGCATGCTGCATCATAGTATCCTTGTAATGACTCATGTCATTATGAAGATACTATGTTGCAGTCATTATGTTACAACATCCAAATGAGTTTCCTAAACTAAATTAACATACTTAAGAATATTATATTATTAACCCAATAATTATTATCTTAAAGATTTTAACGATAACAATGCACTTAAGGGTCCACTAAGCATAATTTACCGCAAAGAAGGGTACAAGGTGTATTTTACATGAGAGAAAGGTATGCAGATAAAATATACATTCTTGTTTATTCTAAATTCATGCTTATGTTTATCTTAATCTTAACTATTTATTTTCATATATCGATATGTCTGAATTTGATATTGGGGAAGTAAGATCATTAAGTTTTCTTACTACAGTTTAACTTTGTAACAAGCTTGTTTGAAAACTTGTACTTTAGACTTCAAAATATCGTAAGTATAAATCTTTCTATTAACTCTTTTAAACATCCATGCTTCAAATTATTGATATCAGATAAGGAACACACATCCAATCATCCCCATGAATTAACCATAAACACTTATCAAGATATCATACATAGCTCTTTATTTAATTACAAGGAAAGTATCCTTTTCTTTCCTTATTAACGACTAATGTCTTATTAGTGAAAACAAAAAACATATTCTTTAGTTTAACAATAAGAAGCCACACACATTTATATAAACCATCCATATTCCCTTTACTGTTTAAGGATCTATCGATGATTATCAACTTAGTTATGCTCTTACCAAGTGAAATGAATCAAACTATAAGTATAGATCCTTAATTCTAGAAGCATTGTATATCCTAGAATATGCTAAGTTGTGTATTCCAATATTACATATATCCATAAAGCCCCATCATGCATGATATTATCCAGGAATATTACACAAACCTAAGTTATGAAGACCTCATAAATAAATCAGAAATCAATAGTTTTTCCGCAACATTTCATTTATAAAAAAGAGTTCACTACTCTCCAAACTCATTAAGTATTTTAAAGGTTTACACAAATGTCTTTCCATCAATATAAAACTAGTTTTAATACATCTTCCAGATTTCTTTTTCCAACAAGAAGTACATTTCAAGAAAATGTCAATACATAGACATATGAATGAGGTGAGATGGTTTCATTAGTAAAACAAATGTAACTTTCTATAAGTCTTTCTCCTTTCATCTTTTATGAATTCCATCTGCAAAATTGTTAGCATGAGTCAGTTCATAAGAACTGAGCATGATAAACGCTATAATGTTAAAACAATATGCTTTTATCTAATTTTTTCACAAAAGGAACCCTGTTGTTAATGAAACGATTCCAAATATAAAAATAATATCAATCAGAAAGAATTTTCCTCAAGATTACATAACATAAAAAGAGAGGAGTCATAGAATCTACAAGAAATAATGTTCAAGGAAGAACTAATTAAACCAACATAATTAATTCTATCTCAAACATGGTTATGAAACTCATTACAACATGCTAATCATCTAAACAAAAACTAATTAAGCAAGAAGTAATTAACATTCTTATCCTAATCTTAAAATTCTCAATTTAGTTTCCAACCTAAGTTCCACCAAAACTCAACCAGTTCTCATTATTCAAGAATAAATGAATTGATCAATTCATACTGCTTTTATAAAAATAGTATGTTGTTCTTTTAACATTCAAAACATTAACAACCTGCTAATAACTCTAAATGATCAAACAAGAAAGATACAACTTGAATAACATACCCTTTTAACAACCTTGCCTAACCAAAGCCCTATTCTCATAATCAAAGGATTATGGTGATCAAGAACTAACCAAAAATTGCAGGTAAGAATAGTTGTAACCACACAAGAGATTTGGTACAAGCCCAACAAAAAAACTTAACCCATGGTAACAATTCCATGAGGACCTGTATTCACATCTAAGTTCGAAACTTAAAAGAACAAGACATAGTTATCACAATCTTGTATTCTAAAATAATCACAAACATGTTCATTGCTTCCATATGCTACTAATGGAGAAAGGAACATATCGTTTACAAGAAAACACACAAAGTTCTTGTCTTAACCAAAAGACTGAATCCAAGATCAAGGAAAGGAACTTGAGAGCAAAAAAAACAAAAAGTTTAAAAACTAGGAATTGACTCAAAGAGAATACTCAACCAATGAAGAATACACCCTCACCAGAAGAAAACAGAGTTAAACCAGACTATAATCTCTTTAAAAAACATTTTATAGTTATGATATGGCCTTGAACGATCCAAACTAGAAATTATTCATTTCTCATCCCTTCCTGAAGGGTAATCATTCAATGTTATCATAGAAAATGTGCAAGAGAGATTATACTAGTCTCTACAATAAAACAGGTCCCCCCATGAAGGGTTACAACTACAATCAAATAAAGAAATTTCTAGACAGAAAACTACAACTATTTCCCTCTTAAAAAAAACATGCATACAGTGCTTTAAAAAAACTTCGTGTTCATGTCCCAATAAGGACCAACAAGATCTTACTTAAAGTAAACTAAAAAACCTAGGATGGTTAACACTTAAACTCAACAACGAAAAGAACTGAAACCAGAACTCCCAATAGGCATACCTTCACAAATCAACCAACAACAAAAGATATTGCCTCCCAAAAAAAGGTTATCTAATGAAACTGAAGATTCGTTACAGTCCCCTTCTCATGGTGAATATAAAAATAACATAACCCAGTTTTATAACAACTGAGTGCTTCATAGATAAAGAGTACAATCACGATATATGCCCCCTGAGTAACCAACAACTAATGCAGGAGTCTCAAACATGCATGACAAAATTTGACCAAATAAATTTGGTCTCCAACCATTAACAACAAAGAGAACTGAACAAAATAAAATCCATAAAGATTTCACCATAACCCTGACATACATTCCACGCCTACAAGTTACCCATTCAAGGTGAAAAATATAACCAAGAAAACTAACACAGTCTTTTATTAACATCAATGGAAGTTCAGTATAAATAAAATAAGGCAAACACAACTGTATTTCCATCAAGACAACCCATATTTCATGATAAAATACTACATACACAACATCATTATATCAAGAAACCATAATTGAGAAACATCATTGAAGCATGAAGAAGAAAAACATAACACAAGCATTAATACCAGGAACAATTTCATAAAAGAGCAGAGTTCATTTTAATGAAAACACTTAAGTAAAAGTAGATGATTTAATGAGATAGGGCCTATCATGGCTAGTAGTTCTCCCATCTTCTTTTTCTGGCCTCAATCCCTCATGCAAAACCTCTACTACAAGATTTCCATGAAAACACAAAAACCAAGCTTCTGAAACTCTCCTCACTTCCTTCTTATAGCTTTCATGCTCTTATTTCTTTATTATTTTCAACCTACAAGGTGAGATTAAGCATGCACATATTCGAACTGGAGGTTCAAAAGAATGAAAAACCATATGCATATCTCCAAAGCTCCCAAAAACCAAATGAAACAATAAAAACAAAAAACCATCTATTCCTCCAACCTTCTCCTATTTCCCAAGTGGTTTTTGCTTTGGTCAAGAACGTTAATTACCAACACAACTTGACAGAGTCCTCTCCTACATTCTCACCATCTCCAACTCCTTGTTGGTAAAAACTAAAAGTTAAAACCCCATGTAAATGAAATTAGTAAGTTTTATAACTCATATTTCCCTTATATTTCCATGCATTCACCAAAATTGACAGTAACAACGTATTTAATGCCTCATTCAAATCCTTTAAATGCCTTAGGAATTAGTACCACCAACACCCATCCATTTACCATCCACACCATCCCCTTTAGGCTAGCCAAATTCCCTTAGGTTTGGTTCAAATAATATTATCTTATAAAATAAACTTAGGTCCTTAGGTATAATTTCTTATTTAGTCATAGAATAACTAGTATCAATACTTAAGATTACCTCCTTCCAAATAATCAACCTCAATAATAAAATCACCTTAGCTTAAACTTAGGATAAGATAATAATCATAGGAACTTAGATTAGATTAGTTCCCCAAAACCAAACATCAACATTACCTTATGATGAATAAAAATGATGTTCTTAGATCACTATAAATGGTATATGCAAAAGATATCACCTATGATCCCACAATAGCCTAGGTTCAGAAATCAAACATTCTTCCCAGCTTGGTCAAATGACCTAAACATCATAGAATTGAAATAATGCCTTAGATCACTAAAATTGATCCAAGATATGGTTATCCTACACCATAAATCAAATAGACTAAAGCACAAGTTCAAATTCAAAATAGGCTATGAATGATTTTAGATTGAATGTATTTCTTCCATCTACATGTAGTGAACATTGGCATAAGAAAGAATGAAATACTTCATTTTCAATTCATAATTGGCATGGCATGATTTTATTCATTTTTAGAAGATAAAAATATTGTCTACAACAAACATGATTACTTAGTTCATGAGAGTACATCATCTTCAAACAAGAATCACATATCAATGTTTGTAACTTCAATTACAGAAGTCATCAAGGATATCAACCATGGTAGTACATCATCAAGCATCATACAACGTCAGCAACATGTACAACGTGACATATTCACATACGCTTTCACCCTAGGGTCATTTCACTTCCTCTTCTATATCTTCCATGCTTCATTTTTATCACTCCACATTTTTTCTTGTCTCCTCAACACACTTTTCTCCATCGATCTACATGGTTTTCAAGTATGCATATATTATCTACTATATGTCATTGAGAATTCACTCAATAACATAAAGTAGGGGCAAATGTACAAACTAAATCATGCACTTTGGGTATATTTATAGTTCTGATCACATACCACTATTCATATGATTCATAAGCAAGAAAAGTACTAATTGACCACTATTTTTGGACTCTTTGCTTGCTTTCTATTTTCCTTTTTGGTCTTACACACCTTCTTGCGTAGTATGGCTTTCAACACTTTAGTTTTTCTAAGTTTGGACACCAGCGCCCATCCAGGATGCCAGCGCCTAGGTGACCCTACCCCCTCTAGGTGCCCTGACCTGTTTATATCTTGCTTACATCTTTTGGGTCCTTTCTAGCTGTTGGGCATCTCATTTTCTTGGTGTTTGGAATTTTAGTGGTTAATTACAAAATTCAAATAAGGGAATCATATAAATATAAAGATATGTGACCATAATAAAGGACCAAACACTAAGCATCTACTATTATCACCTAAGGTTATATCCAAAGGCCATTACAAGACCATCAAAACATCCATCTAGCATCCATTCAAGGGACAAGGGATTGAATTCTTCTGCATACACTTCATAGGTGGGGAAGTTAATTTTTCCATGCACACATCTATCTACATTTTCTATATCTATTTATTACTCGCTATCAAGTGCAATTTTCACAAGAGACACCTAGGGCACGATTCTGAACACACACACACGCATAACTACATGGAGTTTGAAATGTATTGTAGCGCCCGGATCGTACGTTCATTCAGTCAGGTGATTTTTGGGGTCATTTTAACTCCTTGTTTACATTATTTCTTGTTTAGGATTTGATGTGTTTTTTGGTTATGCAGGTGCTCTTTCTCTTTGTAGGTTTCAGACAAATTCGGTGATCAAGTAGCGTATAGGTGACTAAAGGTGACATCTAGAGAACATCTTGTGACCCTATGAAATTAAGTTTATGAGGTTCTAAGTATTCACAAGCACCCAAAGGAGGTATGCAATGCCCCTGATGCCCCTAACCCTACACAAACACCCTAGTCCTGACATTCCCAACAATTCTACATTTTTCTAGGCTTGCTTGCGACACTTTACTTTTCAGTTTCATCAAATTTCTATCTCAACATGCCTTCGTATTTATGGAAAATTAGCTAAGTATCTTACCCTCTCTTTTACAAATAGGGTTTCATATTGTTCTAGCTTACTTGTTTGTGTCAAATTTGTACTTTCTTATATATCTACATCTGTGTTATAACTAAATTCGAACTTAACATTTATATACTTCAATATTTGTTTAATCACATAGCCTTCCTAAGATTTGGCTCTCATTTAGTCATTTAGCCCACATTTAGAATATTTTTACTTTGAACAGTGATCGTCGTTGATCGCCAATCATCTTCGATTTCCCCCTTGACCTCTTGATCCTTCATTAACCCTCTAAACACTTCCAAATCTCTATTTTTGGAATCCGATAGGTTCCTAAATCCCTTGTAGTCTACCTTATCATTTTCAAATATGTATATCATCAATCAATGTATGTTTTATCAAGTATTTTGTCAAAGTAAACATTTTCTACTCGATTGCTATAGATTCCCAATCACCGTTGATCGGTACCCATAACCTCTTCTTTCTTATTTGTCCTACAAACGCATCCAAAATTCTATTTTTTGAGATTCACAAACTTCTATACTCCTCATAGTCTACCTTAGCATTATCAATTCCTATCTGACATCTTATTATTGTCTGTTTGACCCATCCTTTATCAAAACAATAATTTTGTCTCTGATCATCGTCGATCCACGATCACCTTTGAACCATGTGTTTTTAATCATTTTTAGCATTATCATATTTACATCAATTTGATTTTGGTCAAACAAGTTGCTTGCAAGATGTATGTTCTGTAGATGACCGTTCCAGGTCGTATACACCCAATCTCCAACATATACAACCTTCCAATCATCCAGTAGCCATTCATGTGGGAGAAATTTGACATTTTCCATGAACTTAGCTTGTGCACCATCACACTCTCACCTAACATCAATGATATCAAGGATCAAATATAAATCATTCAAGAAGAGTGAGAATACGCTGAAGAGTTATGGTACAACTACTTCAAGGACTTCAAGATTGTCCAACTGACCCTATCGTGGGTCAATGTACAAAGATGAAAAAGGTCTTTCCAACTGTCCTGTCTCGAGTTTTAATATTATTTGTTTTCATTTATATTATCTTATCATTATGAAAATAAATTAATTGTATCAAATGATTTTATACCCTTTAAGGAAGTCCCTCATGGATTCCTGGGATTGACATTTTTTGAGAATATTCGTTATCATATCCTTATCTAATAAATCCCCATGTTTATATGTCTTTGCAGACATGTTTTATCCCTCTTGGAGAGAGTAGAAGCATTCTCATGTTGTATACATTCGTATCACCCCAACATTGTGACTGTCAGCATAGGTATCAGTAAACCCTTCTTATTTGATTTTTTGGTATTTTCATGCATTAATAACATCTAACCAAAAAACACCTTAAACATCCTAGACATTATTGATGGGACTATCTTAGTCTATCCTTCTTCATTAAGATTTCCTTTTAATTTTTCATTTATTCTAATTATCATATTTCATGTAACATTTTCAGCTCGGAGAAGTTTGATGTTGTTGCTTAAAACATTCAAGATCAAAAATTAAAAATGAAAAGAGATTTACATGTATGCTATTTTCTTTCATCATTTTCCTTCTAAGCATTTCATTTTGTCATGTCATGTTCTCATCGAATTAAAACATTTTCGTTTAGGATCTTAAAATGAAAAATTCATACTTGCTTACTCACATAGCTTAACTAGGAGTTCAAGGAATTACATATAAAAAACACTCCATTCACACAAAACCAAACCACATTTGACTTAACTTGCATCTAAACACTTCTATCTCATAGTGGACCTACTTGAAATTTCATCACCAAGAGGATAATATGACTTGGTGTTGTCAACAAGTATAAAACATATTGGTGGGAAATATAACGGCTAAGAACCCGACACCCTTATCCCCGTGGGACCATGAAGTGAGGGGGTAGGCCGCATTATCATGCATCCTTGTACTGACATCAAAAAAAGATTTAGAGCCTCATGTACCTTTGAGGTATATCAAGGACCCCATCCTTTAACTAGTACCTAAAACTAACCTTAGACTTCCATCTCTTAGTACCATGTTTATCCATTTTTCACATTTCACACATTTCTTAAAATTTAGTCAAGATAATATAAAAAAAATATAATGTGTGACTTGTCTACGTGTTGTTCTAATCAACCATCTAGATTTTTCACTCTTTATTTGATTGATTTTGTCGTTTAATCCATGGTTCTATCTAGAAAACTAGTCTCGTATAATCTAAACTACAACAATATGAATAATCATGTTCAACAATCCTTGGATAATATCAAAACTTGCTTTCAAGAAATCACATGTGCATATTGGACCGAATTTTTTTCACCTTTACGCAGCCAATCAAGAACCACCTACATTCTCCTAGTACTCAATCAAACACATGTCAGAAATCCCAGATCCATATCAAGTCCTTGACTTTTTCAATAGTTGGTGATTCAATCTTTATAAAAAAATCTGGATTCAAAACCTGTGGCTCTAAACACCTATTTTTCTTCTCAAGGTGTTTTCCTCAAACAACACACACCTATAAATGGTGACCTCCCCATCATCTAGTGTCACCCTTCGACACTTCCCAACTTATTGATCCTAATCATGATCTGATCATCCAACAACTACATCCCTATTCTACTGCTATTGGTTTGTTAGAACATCATTTGTCCCCACGTCAGTCAACCCCAGTCATCACCTTAAATATCAGATGTTGTTTCATCATAAGATACATTCTAATCAACATCCATCCACTTCATCTAGATCCTTTGTTACGATCGTCATCTTCACAAAATAATACTAACACATCTCCTTCCACATCTAGTTATGTAGCCTTTAATGTCTCTCCTATACCCTTTGTGAGATTGGTAGCCATCCCTCTCAGTGTGTATCAACCCATCCCCTCACAATAAGCCACATATTAAATCCAAGTCCTCTATTCATAATGGGGTCATGTCCATCCTATTATCAATATCCTCTTGATCGAATACAAGTTGTATCACTAGCACTCACCCATCTTCACAACAAGCATCAATTTCCCCTGTCTCCCAAATCCATTCTCACAACATACCACGTAACCATCACAAAACACTCATTAAAAACACTATCCATTCCATCTCAATACATATACACGAAGCCATCCTAAAATATCATTATCCATAGTTCTATCATAACCCAGTATATACCATCAATCCATCTCAACCTCTTAGCAACACATTTAATTCTTATCCAATATCTAGTACATTCAACCATCGACAACCCTTGGTTTTGACAGGATACCTATAATATTCACTATGAGTATTACCTCTCCTAAGAAAAATATCCCTTTACCCTATCAATTCATATCAAAAAACAAATCCACATATTTTTATAATCAACCTAGTTCCCATCATCATTCAACCCACCTAAAAATCCAACACTAAACTGATCCTTTTCAAGCATTGATGAATATGATATCTAGTTTTGAAGATGCCTCCATGAGTTCGAAAAGACACCCTATCATATGAATAGATCTGTAAAAAAACTATTCATCCATCAGTACCATATCAAATCCTACATTCCCCAAACTAAGAAATCTTGAATTTCCTTAAGTTATACAGTAAAGACGACCCTCAATAACACATTCAAGATTTCTGTCTACTGCATGTTACCTTATTACACATGATTAAGACCTCATGTTAAGGACAGGTTTCACTATATCCTTAGTAGGGTCTGCACATTGGATTGGAATAATAATAACAAACAATACTAAATCTTCATCCTTCGCACATCTCACACAACTATTCTTAGAATAATTTTCCATCAATATCACCCGTAAGGTTTCTATAATAGACCTCCACGCTATCAAACAATTTGAAGATAATTTTTTTGTATACTTTGTAACTTGTTG
Source organism: Taxus chinensis (assembly GCA_019776745.2). Classification (NCBI taxonomy): domain Eukaryota; kingdom Viridiplantae; phylum Streptophyta; class Pinopsida; order Cupressales; family Taxaceae; genus Taxus; species Taxus chinensis. The sequence goes on along the minus strand of CM034147.1, from coordinate 350,766,124 downwards.
GAGGGGTATCATCAACCAATTATTCTTTTCCCTCCCACAAACTGAATTGATTGATTTATTTTCTCAATTGTGCACTAAACACATATCGACAACGCTTAAAATTCAATCTTTCTAAACATTTGATGAAGCCTTTACCATGGCCTGCAAATTATAAATTTGTTCCCTCAAAGATGGTAAATTCAAAATCTGATCAAAGAAACCAAAGCCTTAGTCATCGATAATGTCGATGGTAGATGCTTATTTATATTCCTACAAGGACAATAGAGTAATTATATATACCACGTTCAATCTATCTACCTTACATGATGAATTTCATCATTACTCAGCTATATTTTCTGTAGTATAGGAAGAAAGTGTTGATGTTAATGTTGTAGACAAAAATGGTATAACAGAAGATAAAGCGCTACGGTTATGAGACATAAGGGCGATAAAAAATCTGGTCTCCATTTAATTTCCACTAAACCAGAGGTGCTTCCATTTCTGGAAGTGATCGCTTCTTATCTACTTCATGCCAAGTCCAAGGATTTGTCCTTATTTTCTAAATCATGGAAAAACATAATAGGTTTTTTTGTTGGGAATGCATACAAAAGTTATTATAAACTTCCAGAGCAAGAATCCATGTACAACTAAAAAAAATTCAAGTCCTGGATGGCCTAAGGGAGAGTAAGAGATGTTTTGTAGATTTGGATTGTTAACCCATTAGATAATATGGATAATTCTAATCTACCTGATATCCTTATCAAATGGTTTAGACTAGGAGTCTATATTAACATGGCCCTCATGAATAAGCTATATGGAAATTCGTCAATCTCTAAGGTGGATGTTTCCTAGATTCCCTTACTTTCTTTTATTATTGATGATGAAAATATTCCCTCTTTAGGGTAAGTGCTCAGTGTCAATTTAGTGAGACAAAAATAAATTTTTCGACAATCGGAAATCATTTTACATGGCTTCCTATCTTCTCGATTTTATCTGTGGTGTTCTTGAATGATCATATTTCTGTCAAATCTGGTATCCTTCGATCCCTTTGAAGGTAAATGAGCAATATTCATACTTGTATGCCCACTGTTACAGGTCACGTATTCAAGATATATGTACTTATTTGTATCCTACTTTCTACTCACAATTACATGAAATGGCGACACCGATAATATTTGATGACATCCTCACTTCCATAAGGAAAATGGGTGCCACATTCTTCTATCTAGAATATGTAGTTATCATGATTGTGGGATTCCTTACACCTCCTTTTTATTTGCCATATTATGTTAAAGAAAAATTGATAGAACAAGAGGTTACATGTCAAATTTGCAATGGTATTGCTGGAAAGTGTAAGGAGAAGAAGATTAAAACACATCCCCCCTCCTAGTATATGTGGAATGCAGAGAATTTAATAGGTGGCCTGATTTGAAGGTTGTCTCAGCCCATAGAAATTCATTTCATCTCCCCGAACACCCTTTAAGGCAATATGAAAAAATGAAAAGGGTTTCCCAACACCTTAATTTGCATAAAGGACAATTAAATTTACTCTATGCTCACGTGCATGATGATGATGACTGAGTATGGATTACCCAAACACAAGATAGCCTTGTGAAGAAGAATATGAAGGATAAAAGGGTGGTTCCACCTCTGAGAGCAATTATTAAAAAGGAGGCTATGAAGAGAAATGCATATTTGTATTTAGAACATTCACAAAATCCCTTTGCTCCCTTATCTCCACCAATTGAATCTCAATATGAGTTTTGAAAAGTCTTTCCCAAACCAAATGAAGCTCCAACTTTAGTGGCATTTGCCTTGAATTCATTAGATGAAGAACAAGAAACTATGTAAACTAAAATTTCAGCCAGCGCATCCCTAGTGCAACCCTCTTAATATTCTCCCTCCACTTCACATGAAGCAAGACAAAATTGGGTAGAGCAATATGTAATTTCCCACAAAGATCATCTAGATTGGGAGGCATAAGAGGATCCCTTAGTAAAAATTAAATTCAATCCAAATATGGGAACCTTGAAAAGGGTAACCAAAAAGATATGTCAACACAGAAAGCCATTGTTTGGCATAAAAATTCAAAAGATGTCTTCACTCTTACAAAGAAAAGGAAAGCCAAAGGCTCCCAAGTGGTGCAATATGAGGAAGATATGGAATCCTTGATAAGAGATACAACTAAATCATCCATAGAAGTAGTGAGAGGAGTACATGTTAGAAATAAAGAGCTTGAAACTCAATTAAAGGCCATAATTCCTCCTGGAACAGTTTCTGATGTAGAAGAGACATTACATGGCTTGTACAATAATATAAAGAAATGCATTAGTGTAAAGAAGCAGGAAGAACCGTTCTTGAAAAGGAACGAAAAAATCATTACATCAATGACATTGTTGCAGAAAGCATTAATATAGATGGGGTAGACCATTGAAAAAGGCATTTGTAAAGACCCTTCAATTATGACCATGGAAGATATTGGTATATGCCATACATATGCTAATTATAAGAAGGAAATACTAAGGGAATTGAATGAACATGTAAGTATACTTTCTTTACAGTTTGATGACATTATTTCTAGAGAAAATCATATTTTCACAGAAGATTTGATCATGGAAGTATTTTACGAAAACCATGAATTTGTTTCTGATGAAGAGTTCGCGACATCTCTTAAGCAATTCTTGGTTAATTTTCAAAGGAGAATAAATGAGATGAATGAAGGAGAAAGTTCACATGTCATTGAGATTGTTTCCAAAACAAGGGAAAAAATACAAAAAATAAAGACTCTAAAGGAAATTTCCAAAAAATCAATTGGTAGTCAAAAGGATTTGCTTGACAATTCTACTGTGCTATATAGAAGCCCGATTGTTTACATAGGAAATATAACTAGATATTCTCATATTTGAAAAAAAAGCTATTGAGGAGGCATGACAACGAGATGATAAAATAGGTCCTGAATGAGAGCAACAAACCTAGGAAGCAATTATGTCCGCATACTTGGATTAACAACATCCCATAATTAAGGAATAACCATAGTGAATCATAAATTGTAGTATCTGAGATAGGCAGGTAAGCACTGTAATCTGTATGACATGTTAATAGATAAATATTTATAATTTATTAAATGCTCATGTATATATTTGAAATTTTATACTTATCTAAACATGCATTTATTGTTTTTATACGCTAATATCCAAATATCTTGATGTGGCATAAACTAGCACACACTATGCTCAAATATCTGTAAATGAGTACCGATCACTAAGCTCACAATATCTTACCTTTTTTTAATTAAAAACACAGTGATACCAAATCTTAAAAATATGTTACAACATAAGCTAGCGAACGCTAAGCCAAGAAATTCATTCTTTAAATTTTTAAATGCTAGCGACATCAAAGCTAGAAATTTACAATAGTGGTAGTGTATTAGCGGCATAAAATTCAAGATATCCGTTATTGAGAACTGATCGTTAAGCTCTGAAAATGTTTTTGAGGCGTACCTAGCAGCCCCTAAGCTCACAATATCTTACTTGTTTTTTCCTTGAATCATAGTGACAACATATCTTCAAATAATATGTTGCAACATAAGCTATATGCTCAAGACATCTAAACTCAAAATATTCTATTGTGGAAGCACCTAGATGTTGTGTAGCTCAAAATATTTTAATTTTATTTGTTAAAGCATACCACTAACAAATTACAAACATTATGAGTATACATATTCTAGTGGATGCTAGCCTCCTAGAATCTTAATTTAATGGGTTAAATCCTTGTGACTGCTATGCTCCAAATATTATGGGTTAATGTATGACTGAAAATCAACACGTGACCTTCAAGCACACTCAACCTCTCAAGGTCGAGCCAGGACAACCGATGTGGAATGGATAGATAGCTCTATGGAATATATGTAAGGTGAGGTAAGTGAAATATGGATAAGGAGAGATCAAGGCAATCTAATGTCTGGTATGAACACTAATGGAATATGCTCATCTAAAAAAGGAAAATGCTTGTATCACATGTATGTGTGATAAGGAACAGTCTAGGATGATTGTAGTGCATAGATGGAGGTCAATATCTGGATCATAGAAAATGTTGGTGATGGGTTGTGGAAATAAGAGAAATTGTCTTGCGTTCACCTCGTAGAAGTTTCCAGACAAGGTCATGGAAGTGCTAGAGGAAACATATGAATAGGACAAGTGAGTGGGTTATGGGCACTAGTTCCGCCCAAGCTAGTTCTACCAAAAGTTGTAGAATTTTTCAGCTTCTTCATTAAGGACATTTAATTATGTGATGGTGATAGGTGGAAGTGGTGAGGATCATAAAACCAATATTCTAAGACCCGTGTCAATGTCTATCTCTAAGTAAGTTGTGTTTGGCTGCGGGACTCAAGGATCGTATACTTTTTCTCTCAGTTGTTGAGGACCCTGGATGGTCATATGGGATGTGTGACTATGGAAAATGGGTGAAATAGTGAAGATAGACGTGAATGAACGATAAGTGATCAATGTAACATGTGGTCGGGCTGATTTTCCTAAAACTCATAAGCTCTATCGTCCTCAACGTTCAAAGCCCTCAACTATGCAGTCATAACAGATAATTTTGATGTGGTTCAAAAGATGTGAATTAAAATGCCTTGGTCGATGTCTGACAATGCCACTAACAAGTTTGGTTGTGACACTACTGGTTCAAAAATGTAATCCCTGGGTTCTCTAGGACCTAAAATGGTCATGCAAAATTTATATCCAATTAATCTAATACAAGAAAGTAAACTAATTAAACAAAGGAAAATATAATCTATGTTTTTTTGATTCTTCAATTATATAAAGGGAATAAAAAAATAAACAACAATCTAATTAAATTAAACTAATCTTTTTGGATTTTATACTTTCTAGAAAACAATAGAAGAAATAAAAGAAATATGAAGAAATGTAATTACTTCTACAATATTGTTAACAAAACCTAAACAAATAAATAATTTGGTGTGTCTATTTATCTATGTAGAATGAATCTAAAATATCCTAAGTAAAAAAATCCTTTCTAAATTGTAATTGTAGATCTAAATCCTCTATTCCACCTCAGAGACATGAGAAGAAGTAGAAGCTTCTCAGAAGCACTTCTTCCCCTGAAACTTCCCCAGTAGAAGTAAAGAAGGATTATATGGAGATTACAAATTAAAATGGAATTATAATTTGTTTAAAAAAATGTAGAAGCTTTCCTAAAAAAAAACTCCCTTGTAAACCCACAGGGATAGGCAGGGAAGTAATCTATCACCAGGAGCTTTGTGCAAACAAAATGAAAGCTACAATAATTAATTAACAATTATTTGAATTGGGATAATTTAGCTACTCTAGTCAATATTATGCATACAAATTAAATAAAGAAATCAATAAAGTTGAAGGAAATCTAAACACATCCCCAACCTAGAATTTGTAGAACAGTGGAAAAGCTAGTGACGGTTTACTCTAATGTCCCCTATGTTTCTTTTCCAACTTTAGTGCTCAATTGAATCCAAGGAACTGTGTTGGGTAGTGTAGAAGAAGTGTTGGAGCAGAAGTGGGTTATAAGAAATCTAGTAGCAATGTGGGTAGGAGAATAACGATGCAAGAGAACTGGCTTGATTTTATATTTCCTAGCAAGGTTATGGAAGCATAAGGATGCAAATTCACAACAAAAATCTTCGGCCATTTCTTTGGGAAGAAGCTTGGATTTTATAGAACATAGGCTGGGAAATGATCTAAGCCATTTCCCAACCAAGGAATTCCACCCCACTCAAAGGAGGGGAAATTAACTCTCACATAGCAATATAAGAGGTAGAGGAAGTTGGTACGTATCTAACAATCCTAAAAAACAACCAATTTGACTAAAAAACGTGCACTAAAATCATGTTTGAAGAAATTACACGCATTCAGAATGTGCCAAAGAAGATTCTAGAAAATACACATGCAACCACTGGTCTGAATAGAGGGGTAGTTACGCAACCATTAGGGAAGTGCGCAGCCATTGCTGAGAGCAAACCAGTGGTTGCGTAATTGCCATGGCAGATGCATATCCACTGCAACATTTCTGTAACTTAAGGTAAAAAACTTAGGGAAAAGTTGTGAAAGAGATAAATGAAAGCAAGAAAATAATAGAAATGGTTAAGGTAAGCATAATAAGCCACAAATATACACTGCAAAGAGGAAATAGGATTCAAACACCATTAGAAAAGATAATAGTCATCATAAGGGAATTTTAACCATTTTTGACAATGTAGCACATGCAAAATTGGGTGTATACATATTGCCCCCTCATATAAGTGTTCTAGCCATGAAGAGGCATAGAACGTAGATTCTGAGTATGGCATTCCCAAAATGGGGAGTTAGAAGTTATGTCTGACATGTTTGTGTGTCAAAGCAACGCCAATCCAAACTCCCACTAGCTGTAAGAAATAAACGAAAATCAAGTGAAGATAGATATGAAATCAAAAAAAAATACTAAAACCAAAATGACAAGAGGACTTACCATATCCATGGGGATAGAAATATACTTGCATCAACACTCCAGCCCTGCAAAACACACACACTCAAAACAAAGTTAAAACATATATATAACTAAAACCGTTATTTTTACAAATCATTTTCACTCACCCACTTAGTGAATTTTGAGATCTAAATTATCTGTGATGATTTCACATGAGATAACAGTCAAATCAAAGAGCACAACAACGTGATGGCAGCTCGACCAGTGGGAGGAGGAGTGACTTAAAGATGGGTAAGTTATCTGCATTTTTTTTAATTTTTAACATATAATGTGAAAAACTTGAAAAATCTAACTTAGGGGGGGTATTTTTGCTAATTTTGTAGTCAAAATGTTCAAAAGGGGGGTGCCTAGGTAGAATTTTATTTTATTTCATTAAAAATGGTCAAATATTTTTTTTGTCTTTTTGAGCTTTTTAGGTATTAGGGTATGACCCATCTTTTTCAGAAGAAACCACCACTCTACGCAGGAAGCGGTTACGCAACTGCCACTCTATGGAGAGGGGAGGTTGCGTAACTACCATGGTGATTACGCAACCGATGCTCTATACAGAGAGGCAGTTGCATAATTGTAGGGACAAAGACTAATTTTGACTAAGTACGAAGAATTTTTTTATTTTTTGTGTTGTTTTATGATGTTTCTGATGAGCTTATTATGCACGAGATGTTTCTAACTTTATCTTTTTGATGTTTTAGTGAATTCATGCCCCGTATATCAGATGGAGCAGGGCTAGGGAGTGTGATTGGATTCCTGAGATTTTAGTTGGTCTTTCTCAGGAAGAGAGATATCTTACATAGAGCTAGGATATGGAGGATATCCCAGACACCGCTGGTTGCACCACCTGGTTATTTGTTAGTGGATTTACTGAGCTAATGGGATACAAACCAGAAAAATTTATGGTTTCCTTGGGTTAGAGGAGAGTGGTCTATCAATCTCAAGGATCTATACATGATTCTAGGTATTCTTGTTATAGGCAGGAGGTTGAATTTTGAGAGTGCTACATCAGTGGTGGTCTCACAATTGGGTAACTTATATGGGAGATGCATTGGCACCCAACATTGGTGCCAAGTATAGCATGAGATTTTTGTCAGTTCACTCCACTCCTATTCCTACCTTGCGTAAGGCCATTATTAACATTTTGGCTTTGCGTTTGGTTGGGGACAAGGGCAAGGATAATCTACTTTATTGTTGGGCCCCGATTATTCAGAGCATAGAGGAGCATGGTCACATCTACACCTGGGGAATTGACATACTTGGTACTACATATCATGATCTATATAGGGTGGTTTAACTAAAGGGAAAGGCCCTTAGTCATCCTACTTTAGTGACTAGTTGGGTATTTAAGCGCATGATCTCCTACTAGAGGGGTGTCGAGATAGTAGATCTAGGGGCTATTAGAGTAGTTAGATGGATAGTTATGGGCCACTTGAAGGGGAATTACCAGCCTACTATGACACTTACTACATACGACATGATTGCGTGGCCACACCAGGACATGACCAAATTATGGGTGAGGATGTCATAATTGTGTAAATATACAAAACTATTACACAGTTAGTAGATATGACCAGACGGGTGAAGTCCCATCCAGTTTAGAGGGTGCCCTAGTAGTTTTGGTTACCCTACATTGACGTTGTCCTAGTAGTTCTAGTTATATATCGAGGGAGTAGAGAGGATGGAGCTTCCAAAAAGGGTGAGCTCCCATGGATAGTTTTTACTCTCGGGGTGTCAATTAGTACACCATAGGTCATTCTAGATCCAACTAGGCTAGGGGTGATTTTGCAAATTGAGGCTTCCCCCGCACATAGCGGGGAGGAGGCCATAAGGAGGAGGGAGAGGGGACTGATATAGACACAAAGTGGAGAGCTAACAAAGAGGTTTCTACAGTAGGCAAGGTTGAGGATGAGACTCTTTACTCAGATGAGCCTCTTACACACAAGGGAGATGAGTAGTCTGTCATGGGACAACAAGTATCTTTGAAGGAGATTTCGGTCGAGCGGGTTCCCATAATAGTGCCACCACGACCTGCAGTACCAATAGACCCATCCTAGTGACTAGGAGATCTGAGTAAGTTAACACTCTTCTCTTGACTCTACTATTTAGACTATAAACATTAGTGAGTTACGTATTATCTTCTTTTTGGTTTTTTTGAAAGTTTTCTAACTCGCCATTTTTAATTTTTTTTTGCAGCCACTGCTGACAACTTTTGAGATTTTATTCAGAGCATCCTTGTTCATACATTGCTCATCCCCATGAATAAGTCACACGAGGAGCTCCTTGTAAATGTGGGGCAACCACTGATGGCCGAATGCCATACCGATGTATTTTCACCAATTTGGCGAGCCACATATATACTCTCCAAGATGAAGATGGAGCTCACCACATTCTGTTTAGCTAAGAGGAGATAGTGGCGAGACCACTCTTACAATGAGACCACTACCAGCGTATCACCAGCATCATCTCACAGACATTCTCATTGTTCTATTCATGAGGGATCCCACTTGCATAATAGAATCCATAATGTAGTGCCCACATTTTTATAGCTCTAGTTATCTATTGGTTTCCTTATGCATAGACATGTTTTGATTTAGACTCTGATAGATTTTGGACATTTTACTATGTTATTTTTATCCTCATGGACATTATGATATTTTGTGCGCATAGTGCCAATTGGACTAGATTCATATATTGATATATTTCTTATGATGTTGATGACATTAACAGGGTTATATGATAGATTTATCGGTTATATGTTGGTTTCTTGTGGTCGATTTGATTAATGATATAGTTTTCTGGATTTAATAATGGTAATTTTCATGTTAGCCTAAGTGTATGTCATTGTAATTTTATCTGTGGATGATTCGTGGCAAACTATGTGAATAATTGTATGTTATTATATTGGATAGATGTGGTTAATGTGTGTAATGAGTGAGCAGGTGACAGGTATAGGAGAGCATGGGTTTCAGGGCAGCTACGTAATTGTGCACGAGCAGCCCACGGGATGAGTCCTAACCATGCTAAATGTTTGAGGCCTTAGGATAGGTGTATTTATTTGGGCACCATGGGTGAACCCTCAATTGTAATGTATTTATGTCTTGCAAATTTAATCATGTTTAGGGTGTGTTTAATTAAGTAAACTAATTTAGGGGTTTACTGATCTCATCTTATGTAAGTGATGGTTTTGGGTAAGTGTGTGTGTGTGTGTGTTGGTAGAAGGGATTGGGGACCACATGTGAACCTTTGGTGGACCCCACACCCTCTACCCTTGTGCCCAAGCATGCCAAACCGGAAATTGAGTTATTTTGGGCATTTTTAGGGACCCCTTTTTAGTTTGGGAGTTCCCTTAGCATGAAAATGGGCCCTTGGACCCTACCTAATAGGTAGGGGGGCTTATTTCCAAGGCTTGGAGAGAATTTCCTTCCCATTTTTCCCTCCTTAGTCACCATCCATGTAAGATGGTTGGTTTGTGTGTATTTGTTAAAAGTTGCTCCACTTTGTTTTATTTTAGTTTTTAGTATTTTGGGTGATAAGGGATAAAAGGTGAGTTTACTCTTACTTATTTGGTTTTTAGAATCTTTGACTCTTGAGAGGAGAGGGGGTGACACTTGTCACCTTCCCATTAGTGAGGAAAATTTTGGGTTCCTCTTCTTATTCTTCCTTGTGTGGAAGGAAGGGGTCTTCTGGGTCATTTTTTTTTGGGAGAACTTGGAGAATTTTGGGATCTTGGAGGTTTGATTGGACAAAGGGAAAAGCTTAGAGTCTTGGAAAGCAATTTAGAGGTAGGATTCTTAACCTTTTTCTTTCTAAGTTGTGTTTATATTTTTAACTATGCTTTGATCAATAAAATGATGTGTGTGAAATGATGGGTTGTGAAGTTGTATGGTGAATGTAGTTGTTTGCTTGTTCTTGTTGTTTTCTTTTGTTTTGTCTCCACCATCATTTGGATTGATGGTTTTTGGAGAATGTAGGGGAAGAGAGAGGGATTTCCCTCTCAAACCTCATGGTTGTTGGTCAAGCCATGAAGGTCCCTTCTCATCCCCTCATATGGTTTGAGGTGGGAGAAAGGTTCATATGGCTTGAACCTTTCCCCATTCTTGGTGAGGAAACCCTTTTTAGGTTTGAAAATCCTCCCAAGAAGGATTTCTATGACATTAAGGAGGAATAAGAAGGATGAATGATTAGGAGGAATAAGGAGTTTTGTAAACATGTTTTTCCTTGGTGCTCCTATGGTTGGTCACCTTTGATTTGGGCATCCTACTTCTTCTCTTACCCCTTGTGAGGTTGACCTTGTTATCCTCATGTTGTTGTTTTATCATGTGTAGTATGTCTAAGTGGTTAAATGGTCTTATGTATTTCTTGTTGTGTTTTATCCCCATTATACTTGTGCACATTGTGGAAGTTTGTTCCTCTCTCCCATGGGCTTGGGGAGGCTAGCATGGCTTCCAACCATGGAAAGACATGTGATGATGCCTATTGGTTGGGTGGTAAACAAGCCTTGTCTCTTATTCAACATCCTTGGAAGAACACTCAAGCTGGAGATAGTTGGAGCCTCTTGCCATCTTGGTCATCCTCATCTTTTGAGGGCATTACTTTCATTTTGTAAATAAATGTGGCTTTGAGAAGTTTTACATTCTTGTAAACACCTATTTTTTTTGTATTTGATGTTATTGTAAACTTTAGTCATTTGCTAAGGAAGTTTCCTTCATTGTTGCAAGAATCTTGTAAGAGTATCATTTTGAGATCATAATGAAACTATAAACCTTTTTATTTCAATGTCTTCATTTGGAAGGTTTTGTTTTGTTTATAAATCTACACATTATAGTTATGTAATATACTTTAAATCTGAAATATTTAGTTGTGCTTACTTTTAAAAGTAAAAAAAAAATATGGCATTACATTTTGGTATCAGAGATGTGGTTCAAACACACAGACTCTTTGGGTAATTTCAGTTTTAGTTATCTCATTGTTTTGTTAAAAAAAAAATCTGTCTCTTTTCTTGTTGTTGTTGGATCTCCCTCTTGTAGAAATTTGCATTAATGATTTAGTCATTACATTGAAATAAACTTAGTGTACATGAAGCTGGGGGATTCATTTTACACCAATATAATTCATTTTTTTAGGATCATACAAATTTTTGTAGTTTTCTATAATGAAAAGAAATTAGTCCTCTTGCTACCTTCCTTGAGAAAACCCAATAATTTGGCTTATTAGTAAAACAAATGTGAGCTGCTTTTCCATATTACAACCAACTTAAATCTCCATCCTACTTGGTAACTATTCTGCTATATTCTTATTTTAACACTTACAAATAAAAATAAATAAATAAATAAAAGTGGAGAAATCTGATAAATATAAATATATATATATATATATATATATATTGATTTTGTTGCAGCATATATTATACTTATTATATAATATATATATATATTATATATTATATAGTATATATATATATCTTTTTTATATTAAATAATATATATGGATTCAAAATATATATATATATATATATATATATGGTTGTCTTTTTATATATATTAAAAAGTGAATAAAATAAAATAAAATTATAGTTTTAAAAAAAAATGTATAAAATTTAAAACAAAATAAAATAAAAAATAAAATAAATGAAAAAATAAAAAAATAAACAAGCTTTGTTTGGGGGGGCTGAACCCCCCCCAACTCCTCACCCTGCGCAGTCTTCTCCCACGGCCCCCTATGCACCTTGCCCTCCACCCTACACACTGTTCCCCCCTTGCGCCTCCCGCGCTGTCCCCCCTGCCACTCCGCGCTGCCCTCCATGTTGCCGTCCCCACGCCCCTGCCACCATGACCTCCCTCACCTGCCACCGCTTGCCCCCTCACCCCCCCCGCGGCCATTACCCTGTTCGGTCGCCGCCTCCAAACACCACGCAGACTCTATAAACAGGAAAAAAATAAAAAAATTAATAAAACAAAAAAATGCGGCCAACAAACACAGTCCGCCTCCTTCCTAAAAAAAAGGTTTTAAAAATAAAATTATATATATATATATATATAATATATATATATATATAGATAGTATATATATATATATATATATATATATATATATATATATATATGGATTAAAAAAAAAAAACATGTTTATCTTCATTGTATGAATCTTCAATCAATACAATGCAAGATCAATAAAACTCCATAGCTCCTCCACCTGCAATGGCAAGGAAAACAAAATAAGAGAAATAGAAAAGAAGAAGAAACAAAATGAAGGAACAAAGGAATGGGAAATAAAATAATAAAAAAACACCATAGAGAAATTAGGGCAAGTTAGGGTAAATTTGAAATCAAGGGCTCAGATTTGATTTGATCCAAAGGCCCATAATCAATCCTACACTTTTAAGTCATAGGCACTTTATGGGTATGGAAGGGAGAATTTTTGAAGGGTGTAATAAGTTAAATAAAAGGGGGAGTGTGTGTGGGTAGACTAAGTTAAAAGGGAGAAAACAAGATTGAATTTAAAGGGTGTGTAGGGAAAATTTATAAAAGGGAGGGAGACTAACTGTTTTACAAGGGGTGCAATTTTTATTATTATTTATGACCCTAGGGAGCTTGTTAGAGTAAAATAATCAAATTATTGTTGGGATAGTGTTATTTTATTTCAAAAAAAATAAAAATAAAATAAAAAAATGAGGGGTTTTTAAAGTGTATATATTTATTTTTACCTCGGGTTCAGGATGGCACCCAAGAGGGGACGATCGACTCGAGGCTCAGGACATAGTGCACCTATGCAGGATCCGCCGGACCTCGATTTTGGGCCTTAGGTATTAGAGACCCTACAACAACTGATAGGCATTGTACAAGAGTGCCTTCCACCACCGTAGGAGCCGCGAGAGGAGGACATTCAGTTGATAGACGAGGAGTTGATTGGCGAGGATGCACATTCAAAGCCACCTAAGCACAGCACCCCAAGACAAGAGAGGTCACGTAACCCTTCCATCCGAGAGGGTGGCCTCATTTCGTCACAGCTGATTACACAGCTTTGAAGGACCATTTAGAGATAGGCAATCTCTTTCACGTGGTATACCACATTGCTAAGATAGAGACACAGACAGTGTGATTTGAGACCTTCTTCACCTTCAGCCACCTACATTTACTAGTTCGACAAATGGCTTTCGGGTAGAGTCCTGGCTCCTTAGCCTAGATAGCTACTTTGGCTTACACTCTCATGAGAGAAATGTCAAAGCTAGGTTTGCCATACACCTCCTCCGAGACGCAGCAGGCGTTTGGTGGAGGAATGAGGAGTGGAAGCTCCATTTGACTCAAGATACAGTGACCTGGGAGTTGTTCGAGGAGTGGTTCAAAGCCTGGTATATGTTAGAGCATTTTTTGCAGAAGAGGATCAATGAGTTTCATGACTTACGACAGGGTTCTGGCATAGTGGCGCAGTATGAGAGCAGGTTCTTGGATCTCTTGTAGTATGTAGAATACCTACAAGATGAGAAATTACAGGTAAACAGGTTCATTCGGGGCTTGAATGCAGATATAGCAGGAGCTGTTAGGATGTTATCTCCTCCCACGCTAGAGAAGGCCGTTGAGAAGGCCTACTTGGCTGAGGAGAATAGGACCAAGGCTTAGGAGCACTGAGATAGAAATAAGAGCAAGTTCCAGGACATGATTCAGACATTTTAGAGTCAGAGGGCATGGGGTGCAGCACCACCCCCTAGAGGAGGATTCTAGTCTTCTCCAACAGCATTAAGAGCTCCACTACACCCATCACAGCAGACACAACATCAGGGACACCAACATCAGAGGGGTAGACAGAATCATAGTTTTCAGCGAGGTGGATCTAGAGGTGGTTTTGGTGGGTCTAGGGACAGGAGGCTGGGTACTCATCACTCACAGCCAGCCCGCTCACAATAGTCTGCTAGGGTTAGACCGATAGGTTCAGTTCATCATAGTATAGGAGGGACCCCTTCTCAGAGGGGTACAGGAGGATGTTTTATTTGTGGGGCTCTAGACCATTATGTGCGTATGTGTCCACAAAATCCCACTACTACATATATGCAGAGAGCTCCTAGATCCGAGTAGACGGTGGGTGACGTGGGACATGCCCATTGTGTATATGCAGCGGTTGACAACCGCTAGGCTGAGTATCAAACCACAGTCATTGAGATGACAGGTACTATTAGGGGTATTTCTGTCTCAGTACTTTTTGATTCAGGTGCTTCAGATTCTTTTTCATCTCCTGTTGTAGTGGACCAGTGTGGGCTAGTGGTGGCTAGGCAACTAGATAGTTGGCAGGTTGAGTTGGCCTCTAGGGCTAAACTCACCATGGACTCATATGTGGAGAGTTGTGTACTTGATTTGGGAGTCCTCTCCACTACACTTGACGTTAGAGTTATTCCTTTAGGATCATATCAGGTAGTGTTGGGTATGGATTGGCTCAAGGCTCATCGAGCCAAGGTGGATTGCAGAAAGAAGGTCATAGAGTGTCAGGATGATCTTGGTAGTGTGGTTGTGATTTCAGGGATGCAAAGACCTATTTCTTTGCATATGATCTCAGCTAAGAAACTCAAGTAGAGCATGGGTAAGGGTTTCCAGTTGTTTGCTATCACTATCAGTGATCATTTGGATAGTACTCCAGAGCATTCACTCCTTGTTGATCACGTAGTTTTGAGGGAGTATGCAGATGTGTTTCCAAGAGAGCTTCCAAGTTTACCCCCTAGTAGGGAGGTGGATTTCACCATTGACTTAGTGCCTGGATCCACACCAATTTCTAGGGCACCCTATCAGATGACGACTTTAGAGATTCATGAGCTCAAGATTCAGTTAGAGGAGTTGTTAGAGAAGGGTCTCATTTGACCTAGTGTATCTCCTTGGGGAGCACCAGTCATATTTGAGAAGAAGAAGGATGGTTCTCTCAGGCTTTGTGTAGACTTCAGACAGCTCAACAAAGTCACAATAAAGAACCGTTACCCACTCCTCGGGATTGATGACTTGTTTGATCAGATGCGGGGAGCTAGAGTGTTCTCCAAAATCGATCTCAAGTCAGGGTATCATCAGTTGCACTTAGCAAATGCAAATATTCATAAGACAACTTTTCACACACGTTATGGGCATTATGAGTTCACTGTTGTCCCCTTTGGTTTGACCAATGCCCCAGTTGTCTTCATGAGCCTCATGAATGGAGTGTTCAAGACCTTCCTAGATCACTTTGTCATAGTGTTCCTTGATGATATTTTGATATATTCTCATTTAGAGGAGGAACACGAGGAGCATTTGAGATAGGTGCTTTAGATTTTGAGAGAGCAAAAGTTGTTTGGGAACTTGGAAAAATGTAGTTTCTTTCAGACAAAGATTCAATACTTGGGGCAAATTATTTCAGGAAAGGGTATCTCTATAGATCCCTCTAAGATTTAGGCTATCTTGGATTGGCCAGCACCCACATCAGTCACTGAGGTGAGGAGCTTCATGGGTTTAGCAGGGTATTACCGCAGGTTTGTGTAGGAATTTTCTAGGATTTCTCACCCTATTACTTCCCTTCAGAGGAAAGGGAAGAAGTTTGACTAGTTAGAGAAGTGTGAGTAGGCCTTATAATTGCTAAAGGAAAGGTTAACCATGGAACCTATCTTAGAAGTTCTAGAACCGACAGAGGATTTTCTTGTTTGCACTGATGCATCACTAGAGGGTTTGGGAGTAGTTCTTATGGAGGAGCATCGAGTTATTGCCTTCGAGTCACGTAAGCTCAAATATTATGAGCTTAACTATCCTACTTATGACTTGGAGCTTGCAGCAGTTGTTCATGCACTTGCATTGGCGACATTTTGTTTTGGGTAGACCTTTCATCTTGAGGACAGATCATTATAGCTTACAACATATCTTCTCTCATCCGAACCTCAACGCTCATCAACGGCGTTGGATGGAGTTCCTATGTGAGTATGACATGGAGGTACAATATATCAAAGGAAAGGAAAATGTTGTGGCAAATGCACTTAGTAGACGATGACATGTGCTTGCTTCATTGACACTACAGTCATATTTGAGAGGCATGATACTTGAGCATCTTCCAGAGGACATGTTTTATGAGGGTGCTAGGCAGATGTTGGATTCTCAGGGTTCTTTTGAGGGTAGATATTCAGGATGCATGTTAGAGTCTGATGGTTTGCTTTGATTTCATAGGTGCATTTATGTGCCTAAGATAGGTGATCTGCGTAGTTTCATCCTTACTGAGGCCCATCGAGCCCCATACACAGCACATCCAGGAGTGAAGAAGATGCATGTTGATTTGAGAGAGTTATATTACTGGCCGGGTCTTCATCGGGACATAGCAGATTTTGTAGCACGTTCTTGAGTGTCAGAGAGTTAAGGCAGAGCATTCTCATCCCGCAAGAATCTTATACCCTCATGACATTCTCGAGTGGAAATGGGATGTGATCTCCATGGATTTCATGGTAGGACTCCCTATGTCATCTTATCATCCTGATGCCATTATGGTCACTGTGGATAAGTTGACCAAGGTTGCGCATTTCTCACCAACCAAGGTTACCTATAATGCACAGGCTATCGCCAAAGTGTTTATGGAGGACATTGTTAGATTGCATGGGATCCCAAAGATGATCATCAATGATAGAGATACCATCTACACATCAGTTTTATGGACTTCTTTTTAGGATGCATTGGGTACTCAGATTAATTTCAGTTCGGCATATCATCTAGAGACAGATGGGCAGACAGAAAGAGTTAAGCAGGTTCTTGAGGACATGTTGAGGATGTATGTGATGGACCGGCAGAAGAAGTGGGAAGATTATTTGCATTTAGTTGAGTTTGCCTACAACAACAATTATCATAGCTCCATTGGTAGGGCTTCCTATCAGGCGTTGTATGGTCGAACTTGCAGGACATTGTTGAGCTAGGAAAAGCTAGATGACAGGATTATTTTGGGGCAACCTTATCTTCAGGATTTAGAGAATCAGGTTTTTCTGATTAGGCAATGTCTTGAGTAGGCTAGAGCATGCCAGAAGGCGTATGCGAACACCAAGAGGATCGATCCTCTTTTCTTAGTGGGTGACAAAGTCTTCTTGAGGGTTCGTCCTCATAAGAGTCCGATCCATTATGGAAAGGGTTCTAAGCTATTGCCTCATTTTGTTGATATTATTGAGGTCATCGGTCCAATTTCCTATCGTCTAGCTTTGCCACCACGCCTTGTATGGGCCCACGATGTTTTTCATGTTTCTATACTTCGTAGATAGGTACCAAATGTTTCTCATGTTTTGAATTGATCAACATTATAGGTAGAGGACAGAGGGCAGTGGTGACTGGAGCCCATACGCATACTAGAGCACTGGAGGTTGGCCCTTCGGGATCGAGATTTGGACCAGGTTAGAGTGTAGTGGGACCGATATGAAGAGTCATCAGCTACTTGGGAGAATGCTACACCACTGAGGGCTAGATACCCCTATCTCTTCCAATGACTTCTAGGAGGAAGTCTAATTCTAGGAGAGGGGGATGTAGTGCCCACATTTTTATAGCTCTAGTTATTTTTTGGTTCCCTTATGCATAGACATGTTTTGATTTAGACTCTGATAGATTTTGGACATTTTACTATGTTATTTTTATCCTCATGGACATTATGATATTTTGGGCACGTAGCACCAATTGAACTAGATTCGTATATTGATATATTTCTTATGATGTTGATGACATTAACAGGGTTATATGATAGATTTATTGGTTAGATGTTGGTTTCTTCTAGTCGATTTGATTAATGATATAGTTTTTTGGATTTAATAATGGTAATTTTCATGCTAGCCTAAGTGTATGTCATTGTAATTTTATCTGTGGATGATTCATGGCAAACTATGTGAATAATTGTATGCATTTCACTATCAATTGTTTAATAATGTTAGGACATTATAAGTTTGATTGAATATGTGATGTGTAGATGTTTTTTATTATATTGGATAGATGTGGTTAATGTGTGCAGTGAGTGTGTAGGTGATAGGTACAGGAGAGCAGGGTTTCACAGCAGCTACGCAATTTTGCACGAGTGGACCACAGGCTGAGTCCTAACCATGCTAAATGTTTGAGGCCTTAGAATAGGTGTATTTATTTGGGCACCATGGGTGAACCCTCAATTGTAATGTATTTATGTCTTACAAAATTAATTATGTTTAGGGTGTGTTTAATTAAGTAAACTAGTTTAGGGGTTTAATGATCTCATCTTATGTAAGTGATGGTTTTGGGTAAGTGTGTATGTGTGTGTGTTGGTAGAAGGGATTGGGGACCACATGTGAACCTTGGGTGGACCCCACACCCTCTACCCTTGTGTCCAAGCATGCCAAACCCGAAATTGGGTTATTTTGGGCATTTTAGGGACCCCTTTTTAGTTTGGGAGTTCCCTTAGCATGAAAATGGGCCCTTGGACCGTACCTAATCGGTAGGGAGATTATTTTAAAGGCTCAGAGGGAATTTCCCTCCCATTTTTCCCTCCTTAGTCACCATCCATGTAAGATGGTTGGTTTGTATGTATTTGTTAAAAGCTACTCCACTTTGTTTTATTTTAGTTTTTAGTATTTTGGGTGATAAGGGCTAAAAGGCGAGTTTACTCTTACTTATTTGGTTTTTGGAATCTTTGACTCTTGAGAGGAGAGGGGGTGACACTTGTCACCTTCCCATTGGTGAGGAAACTTTTGGGTTCCTCTTCTTATTCTTGCTTGTGTGGAAGGAAGGGGTCTTCTGGCTCATTTTTTTTTTGAGAACTTGGAGAACTTTGGGAGCTTGGAGGTTTGCTTGGACAAAGGGAAAAGCTTAGAGTCTTGGAAAGCAATTTAGAGGTAGGATTCTTAACCTTTTTCTTTCTTAGTTGTGCTTATCTTGTTAACTATGCTTTGATCAATAAAATGATGTGTGTGAAATGATGGGTTGTGAAGTTGTATGGTGAATGTAGTTGGTTGGTTGTTCTTATTGTTTTCTTTTGTTTTGTCTCCACCATCATTTGGATTGATGGTTTTTGGAGAATGTAGGGGAAGAGAGAGGGATTTCCTTCTCAAACCTCATGGTTGTTAGTCAAGCCATGAAGCTCCCTTCTCATCCCCTCATATGGTTTGAGGTGGGAGAAAGGTTCATATGGCTTGAACCTTTCCCCATTCTTGGTGAGGAAACCCTTTTGGGTTTGAAAATCCTCCCAAGAAGGATTTCTTTGACATAAAGGAGGAATAAGGAGGATGAATGATTATGAGGAATAAGGAGTTTTGTAAACATTCTTTTGTTGGTGTTCCTATGGTTGGACACCTTTGATTTGGGCATCCTATTTCTCCTCTTCCCCCTTTGTGAGGTTGAAATTGTTCTCCTCAAGTTGTTGTTTTATCATGTGTAGTTTTTCTAAGTGTATTAAATGGTCCTATGTATTTCTTGTTGTGTTTTATCCCCATTATACTTGTGCACATTGTGTAAGTTTGTTCCTCTCTCCCATGGGCTTGGGGGAGGCTGGCATGGCTTCTAACCAAGGAAAGGCATGTGATGATGCCTATTGGTTGGGTGGTAAACAAGCCTTGTCTCTTATTTCAGCATCCTTGGAAGAACACTCAAGTTTGGAGATAGTTGGAGCCTCTTTGCCATCTTGGTCCTCTTGGTCATCCTTATCTTTTGAGGGCATTATTTTCATTTTGTAAATAAATGTGGCTTTGTGAAGCTTTCACCTTCTTGTAAAACACCTATTTTGTATTTGATGTTACTTTTAAACTTAAGCCATTTGCTAAAGAAGTTTTCTCTTCATTATTGCAAGAATATTGTAAAAAAAAAAAGGAGAAAGGAAAGATTACAATATTGAAATCATGAGCTCTTTTATTTTACATGTCTTCATTGGAAGGTTTTGTTTTGTTTAGAAATTTGCACATTATAGTTATGCAATATACTTTAAATCTGAAATATTTAGTTGTGCTTACTTTTAAAAGTAAAAAAAAAATATGGCATTACACACAACAAGATTCCTCATCGTGATCCTCCATCTGGATCCCACAGGGAGGGATAAGTCATAGGCCTTTATTACCATGTTAAACCTTTTTGTGAGACACACATATATCAATTTTTTGCGGATTTTATGCTCATTGCGAGTGTTTTGACCACACTTAGAGTGTGATGACATTGTACTAAAAACTCGATTATTATGAATATATATATATACATATGATTATTTTTGGGTCGGATATCTAGTGTAAGAGTTTATCTCCTTGAGGGCTTGCTTCACTTGTGTACTCTTAGATGCTTAGAATTTGTGATGTTTTACATGATTTTTGAATGCATGCTACAGATGATGATATGCTAACATCATGTTAATTTTTAATATTTTTTTTTTAATCTTTTAACAATGTAACACTATAGTTATTTTGAGTTAACTGAGAATAGGAAAGAAAATTCATTTTAAGTTTAGGTACTAGCAACACATTGTTAATAAAACCATTTACTACTTTTGCTTTTCCCCGACGTTGAACGTTGAGAATTGAATGATCACCCAAGTAGATCTGATTATTACATTCACTAAGTTTAGATAGGATATCAGATCTAAAATTCATATATCTAGAAGCAACATTGTCTAATATCCATTCATTTTCTTTTGCAGTGACAAAAGAAACATACAAAGAAATTACATTTGATTTTTGGTTATTTTTCTGATTCTTGTTTCGATTTTGATTTTGGTCTTGAACATATTTGTTACCCTTTTGAAATTTAGGATTTGTTTTGTTATTTTTAAATTTTCAATCCTCTTTATTGTTTCCAAATTTACCATAATAATGACATTTTCTGTCAAATCTAACTCTTAGATTTCCAGTTTCTTATCCTTGTTAGGAGGTTTAAAGGTTTGCTTTGTGTTTTTGTTGAATCTAGAGGTTTTACCTTTTGATTTCAGAGCAAGAAGTTCCTATGAGGCATTCTCCTTAGAATCAAAATTTAACATTACTTGTTCTTTATGTATAAGAAGAGAAATAAGGGTTTGTAAATATGGAACGTCTTGTTCTGTTTTATATTTAGAACTTAAAATTGAAATGAAATTTATAAAATTTTCATGAATATTTAACTAAATAACAAAATAAAGCAATTTATCCTAAATTAAGTTGTAGCTACACCCATCAAACTAAATAATTTATCACTTTTATCACTTATCACCCATCAAACTAAATAATTTATCACTTTTATCACTTATCACCCATCAAACTGAATAATATAATATTTTTTATTTTTGCTAAATAATTTATCACTTTTTTATCTCCCTTCATGGGAGTTGTCATAAGCTCTAAAACTCAGTTTAATGATTTTTTGATAAATGCATGTACCTTCATTCATCAATTCCAATTGAGTCCAAGCCTCACTCGAACTTTCTTAGATTCCCGATATGAAGACAGAAAATTCATCATGTACACTTCACAAAATGATGGACATCGTCTCTTGTACCTTTCTATTGATACATGGTGACATTGTGTGTAGTTGCATTGTCTTCCGATCGAAGCTCTTCTCAATCCCATGTTCACAACTACCCATAGTTTACAAGCCATGAATTTTTCTTTCAATCGAATCTTCCAAATAATGTAGGTGTATTCTCATTCAACATCTGAGATTTATCTATTGAAAATTGATTAGACCTCCATTTTTGTGTAAAATAGAGATTAAATAAATGATTAACAAACAAGGATTAAACAATTCAAAATTCTTAATAGAAATACCCCTTGTCATCGTTTAATCCTCACAATTCACAAATCACAGTCAATTTACGTCAAGAAAGGAGGTCCTATTCAAGTGAATATTATATACACAAAAAGTATTAGTATGATATCAAAAAATTAAATCGAAATGTGAGTGAATTTTTTTTTAGTTTTCTATGAAATTGACGATGAAATCCATTCATCGTGTCAAATGAGTATCATTTCTAAAAAATTGATTATATTATTTGACTATTTTCAAAAAATACTAAAAGAAACAAAATTTGTAATAGATTCATATTGAAAAATAACAACTATTGGAGCATAATTACTTTGTATATATGTTTGAAATATATTAGCAACTCGGTGATTTTATCACCGAACTAATTTTAAAATCAACTGTCCATGTGGAAAGCCATATTATTATACCAAACTCGGCGATCCATATTCAATTTTCAATTCGTAATGCAAAATTATTATTAATCAAATCCAAGCCATACCGAAACTGAATGTCTAACATATATTATCAATGCCAAACATGCATTATACGGCACTTTGCCATATAAATCAGATTTTACACGAACCACTGAGGGTGAGCCACCTTTAGGCGAGTCGAGCCACAAGGATCCTTGCGAAGGGCTATTAAACATAGGGGGTGGTGTGACCGTAGTCACACCACCGAGTCCTTCCATCCCCAAGGCTTTTAAAGCCTTCCCCTTGTTCTCCTACACTTGTCCCAATGTGGGACTAAACCACCCCGGTGTAGAAGAGAGGATGGGGGAGGTCATGCCTACACAGGGAAGGAGGTGGTTAGTGGTAGGGGGGGCCCGTGACAAGGGCATGTGAAGGAAGTGCATGGAGCGAGTGGCGAGTGAAGTTGTGCAGTGTGTGCCACTTGGAACTCACGAAGGAAGATGGGGTATGGTATGGTAGGGTGCCACCCCCCCTAGACATAGGTTTATATATATGTTTATAATATATGGTTTTTGCTTAGGTTAGTTTAGGTTTATATTTTTAGGTTTACATTTTTATATATAAACCATAAAATTTTATATTTGTAAAACCATATAAGTTATATATATATATATATTGTTTTATATATTTGAGTATATATGTATATATATATATATATACACACACACTATACTATACATACATATATATGTATATATGTATAGTATAGTGTGTGTATATATATATATATATGTATATAGATTTGTACATGTATAATATATAACTATAAACTATAGTGTGCCACCCTGTATGTAAAGTGTGTGTGTCCATGTGTAGATCTTTAGTTTTTATGAAATTCAAAGATTTTATAAATAATATAAATAGCTATTATAGTTTGACATCAAACTAGGGGACATAAAGAGGGGCCTTATTCAAGATCATGACCAAGGGTTTCTGAAAAACAATTGTAAATCAACTAATGTCTCACAGGGGACATCGTGTCTCCTTTGCCAATGAAAAAAATAGAAAAGCCCATTTCTCTTTGAATCTTGTCTCCCTCTCTTTTCAATATGGATTTTTATTTAAATTATCCTTTTTTACTTTCAAAAAATCCCTATAGAAATTATAATAAAATATTTTACATAAATGATTTTACAACTCTTACCTCTATTTTTTAGGTCCTGGTAATTCTTCCGAAGTTCGAGTTCTTTCACGTGCAGGGTTAAAATCTTTCGACAAATGCCTTTCCCACTTGTGCATTATTCATCCACATCAATTCATCCAACCAACTACGCGGAACGAGAAGGGGGATTAAATACGATCCTAACCACCTATTTCAACTAACTTCCCAACCGATGTATATCTTTAGGATTAAATTTAAATTATTTAATCCCACTCTAATACCATGTCAGGATGAGGGGTGATTAATGTTTATATTACCAACTAAATTGAATGTTAAGTGAACATATATGAATAAGTGCATATATTAATAAATGTACTACACCATAGTAAGAATAAATAACCACAATAAGATGGGATTTACACAGTGGAAAACCCCAATGGGGTAAAATGTAAGTGGAGTCATCCAGATTTGAATAATTTTCACGCATGCGGGAGGTACAACGGCTGTTGACATCCATATGCCAGTAACTCCCTCCCCACTTCTACTCCATGTTTTTAACCCAAATTACATTGAAGTGATTTTTAATATGGACCTATAGTCATATTTAACACGGGACTTCCTGAAAGGTTCAGTGACAGCTTATTAAGCAGACGTTCGTGAGAACACCAACGATTTAATAGTTCCCAGTCTAATGTGATAACTAACAACAGTAATATATGAATTTTATATTTACGCTAATAAGAATTCTAGAATTATTTTATATTACCCTGCACTATAAACTAAATATTATAATTCTAACATCTCTAACCTTGTCAAATTGAGCCGTGCGCGGACCCTGATTGGAAGGAAAACACCGAGCTTTGGAACATCCTCAGCATAGGCGGCTTCACCAACTTTGTTGAAAGAGTGCAAGGGCATGATCAAAGTATTTCAGTACGCTTTGCTAAGGAGTGGAAAGAGAGGACTGTCGACTATGGGGGACAGAAAATTCTTGTCAATGAAGAGCTCATTGCTGAAGCGACCGGTCTCAGCCTGGATGGGTACCGCTTCTTCAACAAAAGGGTTATCAAAGAAATTGAAGAAAGAAGATTTGTGGAGGAAGAATGAGAAGCTTATTTTCAGCACAGTGGGTCTGCTTATAAGCTCAATTCCATCACCATTTGATGAATTCACTCACATGATGATTCGTTTCATATCCTTGGAAGGTAGGTTTGTTACTGTCCCAGCTAAGCATCTCATCTTTTTAAATCACTTCCATAGGAATAGATTGGTTTGCTTCCCTCATTATCTTTTAAACTCTCTTGAGTGCTCCATTTTGGAGTTCCAAAAGCATACCCGGGCGGTTCCCTTGCATCAAGGGCTTATTTTGCTTATCCACAAACACTGCCTTCTCAAGTACCTCGGTCTTCCCTCCTCTCCTAGCCCGGCTCCGATGAGCTCTGTTGCTGCCAGTCCAGCTTCCCCTACTGCCCTTGCTGCCCCTGCTGCTGCCCCCTAGCCACCGGTACTCTCGCTACCCCCCATGCCAGCTGCACATGTTTCTCCTTCTATTCCTCCTTCTGCTCCTCCTGACACTCACCTTACGCCTCTTCCTCTAAACGACCTACTCACCAGGGCTTCTAGGAGACTCAACCTTGAGGACTCTTGCAGCAGGGAAAGAGCCTCTTGATCTTGACATTGCACGTGACCTGCTGAACATAAGTAGTGCTAATCCCCGAGAAGCACAGATGGATAACCCTTCTAAGAGACTGGAGGCCTTAGAGGCTGAGATAAAAATGCTGAAGGATGAGGTCAAAAATCTAGCTAAGCAAAAAGGTAAGAAAAGCATGGAGGGGGAAGGGAGCATTGACAATAGTCAGGTTGAAGACATATACAAAAAGCTGACCTCCTTGGACTCCCCGCCTTGGGAAGGCTAAGACTAGGCATGATTACAACATTGCCGCCTTTAGGGCCATTGAGGACTTCATCGTGGGGCATGCCAAAAGTGTTTCCAACCTTAGCGGTATCCCGGCTGTGCTTTAGGGCAATGAAAAAGAGAGCAAAAGAACCATCGAGGAGCTCGATAAGACGGATGTTGCCCACATGATCGCTTTGGGTATGTTTCATGCTTGGAAAAAAGTCAAGATCAGTGTTGATCAAGCAGCCAAAAAGTAGTCCTGCATGCTTCTACTGCTCTCTTTTGTTATTTCTTACTATTTCTTGGCTGTCGGGTTACTGTTTTTTTGCTGTTGTTTTGCTATTAAGCCTCGCTTGTGTAGCTGTTTCTGGGCTACATTGGATTTTCATTGTATCACTCTTGGACTTGGTTAGTCCTACTAAGTTTCTCACTCTTATTCCGGCTTAAAGGCCTTATTTTGTATTCAAGGGTATAGTCCCTTTCAAAAAACTATTTGCCATTATTAAAAAAAAAATATGGAAAACCCCTAAATGGGTAAAAACCACGGAATAATAATCCACTATAGAGAAACTTTTACAATTACCAGTCAAGTAACTCCCTCCTCACTTCTACTCCATTTTTTGACCAGGATTTAACCTTCATATTCCACATATTGGAATATTATTTTATTGATTTTATTTCAATTCGATATCTCCTGAATATGGCCTAAGGTAATATTTAAATAACCTGAAGGGTTATAACCTTATTAAGTGACGAGGCACACATCCCTAATTTAATTAGTTGATTAAATAATTTAACCAACCCCTAATATAAAGTTCATATTTAAATAATATGAATATATTTTATTCTATATTATTTAAATATAAACTATATATTATGGTGCACTTAAAATTATAGTTCTAACAATGGGCTCACCACCAAGGATGAAATACAGGTGGGTAAGGGCACTTCCCTCATTTTCCAACCTCATACCACTAGTATGAGGCATGGGATCATCACCAAAGTTTGGTAGGGAAAGGAAATGTGGATTTATTTCTAAAAGATTTTTTTTTGTATTTATTGATTGACTTATATCATTTTTTTAAACTTTGAGTTGTGCCTTTGAGAAGGAGAGCTTGCTCCTAGCTTCAACCCCACACAACCATTAAGATGCAAGGGATCATCACCTAAGGCTAAGATAGGTGAACAAACAATCCAGGTAAAGTGTTTAGAGTAATTTTTTTACCAAAGAGGTTTCTTGGGAAAGATGTGACATCAGGAAGCTTTTAGAATAGAACATGGGAAAAGACACCTAAGCTAGCAAAAAACTATGGGTACAACCAGGTATGCAGGCCTTGGTAGGATAAATGTCGAAATTATGTCTTAAATTTTTGAAATGATGAAGTGATTAGAAATGTTGATTATAATATGGTGGATATTTAAAGAAGTGTGATTTAGTGTTTTTGCCAATGTTTAGAAGTTTTTAAAGTTGTTTAAAAAATAAGTTTCTTGACTACAATTTTACAATATGATATGACAAATGAAATGCAGTTTGGATGTAATAATGTACACACAAAAATGTAGATAGATAATGTGTAGTAGCATTTTAGATTAATTGAATTGATGAATTTGCCAAATTCTTCACCCTCTAAAGTACACAAGCGATATGCATCATTCTTGTAGTCCTCCATGACTTGATATGGACCCAACCATTTAGGTCTGAATTTCCGTCCTTCATTGGTTTTCTTATCTATTTAGCTATCTAGTCTTAACACTAGATCACCTACACATATTTCACGTTTGTAAACCTTCTTATTGTACTGACGGGCCACCCTGTCAGTGTAAACAGTGTGTTGCTGCTCAACATAAATATGATTTTCATTGATGGTTTCTTATTGAACAAGTCATACCTCTCAATATTCATCCTCATCTAAAATGCCTTGCAAAGATATGCAGATGCTAGGAAACTTAACTTCCGATGGTAAAAAATGCTTCAGAACCAAAGACTAAGTAATATGGGGTTTCCCTCGTAGGAATTCTCACCAAATTCCTATAGGCCCACAAGGTTGGAAATTTTTTTAAGTGCCAATATCATTTATTCTCCTTGACTGTTTTGAGGAGAATGGACTCCAACGTTTTATTTTTAGCCTGATCCTTTCCATTGGCTTGAGGGTAGTGTAATGTGATATTTTTGATGCCTTTCGTTTCATGTCATGTCATCATCATTCTTTAATGACATGAAATTATCCGAGATAATGACCATTAGGACCCCATACTTGCAGATGATCTAATTCAAAATGAACTTTGCGATCATAGAACTAGGTGGAGTAGTTAGAGGCATGAAATCAACCCAGTTCATAAAATATTTTGAGGCCGTAGTGATGAAGTTGTGGCAATCTATTAATGAGGGAGAAAATTTCCCTATCAAATCTAGACCCCTGAGTAGAAAAGGGCCAAGGTGTAACTATGGGCTGTAGAGTCTGAGTATGAGATGCATATCTCATGTGGAGAATTCTTGGCATACTTATGACACCTGCACACATACTCCACAATGTCATGCTCTAAGGTGGGCCAAAAATAACCCATGTAATGAATCTTTCATTGAGCAGTTGCATGTCCTCTAAAGTGATCCACCACAGAATCCGCTATGGGCTCTAGAAGAGGATTTTCTCAAATTCTAATTCATTAAACACATCTCAACAACATATCATCAAAGGCTCTGCGATAGAGCAATTATTCTAAAATTGCATATTTGGAGGCTATGATATGTAGCCATCTTCTTTGGTGTGAGGGTGCTCCCTCAGGGTATGTACGGTCCATAATGATAATTAACAATATTTGAATACCATAGATACAATGACACAATGGGGGGCTTTGTCTCTAGATAAAACACATACTCATCAGGGAAATCTAGGTCTACTAGATCTCCATAATCTCGTGGGTTGTCCACCAACCAATCAACAATAATTTATCCCTTGATGGACTTTTGGTTGATGAAGTTGAGTTCAAATTCACCCATCAATGTAATAATATGCAACCATCCTTTTTTAAACAAGGCACCCTCAAGTTAGACAATGTTCATAACTGGTCAGACTTGATGACTCACTCGAGTTTCCATTGTTCAAGCATATAATGCCTTCACCTTTATGTCATGGAAAAAATATAGGTAGGTATTCCTTTCTCTTCCTACATATAATTTGAATCTCGTAATCAAGAAAGGTGCGACTAATGAATTAAATGGCATGTTCATGGTTATCATCATCTTCCTATGTCAACATGAAAGCTAACCAGATATCTGGTGGCTCGAGAGTAAAAAATAAAAGGGATGGTCCACTTTTGGTAGGCATGAGTGTAGGTGGTGACATAAGGAAACATTTCATAGAATTGAATGCCTTCATGACACTCAATTGTCCACGTTCCTTACAATAATCCTTCTTTAGCAAGTTATTAATGGGATGGAACAACGCAGGTTAGATTGGGAATGAACCTACGGATTGCTCCTAGTTTATCGAGAAAGGACCTAATGCCTGACTTGTTTGATGGATGGATTCATCTCTATAACCACCCAAATATTTGCTGGATCTACATTGATTCCTCGTGAAGAAGAAATGATATATCCCAACAACTAGCCTCCCGTCACTTCAAAATATGCACTTTTCCGGATTTAATGTTACACCATATTCGATAAGACAAGAGAGGATACCATGCGAAGCACCTTGGGGTGATTACAACACTTCTTGGATTTAGCTAGAAGATCATCAACGTAATATTCCAAAATATTATGAATAATATCATGGAATATGTAGGTCATTACATGTTGATAGGTGGCTCCAACATTTTTCAAGACAAATGACATGACCAGTGCGTAACAAAAGGTCCCCCAGGGAGTGGTAAAAGTAGTCTTTACTTGATCCTCCTCAGAGATTCTAATTTTGGTTATAACCCAAAAAACCATCCATAAGTGACAATAACTCATATCTAGTTGTTGCATCTACAATGACGTCAATGGAAGGCAATGGAAAATCATCTTTAGGACATGCCTTGTTTATGTCCCTAAAGTCAATGCATATGTGAATTTTCCCATTATTTTTAAGAATGAGGACTATGTTTGAAACCCACATTGAGTAGTCTATAGGTTTAATGAATCCCTACTTGTAGGAGCTTTATAACCTCCTTCTTTGACCATCAAAGTCCACTTTTGGCTTCATAGGTCTCGATTTTTGCTTTATGGGCTTAACGTTCGACTTGGTTACCAAGTTATGCACCACAACATCAGGAGAAATTCTTGTCATCTCCTTATAACTAAAAGTGAAGGATTTTGAGTGTTCCTTGAGTATCTTCATATGGGCTTCCACCTCTTCCCAAGTCAAGGAAGAACCAAGTTTCAATATTTTAGGATCTTCCTCCATCCTGATGTTTATATCTATGGTCCCTTCGATTAAAGAGGCATTACCCTCTTCAAACTCAGGTGGGGCTGGAGGTAATTCTAGTTCCTCCTCTATTTCATAGACCTTAAGGTCTCCCGATGAGGAGAGGTCCATCGTATGATCTCCAAAATAGGAGGAAGAGTGAGGTATAAC
Source organism: Taxus chinensis (assembly GCA_019776745.2). Classification (NCBI taxonomy): domain Eukaryota; kingdom Viridiplantae; phylum Streptophyta; class Pinopsida; order Cupressales; family Taxaceae; genus Taxus; species Taxus chinensis. The sequence continues at coordinate 350,735,927 of CM034147.1, read as the reverse complement.
AGTGAAGCCTCTCTTTTGATGCACGGGATAAAGATCAATGTATGCATAGAGGTATCCTAGGATCACCTCATCATTTTCTGCATATCTAAAGTGGCATAGGCTCATTCTTAACCTCAACATATGCCAAAATTGGATTAGTTGGCATTCTTCGAACTAGAGGTTCAAGTCTGACCAAAACAGTGAACTCGGTTTCTTTCAAATCTTCTCTTGGACAAAAAAGAGAAGAGGAAGTAGTTATAGAGTCGGCTAACAAGGTTTTTCTCACGTGGGATAGCCTCAATAGATATGAAATCAAAACCTTTGCTAATGTCAAGTAAATACGACCTTATAGAGTTGTAGATGTTTTTCTCTAGTCTCATAAACTTCTGAGACTTGATTGGCGACAAGTTGGGAATCACCTAGAACCCTAATGTTACAAACACCCATCCTCTTAGCTATGATAAGACCAAGAAGAAGAGCCTCATATTCAACACCATTGTTTGTGCACTCAAAATTAAGCTTAAAGGAAAAGGGCATGACCTTCCCTTCGGGGGAAGTGAGAATCACACTGCCCCAACACCGAAATGACATTTTGCACCATCATAATTGAGTGTTTGGTAGTTGATAGGGAAGATAGAGGTTTTATCATCCATGGCTTCTTATTCCTTTACCTTCTGAGACCTCGACCATGCAAATCTCTTCGTAGCCACTAGCCAGAAGAGAGGCTGAGTCTGAGAGCCTGTCCCTATGCCCATGGAGTTAAACAAAAGGAATATCAGGTAGGTCATTTTCCAACAACTCCATGATCTTAGCCATGGTCTTAGTCAACATTATTTTGACTATAGTGGCTTCGTTTTCACTTAAACCAACCCCTTCGATCACCTTGGGGGCTTCTAATTCCATCATAGGAATCAATTTAGACACTAGTGTTGAATCCTTGGGTTTGTTCAATTGATTGGATGGGAGTTCAAAATCAGAGTGAACACCAAGTTTCTTCTTTAAGTTAGCTAGATGGATGTCAAAAGGCTTTGGGTCACCCTGAGCAACAAAGACTTTCCCTAGATGTAGGAATCTGACTTCCTGGAAAAGCGTGGAAGGGATTTCCTTCATTTGATGGATCCAAGGTCGGACCAAGAATCATATTATAGTTGGTTTCCCAATCTATAATATAAAACTCAGTTAACACCGTCTTTGGCCCGAGGGTAACTGGAAGTACTATAGTCCTAATGGACGTTGCATTGAGACTGTCATATACTCTTAACATGTTTTGGGTTGAGGAAAAATTTGTTTCTCTATAGCCCAACTTTTGGAGGAATTAAAAAAGGGACAATATTAATAGTTTCCCCATTATCAATCATTGTATGTTTAACATAGTTATTATAGATCCAGACCTGTAAATATAACGTTGGGTCACCTCTCTGTGCCCACTCGGCATTGGTGGGCATCTTACTGATGTCAAAGATGAATCTGACATATCTTTCAGGATTCCCTGAGGGGGTAGACATCAAAGTCTATATGGTTGATCTGTGATTTTGGTGGAGGGTTAATGTGGATTAAGTGACCAATGACCAATGCTTCTAATAAAGTGGCTCGATGAGTGAGAGAGTTCTTCAACAAATCCAAAAAGGAAATGTGAGAAAAGGTCTTGGTCAAATATGTAATTAGGTCATAATCCCCTACCGGCCTCATAGGTACTAGAGTGTCATCTGACATCGATGGATACACAGGAATGGACTCTGTGGAATAGTCATGAGTATAAGTGGCCACATTAATCTCAAGTTCAGTCTCTAATTCAACCAGACTTACAATCTTGGTTTGTTGTCGGCCATCCAAAGGAGGTGCTACTAGAGGGTTTGATGATGTAGATGCTTCATGGTCATTGTTCCCTATTGGATTAACCTTGTTAGTGTTGTGAGGGTTTAATTTCCCATTTTTGGGGCATGTAGGAAGGGGGTCTCTAAAAACTCCAAAAGGAGCATTCTTAGGGGAGACAGGTCCCATATGAACATTCTGTGTTGGTGCCATGGGATTTGCCAAAAACATCTCAATAAAGAGTTGCCTTAGGTCCTCTAGAAGCCATTGTATAAAATTATTACAGTCTCTACAAGTTTTGGTGTCATGTCCTTGAACTCTATGGAAACCATAATATATATCACGATTGTAGTCACAAGGTCTTTGATTCTCGTTTTGTTGTGGTCCATAATTCTAGTTGTTTTTCTGTTGATTGTTGAAATTAAAGTTTGGGGGCCTTTTCCCTTGATTTTGGTATTGGTTTTGATACCCTCCTGGGTATTGAGTAGAGCCTTGGTCCTAAACTTGTTAAGGAGGTGGAGGAAGATTAATTTCCATCACATTGATGGAAGGAGTGAAATTTTTACTCCTCTGGTTATTTATATTCACGTTACTATTGACATTATTCACACTGGTAGTGTTAACAACATTTGGCTTCTTGGCTTGATCAGTAACACCATGATTCTTGTTCAAGAACTTAGGTCCTTGGTTGTTGTTATTGGAATTTTTCGAGTAATTAGAATTACCTTGTGAGGGAGTGACCAGTCTTCCATTTGAACCATAGGTCTTTCGACTGCTGTCAATAGACACTTGGTCAATGTAAAGAGCACCCTCTAGAATCTCTTCATAAATCATGAGAGGGAACCCTTACATTTTTCCCTTGGTTTCCTTATTAAGGTAATGAAGGAATAAGTCAAAAATATCCGTTTGATCTATGTTAGGAGCACTAGCTGAAGAGTAAAGGACTTGCCACCATATTTGGATGAAATGGGCAACAAATTCATTATGCTCTTGTTTGATATGAAGAAATTCTCTGATTCTCATTCTTAACATCTTGTTCATATAAAAATCCTTTATGAACTCTGAGATGAGTTGTTTGAATTAGTGTATCAAGGCTTCTGTTATTATATAGTACCAATCGAGAGTAATCCCCTCAAGGATTTTGGGGAATATTTTAGCAACCACTGTATCTCAATGGAGAAGCTCTCTAATAGTGATTGTGTATGCCTTAATGTGTGTGTTTGGATCACCCTTCCCTTTGAATTTTTGGAGATCTAGTAAAGGTTGTGGAAGCATGACACTTCATATGGAAAAATTGAGGGCTCCTTGAGATATTTAGAGTATGTGCCCATAACATACAACTCTACCATAGATGACCCTTGATGGGGAGGTAGAGGTGGAACAAGTGGATGAAAAGGTATAATATAAGCATTCACGGGGCCATAGGGTATCCTCTAAGGTTGAGCCTATGAGCCAGGAAAAAAGACATGTCCCCCTTCGGTGATTTAGAATACATATGCAAATATGCGGGAACATTATTCTGATACAGAGTGGTAGGCAAAAAACTAGGGAACATCGCATTGCCAGTCAGGATGGCATTAGAGAATGCACTTCTGGCTAATGCCTATTAAGGGTATCCGTATGAGGTGTGGGGGGTCATACGTAACGTGCCTGATCTAGTGAGGAGATATCCAGGGCTAGGAAATCCTGTGTAAACTAGAAGAGGTGATGACACAGAAAGCACATAACCAGGATTTTAAGTCTGGTAAGGGACCTTGCCTTTCTCGGTAAAAGATGAAACGCGAGATGACTAGGAAATTGCTAATTCCCTAAATTTATCTACTAGTGTAGAAATCACATCACTTGAAGATGGTGTTGTATTTTTTTGGGTATGTTTTGAGTTTGGTTAGGAGATAAAGGTGCATGATGTCTTTCTATAGCTTGTTATCTAGGAGGCCACCCCTCTTTGGGTATATTTTCCATTGTCGAGGGAGGGGTAGCAGTATTTTTTTGAAGTAGAGCATCGATATACCCTTGCATATTTTCCAAGAAATATTCCATGGAATTAAAATGCTCCTTGCGTTAGGTGAAGTGTTCCATAAGTTCATCAATAGATGAGGGGTAGGAAGAGAAAGGATCAAAATGCATGCTGATTTGGGGCCTTGACAAGACCCGAGGATAAAAGCATTATTCTTTAGTGAATGTCATATTGTTCAAGTTGGATAACTCTAGTTGATCAATCTCTTCAATCCTAACAGATGAACCATTTTTGGCACCTTGGGGAGGAGTAGCGTAAGGTGAAGGTAAGTTAGAAGAATAATTTTCAGCCCACCCTAATAATGAGGGTGACTGCTACATATTGAACTGGTGGTAATAAGCCTCAAGACCCAGAATGGTTCTGCTGTAATCCTGACCCGACATATTTGGGGGGTATATAAATACCCGCAGAATAATGGGAGAGGAGAAGGATGGATGAAAGAAGGAAACAAAAAGGAACTAGTCCTTCATGTTTGGTTCACCAATTTCTATGATTGAAAAATCAACATGTGACATTCAGGCACACTCAACCTTCCAAGGTCATGCTAGGAAATCCAATGTGGAATGGATTGATGGCTATGTAGAATTTATGTAAGGTGAGGTCAGAAAAATGTGGATGATGAGAGATCAAGGAAATTTAATGTATGGTACGGGCACTAATGGAATATGCTCATCTAAGATAGTAAATGCTTGTCTCACCTGCGTGGGTGATAAGGAATGGTCTAGGATGATGGTAGTGTGTAGATGGCGGTCAATATCTAGATCATGGAAAATATTGATGATGAGTTGTGAAATATAGGAAAAATATCTTGTTTTCACCTCGTATAAGTTTCCAGACAAGGTCATGGAAGTGTTAGAGGAAACACATGAATAAGATAAGTGAGTGGGTTACGGGAACTAGTTCTACCCAGGCTGGTTCTGCCAAAAGTCATAGACTTTGATGGTTTCTTCATTAAGGACGTTTAATTGTGCGATGGTGATAGGTGGAAGTGGCGAGGATCAGAAAACCAAGATTCTAAGACCCGTGTCAATGTCTATCTCTAAGTAAGTTGCATTTGGTTATAGGACTCAAGGATCGTATACTTCATCTCTCATTTTCTGAGGACCCTGGATGGTCATATGGGATGTGCGACTATGGAAAATGGGTGAAATAGTGAATATGGACATGAATGACTGACAAGTGATCAATGTAACCTGTGGCTGGGCTGATTTTCCCAGAACTCATAAGATCTATTGTTCTCAGTGTTCAAATCCCTCAACTATGCAGTGATAGAAAGTAATTCCGATGTGGTTCAGAAGATATGAATCCAAAGGCCTTGGTTGATATCTGACAATGCCATTAACAAGTTCAATTGTTACACTATTGGTTCAAAAACATAATCCCTGGGTTCTCTAAGACCTGAAATGGTCATGTAGAATGCTTATCCAATTAATCTAATACAAGAAAGAAAACTAATTAAACAAAGGAAAATCTAATCTATGTTTTTGTGATTTTTCAATTATATAAAGGGAATACAACAACAAACAACAATCTAATTAAATTAAACTAATATTTCTGGATTTTATACTTTCTAGAAAACAATAGAAGAAACAAAAGAAATACAAAGAAATGCAATTGATTCTACAATATTATTAACAAAACCTAAACAAATAAATAATCTGATGTGCCTATTTATCTATGTAGAATGAATTTAAACTATCCTAAGTAAATAAATCTTTTCAAAATTATAATTGTGGATCTAAATATTTTGTTCCACCTCAGAGACATGGGAAGAAGTAGAAGCTTTAGAGAAGAACTTCTTCCCTTGAAACTTCCTCGAAAGAATTAAAGAAGGATATGAAGATTGCAAATTGAAATGGAATTGTAATTTATTTAAATAAATGTATAACCTTTCATAAAGAAAAACTTCCCTTATAAACCCACAGGGATAGGTAGGGAAGAAATATATGAGCAAAATCTTTGTGCAGACACAATGAAAGCTAGAGTAATTACTTCACAATGATTTGAATTGAAATGATTTAGCTATTCTAGTCAATATTATGTATACAAATTAAATAAATAAATCAAGAAAGACTAAGGAAATCCAAGTACATCCCCCAACCTAGAATTTTCATAATAGTGGCAAAACTAGTGATGGTTTACCCTAATGTCCCCTCAGTTTCTTTTCCAAATTTATTGCTCAAATGAATCCAGGGAATTGTGTTGGGTAGTGCAGGAGAAGTGTTGGAGCAGCAATGGGTTATAAGAAATCCGGTAGCAATACGGGTAGGAGAATAACAATGCAAGAGGACTGACTTGATTGTATATTTCCTAGAAAGATTACGACAACGTAATGATGCAAATTCACAACAAAAATCTCTAGCCATTGCTTCAGGAAGAAGCTTTGATTATATAGAACGTAGGATTGGAAATAGTCTAAGCCAATTGAAAACCAAGGAATTATATCTCACTCAAAGGAGAGACAATTAACTCTCAATTAGAAATAGAATAAGAAAAGGAAGTTGGTACGTATCCAACAACCCTACAAATAACCAATTTGACTGAGAAATGTGTGCTAAAATTATTTTTGAACCTTTATATTTTGTAACCTGATAAGGAGGGTAGTAACGAGTAGGTAGCAAGGTGATTAACTAGTAATGGAGGATCTCAAAGAGAATATCATGTTTCCTGGCATTTTGATCACACTTGAGAGGTTCTTGTTATTGTAGACAAAAAATCACACACTTAATACAATTTAATATACCGCAAAGTATGTTGTTTTATATATGGATCTTGTGTAAGAAAAGTATTCACTTGTTACCCATTCCATAGTCCATCTGTTTGTCTTGTTAGTTTCTATTGCTTTTATATTTCATACTTGTCACTCATACACACATTTTTCGCCAGGTCACAGGGATCCATGTCGGTCAGTCTTCGCACATTTATTGTCAATTGCCTTTGGACACCAGTGCCTAGGACTGGACACTAGCGCGAGACGGTCCTATCCATCCTGGGCACCCGTGTCCTCTTTGTTCTTGGTTATATTTTTCATATTTGTATTTGGCCTTTTTGATTTTCCCACTCATATTCTAAGGTATTAGTCGGCATGCCGGGTCATTAGTGTCAAAATTCAAACAAGAGATCTCTATATAAACACAACATATATAACATTATAAGGGGAGACAATTATTATCAAGGGATATCTATCTACATATATCAAGGGACTGCATTTGGGCACATTATTCTTCATTCACACTACATAGGAAGGGGAATTCATTCTATTCCATCTAGACATTTTCATTTTATCTAGCTAACACCCATTATCTTGGCGTCATTGACGTGGGGGAAGCCTAGTAGAACTATTGCACACACAAGCACATAGAACTACATTGGGTTTGAGATGTAGTTCAATGCTCAATTATAAGTTCACCATTGTGACAATTTAGGACATTCCGACCCCTCATTTTACATGTTTCATTTTTAGGATTTGATGTCCTTTTGAGGGTTTTGTAGAAAGATATTTATGTGCAAGTTTACAAGTACCTCAGAAATCCAAGTGTAACATACAAGTGATAAAAGGTGAAAAAGTGTGAAGCCCTAACGACCATATTAGATCTAGGTTCTGACCTCTTCTGTAGACTCCAACACCCCCACAGAGCTCCTGAGCACCCATGTCCACCCATTTCCACCTTTGCCTCATTTTTTTGAGGTTCATTATGATAGTCTGTGTTTTTGTTTCATCATATTTTCCAATCCAAACTCACTTCGGGATAAGCAAAATTAAGATAAGTACCTTACCCCTCTCATATCCTTTCATAGTAAAAATGAAATAAATTGTTTGACATTTGTATTCCAATGTACATCATTTATAGCATATCTTTGCATTCAGATTTAAATAAAATACTTTAGGTTTTATTAAATCATTTTGGTGAACCCGCAGCTTAGAACTCCTTACCCTAGGATCCACAAAAACCCTAATGGTTAAGGATAGATCTTCTCCTAATAGGATATTCATGCCTCATGTGAGTATTAATCCTATCTATGTTGAAACAAACATAGCTGAACTTACCAATCTATATCGCAATGTTATTCTTCCATATGATACTCAAAGACAACTCTTAGCTAATGAATGCAATGTGCCTACTAACTTTGATCATTCTACCATTAGCATTGTTTCTGATTCGATAATATTTTCTGGTTGTATACCTTGTTATGCAATCATCCACACTCCTTCTGTTATTTCTAATGAAAACTTAGATGATGCTATTATTAGTTTTATGCTTAATCTTGATGATAATGCTTTAGTTAAAAAAATGGATGACAATAAACATGAGCATGATGTTTTTTCTCATACTAGTCAGGATGATTCTATAGTTACATCTCATACTCCTTGCCTTTCTAAAAATGTTTCTCATGATGTATTGCATACTAATTCTCCTCCTCCATTATATGTTGATGATATGCTTAATGAAATCCTTGCATGTGAATCCCTATATGATATTGATGATACACATACTAGTAACGATTCTACTTATTTGCATACTACTAAATGTGACTTTTCTACTCTAATTTCATCTTCTTCTAAGATTATCTCTAGTAGCATGCATGATTCATTTCCTTCTATCACTTCATCTCCTACTAATGTTGCTGATGCTAGTCCTACTACTCCTATCGACACTCCATGTGTTTCACCGCCTGTTACTTATTTGACACCTATATAGTGTGCCCTTAGCATCGACACCTTCCATTTATTCTCTTGATGTCCCTATGATCACTCATAATGGCAAGCTTCAACCAATCAATACATTTCTCACATCTGTTGACATTCCTTCACATGACATTTTATCACTCTTACATGTTGTTGGCCAATTACAATATCAGGTCTAATCTCTCACACTTGAAAGTAAAGCCTATTATGCTTTTATCAATAACAATTCTTTACATGGTAACCCTATTATGAAAAAGATTCACAATGTAGCATTCCCTAAGGATTTCATTATGCCTAAATATTCATGCTTTGATGGTATAGGAAATCCATATTTTGATCTCAAACATTATTGTATAGCTATGGCTTTATAATCTAATGATCGATTGTTGCTCAAAGCCTTTCACCATATTCTTATTGATGATTCTCTCCAATGGTACACACAATTACCCTTTGGATCTATTAGTACCTATTGTGAGATAGAATATTTTTTTCTTCATCACTTCATACTCAACAATGGCCCTACAATCACATATGATTGTCTACCGTGCTTACATCAAGGAAAAACAAAACCTATCATTTATTACATTTTGTGATTTAATGTTTACATGCATCAGTTAGTCTTTCATCCCATTGAATTAGAGAAGAAATTTATCTTTTGTCATGGATTTATTCCTACTCGAAAAGAGTGCTTACAATATGGCACATGTGAATCATTCACACTCTTGTGTTATAAGGTCATTGATTTAGAACATGATCTCATTATTACACATGTTATAGATCCTCCTCCTAGTTATCTTACTGTTGTACCATCTAGTTCTTATCCACTTCCATCTGTTGAGCACCCTCCTAGGTCTCCATCTCCCACACCTCGCAAGTAAGTTTAGTTTTCTCCATTGCATAAGCATCCTTCATCTCCTCCACCATGTCAAGCTCCACCTCAGACTTCTGTATCTTCTTCACGTGAGCCATTATAATTTTCTCATCATGCTAGACCCCACGATGTGTTGCGTGCCTTACTTTACAAGCATTTGATTCACTTACCTTCTAATCAACATCATCCACCTCATTGCTTGTAATTCCAGTGTGATAGACCTTATTACAACTATTATCATATCAATGGCCATCAAAACAATGATTTTTGCACCCTTCATTATATATTACAACAGTTAGAATATAAGGGTGTCATTTCCTTTGGATCTTGCTCTTGTGAATGGTTTATATCTCCACTCCCACATAATTGTGTTATTTCTCTAATTGATTTGTCTCAATTTTCTAGTTCTAAGGTCATTATTTGTCCACCACTACAGGTTTTTGCTCATGCACACTCTCCATCTCATCCATCCACTGCTACACCATTTCATCCACTACGTCATACTACTACTACACATTGGCCTCCATAGCCCTTGACATATCTGCTTCCCATTATTGTATCACCCAACATTGACCCCATCTCATCCGAAATTCAGTTTGGTTCATACACTCATGTAATTTATGTTCCACATGCTTCCACCACTCCATGTCAGTTTGGTCTGTGGTAGGTGATTTATATCACCTTACCCCTTGATGATGCACTTTTGTTTTTACTATTCTTACATGATTGTTGAGAGATATATTATAATAAGAACCTCTCTCAACTTTTATGCTGTGCACTTTATTGATCTATCTATCTCACACACACTGTCGAATCGTTTCCCAATGACACACTCTTACTTTACGGTTCATCCTTGACCATTGAGGGGTGTTATATAAATGAACCTTGTCATTTACAATGGGGCCATCTTTATTCTCCCACCCTCTCTTCATCATACTAAAACATGCTCAAGTATACTTTTATAATCATCTCATTCATATACCATATTACATCATTTATGTTATACATACTTTACCATTCACTGCATCTCTATTCATGCATATAGTACACTATCTCATCATTTATCTATCTATAATCACATTAATCATCATTTATTCATTAGTCAACCTTAACAACTACACATTGTAAATCGAATCAACAAAACAATGATCCAAAAATCAAACATCAAATATAGCAACAATAATCAATACGTCATACATCAAAATATGAGTCCCAATCATCACATATTCACATCAATAAACATCAAATACCATGAACATATGCCAATAATTCCACACACACACAAATATATATATATATATATATATATATATATATATAGTTTAGAATCATAGTTATAATAATTTCATCACTAGGGGACAACTCCCCCTACATCAATACATATACCTCATATCTCATCATCGTTATCACTATCTATCCCTACAAGAGCTCTAGAACTAAACGCTTCACCACTCAATATACATCATTGATCGTGGCCCCTATATCTTTCTACCTCCCTACAAAATAATATCACCTCAGTCGAAGGCTCCATAAATCGATCTCATAACTCCAAAAACTACACAAATACATCATGTGTTAGAGGACCTCCACCAACAACATCTCTAGTTCTCTATGTATTCTCATGCACCTCATCCCTCTCACTTAGTAGCATAGTACACCTCATCACCACTAGAGCCATTGGATCAAATGGATGAGCCTACTCACTTGCAATAGCATCCACATGCTCTAGCATACCTGCACCCATGAGTATGTCAGTGGGCACATTCCATGTTAATGTGTGGATGGATATGTCCACAATCAGTGACCAATACACATCACCTACATCCATAGATCAATGCATTAGACAAAAACAAAAATCAATCAAGCCATTAAAAAATCACAAACATCACTATACAAATACTCATGCTCTGCTATCATTTTTTCTACACTATCAGGGGCATGTACTTGGTCCTCTAATCCTCCACCCGGCGGTGCTCCCACCACATCCACAAAAACTGGAAACAAAAATACCCACCGATGTGACACCCACCATGCACGATATGCCTCTATACACCCCGTGTCATCCAAATCTATTGTCTCTATTACCACATCAACCTCGTCTAGCCCAAGATGTACTAGATGTGCTCCTATGGGCCCTAGTCTAGCTCTAACCCTTCTTGGTGCCCTAATGGCTCTCACCCATACATATGGCTCTGGGGGCACATCCTGGGCCATACTAAATTGTCATGAAACATGCTCTTTCTGGAATAACTTAGTCACCCATGGGAATTGATCCTCTATCCACATAGTACATCGTACACATCATAGCTCTACTACATCCTCTTCCCATCCTCCATAGTCTTTGTATGACATCCATATCACGACCTCCAGCCTTATACGATCTAACATTGTTCTATAGGTGTCTATATCCATCTTCCTTCCATGCACACCTACCCATCTCCCAACAAATATATCTTGCCTAACCCATTCTCCTAGCGGCCCACCAATTGGCCTTAGTATCGCAATACGCTCATAGTCCCATACATGTAACAATGTGGTAGATCCAATACCACCCCCATGCTCCTCTTGTGTATATCTATATACATCCTTATATAAATGGGCCAATACACATCATTCCCAGGCATATATTGTGGTCTCCTCCTCTATTCGATGACATATGTCATGCATCTTATACAAGATGCCTACACCACCACCCTCCACTGCAACTGACAAAATAATCACAATGGTAATGAACTTTTGCAATCACGGAACCCTCAATCTCATAATAACATCCAAGATAACATGGACCTCATTATGAACTTAGGTCCCCATAAAATACCACCCAGCAGACCTTATTTATCTCTGTGCATCATCCAAAACCATCACCTAAACCCTCTTACTAACAATAGGTAATTACATTATGTGATACACATCATCCAAAGTCACTATCATCTCCCCTATAGGTAAGAAAAAGGTACAAGTATCTCCACACAACCTCTTGCACAAATTTGTGATCATAGGTATATTATGGGACACATCCCGCATCCTCACTATGTACCACAAGTTGACATGGTCTAGAACATCCCACTCATCATATGATAACCCTAATCCTAGTAATGCACTCAAATGATGGCCACCATGAAACTCTCGAATGGATGTCTCTCTGCACAACACAAACTGATAACAAACAACCCATTAGCAACTCATATATGCAAACACACCTATCTAGAACATCAAAACAAATCAATTTTCACATCTACAATACTCTGGGATCAACCTAAGATTTCTAGGATGTCAGCACTATGGGGCAGGATTGGGGTGTCCAAGAGCAGGTCACTAGTGCCCATGCCTAAGTGCTTGTGTCCTGAGGGTCATTAGTGCCTTCACCACTCTTGTCCAGTTCCAGAATGTTGATAAATTCAAAAACAATTTTTTTGTTTGTGAAAATTCATCAAAATTGACAATATCAACACATTTTTTGAAATAAATCAAACTTACAATCTCAATTGTCATACGTGATGTCACATCTTACATCACCATCTCAAATCAGCTCAATCACGGTACTCTCACTTGAGGCATCTTCACACACCCAGAGCTCAAAATCACACTCATGTAATAACCAAAAGAATTTCCTATTCCCTTTTCCATATTACTATTTACAGTAACTTTCCATTACCTACCTTACTATAGTCATTATTTGCACTCATTCTCTTAACTAATACACATTACCTGATTGCAATCATATCGTAAGCATCCTTACTCTGATTCCTTTCTTTTTCGCGTTGTTCTTTTAATAATTATGCATACTATTATATCATACACACTAAATTATTCCTTCACGTTGTTTCCACTCACTAAAAACAAACTTTTGCGATATATATCATACATTCACTATTACAACATTCCACACTTCCTTTTGGCTCAACGTTTGTTCTCCTCATCACTCCCCCTTTTACTGAAAGGGTGGAATACAATTGAGGAATCCCATAATCCCCATCACACCATTATGTGATCATTTATACATTCTAACCCATCATTTTTGAACATTTTCTCATACATTACATGGCATTTCACATAACTTTCTAGGGATTCCCCCTAATGACCTAATCTAGGGGCAACAAGCATAAACTAGCTCCACGAGTAGTCAATTAATCAATCATAGACATTAAAATATCGAAAACAAAAATCTTTTACTATTTTAATCACACCAACTAATTATCATGAAAACAACGTATTTATCCTCCCAAATGACCTAACTTGGGAGTTATATCACCACTTTCCCAGATAACCTAACATGGTAAATTATTCTACATTTTTGCGACTACTTCCAGATGACCTAAAATGGAAGACATCACATACACATTGCAGTGACACCCAAGGAGTGGGGGTAATGAGATTTCATTTCCTTTCCTATACTACTCCTATATGGGTTATTCACATTTAATCAAAATGGATCCAAATCAACAAAATTTGGTCTTTTTCCATCTGCAGTGGCTATACCTTTTGAGGATGTAGTTAAAGTTGGAGAGAAAAACTAGACCTTTCTCCCAACACTCTTCCTCTAGCAGAAGGATGCCCAAATCCTTAGTTTTTCACACACACAAAATCAAGTTGGGAACTGATCACTCCGTACCCCAACATATTTCCATCGGCAACAAAATCAAAATATTCAATTGCTCGATATTGAAATCATCAATCTCACTTAGTGCTCCTCATAATGGTCCCACGTCTCTCATTACGCTACATGGATTGACACATTGATCCATGGTTCATCACATTATATGTTATTATTGTTGGGCTCCTAAAACATTGAATAAGTCCAAAAAGGCACATGTGCATGCAAGACTAGAGTTAAGAAATGGGTGTGTAAGGAAATGGGCGTGTAAGGTAAGGTTCTAGGAGGATCTTAGTAGAACCCGTGATGCACACCTGTAGGACAAGGTCTCAGGAATTAGCCATATTTGGCATATTAGGTAGGACACGAGAAAAGCCTGACCTGACTGTGCATGTGGAGTGGATAAGGTGCCAGCCTGGCGACAGGTTGGCCTAAGAATGAATATGCCACGCGATGGAATCTCCTAGAAGACCATCGTGACAAGGAGCGGAGAGATCAAGCTTGGAGGAGAATGCACCCATGGAGGACCACATTCAAACACTTGGCATTGGATTTGAGGCCGTAGAAGGATGAGTTGGCACTTCGGGATGCCTATATATAAGGGCACCCATAGAAGAAAAGGGAGAGAGAGATAAAGAGAGAGCTGAGCTCTACATAAATGTTGCAAAGGAATTTTGTTTGGGTTGGGTAGATAAAAGATAGGATATGGATGTATCAAGGGCTTGGATGTTTAAATTTTTGTGTTGAGAGTTAAAGGATAGGAATCCAGTTATGATGCATGTCCTTGGTCTGCCTTTCTGCGATGCTCTGTAATGAATCTAATGAATGTAATGAGGTTACCAGTTTATATGAATATGATCAGTAATGATTCTGGTGCATTTACATATCTTCATGGTTTTGTGTTATGCATGTTTATGGAATGAGTCTGAATCCTTGTGCATTTCCCTTTCTGTTTGATTTAGTTCTTAATCTGTTAAGTAATTTTCTATCTAGAATGACTGCACTGATCTAGAATCTGTTATGAGCTCTATGATGTTTGCAAGTCTCTTTTCCACTCACTTCCTTTAATTTTGGATCATAGATGATGTTTTCCCACTCAAATCACATAAAAGAGATACTCGACACCCACGTGTGCCTCGGGTGAGCACCCAATGCCTATTGAGTGATAGGCTGACATGCATGGGGTTCCCTTGTTCTTGGTGGGTGTAAAAATGAATACATATTGGTTCCATTTTCGGGACCTATTTTCAAAGTTGTAGTGGGAAATAACATCCATCATGATTTTTGTAATAAGTGATGAAAAAATGCCTAACTTTGGAAAGTGTTGAATCACGGTTCAAGAGCACGGAGGAAGAATTTTCTTAAAGATTCAGCACTGGACCTGATTTTGATGCACATAGATTGGTAGAAGAGAACCTCTACCATGAGTTGTATGAATTTTTTTTGTTGCTTCCTAGTAGAGCTGTATGAATGGCTCTCAACATATGCATCTAGATCAAGTTGAAATTGTAGATCACGCGTGTGGACCCAAGAAGAATACCAGAGGCTGCAGGATGTAGATCTGACATAAAATTGTGTTGTGGATCATTAGTGGAAAGGTGTGTTGGCTAGCTACACTCTGGACACTATTTATACATATTCTTGTCTAGAAGTTGATGAGTTTGAGTTTCTGTGGGATCCCAGAGGATCATTTCTACGTGCTATCCCTCTGGCAATGAAGATATTGATTGTTACCTTGAGTTTAGAGGAATTTCTGATGGCTGACTAAACTATTCTGAGTGCTAGGCGAGGAAGCTAGAGTGGAGGAATATGGCAGACATTGCAATGGATAAAGAAAGGGAAGAGAGATGGCTCAAGTATAGTGAAGCACGTGAAAGGGAGATTTCTAGAAAATGTGAGGTTGTAAGTGTGATGAATGTATGGAGGCACACATTACAGGAAGGATTTGAGGTTCACACAGAGGATGTGGAACCTGAGTAGTTTGTGCTACCCCATCTTGGAAAGTGTGTAAAAGAGACCCCTTCGGATTCTGATGAGAGTTCTTCACGCAGGGAGAGAAGAGTTGTTGGCACGCATCTAAAACCTAGTGACCAGACCATAGTGCTTGGTTTTCCAGATCAAGGGATGAGTATCGTTGACCTAGTTAGTATTGGTGGAAGTGATAGATCTGTACCCAGGAGATACAATTTTTCATTTCCTACTTCTATGGCTACGTAAACTATTCTAGTATTCAGATGAATTTTTGGACAAGGAGAAAATACACAAGGCATGGGTAATGCGTCGAGGAGTGGCACATGACACACATCTGGTAGTGGCACAATCTCACAGATGGTTGGCATGTAGTTCAGTGAGACGTTGGGGACCCTAGGCATGACCGCTTCAGGTCTGTTACTAGAAACTAGTGGATTTAGAGGTGGAACTAGTGGATATGGAGGTGGAGCTGGTGGATCTGGGGGCATAGGACCTGTTGGATCTAGTGGATTTGGTAGAGGAGGAAACTAAGGGTTGGACTAGGAGGACAGGGGCCTCAGCCACCTCCTCAAGTTTTCTTTGAGATGTCTTTACATTTTATAGATTATAGGGGTATTGAATATGCTTTGGAGCATGTTCACAAGTGTGAGTTTCTATGGCATGCGAAGGGGATCACAACCCCAGAGTGGAAGGCCAGTCAGTTTGCAATGACATTGCAAGGGTGCACATAGCTGGTATAGGAAGTATGACCCCCATCAGATGGTGGTAGATTACACTGCATTGAAAAATGCCTTCCTAGTAGAGTTCCACATCCCTGAGTTTGAGCAGAAGAGCATCAACACCCTTAAGGAGATTCAACAGGGAATGGCGGAGAGTGTGTAGGGAGTATGACACATGGTTTAAGACTCTCCTGTCAAAATTTTCATATGACATTCACCCTTCACAACATGCTCAATGGTTTGTTGGAGGGTTGATAACTCCATTTAGAAGAGCTTTATCTCATAAAACTTTCACAGACCCGTACGAGGCGTTGGAAGCCACCATACGCACTGAAGCTGTTGGCAGTGTTGACAATGGGGTTAGACCATTCCTATAAGCTCAAATCATTACTTTGGCTAAGTATTTGGAAAGGTTATTTGCGAACTCAGCTCATGAGACTCGTAGTGGAATGTGGTGTATGGATTGTGAAGTAGAGGGGCATGTTAAGGATAGTTGCCCCTAGAAGACAGTATGCGCCATAGCAGTAGATTGTGAGATTTGTCATGGGGATGATGATGCGAGTAAATGTCCTTTATTACAACGTGTAATTCAGAAGAATGTATCTTGTTACTGTAAAATATGCACCTCTACAACCCATGATATTAAGGATTGTAGGCTTATTGACTAGATCCATGAGGCCATTGATCATGGTGTGCGCTAGACCAGCATTTCCAGTAGTTCTAAGGGTGATGATCACCGTTATGAGGAGTGCATAGATGGATGTGAAGGTGGAAGGGGATTTTGTGGAGGATTCCATGGTCATGGTAACTGTGGAGGAGGAAGAAGTGAGTTCCCACGTGGAACCTATTTTAATTGTGGGTCTACAGACCACTACAAGCGTGAGTGCCCAGATTTTTTGTAGTGTTTATGGTGTAGGAAGAACAACAAGTATAAAGAGTGCCTTGAGTTGATTGAGCATATGAATCAACAACACTGGAAATACAAGGGCACTGCAATGGTAAGCATTAAGAAGGATGACACACAATGGATGCCATAGGTGACATGTGATGTAGGTTTGGAACCTGTTATGGTAACAACAAGAGTAGAGGCTGCACACGTAAAGGAAACACCAATGTAGAAGAACCTAGTTTCAAGGGAAGAAGTGGTACATGGGAAGTACTTAGACCCTATGCACTAGAAAGTGGTATATCAAGAAACCATGGACGTCATTCGGAGTTTACAAGGAGAAATCCAATGTCTAAAGGAGCAGTCCAGGAGGGAGGAGAAAAGAAGGAAGGTTGAGGTGCCAAAGGATGACCTAGATGAGGTCAAGGAAGTATGTAAAATGCTAAGGCAAGAGAATATTATTCCCTTGCTAGGAGCATGGTTGAGAGAGAAGGTACCACACATCGGAGAAGAGCGTGAGAGGCAGGTCTTGCATGCAAACCTTCCCCCTCACAACCTTGACTATTGTAGGGAGATCACACTAAATGCGGTCGTCGATGGATGGCTCCTTAGTAATATCCTCATTGACACAGGCACGGAGGTCAATGTTCTCACCTTGGATGCATGGCATCAGATGGGAAGACCTGCATTACAGCCATCTTCAAATGTGTTGTATATGGCAAAAAAATGAAGGTAATGCCCATCGGTGTCTTAAAGGATGCAACTATCACCATTCAAGGGGCTAAGTTTACTGGGGACTTTGAAGTCTTGGTGCTCACCAAGGCAGACAATTTCCCAACATTACTTGGGTGCCCATGGTGCTATAAGAACAATGTGGATATTCAGTTTAACAAGGGATACATAAGCTTTGAGAATGAGGAGGAACGGGTCATCATACCCCTAGTTGATGGAAAATCAACACCCTATACTAAACCTTTGGGAGAAGAGGTCCTGGATAGAATATATGTGTGCTCAATTAGGGATCTAGAAAAAATTCATCCCATAGAGGGAGTTATCTAGTTTGAGGATGCTCAGTCCCTAAGTGACACCACCAGTATAGTGTGTGATAATTATGCACATGGTACATATGAGTTAATTGGATGGCATTTGAGGGGATTGGTAATAAAGGTGATAAATGTGTGTACAGTCCAGCGCCTAGGGGGGAAGGAGCTACCTAAGTACTCAAAAGGAGCCTTCCCTGAGGTCTTTTTGTAGGAGATGGAAGCTCAATGGAAGATGGAGAATGAATGAAGAGGGATGTTAAGTTACGTCCTACTCAAAACTGTTGTGCACTAGTGGGAAACACATCAGGATAATCTCTTGGAATGGTGCGAGGTGAGAATTTCCTTCTCTATAAGGTTTTGCAGGAGCAACACGCCCATGGCTATAAAAGACTACCATGGTAAAGAGACCACTTCCTTCCATATCCAAGCATGTGAAACAACCTGGATGGGAAGCACAGAAGCATTGCCACCTTCATTATGGGTTCACAAGTTATACTCCACCTTGCAAGGTTGTGCACGTGTGTGGTATATCCACTTAGAGATGCATCACCAAACTAGTAATTGGCAAGAATTGGTGGCTGACCTCATTCAAACATTTGAGTACCAGAGTACAAAGCCTTCAGTACATAAGGCATTACAGGTTTTCAAGCACCTTACATCAGGGGATAGTGCTATGGCAGAAGACAAAATACAAGAGTTGCTAGGAGAACTTGGCGTAGAAGCACACTTTGAGGAGGAAGAAAAATAAGAGATACAGTTTGAGCATGCATGTATAGAGAAAGAAAAGGGGAAGATGGTGTATGTTATTGATGGAGAAGAAGTAGAGAACTTGGATGTTAACCACTCTGTAGGGACACGCAAAGTCATAGATAGTGCTGATGAACAGGCGTGCACCTATCATGAACCTTTAAAGACAAAGAAGGTTAACATTAGCCTAGAAGAAGAGCCTAAAGAGGCAATCATTAGAGACTATTGGTTGGAGAAAGAAGTCTCTAAGATCATTGATCTTTTACGTGAGTTTGAGGATTTATTCCCACGTGGGTATCATGAGCTTAAAGGTGTCCACCATTCCTTGGGGGAGATGAGAATAAAGATGAAGGAAGGTGCGCACCCAGTTAAGAAAAGACCATATCGGATGAATCCTAACCTACGCGTGAGGGTCAAAGAGGAAATAGTTAAGATGATAACATCAGACATTATTGAATTTGTTTAAGAGTCAGAATGGATAAGTCTAATGGTGATTAGTATCAAGAAGGATGGAAGGATAAGGATCTGTGTTGATTACAAGGACCTGAATGTAGTATGTATCATTGATCCTTTCCCAACCCCATTTACTGAAGAAATCTTAGGAGTGGTAGGACGCGAGGTCTACTCTTTCATAGATGGATTCTCGGGCTATCACCAGGTAAGGATTGTGAAGGAGGACCAGAGGAAGACAACTTTCACCACTGAGTGGGGAATTTTTTCCTATACAGTCATGCCTTTTGGGTTGAAGAATGCACCTACTATGTTCTCGCGCATTGTGGTGCAAGCTTTCCAGGACTTCATCCATAAATTTCTTCAAGTCTACCTAGATGATTAGATAGTATATGGGTTAGTAAAGGACCATTGTGAAAATTTAAGGCTTATGTTTGAGAGGTGTCGTTAGTTGAGGATATCCCTCAACATTAAGAAATGTGTTTTTGCTACCCCATTTGGAACATTATTGGGACACATCATATGTAAGGAGGGCCTGCTAGTAGATCCCACAAAATTTGCAGTAATTGTGGGATTGAGGGAACCTACTAGTCAAAGCGTAGTGCATGGATTTCTTAGGCATACGGGGTACTATAGGAAGTTCATCAAGGGATATGCCAAGATCACCACACCCTTAGAAGAGTTTCTTAGACATAAAAGTGTCTTTCATTAGGGAGAGGTGCAACAGAAGGCATTCAACACTTTGAGGGATATGCTTGTCACCGTGCCCATACTACGATTCCCTTCTTGGGATAAACCTTTCCATGTTCATGTGGATGCCTCAGGAACTGCCATTGGATCAGTATTCGTACAACTTGGTGAAGGGATTGTTGATCACCCTCTGTGCTTTGCAATCAGGAAGTTGACACTAGCGAAGCAGAATTATACTAAAACTAAGCACAAGGCATTATCAATGATCTATGTGCTTCATAAATTCAAACAGTATTTGTTGGCAACCCCTTTTATATTTTACACTGACCATATGGCATTGAAATACTTGGTGAACAATAACATTCTACAAGGGTGCATATGTTGGTGGGTACTATTGTTCCAAGAATTCAAGTTCATAGTGGTTGTCAAACTAAGAAAAAGTAATTCTAGACCTGATCATTTGTCTAGGATTGATTCAGGGGAGGACACACAAAGCATTGAGGATACCATGCCAGATGCACAACTATTTAGGCTATGGTGCATGCCCTCAGACTTAGAAGATATTGTAGTATTTCTCAAAATGGGTGTGGCACCAGTCAGAATGAAGGCCTTGGAGAAGAAGAAGTTGGCCATACATGCCGTACATGCTAATTAGTGGAGATCTATACAAAATGGGTCATGATGAGGTTCTACACTGATGCATACTAGAACATGAGTGCATTAAAATTATGGAAGAGGCGCATGGTGGGATTGTAGGAGGACACTATGTGGGAAATGCAACCACGTGGAAGATTCTACTCGCAGGGATTTGGTGGGAGACCATTTATCAAGATTGCATTGAGTTTTTCAAGGCCTGTGACCATTGCCAGTGCCTTGGAAAACCTGAGAAAAAGGGATGAAATGCCCTTGCGACCAATAGCCAGCATGCAGAACCATTTGAGAAGTGGGCTATCGAATTTGTCAGACCAATCTCGCCAGTGGCGTGAAGGACTGGTTCGTGGCATATCCTCACTTGCACTGATTATTTGACAAGGTGGGCAGAGGCAACACCTACAAAGGATTGTACATCAGCTACTGCTGCTATATTTTTATGGGAAAACATAATTAGTAGGTATGGATACCCATTGAGTTTGAAAAGTGATAGAGGCATGCACTTCCTCAATGAAACAATCAAGATTCTACTATCAGAATTCATGGTGGCCCATCACAAAACTACTCCCTATCACCCTCAAGCAAATGGAACTGCTGAGGCATTTAACAAAATACTTAGCCACACGTTGACTAAAATCTATGATGTTGGTAGACAGGATTGGGATGACAAAGTATCATCCGTTCTTTGGGCATATAGGACAACCTACAAGAGGTTGAATAATGCCACACCATTTCAATTGGTGTTTGGTGCGAAGGCTATCCTACTAGTTGAATTCATGTTACCTGCTTTGCGTATAACATGTGTAGAAGGATTAGATGATGAACAAGCATTGGAAGAGAGAATTGACTAGTCAATGCAATTAGATGAGAGATGATCATTAGCCAAGTGGAGCCAAAAAATTGAAAAACAAAAAAGAAAAGTCATGACATGATCATCACATTAAGAACAAGAAGTTTGAGGTTGGGAAGATGGTCTTACTATATGATTCAAAGTTTCTGTGTCATTATGGGAAATTGAAGGTGCATTGGTTGGGTTCCTACGTCATCTCGTACATCCTTGATTTAGGTGCGTGCCAGTTGCAAGTGCTGGATGGGATGAGATTTCTAGGACACTTCAATGGGAGTAGGCTGAAGCCCTACTATAAATAAGTCTTCTTGGTGTTTGTAATAAGGCAGTATTGCTAGATAGTTCAGGATTTCCTTTATTGCATGTTCCTTTTCTTGTGTTTCCCTTTCTTGTTGTTTTGTTTTACACCTTGGGCACCGGTAACCTCATTACTTTTTGAAGGTTGTGAATACACAGAGGACCATGCATCGTTTTACTGTGGGGTAGAGTAAGGTGGAAGAAAATGCAAAGTGTTAAGCGCCAGGAAGTATTACATCAGAAATCAAGGTTGAATGGCCCTGTGGAAGGAAGTGCATGCAAGGAAAGGTGAAAAAGGATGGTTGGTGTCAGGGTAAGGCTACATTGAGGATCCATGTACAAAGAGAGGAAGAAGTACAAATGTAACATGAGGTAGGCAAGAGAAAAAAAATCATGACAGAAGAAGTACCTTCGGCGCTAGTTACACACACGTAAGAGTCTCCTGTCAAGATGGATTGGTTACGCGCCAGAAGGTTGGAGAGTTGTCTGTGCAAGGTTGGGAGCGTGAGTTAAGGCACTAAAGACAGGTTTGTTAGAAAAGCCACATTAAGTGTTAAAGTATGGTGGTAGGTGAAGTGGCATTTAATGCTAAAATCAGGAAAAAATATAAATAGAAGGTTGGGAAATTCATTTGTTTACTTTGAGAATATGAAGAGGAAGAGCTTTTATGAACTAGGGTTTTTAGAGTTGATCCGTGTGAAGAAAAATTGGAAATATTTAAATCGTGAGTGACTAGTTTGGATCTACAAACCAGAAGGGAAGTAGTTCATGGGCATAGAGAAGGTTGTGGAGAAGTGCTGTCTTGTGAAAGGAATATCCCAGTTAGGGTTTGGAAGCTAGGGCATGGGTTGGAAAGGAGTTTCTTCACAAGTTTGAGATTTGAACTTGGAAAAGATAGAAGAGTAGAGCTAGGAAGAGAAGTTGAAGTGATAACCCAAATAATGGCACCTAAGAAACCAATAGTAACACCTAAGAAGGGAAAGGGCAAGGGAAAACAACAAGAGATTACCACAAGTACCAACGAGGAATGGTATGCAGAAATGCAGTACCCAGATGGGGGTTTGCTTAGGATGGAATGGGAATCCCACTTAAGAAAAATGATAGTAAGTGACTACAATCATCATACGAATGCGATTGAAAAGGAAATGGCATTCGATTTTTTGCACTCGACTAACCAGAGAACACCTAAGGGGTTACCAATTTATAGCGACAAAGTCAAGGTGAAGTTAGAGAAGGAAGGATTATTACAACTCTATGAGTTGCCCTACTTCGGAAAGCCAGAGCACCTCTATCAGTGGCTCATGTCACATGTACATGAAGACCACTTTCACTTTGCGGGGCATAAGATGCGCATAACCCCTTAGCTAATTTCAAGATTCACAGACCTTATCTGTGAGGGAGAAAGCCTAGAGGACAACATGTGCAACAAGGAAGAAATTAGGGAAACAATGACCACGTATGCGTATAAGAAGGGGTCAAGGTACTTTGATATCGTGGATATCCAAGACCCAGTGATGAGAATGGCTACGCACCTGATAACAAAACTCAATACACAAGAAAGATGGATGTAGGTAAATAAGTCTTGGTTGAATGTTTGTAGAAGAATATCAGAGGGAACCATCTACAATCTATCTGCATACATTATAGATGAAATTATCACCAATGCACGGGAAGGAGACAAGATTCTCTTCGGTAATGTCCTCTTAACCATTATGTTCTCAAAGATCAGAGTACCAGATGCAACAGACAAGTTCATTTGGGAGTACCCAGAGGAAGACCCCTCACCTGCAAAAAGATTTGTGAAATACACTTGTGATGGCATGAAACCCATTCACAAGGCACATCTTGAAAATTGGTATATGCATTTAAGGAATGTGTTCGGGGTAGAATGGAGAATACTGGAACAACTGCCAGTGCTTACAGTAGGAGAAGTTGAGTTCACTGTATACTAACACTTTTTTATTGGTAGGTTAAAGTTAATTGATGAAACCATGAGCCTATGGTGCAACCTCCCATTCACCTTCACAACTCAATACTTCCAGGCAGGAGTTAACAGGTTCAAGGAGCCCGAGAAGTTAAAGTTTGACCTTACTGAGGTGGACCAAGACCACGGGGAGATACGCAAGACATTGGTCTACCCCAACAAGCATGCGTACGTGGAAAAGTACGTGTCGCATGAAGTCCAAATGGTGAAACCCTTGACTCTACCCATTATAGGGAGGTCCACAGTGTGAGTATACCTTCATATAAGGCCCAATTTTGAGAAGGGTGTTTATCTTGAAAGTGAAGTATCTATACCTGAGGACTCAATAGGTAGGAAGAAGCCCACGCCCAGACAAAAGGAAAAAGAAATGCAGAAAAAGGCACCAAGTGCCCAAGTTACACAAGTAGTAGGTGCCCCAGGAACAAGCGCTAGAACAAGTACTTACATGCGTAGGAAGAGGTCACCAGTCAGAAAGGAGGCGCTAGAACAAGGAAATCTTATCATAGAGGAGAAATCACCAGAGGAGGAACAAGAGAAAGCATAATATCCTATACTGGAATCCCCAGTTAGGAAGAAACAAAAGGTGATGGAGGAGGCTGATTCAGAAGACACAGAGAGCTTGGAGAAATACATGGGTGAGAGGGATGATGATGAAGAAGATGAATCTAAAGGAGCCCGGGAACCACTTTTTTTCAGCGTGCATGATTCAGAAGAAGAGGGTGGAGAAGAAGAACATGAGTTCCTTCTCGTATGGCGCAAGGGTAGCTAGGAGGAGGAAGGTGACCAGATCATGGGAAGAAGTCAAGAGGTTAGCATGTAGGATCAGAAAATCCAAGCCTCATGAAGGAGAAAATAAATGAGGTGGCAGAAAGAGAAGCAATGAAAATCATCGAGGCCTTGGTGGAACAAGAGTTGGAGTGCAACGCTGAAATTGTCATGAATGAAGATAAGGAAGAGAGCGTAGGAAAAGATCATGATAGCACGGGAGGCCCCAGTCTAATTGTAACTATTCCTAAGGGCACACGTAATAGGAGGAAAGCGCATGGAGATCTAGGGGCCAAGAATGAGCTACATTGATGATCCAAACAAGGTGTTGTGCATGCTTCCAAAGCACAGTCCTAATAGATCAAATCCTGGCAATGAAGTCATTTGATGAAGAAGGTGAATACCCTCAAATGAGGAAGATTCTCTCTTAGGAAATTGAGTCCCACATCGATGAGCCAGAGTTCGAGGTAAGCCAAGGGGCACTAATGGAAATGCCCGGGTCAAAAGGAGACAACCCCTTGCTAAATGCTCAACAACTTTCAGATGAACAGGTCTGTAATGCATTGAATAAAGTATTGGTTGAGCTAGAAGCCAGGTTATTCAGGAGGAATGACAGAGTAAAATTTCTAGAGGTAGAACTAGAAAAAGAGAGAAGAAGATCTAGAAGAGAGAGGTCAAGGATTTAAAGAAAGAGGAACTAATTAGTACGCAGCTAAAGCGTGAACTAAGGGAAGAAAAGACAAGGGTGTGCAAAGTACATAGGATGGTAAAATACATCACAAATTCCATTGTTTTGAAGCATCTCGACCTAGCACTACCCGTAAAAAAGTATGGATCTTTCCTTGAGTGCCTTGAAGGACTTAACGTGCATCCTCACCATGGAAAGGTAACCTCTGGCTTTAGAATCCATGGAAGAAGCAGGAACATGCCTGGAGAAGGAGGAAAAATTAAAGGTAGTAGAAATCATGGCTGAATATAACAAAGTCCTTGCTGATGTAAAGATTGTAACCCATACCGCTGAGGCCGCATATGACAGCTGTGCAGACAAAGATAAAGTGGCGAGTATTCTGGTTGCCAACTATGAAGCAAAGCTTAAAGATTTCCAAGAAAAGAACAAAGGGAATAGAATAGAGTGGGATATAATCCTGGCCAAGGTTGAAAATAAGTTAGAAGCCATTGAGGCCCTAAGGGGTATGATCAAGAATCGGCTAAAGGAGCTATACCCATAGATTACTAGAAGTATGGAAACACTTGAGGACATGGGAAAGGAGATGGAAAAAATTGTTGACACTATGAACACTCAAGGAGATGGAATGAGCTTTGGGGAGGTAAGAGCCCTAGTCGGTGACCTCTACCAAAGAGCGAAAAATGTAGTCGATGCCTGGAACAAGTTGGAGGCCAACTTGCAAAAATATTTTCCTATCTTTGTGCAATAATGCCATCACTTCCCCATTCTTCATTCTTTCCTAATTTTTTCATTCCCTTATTCTTTTCCCAAGATGTTAAGTCTATTGTGATTCTTTATTCATTGGAGAAATGTTCTCACGGGTGAAGAACAGGTAAAGTGTGGGGTGATGTTGGGCCCCTAAAACATTGACTAAGTCCAAAAAGGCACATGGGCGCGTAAGGTTGGAATTAAGAAATAGGCACGTAAGACTGGAGTTAAGAAATGGGTGTGCAAGGAAAGGTTATAGGAGGATCTTAGCAGAACTCGTGATGTGTGCCCATAGGACAAGGTCTCAGGACTTAGCCATATTTTGCGTATTGGATAGGACATGAGATAAGCGTGACCCAACTGCGCATGCAAAGTGGATAAGGTGCCAACTTGGTGACAGGTTGGCCTAGGAAGGAATATGCCATGTGATGGAAGCTCCTATAATACCATCATGACAAGGAGTGGAGAGCTCATACCTGGAGGAGCATTTGTCCATGTAGGACCACATTCATACACTTGGCACTGGATCTAAGGTGATAGAAGGATGAGTTGGCACTTCAGGATGCCTATATATACAAGAGCCCGCAGAAGAAAAGGGAGAGAGAGATGAAGAGAGAGAAAAGCTTTGTAGAAATGCTGTAAAGGAATTCTGTTTGGCTTAGGTAGATAAAACATAGGAGATGGATGTATCAAGGGCTTAGATGTTTAAGTTTTTTTTTGAGAGTTAAAGGATAGGAATCCAGTTATGATGCATGACCTCAGTCTACCTTTCTTTGATGCTCTGTAATGAATCTAATGAATGTAATGAGGTTACTAGTTTATATAAATATGATCAGTAGTGATTCTAGTGCATTTACATATCTTCATGGTTTTGTGTTATGCATGTTTATGGAATCATTTTGAATCCTTGCGCATTTCCCTTTCTGTTTGATTCAGTTCTTAATCTGTTAAGTACTTTTTTATCTGGAATGAATGCACTGATCTAGAAGCTGTTATGAGCTCTATGATGCTTGTAAGTATCTTTTCCACTCACTTCCTTTAATTCTAGATCATAGATGATGTTTTCCCAAAAAACTCACATAAAAGAGAGACTCGGCACCCACGCGTGCCTCGGGTGAGTGCCCAGTGCCTGCTAGGTGATAGTCCGGTGCGCATGGGGTTCTTTTGTTCTTGGTGGGTGTAAAACTGACTACACTTCTTTTTCATGTACTTTTGCAACATCTGCACATACTTTTGCAACATGGTCTTCTCTAGACTTCTCTAATATATACATTTCTATTTGCTTTATGTTAGTGAGCTTTTACTCAACAACATAAAGTAGGGGAAAATGTAGACCCAAAATCACACACTTACTACTATTTACTATACCACTAAGTATGTTTTTATATATATGGATCTTGCATAAGAAAAGTATTTAATGGTGACCCATTTCATAGTCCATACATTTGTCTTGTTGGTTTCTATTGCTTTTATTTTTCATACTTGTAACTCATACATAGATTTCTTGTCAGTTCACAGGGATCCCTGTCAGTTAATATTCACACATTTGTCGTTAGTTGTATTTAGACACCAGTGCCTAGGACTGGACACTAGTACCAGGCACTCCTTTCCATCTTGGGTGCCCATCTTCTCTTTATTCTAGGTTACATTTTTCATATTTTTAGTCAGTCATTTCAGTTTTCCCACTCATATCCAGAGGTACTAGTCGGCATGTTGGGTCATTAGTGTCAAAATTCAAGAAAGAGATCCGTATATAAACACACCATACATACCATTATAAGGGTGGACCATTATTATCAAGGGCTATTTATCTACATATCTCAAATGACTGCATATGGGCACCTTATTCTACATAGGAAGGGTATTTCATTCTATTCCATCCACACATTTGAATTTTATCTAGATACCACCTTCTATCTTAGTGTCATTGGCATGAAGGTGACCTAAGAGAACTATTCCAAACTTAAAAACATAGAACTACTTTGGTTTTAAGATGTAATATAACACTCATTCATAAGTTTACTATTGTGATAGTTGAGGACAGTTTGAACCCTCATTTTTCACATCTTTATTTTTTAGGATTTGATGTCTTTTTTAGGGTTTTGCAAAAATATATTTGTGTACAGGTTTACAAGTACCTCAAAAATCCAAGTGTGACATACATGAGATAAAAAGGTGAATAAGTGTGAAGCCCTAGTGACCATATTGGAACCAGGTTCCTACCTTTTCTATAGACTCTAGCGCCCCCACATATATCTCAGGCACCCGTAGGTGCCTTTGTCCTACTCCAGGCACTCGTGTCTAACCATTTCCACCTCTGCTATATTTTTCTGAGGTTTATTGCGATGGTTTGTGTTTCTATTTCATCATATTTTCCAATCCAAAATCACTTCAGGATAAGTAGAACTAAGATAAGTACCTTACCCCTCTCGTTTCCTTTTATAGTTAAAATTAAATAAATTGTTTGACATTTGTATTACATTGTACATCATTTATAACAAATCTTTGCATTCATATTTTATTAAGTCATTTATGGTAAGACCTTGACCTTGCTTGTATGAGCACATGTAGTAGACATGAGATTAGGATGAGGTGTAGAAGAATAATTAGCATGGGCATGAGAAACATCCTTGAGATGTTGGATTTCAGTTGTGAGGGATGTAATTATGGTTTTCATTGCTTTAAATTTATCTTGAAAAAATACGTGTAAATCTTGAATTGACTCGAAGATGGATTGATCGGTTGTTTTATCAAGACTAAGAGAGGGTTTAGAGATACAATTGAAAATTGAACTTACTTTTGAAGGTGGCGTATCGCGAGGGAGGTACATTGTAAGTATGGATTTTTTGAGAGCATCTTTACAAACTAGGTACTTTTGAAGTAATTGATACAAGGAGACTTGAGAAAATTTAGATGCCATTACATGAAAGAAAGGTAATTTTTAAAATAAGAGCCCTAGAAAGTGACCGAGATGATAGGAGAAAGGATGAAACCCTAGGAAGAACTAGGTAGATCATATGTATGATAGATAATAGATGGAAAAAGAAAATTGATAGAATAGGAAAAATAAGGATATGAGTGGTCAATCACGAGTTACGGTTCACCAAATGATTTAAGCTAATTTGAATTAAATATTATTTTAGAGTAACTTATTGTAAAAAATTATATTCAGATGATTAAATACAGTAACATACAAGCACTGATCATTCAATAATGTGAAACCCTTTGTAAATGAGAGAGGGATGATGAATTAGTTGATTCTGTGTGACCTAAAAATGATCGAGATTGTGTATATCCTATAACAGGATGTAAACATCATCACAAAGGCTCAATAAGGGTTCAGAAACATAGGAATGTATAGGATAGAAGCACATGCATGAGGACATGATCGCCCCATACACTAATGACTGATCTGGGTGCATGTGTCTACTCAGATGTTTGGAATCTCATCTTTTCTAGGTCAGAATATCTTATCTCTTACTCATTCTTTGTCATTATAGTTTCACTGTTAGGGTTTAGATCGCACCTGTAGCCTATAAAACAAATGACTACCTTCACTTTTCCACAAACCACATCAAATATAATAAAAAGGATGCAAAATGTGGAGTTGGAATGATCCCAAAAATCACCCAAAGAGTGAACTTTCAACCAAGCACTGCACTAAATCTCAGACTCCATGTAGTTCTTCATATGTGTGTGTATCTATGTTCCATGCCCTAGGTCACCCTTGTTATAGTTGCACAATGATAGTGGGATAGATAGATTGTCCCCAAATATACAATGTGATGTAATAGAATGAAATCCCCTCCTATGTAGTGTATGCATCAATGCAACCCTTGCCCCTTGTATGGATGTGCTAAATGAATTATTTGTATTGATCTTGTGCATTTTTCCAAGCTTAAATGGTGATAGATAATGCTTATGACAAGGAAAATTTTAAGTAACCCCCCAAAAAAAAATTACAAAAATCATGGAAAATATCCCTATAACA
The DNA here is from genome assembly GCA_019776745.2 of Taxus chinensis. NCBI lineage: Eukaryota > Viridiplantae > Streptophyta > Pinopsida > Cupressales > Taxaceae > Taxus > Taxus chinensis. The sequence continues at coordinate 350,705,491 of CM034147.1, read as the reverse complement.
AGTTTCATAGTTTTGACGAATGACCCTGTAACCTATTTTGTTCTTTTGGAGAAAATGGTAAAAATATAAAAAATAGTTGGAAATCAAATGGTGAATCTCATGTAACTAGTTTGGTGAATACCCTCTATCAAATTGATTGGAATAAGGCTTAAAACTTTTTATTTCAATTCTAAGCATCGGCCCATTGGGGCTTTTTTTGCATGCCTTACCCTTACACTCAAGTTCCTGGAATGTGTGACACTTGTCCACTCAGAGGAATAGGAAAATGACATGTGGCATATTTTTATTGCTCACTACTACTCTACCTTACCTCACCAACACCGTTGATCCAAAACTTTATTGAATTGATTCATTCTACGGGTTTGGAGTATGGGGAATGCCTTTTCCTTGAAGAGGCCTATAATCCTCCCATGTGATCATCTGATAAATAATCTACATCATTTGATAGGAAGAGGAAAATGACACGTGGCATATTTTAATTGCTCATTACCACTCTACCTAACCTCACAGACACTGCGGAACTGAAACTTTATTGAATCGGTTCATTCCATGGGCTTGGAGTCTGGGGAATGCCTTTTCCTTGATGAGGCTCAAAATCTTGTCACATGGCCATCTGATAAATAATCTGCATCGTTCAATATATTAAGATCAATGACACAAGCTCTATTCTGGTATAAAGGTCCTGACATACTCACATTTCGAATGGAAGTACCCAAAAATGGCCTAATGAAGTGACAACTATCATCTAATGAATGGAATTTGAAAAGAGACTAAATTTAACAATAATGTCTACAATGAAAGATGTAATCATTCACAATGATGTGTTACTGCTTGTGAGGTGATATTTAACGTCTATTGAAATTCTATTTCTTGAAGGCATACTGCATCATATTCAACAGAAGGTAGGATAGATTCATAGAAGTTGCATACCATGTAAGACTCAAAATATACATTTTTCTGAGTAACTATCATCCTACATTTGATTCTTTAAATATTATCTTTTTATAAATAACTCTATATAAGCCTTCTCTTTGAAATATTTCAATATAAGGGTCAAAAAATTAGGGTTGAGGGTTTCCATATTCTAAAATCTGAAATTCTAAGCATGTCTACTTCCACAGGAGCCTAAAATAAAAGTAAAACCCAAATACTATACGCTAAAATGCTTAAAACCCTTTGTTTTACTGATGAATATCGTGATATTTATGATCTTGTAATTGGCACAAGAACTTCACAACTTAGATACATATACGAGAATAAGGAAAATGAAAGTAAACAATCAGACCCATCATGTAAACTTAAAGCTTGGATAACATGGAGGGTTGGATTCGGATGCATGATGCTCCATGAGGTTTTACCCTGCCATGAATTTTTCATTCTATTTGCCCAAAATTACGATGGGGAAAAAAAGTAATTGTTGCAAATGACACCGGAGAAGAAATGTTTTCCATTACGAAGGTAAATATCTGTCATGTGTTAGGGTTTGAAAGTAAATATTTAGGAACGGTCAACATAAACCTAGAAAAAACTGCTAACAATTATCATGCTACCACTCAAAATGATAGAGATGAGTGTTTGCAAAAATTAACAATTGATGAAACGGTACCAAAGGGAATCCTCCATATAAAATTGAGATGTTTAAACAATGGGTTAGGTATACAATTTTTATGCTAGTATTTTTCCTTGGATTTGATAGTGATGATAAAGTGAATGTAACCCTCCTCAAAATGGTATACAATATCCATTTCTTTTCTCCACCTTGTGCATACATATTTGTTGAGCACGTTGCATAATCTATGCATAAACAATTATTAACAATCAAAGAAGGCTCAGAAAATAATACCTTTAGGTTCAATACCTACTTGTGATATTTAATTTTATGATGGGTTGGTAAATGGTTTGGTGAAAACAAGCTTGCAATTCAACCCTACAATAATGTTGAGGGATAGCCAAAAGTGTTGCCTCCATTAACTAAGTGGACCCCCAAGATAAGAATGTTTGATAATCAAAGGTACTACACATAATATTTGGACTACTTTTGGACTCCAATTTATCAATCAGATTCAAAAAGTACAATGCCTAGATTGTCTATGACCTGTAGAGATTGCATTCAATTGGGATCAGAAATACAATTAGCTGACTAGTACTTCATGGAGTAATATACTATGCTACGGTTTTATGGATAGGAGTAAAACCTTACAAATTTCCAATACATGTGATAGAGATGGTTTTTGCCTTGGAATGTATACGGAAAATGGAAAGCATAGATAAATTGTATGTTGTTACTCAACAAAAGAGGAACATATTTCCTTCCTTACCATTTTTCGTGTGGATGGTTCACATTTGAGAGAAAATCATTCAATGTGGCACATCAAATTTTACAAATTTTTAAGTTAGATGTTGAATCTCACTGGGTGTATGACCCATGTGAGGTGATTAAAGCAAGGGTAGTGGTAAACAAGAACTCTGCCACTGAAGCTCAACAAGAAAACAAACCTCTGCTATAAAAATAAAATAACAAGAACTCTTGGGATGAAGTAAATAAAGTAATGGATGAAATTGTCATTGAGAAAGGAATTAGTTTTCAAGAGTTGTCAACACAAATTTTGGGATTGCCTCCATAAAAATAGGCAAAGGGTTTTCAATCTGCCATTTTTTATGCAAAAGTTGATAAAAAGTCCTCGAAAAACATGTCAAAGCATATATATCATGAATTGCGAGATAAAATTTGGACAAGGTCAAAAACTAATTCCTTTTGGTCTATGAGGCAGGACCTAGGTGATCCAAAATCTGTTTCAGAGTACAGTTTTATTCCAGAAGATGCAGATTTCAGTAAATTGTGGAATGAAGTGCATCCTATAGAGGAAATTAGTGATGATGAGACTAAGTATGAGGAATTACACATTCCACTTAGCACATATAAACCAAGTCTCAGTGAAAGCTTGAAGAAAATATTATACAGGAGTAGTTATAGCTGAAAATATGGGTTTTAGTGGTGGTGGTTTGGGTTCAACATGATAAGGCATTTGGTTTCACCAGAGGTACATCCTATAAGAGGTTCCAATAGGTCAAGCCTTGGAGCTTCACCTTTGGAGAAAGGACCACTGCATACAACAAATACAAGTGGTAATCCAATGCATTTTTCTCTGGATTCAAATCCTTAGCCACATGTTGAAAATCCAAGAGGAGAAGTTAGAAATGAATCTGTTAGTATTGCTATTGTTGGTGGTTCTAATGATGATAGTAGTAGTGGTTAGAGAGTAACACAACAACATATTATTCTAAATATTTCAATACAAATAGTTGAAGTTCTTTTTGTCCAACAAGGACCCAAGAAGAGGTAAAAGACATAGTCAGACACAGATACAAATTTTCTTACACAAGTTAGGATTACCTAAAGGAAACTAATTATAAAAGGCAATGCCACTCCTCAACAAATAGCTAATCCATAGGGAAATTCTCCCCAAAATTCAATTACTCCTCCATTTGAGCTGAAGTAGTTCATTCCTATAAACATCTCAGGCATTGATTACCGAGCTGAGTTTGTCCATAAATTAGAAAGAAATAAAAGAAACAAGAAGTAAATGCTATAGGCTATTGTAACTTTAGATCCTACCACAATGAGCATATTTACTACATATAATCCAAACAAAAATTCCATGGAATACATGTATGTTGTGTCCAAAGTTGTAAAAGTAGAGAATCAAATGGCATCCAGTTACTACGATGTAACCTCCCTTCAAATGGATTTTACCAGAGTGAAACCTTGTGACAAAATAAATGTATCAAAAACTAACAATGATGTGGTATACACATAATTTCTAAAGGCATAGATAGAGATAACAATAAGTTAAATAATAAAATTCAAAAGTTAGAGGCAGACCTAGAAAATGAGAAAGTGAAAGGAAAAGTGGTACCTAATAAGACATGTGAGTTGGAGAGGAGGATAAAATCATCTTCCTCTATGATTGTAGTCATTGCGAATGAATATGCACAAGTGGAATTGGAAGAAGAGAAGAAAAAATTATGGTAATTAACATGTAAGAATAATATATTAGAACAAACATTGGGAGAATTTAAAGAGATTCTAAAGGGAGAGAAATAAAATGCCAAAAAATAGGAACATAGCCTAGATGAAGAGATAAAAGTTAGGGGAAGATTACAAAAGGAAGATAAAAAACAAAATGAAATATTACAACAAGAGTTGGTGAAAGCACAAAAGGAAATACAATCTTCCAACATCAAACTATCTGAATTTAATAAAAAGGATTTGCTTATTATGAAAAATAATTTTTGGGGGGAAATAAACCAAAAAATTGATGATTTGATTAGATTGTTTGAATTCATGGATAATCTAGAAAGAATCCATGATAAGATCCACGAATACATGGATGGTAGCAAAAAATTGATGGTTTTAAGAGAGGATACAAGAAGGAAAATATTGGAAACTATCTACAAATTCAGTGACACGAAACTGGAATCCAGAGGAATTCAAAACCAGTTTGATTCCTCAATAAAGGTATCATCTATCATTCAGAAGTGTGTGATGCTAGGCGAAGCACATGAATTGTTGAATAAGTGTCAAAGAATGTTACAGGAACTACATGGAAAAGTACAGGATATCACAAAGCTTAGTTTACCAATGCCTTTTGAAAAAACACACCAATTTATTAAGAAGGATGTATTCTAGAAGAACATGAAAGAAAAAATGATGCAAGAGAAGAACTGAATTTTTGAGAAGGTAGATGAGACAAACTTTTTTGGCTTCGTTAAACCATTAATGACATTGTCAGTAAGCTTGCATACAACAATAAAGGAAAGCTCCACTCTCAGTTATGAATTGATAACAAAGTTACATGTCATTCACTCTGATTTACAAAAATGTAATTCCAACAGATGAAGAGTGGGGCATGTTACAGAAGATGATATAATTAAGAGTAATTTAATTTTGAATTTTTTTCCATTTGTTGCAATCTTCAATATTTTCATACAAGGCACATATCAAGCAAGTTGAATGAGGAATAGCGTTATTTTTTAAAACTTCATTTCAATACATAGTGGTTCACAAAATTGACAAACCTTTTATGTTAATGCTTTTTTAATTGTAGGTGTATGAGAAACATAAGTGTTTTTGAATATATTATATGAACATCAAACATCTATATCGTGTGATATCCATCTCATAAGTGTTTTTTAAACAATGTATTTCTATTCTAAAGACAACAGATGAATGTGATGTATTTTTAGTTTCATTCCAAAGACTACAAATCGACACAATGTTTTTAAAAAATACAAATAAGGAAAAAGATATTATCATAGCAATGTAATGAATATTTGAATATATTAATTATTATATGAACATCTATATCATGGGATATCCACAAATGGAATCTTCAAATTTGATGGTGGACCATCTCTATCATTTGATTCACTATATCTATGACTCTCACTTCGTTGACAATCAACTGCTGCAATAAGGTCGTCTGCTTAATTTGTGCCATTGTTTTTAGCCCCTCTCCTATCATTAATTGAATTCCATACTACCAGAGCCCTGTCATAGGGAAATTTATCCACTTCATACCGTGATGTGTAGATTCTCAAACAATTTTCCAAATTTTTATCAAGCTTGTTTTGTAATTTTTACTTTATAAAGGTCAAGGCACTGAAAATTCTCTCATCTTAAACTGAACCCAAAATAATTGTTTGACATAGATCAGCTAATGAGAAAAACTCCAACATGGTTTGCTGCAAAATAATACTTAACCCAATTTTTTTCCATAGCCGAGTTATTGATCCACACTCTAAGGGATTATCCAAACATTTGAATTGCTCAATCATTGTAGAGGTGAATTAATGGGATTGATCAATAAAATTTTCCTGGCTTAAAATACTTCGAATATTCATTCCTTTGATATCAACAGGCTTGTTGGTACCCAATTTAGTCATGCCTTGTAAGTCGAGCAACATCAACAAACTAAGTAGGATGCTTAGAGGAAGACAAATCAGGATTTGAGTCATTTCGTATATGGGGATGGATTTGAAAACCTCTTTTTCACTCAGACTTGGGGAATATTAGATAACACCTCCACTAAGGGCATGACCTACCCTACTAATTTAGGTTCTTCCTGTAACTAGGGTGAGAGGACCCATTTTGTAACTTGTATTTGTGGAAGAAATAGATAGAACAATACTATTTGGACTCTCTTTCTCAAGGAAGTGAAAAGGACTCCTCAAGAAGACATGGTCATTACAAACATCATCTAACTCTCATGATTCCTCACACTAGAAAATGCAGATATCTTCTATAAAGGCTCAGGTTACTAAAGACAGTTGTAAATTCCAACTTGCACTTGTATACTTTGGACAAAGGATGGACAAATTTAACAAATCTCCACTGTATTTATGCATAAACACTACAGGTAGGGGTATTTCTGGTGGATCTAATGGTTATTAGCTATAATTTTAGATGTGTTGTTGGGAAGTTAAACAAGATAAAGTTGATTATACAAAGAAATCAAGTGAACCTTAAAAATACTGCAGAAAATCGATCTTGATGTAAAATATGGATCACATAGTCTAAAACATTCCTTCAACCAGAAGATTTGTATTCATGGAAGCCTAAGAATAATGGATTTCACACAAAATTTTAGAATTCAAACACAAAATCTCATGATAAAATCTCAACAAAATATTAACAATCTCTGATAAAATACGCTCCAGATACACTCAGGAACTGAAAAACATCCTAGATCAAACAAATACAAATTGAATTTAAAACCATTTACCACATTATGAAGGAAATATCCATCAATCATGTAATTGCAGTTACCAATTTTTCACTATTTTAAACTAAGGATTTGTGTAATTCAAAGAGACTAATTAGCATAAGATTGTAAGAGAAATGTAGAAAATTGATTCAAAACAACTCATCTTGAACAAAGCAACAATACTCATGAAAACACACACAAATTAATTAAAAGAATTCTAACACTTCAATAAGGGGACACAATAACTATGACCTCAATATTTGCCAATGGTTGTATAGTGAAACCATCTTGGTGAGAAGGTTTGGGAACAAATGAATAACTCAGGTTTTTCAGATTGGTTTAATTTCAACAAACATAAACAAGTTCTCTCCTTCTTCTCTAAAAAATTAGAAAATTTTAACCCCCCATTTGCGAGACTATTCTCATCGCATTTATACAATTTCATTCACTCACTCATTCTTTGTTTTCCCCCCAAAATCATGAATCTATAAGGGAATATTCTTCTCTAATTTACCAAGTGGAAAATTTGTGAGATATTCACGTTTTTCACTTTCCCAGATATGACTAAGATGTCATGTCATTGTTTATCCCTTTTGGTGGGAAAAAAGTCTTTTGGTAGTTCCCAGGTGCCTCTAGATAGCTTGATGTGATGTGCAATACCTCTCACCTTTTGAGGATCAACTTTAAGAAAGTATTTGTGTATTTTAGATTTGGATATCCTCACATGGATCATATCACATCAATCAAACATAATTAGTTCCATAATGCCAATCTACCTCAAATTTACTTCCCTTGTGTGAGCTAAGTGAAAGATCTTTCTTCATTTGATGACAATGATTCTTCTTGCCTTAGCTTGTTTGCACTATCCTAATTATAAATTCAACTCTATTTTCTCCCTAATATACATCCTTATTCTAGTATTGAATGTGAAGAATTATTACAGAGCTCTTTGTTGGCACCATTTTGAGGGTGGTTGTGGTGAATAACTTAAAAGAGATATCTTCGGAAGATTTAAACCAAAGCATTTATCTAACTGGTCCAGATGAGGCCTTTGTCAGGGATTTGTTTGAAATCATGGACCCAGGGGATAACAAAGGGCCCCTGACATATCGAGAAGACATGTTCTCACTCTTGCTAATATTGATCAAGATCAATCCTATTTTCTCAGCTTTCCAGTCAATGTACTATCATCTCTTCTGTTGGGAGCACAACAAATCTCTAAAAGAGTTGAATAAATTCTGAATTGAGAGGAGGCCTACTGTGATAGGCATGGCTGAATACAAGTGTCCCTTTTTGTGTAATGAAGAGTTTGTGCTGAAATAGGTTTCCAAGGAGTCTTATGTACTTTATGATAATAATTCAATTGATATTGTGCCTGCCATTTCTCATAAAGTGGATGAACATGAGCACAAAATCATTTCTTTGGAAAAATGTCAAGAAAGACCTATGCCATCCCAACCATCCACCATACTAGCACCATCCTTAAGAAGGAAGAGGGGTAAATCAAGATCTTAATCCCCAATTATTATTTTGGATGAAGAATAGTTAGAGCCTTCATCTCCTCAACGTTCCAAAGCATCATTATCTTTCACCAAGGAGAGTAAGGGAATGTCTACTCTTCAACCTTTCAATCTAGTGTAGTAGGCTCCTCTGATGGAGAAAATATTATCAGGACCTCGACCTATTCCTCTACTAAGAGAGTGTCCAAATTTCACGAAGAGGCATATGGGTGAGTCTAGTTCTAAATCTCTTGCTTCATTAAAAGCAACGATAACCAGATCATACCAAGCCAAGAAAATAGATGCTAATAAAACACCATGATCAATAAGATGAAAGAAATTCACCAGAATAACTTTACATAAACCTTTGCAAACAAATAATCAACAATATCATGTATTATTATGGAACTCAATGAATTATAATGAGAATGGGCCTTGCTTATATAAAAAAGGAATAAGAATCTAAGAACCAGTCAAGGTCGTAGATCAAGCCATAAATCAAGGAATGAACTAGTCATCAAATAACTAGTCAAGACCATATATTTATGAAAGAATTAGACATCAAGGATCTAGTCAATACCATAGATCAAGGAAATAACTATACCTAAAACCTAGATAATATCCCCTTAATATCTAAATAAATAAAAAGAAATATCCACACACATAAGTGGGTGAGGATAAATACAATAAAGGTAAATAAATTACCTATGTGAACATGAGCTAAGGTAAATACCTACTCTAACACCCCTCTTCAAGTGAAGCTAGGGGCCAAAATAGAAGTGGCATGTCCATAGTATGAGTCCCAGAAATTAGGACTGATGAGGTCATGTACAATAACTAGGAAAAAAGGGATGCTGCAAGGTACCCAAAACCAGTAACAAAGTAGAGAGAGTAAAAACCAACTATAAGGCATCCCAAGATGCTCGGCATAAAAAACATGTACAATGTTGAAGAAGTTTGGTGTCCATTGTGGTTTGAATCCACTGCTTGATCACAAGACTCAAAAACAACTAACACTGGGCTTCACTAGAATAACTCCATACAAGAAGACTGTCAATGGAGTGATGTCGAAAGTGCAAAAAAACACCAAACATAATTTGATCAACTATTGCAAATAGGTGTGCCACGATCCAAAAATAAGAACCAAAGAAACAAGGCAAGGACATAAAATCCATAGTTTTATGATCCAAGAAAAGCCAAGGTAACAAGGCAAGGACACAAAACACGAAAACAAACATAATTGAATCAACTGCTACAAACAGGTGTGCCACGATCCAAGAACAATAACCAAAACAACAAGGAAAGGTCACAAAATATAGAGTGTCACGATCCAATAAAATCTAAGGTAACAAGGTAAGGACACAAAACCCAAAGAATCGGGATCAACACCACACCCTCCCATACTACTGAATGGGTGGAGTGATAATACAAATGTATGAGTTGTCAAAATAACTACTCGAACACTGAAAAACTAACACTAGAATTCACCATGGTAGCTCCCCCACAAGAGAGACTGTCAACATGTCAAAAGTGTCGAAAATACATATACAAAATCTTTCAACAAACAAAAGAGATACACTACACCTACTAAAGAAAAATGATCAAAACAAGGAGCATTACAATGCAGAAGGTATAGAAAGTGGAGTAAGAGGCTGAATGGTGGAGGAACCATGCCCATAGAGTCCTCTCAATAAAATCCTATGTTGTCACCACGAGTGATTAGATATCCACTCCAAATCAACACAGATGGATGAAGAATATGTCTACATATGACTTGGTGTAAAGTGGACAATGGGTGCATGTAAAGGAACATCAAAATGTGTGTCAGGTTGATCATGTATGACAACTGAAATCTTAATTTTCTCAATCCTGAGTGAAGGTGCAAACTCATGTGTTTCTCATGATCCTCACAAAGATTCGAGTGAAAAAAAAAAGGATCTCTATCAATGTGTGTTCCCAATGAAGTACCTACTCGAAAACCAATGCAATGGCAAGAATTCCACTTAACATGTGGAATATGGGAAAGAATACCCTGTGAATATCTACCAATATCTCTGCCAGTGAAACCCATATAAAGGAGCATGTGAGAACTGAATGCATTGCTATGCTTCTCAAAAGAGCCATGCATGTGAGCAGAAGTAGGATACACAACATGTGTAATTGTAATAGGCACAGACCCAGAAGAAAATGCAGTAGCAATCATAATAGGCTTAAGAGCATCAGGAGTGGGAGTAGGCTCAAAAACTGATAGATCAAGGCTAGTGGGTACAAGAGAAATAGTTGTAAGTGGACTAGGATCATGGATATGGTTTTCCATAAAATGATGAAGATGTTACAAGCTAGCAAGTTTTTACCACAGGGAGTGTATTATTATATCCTTATCGTGGATGAGTGCTTGTAGAAGAGAATTTCACTTCTTGAGCGATCTATTTTCTTCCAAAAATTTTACAATATCCTTTGGAATATCACACACTTAAAAGAAAATCATGTCATTCTCATAATCCATGATAGATACAAGAATGCAACTCCCAAAATTTTAGGATGTCGAGCTCAACCGAAATTATGTCCACAAGTGATTATAACACTCCTCCATATTTGACACTTTATAATTAAGTGTGTGTTACAATATGGAACTTTATAATTATATTGTGATTCTCAAAATAAATATTTCCAATGGAAAGAGCATGAACAAGTAACCACTTTTGCAAAAAACTACACTTAAATCTGAGTTGCCGATCAAAAGATACAAGCTTTACAAGTTTATGCTCTGCTATTTATTTTAGTTGTCACTAAAAAAAAATAAATTTCTCTTGCCTTCACCACACAAATAAAATTAAAGGGGGATAGAGTTAAGCACCTACTAGTAGGAATCACAAGCTTTAAGCCCTCATTTGACCATATCTCCCGTAGACCCTTGCCAAGAAAGGAAAGAAATGTCTTGCCAGAAACAATGTGTTGCACACCTCCCAAAAATGTGGCGACACAGAAGAAAATTTACCCTTTTAGGATCTCAAAAAACCCAACAAAACTCATAAATTTATTTCCTGGGTTTCTTTCCTGTCTAGCACGAATCTTGAGGTGAATGTTTCTTTGTAACAAAAAAAACCCCAAAAAATGACTACCCCCATAAATGCTTGAGTTTACAGTCAATCTTAGGGTTTTGCCACCTTTTGAATCCAATGGAAGCCTTTGTTTTGTATAAAAATGTACGCAACAACAAAATATGGACAAATCCTGAATATATGAATATATAAAAAAATGTTTGTAGAACCAAACTTATAGATGGATGTCAACAACAATCTCCTGATTTGATACCATAAAAGGAGCAATAAACATATCATACGAAGAAAAGAACATAGATGCTAATCAAACACCACAATCAATACGATGAAAGTAATTTGTCAGAATAACTCTACATAAACCTTTGCAAACAAATGATCAACAATATCATATATTTTTATGGAACTAAATGAATTACAATGAGAATGGGCCTTAATTATATAGGAAAGGAATAACAATCTAAGAATGAGTCAAGGTCATAAATCATGCCATAAATCAAGGAAATAACTAGTCATCAAAGAACTAGCCAAGACCATAGATTTAGGAGAGAACTAGACATCAAGGATCTAGTAAATACCATGGATCAAGGAGAGAACTAGTCAATACCATAGATCAAGGAAAGAACCATACCTAATAACTAGATAATATCCCCCCTAATATCTAAATAAATAAAAATAAATATCCACACACATAAGTGGGTGATGATAAATACAATAAAGATAAATAAAGTACCTAGGTGAACATGAGCTAAGGTAAATACCTACTCTAACATTCATCAGGTCCAAAGGCCATATTACTTTCTCTCCCAGTGAACCCAAATGCTCCCCCTCAATCCACTCCCAGTCATTCCACTTCTTACAAGGAAAAAGGGAAAATGAAATTTCCTACAGGTGGTTTGGATCTTTTGGACCGGGTATCTTCTTATCAGAAGAAGATTGAGTTGTGGGATATTATAGATGGTCCCAGAAAGACAATTGAATTATTGATGGTTATGGGGATGTATCGGAATCTGGCAGGGTCAGTTGTATTTTTGTAAACAGCCCAAGGTTCAAATGAGTCCATATCAAGGAAGAATGCGCTGCTAAATAGAATTACCCCATTTTAAGGAGAAAAAATAGAAGTAGGGGATAGCTAAATGATTTTATTTTCTTGCTTCTTTCTGATGTAATTTCCAAATATGTATGTAAATTTTTTCATCATGGGTTGGGACCCCTATAGATCCCCAATTTTGCATTTGAATCTTTATTTCCACCATCTTCTGAACATTTATGAATTTAAATGCTTGACTCGCTGCTCCTCTTTTGACTTTAATTGTGAAAAAGAGTCATGTCCTATGTTGGGCTTCGGGGATATATTTGCATTTGCAAAAGAAACCCCCCTCAGTTCATCCAGTGGTGTCACGCCACATGTTTTCTCCATCCCTTAATGTATCACATATTTTCAAAACCTCCCACATTTCATCCAGATGATGTAATTCACTTCACTGTGATCTGCGGTATGCCTTGCACTATTACCTTAGTTCATAGCATTACTTAGAGTAATGTGGCTCTGAATATCCATCCGCGAGGTCTTTTCTTTCTTCCATGGAACTTTCCTTCCTTCCAAAGACTTATTCTCTTTTGAAATTGCACCTAGATGACACGTGGAGGTATGTACATTCTTTTATTTTGTTTTCTCTTTTCAACCCACTTGGGCTGCCTTGTCGCACTTAAGCCACGTGGTCGACCCTCACAACTTACAGGCTCCCAATTTTCTTACGATTCTTCAAAGGTACACTAGAGGGACATGTGGATAAAATTCCTCCTTTCCATGGTGATGTTCCTTGCTTCTATAGCTTCTCAATTTTTTGTCTTCAAATACCCACCAAGTCATAGAAGTTTTTTCATTCTATAATTTACACTAGGGACAATGAGGGAAACATTCCAAAGGGGAAAACCACATATTTACATATTTTTTTTGACCTATTTCATAAGGGTTTTTCAGAAATGACACACTTTCACAATCTTCGGCTGAAAAAGAGGATCAATGCCATAAACACAAGGTTTTCATCCACATTCGACATGACTATATCTCTCAAACATATGTTTTTCACATCAAGAAACCAGTCAGAGAGAAAATTTTCAAAGGCATAAACTAGATAAAAGGGTGAGATCAAATCAAGCACTAACACCAACTATTATGATGTGGTAGTGTCTTATCGGCCTAAGAGTTCAAAATATTCGTAACTACCTACATATAGCTAGACTATAAATATGGTATTGTGTTATACCCTGGTGGCTGCTAAGCTCGCAATATCTTTCTTGTTTTTGTTAAATCCTAGAGAAAGCTAATATATAAATAATATGTTACAGCATAACCTAGTGGACGCTAAGATATAATTAATTAGTGTGTTAACTGCTAGTAACCCTAATGTTTAACATATTAGTTTGTGGCCTTCCATAACAACCCTAATGAATTAATATATATGAGAACACTCTATCTTTCGCCAATAATACATGGCCTACTAATAATATATTTTGAAAATAATTATATCATTGTGACTACAAAGCTATGTGATTTTTTGTCATGGCTTAGCAAACGAAAAATGAAATATAAATTTAAATACATAGAGATTAAAATATTTAATACATTAAATTTAGGTGTATATATAATATTTTTACCTTCTAGTGCACAAAAAATTATCTCACAATATAAAACTTAATATGATCTTATAGTTTTAATCCATTTTATTAACCTCAAATATCTTCTTACAAAGTCAATGCGACAACCACATAAACAATGTACAATGAAATAATTACCTCGGGTTGTTTCTATCATCATATTAAAAGGAAAAAAAGGTAGACGCAACGAATACCAAAACAATATTTTGAGTCTCGGTAAACATTACAATTTTAAAAACTAGTGATTATGTGAGTGGCCATCATTATCAGGAAAATATAATCCAGAGGGGGACATAAAATGACAGGAACTTGACAACGTTAAAATGAAATAAAAACCAGAGTTGAAAAGGGATTAAATTTTCTTTGGTTAGGGCATAACAGATTCTTTGTTTTCTAGAAGAACAAGGAGTTTTGACAAAATGATCAGAAGGAACCGGTAAGCAGAGATGGGCCACGGAGCTCGTTTTCATAGGGCTAGGTAGGGATGGGCTGATGTGAAAAATATAGGAACTAGTAAGCACAAGGTGGTTCAAAAAAATGATCAGAAGGAATCGGTAAGCAGAGCTGGGACACAGAGCGTGTTTTTGTAGGGAAAACCAAGGTTAAACTGACATGAAAAAGACCAGATCTGGTCAAAGACAGAACGAATGAACAAGCCCACAATCAAAAAGGTGTAAATTTAGTATAATATATGTTTTTATAATCACCTAATTTAGATATAATATTATTTCATGTTTGGTCATGCCATTCAAACCACCGTCTGCTACATCGAACTAACTATCTACACTATTTTTCCACAACCCCTTTTGCTTCCCTAGTTTTTGTGTGCCATTTTTGTTACTTCATGATTATTCCCTTTTATTAATCCATAAACGATATTATAATTACTACTTGATTGTTCCCTGGCCAAAACGACTGGGATTTTTACACCCAGCCCTACAATTTATGGCTTGCTTGTATTTTTCTATGATTTCATGAGCCGCTATTCTGTAAGACCGAAAAAACAAAACCCTAAAAACTAGTTCTCAAGGGTATTTAATATTTTTTTGGCACATTCCACGTTAGAAATTTTAAAAATATAAAAAAGTGCGAGATATGAAAATTTGAAAATTAAAGTGGGGGAAATTGAGAGTATATTGAAATTTTAAATTCTCAAAAATACGAGGGAATTTGTAATTCAAATTTTGAATTTACCACTCATTAAGAAAAGGTGTGGGATATCAAAAAAATAAACAATATTGAAAACAACCCCTTTTGTTATTGGCTATATCTTAAAATAGTTAAAATGTAATCAAACATATAATATTATAATAAAACAGAAGAAATAAATTGTATAAATGTATAGGCACATTTATTTTGATTTTGATTTTTATCAAAATTGACCAAGATAATTTTAGATGAAGTGTGATAATGAAATATGATTCTCTAATTACTCTGTGCCACGTGGCAAGTTTGAACCTGATAGTTATAAAATAATTGACACATTTATCCCAAAGTTGAAATATAAATAAATGATTATAAATAGTTTGGAACCATATGAAACCGTGATATTATAATATAAATAGAAAACAGTAAAACAACGACACGCAACATTAAAATTTTGAAGTCTCAAAAGGTGGTTTTTGCATCTAAACAACGAAAAATAGTAACGCTTCAAAGTTGTAAAGATAATGTTTTCAATTAAAAGAGGTATTGGTATTATCCTAGTGGATACTAATCACTATTTCCAAATTAAGTAATTGTTGAGCTCAATAGACCCTATGTCATTTCATTCAATAAATCAAGCAGTTTAGTAGTCGCTAAGCATTTTACTTGATAAGAACCGATGTGAATTATATGTTACAACGATATATCTTATAAAAACTGAAAAAAATATCACTTACTCTCAGGGGTATATATGGATTCCAATTTATAAATATATATCTTATATGAGATAAATATGTAGTGCAGCAATTGGGGCTGCCATGTAAATTTCACCCAATACGATACAATTACAATCAATGAAAAACATTATCGATCCAAAGCAGAACAAATAGTGATTACAATGACATACGATAATGATAGGAGCCTAGTGGCTGCCAAGCTAGACCATTGTTTGTTATTAAATAGTTATTCTCAAATTAGAAATTGTTGAGCCTAGCGACTGCTACGTTATTCCTTTCAACTAGTAATGGATTTTAACAGTCACTAAAAATTTTCTTTGATACAAACTGAAAGTATTGATCCCTCTTGATAGAACATAGTGCAGGAAATGGCTCCACCAGGTAACGTGCAACCAATTTGTAACAATTATAATAATTGAAAATTACTATCGATCTAAAGATGTAAAGATAGTGATTACTATGACAAGAGGTAATGAAAGGATCCTAACGGCCCCTAAGCTAGACCATGATTTTTTAATCAATAGCTATTTCGAAATTGAGAAATTGTTGAGCCTAGCAGCCGCTAGGTTTTTTCTTTGATACAAATGAATATGGATTATAATTTATAAAGATATATCTTAGGAGAAAGAAACAAGTCTTGAATCCTCTTGATAGAATGTACTGCAGTAAATGGGTCTGTTATGTAAATTCCACCCAATACGATACAATTACAATCAATGAAAAACACTATCGATCCAAATCAAAATAGATAGTTCTTACAATGAAAAATGGTAATGATGGGAGCCTAAAGGTTTCTAAGATACACCATTTGTTGTTATTATATAGTTATTCTCAAATTTACAAACTATTGAGCCTAGCAGTCACTACGTTATTCCTTTCAACTTGTAATGGAGGATAACGATTGCTAAACATTTTATTTGATGCAAACCGAAAGTATTAATCCCTCTCAATGGAAAGCAGTGCAGGAATTGGATCCATTAGGTAACATGTGGCCAATTTGATAACATTATAATCATTAAAAATTACAATCGCTCTCAATATGTAAGATAGTGATTACTACGATAAGAGGTAATGATAGGATCATAGTGGCTGCTACGCTAGACCATGATTTGTTATTCAATGGACATTTTGAAATTAAGAAATTTTTGAGCCTAGCGGTCACTAGGATTTTTATTTGATACAAATGAATATGGATTACAATTTACAAAGATATATCTTAGGAGAAATAAATAATACTTGATCCCTCTCGATGGAATGTAGTCCAACAATTGGGTACGCCATGTGAATTCTACCCAATATGATACAATTACAATCAATGAAAAACAACAACCATCAAAAGATGAAAAGATAGTGATTATAATGACAAGTGGTAATGATAGGAGTCTAGCATCTGCTAAGCTAGATCATTTTTTGTTATTATATATCTATTCTCAAATTTTGAAATAGTTGAGCCTATCATCCACAATGTTATTCCTTTGAAATAGTAATGGAGATTAGTGGTTAAGCATTTTATTTGATACGAAGAGAAATTCTTGATCCCTCTCGATGGAAAGTAGTGTAGAAATTGGATCCACCAGGTAACGTGTGACTAATTTGATACAATTATAATCATTGACAATTATAATCAATCTAAAGCCTTACATATAGTGATTGCTATGACAAGAGGTAAATTGGGTCTACCATGCGAAGTCCAACCAATACGATATAATTACTATCATTGAAAAAAGTATTGGTCTAAAGCTGAACTGATAGTGCTTACAATGAGAATCAATAATCATAGGAGTATAGTGGCTGTTAAGCTAGACCATTGTTTATTATTATATAGCTATTTTCAAATCAAGAAATTGTTGAGTCTAGTGGCTGCTACATTATTATTTTCAACTAGTAATGGATCTTAGAGGTCCCTTTTTTCAAATTAAGATATTGTTGAGTCTAGCTGCCGCTATGTCATTCCTTATAATTAGTAATGAAGATTATCAATATTTAAGCATTCTATAATATAATAACCTAACTTAATTATACGATATAAAGAATATATATTATAAGAACAATATAAGGATTCATCCCTCCCAAGGTTATGTAGTGCAAAACTTAGCTCCGTCAGAAATAGTCAAGCCAATATGATACACTTATAGTCATTGAGAAACCATATTGATTCAAAATTGTACAGATAGTGGTTATTGTTGGTCATCAAACTTGCACCCGTGTCTCGGATATGGAAGAATCGAGTCGTTTGTGACAACAATGGAACCATCCCCAAGTTGTGGGACCTTGCGCACTTGGGACGGATCTTTGGAAAATGATGGTTCCTCTATCTAATTCTACCGGTAGTACTACTCCTAGTGCTGAAAGGGAAAGCTAAGCTAACAATGCCAAGGGACCAGGGATAGAAAGATAACATGAAAGGAAACTACACTAAAAGGTGAAAACACTAGAAAAAGAGGGATGAACACTATCTGTTCTGAGTGAAAAATGAAAGGAAATGTGTGAATGAAGGCTAGGAACATGTAGCACAACCAAAACATATTTACCATATCAGTTTCATGGAATGCAACTAAATAAGGAGCTACAAGGGATGTAGAATGGCACAATGAGCACACAATGTGAAAAAGACAAGAAGAAAGAATACAAACTCATTAGGATAAAAAGTAGTCACAAAACGATGTTTCCATTACTTCCAAAAATGCACAGAGCTATTACAATGGTGAAAGAGGTTGATATCCACATACATGAGCCAAATCTAGAGGTTTGTGACTTAGAATATAGAAAATATGAAGTCCTTAGCAAAAATACATAAGGATCCAAAATGTCCAACGTTAATAATGAGCCCAACTCTTACATTTATAGATGAATCCATGGAAGAAGAAGAGGAGGGAAAACCCAAATTTGAAATACAACCACCAATAAGAAGAATTTAATGCCTATAAATACACTTGTAAATCTGTCAAATACATTTCCCTAAGTCTGTTTGGCGTGTTGGATAAGGAAGGAGGGAAAATCATATCAAATTGGGTGGTAGAAGCAATCAGATCTGATCATTAATGCCTAGAAGACATTTTCCATCTCTCACCTACTAGATCGACCAGGTATGTGAATTTGAATGTTTAGCACTATAACAAATGGTAAAAACTATTGATTGAGATGCACACCGATCAGATCTATGTATAAAAATATATGGCTGTCAGAAGATGTCTGAGTTGTCTGGGCATGTAAGACACGTGGCACATGCAGATTGACTGAAGAAATTGGCCAATCATTCATTTGATTTGTCATTTTTGCCACGTGTCATTCATTAGGTGGTTGTTAGGATTTGGCACCCTGTTGGCACGATTTGAATGGTCGTGTGTGGTACATTCAAGCATGTCAAAGGATGATGTGGCATGGACAGGCACAAAGGAGGTCCCAAAGATAATGCACATGGAAGAATGAGGTGCGGGAAGGAGGTAGAAGGAAGGCACGTAAGGGGAAGATGGAATAAAGAGGAAAAAGAATAGGGAAGGAGGGGAAAACACGTAAGGAATGTGAGGAAATACAACCAAGGGAATGTACCAAGTGAAATTGAGCACTTGCAACCTCGTAATTAAGAGATCAAAGCTAGAAAGTGTATACAAGTTATCTAAATAATTGGGAGAGTTATTTGGATAATAGTTTTGGCAACTTTTGGGGCCATCTGTCTGCTAGATGAAGGAGATCAGTAGCCTGAAGAATCCATTGGGCATGGAGTCTATTATATAATCATGAAATTATTATCTACAACTTTGAAGAACTACCCCTGAAGTCACTTGAAGGATCATTTCTTGACTCTATTTTGAATCCTACAAATTGCTGAAAAATGCTGACATCTTGGAAGCAAAAGAAGAGCATGTGCAGGAAGCACGTGAGAAGAAAAAACTATGTACAAACAAAAAATGTGCATGCAACACACTTAGAGGAATTTAAACTACTCTTATATATACAAAATGATGTGGCACACTTAATGGAAAAATTTGAGATAAATCCCATTTACTGGGATTTTGTGCGCCTCCATCAAGATGAGTTAACTTGAAAGAGTTAGCCTCTTTGCATGAATTGATGATGTATGGGCCACTCCAAAGTGCATCAAAATTTGAATGGTGCCCTGGTTTAGCTCTGTCAACATCCCATTTTAAGATTAAGTCACTGAATTTGAAAGCTTGAGGCCTATCCTTTCTGTCAAACCATTTCTTTGTTTCTTGCTAATGCTGATCTAACTTGATCATGGAAGAGTTCCTTAACTCTTCAAGATTAACCATCTCTACCATTCTGATTTCCCTCTGGTATGTGCCTTAAAATTTTAGTTACTGGGAAAATTCCAATGAGTTCAATTCCAATGTCAAAGGAAGGGTAGACTCTTTGACATAGACAAGCTTGTAATGTGAAGTTACTATTGCCTTTTTAATTGTGATTCTATCTTCCTAGAGCGCACGCGAGACCTTTGTATGCCACTGTCTTTGGCTAATGTTCATTGTGCATTTCATGATCCTAATTAGGATCTTTTTTTTATTCTAATAGACCATTTCCTTAAGGGTAATGGTTGGAATAAGTCTTCAGACAGATGCCTAGATTTAGAGCCTGAATTAGTGATTCTAGTCCAAGGAAGGCTTTTGCATTATCAGAGATAATGGTTTGAGGAACAAAACCTTGCGACTATATCTTCAAGAAAGTTAAGGATGAATGACTCAGTTGATTATTTGAGCATGACATCTTCTGTCCATCTAGTGAAGTAGTCCATAGCTGTTAGCACCCACTTGTGCCCAACGCTTGAAGGTGGATTGATCATGCCTATGAAGTCGAGACCCCATTGTGCAAAAGGATGATCTTCTTGGATTGGTCGGAGGGGAAGCGCTGTTAATCTCTTCTTTCCTACAAAGAAAGTGCATTACTTGCATATTTTGACCCACTTGTGTGTGTCTACAAACAGAGTAGGCTAAAAGGTTCTTACCATTATCACCTTCATCACTATAGTTTTGGCAAAAAAGTGTCCACTAGAGAATCCATTGTGAAATTTTTCTAACACTTTTTCAGTCTGCACACCTTTGATACATCTTAACAACACGCCATCAAGATTTTTCTTTAAGAGAAGTCCATCAATCAAAATATAAGGTTAGATTGTAATCTCATATGTCATATCTTTGTCTTGTTTAAGCCAAGAGGGTATACACCTTCAGAAAGAAATGTGATTATGTCCTTCATCTAGTCACGTGCACTAGGATCTATATTCTGCCTACTTGTGATAGAACTTCATCAAGAAATAATGAAGTGTAGATTCATTTTGTGTATCCTCAGCAATCTGCTTACAGAGCATGCTACCTCTTATCAATTTTTTGGCTTTGATAGTTACATCATATTCCATGATTTTGGTCACCCATCGTGCTCTCTTTTCACTAATTTTTACTCCCATGATGAAGTCTCTGACAAAAGAGTGGGATACTAACACCTTAATATGATTTTTGGCGAGCATAATTTTGAATTTCTTGAGCGCACATGATGGTGAAGACCTGATTCTCCATGTGATTGTATTTTAATTCATAATCCTTCAGCTTTTGGCTGAAGAAAGCCACTATTTGTTCAAGCCCTTGTTCATTTTCTTGTGTTAGGACAAAAAAAACACTCGCATCAGTGCCATAAGCATAAAGGATGAAATCCTTTGAGTAATCTAGGTTGATGAGTGTTGGCATGCAAGAAATTTCTTGCTTGATTATGTTGAAGCTCTCTCTTCCTTCTGTTATCCATCTGAAGGCTATGTCCTTCTTGAGCATCAGGGTGATGGGATGAACTAGACCTGTAAAGTTAGGAATGAAGTGCCTAATGAAATTGATCTTACTGAGGAAGGATTGTAAGCCCTTTTTGTGTGCTGACAGGGAAAGAGCTAGGATGGCTGAAATACACTCACGATCAATTATAATGCCATCCTTGGAAACCACATGGCCCAAGAGCTTTCCCTGTGCCACTACAAAATTGCACTTCTTGGGGTTAAGGGATACCCCAAACTTTCTGCATCTCTCAAAGACTTTCTCCAGGTGTGCCATATGATCCTTTCTCTGACTTTGAGAAGACGGTTATGTCATCAAGGTAAAACCAAAACAAACTCATTGATGCAACCTTTGAAGGCAATGGCCATGACACACTCAAATTTAGAACCTGTCTACATTTGACAGACCAAAGGGCATATTTTGATACACATATGTTCCCCACTTGGTTGTAAATGTTGTTTGAATTGATCCTCTTCCTTGACCAGGATCTAATTGAAACCTGAATACCCATCTAACATTGAGAATCTTTGTGCGCTAGCCACAGTCTGCAGAATCTACTCCATTGAAGGCAAAGGATAATGATCCTTTAGAGATGCCTTGTTCAAATCTCTGAAATCAACATAGAGTTTGATTTCACCATTCTTCTTGTGCACTGGAACTAGATTCACAACCCAAGTAGAGTACTTGATGGGAAAAATAATTTTCACCTCAATGAGTTTGGATAATTCCTTTCTCATGAGGGGATCTATCTTTGGATTGACTGGTCACTGCTTCTATCTGATGGGCTTGATACCAGGATCAAGGTCAATGGAGTGTTGAGAAACACTTGGATCAAAACCTTTGAGGTCTTCATACTCCCATGAGAAGATATCACTGTATTTTTGACAGAGAGAGATGAAGGCCTACTTTTCATTGTGTGCACAAGCTTTACTGAGCAACAACTCTTTTCCATTCCCAATAGTGACTGGGGATCAGTCTTCTTGCACGATGCACTTATATTTTTCTTCACCCTTGAACTCATCATCAGGGCTAAAATTTTTCTCTAAGATGACCAACCCTTTGGACAACTTATTTGACTTCTGTTGAATCACTTGGTCACCATATTTGTTGTGCAAGTCAGCTTGCATGCTTGATGAGAACTTAGCTTCATTTTGAATGAACTGGATGATATGCACATCACTTTCAAACACTTTCTAGCTGGTATTGTTGTCTAGAATGGATGGTATGATCACCATCTTAATGTGTTGATTGTTTCCTTTGAGAAAGTCCTCAATAGGAGAGAACTATGAACCAAGCACGACCATTTGATCAACTTCCTTATTCATTTTACGTGGCACAACTTGTATATTTAAATAATCAAAGCTCTCAAGGAGGTCCCAAAATCTATGCTTATAAGATTTGAGAAGCTTATTATTTTCCTAGCACTTGTTGGTAACCTGGTGAATAACCAATTATGTATCTCCAAATATCTATAGTGCCTTGATCTTCTTCTTTTTAGAAATAAGCAGACCATGCACCAGCACCTCATACTCTTCCACATTGTTAGAACATGTAAACTGAAACCTGTGAGTGAAGAATAATTTCTCATCCTTAGGATAAATGAGAACAACTCCTACTCCCACATTGTTTCTAATTCTGGATCCATCAAAGTATAACTTCCATAGACCAGGTTCAACTTGGTCTTTTTTGAGCACATGTGGCAACATAGCTTCTTCTTCAAGAATGTAGTAAGTACCAAGCCCAATTTCATAAGCTTCCAGTTCTTCAGCATATGGGTCAAATTTATGGTGCCTCTCTTCCCACTCATCAAGTACTAGATCAGGAATAGAAGGTGGAAGAGGATGCTTCAGGAACTGAAGATTGTTCTTCTTGGATTAAACAATTGGCTTGGAGAGGAGATGGGACATATGACTCTACATGATAGGAAAATATAGGCTCAGCTTGTATGGTAAACCGGGTACCATACCTTGTCTTGAGTAACATATGAGACCAATCAGAAGACAAGTAACCACCCACTTTTGCAGTAAATTCTCTTGATAGACATAGGGAAAACAAAGGAGGTAAGTCAATGATAGATACATCTTGAGTTATGGTGAGGCTTGGGCATGCATGAAGGGTCAAATCAAGATCCTTGATGACTCCTAAGGTAGTAATAGTTGAGCCATCAAGTTGCAAGAATCCTTTTGAAAGGGGGCTATACTTAAGACCTAAGACATCAACTATCTTCTTTAGCATAACAGAAGTGTTAATACCTGAGTCTATCATGCAATTATGGAAATAGGTGTTTACCTATGATCAAGGACATATAGAAGGGTGGGGTTTTAACAATATTACTTACTTTATTTCTCCTATCTGAAAAATATTGATAAAAGCGTGTGGTTTGTGAATAGTTGGATCAACACAAAGAAGTTGGGATAGGGCCTCATGCAGCAGATCCCATTGAGATGGAATGGTTAGAGCATCCCACATTGTGAAATTTATATTTGTCTTCTTCATCTGGTCCACAATGCTAAATGGAAGACCCACTGACTTGTGCATTTGTGGAACAACAACATCCTTTCTTGACTATTCAGGCACAGAAGCAGGGGCTTTAGCCAAAGTTGAGGCTTGACCTACCAAAGGAGGGGTGCACGCTACTTCAGGAGGAGCTTTGTTTGGAGCCTCTTTTGTAGGGACTTGAGCACTTTTTCCCCTAGATGCCCTGGTTGCATCTTTCTGCTTATGAGGGTCTACTTGTGTTACTAGAATTGTGACCTACATGCCAGAATTGAGCATTCTCTTCTTGTATCTTGTGTTGTCTACAACTTGGTGCACACTCTGCTTGTATCCTCTACAGAGCTTGGTTGATTACACAAAATTATTTAGTGCCAAATAACACCAAATTGGAATAAGAAGAGACCTTGGCATTTCTTGGTTCTCTATTTTAGGTGCACTTGTTGAAGGTTCACAGCTGGAAGAATTTTGAATCATGTAGGCTTGTGCATGCACAAACAACATTGGCATAATGATATTGACTATGAGGCATGTTGTAAGGGAAGCACCACTCTGACTCTTGTGCCAAATTATTCTTAACTAGAACAAGCATCTGACTTGTTACATTTGGGTGCTGGAAGAGAGGGCATGGGAGGAACAACTTGCAAGGGAAGATGTGCATTAGCATGCCATCTATCATTCTATTGGTTGGGAACATGTATTTTTAGTTTCCATATTGATTCCACCAAGGCTGATTGCTTTGGCTATGTGCATGATTAGAATCACCTCTATAGGCTTGCACCTGTTGTTTCTCCAATGATATGACCTTGTTTGACAAATTTATAATCAAGGTCTTTAATACTTCATCTTCTTTATGCCATGTTGAAGAGTAGGATGTTGATGAAACACGTTGCATGCTTTACTCAAGAATAGGGATAGGGGCCACAGAAGGTTAGGGCACTTCTGAAATTTCTAGGAACAAGGGCATAGGTGGTCTAGGAGCTATCTTTCCCACCTGAATAAGACTATTTTCCACCATTATTGCAATATTATAAGCGGCTGGTAAATTCCTACCTCTCATGGATCGAATCATGACTGAGATATCATGTGTTAAATGCCTTTAGATAATACAAAAAAACATGTTGGGTTGTAGATCTTACCAAAAGAGGGATTTTGTCCCAAGTCTTCTGAAATATGATGTTGAAATCAGTCATCTACTCATTGGGTGCCCTCCTTGTTGTTGTTAGTTTCTCCACCAAAGAGAGGTGATTTGACTTATCTTCAAAGTAATTGTAAAGATTTATTCCAAGCTCATCTCAGGTGGTAATAGATCTAAGTCTCAATCCTTGGTACCATTGAAGAACTTTTCCTTTGAAAGAGGCCAAAAGTAACCTGACTACTACATCGTTATGTGTGATCAAATAGAATGAACATACATTTTCTATATCTTGTATATTCTTGTGAGGGGTGATTTTATTCTCACCAGTAAAGTATGGAGTAATTTTGAGCACACCATTTGGCATATCATTTTACATGGCCAGAACAAGGGGACTTCCTCTGGTGAAGTTAGAAAAGTTCCTTCATAGTAGGGTGCATTGGTTGTTTGCTATGAGGAGTTAAATGGGCATGGAATGATGGAAATGGAGATGCACATGTGGGATTTATGGAATGAACTCTTCTCAGGGATAGCTAGAGTTACTTGAAAGAATCTTCAGCTGTTGTACTTCTCCTTGTATGCACTCTTCTCATGAAAGGTGCTCAAGGATACTAAAATGGAGATCTGTAAATGTGGGAGTTGCTAGATGTGTTGAAATGAGCCTCCAAAGACTAAAGTACTAAGTCCACACACTAGAACTTAACAATATGAAATTAAAGCTTCCATTGCTGGTCCCATTGGGCATGCCAAAAATTATTGGTCATCAAACTTTCACCTTGTGTCTCAGATCTAGAAGAACTGATTCATTTGTGACAATAATGGAATCATGCCTAAGTTGTGGGACCTTGCACACTTGGGACCAATCTCTAGAGAAAGACAGTTCCTCTATCTAATTCTACTGCTACTACTATTTCTTGTGCTGAAAGGGAAAACTAAAATAACAATGCTAAGGGACCATGGATAGAAGGATAACATGAAAGGAAACCTACACTAAAAGGTGATAACACCAAAAAAAGAGGTATCAACACTATCTTATTCTGAGTTAAAATGAAGGGAAATGCGTGGAAGTAGGTTAGGCACATGTAGCATGACTAAAACATATTTACCCAGATCAGTTTCATTAAACACAAGTAAATAAGGAGTTACAAGGGATGTAGAATGGCACAATGAGCACACAATGCAAAATAAAAGGCAAAAAAAGGAATAAAAACTCATTAGGATAGAAATTAGTCACAAAATGATGTTTCTATTACTTCCAGAAATGCATAGAGTTGTTATAATGGTGAAAGAGGATTATATCCACATGCATGAGCTATATCTAGAGGTCTGTGACTCAGAATACAGAAAATATGAAGTCCTTAGCAAAAATACATTAGGATCCAAAATGTCCAATGTTAATAATGATCCTCACTCTTACATTTATAGATGAATCCATGGAAGAAGAAGAAGAGAAGGAGGGGAAAACTGGATTTGAAATATAACCACCAATAAGAAGCATTCAATGCCTATAAATCTAACTACAAATTTTTCAAACACATCTACCCAAGTTTGTTTTGGTGTGTTGGAGAAGGAAGGATGGTGGATCATATCAAATCAGGTGGTTTAAGAAATTAGATCTTCTCATTAATGCCTAGAAGACATTTTCCATTTCTCACCTACCATATCCAACAAGAATTTGAATTTAAATTTTTAGCATTGTATCCCATGTTAGCAGCTATTGATTGAGACTAGGCATGCACCGATCATAACTCTGGGGAAAATATATGGCTGTTAGAATATGTTAGAGTCATCTGGGCATGCAAGACACATGGCACACATGGATTGACTAAATAAATTGGTCAACCACTCATTTAATTTGTCATTTCTACCACATGTCATTCATTGGCTGGTTGTCAGGATTTGTTTCCTTATTGGCATGCTTTGACTAGTCATGTGTGGCACACTAAAGCATGTCAAAGGATGACATGGCACCGAAAGGTGTGAAGGAGGGTGCAAAGATAATGCACATGGAAGAATGAGGTGTGGGAAGGAGGTAGAAGGAAGGAGTATAAGGGGAAGATGGAATAAAGAGGAAAAATAATAGAGAAGAAGGGAGGCACATGAGGAAATGAAACCAAGGGAATTTGCTAAGTGAAATTGAGCACGCGTAACCTTGCAATGAAGAACTCAGAGCAAGAAAGTGTATACAAGTTATCTAAATATTAGGTCTTAGCGTGCACTACGTTATTCCTTGGAATATGTGTTATGGAACAACTAAACATTTTTATGTTTAACAAATATTTCTTAGCGATCACTGAACCCATTATTGTGATTTGTTTCTCACACACTCTGATCAAAATATGAAAAAATAAATCTTAATGGTCTTTACGCTAGTCCATTCAAATGGTGTAAATTACCAACAAGTAATGTTAAAAACTATCCATTTATATGTCGACATAAATCCAATCTCTCATTAACATATATGTTTTCAAATGCTCCTTTCATGCTATCTACGCAATGTGGATGGTTGTCATACAACGGATAATCCTTCCAAAATATGTTGCGTGTTAATTGTCAAGATCAATTTTTCATAGTTTTTGTTATTAAGGATGTGATTCACAATATATAATTTATAGTAACCAATTGAAAGTTAGATATCATGTCCATTCGAATCCTAACGGTCGCTAACCATTATGTTGATTACTCTCCAATTATAAAAATTAATTTACTATAGAGATTGGTGATCACAAAGGATAATACTTACATTAATTTGAAAAAAAAATTACTCCATATGTGAAGTAATTATTAATATATTTTACTCTAAATATAGGTAAAATGTCTTCCATTGTTTGCACTCCATTCTCAGAAATTCCATTCATTTAAGGCATTGAGTACTGGAAGAAATGAGATGAGGAATGGTTTGTTGAAATCCATGTCCTTGACAACTACTACGCTGACCTATGGTTGTTTTTTGTTATAGATGATAAACATGAGGAAGTCGGTATGGTTATATCCTCAGCAATTGTTGATTCAAGTACACTGTGTGTTCAAGTCAAACACATTGACTATGAAAATAATAAGCGTCTATTTTGGATATGGAGTTAGATGTTTCTTTATTCAGGAAATGGGAAATGAAGGCCTTAGAAGACAAAACAACAACACTCGTGAAAAAAATAAAATTAATTCAAATGATTCCAATGCTTCAATAAGGGGACACAATAACTATGACCTCAATATTTTCAATGGTTGTACAGTGCAACCATCTTAGCGAGAAGGTTTGGGAACAAATGAATAACTCAGGTTTCTAAGATTAGTTCAATTTCAGCAAACATAAACAGGTTCTCTCCTTTCTTCTCTAAAAACTTAGAAAATTTTAAACCCCTTTGCAAGAGTATTCTCATCACATTTATACAATTTCATTCACTCATTCATTCTCTTTCCCCCCCCCCCAAAATCATGAATATCTAAGGGAATATTCTTCTCTAATTTTTTAGGTGGAAAATTTGTGATATATTCACGTTTTTCACTTTCCCAGATATGACTGGGATGTCATGTCATCGTTTCTCCCTTTTGGCAGACAAGAAGTCTTTTAGTAGTTCCTAAGAACCTCCAGATAGATTGATGTGATGTGTAATCCCTTTCACCTTTTGAGGATCAACTTCGAGCAAGTATTCATGTCTTTTCGAGATAAATATCCTCATATGGATCATATCACATCAATAAAATGTATTTTGTTGCATGATTCCAATCTCCCTTAAATTTACTTCCCTCATGTGAGCTAAGTGAAAGATCTTGCTTCATTTAATGGAAATGATTCTACTTGCCTCATCTTGTTTACGCTATCCTTATTATAAATTCAATTCTAATTTATCCCTAATATGCACCCCTTTTCTAGTCTTGAACGTGAATAATTATTGCAAAGCTCTTTGTTGGAACCATGGTGAGGTTGGATGTTGTGAATATCTTAAAAGAGATATCTTCAGAATATTTAAACCAAATCTTTGATCTAACTAGTCTAGATGAGGCCTTTTTCAAGGATTTGTTTGAAATCACATAACCAAGGGATAACAAAGGGCCCCTAACATATCGAGAAGTTCGACTCTCACTCCTGCTAAGATTGATCAAGATAAATCCTATTTTCTCAACTTTCTACTCAATGTATTATCATCTCTTCCATTGGGAGCATCAAAAATCTCCAGAAGAGTTGAAGAAATTCAGGATTGAGAGGAGGCATGTTGTGACATGCATGAATAAGTATAAATGTCCCTTTCTATGCAATGAAGAGTTTGTGCTGAAAGGGGTTTCCAAGGGGTCTTACATACTTTATGATATGACTTTAATTGATACTATGCCTGCCATTTCTCATAAATTGGATGATCTGGAGAAGAGAATCATTTCTTTAAAAAAAGTTCAAGAAAGATCCATGCCATCCCAACCATCCACCATACAAGCACCATCCTCAAGAAGGAAGAGGGGGAAGCAAGCTATTAGTCCCAAATTATTATTTTGGATGAAGAAGAAGTAGAGCCTTCGTATCCTTAGTTCCTAGCATTACTGAGAGTAGCATGGCTATGAAATATCCATCTGTGAGGTTTTTTCTTTGTTCCAAGGAAATTTCCTTCCTTCCGCAGACTTATTCTCTTTTGAAATTACGTCTGGGTGACACATGGAGGTATGCACATTGTTTTATTTTGTTTTAAATTTTCAGCCCACTTGGGCTGCCCTACCACGCTTAAGCCATGTGGTCAACCCTCGTAACTTGGAGGCTCCTAATTTTCTTACACTTCTTCAAAGGTGTGCCAGAGGGACACATGGATAACCTTTCTCCTTTCCATGCTGATGTTCCTTTCTTCCATGACTTCTCAATTTTTTTTCTTTGAATACCCACAAGGTCATAACATTTTTTGTAGTCTACAATTTACACTGGGGAGCACAAGGGAAACATTCGAATGGGGTGAACCATATTTTTACATAGTTTTTTTGACCTATTTCATAGTGGTTTTTCAGAAATGACACACTTTCACAATCTTTGACCGAAAAAGAGGATCAACGCCCTAAACACAAGTATTTCGTCTACATTCAACATGACTATATCTTTCAAGCATAATTTTTTCACATGATAAAACCAGTCAGAGAGAAAATTTTCAAAGGCATACACTGGATAAAAGGGTGAGATCAAACTAAGCACTAATACTGGCTCTAACTTGGGGATAGAAACCCCATGTGGGTGTCACAAGAACCATAAAAAACTGAACATACAATATACCAAGTGCCTAAATCCATTGGGTTATAGAGTCATTCAAAACATGCACAAGGTCAAACCAAACCAATGTACTACACAAACATACTGAGACACCGAGACAACTGGTCACTATAGACTAGGAAAGAAAAAAGGGAAACAAAAAAAAGGACTATACACTGTATAGGAATGCACACCTTATTCATAATCAATCCAAGAAGTTCTTAAAATGCCTGCCATTAAAAGGCAGTTCAAGCATATCTCCATCCAGGTATTTCAGGAAAAAGGTGTGCTCACCAATTCTTATGTCAATACAGTAAGGAACCATCCACAAGGCATCAAATTTACCATGTTTTCCTTTATCCTCATGCTTGCTGTATCCACATAGTAAGACAACATGTCCAACTTTAAAATTTCTAGGGGTAAACCTTTTTTATCAAATAATTTCTTAAGCTTCTCTTTGAACCTTAGGTATGTCTTTGATAAAACTCCCTTATTTCTTCATCAAAATCCATCTATCTGATTAATCCTTGCTTCATAGGGGTTCACCTCTTCATCTTCAAGATGTTGTATGAAATGATAAGAATAAAATTGTATATGTAGGGGAAAAATATCTTGGACTCCATAAAAATAATTCAAAAGGATTCTTCCTAGTGGCTCTTTTAGTAGTAATTCTATCTACCCACAAAGCAAACTTCAACTGGTTACCCCACTTTCTTTTATTAATCTCCAATGTCCTCCTAATTATCTTGAGCACATTATTATTGCAACATTCAGCTTGACCATTACCATTTTGGATTCTAATTGGATGCATATGTTAGATTAATTCCATATTCCTGGCACATATTCACCAATGGCTTAGACCTAAAACTCATCACATTATCATCAACTATTTTTGTAGGCACTCCAAATCTACAGATTATATGATTCAGGATGAGATCCATGACTATTTGGTGAGTTTCCATTTTTATGGGGATGGATTCAACCCACTTGGTGAAATAATTTGTGGCTATCAGTATCCATTTTTCCCCTACTCTTGATGGATATAGATATTTCTACTAATAAATTTCATGCCCCATCTATTTGAAACGAGCTTCTATTGATACCGGTTATAGGGGTAAAGCACCTGAAGCTTCCATTCCCTCCTGAAAACCTTTGATAAACTTTCAAACTTCCTAACCAAGAATGCCGTCATCTTTGAAAAGTGTGGGACACCAGTTGCCTACCCTCAAGATCTTATGAGAAGTCACTCTTCTAACAAAGTGGCCCCCACACACTCCCCCATGGAATTCTGTAATAAGTTTGGGAGCTTCTTCCTCTTGTGATACATCTCAGAAAGGACTCCCCTCAGGATTCTTCCAAGCTAACCCATAATCAGTTATGATGTATTTTTGGGAGGTTGAATTTGAGTGTTCTTCTTTGAATTTCATTCCAAATGGCCACGATACTCCAAATTCATGAGGTGAAATATTATGTCCTTATACCATGTGGAATTGATTAATTTTTCTAGGACATCCATAGTTCCTTCCTCAACCTCATTTATTTACATTACTCTATATTTTAATCTCTTCCATCAACCTTGTAAGGCCTAGACCTATAACTAGATCTTGGTGGTTTTTATATCCATGTAATACTCTTGTATCTTGTTCATCCACCGAAATCTCTTGCTAGAAACATTCTATCTATGATAAGATATCTTTGACCATAGTATGAGGAACATATGCTACAATCTCTGGAACTCAAAATATAGGGCCTGAAAAGTATTAGTAGCTCTTCACCAAAGAAAAAGGTCCTTCTTTTCCATGATGGAATATTTTAACTCAGCACCTTGTAGGGCTTTACTGAAAAAGGAAATAGGCCTTCCATTGTCCATCTTCATCCTTTTGCAATAACACAACATGCAATAGTATTTTTCAGATGAAAAAGAAAAAATATGAAAATACTTTGTTATAATCAAGGGTTGTCAATACCGGGGCAGTCTTTAATGATACTTTTATTCCAATGAAGGTCTTGTAGAGATTCTTCTTCCCATTGGATAATATGGTCCTTCTTTATCATGTTTGTAATGGGAATAGTGATTTCAAAAAAAAAATAGAAATGAATCTCTTGATGAAATTTATCTTGACCAAAGAAGGACTAAATTCCTTTCTTATTTTTAGGGATAATGAACCTTACCAATTTACTTCAACTCTCTCGGGATCAATCATAACCCCTTCATTTCAACACAATGTGCCCCAACAACTTTTCCTTTTTGAACTCCAAAAATAGAACTTTTTAGGATTGAATGAGATGTCCATATTGTCTACATCTTATCATCATCCTTCTCCACATGGCTTCAAGTGGTCAATTCTCTTTCTATAGAACAATGGTCACATCATCTTGATAAACTGCAATAAAATAATGTGATGTAGCCTAAGAATGAAACATCCTATGGCTCTTTGGAACGTATCCTCAAATATTCATCAGAATAAAATGGACATTCTTACATATACATAAGTACCCCATAGGAGTGGTAAAAGTCAGTTTTAATTTTTTCTGATTGCTTCACAACTTACCTAGTTATATCCTGAGAATCCATCCAATGTGGAAATAAACTCGGATCCAGTGACCAATTCTAGCATGTTATCCATATTAAGAAATGGATACTTTATCTTTGATTGAGGCCTTGTTAAAATTCCTCAGGAATCCACACATAGACCTTATGTATCCCTCTTTCCTTTCTTATTGGCACTAGATTTTGCCACCCATGAATAATATCTTGTAGGTTGTATTATCCCTCCATCTACTTCAATTTTTGTAACTCTTCTTGCATATTAAGGGAGAGTAGGTGGATTGATAGGCCTCTGAACTTTACCTAGAATGGTTTAGCATTAGGTTCCAAAGGTATTTTATGTTGAAATAAATCTTCCCTATATGGTTTCAATTCTGAGTAAGACCATGCTAAACAATTCTTAGTACTTCTTCAACAAATCAAAATAGGACTCCTTTTCCTCCTTACTCAGATTACTTCCTAGCCATAATTTTCTAGGTTTCTTTTCAGTTTTCAAATTGATATTCTTAAACATCCCTTTAAGCAAAGATGTTTCTATGAACCACCCTATCTATCATTATCAAAATTTGATTCTAAAGTAACAAACCCTCTAGGAATTGTGTATTGGTTTTTAAGTGAATGATATCCTTGCCTAACAAGGTTTCTATCTAACATCAAAAACTACGAAAGCATTGGTTCCCATTCCATACATCTGGTTGGTAAATTCTCCTTCAATTATATAAAAACCTCTGAACTTGGGAAGTCATCTTCAAAAACTTTCCAATTTTTTACATTATCAAATATAAATGGTCTTGAAAATACTTCAATATCATAAACACAATAAGGAGAAATACTACAATTTTCAAACCTGGATCCAAGAACTACCAACCTATAACTTTTGTAGCATTCTAAGTTCTTTCATGATACAATATATTAAAGGAGTCAAAAATTTCAATAAAAATCCCTGACTACATGCTTATACTGTTTCATCCTTTTATTTATTAGAAGCATACAAGTTTCCTAACATATTTGACCACCAACGCTAAGAATCTTCTTTAACAACTATGTCCCTTGATACAATATCTCCATGATAATTCTTAAACCTAAGAGTAGTGCTTCATACTTAACAATATTATTTGTGCACTCAAATTTAAGTTTGAAAGAGAAGTTAAATATCTCTTGAGTTTGGAGATATAAGGACAACCCTCAACGTCATTTCCCATAGTTGGAGAAAGATCCATCAAAAATTAAAGTTCTAAGGCAGCACCAACGCGCTTCAGAGACACTTCAATCTTCATTGATACCATGCTCCTCAAAAGTATAGCATACCCAACAAAATTATTAACATCCACATCTATATACAGAATTTCGTAAGTATGCATTATTAAGATCTTCAATCAGATGTAGCATCTTGTTGTCTCCATATACAGCTTGACCAAATATTCCCTTCCACCGATATGGTGGCATATGACATATCAATTTGCACACTTCCACTAACATTAGTAGCCTACTTCCTTAACAACAACATGCCCCATTTAGTAGGGTAGTCCACAATAACTACATGCATGGTTCAGATACTTACCAGCGTAAGTTTCTAATTACACCACCAAACCTTTTACGCACCCAATGATTAGTACTTCTCTTGATTCCTATGAGTAGTGCATTTTCCAAAGGATTTGTTGTTACTTTGATATCCAAATCATTCATAAATTTAAGGGGCATCACATTACATGAAGCTCCTGAATCAAACATGTAATTATGAAAAAGTGCTATCATTTAATAATCAACGTAGTATAGAAGGGATCAACATCAAGTTGGTACTCAACAAGGGAAGTGTCTAGATATACTTCAGGGGATTCTCCCAAAAATTTTCCAATTTCTGTGGCACTTCCAAATTCTTCAATAACATGAGGAATATAAATATTGTTAACGTATCTTGTCTCGGGGCCACTACCTCCTCCTTAAATCCCAAGTACTCAAATGCTCTTATTCTATGCTCAAGGATCCTAAGAAACTCAATAATGGGTATAGTGACCTTGATCAGGCTAAAAATTTGAGCTATATCATAGAGGGTACACTTGTAGTAGGGCTGTACTGAGAGGTAGGGTGATTGCCTTTTCTTGTGGTATGAGGCTCTTCATGGTTTGGGCAAGGGTTACTGAGTTTATTAGCATAAGCTGGATTTTTGGTTGGCACATATTTCTTAGGGGTATGCTTTGGGATATTAGTGATGAGAGTATCATTTGGTTTGGGTTGTGGCCCTCCCATTTTAACATTGATGTTTCTTATATTATATTATTTCTCTTGGGCCACCATTGCATTCATTAAAAAAATGTCTATCCTCCTCAATAAGGGACTTTCCAAAATCATATTTATTAATCATCAATTCAGCTTAAGTACTCAAAATAAAGATTAGGAAAGTCAAAATCCTAGACCATAACAATTTAAAGATTCACTAGTAGAAGGAAGAGGAGATACCTGGTCTATCCAGTTCCAAAAAATATTCCATGGTTCTTGACACTCAATAACTCAGTAGAAGTGGCTCCTTGTTGTGGAATTTTGAGGCCACTCCATCTTGCACACATCACCAAAAGTAGCATTATCATCAACTTGTTCACTCTCTTCATTAAGATCACATGGGGAATGTGGTAAGAAATTTTTTTAACACCACTTAATGACATGATTTTATTATATCATAGACAACTCTAAAATTTAAAGGATTCATGGACCAATTTTTTTTCTCTAGATTGTTGTTGTTTATTTCCTAATCTCATGAGTCGCTTTACCTCTCTCATCTGATATATGATCACCCCTAGGATGATTACCAATTCTTGTTCTTGTTTTGAGGTTAGTGTTGGCCACTGTGAACTCTTTCATATTCCCTTCTCTACTCTAGAAATATTGTAGGATATTTCTTTCGCTTCTCCTTGTTAAAGTATTAACTACATCTTCCATATCAACTCCCTTACTAGATCTGAGGCTTTTCAAGATTTACTAACTTGACACCATCCCTCTTAGGAGATTTCCCTACTGCCTTTATATTGTTTTCAATCTACACCTACTATAGAGAAATTACTTCCTCAAATTCCTAGGGTTTTTATCCCTCAAATAATACAAAAATTTCTTATCAAATGCCATTGGAGTATTTTATCAGACAAGGATTCATCACTTGGCCATCAAAATTATAGGTGATCTAGTCAAGGTTTTGTTAAATCTGGTATTGAAATTTTGAATAGGTTCATTGGGATTCTTCTTTATGTTCTCAAATTTAGATAAAAGAAATATGGGGTCATTCGTATCCCCATAGTGTGACCTAAATGCATTCTCCATCTCATTCCATGAGTCAATTGAATTATCTTGTAAGTATTTATATACCAATCATGAACATCCTTTTCTATGGTGTGAATAAATAGTTTTACATAGACATCCTCATGTTCAATATTGAAATCCTCCATTATAGGGACAAATAATTCTTGAAGGTGACTAATCACCCTGTATACAAAAGGGATCAAAACCTAGATAGTAAAGATGAGAGCAAGCTATTCCTTCTTATGAGAAGGGCATTAGGATACAGTCAACCATACCGTGAAGGCTCAATAGGCCTAAATATTACAATATAGGAGAAAAAAGGATGTCTAAACGTGGAGGCAAAGATCCATGAAAAAAGAAGGCAAGATAAAAAAGAAACCAACAGGAGGATTGAAACAACATGGGATAGGAGCTCTTTGCCAAAAAACAGCTCCATGAACTTCACCCGATGACTAATCCTTTACAGATTGCAGTTTCAAAGAAATCAACTATCACTTATGAGTAGCCCGTAGACTTGATAGGCTCTATCAGATAAAATATGTGGAATAATCCCTTGATAGAATCATAACAGTAGACACTGATATGAAGGCAATGGTAGTGGCCTGAGAGGAGTCTTACATAAAAGTGCTTGGGCAATTGCAATGTCACAACTTAGAGACAGTCTTTAACGTGGTTCACCCAATATGTCCTCATTAATCCCACTTAAACTGCAAACACTATGCTACATGATTGTTCAATGACAATTATAAATTCTTTTGAGGGCAGACAATATGCTAGATCCATTTTGAGCTTTTAGCATTCCCCAAACTCTGACAATCCTCATGTTCGAATCTCAAAGCATATCTCCAATGCATTTGCTTCACAAATATGTATTATAGTGCATGATCACCATATAAATAGACATTATTTCCTTGAAACAGTTGGATACAAAACCGTGGGTATCCTTACTTCTTATGGGCAACTAACGTTTGGTATCAACACACTGGGTACCGTGAAAATCTATGGGTCCAAAAATAGCCCATAACGGTTACCCATTACAAATGGAGGTCTAGGTGTAGGTTGAGCCATGAAAATTATGCTTTGAGGGGCTTTTCTAATAGAACCCCCATTAATACTTTGTGGGCTTCACCCCCCCAAACCCCCTTGAGGTAATCACCGGTGAGCGATGATCACCGTCAAAGTATCTGAGTCCTAACACATAGAAGGTGTAACAGTTTCTAACATGAAAATAGGCTCTATTACTTCTTAGTAGCAATGGAGGGAGATGAGGAATACCTATATTAGTTGTAAATGAAATCCACATCACTAGTTGGAGTGTAAAAATTTGTATAGGGACTTCTTTGATCCAAAACTATCTAAGGAGATAAAATAATCCTCTATCAAAGGTTGATCACTTTCATCCATATGACACTACTTTCTGTTCTGACCTTTGATCTCCCAATGCTCTCCATATTTGTTTCTTAGTTGTATTTTTCATTACCTAGCTTTTGGAAACATTTTTCTAGTGAGGATCCGTATCTCAAAGAAGAACCTTCTTCCTTCCGTACTTTATATATATTGATAACATATTTCCATTATTAGATTTTGGGGGGCACTAGTATTTACTAGAAATTTTCAACAATGTGGAGTCGCCATTATGTATCTTGCACCTTATGATGTGTAAGTCACTGCTAATGATTTGTTCAATATAAACTTTAACAATAAAATTTAATAAAGATTGACAAATCTCAACATCCTTTGTTAGTATTTTCCCCTAGCCAAGCAAATGTAGTGGAAATATAGCTCAAACTAGGAAAATATCAAGAAAAAAACTTATGATTAATCTCATTTTTCGTAAAAATCTTAAGAAAGGATGATGTCTAGATAATGTATTTGCATCTAAACATACTCTAATATGTTACCAAAATTTGGTATTTATCTATATTTTGCACAAATGAGTCCTTGGAAATGAAGGTTCCACGAGGGTGTTTTTACCTAAGTTGGTCCCTCCTTGTGAGTTGAGCCAGCATAACATTAATGAGCTAAGCAAGATGCTTAAAGGTAGACAAATCAAGAATTTGAGTCATTTTGTAGTCAAGGATGGATCTGGAAGCCTCTTTTTCACTCAGAATTGGGGAACATTGGATAACACCTCCACTAAGGGTATGACCTACCTTGTTACTTTAGGTTCTTCCTGCAACTAGGGTGAGAGGACCCATTTTGTAACTTGTATTTGTGAAATAAATAGATAGAAAAGAAATATTTAGACTCTCTTTCTCAGGGACATGAAAAGGTTTCCTCAAGAAGACATGCTCATTGCAGACATAATCTAACTCTCATGATTCATCACACTATAAAATGTAGATATATTCTATAAAGGATCAAGTTACTAAAGACAGTTGTAAATTCCAACATGCTCTTGCATACTTTGGAAAAAGGATGGAAAAATTTAACAAATCTCCATAATATTTATGCATAAACAGTGAGAGTAGGGGTAGTTCTGGTGGATCTAATGGTTATTTGTTGTGATTTTGATACATTGTTGGAAATTGAAATAGGATAAAGTTGATTATACAAAGAACTCAAATGAACCTTGCAAATACTGCAGACAATTGCTCTTGATCTAAAATATGGATCACAAATTCTAATGCATTCCTTCAACTAGAAGTTTTGTGTTCATGGAGGCCCAAGAACACAAGATTTCACACAAACTTTGAGAATTCAAAACACAAAATATGATGAAAAATTTTCAACAAAATAATAACAATCTCTGATCAAATATGCTCCAGATACACTCACAGAACTAAGGAAAGATCTTAAGATCAAACAAATACAAATTGAATTTAAAACCATTTACCACATTATGAAGGAAATATCCATCAATCATGTAATTGTAGTTACCAAATTGTCACTATTTTAAACCAAATATTTGTGTAATTCATAGAGATTAATTAGCATAATATTGCAATAGAAATGCAGACAATTGATTCAAAACAATTCATCTTGAACAAAGTAACAACACTCATGAAAATACACAGATTAATTCAAAGAATTCCAATTATTCAATAAGGGGACACAAAAACTATGACCTCAATATTTTCCAATGGTTGTACAATGCAACCATCTTGGCGAGAAGGTTTGGGAATAAATGAATAACTCGGGTTTCTCATTTTTGGTGCAGTTTCAACAAACATAAACAGGTTCTCTCTTTTCTTCTCTAAAAACTTAGAAAATTTTAACCCCCCTTTGTGAGAGTATTCTCATCACATTTATACAATTTCATTCACTCACTCATTCTCCATCCCCCCCCCCCCCAAAATCATGAATCTCTAAGGGAATATTCTTCTCTAATTTACCAGGTGGAATTTTTTTGAGCTATTCACTTTTTCACTTTCTCAAATATGATTGAGATGCCAGGTCATCGTTTCTCCCTTTTGGTGGGAAATAATTTTTTTTGTAGTTCCCAGGTGCCTCTAGATAGCTTGATGTGATGTACAATCCCTTTCTCCTTTTGAGGATCAACTTCAAGCAAGTATTTGTTTCTTTTAGATATGAATATCCTCACATGGATCATATCACATCAATCAAACATATTTTGTTTCATGATGCTAATCTCCCTCAAATTTACTTCCCTCGTGTGAGCTGAGTGAAATATATTTCTTCATTTGATGGCAGTGATTTTGCTTGCCTCAGCTTGTCTACACTATCCTTATTATGAATTAAACTCTATTTTCTACCCAATATGCATCCTTTTTCCAGTCATGAATGTGAAGAATTATTGCAGAGCTCTTTTTTGGCACCATGGAGAGGGTGGCTATGGCGAATAGCTTGAAAGAGATATCTTTGGAAGATTTAAACTAAATATTTTATCTAGATGGTCTAGATGAGGCATTTTTTTAGGGATTTGTTTTAAATCATGGACACAGTGGATAACAAAAGGCCATTGACATATCTAGAAGTTTGGATCTCACTCCTACTAAGATTGATCAAGATCAATCTTGTTTTCTCATCTTTCCAGTCGATGTAATATCATCTCTTCCGTTGGGAGAACTAAAAATCTCCAAAAGATTTGAAGAGATTCTGGATTGAGAGGAGGCATGCTGTGATAGGCATGGATAAATACATGTGTCCATTTTTGTGCAATGAAGAGTTTGTGTTGACATAGGTTTCCAAGGAGTTTTTCGTACTTTATGATAAGACTTGAATTGATATTATGCCTGCCATTTATCATAAAGTGGATGAACAGGAGAAGAGAATCATTTCTTTGGAAAATTTTCAAACAAGACCTATGTCATCCCAACCATCCACCATACTAGCACCATCCTTAAGAAGGAAGAGGTGGGAATAAAGCTCATAGTCACCAATTATTATTTTGGATGAAGAAGTAGAGAATTCATCTCCTCAACCTTCCAAAACATGATTATCTTTCACAAAGGAGAGCAAGGGAAAGTCTACTCTCCAACCTTCGATTCCAATGCAATGCAATTCTTTGATGGAGCTAACATTATCAAGACCTTGATATATTCATATACCAAGAGAGCGTCCACCTTTCACGAGGAGGAACATGGGTGAGTCTATTTCTAAATATCTTACTCCATTAGGTCCAAAGGCCATAGTGCTTGCTCTCCTAGCCAATCCAAATACACGCTCTCAATCCACTCCCATTCAGTCAACTTCTTACAAGGAAAAAGGTAAAATGATGTTTCCTACAGGTGGTTTGGATCATTTAGAATGGGTATCTTCTTATTAGAAGAAGATTGAGTTGGGGGATATTATAGACAGTACCATAAATACTGTTGAATTATTGATGGATATGGGGATGCATCATAATTTGGTAGGGTCATTTGTATTTTTTTAAATAGCCCAGGGTTCAAATGAGTTCATATCAAGGAAGAACATGCTCTGAAATAAAATTCCCCCATTTTAAGGAGAAAAAATAGAAGTAGGGGATAATTGAATGCTTTTATTTTCTTGCTTCTTTCTGATGTAATTTAAAGATGTATGTAAATTTTTTCATCATGGGTTGGAACCTCTATAGAACCCAAATTTTACATTTGAATATTTATTTCCACCATCTTCTGAACATATATGAATTTACATGCTTGACTCATTGCTCCACTTTTGACTTTAACTATGAAACGGAGTCATGTCCTATGTTGGGCTTTGGGGATATATTTTCATTTGTAGAAGAAACCCACCTTAGTGCATCCAATGGTGTTGTGCCACGTGTTTTCTCCATCCCTTAGTGTATCACAT
The DNA here is from genome assembly GCA_019776745.2 of Taxus chinensis. Classification (NCBI taxonomy): domain Eukaryota; kingdom Viridiplantae; phylum Streptophyta; class Pinopsida; order Cupressales; family Taxaceae; genus Taxus; species Taxus chinensis. Next base: position 350,663,931 of record CM034147.1, on the reverse strand, counting down.
ATTTTCAAAACCTCACGCGGTTCATTCAAATGATGTAATTTTCTTCACAGCCATCCGCGGCCCACCTTACATTATCACCTTAATTCATAACATTACTTAGAGTAGCGTGGCTTTGAATATCCACCCGTGAGGTGTTTTATTTTTTCAAAAAAACTTTCCTTCCTTCTGCAGACTTATTCTCTTTTAAAATTACACCTGGGTGAAACGTGGAGGTATGTGCGTTCTTTTCTTTTATTTTGACTTTTCAGCCCACTTGGGCTACCCTACCGCACTTAAGCCACATGGTCAACCCTCGCAACTTAGAGGCTCCCAATTTTTTCATGTTTCTTCAAAGGTGCACTAGAGGGTCATGTGGATAAAATTCCTCTTTTCCATGGTGATGTTCCTTGCTTTTGCGGCTTCTCAATTTTTTGTCTTCGAATACCCAAGTCATAGAATTTTTTGCAGTATGAAATTTACACTAGGGACAATAAGGGCAACATACGAAAGTGGAAAACCATAGTTTTACATAGTTTTTTCAACATATTTCACAAGGGTTTTTCAGAAATAACACACTTTCAAAATCCTTGACTGAAAAAGAGGATCAACACCCTAAACACAAGGTTTTTATGCACATTCAACATGACTATATATTTCAAACATATGTTTTTCACATGAGCAAACCAGTTAGAGGGAAATTTTTCAAAGGCATACACTGGATAAAAGGGTGAGATCAAATCGAGCACTAACACCAACTATTATGATGTGGCAGTGTCTTATCGGCCTAAGAGTTCAAAATATTAGTAACTACCTACCGATAGCTAAACTACAAATATGGTATTGTGTTATACCCTAGCGGCTGCTAAGCTCGCAACAACTTTCTTGTTTTTGTTAAATCCTAAAGACAACTAATATCCAAATAATATGTTGTAGCATAACCTAGCAGATGCTGAGATAAGAAGATAATTCATTAATGTGTTAACTGCTAGTAACTCTAATGTTCAACATATTAGTTTATGGCCTTCCATAACAACCCTAATGAATTAATATATATGACAAAACTCAATCTTTTGCCAATAATATGTGGCCTTCTAAAAATATTTTAAAAAAAGAATTATAGCATTGTGACTACAAATCTATTGTATTTTTTTGTCATGGCTTAACAGGCGGAAAATGAAATATAAATTTAAATACATAGTGATTAAAATGTTTAATATATTAAATTTAGGCGTATATATAATATTTTTACCTTCTAGTGCACAAAAATTTATCTCACAATTGAAAACTTAATATGATTTTATAGTTTTAAACCATTTTGTTAACCTCGAATATCTTCTCACAAAGTCAATGCGGAAACCACATAAACAAGGTACAATGAAATAATTACCTTCGGTTGTTTTTATCATCATATTAAAAGGAAAAAAGGTAGAAGTAATGAATACCAAAACAATATTTTGATTCTCGCTAAACATTACAATTTTAAGAACTAGTGATTATGCCAGTGGCCATCACTATCAGGAAAAAACAATCTAGAGGGGGACATAAAAGGGCGGAAACTTAAAAGCGTTCAAATGAAAAAAAAACTAGAGCTGAAAAGGGATTAAATTTTCTTTGGTTGGGGCTCAACAAATTCTTTTTTTCTTGAAGAAAACGGTGGTTTGACAAAATGGTCAGAAGGAACTGGTAAGCAGAGATGGGCCACGGAGTGTGTTTTTGTAGGGAAAACCAGGGCTGAATTGACGTGAAAAAGACCAGATCTGGTCAAAGACAAAACGACTGAACAAGCCCGCAATAAAAAAGGTGCACATTGAGTATAATATATGTTTTTGATAATTACCTGATTTAGATCTAAGATTATTTCGTATTCGGTGATGTCGTTCAAACCACTGTCTACTGCATCAAACTAACTATGTACACTATTTTTCCATAACCACTTTTGTTTCCCTTGTTTGTGTGTGTTATTTTTGTTACTTCCTAATTGTTCCCTTTTTGTTAATCCATGAATGATATTATAATTACCGCCTGATTGTTCCCTGGCCAAAATGACCAGGATTCTTACACTCGGCCATATAATCTACGACTTTCTTGTATTTTTCTATGATTTCACGAGCTATTATTTTGCAAGACCAAAAAAACAAAAACCCTAAAAACTAGTTTTCAGGGGTATTTAATATATTTTTTCGACACATTCCACGTTATAAATTTTAAAAATATAAAAAAGTGTGGGATATGAAAATTTGAATATTAGAGCACAAGAAATGGAGAGTATATTGAAATTTTAAATTCTTAATAATGTCGGGGAATTTACAAATCTAATTTTGAATTTACCACTCATTAAGAAAAGGTGCAGGATATGGAAAAAATAAATAATATTGAAAACAATGATTTTTGTTATTGGCTATATCTTAAAATAGTTAAAATGTAATAAAACATATAATATTATAATAAAAATGAAGAAATAAATTATATAAATGTATAGGCACAATTTTTTATTTATGAAAATCAACCAAGATAATGTTAGATGTAGTGCACTAATGAAATATAATTCTCCAATTACTCTATACCACATGGCAAGTTTGAACCTAATAGTTATAAAACATTATAATTGACACATTTATCATGAAGTTTAAATATAAATAAATGATTATTTTGAAACTATATGAAACTGCGATATTATAATATAAATAGTGACCAATAAAATGATGACACGTGGCATGAAAATTTGAAATCTCAAAATGTGGTTTTTGCATCTAAACAACAAAAAATAGTAACGCCTCAAAGTTGTAAAGTTAGTGTTTACAATGAAAAGAGGTATTGGTATGATCTTAGTGGGTGCTAAGCTATATCATGATTGTTATTCTATCACTATTTCCAAATTAAGTAATTGTTGAGCTCAATGGACCCTATGTCATTTCATTCAATAAATAAAGCAATTTAGCAATAGTTAAGCATTTTATTTGTTAAGAACCGATGTGAATTATATGTTGCAATGATATATCTTATAAAAAATACAAAAAATATCACTTACTCTCAGGGGTATATATGGATTCCAATTTACAAATATATATCTTATATGAGATAAATATGTAGTGTAGCAATTGGGGCTGCCATGTAAAGTCCACCCAATACGATACAATTACAGCCAATGAAAAACATTATCAATCCAAAGAAGAACATATAGTGATTACAATGACATGCGATAATGATAGGAGCCTAGTGGCTGCTAAGCTAGACCATTGTTTGTTATTATATAGTTATTCTCAAATTAGAAACTGTTGAGCCTAGCCCCTGCTACGTTATTCCTTTCAACTAGTAATGGAGTTTAGTAGTCATTAAACATTTTGTTTGATACAAAATTAAAGTCTTGATCCCTATTGATAGCATGTAGTGCATGAATTGGCTCCACCGGGTAACGTGTAGCCAATTTGTAACAATTATAATCATTGAAAATTACAATCGATCTAAAGATGTAAAGATAGTGATCACTATGACAAGAGGTAATGAAAGGATCCTATCAGCCGCTAAGCTAGACCATGATTTGTTAATCAATAGCTATTTTGAAATTGAGAAATTGTTGAGCCTAGTGGCCACTAGGATTTTTATTTGAAATGAATGAATATGGATTATAATTTACAAAGATATATCTTAGGAGAAATAAATAAGTCTTGAATCCTCTCGATAGAATGTACTGTAAAAATTGGGTCTACCATGTAAATTCCACCCAATATGATATAATTACAATTAATGAAAAACAATATCGATCCAAAGAAAAATAGATAGTGCTTACAATGAAAAATGGTAATTATGGGAGCCTAGAGGCCACTAAGATACACCATTTTTTAATTATATAGTTATTCTCAAATTTAGAAATTGTTGAGCCTAGCGGTCGATACATTATTCATTTCAACTACTAATGGAGGCTAGCGGTCGCTAAACATTTTCTTTGATATGAAATGAAAGTATTAATACCTCTCAACGAAAAGTAGTGTAGGAATTGGATCTATTAGGTAACGTGGGTCTAATTTGATAACATTATGATAATTGAAAATTACAATTTCTCGAAAGATGTAAAATAGTGATTACTACGATAAAAGGTAATGATAGGATCATAGTGGCTGCTAAGCTAGACCATGATTTGTTATTCAATGGCTATTTTGAAATTAAAAAATTTTTGAGCCTAGTGGTCACTAGGATTTTTCTTTGATGTGAATGAATATGGATTACAATTTACAAAGATATATCTTAGAAGAAATAAATAATACTTGATCCCTCTCGATGGAATGTAGTCCAATAATTGGGTAGGCCATGTGAAGTCTACCCAATATGATACAATTACAATAAATGAAAAACACAAACCATCCAAAGCTGAACAAATAGTGATTACAATGAAAAGTGGTAATGATAGGAGTCTAGCGGCCGCTAAGCTAGACCATTATTTTTTATTATATATATATTCTCAAATTTATAAATGGTTAAGCCTATCATCCGCAATGTTATTCCTTCCAACTAGTAATGGAGCTTAGTGGTCGTTAAGAATTTTATTTGATATGAAGAGAAAGTATTGATACCTCTCAATGGAAAGTAGTGTAGAAATTGGATCCACCAGGTAACGTGTGGCTAATTTGATACAATTATAATCATTAACAATTAAAATCAATCTAAAGCTTTATAGATAGTGATTGCTATGACAAGAGGTAAATTAAGTCTACCATGTGTAGTCTAACCAATACAATATAATTACTATCATTGAAAAAAGTATCGGTCTAAAGCTAAACATATAGTGCTTACAATGACAATCGGTAATCATAGGAGCCTAGTGGCCGTTAAGCTAGACCATTGTTTATTATTATATAGCTAGTTTCAAATTAAGAAAATGTTGAGTCTAACAGCCGCTACATTATTCTTTTCAACTAGCAATGGATCTTAGATGTCACTTTTTTCAAATTAAGAGACTGTTGATTCTAGATGTTGCTATGTCATTCCTTATAATTATTAATGCAAATTAACAATATCTAATCATTCTATAATATAACAACCTAACTGAATTATACAACATAAAGAATATATCTTATGAGAACAATATAAGGCTTCATCCCTCCCAAGGGTATGTAGTGTAAAACTTGGCTCTGTCAGGAATAGTCAAGCTAATATGATACATTTATAGTCATTGAAAAACAATATTGATTCAAAATTGTAGAGATAGTGGTTACAACCACAAGAGGTAATGTCGGGAACCTTGCAGCTGATAGGCTAGAAAACAATTTTCTATTTTATCACTCTTTTTAAATCAAGAACCTGAATAGTCTAGTGGTTTTTATGTCATTACTTTTAATTAGTAATGGAGCTTCGTGGTTGTGAAGCATTTTCTTTGATACAAATGGATGTGAATTACGGCATACTCCAATGCTTGATTTCAAATAAAACTCGGTAGGTCTTAGCGGGCATTATGTTATTCTTTGCAATATGTGTTATGGAATAACTAAACATTTTTTAGGTTTAAAAAATATTTCTTAGTGACCGTTGAACCCATTATTGTGATTTTTTTCTCACACACTCTCCTCAAAATACGAAAAATTAAATCGTAATGGCCTTTACGCTAGTCCATTCAACTGGTGTAAATTACCAACAAGTAATGTTAAAAGCTATCCATTTATATGTCAACTTAAATCCTATCTCTCGTTAACATATATGTTTTCAAACGTTCCTTTCATGCTATCTACACAATGTGGATAGTTGTCAGACAATGGATAATTCTTCTTCCATTAAAACCTCATTAATTAAATAAACCATATCCTACCCATTCATATCCCCTAGTGCACATGTTAATTGAATTAATTATCTTAATTAAATTAATTAATATCCTCACTTAACCACCTCACCCCAGCCAACTCACCTAGCCACCTCACTCAAATGACCCACTCAAACCTCATTAATGACCTAAGACCAAGTCTAAGCTTATCCTAACCAACTAGGACTTAGTCTAAACCTAGACTTAACTCCTATTAACAAACCTAAAAGGACTCCTACTTATCTTTCCATGATCCATCACTCAAGACTCAAAAGAAGGTTGGAGATCACACCAAAAATAGCAACAATCTGGCTATTTTTGGCCAACCTAGATATTCCCACCTTAACCGATGCCGGTTATATCTCAACCAATGTTGGTCACCTAACCATCACTGGTTAGGTTAAATACATTTCCAAAATCCTTTGCCTAGGTTGGTCATTCGATTCAGGATCTCATACGAATAGAGACTTGGAGCACTCAAATTTCTAAAGCACTCAGGAAAAGGAAAACACACAGGAGCACTACCAACAACCATTTGGCATTCATCATCTTCTTCACGATCACAGATTCACACAGAGAAGCATGGAGGTTTGAAATATCCATAGCACATGAATACAATGAATCTTCTCTCTGGATCTCTTCCATCACCATCCTCATCACCTACGTTCTCTAAATTTACTTTTTAGTAAGTACCTAACACCTCTTCATTTATCTCTATTTTCTTTCAGTAAGATTTATTATTCATCTCAGTAATTTATCTTTCTCCACACCATACACTTCCTTCCTCCCACCAACCTATCACCCTACCATACCTGGCCCTTTCACCTATTTTTACCCTCTTCTAATCATCCCTGAGTCTTCAAGACCATTTTACGACCTCACCCTCACCATTTCCAACCTCTGTGAAATCACAGGGAGTCTAAAAACCAATTTTAAGAACTTTCTGCTAAGTGCCCCTACCGACTCTGGTTAGCCAACCGAAATCGGTCATTCTGCCTAACCGGCAGCATTCATACAACCAACATCGTTACTGTGTTTGGAAATATACCTCAAACCAGAGAGCTAATACCCACTTCCCAATAGCCCAGAACCATTTCTAATCTTTACCATACCTTACCCAGAGCTTGTACTAGACCTACAACTTAACACCAGCCAATCACCTAACCCGTTTTGACCTCAATCACCTTTTACGTAACCTTTCTTATTGTTTTTATGAGATACCTAAATCATTTCAATTCCAATAGGATCATTATTTCATGTATATTTTAAATAGCATTAATATTGTTATATAAAAAGTGGATTGACATCCTGTTCAGGAAGCATCACGCTTCCCAGATCTAGCTTCCGTTAGGCAGTCCACTCATTGTTTTGTTTAACTCTATCTGGTGGTATTGTTTTGCATTTACAGGTAGTTCCTCCTAGCCAAAAGGGAGCTCTCACAGTCAACTTGGATCAGGAAATCAGAATGCGTGCACAACCTTCAACCGACATTACAAACAGGTATTCCTCCTTGGCCTACTACCCTTATCTATTTCATTAATTTGTTAAGAATCTGGTGAAACATTTTGGCACACCCGGTGGGACCCATTCAGGGTTCTTGCATTTATTCATTCTTAGGGAACCATTGTATGTTTGTTTCTTTTTCAAAAGGAAGTTAACATTAAATTCTCTCCCTGGAAATCTTCTCTTTCTTCTACTTGTCTCAGTGACATTTGTATTTTTAGAACTAAAACGAATCCTTCTTTTTCTTTTCTTGCATTTACATTAGTGAAAGTCATATCCTTTCCTATTCACTCTTTGTTTACATCGAATATCACATTTCAATTTGGGTTTTAAAATAATTGCATTTCATACTTCTATGTTTACATTTTTAGCTCACATTAAAACTGAGGGAAACCTATACACTGGAAGTCATGCCTAGCTGATGGTTGACATAATTGAATCGTAGAGCACATTATCTTCTCTCTTTTCCAAACTGCACAAAAATAAACTCACACATCTTCTTAAACAACACCTTACCTGGAAGAAGTTATCAATGATCACATGATCAGAGGATTGACAGTGGGCACCCAACTGGTTTCTCTGTCCAGTCAGTAACTCAGAGAAAGGACCACCCTCACCAAAACATAACCTGAAACCATCCTTAGATATTGCCTCTTCATAGGATACCCTCTTTCCAACCAAAAACTTTGTTTTGTTCACAAGTCAGTCTAAAATAGCATAAGCTAAAACATAAAATTCACTCATAGGATTTCATGTTTTTCTTAGATTTTTCTTGAGTTGTGTTTTGAGTTATGAGGTCACGTTCTTCATTTTATTTTTTTCCTTTCACACCCCACAATTATAGTTGGTGTATTCTGACTTTTTCTTGGTGTGTTAGGGTCCATTACTATCATACTCAGGTTTCTGGGTTGATAGTTTATCTGATCTAAGTCACAAAAATCAAATTCTTCCACCTTTTCAAATTTCATAGTGACTAACATCAGTCCAACGACCATCATCGGTTTTCATCTGACCATCATCAGTTTACCTAACCATTGTCAGTTTCCATCTTTTTTGGTCATTTCACCAAAAACAACATTCACCACATTTTATGTTCTTTCTGAAGTCTTCAGACACATCATCATACCTCTGGACCTTTAAAATCACTGTAAAATCTAGTTTTTATTTCATTTTCATCAGTTATTACCTCATTTGCAAAAAAATTGATTTCCCACAGTAACCGGTATCGGTCACCTTGACCATCATCGGTTACCATCTCACCATCATCGGTTAACATAACCACCATCGGTTCCTATGTTTTAATTCCTAATTAAAACAATGACCAGTTTCACCTCCCAGAAACCTATTTTTCTTCATTTCTTCTATTTTTCTGTGTCATTTACAGAGAACAGATTACCAAGCCTATGCCAACTCACATGGTTTTGACTCATAGTCAAGCCAACACCCTTGTATTCCATGCAAGCCTTCAGCCACTCCCGCCTAGCCCATCACCACCTTCCATCCTGTCACCTATGGATCCTACTCAACCCATTATCATCAGTACCAATGACGAGGAGTTTGCAAGACTCCTTGACCACAACCCTGCTACCTTACAACATTATCTCACCCATTCCTCTACTCATAATTCATCGGGACAATTGGTATACGACATGCATGTGTCCATTCCTCTGTCCCTCACCCCCACTTCTGCGTCAGCTACCACTAGCTCAACATTACCTTCTTCCACCTTACCACCCATAGTATCCCAACTTGACCCCATGCATCAATACCTGCAACACCTACAACATCAGTCACACTTTTGACATCAGTTGCACCCATGGTGTCAACCATTCCTTCATCAGCCACCTTGAGCATAGCCCCGTCTGCACCTACCACCTCATATATACCTATTGCATCACAGCCACCCATGGTGTCGGCAACCCATACCCCATTCCAAAACATCATCCTCTCCATCCCACAGTCTTTACCTCCAATCACTACAAGGATCACTACATCTACCCCACCTACTTACACATATCACCAACAACCCCCAATCTCATCTATCACCTATTTGGGATATTTTCCACCTGCATCTATTCCCCCCATGTAGTTCTCATACTCAGCACCACCATATACTGGGATGTCATCCACATCATACATTCATCATCAACCTCCTTATACTGCAGGGGGTGCTCAATCATCACAACCCACCAATGACCTTATTAAAATGATGATGGAAAATATGCAAACATTGGAAGCATCAGTTTCTAGCTCTCACAACTCCTTAACCTATGATGAAATCTGCAATGAGCCCATCCATCCATCTATTCCCATTCACCCATACCCTGTGCATTGGGAAATGCCCAAATTCAACTGGTTCAACAGTAAAGAAGACCCACAACAACACTTGTGATCTTTCAAAAATGGGTGTTATCTAATCGCTCATGACGATGCTTTACTCCTACAAACATTCCCCATGTCCTTAACGGACCCACATTAGATTGGTATAGTGGTTTACCTTGACATTCCATTTACTCATTTAATCAAGTGGCTCAAGCCTTCCTGGACCATTTTTCAATCAATATCATCAAGAAGGTCACCATGACCAACTTGTACTCAACTTGACAATACGATGATGAATCTATCTCTAATTTTGTCACTTGTTGGTAGAGCCTCATCAGTCAGCTAACATTCCAATTGCCTAAAACTGAGCTTATAGATTTGTTCACCAGAGCTTGTTCTAGGAACATCTCACCAACTCTTCAAGTACAAACCTTCCGTACCTTTGATAAAGCATTTACCATGGCGTGAAAACTGAAAAATTTTGTCATTGAAGAGAAGAAAATTCAATTTCGTAGCAAAAATGCCACATTTAAATCAAATGATTCTTCTTCCTATTCAAAACCTCAAAAAATTATTCCAAAGAAAAAGGATCTGCCAACATGGTAGTTTTAATGGCTGGCCCATCTCACCCCTCTAATCAATCAAAACCTACCTCCAACCTTTCTCCCATTCAAAATTTTCAGTTCAGATGGGAGCAACAAAAAATACACTCCAATCGGGGAGCCTTATTCTTCAGTATTAGAAAAACTTCTTAAGGCCGGAGCCATTGCTCTTCCACCCATAAAACCACATACTAGTTTTGACCCTACTCATCCTATGCCTGCATGGTACAAGGAACATGACTATTGTAACTATCATCACGTAAAAGGCCATAGTGATGGTAATTGTATAACCTTCAAGAACATTGTCCAAGAAATGTTAGATAATGGAGATCTCATCCTGGACAACCCAAATGCACCCACAAATCAAAACTTTACATATCTTCAAGAACCCATTCCCTAACCATACCCAATCATCAAACCAAATCGGTGAACCTTCAACTAATGACAGTAATGTCCATGAGGTCCATGTAGTGTTTGACACCATACCATCCCTTCTGTAATTTCTTCCTCTTCCCTCCATCAAGGAGATCCTAGCACGAGATCCTTTACCCATAGAGGAGCCTACTTCATCTACTCCTTCACCCATAGAGGAGTCCCCTTCATCTCCCCCTTCACCCATGGAGGAGTCCACAACTTCTGCCAATGCAGTTTCACCACTTACCTCGCAACCTAATGAACAACCTATGGTATTAACTCTCCTACCCATGAGAGAGTCATCCTCACTTTCCTCTCCACCAAAAGAGGAAACTACCTCATCCCAACTGTTATCTCCCCTACCCATAGGGGATCCTTTAGACGTGCCACTTCCTGTTGGGGAAAATTCCCCATTAGCATTCCAGGATCGCGTTGATCTGCTCTCGGCTCTCTTACCCACAGAGTCTGAAGCCAACCAGTTCCCTATCTCACAGACATATTTTACAGGGATTGCTACTAAGCCAACATCATCTTCTCTTACAACAGTGTCATTTTCACACCTAGACAACTGCTTGGATTGCATTGATAATTCCATGCTTTGGGGACACCTTCGAATACCCTTTTATACCCAAATGCAAATGTCTCATGTGGATACCTCCATGATCTATCCAAAGGTATTTCAAGAAACCCAATCAACCATGACCATGCCTGTTGAAATGGCCTCTTCTTCATCACCCTCACCTACATCCAAACCTTTACCAACAACTAAACCTGTTCCTATGCCTAAGAACCTACCTGCACCTACACCTCCCCCCACATCTAGACCCATTACCACATTGGGTGTCATGCCGACATCAAGTCTAGTTCATCCTCCTATCAAATTGGATTTAGCCACATCTTCCCAAACTCATGCAAAAACCATTCCTCCACCTAAAAGGAAGACCCAACCTTCTAGGCCGCATACACCAATTTCACCCACTATGCCTTTGTCACCTTCGCCCCTTCCATCTATCCTAGGGCCTCACCCATCGACCTTGGCCAAGAAACCACCTATCCAAGGCAAATCAAAAGTGCAGCAACCCACCTCTTCATCACAATCCTTTATTACACCCAACCTACCAGCGCATTGTACGCTTTCTTCGTTACCCGCACCTTTCTTACCACCTATACCCCAACCACTTACAGTAACAACATCAGTACCTATGAGATTTCCTTCTCTTCAACCCATACCTTCCACTTTTCCTCTTTCACAACCTTCACCACACCTCCTTTATCACCTTGACTAACTCATCCTCTACCACCATCCACTTTCCCCTTTACATCATGTACGCATCCTTCACCTTTACCTAGGAAGGTGCAACCTAAATTGAAAAACCCACTACCCTCCAAAGAGGTAGTTAAGCCTACAACACCTTCTATCACTAGTTCATCTACTACACCTTTACCCAAGAAGGTACAACCCAAGCCTAAAATAGTACCACCTACCAAACTGGTGGTCAAACCTATCCCACCTCCAATTCCACCTCCTATAGTACCTCACACATCACAATCACCTACACTTCAATCTAGACCCACACTCACCTCACATTGTGATCCATTGGCAGGGTCTTATGCCAACATTCTAGCTAACCTTTTAGAGACCTCCGTCATCACATTACCACCCCTTAGACCTTACGACCCACTCAAACCCAAACCAAAAGGGTTTGATGATACTAAAATTTGTGCCTACCATCATGTGCCAGGACATGATGTAGAAAATTGTAAGGCTCTAAAAACCATTCTTCTCCAACTTTTTCCTCCTAAACAAAACTTTGATGACGATGATCTTCTAGATGAGGACCCAGTTCCACCTCCACCTATCACTACACATCCTCACCCACTACCTATTCAATGACCTGCATCACCACCTCCACAACCCTTTTATCCACCTCCAAAATTTGAGATCAATATGGTTTGTATAGGAGAGCTAGCCAAAACCCCACCAAAATGCCAGTGCACCCTACTCATTTCACAAGGTTCTTACCCCACACTAGGTTTTTTTCCATCATGTCATTATAATTTTCTTGACACACCTTCTCCATCCACCTCTCTTCCTCAAATTAACATGATCCAAGTTGCCACTCACACCCAGAAAGACAAAGGAAAGGAGAAAGAAACTAGCCCATCCACCAATCCTGTGCCCAACATACCATCTGCACCCACACCAAGAATCACCATTAGGGGGCCCACATATCCTATTTCTGATGGGGTCACCCATCGTACAATGATAAAACAATTGCACCAATCCCCTCTAAAAATGTCTTTGTACGACCTCATCCAAACTTCTGAATCCCATCGATAGGCCCTCATGGAGGTTCTGCAATCCATCGAGGTTTTACCTAATGACCCGACACCTGTGGCCTCCATTATCACCCCTCACCATGTGGCTTCTCTCACCAATTCATCCCCTTCCTCTACACCTACCACTACTCACCAAGTAGCCACCCTCAGTTTCTCTTACAACGAGATTATACCTCTCTAATCAGATGATCTTGATCCCACCCTTTTCATCTCCATTTATATTGATAATATATGCATTCAACACATTATGATCGATGGTGGTGCCAACATCAACATCATCTCCTCCCACGCATACAATCAAATGTGCATCCCTTCAAATTACATGCATAATAACCTAGTTATGTTGTATTCATTCAATGATGCCATCACTTCCACTCTCAACACCATCATCCTCCATGTTTGTGTGGGCCCCTATACCATTTTAGAATTGTTCTATGTCTTAGAGGGGGAGTTCTAGTACAACTTGTTGCTTGGCCAACCTTGGATCCACGTCATGGGTTGTGTTCCTTCAACCTTACATCGCTGTGTAAAATTTGAACATGAAGGACATAACTATACCATCCCCGCTGACCCTTCACCATTCAAAACCTGTAACATGTTGTACCAACCTAATGATGTCCTTGTACCAGTTAAGGCATCTACCACTACCACCACTTCTCCTTCACCCACAACCCCATCCACCGATGTTGTTGTTACCTTTTCCTCACCTACCTCCTCTATTCCCACTGCCACCATAGCCTCTGCAGCTGACCCATCCGCTAACCCATCTACTTCTCAACCAACCAATGCTTCTTCTTCCCAATCACCTAGTGATTCATCTATTCCCACTACCCATATACCAACTACTGATCCCTTAGAAGGTGTTTTTCAACGTCTCACTCTAGGGGAGTATCACCTATACAACATCGACACATTCCTTACTCCTCAAGAGTATGGTAACCTTCACCAACATCCTCACTATGATCACCACATAGGTGAGGTTTTCCCTTATGGTCCTCCCCACCTTCGTACCAACTTAACATATGGGGGACTTGATACTTCTACCTACTCACCCGAGCCACCTTCCCAAATGTGACCATTTTCTTTTGACCTTCAATCTCTCAAACCACCGCTTCACCCACACTTTCCTCCATCATTGTGCATGGAAGGGATTTGGATTTGGCTTCTATGAACAAGGGCCACCATACTATCATCCCGTGTACCACACATAAACACAGTGACCACAGTGGTATTGGATTTTCCAAACCATCTTCCAAGAAATCCCACGTCAAACTCATTGAGGATGAAAAACCTTCTTCACCCCATTTACCAACTTCACCACCTTCACCCACAGAGTCTATGGATCCAGAATCCATTCCTCCTAAATTTTTTTTCATAAACACCATTTCCTTAGGACCTCTGACTTATCAACGTGATGGTGAGGTTCCCTCTTCTCTTCCATTCCTGTATCCTGACATGATCGATGATGATACACCTTCTATTAACATCATTCAATGTCAGGATGATGAGTCTATTCTCACCTATCTTGGTGTAGAGGATTCTTATATTCATCAGTCATTTCCTTCTGAGACACAAACCATGTTAAATGAATCGACCATCAAAATCAATATTAACACTCAGGATGACCCACACATTCTAAAGATAGGCCAATCTTTAGATGTTGTTGAACATGAAGCTTTTACCTCATTCCTCTGAGATCATAGCAATGATTTTTCTTGGTCCTACACTGATATGCCTAGTATTGACCCAAACATTGTGGTCCACAATATCATAACTATTCCTGAAGCCAAACCCGTAAAATAGAAGCTGTGAAAAATGCATCCTCGCATTTCCCTTCTTGTCAAAGAAGAACTTCAACACCTTCTCTCATTTCCTTCATCCTACCCATTGATTATCCCCAATGGATCTCTAACATCGTTCCTATCACAAAAGTGATAGGAGGACTCCACATATGCATGGATTTCCATGACCTTAACTTATCCTTCCCTAAAGATGACTTTCCTCTACCTAGTATAGACCAACTAGTTGATCTTACCGCTGGCCATGAGATGTTATCACTCATGGATGGTTTCTCAGGTTATAACCAAATATTACTTGCCCCAGAAGATCAACACAAAACCACCTTCATCACTCCTTGGGGGACCTTCTACTATCGAGTCATGCCCTTTGGCCTTAAAAATGTTGGTGCTACATATCAATGGGCTATGACTTATATCTTTCATGACATCATGCATCACATATTGGAAGATTACGTAGATGACCTTCTTTCCAAATCCAAACATTGAGTCAAACACCTTACAGTCCTTAAGGTCATCTTTGACCATCTCATCAAGTATTGTGTTCACCTTCAACCTAAGAAGTGTGTCTTCATTGTTCTCTCAGGAAAAATCCTTGGTTTTATCATTTCTTTGCGTGGCATAGAATTCGATCCTACTAAAATCAAGGCTATTCTCAAAATTACTCCACCTACTAACCTTCACCAACTACGTAGTTTGTAAGGAAAGTTGTAATCTATTCATCATTTTATTTCGTAGCTATCTGACCACTGCCACCCATTTCATCATCTCCTCAAAAAGGACATCTCCTTCAAATGGGATGATGAATGCCACAAATCCTTTGAGGCCTTAAAATAGTACCTCCTCCAACCACCTGTACTCATTCCTCCTAAGGATGACCAACCATTTTACCTTTACATTTCTACTACTGATCATTCCTTGGGTGTCATGCTCACTCATCGCGATGATCAACACAAGGAGCAAGAAGTTTATTATATAAGTCATACGCTTTTGGACTATGAAACCTGATACACCCATGCCAAAAAAATCTTCTTAGCCTTAGTTTTTTTTGCCATTAAACTTCACCATTACCTACTTAACCACAAAACCTTTGTTGTCACCAATACAGACCCCTTACATTACATGTACGCCAAGCCCTACCAACATCAATGTGTTGCATGTTGGCTCATGCTTCTTGCAGACCTAGACCTTGAATTCACTCATCAAAAATCTATCAAAGGCCAAACTATCACTGACCAACTTGCAGACGCACCTCTCTCTGGAGATCAATCCTCTAACTTTGATTTCCCAGATGAATCCATTACTACCCTCTCGTTGGATGATACCATTTACCCAATGACCTTATTCTTTGATGGTTCCAAATGTCAGTGTGGAGGTGGTGTTGGAGTTATCCTCATTCCTCTTGATGGTGAGCCTATGCCATTATCTTTCAAACTAGATTTTGAATGTACTAACAATATCGCCAAATATGAAGCACTCATATTAGGCCTTCAAACCACCATCGCCTTAGACATTAAATCAATTAATATCTTTGGTGACTCTCAACTGGTTGTAAATCAAGTCAATGGTATATACCAGTGTCGTAACGAAATACTTCAAAAGTACAAACATCATGTTGACATACTTTTGACTACCTTTGACCGTTATGAACTTCAAACCACTCCACGTTCCACTAACAAATTTGTGGATACCATGGCTTGCCTTGCTTCTCAGATACCCACTTCACCCTCTGACTCGAAAATATTTTTCATAGCACAAAGGTTGTAATCACTTTCCTATCTATTTCGAGACGTCAACCTCGTCAGAACCATTCAACCTGACCCATGTGACCTTTGGTATAAGCAGTTTGTTGACTACCTTTCCCTTTCAATTCTACCTCGAGACCATACTATCAATGGACAACGCACCTTTATCAAAGATGTCTCTTGATATGATATCATGGATGGTCTTCTTTATAAATGTGGCTTTGATGGGTATCCTCTTGCAATGCATTACAATTTTTGAAATTCCCTACACCATCAAGGAAGTTCACGATGGAATTTGTGGAGGTCACTTCAGTGGTTTAGTTTCGCTAAACGCATTCTCCACCTAGGCTATTATTGGCCAACCTTAAACTGTGATTGTTGTGATTATGTCAAACGTTGTGTGAAGTTCCAGCAACATGCTAATCTTCATCACACACCTAGTCACACCTTACAGGTCACACGAGACCTTTGGCCTTTCTCTCAATGGGGTTTGGATCTTGTCAGAGAGATCAATTCTCATTCTTCCCAACATCATCAATGGATTATTACCGCTACTGAATACTACACTAAATGGGTAGAATCCATACCCCTTATTTCAACAAAAGCCGAGAAAATATGTGAATTCATCAATCATCACATCATTTGTCACTTTGGTGTTCCTCATCGTCTCATCACTGATAACAGAAAATAGTTAAAAAACAAAACCCTATGGAAGCTTTGTGATGCCTTTGGCATTCAACTCAGTTTTTCTTCACCCTACTACCCTCAAACAAATGGCCAAGCTGAATCAACCAACAAAACCTTAAACAAAATTCTTATGAAAGTTGTGGATGATACTGGAAAGGATTGGCATACACACATTCCTTTTGCCTTATGGGCTTATCACACTAGTATTCATACATCAACTACTGCCACACCTTTCTCTCTAGTCTACAGGTACAAGGTTTTTCTTCCTCTTGAAGTCCAGATTCCATCTCTTTGTATCTCACTTCAAAGAGATGCTCAACAATGATGACTTTCGCCAAGACCGTTTGGCACAACTCGAGTTATTAGACAACATCATCTCAATGCTCTTGATCATCTCCAAATCTACCAAAAATGTATCAAACATGCCTACAATAAATGTGTCCATGAATGAACCTTCCAAGTCAGTGACCTCATCCTGAAGGAAAATCAACATGTAACAAAAGAGGAAAAAAGTAAACATGGGAAAATTTTCTCCTAATTGGCTTGGACCTTATATCGTTACTCATACCTATGGATCAGGTGCTTATCATTTGTCTTCACTCAAAGGTAAACCCAAACCTGATCCCCTCAATGCCTTGCATCTTTGACCATTCTATTATTGAATTAAGTCCTATATCACCTCTTTTCTATTTAATGATCATCCCTTGAGCACCGTTCACCTTCCATTTTACCTATTTTAAGGATCAACGACTAAACCAGGATCATGTGATTACCCGTTACCTTTCAACCTTGTCTTCAATATGAGTATCATGACTCTACTCATGGCATGATTCTCATGGATAATTTTCATCTTTTTCAAGATGGAATCCCATGGTTGTTCATAGTTAACCTTTGTGTGCTATAGTTTTGTCTTCGAAACAAGAGCTTATCTTTCTTTATAGTCTTGTCCATGACTTAAAAGTCCAAAAGAAAAAAATTTCAAAAGTAAAATGGGATTCAACTCCTTGAGTCAAAATTCCAGCAAAAAGATGACTCCCTCAAAAAGGACATCTATGCTTTCTATCTCACTGTTATAAATAGACTGCTCCCTCGAAGGAAAGCTATACCAAGCCAGCCATATTGTACATAGTCTATCATAATAAGAAGACTATTCTTGCAAACAATAAAATAAAAATATTCTGAAGCTTCCCGCATCGATCAGCTTCACGAAGACCTCAAGGAGAAAATCTACTCATCCCACATAGACTTCCCACATCGATCAGTCTATAAAAAACAAAAGCAAAAGCAAATAAAAAATAAAAAGATAACTTTTTCATCACGGACTTGCCTATTTTGATCTTGGGACTGTTGCCAAGTAGGCATGTTGTCTCACACTAGCTTACGCTAAAACAAACCAATTTTAGTTCATCACCTTTTCACCCTAATTTCCTGCCCGCTCAAGGGACGTGCCGCAAATGTGAAATTTCTTGATCATGTGACTTTCATCAACCTTAAAATAGTCCATCATGCAATGACTTTAGGGTCTTACATTCATAAGACCATCTTAGTTATGATAAAATTGTTATGGTTCTTATCAATTAGGTGGCTCTTTTAGCCACTTCTTACCCTTCACCTTCTTCATTACTTGTTGATTCTCCTATACAGGACTAGACCATTGACACCTACAAGTTAAGAATTCCCCTTTTACCAACATCATCATGCATAACTGACCTAAAATCAACCATGCCTAACTAACCTAGACTCAATCATTCCTAAAACCTACCAACCCATCCCTTTACGTCATCATATTCTTCCCTAGCTTATGGGAGAACTACATCAGCCTAAGGCCCCTTTTCATCAAGGCTATATAGGCAGCACTCCAAGGGCATGGGGCCCTTGGAGGTTAGCTCATCCACTCTTTACCCTAACCATATTTCCACCCCCCCCCCCCCATTTTTCTATTCACATTCTACCTTAGTTAGTTTCCACCTTATATACTACTTGGAAATTAAACAAACATACAAGTATATAAATATGTATACCTACCTATTTCTTACATCATCATATCATACATTAATCATTTCACATTTCCATGATATCAAATATTTAGGAAATTTACACCATAACATACATATTCATCATCATTCATTTTTTTTCCATGCTACCAATAACTTGGAAATTAAATCAAACCCATAAACATAACCAAAACATGCCTATACCTGATTCCACCATGCCTAACTAACCTAACTCGATCATGCCTACTCATAGACCTATATAACTGACCTAACTCACTCATGCCTACATGCCTAAAAACTGACCTAGAATCAATCCACCATGCCTAAATGACCTAACTCGATCATGCCTACATGACCTAACTCAACCATGCCTAACATGACCTAACTCAACTATGCCTAACTGACCTAAACTCCACCATGCCTAGAATCAACCATGTTTAAATGACCTAAACTTAATCATGCCTACATGACCTAGACTCAATCATGCCTAATTCACCTAGTTTCCATCAATACACAATGAAAATGGAAATTAAAAACATAGATACATCATCCATACCATAAGTATCATCATCTATATCAATGAGAAAGTCTGTGTATCAATACATATGTACACAGATACAAATAAATACAAGTATCTCAATCACTCAGATACATCCTCACTATCTTTAGCACCCAGGCCAGTATAAAACTTAAAATCTTGAAACTCTCATCTATAGCCTGACTATCATCGACACGTAGACCGGTATATATCAAAAATCAATACTTAGATCATATCCGGTGACTAATCATCACCCCACCTGATATCCATACCTATCTCATCTATGTATCCTCCTCTCCTTCCAGTGTCTAAGGCGCCCTACCACATCTCTCCACCCTCCATGGGCCTCAGTCTAATCTCCACCTGACCCTCACCTAGGGACTGGCCTCTGTGAACTCATAGCCTCACCCTGACCCTGTCTCTAGGCTCATCAGACCCCTGTGCTCTCAAGCACTATAAGTTCAGGATCTAGTCCTCTCACTCATTGCCTAATGTGCCATGTACTCGCATATAGGATGTGACATCTATCCTAAAATTCGTCATGTGATCTTGATAGTACTCAGGCCTCATTCAAGGGAATCCCTAAACCTCACCATAGGCACCATCTACAGTGGTGCCATAGGTATCACATTAACCTGTGAGCTCTTCCCTACTAAATCTTGGCCTCTAGATCCAATCCCTGTGAACCCTGTCCTCCTCCCTATACCATGGGACCCTGTCTTACTGCTGCCTAAACTATGGGACCCTATCCCTGAGCCTATGGAGGTCCTGTGCTACAACCTAGGGCCTGTAGGGCCACAACCTGAGCTTGTGGAGTGGTCAGACTTGACCCTATAATCCCTGATACCTGCACCTATAAGGCGGCCACCATGTCCTCCATCTCCATCTACCACCCTATACGTGAGCACCTGTACCTTATGCTACCTTGAGCCTATAAGGACACCACCTAAGCCTATAAAAGGGAAACCTATGTCTCGGAGACCCGTAAGTTGTCCCTGTGAAACTCGTAAGTCTATGTCCTAAAGGGAAACCACCTCGACCCTGTAAGGAATCTCTCCTTGTACTGTCATGGTAGCAAGATCGGGCTTCCCCGGTCTCATTGGTGTTAGTCGTAGCTGTGCCACCTACCACTGCCTATATCCATCAGTGACCCCAACATCATCAATTTTCCTATCCATTGGTTAACTCCTTCTATCCCTATCAGCACACTCAGACATGGTGGAGACATAGGTCTCTCCACATCATCTCTCCTATACTGTAGAAAATATGGAGGCACATCTTGTGGTAGCCTAAACTCTCGTCTCACCATGTCTACATGAATCATCTTGTGCTCTTTGGCATGCTGCTCCTGTATCCACCTCAGCAGATGAATCTCCTCTAATTCCTCCATCATGATCTTGTACGAGGAATACCATATGTAGGGTCTTGACACAATATCGACCCCTAAAATTCCCTCCAATAACCCTCTGTGATATAAAACATCATGTGTGGTCATAGCCACTCTGTGATGCCCACTAATGGGTACCCACCATCTATATCCAACTATGACCCGACCAGCCTTGAACCAATCATGTCAAGCCAAACCAACTAGTCGCAAACATATGATATGCTTGTATGCCCAACAATGTAGTAGAAAGGTGTAGCAAAAACTAAACCACCATAATCTCCCATATGCCCACATCTTCCTGTATAGCTACACTAGGAATGTCGGTGCCCAGGATAAGTGAATCCTCTCCTCCATCATATCCTAGAGAACTCACATCATTTCTTGTGGGAATCTCCCACCCTTAGCATCTGGTAAGACAAAACAACATATCACCTCTATCATCAATACAATCAGCCTCGTCTCCTGAGGATGGGTTTCATACATATCTCCATAGCTAAGGCTTGCGCTATGATACCTCAGCTTTCTCATCACATCCGCAAAGACAGCCACTATCATCTCCACTAATTCCTCTGATGAAATAGAATACAATGGCTCCCCAACAATCGATAGCCGCAAGATCCTATACACGTCCTCTAGGGTGAAATTCATCTCACCTTTTGGTAAATGAAACATGTTGGTCATTGAATCCCATCTATTAATGAATGTGACCATCAAGATAGGGTCTCGGGCTATACGCCTATAGCGTTGGATCCCAATAAGTCCAACATTCGTCATATGCTCCCATGCCTCTGTAGTTATCTTGGACAGCATCTCCACTGATAACGGTGGTACTATGTCCCACATCCTAAGTTGGTCTCTAGTCTGCAACATCAAACACAACATTTTCATGACTTTCCTACCCCAAAATTACATATTACCCACTACCACCATACTCAACCACATTAATCATTCCTACCCCATTTACCTAATTCACCTATAAGCCTATTACCATTTACAATCATGACCCATTGTCTTAACATTATTGAACCTACTTACATGTCTTATCCCATTAAAATCACATTTTACCCTCATCCCCATAACAACACTCTTCATTTAACCCTTCACACCTATTTTTTTTTCCTAACTAGCTCTTCTTACCCCTATTTTTCTTTAACCCTAACCAACACTGGTCACCTTGACCATCACTGGTTTTCCCATGACCGTCATCGGTTCCCTTTAATCGGTATCGGTCACCTCACACTAGAGTGATGCCGATGATACAACCTTGAATTTACCATGATAAACCCAGGAAACCCATCACCCAGCCTGATATCAATGATCACCCAAAGCACGCAAAGGTACCAAGCCCCTCCTTAGAGTTTCTTGTGTGGGATGTGAACATGATGAATATATAATGCATTTAGCTCCATAAATAGCATAAACATTCCAAAAAGCATATTCCATACCTAGATCTTAAAGAATCATGAATCAAATGATAAACATAATGAAATCAACCATGTAAGGACCAGTCAGAGTCATGTTTAACACCATTATTTACCCAATACACTCCATTTTATTAAACACGATAAATACGTAAGATTCTTACAATAAATAGTAACATAAGTTTATGTGCACATCAGATCTGGCAACATAACTCCACAATATCTCATACACAGTATCTCTCTAAGTACACATATTAATACATATTTATAAGGGCGGGGACTTTCCCTTCACCACTTACGCACTTCCAAAAATAGGTCACATGCTAAAAATATTCATGTGCCTTTACAATAACATGAACACATGCAAGTACGCTAATAATAGATCTCTTATAGTTATTTGGCAGTAGTGTGCTCCATAAATATCCAGTAACCATGAAAATGGCTAAGTTCTGAATCAATCCATCTTTCACGTGTGTTTCCTTCCCTATCCTTTCACACCTTCAAATATGCCTTGATCCCGCACGTGAATCTTCTGTGTGCCCTCTCCTTAGTGTCATATTATGTTAGCTCAACATTAACCCACACTAAACTACATTATCATCTCGATAATGGGGTTCCTCATGATGTTCCCAAAAGATAAATAATAATAATGGAAAGAATGTAAAGAATTAATTTACAAAGAATGGAATTCTATTTTGCAACACCCTCTGCTTCAACTAGGAGGATCAACTCCAGATATTCTTCCTTAATCTCAGCCTCTAAGGCTTACCAATCATCTAGCATGTTTCTAGTCTTCTTTGGAACGTCTATGGAAATGGATTCCAACTCATCTTGGGTTATCTATTGCTTTTCATTTTGCAATACTAGGAAAATGTTAGCCATAACAGACATCCTTCCCTCCAAAAGATCCATATTTTGTCCTATGAACTTTCCAAGCTCATCCATCCTCTCCTTATGCAGTTATTGTATTTCTTCAAGGGCTTCATGCTTTTACTTTGCTAATTCAAATCTCTCTGCAGACCCTAAAGTCTCATCCTTCATTGCCTTTAGGACTTCATTATCTTCTTATATAGTTTTGATCATGATCACTACTTCTGGAGCTACACATATGTTCAAATCTTGGTCTGTATTCTTCAGCTCATCTTGTAAAGTTTGGACCAATGCCTCGTAAGATGAAATATTTCTACCCATGGAGGCCCTTGCTATATATTCTTCTTGTTCAGGGTCCTTTAACACTGTCATGCAAACAGGTCCATCCTCAAGCTCCAAATCAACTAACGTACACACATAATTCATAGCCAAAGGAAAAATTTCAGGTACCTTAGACTCTAGGTGTGGTCTTGTTTTCAGGACATAATCATTGATTTCTTCTTCCATGCTGATGAAGGATTCATTCTTTTGTCATGTTCTAAGTCCTTCTCTCCTTTTATGTAATGCCTCTAACATGACTGGTACATATGATGACTTCTACTATATAAGGTTCAAATGTTGACAGGTGATTTTTTCTTAAGATGATGTACTCTTATGACTTGGGAAATCATGTTTGTAGTAGATAATTAGTCATCTATTGAACATTTACACTCTGTCATGTTTTTACTTAATTTAAATGGAGAAATCCATCTCCTTTATGCAGAATAAATTCAGTACTTTGAATTGAGAAATTTAGTTCATTTTTTCATAAATTATGTATTCATAATAACATTACCTTAGATCAATTCCATTTCTCCAAGTTATGATTTTAATTCATGACTTTTTGGTCATAATGACCAAGTCAGATAGATCAGGTGGTCTCCAGATTCTGACTGTGCTAAGTCATGAAATAACTCTTCAGACCCTTGCTTCATATTTGAATTTAGATGATTAGTTTGGTTCTTATTTTGTTCGTAGAATGTAATACTTACTATGAATGTGGAACCTAATAAAAAATATGTTCTAAAATCAGTGACTATAGTCTTAATTCAAATCTAACCTATGTCACTATGATCTTTTGATTAATTTGGGATGTTAAGACTAAAACTAAAGACTTACCTTTGGACCTATGTTGGTTCCTAAATTAATGTTTAACCTAACTAAGGGAATGGATAACCTAAGGAGGGCCTATGGAACAACATGGGAAGAGGTAAGTGGGAGGCAGCGAATCCAACAAATTAATGGTGAGTTATTAATCCTTATCTCTTTTCACAACCAAATTTGGAAAAAGCAAGTTGGAAAGTTAGATGGGTGAGTTGGCATTTTCGCCAAATGTTTGAATGCATGTTTTTGTTTGAAATTAGTCTACGCAAAAATTGGAGATGGAAGTGGCGGGAAAGTAGGAAGGAATGACAGTCCTACTCTACATTTAATATTTTAGAATTGGAAAAACCATCTAGGAAGAAGTTAGTGGGTTTGGTTTTGTTGATTCATTTGGTTTTAGAGCTAGAGCTCTGCATGTGGTTGTTTTTTTCTTCAGACTTCCAGTTCAATTTTAGCATGTAATGTGGTTGTGCATGAGTTTCTCTTCCTTACATGGCATGGAACAAAAGAGTTGGCACTGTGAAGCTATAAGGAGGAGTTCAAGGACGTTTTTGTGTTGTTTTGTATTTAGAAAAAAAGGACTGAGGCTCTGCTTATATACTTATGTGAATCAGTGAAGGCAAAGCACTATCAGGAATGATAGGCTCTATCCATTAAGTTTTATGATTTTACTTAAATGTTCATAAAAACAACTCTGCTCTTTGGAATAACCTAGTTATTGTTCTGTTGGTATGAATTTTCTGCTTGTGGTTTTTGTGTTGTTTTTAGAATGTTTATTGACATTGTTTGGAATATGGAAAGTGTATTATGGGTGGAGAGTTCATACTCTTGAGTAGTTTGTTGTGTTCATTCTTCCTATAGAGGCTTGAGAATAAAGTCTAGATATTCAAATGTTCATAGTTAAAATACCCTAATCTTGTAGGTAGCTTGGTTTACTTACATCTGAGGATCTAGTTCTTAGGATCTTGTTGCATATCTGTTGGAAAATTTCAGTTACTAAAACTGTTTTGAATACATTGACTATTGTTGGAACTTACATGATTCTTCAGGGAAGTTAAAATATTGTGATGCCTGCTTAAAAATATTCTTTTGAGTACTGATGAAATGCTCAAAATTGGAGAATGTGTCTATTTTCTTCTCATTGTCTATGATTGTGATTTTGGTTTTCATTTATATTCTTTTTGTTTCAAACTTATGACCTTTTTATTATGGAAAGATAAATAATTATGGGTTTTTCTTGGAAATTGAATTTACATCTGTTAAGGACTTGCTTGAACTCTTTCATTCATTAAATTGAAGATATGAAAAGGATAACTGGTATTAGCTCCTTGAAAAGAGTTGTTATTTATGAAGGTCTGATTTTTGGAAGCCTGTAAGGGAAATGACATTCTGTTTTCTACTCATTTAAATCTTTGGGTAACCTATGACATTGTAGCATTTGGTGCTAAGAAAGGAAAAATCTCTTGGGTATTGGTTAACTGTATATTGGTTATTGTTGTTACCTTGAACTTCTTGAAATATTTTGATATTGAGTTAATGTATTGTATGAACATGCTTCTTTGACATTGGGCCATCAAACTCAGCTTCAGTTCTTTAAGAACTTAGACAATGTCTTCTTTGTGAATAAGGCACGATGACTCCTATTTTGGTTAAATGGTATTGTTTACTTATTTTCTTGTACGGATCTAAGTTAGGAAGACTGTTTCAACTTACCTTGTTGATTAATTTCTTCCTTTCCTCTCTATGTATTTTGGGAAATGGTTTACTTGTTATCTTGCAGAAATCAAGACTATCTTTTCCATCTCATTGAATGATGAAAGATAATAGAATGTGGTTGCTCTTCATTTTTTCCTATTCTTTTGGTTTTTTGTTGTTCATTCAATTCGAACCTAGATTTAAATCTCTGTTTGGGATTTTTGGTTTAAAACATTTGATAAATGACCTTTGTCATTATAGGTTCTTGGTTTCTTAAGGTTCTCTTTTAATCATGAAAAGAGTTGCGGGGTAGTAATATCTCTCCCTCTCCTTTTAATATTCTTTCAATTTAGTACTTGGTAAAAATATTTTTCCTCTTGGGTATATTACATTTATGTAACTTCTTGACTATTCGATGGGATTGAATACATAATTTTTTAGGAAAGTCTAGCTGAAGTTATAATATTTGGGATGGTTTATTAAGTTGGATCTGAATGATAAACCTTTCCATTCTACTCACTTAACGTATCGATAACAATGGTGCATCTCTTTGGGAATTGAGTGTTAACTTATTTTCTTGTAAAAAAAAACCTTACCTCTTTCAGAGGTCCAATTTAACTTGTTTTGACTTTTAACTTAAGTTGGTTCCTAGATTTGAGATTGAGTTTTAGGATACTAAAATTAGGGATACTTCCAATGATATGATGTTTTGGATTATACTAAACTTATTTCTTATTGTATTCAATTTTACTCCCACTATAAAAGGAAGGAATCCCATGCGCACTGGCCTATCACCCAGTAGAAGTTGAGCTGCTCACCTGAGGCATGCACAGGTGTTGAGTCTCTCATTTTATATGAGCTTTAGTGGGAAGCATTCATCTATGAGTAGTATAACAGTATACAAAAAAGAAGTTTAGACATACAAGAATAATAGGGCTTAGAACGTCCTCAAGATTCTTGTAGTTTCTTCAGATCTGAGTGTTTTAAAAGACTCCATAACATATATTATAACAAAAAGAGAGATAAAACCATTCATTCATAACATGAAAGGAAAAAGAGGAGGTAATTAACATAATGAGGGTCTTATCGTCATGATATCACTAGTTATTTAATTATCCTAATACTACAATTACTATGGAGTTATTCTAGGTTACTATCCTAAGTTACCTAATAGTTGAGAAAGAGATATCCTAAGTTACTATAATAATATGGCTAGTTATTTAATTGCAATAGGTAACCTTATTGTATTCAACATTTCATTAAAAGAGCCGTAGAGGGCAGACCAAAGTCATGCACATCACTAGGCTTGTATAACTATGCCAAAGAGAAAAATAAATTACAATGCTAAGCTTAGTACATTCCTTTCTACATCAAAGTTCCACTCATAGTAACCCTGTAGAGCCTCCCCCATGTTATCTCTTTCTCTATGTACATCTCTTCCTCTATCTCTATATCCCCATCTATATGTTATCTCAGTCTCCTTGTCTCTGTGTCTCTTTTCTCTTTACAAGCACTTGCATTTATCACCTTCCTACACTGGCAAATCACCTTGTCGTGCCCTCAGATCCGTCGCCAAGTGTCAAATGTCATCCTCCAAGTGAGCATGATCCTTCAGGCCTGAGCTTTCCACTCCATCTCATTATGATCTTCTAGAAGATCCCATCGCTGGCATGCTCTTTCCTGGGCCACCTGTTGCCAGGCTGACATCTTATCCATGCACAACCAATCACTCTTTTCACGTGTTCTACCTTTTTTACTTAAATCGGCTAAGTTCTGAACCTCCTTTTGCACGCTGCATGTGTTATTTACTTCCTTAAGCCTTTTCACTTGCGTACTTTTTTCTTGCGTGCACCATTTTGTAATTGGGGTCCTCACATGCCCATGTGCCTTTATACATAGTAAATATTTTAGGGGCCCAACATCACCCCACACTATGCCTATTCTCTACCCTTAAAAACATCTTACTCGACCAAGGTGCAAGATGGTTCAATGGAACCAAGATGAAGACATATATTTTACAAAAGAATAAGGAACGAAAGAATAGGGGAAAGAATGAAGAATGGGGGGGATTTTTAGATTCAAGAGGTTGGGAAAGTCCCATCGTAGATCTACCTTTAGCTTGCTCCACACTTCGACCTCACCCTTCACCTTTTGGCATAGGTCACCCACTAAGGGTGTTCACTTAATCAAAGCTTAGGCCAGCTCCCTAGATACCCAAGGTGTCCACAATTTGTTCCATTTCCTTGCCCAGGTCCACAAGATTGTCCATTCTCCTTGTAATTTGGGTTACAGTTCCTTCAGCTGATCCTTAGTTGAGCTTCTTAAATCCTCAATCACCTCTGATTTATTTTCTACCTTGGCCAGAGCCTTTTCCCACTCTGCCTTGTTCCCCTTGTTATTCTCATGGAATTCTTTCAGCTCTGCTTCAAGCGTGGCAACCAAGGAGATTTCCACTTTATCTTGATCTGCGCATGTGTCATATGTAACTTTTTTAGACTAGGTAGTGACCTTGATCTCTATGAGTACTTCGGCTATACTCGGAAACAAGTGCTATCACCTTTAACCGTTGCTCCTCCTTCAGGTGCATGTGGCCACTTCCTCCATAGATTCCAATGCTAAGGGTCATATCTCCATGGTGAGGATACACATTAAGTCTTCTAGGCATTCTAGTGTCGATGCGTACCTCTGGGGGATTGGTGTTAGATCTGGGTGTTTTAAAATGATGGCACTTTTTATTGATTCTACCTTCTTGTAGACCTCCTACACCTTTGCCTTTTCCTCCTTGAGCTCGCGCTTCAGCTGCGCATTGATTAATTCCTCTTGTTTTAATTTTCTGGCCACCTTAACCAACTCTTCTTCCTTCTTGGCCAATTTTCCCTCTAGGGCCCTTATACTGTCATTCCGTGTGAATAGCCTTGCCTCTATTTCCACCGCGACCTTGTTTAGAGCATTATACACTTGCTCGTCTGAGAGCTCCTAAGCATTCACTAAGGGGTTGTCTCCCTTAAAATATGGAAACATGATAAGAACCTTTTGGCAGACTTCAAATTTTGGCTCATCGACGTGGGTTTTAAATTCCTAAGAAAGCATCTTCTTTGTCCTGGGGTACGTGCCCTCCTTCTTGAATGATTCCATGGCTATAAGTCTCTCAGTGGGTATCATGCTCTGGAATCATGCACGTAGCACCTTCCTTAAATCATCTACGTAGCCCATTATCTACCTTTGTTCTGCATCCAGAGGTCTTATACCCGAGCGTGTGCCTTTGGGGAAGCTAATTGTCAGAGAAGGGCCTCCTAGGCTATCATGTCCTTTTTCTAATGCTCTCCTCCTTCCCTTCTTTTAGAACTATTTCTACACTGCGCTATAACTCCTAGCTCTACAAGGGCCTCAAGCATCTTCTTCGCTTCTCACTCTGTCACTTTGGTTATCTAATCCTTGGTAAAACTTATGTCTCCCTGCTTCTCCATGGCATCCATCTCATCCATCTTTATATCTTTAGTGCCTTCATCACCTTGTGCACATTTTTGTCGCGTGAATACGAAATCTTGCTTTTCATCCCCACTCTCTTCCTCCAAGTCATAGACACTAAATACATGAGGTTCTAGGGGTTCCTTGTCTTTCTTTGGCTCTTCCTCCTCATTGCCACCTTCTTCACTCTCATCCTCTCCTTCTCCCAAGAATATTTCCAAGTTGTTGGTCACCTCCGAGTCAACTTCTTGATCCATCCTCTACTTCTTCCTGAGAGGTATCTTCTAGTTAGGAGATTCTACCTTCTCTTCTTCCTCTTGTGACTTCTCTATGGTGGTGGGTTGTTTGGGTGCCTCTACTTCTGGCATCTTCTCCTTTACTATAGACTCCTTTCTCTGAACATAGGTGCTTGGCTTGGCATGCTCATAGAAGGCATGCTCACTATCTGAGTAGTCAACACACTTGGTGCTCCTTCCTATCCTCTACTCCTCTTCTTAGATGTTAGCTTCTTCTTTCATAAGGGGTATTTCAGGTATTGAGATCTCATCCACCAAGTACGTGCACCATTCTCAAACTTTGGCCTTATGCACATGTATACGCACATCACAGATCCTCCAGTGATAGGAAGTTTTATTGGCCTAGTCATATGGATCTCATTCAACACGTACTTCTCCATGTACATGTGCACTTACCTCCATGGGATAGTTCAATTTCTTCCTCATATCCCTGTGCTCCTTGTCCAACTTTCCTAGCTCTAGCCTTAGCTTCTTTGATTCTTTAAATCTATTCACTCCCACTTGGAAGTAATGGGTAGTGAACGTGCAAAAGGAAATTTTCACCAAGGGCTCCATGATTCATCAACAAGTTTGAACCTACCCAATCAGTAGTGTTGGTACAATGCAAACATCAGATTCTCCTTGTGTGGCTACTGGGAGTTATTCAGGGATCCTCCACTCCACCTCTGAATGAATTTCTCAAGTGTGTATACTATTTTTCAAGTTGTGGTTTTGTGGGGAGCCATCATTGTATCACATGCATATTTTTCGAAACCTCTTTGTGAGTGAAAAGGGTCTTCGGCTGGGTACTCCCACACAAACTTATCTAGTGCATTCGGCACTCCAATTTCTACAAACACTATGGTGAGCAAGAAATTTCCAAAGAGGATCCTATCCCCTTCCTTTGCACACTTTACAATTTCCTCTAGCAATGTATGCAGATAAGTTATAAATAGTCCCCTTTGTAATCTTCCTGCAGACATGTAGCCATGGATTTTTGACTTGCGTCCATCTTTCTTGGCCATTCAGCTTTGTTACCAGGTGCGCAAACATCTTCATAATGGGTTCCTTGATGTTTGAGATGTCATAATACCATGACCCATTCTTGCAGGTGTACTCTGTGATGGTTTCTTGAATAGCCTCCTTGTCACCAAGGTCATCTTCTAGGATATCTCCCTTGCATATGAGGCCTGTAAACTATGCAATCAACTAGGAAGTCATGTACATCTTGCATGCCTAGCAAAGTGGAAGTAGTCCTCATGTATCTCGATACATCAACCACTAGTAAAAGTGATCTGGAGTTCCCAAAATAGGGAAAATCGTAGAGCTGCAACAACCCTGCCTTCACTAGCTTGACGTTTACGTCATCATTATAGATAGGCAAACCTTTAGGTGTTCACTTGTTGGTTGGGCATACCAATTCTAATGCCATCTCCTTTTCTATAGTTTTGGTGTGGTGATTATAGTCACTGAACTAGTATGCTCCTCAAATGGGATTCCCATTCCTTCCCTATCAATCACTCCGTTAGGGTACTACATTTCTATATACCATTCTTCGTTTGTATCTACCTCGAGGTTCTGGTTATTTATCCTTAGATTTTCCCTTCCCTTTCTTCAGTGCCATGGTCGTGGTAATTGTATCACTCCAATCCTCTCCTTATTACTCTATCTTTCCTTCTCCTAACCTTCGATCTCAGATCCATGATACAATTATTCTAAACCTGTGCCCTAGTTTGATGAACCCTAACTTTGATAAATTCTTCACAAGATAGCATTTCTTTTTACTTATTTCCACACCCGTGTAATTCCTTCCTTCTGGTTTGTAATCTCAAACTAGTTCTTTACATTTTTAATCACATAGATATTCTCCTTGATCGAATATGAAAAACACTCTAGCTTATATCTTTCACTTATATCTCCAACTCTTTATTTTCATAAAGTAAAATGAGAGTGCCCTGACCCTCTATTTATAGTTTTTCCTTTTTCTTGGTCATTAAATGCTACATTACCTACCCCATACTTTGTTTACTTAATGTAGATTTTTTTTAAAAATCCCATCTTCAACGCCTTCACTCACGTGCCATTCCTTCGTGAAAACCTTCTTTAACTTGTGTGCCCTTCCTGCAAATAAACTCCTCCAACCTTCTGGCGCGTAACTAAACCATCCTGATAGGAGACTCTTACGCACACTCAACCCGTGCACTGAAGGCACTTCTTCTATCAAGATTCTTTCTTTCACCTACCTCATGTTACTTTAATTGTGCTTCCTTTTCCTTTGTACGTGGGATCTACAAGTAGCCTTACCCTTGCATGCCAACCATTCTATCTTTTCTCTTCATCTCCCTTTCAACCAAGCTACTCAACAAGGCTATTTAACACAACTCCCTTGGTACTTTTAATCATGTGCTTATTCAATTTTCTCCACCCCACACTTAAATGATGTGTGGTCCTCTACGCACTCATAAATTCTCCAAAAATAGCAATAAGGTTATCGGCGCCCAACACGTAAAACAAAACAACAACTTGCAAAAGGGAAACAAAAGGAAAGGAAAGAAGCATAAAGGAAAATTCTAAACTAACTGGAAAAACTACCTTATTTACAAACACCAAGAAGACTTATTTATAGTAGGGCTTTAACCTACTTCCATTGAAGTGTCCAGACATTTTTGTTCCCATCCAGTGCTTGTAACTGGCATGCACCTAAATCAAGGATGTACGAGATTGTGTAGGGACCTAACCAATGGACTTTCAACTTCCCAGGATGGCACATAAACTTAGAATTATATAGTAACACCAACTACCTAACCTAAAACTTCTTGTTTCTAATATGGTGATCATGCCAAGCCTTTTACTTTTCCTTTTCTACTTTTTGGCTCCAACGGGCAAGTGACCATCTCTCATCTAGTTTCATTAGTTCATCAATTCTTTCTTCGAGTGCTTTTTCATCAGCTAATCCTCCTGCATGCACATTATTCACAGAGAAGGTAACATAAATTCAACTGGGAAAATAGCTTCCATGCCAAACACTGATTGAAAAGGTGTGGCTTTATTTATTCTTTTATATGTAGTCCTGTAAGCCCATAAAACTACTGATACCTTGTCATCCCAATCCTGTCTTCTAACATCATAGATTTTGGTCAAGGTATGACTAAGTATTTTTTTGAATGCTTCCGAGGTTCCATTTTCTTGTGGGTGATAAGGCATAGTCTTATGATGAACCACCATGAAATCCGATAATAGGAGCCTCACGGTATCATTAAGAAAATGTGTACCCCTATCACTGGTCAAACTCAAAGGGCATCCATACCTTATGATAATGTTCTCCCATAGGAACCTTGCCGCTGTTGCTACCATGTAATCTTTAGTCAGGGCTGCTTCCACCCACTTTGTGAGATAATATGTGCAAGTGATGACATAATGTGACCCTAAGTTGATGTTTCAGGCATCCAGTGTGATTGCACAACATTGAAACCTCTCTCCAAGTGTGGGACTTGTAAAATGAGAGAGGAATCTCTAGATTAGAGGTTGGTTCCTCAAAACTCCTCTGATCAGATCTGTTATTTGCACAATTGCAGAGGTTTGAATCCTAATCCTACTCTAAATTCCAAGGAGACAGAGATAGAAAGTGCAAAAATTGAAACTAAACTAATAGGTGATACACCAAAGGAGTGGTGAACACTTCTTGTTCATGCAAATTGACACAATTTCATAAAATGCAACATGAAACATCATACACAGGTTGATAAGATGCAATTAGAGGTCTGAAATGAAGCAAGACAATACAAACAAAGGACTGAAAATTGATCACAGAGTCTGCACTGTCATTTTTCACTGTCAAAATCCTTGCATTTGCAACATCAAAGAGGTAGAAACCTGTTACAATCATGAAGAAGGTCTGATACTTGCAAAAATCACTTGTTGAAGGTGAAAGAAGAAGCTTGCTATCCAAAAAAAATGTTCAACCCTCAAAAAATGAGCCAAATCTGGCTTTTACAATGCATGGGTCGAGCCCAGGAGAGAGAAAACATGTAAAAAACGTGGGAGCCATTCCCCATTGAATGAAGATGCATTAAAACAGCATGGGCATCCTTACAGACCCATGCCCTGACATTTTTGGCCATGCTGAAGAAGAATGCGACCCATTTTGCATTAAAACTGGTTGTTGAAACGTCATTTCTGGCCATTACCACGTGCCAGAGACGTTTCTTGATTTTATCTCTCCAAAATGAACCAAAATGAAAAATTGACCCTGGAATCATGTAGATAATTTCACCAGATTTCCATTGATATAAAGAACGTGAAAATCCAAGCTCTGGATCGAAAGATATGGCGATTTGAAAATTTAGGGCAAAAACAGGCCAAAATCGGATCGGCGGGCAAAAAGTTTGAATTTTTACCCATTTGGTCTTTGGAAAAAATTTCAAATTTTCCCCACGCTCCACCACTCCAGGTGCCATGTGGCATGTCTTGATTGGCTGCGGGCCTTCTAGGGGAAAATTTCCCACAAAAACTCCGCCGAGCCATAACTTGAAAAATACGTGGAGTTAGGAGGAAAACTTTACCTTTCTGGAAAGCTGAGAAAGAGCTCTATCCAATGGTGCCATTTCTAGAAGATTTTGAGTGCCTAAAAAGAAAATTTTTATGTCTGAGGCACAAGAGAAGGAAAGATGAAAGGAGTTAGCCAGAAAATGAGCAGGGGGCACATTTTGGGTAACAATTTTGGTGACTCAGAGGGGTCATCTGCCTGCTGGATGAAGTTACCAGTTGCCTGAAGCAATCCATTGGGCATGGAGTCACCTGATTCTTTGTTTAATACCCCAACTGACTAGAACGTTGCAAGGAGGAAGATGGAATATCACCTGATGGAGCAAGGCCTGCAAACACATTCCCAGGAACAGCAAGCTGTGCCAAAGCACTTAGGGAAAGTAAAACTAACCTACAACAAAACAATGTGCACAAGCACTTGGAGGAATGAAAACCTAAGCTAATATTTACAAGGTGGAGAATTTCCCTTTAGTAGCAATGCTTTAGATAGATTCCATTGACTGGAATCTGCAGTTCTTCGCCATCCAATGAAGACAATTGGAAGGCATTGTTGTCCTTACACTTTGTGACCATGTATGGGCCACTCCAAATGGCATCAAATTTTGAATGCCTTACGGTTTTGCTCTATCTGCATCCCATTTTAACACTAGATCTCCAACTTGGAAAGATCTACTCTTGGCCTTCCTATCAAAGGTCTTTTTGATCAAAGCTTGATCCTTCTCCATTGCTTGGGATGCCTGATCTCTGATCTCTTGGAGCTCCATCAACTCTGCATATCTCACCTCCATGGGCCCAAACTCCAGCAACTCTAACTACTTCATGAGTTCCAATGTTGGCAACTCAAGTGACATGGGCAAGATTGCCTCTCTTCCATAAACAAGCCTGAATGGAGAGTTACCTGTGGATCTCTTGGGAGTTATCCTATCAGCCCATAAGGCTGATTTCAGTTTGGTATGCCAAGACCTCTGATTCTCATCAAGAGTCCTCCTAATGATCCTCAACAAGTTCTTGTTTGTAGATTCAGCCTGGCCATTACCCTGAGGGTAGTAGTTTGATGAAGTACTTAGGTAGATCCCGTTCTTGACAGCCCACTCAGTCACCTTGGATCCAATGAATGCTAATGCATTATCTGAGATTATTGTAGCAGGTATGCCAAATCTGGTTACTATCCCTTCATAGAAGTCTAAGATGCTAGACTCATTTGCTTCCTTGAGTGCTACTACTTCAGTCCACTTGGTGAAGTAGTCTGTGGCTATCAAAATCCACTTATGCCCTTGGCTTGAATTGGGATTAATGACTCCAATGAAGTCCAAACCCCATTGCATGAATGGCTGGTCAACTGAAATTGGATGCAATGGAAGGGCAGCAAGCCTCTCTTTACCTGTGAAGAATGCACAATTCTTGCACCTTTTGATCCACGCAAAGCAATCACTGAAAATCTTGGGCCAATAATAACCAGCCTTCATGATTTTTAGAGCTGTCACTCTTGGTGCAAAATGACCACCAGCTGGTCCACCATGGAACTCTTCCAACACCCTATGAATCTGATTTGTGCTAATGCATCTCAGCAGCACTCCATTCACATCTTTCTTGAACAAAACACCGTCTACTATGGCATATGGGACAGCCTGCAATCTGAAGTGTCTTCTTTGGGTTTTGTTCATCTCTGGAGGGCATAGGCCTGTGCTTAGGAAGTGCATTATACCTTGGGTCCAGCAAGGAGTGGGGACAACATTATCCTCTTCTTGAGTGCTACCTTGCACATGGCTGTCTTGAACTGTCAAAACAACCTCTTCTTTATTGCATACTCCTTTTTGCTTGCCCAGAATCAGCTGCTCACACAATCCTTTTCCTCTTACCAGCTTGGTGACCTTGATCTCAATGTCATACTCCATGACACGAGTGATCCAACCTGCCCTTTTCTCATTCAAATCCTTGTTGAGGAGGAAGTCCTTTACTCCCGCATGAGAGACCAACAACTGAACCTTGTTGTTTGAGACTAGATGCTTGAATTTCTTCAAGCTTCTGATTACTGCAAGTACATGCTTCTCAATAAAAGAATATCTCACCTCATAGTCATCTAGGCTTTGGCTGAAGAAAGCAATTGGCTGCTCATCATTGTCCTTGTTCTGCTGTACCAAAATGGCAGAAATGGTATCATTACCCCCAAATGCATAGAGGATGAAATCCTTGGAGAAGTCTGGGTTGATGAGAGTTGGTGCTTGAGAGATGGCTTCTTTGATTGCTTCAAAACTCTCCTTGCCTTCTGCTGTCCATTTGAAAGCCATGCTTTTCTTCAACATCTTGGTGATAGGTTTGACAAGGGCTGCAAAATCTGGGACAAACCTCTGAACAAAATTTATTCTCCCCAAGAAACTCTGAAGTGCCTTCTTGTGGCTTGGCAATGGTAGTGCTCTTATGGCTTCAACTCTCTCTGGATCAATTGCTAATCCTTCTTTGGAGACAATATGGCCAAGGAGCTTTCCTTCATGTGCTAGGAAGATACACTTCTTAGGATTCAAAGACACTCCAAATCTCCTGCACCTTTGGAAGACTTGTCTCAAATGAGAGAGGTGGTCTGCTGCATTCTTTGAAAAAATAGTGATATCATCAAGATATATCAGCACCATGTTGTTAATCAAACCTTTGAACGCCATGTCCATTGCTCTTTGGAAGGTAGCTCCAGCGTTGGACAGCCCAAATGGCATTTTCCTGTATGCATAAGTTCCCCATTTGGTTGTGAAGGCTGTTTTAAACTGATCTTCTTCCTTCACCATAATCTGATTGTAGCCCGAGTAGCCATCAAGCAATGAAAACCTTTCGGAGCCAGCAACAACTTGTAAAATCTACTCCATAGAAGGAAGTGGGTAATGGTCCTTGAGAGATGCTCTATTCAAATCTCTGAAATCAACGCACAATCTGATCTCTCCACTCTTCTTTCTGACTGGAACTAAGTTGGCAACCCAACTAGAATGCTTGATTGGGAATATGATTCTTGACTCAATCAACTTGTTCAATTCCTTCCTCATGAGAGGTTCCATGTGTGGATTGACTGGCCTTTGTTTCTGCCTGATGGGCTTAGTATTTGGATCCAACTCAATGGTGTGCTGAGCTAACTTGGGATTGAAACCTTTCAAATCTTCGTAGCTCCAAGCAAACACATCAGGGAACTCTTGACACAGCTGTATGAACTCATACCTTTCTTGTTCAGTTGTCATCTTTCCAATTTGCAATGGTTTGTTCTCTTCCACCAAGATGGATACTGAATCTTCTCTCTTGACCTGAATGTTTGCTTTCTCTTTCCTAAACTGATCATTGGGATTGAAAATGGACTCCAAAGTGATAAGTCCCTTGGGCAGCTTGTTAGTTCTCAGCTGTACCACTTGGTCACCATACTGTTGTTCCAATTTTTCCTGATTTTTAGCTGAGAACTCAACTTCTTCTTGTAAGAAATGGATGATTTGCTGGTCATTCTCAAACACTTGCCAACTTACATTGTTATCCGGCACTGAAGGCCTCACAATCACATGGATGTTTGGCTGTACCTTGTCCTTTTGAATGCTTTCCACAATATCAAAGGCTGCCCCAACTGCTGCAAGCCTGTCAGCAGCTTGGTTTTCTTTTCTAGGAATGGATTTTATGCTAAAGCCCTTAAAATCTTCAATGAGGTCCCACACCCTGTTCTTGTAGCACTTGAGCAGATTATTCTTGACAGCATGCTGCCCTTTAACTTGGTTTACAATCAATTCACTGTCACCAAAGACTTGCAAGTTCTTTATTCCTCTCTTTATTGCCCAATGCATCCCTTGCACCAAGGCTTCATATTCAGCAGTGTTATTGGAGCATGCAAACTAAAATCTAAAAGCTGAATAGTACTTTACTCCTTGAGGTGAAATAAGCATAGCTCCACCTCCTGCACCTTGTCTACTCCTTGATCCATCAAAAAAACAGCTGCCATACCTCATTGTCATCCTTGTGGTTTGGCTTGGTGATGCTAGGAATGGGCTGATCTTCTTGATGTATGCAATAGACCCCTAGCTCAAATTCTTCTACTTCTTGATAAGGATCAAAAGCATGCACCTTGTTTGCCCATTCATCAAGAGTTAGATCCGGGATGCTTCCAACCTTGGTGTCAGCTTCATCAGTGCTTGGGTGATCTTCTTGATCAAATGCCGAACAGTTGGCATTGATCTGACTTGGAGTGTAGGGCTCAATGTGGAAGTTTGCAATAGGTTCAGACCTGATTGTAGCTTTGGTTCCATACCTCGTTCTGAACAGCATGTGTGACCAATCAGCAGACAAATATCCTCCAATCTTGGCTGTGAAATCTCTTGACAAACATAGGGCAAAGAGTGGTGGAAGGTCTATAACTGATACATCTTGTAAAACAACAACATTTGGACATGCATGCAAGGTAAGACTCAAGTTTCTAATCACCCCAACTGTTGTTACTGCTGTCCCATCCAACTGCACTACCCCTTTGGATATGGTTTCATATTGAAGTCCTAGCTGATCAGCTATTTGCTTGGGCATCACTGAGCTACTTGCCCCGGAATCAATCATGCAATTGTGCACCAATTGGTTTCCAATGATTAATGAGACATAAAAAGGAGGGGGCTTCAACATTTTACCTTGCTGTCCTCCATGATTCCCTTCAGGCTGGGCAGCATTTGTGAGCACCTTCTCTTGCATTTGGACTTGCTGATTCGAAGTTGGCCAGTCCTTCATGGCAGCTTGTAGCAAATCTCTCTGGCCTGGGATAGATAGGGATTCCCACATTGATATATTTACATTTGTCTTCTTCATCTGATCAATGATACTAAATGGTGATGAAGGATCTCTTTGTTGTCCCTTGGTTTGCATATTCATCCCTTGCATGTGGGCAGCAACAACTGGTATTTGAGTTGGTCTAGGAGCTGTTCTTGGCTGCCCTTGTGCATTTACAACTGGATTTTGTTTGCCAACCATTTGTGGAGCCATAAAAGGTTGTGGATTGGTTGGAGCTAATGGCTGTTCTTCACCCAAATTCCTTCTTTTTGACCTTGTGTTGGCTGCAACACCTTGAGAGACTGTTTGATTTATGCCACAAAAATCCTCTGCCTGCCAGTTCACAAGTGTGGTGTCATTTGGAGCTGATTGCTGCTGGAATGTTTCTTGTTGTTGGTTGTTTCCTTGACTGCCCTCACCCTCCACACCAGTAGTTGTCACCATTAATGCTTGATTCAAGGCACCGTTGAAGCACATAGATTGGTTGTGAGGTTCATTGCATGGAAAACACCAATCATACTCCTGAGCAACGTTGTTTTGTGTTGGCACCAATGCCTTAGAGGCAGATATAGCATTTGGATTATAGGGCTGAAATGGTCTGTTGGCAGGAGGCCTTGCTTGATTTAGATTTGCAGCTGGATTGGGTGGTCTATGAGGTTGATATGGCTACCTGTTAGGCTGAGCTTGAGGCTGGAAGGAAGGTCTAAAACTTTGGGCTTGTTGCCTCTTGAGAGTAACCAGCTCATTACCTAAATTTTGCAATTGCTTCATGACTTCTTGAAGCTCATTTGGGGCACTTGGAGATGAAGTAGAAGCTTCATTTGAACTCTGATTTCTAGGAGTGGGAGAAGGAGCCAAATTAGGTGCTTGATTAGTGTTTGGGCTCTCTAAACTTGGAAACAATGGCATGGGAGGTCTAGGGGCTAGTTTGCCAGCTTGGATCAAACAATTTTCAGCCCTAATGGCAATGCTATAAGCCATAGGGATAGTTATGCCTCCCATGGACTGAATCAACATAGAAATATCAGAATTTAGAGCTTTGAGATAGTAAAGAAAAGCACCTTCTGCTGTTGGCCTGACTGCCACTGGAATTCTCTCCCAAGTCCTTTGAAATCTGAAATTAAAATCAGTCAGCTGCTCATTGGGAGCTCTTTTGATAGTTGTCAGCTGCTCCAAAAGGGACAAGTTGTCTCCCTTTTCCCCAAACTGCTCATGGAGGGCTATACATAGCTGATTCCAATTTTGAATAGAACCTGAGGCAAGACTCCTGAACCATTGCAAAGCTTTCCCTTTGAATGAAGATGCCAGTAGTTTGACAGCAACTTGCATCTCATTGATCTCATGGATTGCACAAATGTTAGCAATATCCTTAACATGATCACCAGGTGAGGTCTGATTTTCTCCAGTGAAGTATGGAATGTTCTTCAATGCTGCAACTGGGATTGGATTTTGTGCATTGAGAGCAAGTGGGCTGCTACCAGTGAAATTGACATAGGGGTTGTTTTGTGCCATTCTAATTGGTCTTAGAACCCTTGTTGACTGAATGAAAGGCCTACCAGGTGGAGGAGTTGAGAGAGTTCTGTTTGGTGGAGATGGAGACCTTTGGATTCTCCTCCCACTTTGCCTTATTCTTGGAGATAACTGCAGATATTCAAACAACACCTCTTCCTCTCTAGCTCTTGACCTTGTGTTGATTCTTCTCATGAGTTTTCAGGTCTGCACTGCTAAAACCAGCTGATTCTTCCCCTTGGAGTCGCCAGATGTGTAATTTATAGCTATTTTAAAGCAAGAAACTTGCAACAGATGCACATCAACTTTGTTGTAATGAAAATGAGACCTCTAAGGTCCCACCGGGTGTGCCAAAACTGTTGTTGCAAATCAGCAGCACCCCTGGATGCAAATCAGGTTTCTAAGTTGATGTTTCAGGCATCCAGTGTGATTGCACAACATTGAAACCTCTCTCCAAGTGTGGGACTTGTAAAATGAGAGAGGAATCTCCAAATTAGAGGCTGGTTCCTCAAACTCCTCTGATCAGATCTGTTATTTGCACAATTGCAGAGGTTTGAATCCTAATCCTACTCTAAATTCCAAGGAGACAGAGATAGAAAGTGCAAAAATTGAAACTAAACTAATAGGTGATACACCAAAGGAGTGGTGAACACTTCTTGTTCATGCAAATTGACACAATTTCATAAAATGCAACATGAAACATCATACACAGGCTGATAAGATGCAATTAGAGGTCTGAAATGAAGCAAGACAATACAAACAAAGGACTGAAAATTGATCACAGAGTCTGCACTGTCATTTTTCACTGTCAAAATCCTTGCATTTGCAACATCAAAGAGGTAAAAACCTGTTACAATCATGAAGAAGGTTTGATACTTGCAAAAATCACTTGTTGAAGGTGAAAGAAGAAGCTTGCTATCCAAAAAAAATGTTCAACCCTCAAAAAATGAGCCAAATCTAGCTTTTACAATGCATGGGTCGAGCCCAGGAGAGAGAAAACGTGTAAAAAACATGGGAGCCATTCCCCATTGAATGAAGATGCATTAAAACAGCATGGGCGTCCTTACAGACCCATGCCCTGACATTTTTGGCCATGCTGAAGAAGAATGCGACCCATTTTGCATTAAAACTGGTTGTTGAAACGTCATTTCTGGCCATTACCACGTGCCAGAGATGTTTCTTGATTTTATCTCTCCAAACTGAACCAAAATGAAAAATTGACCTCAGAATCATGTAGAGAATTTCACCAGCTTTCCATTGATATAAAGAACGTGAAAATCTGAGCTCTGGATCGAAAGATATGGCGATTTGAAAATTTAGGGCAAAAACAGGCCAAAATCGGATCGGCGGGCAAAAAGTTTGAATTTTTACCCGTTTGGTCTTTGGAAAATTTTTCAAATTTTCCCCATGCTCCACCACTCTAGGTGCCACATGGCACGTCCTGATTGGCTGCGGGCCTTCTAGGGGAAAATTTCCCACAAAAACTCCGCCGAGCCATAACTTGAAAAATACGTGGAGTTAGGAGGAAAACTTTACCTTTCTAGAAAGCTGAGAAAGAGCTCTATCCAATGGTACCATTTCCAGAAGATTTTGAGTGCCTAATTTTTTTTTTTTTAAATTTCTGAGGCACAAGAGAAGGAAAGATGAAAGGAGTTAGCCAGAAAATGAGCAGGGGGCACATTTTGGGTAACAATTCCCACCCGCACTTCCTTCGTGTGCTTCCTCCATGATGGCCAGGTACTCATACTCTAACACACATCCGCGTAAAACTTCATCATGTACCAATTTGTATAAGTCCCCACTAATCAACATGTAGGGCGTGGTGCATATAGCCAATAACTTCTTTTCCAATGCCTTCATTCCATCTGGTGCCACATCTTCTTTTAAAAATATAGAAATCTCTTCCAAATCAGAGGGTGCGCTCTACAATCTAAACAGTTACTCATCTAACATTGCTTCCTCAAAAATTTATGCATCCTCTCCTGAATCAATTCTAGACATCTGATTAGGTCCACAATTGCTTTTTCTGGGATTT
Organism: Taxus chinensis; assembly: GCA_019776745.2. NCBI lineage: Eukaryota > Viridiplantae > Streptophyta > Pinopsida > Cupressales > Taxaceae > Taxus > Taxus chinensis. Next base: position 350,621,108 of record CM034147.1, on the reverse strand, counting down.
ACTATAATAGTGAACTCAAACTCTTGAAATAACAACACCCATAGACATATGTGCCCTTGAAGAATGGGATTGTTCACTAAATACTTTAATGCCATTTGGTCGGTGTAGAATATAAAGGGTATTGCCAGCAGATACTGTCTAAATTTGAAAAGCACATAGATCATTGACAATGCCTCGTGCTTGGTTGTGGTATAATTCTGCTATGCTGGTGTTAACTTCCTGCTCATGAAACAAAGAGGATGATCAACAATCCCCTCACCTGGTTGTGTAAGTACTGCTCCAATGGTGGTTCCTGAGGCATCTACATGGACATGGAAGGGCTTGTCCCAAGAGGTAAATCATAAAATAGGCACGGTAATAAGCCTATATTTTAATTTATCAAATGCCCTCTGCTGCACCTTTACCTAATGGAAGGTACTTTTGTGTCTAAGCAGCTCTTCTAAGGGCGCTGTGATCTTGGCATATCCCTTAATGAATTTCCTATAATAGCCTATATGCCCAAGGAATCCGCGCACTGCGCTCTATCTAGTAGGTTCCCTTAACCCCACAATAACTGTAACCTTAGTGGGATCTACCAGTAAGCCCTCCTTACATATGATATGCCCCATTTAAGTCCCAAAGGGTGTATAGCAAACACACACTTCTTAATGTTGAGGGATATCCTCAACTACCTACACCTTTCAAACAATAATCTCAAGTTGTCACAATGGTCCTTAACTAGACCATATACTGTCCAATCATCCAAGTAAACCTGGAGAAACTGTATGAATGAAGTCCTGGAATGCCTACACAACTATGCGTACGAAAATAAAACAGGCGCATTCTTTAGCCCAAATGGCAATGACCATATATGCAAAACTTTCCCACTCAATGGCAAAAGTTGTCTTCTCCTTGTCCTCCTTTGAAATCTTGACTTGGTGGTATCCTAAAAATCCATCCGTAAAGCAATAGATTTTGTGCCCAGCGACTCCTTCCAAAATTTCTTCAATGAAGGGGGTCTAGAAAATGGATCAATGACACAAACTACATTCAATTCCCTATAATCCACACAAATTCTAATCCACCCATCCTTCTTGATGCTAATTACCATCAGACTTATCCATTCTGATTCTTCTACTGCCTCAATGATCCTAGAAGCTATCATCTTGTCTATTTCCTCCTTAACCTTCACGCATAAATTGGGATTCATCCGGTAGGGCGTTTTTCTAACTGGGTACGCACCTTCCTTAAATTTAATCCTTATCTCCCCCAAGGAATGGTGAACACCTTTTAGCTCATGGTACCCACGCTAGAATAAATCCTCGAATTCACACAACAGATCAATGATCTTTGACACTTCCTTCTCTATCCAATAATCTCCAATAATATCTTCCTTAGGTTCTTCTTCTAAACCGATGTTAACTTTCTTCATCTTTAAAGGCTCATGGTAGGCATGTGTGTGAGCATCTACACTATCCACTACGACACTAATTCCTATAGAATGGCTAACATCTAAGGTTTTCGATTCTTATCCATCAATCACATATACTAACTTTCCTTTCTCCTTTTCCAAACAAAAGTGCTCAAGCTGTAATTCTTTTGTTTCTTCAATCTCTTCGAAGCGTGCCTCCAATCCTGGCTCACCTAGTAATTCTAACAACCTATCTTCCATTCTGGCACTATCCCCCATGGTAAGGCACTTGATACCTTGCAAGGCCTTATCAACCAATGGTTTGGTACTCTAATACTCAAAGGCTTGAATAAGATCAGCCACAAGCTCTTGCCAATTCCTTGTCTGGCGGCGTGTCTCTGAATGAATGTACCATGCACGTGCACAACCCTGCAATGTAGAATATAACTTGTGCACCTAGAGGGATGGTGGCAAGGCTTCTGCACCTTCTCTCTAGACCCGTTCACACTCCTGGATATGGAAAGAGGCAGGCTCCTTCCCATGGTACTCCCTGATGATGGTGGGTATATTACTTCTAGAAAATCTGACAGAGAGAGCAATTATTACCTCATGCCACTCTAAAAGGCTCTCCTAATGATGTCATGGCCCACCAATGAACTATTTTTCTGAGAAAGACGTAACTCAACATTTCCCTCCATTCCTTCTCGTTCTTTCACTGAGCTTCTATCTCCTACAGAAAGATCTCAGGGAAGGCTCCTCTGGAGTATTTGGGTAGTTCTTTTCCTCCAAGGTGCCGAATCTTGCGTGCCTTTATTACCTTGGTCACCGATCCTCTCAACTACCATCCCATTAATTATTAAGTCCCATGTGCCCAATTGTCACATGCCAGGCTGGTGGTATCACTCACTGACTGAGCATCTTCAAACTGGATAACCTTATTAATAGGGTGTACCATCTCAGGGTCTCTGATTGAGCACACATAAATCTTGTCCAGAACTTCTTCTCCCAATGGTTCAATGTAGGGCATCGACTTCCCATCAACCAAGGGTGTAATGACTTGCTCCTTCTTGTTCTAAAAACTAATGTACCCTTTGTTGAATTGAAGATCTGCATTGTTCTTGTAACACCAAGGGCACCCAAGTAATGCTGGGAAATTGTCCACCTCAGCGAGCACCAAGACTTCGAAGTCCCCAGTAAACTTGGCTCCCTGAATAGTAATAGCCACATCCTTCAAGACACCGATGGGCATTGCCTTAGTCTTGTTTGCCATATACAACACATTTGAAGATGGATGTAATGTAGGTCTCCCCATCTGATGCCATGCATCCAAAGTCAAAACATTAACTTCCATGCCAGTGTCAATGAGTATATTGTTGAGGAGCCATCCATCTACAACTGCATTCAATGTAATCTCCTTGTCATAGTCAAGGTTGTGAGGGGGAAGTTTTGCATGCAAGACCCACCTCTCACACTCTTCTCCGGTGTGTGGTACCTTCTCTCTCAACCAGGATCCTAGCAAAGGAATGATGTTCTCCTACCTTAGCATTTTACACACCTCTTTGACCTCATCCAGGTTATCCATTTTCACCTCGACTCTCCTTCCTTGTTCCTCCTTTCTGGATTTCTCCTTTAGACACTAGATCTCCCCTTGTAAGCTTCAAATAACATCCATGGTGTCCTGATATATCTCCTTCTGATGTGCGGGGTCTGGATACTTTCCATGAATGACCTCTTCCCTTGAAACCAGGTTCTTTTGTCTTGGTACTTCCCTTGCACGTGTGGCTTCTACCCTTGTTGTTACCAAGACAGGCTCCAAACCTTCATATTGTGTTACCTGAGGCATCCATTGTATGTTTTCCTTCTTGATGCTGACCATTGTAGTGCCTTTGTCCTTATAGTGCTGCTGATTCATATGCTCATATAACTCCAGGAACTCCTCATACTTATGCTTCTTTTCATACCACAAGCACTGCAACAAGTCTGGGCACTCACGCTTGTAATGTTTCTATAGATCCACAGTTGAAACATGTTCCATGTGGGAACTCACTTCTTCCTCTATGGTTACCTCGTCCATGGAATCCTCCTCAAAAAACCCCTTCCATGCGCGCCCCCATCTGTGCACTCCTCATAATGGCGATCATCATTTTTTGAAGCACTGGAAATGCTGGTTTGGTGCACCCCATGATCAATGAGCCTACAATCTTTAGTATCATGGGTCATGGAGGTAAAAATCTTGCAATAAAAAGATACATTCTTCCTGATCACGTGCTACAGCAAGGGACATCTACTTGCATCATGGTCCCCATGAAAAATCTCACAATCTACTATCACAGTGTGTACCATCCTCCGGGGGCAATTATCCTTAACGTGCCCCTCTATTTCACAATCCATGCACCACAAACCACTGTGAGTCTCATGGACTGAGTTCACAGATAGCTTTTCCAACTGCTTAGCCATAGCAGCAATCTGAGCCTCCAAGAATGGGCTAACGCCAGTATCAATACTACCAACAGCTTTGGCATGTAAGGTAGCCTCCAATGCTTTATGTGGATCTGTAAAAGTTTTATGACATAACTCCCTTCTAAAAGGGATGATCAATCCTCCGAATAACCACTGTGCATGTTGAGAAGGATGTATATCATATGACAACTTGGACAAGAGAGTTTTAAAATGCGCATCATACTCCTACATGCTCTTTTCCATTCCTTGCTATATCTCCTTCAAAGTGCTAATGTTTTTTTGCTCGAACTCAAGAATGTGAAACTATACTAGGAATGCATTCTTTAAGGTAGTGTAATCCACCACCCTTTGATGAGGGTCATACTTTCTATACCAGCTATGTGCATACCCTTGCAACGTGGTTGCAAATTGACTAACCTTTTTTCTGGGCTTGTGATACCTTTCATGCGCCATAGCAGTTCACACTTATGAACATGTTTCATAGCATCCTCAATGCCCCTATAATCTGGTAAATGTAGAGACATTTCAAAGAAAACTTGAGGTGGTGGCTGGGGTCCTTGTCCTGAACTAGAGCCTCGGTTCCCTTTGGTGTTTCCTCCACCACTTGATCCACCAGGTCCACCAGGTCCTATACCTCCAGAGCCACCAGATCCACTAGAACCACTAGGTCTAATAGGGCCTGTAGGATTTTTGTCAAGCACCCCCATGGTCCCACTGAACTGTGTGCTGACGGTGTGTGATAGTGCCCCACTACCGGTACTTTGTCCCATGCCACTCCCTGATGCGAGACCAAAAGCTTGTACACTTGCCCCTTGTCTAAAAAATCCTCCAAATACTAGAATATGTGCAGCCATAGAAGAAGGGAATGTAAAATTGTATCTCCTAGGCATGGATCTGTCTCTTCCACTAGTTTCAACTGGATCAATACTTCTTCCTGGTTCGGGAAAACCAAGTGCCAGGGCTTGGTCACTAGGTGGGTTTAGATATGTGCCAATGACTCTCCTTTCTCCATGCGATGAGCTCTCACCAGAAGCTGAAGGGGTCTCCCTTACGCGCTTGCCAAGATGGGGTAGCACAGACTTCTTAGGTTCCACATCCTCTGCGTGAACCTCAACTCCTTCCCACAATGTCTGTCTCCATAAATCCATCACATTAGTAGCCTTGCATTGTCTAGTAATCTCCCTTTCACACACTTCACCATACTTGAGCCGTCTTTCTTCCATCTCCCTTTCTGTCATCTCATCTACCATCTTCCTCCACCTGAGCTTCCTTATCCAATGCTTAGAATGGTTTAGCTGGCCATTGGGAGTGCCTCTAAACTCATAGTAACCATTAATATCTTCATGGCTAGAGGAATAGCATGTAGAAATGTTCCTCTAGGTTCTCATAGAAACTCAAACTCAGCAATCTCTAGGAAATAATACATGGAAATGGTGTATTCCAGAGTGTAGCTAGCTAGTACTCCTCCCCACCAGTGATCCATAACACGGGTCCATGTCAGATCTACATCCTGCAACCTTTGGTAGTCTTCTTTGGTCCATATCCATGATCCATAATGCCAACTTGATCTAGAAGCATAGGCTGAAAGCCATCCATATAACTCTACTGGGAAGTAGCAGAAAAAAGTCTCATACAAGTCATGGTAGAGATTCTCTTCTACCCATCTACGTGCATTAAACTCAGGTCTAGTGCTGAATCTCTGGGAAAATTCATCTTCCGTGCTCTTGAACCACGATTCAAAATTTTCTAATGTTAACCGATCTATCATTACTCTTTACATAGATCATGATGCATGCTATATCCCACTATAACTTCAAAAAGAGGGTCCCAGAAATGGAACCAAGATGTAGTCAATTTTACTCCCACTATAAAAGGAAGGAATCCCATGCATGTCGGCCTATCACCCAGTAGAAGTTGAGCACTCACCCGAGGCACGCGCAGGTTTTGAGTCTCTCTTTTATGTGAGTTTTAGTGGGAATCATTCATCTATGAGTAGTATAAGATTATTCAAGAAAGAAGTTTAGACATACAAGAAGCATAGGGCTCAGAACGACCTCCAGATCCTTGTAGTTTCTTTAGACTGAGTGTTTTAAAAGACTCCATAACATATATTATAAAAGAAAGAAAGATAAAACCATTCATTCATAGCATGAAAGGAAAGAGAACTTCTATGAAATTAAATATACATAAAACCCACTGATATTCATATCTAATTGCAATAGGTAGCCTCATTGTATTCATCATTTCATTACAAGAGCCATAGAGGGTAGACCGCAGTCATGCACATCACTAGGCTTATATAACTATGCCAAAGAGAAAAATAAATTACAATGCTAAGCTTAGTACATTCCTTTCTACATCGAATTTCTACTCGCAGTAACCCTGTAGAGCCTCACCCATGTTATCTCTTTCTCTATGTATATCTCTTCCTCTATCTCTATATCCCCATATTTATGTTATCTTGGTCTCCTTGTCTCTGTGTCTATTTTCTTGCTGCAGGCACTTTTATTTATCACCTTCCCGCACTGCCAACTCACCTTGTCGTGCCCTTGAATCCATTTCCAAGTGTCGAATGTGGTCCTCCAAGTGAGCATGTTCCTTCAGGACTGAGCTCTCCACTCCATCTCATGATGATCTTCTAGAAGATCCCATCGCTGACATGCTATTTACTGGGCCACCTGTTGCCAGGATGGAATCTTATCCGTGTGCAACTGATCACGCTTTTCATGTGTTCTGCCTTTATTTCTTAAATCAGCTAGGTCCTAAACCTCCTTTCAAGCGCTGCACGTGCTATTTACTTCCTTAAGCCTTTTCTCTTATGCAATTTTTCCTTGTGCGCCATCTTGTAACTGGGGTCCCACGCGCCCACGTGCCTTCATACTTAGTCAATATTTCAGGGGCCCAACACTTATGCTTTTTAATTTTGATTATTAACATCTCTGACTTAGGATGAATCTAGGTTAATGAAATATTTGGATGGAAAGTAATGTTTATAAAATGATCTACTATTGACTATGCTTAAAATATAGTTAGGGCAGTTACATTCTTATGTTAAACATGTTTAACTGAGTTAGAAACATGTATGAAATGTATGTAAGAGGTAGTGAGATTCTGATGAAAGGTTAATCCTCTTAACTTATTGTTTTGTTTCTTTTGATAAATGAAAGATAGGATGGTAGGATAAAGTGGTTGATTTCATGTCATAACCTTGCTTTTGATTTGAAGTATGTCTGTTCTCTATCTTTTATTAGAGTTTGTATCTCCTTTTTGGCCGAGTCTTTCTAAAATGTTTTAGGTTTGTTTCATAACAACAAAGTTATTTTTATGAAATAGTTAGCTAAAATCACACCGTTTTAATGATTTAGTGCTACTTAAAACCCTACTTTATCAACCCTATTTCAATGAACTGACCCGTGCTAGCAATTTTATAGATGGACTTCGTAAATGATGAAATGAGAAAGATCTTTATAAAGTTACATTTTTTTTATCAAAGAGAATGAATCTTCATTTTATTAAGACATGGTTTCATTACTGAAATGTACTTGATGGAAAATAAAGTTGTATCTGAATTGATTAAGTATGTTTGTTTTATATTTTGTAATATCTGCAATGTTGGACTTGCAAATGTATAACTTCTCCTTGCTAAATAAAAGGTGTGTGAAACTTGTTTGTACATGATGTAGTTCCTATTGGCATTCAATGATTGGAAATGATAACTATTACTCTATTTTATAGACTTAGCATACTTTTATGGTTTGGAATTGAATAAATAGAGATATGAGGTGGAGTTGGAATACCTTCTCTAGTGAAGATGCAACTTATAAAGTTGACATTATTACATTGATATTCAAACATATCATTAGGACTATATTTAATTCAAATGATTATATGAGAATTAAACTCTTCTATAATTTTATAACATACAATGGGATTATAAATTGACATTAATCATTAATAAGGGAAAGGAAAGACAAATCCCATGAAATGAATCATAGTCTTGACTTAATACCTTTTTGAAATGAATCCTGATTGTTATCTATAGTTAGTAAAGGTGTGATTCCTCATGAAAACGTCCTTAATCAAAATAAGGATGTTGGGAAAGAAAAATAAAAGGGAATTAGACTTCATTTCAATGAAGTCTAATATGGAAAAGGACCTGCTCAAAACTTATATAAGCTAGGGTTGTATTAAGTGAGTAAATAAATGAAACTTCCATGTGTGCTAGGAATTTTATGTAAAATATGAATCAGGATGTTAATAGTTTAAATCATAGCACGTGAATTGGTTAGGAAGAAGATTTATCTGCATAACTACATCTATTACAGTCTTAACTTAGAACCCTAATGGCTAAGGAACCTAGTTGATCAAGTAGGGTTGTTGTAATTAATCTATAATAAGGAAATTAAAAATATATAACCTTATTTCTAAGGTATGTTTGTCTAGATAAAGAAAACTCATTTGAATGTTGATACATGCCAACTGCAGCGTAGTAACTTTATGATGACAAGATTATTTACAAGGATACTATGTTGCAGTTGACATGTCTCAATACCCTTCAGAGTTTTTTTATCTAGACTAATATAAATTCTGACTTGATCACAATTATACCCTAGGTAAAGATAGGGGCATGATCTAGTGTCAGGGTCAACTCACGTTGACTAAGGATAAATAGACACACCCACTAGACATAAGTTGATTGAGTATGTCTAAGTACCCTTAGTCACTGTAAGCAGTCCTCCACACTAAGCCATGTTGTTAACCTTGGCTAGGGTTTAACTTTGAATGAGTGAACTGACAAAAGTCAGTGAATACCATTCTGGATAACAAATCAAGTATGGTGAAGGACTTATTCTATTTGAAAAATATTTCATCTAGGAATACAAACATGAACATTATGTTTAAAATATTTGGCCAAAGTATCGTTAGCTTCTAGTTTCATTGTCCTATTTCACCTAGTTTAAGAAGCGGGATTTCAGATGAATATCAGTCACAAATATTTAGATAGGCCTCTTAAATAGAACACTTTATACCTCTAAAAGGGTAAAGGAACCAAGTATGTGTAGTATACACATTTTTAAGTTAACATGAGAGATTGGTATGATACGGAGTCATGAAATGAGAGATCGGTGTTGCACTGAGTCATTTACAATTTTATATGGTTTTCTGTTATGAGATAGATTAGATTTGGAACATGTGTTCTAAATTATGTTAATTTAGAATAGAGAACATTATGCAAAAAAAATCCCATATTTCTAAATTCTTAAAATGGGATGTTACATTTTAGACGCGCTATTTCTACAAATTTTTCTTTGTTATCTTCTCATAGCGCTCTAATAATGGTAACCTTATCTATGTTCTTCCGTGAAACCTCTGTAGATACATTAACAAAGGCATTTCTCACCTTATCATTAGACATGAGTGTGGGCTTTATAGTCATGTGCCTACTTTGTGGTGCCTTCTTCATTCTTCTTGACACACATGACTCCTCACATACATCAAAATCTAGCTCGTCCATGTGAGTCTGCATAGACCAAGACAAATTTTTTCTCACGCATGTAGTGGCAATGTATGGGTCCATAAACTCCCATCCATACAACCCCTTAAGGCCCATTGTTCTTTGGAAAAAAGTGTAGACAATTTTACTTGTGTCCTCAGCATAGCCCATACTTGGCCCAACATATTTCCCACTGGTTCTCCTTATTCTTGGACCCTTAGGAACCTAAGCACCAAGGTTTTTAGTTGGATCTTCTATGTTTTGAGTAATATCATTCTCTTTTTCCTCTTCCTCCTTTGCACCTTCCTCTTCATCATTCATATCCTCATCCCTGGGTTCTTCCACATCTTCTGGCTGTACAACACGCTCTCTACAGACTCCTCTGACTCCTCATTCAGCTTTAGTTGTCTCTTCTTCCTCTCAGTTGTATATTTATGAGGATAGATTCATGGTGATCTCCTCACATGATATGGAGTTCCCGCACCTTGGTTCCTCATTCTTCTGAATACCCTTTTAAAGAAGCACTCTCCTTGGACTACTTCCATGTCCAATTCTTTGTATTCTTCTTGTACTTGAGGTGGAGTACTTGCGTGCTCAGTCTCTACTCTGTCTATGGGCTGCCTTTGGCATCTATGATATAAGCCACCAATATCTTCATGTTCTTCATCCTCCTCATCTACCACTATAGTTTTTGCAAGCTGTGGGGATGACACGTTATCCAATGTATGTTTTCCTTTAGGAAACCCTAGGAGCACAAACTCATTTTCTATATAATTTTTACTATCCATTTTAGGATTAAGCTGAAGGTATACGAGTGTGGATCTGATGTCCCCAATAGCCAAGCTTACTGGATTCATACTTATGACATTTGAGATGGGCCTCTCAATATAGGTATTCTTTCCTAGATACACACATGCCTTCCTCAGAGTGTGGTAGTCACAATTTTCCTTGTCTGCATTAAATTTTATGCGGTGTGCATAAGTAAATTAGTGGACTGATGCCTAGAAGTAGCCGTCTATGAAGGCATATGGCATTTTGTACCATGGGCTTCATGCCCCATCCCTCATAGTAAATCGTGTGATGTAGAAGTGTTGTTACACCGCTAAATGTATTGCCTTGCCCACCACCGAAGGTAGCTCCTTGGGAATGTGCCACTCCTCCCCATATGTCATGTGAAGTTAGTTATACCACATCTTTTCCCTATGCTTAAATGGCCCATTCATTGATCCTTCACATAAATATTTGTCAAACCTCTCTGCAAGGGACTTATTTTCCATAGGATACTCCCAGATCTTGTTCTTTGGCCCATTGGGCACTCCAATTTCTAAAAACACAAGGGAAAGGAGGATAAAACAAAAACTTATCTTCTCTCCCATGTGCTCTTCCTTAACAATGGTGTTTGCAATGTAGCCTGCTAGGTTGTAGACTACTCCCTAAGACATTTTCTTTGCAACATGCAGCCATGTGGTATTCACTTACGACCATCTCTCTTGATCATTCAACTTGCTTACCAAATGTGCGACTACCTACACCACTGGGTACCCATTCTGGGTGGACCCTTAGTATACCCCAACTCCTTGCTTATCTCTAATATTGTTTCTTTATTAGTCATATCACTAGCAAGTTCTACCTCTTTGCCCTTCAATCCTATCAGTGTGAAAATCAGGGCTCATATGATTCTAACCCTTTGTCTGGAAAAATAGAAGTCCTCATGGATTCTGCTCATCATCCATTGGTATAATGGTTCATACTTTCCAAAATATGGGAGCTCATATACCTGATAGAATCTTACCTACTTCAACAATTTCTCCCCAGCATCATCATATAATAGAATATCCTCCACCGTGCACTTGTTGGTCTTTGTATTCAACAATACGTCTAACTCTTTCTTATTGTCGAATGTACGGTGGTTTTAGTCACTTATTTTGCATATGCGGATGTGGGAATCCCACTCTTTTCTAACTATCACACATTCTAGGTACTGCATCTCTGAAAAATTACTCTTGGGAGCCATTTCAACTTCATCTTCTACCATCTTCTTTCCTTTCGAGCCTGCTGCAGGTGCTTTCTTTGGTGCCATTGTAAAAATCCTGCCTTTGTTGTCTATAATGAGCAAACTCAAAGCCTAGCTTGAATATGCATGCCCTAGCTTGAAACCACATGCCCTAGATCCCTTTCAACACATCTACTTCACTCAAACCCTTCACCAATGGTAATGTAAGCCTCTTCCATGCATTAATCTACTCTCCACGTCTAGTTTAACACTCTCTACACCTTAACATGACTCACTCAGCTTGATCACACTTATATCATTTAAATAATTGTGATAAAAAAGGTAAAGATGAACCCGCATCATTTCCTTATATAGATTTTCAAAAATTTAGTTCATTTATTACTCCTTCACCAGCAAAAAATTCTCTCATTATTTGACCATTTTCACAATCTCCACATGGTACATCTTCACGCCCTAGCTATAACCTTCTAGTGTGCTTTCCTACCTTCTAGCTAAAGAATTCTCTTTAGCATGATTTCGTACACCTAAGTACCTCACCACTTTTACTTCCCTTAGTAGTCTCCACGGCTACTGCTTACCTCATGTTATACTGTTCCCTCATTTATCTCCATCTATGGTCATCTTTTAAAGCAATAGCATTTCTAACAACTCCTCTCCAAACTTGACTAACACTTGTAATAGTTTGTTCCTTTATGTGTACCCAATTGTAAATAGCCACCCCACACCAATGGTACGTGCAGTCCTCTGCGCATAAAAAATTCTTCAAATGGTAATTATCTTCCAGCACGCAAACACGTACTTATTACAAAAAACACCAACTAAATTGACAAATCATAGTGATGAAGAAGGAAATACATTAAGGAAATACATAAATGAAAACCTAGTCTAAATGGTAATGCTAGCTTATTATAAACACAAGAATACTTATTTATAGTAGGGCTTCAACCTACTCCCATTGAAGTAACCAGGTAACCGTATCCAATCAATCATCTCTAACTGGAATGCTCATGTTTCAAGTATGTGAGTGATAACATAAGGTCCCAACCAATGCACTTTAAGCTTTCCTGGATGACACAGAAGCTTAGAGTCATAAAGAAGCACCATCTTTCTTATCTCAAGCTTTTTGTCCCTGATATTCCTGTTGTTCCATGCCTTCTACCTAGAATTTTCCTAATTTTGACTCCAATGTGTTATTACTCGTCTCTCATACAACTTTATCAACTTTTAAATTCTATCTTCTAGGGCTTGCTCATCAGCTAGACCTCCAGTGCATGCAATACGTAAAGAAGGTAACATGAATTCCATAGGAAGAACTTATTTCACACCAAATGATAATTGAAATGGTGTGGCCTTATTCAACCTCTTATATGTTGTTCTATATTCCCAAAGCACGGAAGAAACTTTAGCATCCCAATCTTTCCTTCCAACATCAATTTTTTTTGTGAATGTATGGATCAAAATATTGTTGAAGGCCTCAGTAGTGCCATTTACCTGAGGATGATAGGGTATAGTCTTATGGTGGGTAATCATAAATTCATATAATAGTATCCTGATCATCTCATTTAGAAAGTATGTACCCCTATCAATTTTTGAGCTCAACGAGCATCCATACCTTGTAAGAACATTTTCCCATAAGAACCTCGATGTTGTAACTATTGTACAATCCTTGGTAGGTACTAATTTTTCCCACCTTATAAGATAATTTGTGCAAGTGATGACGTAGCGCGATCCAGTTCTACACGTAACTAGAAAATAGGACCCACAAAGTCTATAGTCCATTTTCAAAATAGATTTTCACTAGGAATAGGTCTTAAAGGCATTTCATCTCTTTACCTAGGTTTACCAACATGTTGACAGTGATCACACGCCTTACAATATGCTTTACAATCTTTGTAGAGGGTCTCCCACCATAATCCAGTGAGTAGAATATTTCTTGTAGTGGTGTCACATGCATAGTGCCCACCTACAATACCACCATGAGCCTCTTTCATGATGTCCATGTGCTCGTGCTGTAGTACACACCGACATAATACTTCATCTCGACCTAACTTGTATAGGTCATCACTAATCAACATAAAAGGTGACGCATGAATTTCAAGTTGTTTCTTCTCTAAAATTTCATTCCTTCTGGCGCCATACATGTATGTAAAAAGATAGAAATATCCTCCAATTTTGAAGGTGTGCATTGTAACCTATATAATTATACATCTGGCATTGTATCTTCAATTGTCTACATGTCCTCACCTGACTAAATCCTTGATAAGTGGTATGGGCCAAAATTAATTTTCCTTGGTTTTACCACAACTGTGAAATCAAATTCTTGGAATAAGAGCACCCATCAACAGATGCACCCCAATAAAATGAGATTGTTTACCAAGTATTTCAATGCCATGTGATTGGTGTAAAATATGAATGGTGTTGCTATAAGGTATTATATGAACTTATGCAATGCATAGATCATTGATAAGGCTTCAAACAGTAGTTGTATAATTCTACTCTACAGGATTCAACTTTCTACTAGCAAAATAGATAGGATGATCTGTAATACCTTCTCTAGGTTGAGCCAACACTACACCAATGATCATGCCAGAGGCATCCACATGTACATGAAATGGTTGGTTTCATGAAGGAAAATGTAGAATAGGCATTGTAGTAAGTATCTCCTTCAATGTCTCAAATGTGCGCAGTTGCGGTTCTCCCCAATAAAATGTCCCTTTTCCTTTTAGTAATTATTCTAAGGTTGCAGAAACCTTAGAATATCTTTTGATAAATTTCCTATAATACCTAGTGTGACCAAAGAATCCACGCACCTCACTCTAACTAGTAGGCTCTTCCAGGCTGACAATAACTACAACCTTAGTTGGATCCACTAAGAAATCTTCCTTACAAATTATGTGCCCTAACAGAGTGCCAAAAGGTGTAGCAAACACACACTTCTTGATATTCAAAGAGATGTTTAACTATCTACATTATTCAAACATCAAGTGGAAATTGTCACAATTATCCTTAACAAGTCCATACACCAATCATCCAGGTAAACTTACAAGAAAATGTGAATAAAATCCTGGAATGCTTGAACAAATAGTTGCGAAAATATAGCAGGAGCATTTTTCATACCAAAGGGCATCACAATATATGTAAAACTACCCCATTCAGTGGTAAAAGTTGTTTTTTCTTGATCCTAATGTGTAATTCTGACCTGATGATACACAAAGAATCCATCTGTAAAAGAATAGATTTCACACCCTGCAACACCTTCTATTATATCCTCTGTGAAAGGTGTAGGAAAGGGATCAATCAAACATGCAACATTCAGTTCTCTGTAATCCACATGAATCCTAATATGACCATATTTATTTATATTGATGACCATGGGGCTAACCCACTCTGATTATTCTATGGGCTTGATGATGCCGGACTTTAACATCTTGTCAATTTCTTCTTTAACTTTTACGCGTAGGTTAGGGTTAATCCTTTAGGGTATTTTCTTGACCAGGCACACACCTTCCTTAAGCTTGATATTCATTTCTCCTAATGAATCATGCACTCCTTTTACTTCATGGTAGTCCCTAAAAAATAAGTCTTGAAAATAATGAAGAAACTCAACTATCTTTTCCACTTCAGATTCAGACCAATAATCTCTAATTATTGCCTCCTTAGGTTCAACATCCATACCAATATTCACTTTCTTTGTCCTCATAGGTTCATGTTAGGTGCGCACGTTGTTATCCACACTATCTAAAACCTCATGCATACCTACTAAATGATCTATATCCATATTTTCTACTTCCTCATCATCCACTATGTAGACCATATTTCCTTAACCTTTCTAAAATCAAGCATGCTTGAGTAGCGTGGCATCTGTCTCTGCTTCTTCATCAAAGCACGCTCCTGAGTCGTTATAATCAAATAACTCCTAAATGAGTTCTTCCACTTTACACTGTCTCCCATAGTTAAATGATTTATAACCCTTAATACCTATTCTACTGGAAGTTTAGTAGAGAAGTAGTCAAAATTCTGGACCATTCCTGCAAATCAAATCCTACCAATTTCTAGTTTCTCAATGTAACTCCTCATATACATACCAAGCACGTGCACAACCTTGTAAAGTGGAATAAAGTTTGTGCACCCATAAAAAAGGTGGTAAAGCTACGTGCTCCACTATCCAGAGCCTCTCACACTACTGAACATGGTGTTGAATAGGTTGATTACCATGATAAGTGCAGATTTGAGTAGGTGCATTGCTCCTGGAAAACTGAGTTGTTAGAGCAATCCTGATTTCATTCCATTCTACAAGATTATCCCTGTGAACCACCCACCAGCATGCTGCTATCTTATGCAAGGTATATGCTAACATATTTCTTCTTTCAAATTGGTCTATCCACTATTCCTGCATGGCCCACAAGAATACCTTAGGGTCTCCTTCTCTAGTGTACCAAGGTACAGAGCTATTACCTATCCTATTGATGCAACAAGGCTTTCTTTTCCACATAAATGCACTCCTTACTTGGTGCCCAACCATCTCATAAGTACCATGAACCCAATTATCAAAAGCAATACTATTAGTATCACTAATAGACTACACATCTTCCCACTAAAGGATTCCTTCTTTAGATTGCTTGAGTACTTATGGGTCCCAAATGGCATGTACATAAATCTTATTCAGATATTCCTCACTCAAAGGCTCAACATAGGGCACAAATTTCCCATCTGTTAAAGGGATAATAAATCTTTCCTCCTTGTTCTCAAAACTTATATATCCCTTGTTGAACCAAAGATCAACATTATTTGTGTAGCACCAAGGGCGCCCAAGAAGAGCTGGGAAATTTTCTACTTCTACAAGTGCTAAAACCTCAAAATCCCCAGTGAATTTGGTCCCTTGAATAGTAATGAATGCATCTTTTAAAAATATGATAGGAGTGGCATTAGTTCAATTAGCCATAAACAATACATTAGAAGATGGCTATAATTAAGGTCTCCCCATTTATACCCATGAATCTAAATTAAGCACATTTACCTCCATTCCTGTGTCAATCAATATATTACTCAAGAGCCATCCATCGACAATAACATTAAGAGTGATCTCCTTATCGTAATCTAAACTATGGGAGGGGGAAGATTCACATGCAGGATTTGATGTTTATTCTCAATATTCACACACAGAGTGTTTCCCTTTAGCTAACTCCCTAGTAATGGAATGATATTCTCCTGGCACAACATTTTGGATACCTCCTTTAAGTCATTAATATCTAATTGGACCGTCTTTGCTGCATTATTTTGTTCCATCTTCCGTGATTTATTTTTTAAACATTGTAATTCCACTTGAAGGTCTCTGAGTACTTCCATGGTCTCTCGATAAACCTCTTTCTAGTGCGCAAGATCTGGATACCTTACATGAAAAATTTCCTCCATAGTAATGGTAGGATTATATGGTAGCACTTCTCTAGCGCACACAACTTTAGCGCATGTAGTGATCTTCACAAGTAATACCTTAGTTTCTACTGCCAAATTTGGCATCCACTGATATTCCACAGCGCATTGTATCCTAACCATCCTTACGAATTTATTCTTCTATTTGTGCTTCTTGCTAAGATGCTCATATAGATCTAAGCATTCCTCATAGCTATGATTCTTCCCATAGAAAGAACATGCAATATTCTGAGGAAATTCACACCTGTAGTGGTAAGGTGATCTACATGTAAAGCATGTTCCGTGAGGGAATTCACTTTGTTCACTACCACAGACTCGACCTTCTAATCCATCACGGTATTCTCAACCTCTTCCACTTCCTCCTTCATAGTGTGCTTGATTGTGATTCTTATCCTGATACTCACCTTTACCCTTAGAGTTATCTCATATTCCTGTGTGTCACACACCAATATCTATAGCATCATGAATCTAACCAATCAACATGTAGTCTTCTATATCATGAGTCATGGGCTGAAAAATATTACAGTAGTATGATACATTCTTCCTTATCGCATGTTGTAATAATGGGTAGCGGCTAACGTCATGGTTCAGGTGACATATCTCATAGTCTAGCAATAATGAACATATTTTTCTATGGGGACAACTATCTTTGGTGTGCCCTTCCACTTCACAGAATTTACACCAAATCCCAGTACGCATCTCATGTGTCAAATTCATTGATAGTTTTTTGTAATTTCTTTGTCATAGCTACAATCTGTGCTTCCAAGAATGGGCTGACTCCAGTGTTTATACTCCTGATTTCCTCATCATGTAAATATGCTTCAAGTGCTTTATGCGGATCAGTGTATGTCTTATGTGACAATTCCCTTCTTAAAGGTGTGATCAAACTACCAAAAAACCATCGTGCATGTTGGATTACATGAATATCATAAGAAATCTTAGATAAAAGTGTTTTAAAATGGGCATCATACTCCTAAACACTCTCAGTAGTTCCTTGTTTAATATCCTTCAACATGCTTATACTCATCTGCTCAAATTTAGGGATATAGAACTCTTTAAGGAATGCATATTTGAATGTTGCATAATCTATGCAAGTTTTATCAGGGTCAAACTTCTTATACCAATTGTGTGTGCATCCCTACAATGTAGTTGTAAATTGACTTGCTTTGTGCTTAGAAGCCATGATTCCTTTTGAACGCCATAGTATCTCACACACGTGCATGTGTTCAACAACATCTTCTATGCCCTTATACTTTGGAAGATGAAGAGACATCTCCATGTAAATATTCTAGTGTTAGTGCAGACCCTGTCCACCTGATCGAAAACCTCATGTGTTACCTCTGCCTCCAGAATCACTAGATACACTAGAAATAGAGAAACCTATACCCCCTGATCCTTCTCCTAGTAGTCAAAAGTGGACTAGAAGATGTACTTCCATGTGACCCAAAATAATCACTTTATTAAACTCCTATAGTCTCCATGTTGGTACTACTCCCAGAAGTGAGCCCTAAATTCTGTGCGCTCAAATTTTGTGTAGATGATGTGCCTGAGAAGGTACTGTATGATGGAAAAGTGAAAAGTGAGCATGCATGGGAATCTACAAGCAACTCTTCCTCACACCCGACCTCTCGAGGTCATGCTGAGACAGCCGGTGGGGATTTAATATGCGTGGGATGCAGACAAACTAGTTAGGCAATCTGATGTCTTCGACACGCACTAGTGGAAATTGTGAATCTAAGGAAAAGAAGGCCCTTCTAACCTGAACTGGTGTGATAGATCAATCAGCAAGGATGACTGCTCGAAGGTTCCAATAAATATCGAGCTCTGGCGTGATTCGGTCTATGGGTTGTGGAATACGTGGAAAATGACCTAGGATAGTTTCGTGTATGTTTCCAGATAAGGTCATAGGGTGGATGGTAACTATATCTGACTCTATAGGAGATTCTCTGGCTTAGTCTAGAATTCCCTAGCTTTGTTAGTTGCTACGTCTAACAAGGATAACTGTTCAATAATGATAGGTGGAAGTGGAGTAGATCTGAACACTAGTGTACGCAAGCCAGCGTCAATGTCAGACTGACCAATAGATTCATTGGATTGAGGGATTTGTGGGTCACAACCATAGGTTTTCTCTCTTTCAAGCCTTTCTACAATCATGTGGATATATACCTAGGGTAATCTATAGTTTGGTTGACTTGACCAAAATGTGTGCGCTTTGTCGTCTTCTATGTTTAACCTGCTTAACTGGGAACTAATTTGTTGTAAGTTTACCATTGTTCGGAAGACTTGGATCCTAATATTTTGATCTATATCAGTTATTTCTGTGATGAGATTGGATTGAGGCACGATTGGCTCGAATACGTATTATTTGGGCTCTCTCGGTCCCGTGATTGTCATACAAAAGAAAGTTATATAAATCTAACTAATGACAGGATAAACTAATTGTGAAAAATATGTCTATGTATATTCCTAAATCTGATATATCTATCTAATAAACAGAATTTAAAGAACTATCTAATATATCTAGAATTGATAGTTTAAAATAACAAATTAAAACAAACAAGATAACTGAGTATAGCTATTTGTCTGTGCAACTGTGAACCTATTCTAAATAATGAAACAATTGATCTAGTTTATTTGTAAGACTCTCGATCCTACCTCAGAAGTGAGAAATGAATCATAGTTTCTTAGAAACTATCAATCCCCACAGCTTCCCTGGCAATATCGAAAGTAAAATTGACTGAAATAAAGTGATTGGCTACTTTATTTGATATGTTTCTAATTAGAAATTTGAAATCTAGAACCTGGATTCTACAAAATAGTGGCAAATCCGATGGTGTGTGTGGCTATGTCCCCTCAGTGTGATCTCCTTGTTCCTTCGTGTTCATGTGGATCTAGAAAAGTGTGTAATGCTAGCATCAACAAAAGTACATATTGGGACAAAGGTAGCTTAGGATGCAGACTGAATACAATGCGAGTAGGAGAGGGATAACGCAAGAGTACAGAGCTTGGCTTATGTAATTCCTAGCGGGATTTATTGCGAGTCATGCAACATAGAATGTCTAGAACCTGAAACTATCCTGTTTGAAGAAAAAAACCTGTAACTTTAATGGCTTCCTATTGAAAATAAACTATTTTATTCCAATGGATTGGATAAAATATCAACAGCATTTGCACAAGATGGATATGTGGCTTCCTAACAACAAAACAATACTAACTAGGCATGTAATGAAAGAAACTAAGAATCCTAAATAAAATGAAAGACTAATCTATTACAATGAGAAATTCAAAGGCAAATTTGAGGGGCCATTTTCTTGAGCACAAGCCAACTATTTATAGCATTTGCATTTACCCAAGGTGAAAACCTGTAACGTTCCCAATTTAGTACATTAGAACAAGAAATTTTTTTTGTTTGATGAATGCTTCCTAGTTCTAAATACATAATTTAGAACTCACAAATCAAAACAACCATTCTCATAATAGATAACCATATGCAGCTGTAATGACTCGGTGCACCACCGATCTATTCATTCCATGACTCGGTGATCTACCGATCTATTCATGTGTTTCACAGAGTTGGCATTTTTACAAACTCTTCACTCTTGCGGTTCTCTTCCCTAATCTGGGATTTCAGAATGCTCTATCCAAGGAACCTATCTGAATAATTTTTACCATTATTCATCGGCATCTCATCCCTTAGACTAGGTGACATAGGACAATGCAATCAACAGCTTGCGATACTTTGGCCAAAGATTTGAAACATACTGCTTATGTCTCGTATTCCTTGACGGCATACTCGTCAATCTGGAATACATCCTCCACCCCACTCCAATGTTATATAGAATGTCCTACATTGACTTCTGTCAGCCATCCCGGTCCCAATTCATTCACTCAGGAATGGATTAATAAGATGACAACGTTATAAGGATGCTCTCGAGGACTAGGGATAAGTTGACATACTGGATCAACCCTAGTTAACCCTGTGTGTCAAGGTACCCTGAATCCCCAAGGGCAGCCTCATAACATGACCATGTTTCTAACCAGATCCCGAGTAAAAACTTGTTCGAGTTTAAGGTGTAAATCTTAATGATCAATGCAAAGGGTGTCACCATAAGTCACCTACATTGTTGTATCTTCGAGAAGATCCTAATCTTCTCGAAGGTACAACCCTGTAGTTGACTTGTGCCATCATCCTTCAAAACTACCTCGAAAAGATCTACTTAACTTTAAGGTGTTACATATGTTGAGTTAAAGTTAAACTTTAAGACACTCCTTTTTGGGTAGTCTTATCCCAACTCCTGGGTTCCTCACCTTTGAGTTGCCTTTCCTATTTAAGACCCATTTCATAGAGATAAGATTAATAAGATTTGAGATCTCATCTAGGAGTTCATTGATTCACAATTATCTTAATCAACGAAATCAGACAGTAGCCCCAAGTCTTCTCATAAGGTTGCTAACTTAACCCTTTTAGGTTTATATCAGTTCTCAAAACTGAAATACATCTTACTTATTAGTATTAAGATATAGTGATTTAAAACATTAAGTACGTTGTCTTGAGGTAGATCAAGGTTAGGGAGTAATAAATTACTCTTCCCATTGAGCTTCCTGTTAAGGTTTATTTTAACCTTAGCTTCTCGAAAGACAGTGATCTAAATTCCAATTTAGCCTTAGAACATAACAAAACTACTAACATTTACAAGTATTCAGTCACATAATCTTTGCAAGGCTTACTTAGAGAATCCCAAATATCTCCAAGGTATACAATATTAAAAATGCACTTAAAAACATTCGAACCGAAGAAGTTCAATCCATCAAGATACAAATGTGCTCATTTCATTCATTTCTAAGCTAATCAATTACAATTTATGCATTCAGAATACTTGATACAATACTCAACAACAAAAGAAAAACTTTCTTCATGTAATACATTTAGAGAATCAAATTGGACTTCATCATAAAATCAAATTAAACACTTTGAATATCATATCAGATCTGCATGCCTTTACCACTTACAACAACCATTTGCAAAAATTGTCAACACGGGTTAGTTCGGTGAACTGAGCATGATAAGCACTAATTCTTAAAACAATTGCAATCCACCAATTGTTCTCATTAAACAACTTGTTTAAATGAAATCATTTCTTCAAATTCTTAACGTAAATCAGGCTATTCATCTTCATATATTTCTACATGACCTTAAACGCATGACTCATATTATAGATGTCAATTAATCCTTAATACCTTTTAGATAATTCATTTTATATATTATAGACTAAGAAAAAATGAATACTACCATTCTAAAGACAACAATACTCCAACAAGAATGTTTCTAACAATTACTCAAAGGTAGTTTATAACATTCAATAAGCTCAACTGTCTTAATTCTTTTATAATCATAACACATTTCAATGGTATTGACAAGTATACCTACTTATACAAACAACACACATTTTATACCAGTCTCTCCATACAATACCACGGTCTATTCTTGTTTTTCCCTTACCGTAGAGATCACATAAGGATTCAAGAAGAAAGCACACAAAGTTTCCAGAATAGGAGAGAGATTATTTTCTTATTCCACTTATTATACATCAACATATAATTTACAGCTTAGGAGAAGGAACAGAGACAATCAGATTCTCATATCTATCATGTTCTGGACTGTACCGACTCCTCTAAAATAACGCAATTACATTTACGCATGCGATTAAAATAGTTGAGATCACAAGAAGAAACTACAGTTTCATCTAAATTTAATAATAAAAATCACCTGTAGCTATTAAGCAATACAAGAGCTCTCGCGACAAAGCAATAGTAAATAATCCAACCATAATAGACTCAACAAATATTTTCCATACATTCATCAACATGAAAATAACCAATGCCATCGCCTGACATGGTACAGCTAGGAGCTCTTTATCACAGTCAAACACAAGACTAGATAACACTATAAACAAATGACGTTTCCATATGTAATTACAGTGACATTCATACTGAGTCGAAACACAAACATGCATAGCTTCATTCAACTGAATCTAATCCCTACGATTATATAGCAAGGACCTATATCAGAAGCTGAATTCAAGAAAGAATAACCACAACAAGGACTTCACAAAAGTCGATTCCATATCAATAATTTCCTCAAAGTTTCATCCAAAGTCGAGCTATTACGAAATACAACAGGGTCTCAAACAGAGTCGAGTTTGTAAAGAAAACCCATCCCTTAATTCCTTAGAATCGAACTGAACATAAACACAACAATATTAAGAAAGAGTCTATTCAATATGCATGCACAGTGAGGACTTAAATCAGGAATCGAGCCAACACGCATCATATCAAGAACTTCATCAGGAGTCGTGTTTAAATGGAAATACCACAAGGACTCCAACAGTGTCAAATCCAACCAGTACTCACAACTAGGGTTTCGATTGAAGTCGAATTCATACGACAACAATTTAAGGACTCCAACAGAGTCAAAACCAATAAGTATTCACAACAAAGCTTCTACAGGAGTCGAAAACATACTATCCATTTCAAGGATTCCAACAGTATTCACAGCAAAACTTCTACAGAAGTCAAAAACATAAGTTACGTTTCAAGAACTCCAATGGAGTTTAACCCAAAATTGAAAACACAGTGAGGACTTCTGTTATAGTCGCATTCAAGTAGTATAATCACAACAAGCATTCCAAATATAAAAAACTTCAAGTATTCACAGTAAGATTCAATAGGATTCAACAACAATAAAAGCACATCTGGGTCTTCAATCGAAATGAATCCAAAAGGAAGAATAAATACAGTAAACATTCCAACAAGGTCTTCGATTAACCCGAGATTCCTAATTCCACAGGAAAAGAAGAACCAATACATTGCTTCAAACCAACAGTACTAAAATCACCTAAATAGAGTTGTTTTAATGAAAGCATTTTGAGTAAAGCAATATTTTTAAAAGTCAGGGCCTATTATGCCTGGTAATGTTGCTTAAAAATCCGAAGAAGACCTCTGAATGTGATCACACCTTCTCTTCTTCTTCCATGATAGATTAAACAATAAACTGTTACCTTCATGCCTTATAAACTTTCCCCTACAGAGAAAAGAGCTAGATATTCTCATAGTTGCCATGCAACACAAAGTAGACTGGTTCGAAGAACCAGTGATCAAACAGAGAGAAAAATGGAGCATATGGAAAACCAAACAACCAACTAGTTTTCCATTTGCATGTCTTCCCAAGAAATCCGTGCTCGGGAACCGAAGTTCATCAATGACATTAACTCCAAGATTCCCGCCTATTTTCCATTACCACCGACCGCCAAAGTTGGTGATTGACAAATGAAAACAAACAACCATTCCCAAATTTGGCGATGCTGCCACATCAGGTCCCAATAGCCGTTAGTAACCTCTGCCAAATCCCAAGTCCTTCATCCTTATCCACCTCATTTAATGCCATGGAAACCACCGCCCATGGCTCGCACCCCTTCATAGGTCCCCCTTCATCCATTATCCTTAGATAGGTTAGAAACATAGGTTAGATCATAAGGTAAGACATTAGTCTTACTTCCATAGTGCTAGGTAGTTAACCTTAGGAGCATCAAACCTATAGTTTAGGGCTTGGTTATATTAGCAATAATTCAACCCATAGGTTACAATTTAGGTTAAGGTTATTAACCTTAACGAATCCATTCTAGGTCTCACAAGTAGGACCAATCAGTATAAGAACCAACAGGGTATAACATTCCTGAAATGGATTCTATCCAGCATTGATAAAAAGCTTGTAGTATACACCAGAATTTATTACCTGGCTTAAGGTCTAGGCCTTCCTAATATTACGATATAAGGAACCAATTCATTTAACACGATCAACCTGAGTTAGACTCCAGAATTGCTTATTCAACACATTCAAACCTTGCAACTTTCGTAAGGTCTATAATTTTTGTTCATCCAGAATAAACTTAAAACATCTCTTGGATCAATGCAACTGATCCAAGGCTAAGTCATAAAGATGGATAAATCCACAATTCATCCCGAAATCAGATTGAACTCAGGTGCTAAAAATGAAAGAAATAAAAGAGTCCAAGCATATCTTGACTCAGTCAAAGATCTTCAAGAGCAAAGAAGATTCAATCCATATTAAGCATGACTTCACAATCAAAGGAACACATCCTTTTACAGAAGAAATCATATATCAACACTTGAATGCTCAAGAGGAAGTAACAATAGTTCAGGCTGTTACAAAACCAAATAGAACTCTTAAACTATAAACAATGGAAAAACACTATTCCAGGGAACCAGAATCATTAATGCAAGCCTATGGCGGTGAAAAAAAGCTGGTGAATCATTTAAATTTACGTGAGTCATGTTAAAAGATCATTCTGGAAAACACGTAAAGGACCGCCACCCTGAGCAGGGTGGTGGTTACAGGACCGCCGCCTTGCTTAGGGCGGCGGTCACAAGACCACCGCCCAGGCAGGGCAGCAGTTTCATAACTAAAGAGAAAAATGCCAAGAAAAGAGGGAAAAAGTGAAAAACAAAGCACGTGGGGGATAAACGGGGCATGTGGGATGTTAACGCACACTTGGAGAGCTTTTCTAGATCTTGAACACCTTGCAAGAAGACCTGTATCATCATTGGGGTACGTGTTATGTTATTCCAACGGTGCAGTACCCTACAATTTTGGGTACGTACATATTGCCCCCTCAGAGAAGCGTTTTAGCCATGAAGAGGCGTAAAATGGTGGGTCTGAGTATGGCGGTCCCGAAATGGGATGTTAGAAATTACACCTGATACGTCTGTGTGTTGAAATGACGCCATCCAAAATCCCCACTACTTGTAAAATGAAAAGAGGAATCAAGTGTAGATAAACAAGATAGATCGGAAAATAAATGCTAAAATAATGGGAAATGAGGACATACCATTTGTGTGGGGGTAAGAACTTACCTCCATCGGTGCTCCAAACCTGTGAAAAAAAATATTCAAAACAAGCTAGGCTGATATATATATATGAAAGTGGGCCCATTTTCCTATTCATTTGCGCATGTTGATTTGATTGATTTTGAGCTCTGGGACCCACGGTGACGGTTTCTTACGAGAGTAGAGTCAAAACGTTCATGGCGAGATAGTGATCATGCCTCCGCATGCAGATCATTGACCTGCTAGATCACAGGTTAGTTTGAGAGGCCAGAGGGGGTCCTAAAGGCCAGGGTTGGATAGTTGTTACTCCTGGCGTTCCTATTGCAGCCAGGAGGGTAGTACGTGCTCAAGGGAGAGCCAATGCACCTCAGACACCTTTGCTTTAGATTGCCACTGGTCCTGCCCATAGCAGCGATGACCCTATCGACATAGATTCCGAGTCTGAGGAGTTTACAGGGGGAGAGACAGAGGAGGAGACTGAGGAGGACAGTGATCTTGAGTGGCATGACACTCAGGATATCATGCATGCAGTGAGGGCCGAGCAAAGTGTAGAGAGAGTTAGTCTGGTTTCAGAGGAGCCACTCTCCCAGGGCCATGGTGGGGAGGATGAGTCCGTTGTAGGATGCCACGTTGCTCCAGCCATGGGGGGAGCACCTCAGTCAGCAGTGGCATCTGTGGCAGGTGCTGACCCTAGAGATCCATCCTGGAGGCCTGGTGATCCGAGTAAGTTACCATCCTTCCTTTTAGTGTTTTTTTTTTATTAGGATTTCCTTAGTTTCTATCTTTCCTTTTGTTTTATTTCTAATTTGTTTTCTCCTTTGTTTGCAGAGACCGCCGATGAGTGGCGAGACTTGATTTACATGGTATGCATAGATACCGTGATGATCCCCATGGAGAGGACCCGCGCAGAGTTATCTATGGATGTTAGGGAGCCCTCAACAGCTGGTAGACACACTGACGTATTTTCCCCAGTCTGGCATGTGGCCAGGATGGTATCGAATATCTGCACAGAGCTAGCAGGGTATAGGACAGCCGAGCGCCTGATGAGGAGTCATTCTCGTGGCGAGACTGTAGCTACCCCTCAGGATCCTGAGCCCTCTGTGCACTCAAAGCGCCGGCGTAGCCGGAGTTCTAGGCATGGGTGTGCACCTTCAGAGGGGTCTCATAGGGGTTGAGAAGCCACTTGGATCTCCTAGATTTTGTATGATATATTCTTTTGTATATCCCGGGCTCTTTGAGATTTTTGACCATGCTTAGCACATGATGGCATGGTACAGGAATTTTGATATATATATATATATATACTTACATACATATACATATATACATATATATATATATATTCTTTTCGGATCAGACTTTTGGCATTCATGGCTTTGTTTCCTTTCCAGTTTCCTCATGTAAATTATGATGTTATGCATGTATGCTCTTTAGAATGTATGCAATGGAGAACAAATGATGTAAGTGTTTACTTTCTTTTTATATTTCATGATGCTGATATATGATAATGTAGACACAATGTGATTTTAAATTTTAGTTTCTGTAAGAAATTTTGGATACTTCATATTTGTTTTGGAAAAGTGGTGAAGACAAGCTGATATGATGAGCAGATAAACCTGCCCCTACTCCTAACCCCACGCAACTAGTAAGATGCGAGGGCTCATCACCGAGAGTTAGAAAGGGCACAAGCTATGAAATGTGTTGAAATGGTAGTGATGAGAGATAGAAAAAGCTTCGGTGGAACAAAATTAGGATGCTACAAGCTTACTCCACTCGAGTGAATTCATAGTTTTGGGATGCAACTTGCTTTGCAGTTTATCTAGACTTAGATCCGTAGATGGCCACATGGTAGACAAAATCTGGTTTTTAGGGTTTTGAACTCTTTTGGAATTTTAGACATCTTATTTATTTGTTTTTGACTCAAGACTTCAAGATTTGAATTGTTTGTCTATGACCTTTTGCATTTGTTTGTCAAGAGGACCCCCTATACTTTACCCCATGCTACTAGTAAGAAGCACGGGTTTATCACCATAGGCAAGGCATAGGCGAGTAAGGGCATTTCCATCCTTTCCCAACCCTGCGTCACTAGTAAGAGATGTAAGCTCATCACCAAAGGTTGGTGGGGAAAGGAAATGTGTAAACTTAAAATTTTCTGTTTGATTCTATATTTGACTTGTTTACTGGAGAAAAATGTCAGTATGTTTTTATTTCCAAAGAGATGTTCATACGAGATAGATGTGACACCATGAAGCTTCTAGAACAGACCATAGGCAAGACACCCATCCTAAGAAGAAAGCAAAAGTGAGAATAAACCCATAGATCTTGGCATGGTTACCATTAATACTTTGTCATATCTAGCTTTATTTGATGAAATGATTCCGAAATAGTTTGATGATATCATGGAAATGGAGAAGTACGATTAGAGTTTTTATGCCAACAACATCATGAGTTTGTAATGAATTGCTTTGAGAACAAATTCCTTGATCAAAATTTTTGTACGAAACAAGTGGACAAAATGATCCTAACTATATGAAAATGCAATGTAGATATAATTATATAAATAGTGCTAGCTACTTACATGTAGAATCATTTGAGGTGTAGGGAATTGACTGTTTTGCCAAATTCCTCACCTTCTAGCATATATAAGAGGTATTCACCATTTCCATAGTCCTTCATGACTCGGTAGGGGCCCAACCATTTGGGACAGAACTTCCTTCCTTCTCCAGTCCTTTTGTCGATCTAGTTGTCTAGCCTTAGAACTAGATCACCTTCATATATGTCACGTTCATAGACCTTCTTGTTATACTGCCGGCACATCCGGTTAGCATAGACTCTGTGCCGCTATTCAACACCTAACCTAGCTTCATCTAGGCTTTCTAGTTGGGAGAGATGTGCTTCTCTATAAGCGTCTTCATCTAGAATCCCTTGTAATGAAATGCGGAGAATGGGTATTTCAACCTCAAGCGGGAGAATTGCTTCTACCCCGAATACTAGTGAGAAAGGATTCACTCCTGTTGGTGTTCTTATTGAGGTTTGGTGGGCCCATAAGGCTGGATATAACTTCAAATGCCAATCTCATTTGTTTTCTCTCACTGTTTTAAGGAGAATGGCTTTTAATGTTTTGTTTGTCGCCTCAGCCTGTCCATTGGCTTGAGGGTAATACAAGGAGGCTGTATGATGGCTTATTTTAAATTTATTACATAATTCGTGAACTTCGTCATTCTTAAAAGAAGTCCCATTATTTGAGATAATGAATTGTGGGACACCATACCTGCAAATGATTTGGTTCAAAATGAACTTGGCGATTACAGAACCCGGTACAGTAGTAAGAGGCATAGCCTCTACCCACTTGGTAAAATATTTGGTGGCCGTGATTATAAAATTATGGCCATCTGCGGATGAGGGAGAGAATTTCCCTATTAAATCTAGGCCCCACATAGAAAAGGGCCATGGAGTAGCGATTGGTTGTAGAGCTTGTGCCGGCATGTGAATCTCGTGGGAGAATTCTTGACACTTATGACATCTACATACAAACTCTACTGCGTCATGTTCTAGAGTGGGCCAGAAATAGCCCATTCGATGTATTTTACGAGCGGTGGCATGGCCACTGAAGTGGCCACCACACATTCCACTATGAGATTCATGGAGAATCGTCTTGGATTCTTCTGTGTCGACACATCTTAGAATCATTCCATCGAACACCTTTCAATAGAGGACTTGTTCTATAATGACGTATTTCACTATGATAATGCGTAACCACCTTCTTTGTTGTGGAGTAGCACCTTCTAGATACATATGGTCCATGATATAATTAATGATATCAGTGTACCAAGGAAACTCAGAGATAGGAGGTCTAGTTTTAATGTAGTATACGCATTCATTCGAAAAGTCTAGGTCTACTAGATCGCCTCCGTCTAATGGGTTATCAGCTAACCAATCCGCGATGATTTGTACTTTAACCGACTTCTGATTTATGAACTTTAATTCAAATTCACCCATTAAGGTTATAAAGCATCCAACCTTTTTAGAAAAGGACCCTTGCATGAGGAAAGTTCGTAAATGGTCCGTTTTTACCATGATCCTTGTTTCTTGATTTAACATATAATGTCTTAAGCGTTTGGTTGCAAAGACTATGGTGAGGCATTCTCATTCCGCTTGCGTGTAGCGTGTTTCATAGTCGAGTAATGTCCATCTAATGAAATATATCACACGTTCTCTCTTGTCATCATCTTCTTGAGCCAACATATAAGCTAGCGAGACACTGGTGGCTTGCGAATATAAAATTAACGGGTGATCTGGCTTAGGTGGCATTAGCGTAGGTGGTGATAACAAGAAATGCTTAGCTGTGTTGAAAGCTTATTTGTAGTCGTTGGTCCAATCAATGCTATAATATTTCTTGAGTAGATTGTTGATTGGATGAATGGTGAAACTTAAGTCCGGGATGAATCTCTGGATTGCATAAGCATTTAAAAGATCAAGAGTGGTTTTATCACTATCAATGTGTTTTAGGATAGTAGATTTGTTTTCATTTCCATTTAAAAGAGGTTTTGACATTGTTTTTATCAATGGCTCATCACAAAGGGATACCATGAAACGGGTATCCTCTAACTTACTATTTGGAGTAAAGCGTGACGCTGACGTTGCTATTGAATCAGCAAGGAGATTTTTTTCTCATGGGATTGCTTCAATCGATATGAATTCAAACTCCTTGCTTAAATTCAATACAACTATTTTGTAGAGCTGTAGGTGCTTGGCTTTGGTTTCATATACCTCAGCGACTTGGTTTGCTATCAATTGTGAGTCTCGTAACACCCTGATATTATTAGCACCGATCCTCTTAGCTAAGATGAGGCCAAGGAGGAGGGCTTCGTATTCGGCACCATTGTTTGTGCATTCAAAATTTAGTTTGAAGGTAAATGGTGGGACTTTTCCCTCAGGAGAAGTAAGGATTATACCTGCTCCAGCTCCATAATGACATCTAGCTCCATCAAAATGGAAAGTCCAATACTTAGCTGGGAATATGGGCACTGGGATATTTGTTGTGTTAACATCTTCTACCTCTACCATGTAGAGATCTACCGCTGGGAGAGAACTGACACCTAGGGTACACCCCATGCCTACAGAATCAAATGGTAGGAACATTGGTAGATCCTGTTCTAGTAATTCAACAATTTTTGCAATAGTTCCTAATGATATTGTTTTGACAGTGTTAGCCTCATCTTTGGGGGCTGGGGTTGTCTTGACTAGACTCATAGTCTCAAGATCTGTTGTAGGTACTAATTTTTCCTCTGGTTTCACGTCGGTAGGTTTATTAAGTTGGTTTGTTGGGAGTTTAAAATCCGAGTGCATGCCTAGTCTTTTCTTTAAGTTAGCTAGGTGTACATCGAATGGTTTTGGATCACCTTTGGCTACGAATATCTTTCCTAAGTGTAAAAACCTTACTTCTTGAAATAGCGTAGAAGGGATTTCCTTCATGTGGTGTATCCATGGTCGGCCGAGGATCATATTATAGTTAATTTCCTGATCTATAATATAAAACTCAGTCAGGATGGTTTTGGGTCCTAAGGTGACCGGTAGTATTATAGTTCCAATTGAAGTGGCTTTAAGGCTGTTATAGCCTCTTAGCGTATTTCGAGTCGTGGAACAATTGGTTTCTCCATACCCTAAATTTTGAAGGAAAGAAAAAGGGACTATGTTAACTACTGCCCCATTGTCAACCATCACGCGTTTCACATAATTGTTATAAACCCACACTTGCAAGTGTAAGGCCGGATCACCTCAACGTGCAATCTCAACATCTGTTGGCATTTTGTTTATTTTGAATATGAATTCGACATCCCTATCCGGCTGCCCCGGAGGATGGATATTAAATTCTATATGGTTTACCTATGTTTTAGGGGGTGGAGTGATGCTAATTAGATGACCTAAACCCAATGCTTCTAAAAGAGCAGCCATGTGGGCAGGAGAGTTCTTTAGTAAGTCCAAAAATGAAATGTGCAAGAAGGTTTTTGTTAGGTCATTAATTAAATCATAACTCCCACAGGTTTTGCTACTATTTGTTGGATATTGTCGGTTTCTAGT
Source organism: Taxus chinensis (assembly GCA_019776745.2). Taxonomy (NCBI): domain Eukaryota; kingdom Viridiplantae; phylum Streptophyta; class Pinopsida; order Cupressales; family Taxaceae; genus Taxus; species Taxus chinensis. The sequence goes on along the minus strand of CM034147.1, from coordinate 350,589,335 downwards.
AGGTAGCTTTGACTTGGCTAAGAGGAATACTCTCATGTCCTTGTTACAGCTTCTATGGGTAGTTCGGCATCTAACTCCACTATTCTGACTATCTTAGGTCATGGCCGACTTCCTAATTGTGGCACAACTAATGGATTTAGAGAAGTTGAAGCCTCATGATCATTGTTTCTTGAAATTACACCCTTGTTTGTCCCACTTGGATTTAACTTGTTATTGTTGTGATTTGGGAGTGGATCATTGAAGATCTTGAGGAGTGCATTTTGAGGGGAAACTACCCCTGTAAAAGTATTCGGTTCTGGTGACGTAGGATTTTCCAAGAACATATCTATGAAAAGTTGTCTTTGTTTATCTGGCAAACGTTGCATGAATTTATTGTAGTCACAGCATGTTCTAGTGTCATGGCCCCAAATTTTGTGGAAACCACAATACGAGTTGGGATTGTAATTCCTAGGTTGTTGGTTTGGTGCATATTGTGGCCCAAAACTTTGATCAAACCGTTGCCTATTAAAGTTTTGTGTTTGTTGTTTTTGATTTTGATTTTGATTTTGATAACCAGTTGAGCTTTGGCTTGGATCCCATGTAGGGCTTCGCCATTCTTGTTGTTGTTGTTATGGATGATTAAAATCCACTACATTGATTGTCAGGGTAAAGTTGTTGTTTCGTTGATTGTTTATTTGTGGTGGAGTATTCACAACATTTGTCTTTCTAGCCTGATCAGTTACTCCATCCGTTGTCACTCCGTAATTTTTGTTAAGAATTTTAGGTCCTTGATTGACATTCATGGTAGTAAGATAAGTTGTATTGTTTTGGTTGGAGGTGATTAACCTCCCGTTTGCTCCATATGTCTTGCGACCACTATCAATTATCGCGTGGTCTATTCGGAGAGCACTCTCAAGTACTTCATCATAATTTCTTAGCGGGAACTTCTGGACCTCTTCCTTTACCTCTCCGCTGAGAGAATGAAGGAATAGATCACACAGTTCCATCTGATCCATGTTCGGAGCACTTGCCGAAGAATAGAGAATTGTGCACCACCTCTGGATGAAATGGGTGACAGATTCATTGTGTTCTTGCTTAATGTGCAAGAATTCCCTGATTCCTTTCCTTAATAGTTTGTTCATGTCAAAGGCCTTAATGAACTCTGACATGAGTTGCTTGAACAAATGGATGGAAGCTTCAGGTATTCTATAATACCAGTCGAGAGTGATGCCCTCCAAAGTTTTGGGGAATATTTTAGTAACAACCCCATCCCATGGGAGTAGTTCTCGGATGGCTGTAGCGTAAGCTTTGATATGTGCGTTGGGATCTCCCTCACCTTTGTATTTGGGAAAATCAGGAAGAGATCTTGGAAGCATGACGCTTCGTATGGTGAAATCTAAGGGCTCTTTCAAGTATTCTAAATATGTCCCTATTGCATAGGTTTCGACCATTGATGGTTCCTGTTGAGGGAGTGGAGGTGGAATGGGTTGTTGATATGGCATTGCATATGCTTTGGTAGGAGCATAAGGTAACCCCTGTGGTTGAGTAAAAATACCGGGGGAGGAGAACATATCCCCTTGTGGTGATTTGGAGTACATGTTTAAGTATGAAGGGGTATTGTCCAAGAATGGATTATTTTGTACCAGACCGGGAGGTGTCAGATCAGTGTTAGAAATGATGGTTCTAGTTGGTGTTTGTTGTGAATATTGAGGGGTCATGCCTAACGTGCCTACTCCTGTGAGGAGGTCTACTTGGCTAGGATGGTGTGGAGGATTGGAAATTCCTGCTTGTATGAATTGAGAATTTTGATTTGCTTGAGCAAGTTCTAACCCTCTCACTTTTTCTACTAATGTTGAAATGACTTCATTTGGTGAAGTCATGGTGTTTTTCCTTAGCGACGTTTATTGTATATTATGGTATTGTATAGGCATGTGATATCCTGCTATGAATTGATCGCTGCCCTGCCAAGTTTCCCTGAGGGCATTTCCTATATGTAGTGGCATGGAGGTATTTCCTTGAAAAGAGACCTCGGGTTGTGTTTGTATATAGGTGGGTACATACTTCGAGAACATTGTTCATTCCTGGCATAACGTACCGAATGTTCACCATCCAAACCTAGGTATGAGTCTGATTGGCTACTAATTTTTGGTCTAAGTAGTACCTGAGGAGACGAACTTGATTCTCCTGTGAGTGTCATATTATTCGAGCTTGAAGGCTCTGTTTGCCATGTTTGAGCGAACTGATCCAACTCTTCTGTTTGGAAAGATGAGTTATATCTGATAGATGTAGCTTGTGTTGATAATTGGTTATCTGAATAGTTGTCACCCCATACCATGAGCGAGGGCAATGACTACCTATTCAGTTGAGCGTGGTATGCCTCAAGACCTAAGAGAGGCATACCAAATGCATCGAATCCTGACATATTCGGGGGGTATATGAATACTCGTAGAATAATGGGAAGGAGTGAAGGTGATGGTGAAAGCCAATGAGGTAGTAAAGATGAAAGAGTCATTTTTTTAATTTGAAAGAACTAGTAGAAATCTGACTCCAGACCAGAAAGTAGAAAGGTTCACGTTGGGTTCACCAATTTTGTACGATGGAAAAGTGACAAGTGAGTGTGGGAATCTACAAGAAAGTCTTCCTCACACCCGACCTCATGAGGTCGTGCCGAGACAGCCGGTGGGGATTTAATATGTGTGGGATGCAGACAAACTAGTTAGGCAATCTGATGTCTTCGACACGCACTAGTGGAAATTGTGAATCTAAGGAAAAGAAGGCCCTTCTAACCTGAACTGGTGTGATAGATCGATCAGCAAGGATGACTTCTTGAAGGCTCCAATCAATATCAAGCTCTGGCATGATTCGGTCTATGGGTTTTGGAATACGTGGAAAATGACCTGGGATAGTTTCGTGTATGTTTCCAGATAAGGTCATAGGGTGGATGGTAACTATATCTGACTCTATGGGTGATTCTTTGGCTTAGTCTAGAATTCCCTAGCTTTGTTAGCTGCTACATCTAACAAGGATAACTATTCAATAATGATAGGTGGAAGTGGAGTAGATCTAAACACTAGTGTACGTAAGCCAGTGTTAATGTCAGATTGACCAATATATTTGTTGGATTGAGGGATTTTTGGGTCACAACCGTAGGTTTGCTCTCTTTCAAGCCTTTCTACAATTATGTGGATATATACCTAGGGTAATCTATAGTTTGGTTGACTTGACCAAAACGTGTGAGCTTTATCGTCTTCTATGTTTAACTTGCTTAACTGGGAACCAATTTGTTGTAAGTTTACCATTGTTTGGAAGACTTGGATCCTAAGATTTTGATCTATATCAGTTATTGCTATGATGAGATTGGGTTGAGGCACAATTGGCTTGAATACGTATTCTCTGGGCTCTCTTGGTCCCGTGATTATCATACAAAATAAAGTTATATAAATCTAACTAATGACAGGATAAACTAATTGTGAAAAATATGTCTATGTATATTCCTAAATCTGATATATCTATCTACTAAACAGAATTTAAAGAACAACTATCTAATATTTCTAGAATTGACAGTTTAAAATAACAAATTAAAACAAACAAGATAACCGAGTATAGCTATTTGTCTGTGCAACTGTGAACCTATTCTAAATAATGAAACAATTCATCTATTTTATTTGCAAGACTCTCGATCCTACCTCAGAAGTGAGAAATGAATCATAGTTTCTCATAAACTATCAATCCCCACATCTTCCCTGGCAATATCGAAAGTAAAATTGATTGAAATAAAGTGATTGACTACTTTATTTGATATGTTTCTAATTAGAAATTTGAAAGCTAGAACCTGGATTCTTCAAAATAGTGGCGAATCCGATGGTGTGTGTGGCTATGTCCCCTCAGTGTGATCTCCTCATTCCTTCGTGTTCACGTGGATCCAGAAAAGCATGTAATGCTAGCATCAACAGAAGTATATATTAGGACAAAGGCAACTTAGGATGTATACTGAATACAATGTGAGTAGGAGAGGGATAGCGCAAGAGTACAGAGCTTGGCTTATGTAATTCCTAGTGGGATTTATTGCAAGTCATGCAACATAGAATGTCTAGAACCTGAAACTATCTTGTTTGAAGAACAAAACCTGTAACTTTAATGGGTTCCTATTGAAAATAAACTATTTTATTCCAATCGATTGGATAAAATATCAACAGCATTTGTACAAGATGGATATGTGGCTTCCTAATAGCAAAACAATACTAACTAGGCATGTAATGAAAGAAACTAAGAATCCTAAATAAAATGAAAGACTAATCTATTGCAATGAGAAATTCAAAGGAAAATTTGAGGGGCCATTTGCTTGAGCACAAGCCAACTATTTATAGCATTTGCATTTACCCAAGGTAAAAACCAAATAGAAATCTTAAACTATAAACAATGGTAAAACACTATTCTAGGGAACCAGAATCATCAATACAAGCCTATGGCGGTGAAAAAAAGTTGGTGAATCGTTGAAATTTACGTGAGTCATGTTAAAAGAGAATTCTGGAAAACACGTAAAGGACCACTGCCCTGAGCAAGGTGGCGGTTATAGGACCGCCGCCCTGCTTAGGGTGGTGGTCACGAGACTGCCGCCCAGGCAGGGCGGCGATTTTGTAACTAAAGAGCAAAAGGCCAAGAAAAGAGGGAAAAAGAGAAAAATAAAGCACTTGGGGGCTAAGTGGGGCATGCGGGATGTTAACGCACACTTGGAGAGATTTTCTAGATCCCAAACACCTTGCAAGGATACCTATATCATCATTGGGGTACGTGTTACGTTGTTCTAACGGTGTAGTACCCTATAATTTTGGGTACGTACAGGTACCTCCAAAGAAAAATGAAGACATTTTCCTTGCCATAGATGTACTTTCTATGTGACTTACTCCTACTTCCCTACTTCCCAAATTAGCTTGTTGACTATTGGATGTACTAGATATTAGAAAACCAAGTGCAAGTGCTAGGTTTCTAGGAAGATTCAGATGCACGATTACGGCCCAGGTCATCTCTACTAGCATACTCTTATATGAGGCCGAGGAGGGTTCCCTATCATGCTTTCCCAAATGGGGGATTTCCTGATGCTCTGGATCCATGCCTTCTGTGTGAGCTCCAAATCCTTCACGATCCTTCTCTCTCCTCAATGCCATCCACTCTGCAATGTCGCGTTGCTAATTTGTCTCCCTCTCACATGCCTCGGTGTATTTAACCCTCCTTTCTTCTCTGTATCTCTCCGTCATTATGTCCACCATCTTTCACCAAACCTGCTCCTACCCCTACACATGATGGGGTTTAGCTAGCCATAGACTTTTCCTCTAAATTCAGGGTTACCATCAAGATCTTGATCACCAGTGGAATGCCTTACAAGTAAGTTCCCCTAGGATACTGTAAAAATTAGAATTCAGCTACCTTTGGGATAGAATAAGTGGAAATTGAGTAATCTAGAATATAGTTGTTCAAAACACCATGGAACCAAGTATCCACAGTGCATGTTCAAATCAAATCAACACCATAGAGGGCTTGAAATTCTTCCTACATCTAAACAAGTGTGTGATATCTCCAATTCCATTTAGACACATAAGCAACCAATAACTCATATAGTTCTACTGGGAAAATAAAAAATAATCTCTCATACAAACAATCACATAGATTCTTTTCTACACATGTGTATGCATCAAACTCAGATCTAGTGCTAAATCTCTATGTGTACTCTTCTTCCAGATCTTTTTTCCACTCCTCAACACTTTCTAGGGTCAACTAGTACGTCTTCATCACGAACCATCTAAAAACAATTGAAAAAGAGGTCTCGACAACGGAACCAATGATACAACCTAGAATTTACCACGAATAACCCAGGAAAACTGGCACATCACCTAGCCTGAGCTGAGCACTCACCCAAAGCACACAAAGGTACTAGGTCCCTCCTTAGAGTTGCTTGTGCAGAATGTGAACATGATGAATATATAATGCATTCAGATCCATAAATAGTATAAACATTCCACGGAGCATATTCCAAACCTAGATCTTAAAAAATCATGAATCAAATGATAAACATAATGAAATAAACCATGTAAGGACCAATTATAGTCATGTTTAACACCATTATTCACCCAATACACTCCATTATATTAAACATGGTAAATACATAAGCTTCTTACAATAAATAGTAACATAAGTTTATGTGTGCATCATATTTGGGAGCATAACTCCACAATATATCATACATAGTATCTCTCTAATCACACAGATTAATACATATTTATAAGGGTGGGGATTTTCCCTTCACCACTTACGCACTTCCAAAAATAGGTCGCATGCTGAAAATAGTCATGCACCTTTACAATAACATGTACACATGCAAGTGCACTAATAATAGATCTCTTATAGTTATCTGGTAGTAGTAATCCTATTATTAACTCAAACTCATGCAAGGAACTTATTAGACACTCTTCCCAAAATAGAATTTTTGTGTCACGCAATTCTCCATCCCATTGTGTTCTTTTTATGCTATCTCCAAAAATATCCCGTAACGATGAAAATGGCTAAGTCCTGAATCAATCTATCTTTCACGTGTGTTTCCTTCCCTATCCTTTCATGCCTTCAAATATGCCTTGCTCCCGCACGTGAATCTTCTATATGCCCACTCCTTAGTATCATATTCTATCTACTCAATAGCCGGTAAACACCAAATGATGTTAGTCTCTGTCGCGCCAACCCAAAAAAATGAAACCCATCCCCCATAACCCATTTTACCTAAAATTCACCAAAATATAACCTAACACCTACCCCAATCCACCCTAATTTATCTAATATTCATTTATTATCTCATTTATCCTATATTTTCCCTTCCCCATATTGATTTTACCCACTTTTCACCCACATTTCACAATGAAAACCCCCCACCCCAATTTCTTCATTTTTTGACCAAAATTTTAACAAATAAAAAATTAGGGAACGCCCCCTACCTCATCATGGTGATGCCTACATGGTGGCACGTCTGGCCACTGTGCTAGTGGTCCACCCAAACCCTCTCATGTCTCTGACATGCCAAAATCTACCTTGAATCTCTCCACCAATCACACGTATCCAACTGCTCTTGTGGACCTGTTTACCTGGCTCCTCTCACCACTTAGTAACCTCCACCTCATCCAGGTACAATGCCTTGTCTTTTTCTCCAAGAAAAATGCACAAGTCCATAAGCTATGTCATTTTCTCAAAGTCAAAAGACAACAATGATTTTGTAAAATACAAAATTTCTACCTTATAACCCTAACTCAACATGATTAGCATCAGTCATACCAAACCGATGTCGGTAACCTTATAACTGACATTGGTCACCTATCAGTACCATTTCACTTACCTTTTTCCCATTTTTGAACAAAACTTATTATTGCAGAATACCTTTTGACATTACCAACACCCATATTACCCTACCCACAAGCCTAAATTACCTATACATTTCCTTAATTTCATTTAAGGACTTGTTATTTTACCTATACCTCAACCCTATCCATGCCAGGACCTATATACCTTGACTTGAACCACTTTTTGTGACCTTTGAACTTGTTTACTCGCTATAGATTACGATGTCATTACCTGTGTTGTTTAGCCTAATGACCTTACCTTGCCTATTATTGTTTTTTTATCACAACCAAACCTTTGGTGTACTGGATCATACCTAAATGTTCTTGTACCTATCCTAAGTTGTGTTTTTGGACCATATCATGTACCTTGGATACCTAAATCACTTCAACCTTGTTTGGATAACCCTATCGACCTTGGATGATGTAGAGTTTGCAATATTTTCAACCTGGTACCATGTCACAATCTATAGGTGTGTGTGTATTCAATTTTCATTACCCATGACCCATGACTCATGACCTATGAACCCTTTTTCATTACCCACCTTTCCCATACCACTTATCTAATGCACTTCCTGTTATCCAATCAACTGTTTATCAAACCACTCACTGATTCCATCTCACACCTCATAAACTACTGGTTTGAGGGGGATCACCTCCACATATAATTGGGGCAACCTCACTCCCACTTATATTTGAGGCAACCACTTCCTTTTTTTTAGTGTCTCTTATAAATACAAGCCACACAACAAAAATAGGAAAAATGTAGACACCAAAATTGGGTCATAATTCCATTAAAACACTGTTAATTAAATTAACCATATCCTACCTATTCATATCCCCTAGTGCACATGCTAATTGAATTAATTAAATTAATTAATATCCTCAATTAACCACCTCACCCAGCCAACTCACCTAGCTACTTCATCAAATGACCCACTCAAACCTCATTAATTACCTAAGACCAATTCTAAGCTTATCATAGCCAACTAGGACTTAGTATAAACCTAGACTTAACTCCTATTAAAAAACCTAAAAATACTCCTACTTATCTTTCTGGGATCCATCACTCAAGAATCAGAAGAAGGTTGGAGATCATGCCAAAAATAGTAACAATCTGGCTATTTTTGGCCAACCTAGATATTCCTGCCTTGACCGACACCGGTTATATCTCAACTGACATTGGTCCCCTAACCATCATCAGTTAGGTTAAATACATTTCCAAAATCATTTTCCTAGGTTGGTCATTCAATTCAAGATCTCATACAAATAGAGACTTGGAGCACTCGAATTTATGAAGCACTAAGGAAAAGGAAAACACACTAGAGCACTACTAACAATTGTTTGGCATTCATCATCTTCTACACGATCACGGATTCACACTGAGAAGTACAGAGGTTTGAACTTCCATGACATGAATAAAATGAATCTTATATTTGGATCTATTCCATCACCATATTCATCACCTACGTTCTAAAAATCTATTGTTTTGAACTTCCATGACATGAATAAAATGAATCTTATATTTGGATCTATTCCATCACCATATTCATCACCTACGTTCTAAAAATCTATTGTTCAGTAAGTACCTAACACCTCTTCATTTACATCTATTTTATTTCAGTAAGATTTATTATTCATCTCAGTAATTTATCTTTCTCCATAGCCGTACACTTCCTTCCTCCCACCAACCTATCACCCTACCATACCTAGAGCTTTCACCTATTTTTACCCTTTTCTAATCAGCCACGAGTCTTCAAGACTATTTTATGACATCACCCTCACCATTTCTAACCTCTGTGAAATCATAGGGATTCTGGAAACCAATTTTAAGAACTTTCTACTAAGTGCCCCTACCACCGCCAGTTAACCAACCAATGTTATTCATTCTACCTAACCAGCATCAGTCATCCAACCGACATCAGTTATTGTGTCTAGAAATATACCTCAGACCAACGAGCTAATACCCACTTCCCAACAACCCAAAACCATTTCTAATATTTACTAGACCTTGCTCAGAGCTTGTACCATACCTGTAACTCAACACCTGACACATTTTGACCTCAATCATTTTTTATCTGGCCTTTCTTATTGTTTTGTGTGAGATACCTAAATTGTTTCAATTTCAATAGGATCTTTACTTCATGTATGATTTAATTAGTATTATACTGTTATATAAAAAGTGGATTGACAACTTGTTCAGGAAGCATCACACTTCCTGGATCTATCTCCCACTAGACAGTCCAGTCATTGTTTTGTTTAACTCTATCTAGTGGTATTGTTTTTCATTTACAGGTAGTTCCTCCTAGCCAAAAGGGAACTCTTGTAGTAAACTTGGATAAGGAAATCAGAACGCACACATGGCCTTCAATTGATGTTACAAATAGGTATTCCTCCTTTTCCTACTACCCTTATTTGTTTCATTAATTTCTTAAGAATCTAGTGAAACAAAAGGCACAAAGTGCCAGAAGAAATGAGATGAGGAATGGTTTGTTGAAATCCATGTACTTGACAACTACTACACCAACCTATGGTTGTTTTTTGTTATAGATGGTAGACATGAGGAAGTTGGTATGGTTATATCCTCAACAGTTGTTGATTTGAGTACAATGCGTGTTTAAGTCAAACACATTGACTATGAAAATAATAAGCGTTTTATTCTGGATATGGAGTTGGATGTTTCTTTATTCAAGAAATGGGAAATGAAGACCTCAGAAGAGAAAACATAATATTTGTGTTCAATATATGGTTGGGATTCAGGGTTGTTAGTAGATAATGACAAAATTAGTTGTTTAAATGTAAAAGACATTCACAGTGGCATGCTTCCAGTACTCAGAAAATTGTATAGAGCTGATACAATCTCTTTCGTTTGTCATTTTTTGAATAGAAAAGGTTTTCTTTCACCACCTAAACATGCAAATTTTTTTAATATGTTGAGTTGAACATATTGGATAAATTGAATATTGATCCATCTAGATCAAAGTTTCAAGGGTTGAAAAAATATACTAAATTAGTCACATTACTGAAGAAAGTAACCACTATATTCACGAAAACAAAACCTTCAACTATTCAATAGTTTGATTTCTTTTTTTTGAACAGTGTAGTAATTTCAATTGATGTTTCAAGGTGCCATGTAGAACCTCTAGAGTAGCAGTATCATCTTATATATGATGAGAATTTGTACCTTCTTATGCACTCCATGTTGATAAATGTTATTCCTACACAGTGGTACATAATTCTTCTTCTCTTCTTGCAGTCTACAAATAAGGTTGTGGAGATCCAAGATTTGAATGACTTGGAAAGAGATGATGTCAAAAGTTTTCATACTTTACTGCCAATTTACAATATGTGCACAAAAAAATATTTTGGGTTGAGATACTTACAAGTCTTTACATAAGAGGCTACGGTTTCAAAGGGCTTGCATTATTTCTACAAATGTAACTAACGAAGCCATTACTAATATTTGCAAACAACATAATGAAGTGAATAGAACTTGAATAGAAACCAAGTTTATTTATTTGTTGTATAAATCTAGGTTGGTTTGGAAATCACTTAGATGTCCTCAACGTCCCGAATTGACAAAAACCCAAAAATAAGAGTGGAAGGTAATGTATTTTAATTTTATTGCACTTGTTATCAACATTTATCTTTCTTATATAAAAATATAAAACATGTGATTTTCCTTTAAATGCAAAACATTGAGAATCAATGCCTTTTGATATTCAAAATGGAAAAACCCAAAAATCTATACGACAAATAGACTTTCTATAATTGTCGGATGATATATGGACTAAATGGACTACAAAACTTTAGTTGTTTAGATCTAGTGGCCTTACTTGTTCACATATTGAATATAATTAGGATTACTTTTAGCTTATTTCATTGGTAATATTCACATCCAATTCATTCATGGTTGCTAGAGGAATGAACAACGGAGAACTATTAGTACTAGTAGAAAAATTACAATTAGGGGATGTCTAGTTAACTGGCCCTATTCAAGCAAGTGTAATAGCATATAAATTTGATTCTTACTACCGAAAAATAAAAGGAGACAGAAAAATGAGAGAAAAAGTTCTACAATGTTTTAAAGAAAAACTCAAGATAATAATCTATTGACATCCTGCAGTGAATCCAATGTAATTGAAAAATTTAAATTGAATGAATCACACTACCACCAGTCATTTGTACTATTGGGTGAAGAGAGAAAAGGAAAGAGAACATATGATTCCAACATAGGGGAAACAAAGCGAAATGAAAAAAGGACCAGGTGGTGGAAGAATTTCATCTCGTTGAGGCTCAGACAATATTAGACAACTATGTGATGTCAATGGAAGAAACCATACCCAGAAGGATGAAGGACATAGAAGAATTTACTCGTCAATGTTCATAACCGTTCCATCTTCTGTCAACTTTATTAGGTATTCATATCACCAATCCTTTCAATGTAGAATGTGTTATTGCTGATTTTTGCAATTTGTCTAGCGATATTTCTTTTGAAGTAATAATGGAGCTACTAACAGTTATTGGAACCAGTGTGTTGGATTGTATTATTATTTTTCTCATACCAATTGAATATTCAAAAATGTTGAGAGAAAAAATTAAAAAATACATGGAAAAGGTTAAACACCATGGATAATTGATTCTGGACGGATGTTATAGACTCTATGATAGCAGCGGGAAATTTAAAATTTTGTTTCTTATGTACACAATAACTCGAGTACACAATTGTGACAATAAAAAGATGAAAGAGAACAATTCACTAGGGATTAGATGGAAAAATTTCCACAGTAATTGATAACTACACGCAAAATTGGCCTAAAAGGAAACAAACATACTTTTCTTGTGAGTGATCATATGAGTTCTGGGATGAGATGTTCACTCGATGTTGTTCCCAAAATTCTTTAATATTAGTGCTTTATAACAACAGTGTCACACTGCATGCATTAGTTGAATCCAATCTATCTTTTATTTTTATTGTTGAGACCCAGTTAGGAAATGTTTTTGTAACATTATTATTCTCATATGAAGAAAGGTTTGTACCAGAATACAACTCGAACATGTGATTATGTTAAATGTATTTTAATCAAAAAAACCTACTTAAACATTTCTTATTTAAGTAGAAAACCAAAGAAAAAATGATTTTATGTAAAAACCTCTCAACTTGACACTACACAACCAACTCAACATGGTGATTGACCTTCAATGATTTTATAAATATGTTTAATGAGTTATGTTTTCAATTTCCATTGTTTTTTTACAATACTTTATGTTCACCATCTCTGACGAAAGATGAGGAGAACTCAGCGATGACATTTACGAATATGCAATCACATCCTAGTATGTTATTCATGTTCATTTATAGATAATAACTGCTACCAAGCCCCATGAATTTATAATACAATTAATGGTTTATGCAGACAACCAACAACCGAAGAAAGTAATAGTGGAGTGTGCAGTGGTAACCAACAAAAATATGTAGTCAGAACCAAGTAAGTTAGACATGCATATTTTTAAACATAAGCCATTTCTAAGGCTCAAAAAGTTATAGAAAATGATATCAGCTAATTCTAGAAGTGGAACCATTTTCAAAGAAGGAATTACCAAATGACCTATTTCAAAATTTCATGGTGGCATCCAATGCTACATAGTTTGTAGTTACCATGTTGTTGGTTGTCTACATAAACCATTAGTATCGGCATAATGATAAATTTTTTTTTAGAATTGATGCTTACTCCATCCAATGATGGCATATCCTAGTGGTCGCTAATCCACCTCAATATCTCAGAACTATTTTCCATCAATGGTTGGTTCAATAGATATAAAAAACCCTAATGGCTATTAAAATTCATTTAGAATACATAGAACATTTTGATTTGTAATTACCATATTACCACGGAGAGAAATATGATTTTCAATTAAGATTTCATTTTCCATAGCATGAAATCGATTATGAATTGATTATTGTTGTTTTGTAATACATCTTACATAAAAAAACCAACAGCTAGTAAGGTTTATGCAATCCAATCCTGAAGTTCAGTCGGTAAGTGGTAGCTACCTAAAGTGCTAATATTGAATTTACCATTTTACCATGTAGATCACTATGTTTTTTTCAAATACACTATATCTATATTATGAATAGATTGATGTTTGTTTGAAACAAACCTTGCATCAAAGGATCTAGCTATGGGTAAAGAAGATGCAATCCTACAAGCAAGGACCATCGGTAAGTTGTAGCCACAAGATAAAATGTTGATTATTTCCATTGGTTAGAATTGATATGAGACCGATTAAAAAATTATTTACATCCCTATAGTTAGCCACAAGAATTAATTTCTTATTTTATATTTGGAGGGCTTGTTATATGAGAAAAACCAATCATCCTCTAGAGAGATGTCATTCAAGTTCAACAAGGATACTATTAATGTGTGAGGTGGCCTGAAATATTTTATAAAGTCATTATCAATAAAATTTGAAATGGGATTCTAGTCAGAAAAACCCACTTCTGTTGATGTTGAAAAGATGAAAAAGACCTTCAATAAAAAATTATTGACTGACTTGAATCCAATACTCACTTGGGGAAAAAATTGCTTATTTCACTAAATTGGGACATATTCCAGTGAATTAAGACTCCGATATTTCAATTATTGGAAGAAATCCATCTCCATTTTTGCGTATATTGGATTCTATTTTTGTCTATATTGGATTCCATTATTACTATTATTGGATTCCATTAGTAACAATATTGGATTCCAATATTGTCATTATTGGATTTATTCTAGTTCCAATTTCACTATTATTGGATTCCAATATCATTATTATTGGATTCCAATTTGGCTAATATTGGATTCCAATAGTGCTATTATTGGATTACAATTTCACCACTATTGTAATCCAATTTATAAATCCCATTTTTTGGATTTTAGTTTCACTATTTTAGGATTTCTATTTTTTTATTATTTGAATCCACCACATAAGACAAATGGATGCTATCTTACATAAGCCTTGTGGCCACTATCTTACATAAACCTCGCAACTATTATCTTTAATGAGCATAATGGTTGCTAACTTACATGATGAAAGTGCATGCTAGGTGAAATCCGTGTAGCATGGTCAAAGTTATGTAATCCTTGCGGCCTCTATGTTACATAAAAGGACGATAAGCCTAGCAACCACTATCTTACATAAGCATATAGGTTGTTAACTTACATAATCCTAGCAGCCACTATCTTACATAATCGTATAGGTTGTTAAATTACATAAGCCTAGTGGCCACTAATTTACACAAGAGTAGAATTGTCTAGGTGAAATAATCCTAGTGGCTAGAAAGTTACACCAGCCTACTGGTAACAAGTTTCATAAGCCTACCCACCACTAAGCTACATAAGCCTAGCTTCTGCTAAGTTACATAAGCCTAGGCACCATAAAGTTACATTAACCTAGGGGTTAAATTTGACGGCCATTTATGCCTATCAAACAATTTTTAGATGATGGTAATTTTACAATATTGACCTTTAAAAAATACAAAACAATAGTTATTGAAATACTTCAAATTTCTATTTATTTAATATTTTATGTATATTATATACTGATATAATTTTTATATAAATCTATATAAAAAAGACTGATATTGTAAATATGCAAGTTGCGTGTGATAAAGTCAACTACTTTTATGCTTTTACATTCTGTAAATCGTAAAGAACAACAAAGAGTTAATAATTACATTAAACAAGTTGTTTTTAGGAAATGGATTTGAAAATGTATTTCCATAGGCAATCAATCCTTCCATAAAATTACATTGAAAATTACATAAGAATTGATCCCTTGCAAGGGTATTAATTATTGTTCTTGAATTTGTGCAAGGTATTTTTGGATAGATTCATGACCCCGATTTTGTATTTTAATTTGAACTCCTTTCCATGTTTTTCTTGGACTCCATGCTCAGATGATGCTGTCTATATCAATATTTGATATGTCCCTTGATTTTTTCCACCATTGCTTTTTCAACAAGCATTCCTTGTACCTTTTATTTTTGTATTTCCTTTTCCTGTGGGTTCCCATTAGTGTACCCTTATCTTTTGAGTGTTTGTGTGAGCATCATGTATTAGTTTTATTTCTTCCTTACCCATCCATATAGGTACATTATCATCAGTCAGTTTTACTAGTATCATCTACCCAACATTCACATCCACTATTGGGTTGAATTCCTTTCGAAGTCTATCACAAATAGGTCCAACATATATATCCTTATTTGGAAGGACATTTAGAAAATAGTAGCTATCCATGTTAAGATGTGACATACCCACTATCTAATCATACATTGCACTATCCTAATTTTTTTTGGCCAAAAACAATCTCTTCTCGTCATGTTACAATTGACAAAGGGATTCTCTAGGGCACGTAGAATTTTTTTCCAATATGCAATATTTGGAACATAGTATGCTTCTCCACCATCTGTTGAACTCTTTTCCCAGTGTGTGATGTATTCCTGAATGCCTCTCTACATGTTTGCCATCTCTTTGGGTTCTTTGAAGGGTGCCAATGGAGGATCCCCTTCAGGTAAGAAAGGTTTCACATCCATTATTTTCATGATCTCAATTGAGTGTGACCAAACAGACTCCAAGATTGATGCTTTGAACTCCATGATGGGCTTGTTTTCGTTGACATAGAATTTAAACATATTGGTTTGTTGATACCCACAATATTGTGGTTATCATCTAGGAAGTGTTGTTCCACAAAGGCCTTAAAGTCGTAGAATTCCTTAATAAGGTACAAAGTGAATGTGTTTGACTGCTCTTGGCATGTTTTGTAAGTGTTCATTATTTGTGGAAAATAGAATGTCTCCAATTTGCACAATGTTGTTGATAATCAACCGAATGTCCCATCTATGTCTTCATGTGTGTGACCCATTGGAAGGAAACTCACATAAACTGTGTTGAAAACCCTTCTAGCTGTCAGCATGGATGCAAACACAAACAATGTGCAATTTTTGTTGTCACTTGCAACATTATCTAGTTGCAAGTAGAGAGTTGGTGGTTATTTTCTAAATGAACTTGAACAGATGCTTACAGTATTAGTTGTATGAGAACCCTCATTTTTCTACTTGTATTCCTTACACTTTTCATATGCATCATTTTGCAAGAGTGCATCATGTAATGGGTGTTTTGACATCCCACTACTATATAACAAATCACCATACTGATATGTAAGTGGTTCTTCTAGCTTCCTGATACATAGTGCCAATGATGTTACTGTGAAGTTTTCTCCTCGATCAACAAAAGGGAGACTAAAGTGCCAAAAACCCCCCATGTTGTGCCCATGTTCTAGCATACCAATCAAGGTGACGGGGAGATTAATAACATTGCTTATTGGTTTTTCTTTTTTTCCCAACCTTGGTATTGTAGTTTTCATCTTGTCCTTTTTTTCATGCACATTGCTCAAATAGCTATTAGGATTTTGCTATGATTGCACTCTACGTGCATAGTAAGTTACACGAAAACTTTGAATGTAATCATTGTTCCATTTTTGGAATTGATCTATTTGTACGAGTGTTTCTGGACATGAGGTCATTGTACTTTATTGTTAATTTGTGTGCACTCGTCACATTTGGAGAAGAATTTATTCTTGGTGATTGAAACATGGGAGAAATGTTCTTTCCATATTTTTCTGAGATTTGACTGTGATGTTTGAGGAAGGCCCAATAGTGAAAGGCCCTCGTTACAATTTTGTAGTATGTAAGAAAAACTATAACATGTAGGGAACAGTCTCATTGTTACTTTAGTACCATCTTTTCACACTGAACGAGACATGTGTGGGGATATATCAAAATCCTTCTCCACCATTTTGGATATCAATACAATAGTTGCAACAATGTTTGGAATTTGTTTTTTTTTCATGTATTTCCATTTACTTCCCTCCTCTCACCATTAATCCAAGATTGTTTGTATCTGTAATAGGTGATTTTCATGATTCCATGACATTTGTACCATGCATTCTGACATACATCCCTTCCACATAACTTCAATTTATCTATACTATGTTCTGAAGTTTGACCTTGATCACAACTGATAGCATTTGTGGTGAATGTATTAAGTACAAAGTTTTTTATGGTAGGTTCATTCATATCTAGAGTTAAATTCCAACTATGATTGAAAGCACTTAGAGATAGATTGGAGAGACATCCTTCCTTGCAGCAAGGTTTTTTCTCAACTTCAGACAAAAATTCTTCTCTTGATTTTTCATCATTTTCCATTTCCTTTGATGTACTAGATGGAGTAGAATTTACCTTTTGGCATTTACAGGTATTGTAAGGTCTTTTTATCAATTTCTCATTACTACTACATATGGAGGATTCATATGAATTTGGGTATACCAATTGAGGAAATGGATATTCAAATGCACTCCACATTTCTACCAACAAATTTTCTTAAATTTGTTTTATCCTTACTTCCATAACGAAACCATCTTGATGGGCCAACTGGCTGGCAGGCCATTGGATGAGAGATCCTTCTGATATGGAGCAACCCTTGCAAAAAGGAGTAATTAATTTATCAACATGCACCCCAAATGTATTACCATCTAATTTTTTAAAGTGCACCATGTCTCCTTCATAGACATTTGTAATTGTTGCTTCTACCAAAAAATTAGTGTTCTTTTGAACAAAAATGTATCAACTTGGCATTAACCCCCTTGAACTTCAAATTGAAGTCATTGTTTGATGTGGTGGTTGTTTCTTGGAGTTCATAATTTCCATTCACATGAAGTGTAGTTCTTGTTTCTAGATAAACTAAGTTTTTGATTGGCCAGGAAACTTCATTGTTGCGTTGTAGACTTGGATAGCAATCATTGCATGTAGTTATAATATTCTCCACAAAACACCAAAGTGTGTGGGTCCCAACACCACTCTCAAAATCACATGTTGTTCTTGTACCAGGGATATAAACCATTTAGCTATGTCACCTTATTTCTAAGGACACTTATGTTTTAGCACCATGTAGGTTGTAGCAAATTCATCCCTATCTTTAGGAGTTGTGAAACAATGGCTATCACTGGTAGAATTCAAACCCTCATCCTCATTAAATGTATCCTCTAAGTCACTGCTCATGATGTTTTGAATGCCATCACCCCCACATGTGAAACATTTGAAATCACATGCTTAATCATTTGCTTCCTTTCCCATGGGATAAAGTATCCCTTGTTTTCAATTTCTGTCAGGGTTTCATAATCATCAATTGTGTATGGTAGTCTCTCTCTGCCATTGAATACAATACTTATTGTGACAACAAATAAGCTAGACCCCATGTCTCTACAATGGAGTGTATCTTTGGATGGATAAACTAGTCCCTCCGCAACTTTCACACCTTTGGATAGTAAATCCACATGTGCTCCTTCAAAAATAGAGTTCATTTTCAACTGTATCCACAAATAAAAAGAGAAAATTAGTACAAATAACACTTAAATCTTTAACATTAATATGGAGAATTGAAATCACAATAAGAAAATAAAAATATACATCTTATATGAACATATTTAAAACCTCATTTAATCCAAATCTTTAAACATATAACAAATTATTTTACACCCTTTAGATCCCGTTGTTGTGTGTATAATTTTATCCATAAACCACATAGTGTAGGGGAAATATTAAGATTTTTATAATGCACACATTTTATTTTGTGCATTTAAATTTTGTTGAAAAAGTATTTATAAGGGAATAAGAATAGGTACTTTTTAGTACAAAGAAAATTAATATTGACCCTTGCTTTTGAATGAAATCACCTTTTCAGGAAAATTGATGTGTCACCTTTTTATTGGTTGCTTTGTACATGTGACTTGATTTTACTCTACCTTTTTTCTTGTCTTATTGGCTACCTTTTTTATAAATTCTTAGTATACAATTTATAAATGTTGACTTCTATTTTTACAACTAGTGGTACTATACTACACATTGCCACTCATATTCATTGGATTCTTTCCCTTATGGCTTTCAATAGTTGTATAGCCTAATAGCCGTTGTGACGTAATTATTTTTTTTACACACTAAAATTCAAATATTGACTAGAATGGGAGGCCAAAAGTTGGTGATCACACTTCAATGTGCAAGCGAGTGCAATTCCAAGTTTGAAAACTCACACTTGGACATGACAGTGATAGCTGATTGTAGAGCGAGAGAGTCATGGCCTCATACATCTACCAAGTTTGATTCCTCACACAACTAAGTGTGATCCCTCGCACATCAAAGTGAAATCACTCACACTTCAAAGTGTGATCCCTCACACGTTGAAGTGTGATCCCTCACATGTCGAAGTGAAATCCCTCACACGAAAAAGTATGTGCATTTTCAAGATGAAGTGCAGATTTGCACTTGGAATAGCAATCACTCGCATATCGAAGGAAATATTTTCACTTGCCATTCTAGTCAAAAAAATTCTATATCCTAGTGGTCTCTTGGACTTAAATTTAGGGCCATTAATATTGTGTCGAAGTAAATCGTTCATGTATTTAATTCTCTAATTGTATAGCTATGCTTATTTTATGGTATAGAGTTCAAGTTTTAGTCTTTATTTGATTAACGATGGTGGTATATGCTTTGATTCAATTATGTGTATTAATTATTTCTAAGATTTTTATATCCTACGTAATCTTTTAACAATATAAGTTTATTTTTAATAATTTAGACTTTATTTGATTAACGATGGTGGTATATGCTTTGATTCAATTATGTGTATTAATTGTTTCTAAGATTTTTATATCTTTCTTTTAAATAATTGTATATAATATTGAGTAGAAGTAACACATGCTATGTAGTTTTTTATTAATAATTCTCAATATT
Organism: Taxus chinensis; assembly: GCA_019776745.2. Classification (NCBI taxonomy): domain Eukaryota; kingdom Viridiplantae; phylum Streptophyta; class Pinopsida; order Cupressales; family Taxaceae; genus Taxus; species Taxus chinensis. The sequence continues at coordinate 350,569,151 of CM034147.1, read as the reverse complement.
AAAGACTTAATTTCAATTAAATTTTGAAATTAAGTCTCAAACAATGTTGAATTGTAGTTTTCATACATTAAAAATTATGTTATAAAAATGTTACCTTAATTTTAGATCGTGTTTCCGTGTGTATAATTTTATCCATAAACCTCATAGTGTAGGGGAAAGATTAAGATTTTTATAATACAATAACAATTACACTTTTTTGTAAGGTCAAATGTTACATAATTAATATTGCGCTTCCCTAAACATTAAATGGCCATTAAACCGTGTAATGTAAAATCCGCCACTTGAGAGTATGTTTTTATTTTTTTGTATTGCATTTAATATTAAGTGGTACAATATTAAATTTTAATCCACACAAACTCTGCTAACGTCTGTATTTAATGCAATAAAATGGAAAACTGTATACTCATTTTCGAAGGTGACCACACCAAAACAAGGAGCACATACACAAATGGGGGAAGAACAAAGTTACAGAAAATTAAAAGAGGTAAAGCATTGTTATTTTATTTTGAATAATTTCAGTTTATACACCCATTTCACAGTGATTATAAATATTGCATTTGTTAGTAGGTAATTAACCAATTTTCAATGGTTCTCCACATGTTTTGATTATGTGATTTTACAGAGTGCAAGACCCCTTGTATATTTATTTTTAGAAAATGGAAAATGAAAAAAAGTTTAGATAAAAGATGGAGTACGCAAATTGTTTCATTTGTGATTGTTTATAGTAACTAATAAATTTGCAGGACATGGAAATATCACCATTTTCCTTGTTTTCACATTTCAAATCACAAGTTTTCAAATCAAATCCAAGAAACTATGCAGAAAATATGGTTTTTTCAACACAGCTAAGCAATTGTTGTGTAAAAGACTTCTGCGTGTAAAACTTAGATGGAAATAGTGTCTCAAATTTGTAAGAGAATACAAGTGGCACACAGAATTGGGTCCTTGCATTCCATATTCACAAATCGATCTAAATTCTCCATATATTGTTGATGATGTTGATGATTCAAAATTAGAAGAAATATTTTCAATAACCCATGCATATGAAAGAGATAGAAATAAAGAGGAGTTGATGAAAGAATACAAAGAAGAGTTGTGGTCAACATTTGATGTGAAAACATTTATTTCAAAATACGAAGAGGTGTATGAACATTTAAACCGTGGATATATCAGCAAGAAACATTGGGATAATATAGCAGATGCTTTGAATGAAGTTTGTGGAAAAACATTCACTGGGAAGCAATGCAAATACAAGATGAACAAGTTGAAGAAAACCCTCAAGAAGGAGAAAAAATTGGAAAACACAACATTGGACCAACACAGTCAACATGGAATTTTTATGAAGATATAGATCACATTACATAGAAAACACATAAGGTTATTGATTTTAATGGAAAAGAGAGGGTTAATACAACCACTTATACTTCTGAAAAAGAAATGAGAGGGAAATAAAAAATCCCTTCTATCAACATTGAAAATTGGGAAGAAGCAAATATAGAAACCCCTTTGAATAAAAATGGAATTCAGAGAAAAGATGTGAAGAGAAAAATAAACTCTTATGGAAAATTGAAAGAATTAATTGAAAATACCATGCATATATTCAGTCAGACATTGAAATAAATTGAGTAGGGAAGGCTTCAACTAGAGTGTGAAAGAATGGAACAAGAGAGAAAGATAATGGAGAAAATATTAGATGTACAACTTCAAGTCGCAAGTCTTTTTACCCAGGTAAATTACATTTTTTAACCAAAGTAATATAGTATTGCATCATTCATTCCATCTTAAAAGAAAAAATATCATGCATTGGAGCTAGCTAATACTTCTCTATTTTGCATTCTTCCTTTTAATTCCAAAACAATGCCAACTATCAACATCATGGGCACCACCAAGATCATTGACACACACATTTGAAGATATTGTTTTTGTAACAAAACAATTTAAAAATGATGTTGGTAAACATGTATATTTTTGTTGAGGACAATATGATAATTCAATATGTGAGACATCAATTGAACCACATATCACTGGTAGTATAGTCAAAGTATGGAATACTTATAAACTCTCTATGTAATTTATAGATGATAATATTATCAATGAGCATGGTGTTCTTTTGTTGATAATGTTGATAATTTTGATATTATGTGTGCGTGGAATATATGGTTAATATTTATGAGTTTCATTAAACTGAATAATGTAAAGTTCGTGTGATATTTGAAATATGATAATTTAGTATCTGAGACATTAATTGAACCACATATCATTTGTAGGATAGTCAAAGTATGGAATACTTATATACTCACTATGTAATTTAAAGATGATAAAATTGGCATTGAGCATGTTGTTATTTTGATGATATTGTTGTTGATATTGATAATTTTTGTGTGTGGCATATATGGCTAATATAGTGATTCCCCTAAAATTAATTAGCCATTATCTAAAAAAAGTAAAGTTCACATGATATTTGAAATATGTGTGCCATTTGATAGCCATTAATTAGCCATTAAATATAAATAAAATTAATGGTAGCCACGTGTCTTTTGTAATTCGTGCACCAAAGAAAGTGGCAGTTGGAAGTGTTTGTTCCATATAATTATAGATTTTCATTCATTAGTATATTTCAAGGACACTTAAATTTGTGAAGCTTCATGCAAGAACATTAGCATAAGGGAAAAAATCCATAAGCATAATAATTCATTAGAAAATCATATCACAGTTTGATTGCCAAAATTCGGAGCATGGTTTTTTTTCATGAAGGTGTCAAAAATCGATATGCATTCTCACCTTTGCTCCTTCCAAAATTTTAAAATTCTATGTATGTAGAATATTATGTAGCCTTTTCAACGAAACCCTATTTTCTCTGCTTTTAGTAGTCAAATATGTCTATTCTTTAACACTCTTTAACAAACACTTCTCAACTGATAGGGTTTGACATCGTTTTTTCATTCTTTTTGCTAATCCCTAAATGATTTGCTAAATATGCGTGTGTCGCGCTTATGAGTAGTGTAAAACATGTTATATGTATTTTTCCGCAAGAGGACTGAGAAATGATTCGTAAAATACATGAGATGGACATCAATGATTACTGGAAGTGAAAAAAATGGGTGTTGTTGAAAAGGCTAAGGAAAATAGATTTTTCTCAATTAGGGTTGTTAATTGTTTAGGGATTTTAGATCGTTAATGGCTGGTTTCTATAAACATGTTGATTTAAATTAAATTGTAGTAATGAAATAATGATAGTAAATTCCAATAGATGAAATAGTAATAGTAACACAAATAATTGTTTGATTGTTTATAGTAATTGTTTGATTACATAAGGAAATTGTTGGAAATAAAAAAATTTAAAAACATATATGTGACTGCTAAAGTGAAAATGCAAAGAATTCCGTCTATGTAGGTTCCTCTTTGAAAATGAGTGAATTGGGGAATTATAAAACCTACTATTTGAGAATCTAGGCTAAACAAGATTTTGAATAATGTTTCACTTAATTGATAGTTATGGAAAGACATATACAACATTTAGAGATTAAAATTATAGGCTCTGGTTGTTTTAGTTAAATTAGCTAATGATATATCAACAGTAAAAATTATAAGATGTCATGGCTTTTCTTTCTTAATGTGACAATAAGCATATGGAAATAGGGAGATGTGATATCATGAAAAAATATGAGGTTTAATAACAAGGGAGATTATACATAGGGGTTGGAGTCCATATTTTCATACTAGCACTACAAAGAGTGTGTTCATTAAATTTATTAGAATTATACCATGGCCTTTGAGACTTCATTTAATAACTAATTATAGATCGTTATCTCTTTTGAGATTTCATGTATAGTTAAAATGTGGAATTTTAATCTTCCTTTCAATACTTATAGTAAATAGTATGAGAACTAGTTAAGGTTTAATCCCTCATGAGGGTATCTAGTGCAACACTTGGCTCAAACAAATTCATGGAACAAACTAATGAGAGCTAAGCAATGTGTGACCCCTGAAGAAAACATGTAATGCAACTCTTTTCTCAGTTAAATAATAGATATCCAGTGAATGATGCCTTGTGAACACTAAGTTTAAAATATTTTGTCGATGCTATCATAATGACTGCTAATATTTTAAATATTTTGTTATGGCTGACCTTAGAGATGGCTAGGAACATAATTTCATATGTGTTGACTACTTGTTGTGATATTTAATGACCTAGGAGATTATACAACTATAATTAATTAAAGAGACATCCATTGAATGGTGTTTTACTAACACTAAGCTCAAAATATTTTATCTAGGTAGATGTTATTGACCAATAATATTTATATAGTTTCTTATTAATGCATTAGTATTTTTCTTATTAATGATGCCTAGCAACCACAAAGCTATAGGTATATCCTTGTGGATGATCGTAGTAATAGGAAGGATAAGAAGCACATATTTATTTGATAATGATTCCTACACAACGTTAAGCTCCAAAATTTTGTTGCGGTTGACCCTAGCGGCCGCTAGGATAAGAAATAATTATGTATGTACACTTCAGTAGTGATTAGATTAGCATTTATTTTCATTTCAATCATTTTTGTGCTTTGAAATAAGCCTAGATACGAAGAAGGTTTTAATAGGTTGTTGTGGCTAAACATGGCAACCGCTAAGATCAACACTACATATATCTTGACCCCCCACCAATTCAAAGAATGTAGAAATTTTTCTCATTCTAATAATAGTTATCTTATGAAAAAAATCCTAGATACGGCCAATCTCTAAATATTTAATTATTGATCAACTTAGCGACCGCTAGGATTTGAACTACGTAAGACTTGAAGCCTCAAGAGTGCTTGTATTAATAGAACTTGCTCATTGCATTAATATTTTTTACTGGAGTGACGCCTAGCAAATGCCATGGTTAAAAAAACTTATATATTGACCCCTCAGTGGTGCTTGTACAATAGTGCTTTGGTCATTCCATTAATAGTAAGTATGTGAATGATGTCTAGCAAAAAGACGTATCCATGATCCTGTAACAAACTAATTAGACATAACTAAATGTTGATCCCTTATGTATACATGTAATATAATAATTTTCTTAAGTCAATGATAGATGTCCATTAAATGGTGTTTTGCTAACCCTAATCTATAAGTATTTTGTCAAGGTGGATGTTATTGACCGTTAAGCTTTATATTTTTTTTTATTAATGCATTAGTAGTTTTCCTGTTAATGATACCTAGTGACCGCTAAGCTATATGTATATCATTACGGCCGATCATAGTAAAAACTATGATAAGTAGTACATATTTATTTTTTTGTGGTTCTTATAAACTGTTAATCTCTAAAAAATATGTTTTGGCTAACCCTAACTATCACTATGATTAGAAATACTTGTGTCTATACCCCTCAGTAGTACAAGGATTAGTGTTCTATTGATACAATCAATCTCTAAATATTTTTTTGTGGTTGAACATGGCCATCACTAGGATATGAACTATGTAAGTCCTGAAGCCTCAAGATTTATTTTATTGACAGACATAGATCAGACTTAGATCTACACAATGTGGATGGTTTTCATACAATGGATCATCCTTCCAAATATGTTGCGTGTGAATTGTCAAGAACAATTTTGCATAGTTTCTTAACTTAGCAATCCACAATTGAATAGATAGGGATTATAATGGAAAATGTTAATGATAGGAGCATAATGGATTCTAAGCTAGACTAGTAATGGATTTTAGTGGTTGCTAATAATTTTCTTTAATACAAAGAGAAAGTATTGATCCCTATCGATGGAAAGTAGTGCACCAATTGGCTCCTGTACGACAGAAAATCAGCACGTGACCTTCTTCACACCCAACCTCTTGAGGTCGTGTTGAGACAACCAGTGTAGAATGCATGTGAATGTGATTGTAGTGATGGGGATCAAGCTAATTGGTAAATCTTATATCTTCAACACGTAATATCGAGATCTGTGAGTTTAAGGAAAAGAATTCTCTCCTAACTTGGAGTGGTGTGATAGCTCGATCTGCTATAATAGTTACTCAGAGACTCCAATCAATGTTGAGCTCTATCAAGATTTTATTTGTTTCTTGTTGAACACATGGAAAATTACCTACAGACGCCCCATATGGATTTCTAGACAAGGTCATGGAAATAAGAACGAGAGACGTGGTGGATCCACAGGGATTTATGGGTGATTTTATAGTCTAGTCTAAAAAATCTTAGCCTAATCGGCTGTTATGTTCAGTAAGGAAAGTTGTGCAATAATGTTTGGTGGAAGTGGTGAAGATCTAAATACTAATGTACACAAAATAGTGTCAATGTCTAACTAGTTAGCAGGCACATTGGGTTGTGGGACTTGAGGATCACAACCAAAGACACGTGGAGGCTGTGGCCCTTGTATGGTCATGCGAGTAAACAAACCCTGTTGTCAGGAGTAGTTCAATAATCGTAGGCTTGGTTAGCAATGATGTTTAGTGTATTTAGTTCTATTTTATCAACAAAATTTGTAGGTGTGCATAAGACTATCAAATGTAAACTTGTATCAACATTAATTATCAATTCCAGCCCATTGGGTTGTGGGACCAAGGGATCACAACTGTACATCTTTTCTTGTTGTGGATCGTTGATGGTCATACGGAATGAAATGAAACTTATTTAATAAGAAAAATAATTACTGAAGGAAATCTAATCTATGTTTTTGGAGTTTTCAGAATATATCGGATCAAAGCAATAAAAGCAAACTAATATATCAAGGGAAATATTTTTGATCTTTTCTAGTTTTTAAGTAATGCATTCTAATCTAATAAATAAACTAAAGACAAGTAATTAGCTAGATGTAGCTAGTTACTTATGCGAAATGTGAATCTAATCTAAAATAAATAACCTAATCCAATCAAAACCCTTCACATCTTACCTCAGAGGTGAAGAACAAATCATGACCATGAAAGGGCTATTGTTCCCCACAACTTCCATGGTAATGTTAAAGAGTAAACTTTCTAATGATTTGACCTACTTGTGATGACCTAACATATTGAAATGAACAATTTTACTACTCTATTTGATATGTAATTGAAACTAGTGATTTGAAATTGACAATTCAAAAAATAAAGCAAAACAAAACACAATTCCAACTTGAATAAGTAAGAGCTTTGGAAAATATGGTTGTATTTGTATATGTCCCCTCAGTTTGTTCCTTTCTTTCTCTGAGTGTTTTGTATCACCGTTTTCTTTATGGATTTGATGAAATAGATAAGGGTATGGGCCAAGGAGGAATACCTGTTGTGATGGTTGGTTTAAAGTTCGTTGCACATGTTCTGACTTCTTGATCCAATGCTGATTATGAGAGATTCCTTTTGGCTAGGAGGAACTACCTGAAATACAAAACAAGACCACAAAAGAGAGTTAAATAGTATATGACAATGGACTACCTAGTGTATGCTAGATCCGAGAAGTTTGATACTTCCTAGAAGGCTGTCAATCCACTGTTTATAAATCAATATAAAATAAATTAAACATGTAAATAAAAGAATCTAGTAGTATCGTTATGATTTGGGTGCCTCTAAAAACTATTAGGGGTGATCCGATTAAATACTAAGGTGTTATTTAGGTAAAGGTTTCATGTTAGGTTGTGGGTAAGGCAGGTGGTTTGTGGGTCACAAACAGGGTCTTGGTAAAGTTAGGTAAGGTGTTTGGGTTGTTTTAGGTGGGGTAGGTTGGTTACTCATCTGAAGCATTTTTATCGGACACAGAGACTGACGTTGGTCAGGGTGTCTGATGTCGGTTTAGGTATGATTGATACCGGTTTAGGGTGACTGATATCAATCACTATGGAAAATGGAAGGGAGTCATGTGGAGGGTGTTTAGGCTCTCTTTTGTCTTGGAACAAAGATTTGGAAAGGTCTCTATGGGGAGGGTTAGGTGATAGGTCCAAGATAGGTGTGGTAAGGTTTTGAGTGAGGTTTGGGGTAGGCTAAGGTTTGAGTTGTTAGGTTGGGTTGTGTTATCCAAATAAATTTCCTAGTTATTTTGGTAACTTATATACACATTCTAGCTCTCAGTCACTCATTGCAAGGTTTTGCACACTTAAGATTACTTGGCATATTTCCTTGGTCACAGTTTCCCTGCACACCCCTTTCCTTAATCTCCTTCCACTTTCCCCTTGTACCCACCTTCTACGCATTATCCTTCTTCCTAATCAAATTCTTCCCTTCCCATACACCACAATCATTTCTTTGTAATGGTCATGCCTTGACCATGCATTATCTACACACAAGTTTTCCTCTTTTCCCCGCACGTGTCACGTGCATGTTCCTTTATGCCTTCCTCTGTTTTCTTCCACACGTTCTTCCTTCGCACCCTTCTGTGTCAAGACATCTTCTGTAATGCTTAAGTGTGCCATGTGTAACCATTCAAGATGTGCCAACAAGGTGTCAAATCCTTACAATAAATCAGTAGGTGACACATGGTAGAAAAGACAAAACAGCTGCACATTAGGCCAGCTTTTCATCCAATCCACACACGCCATATGTCTTTCATGCACTAAGGACTCTGAAATCTTATGACAGACATATCATCTACTACAAATCTCTGATTGATGCGTGCCTAGACTTGTCAGAGATCTGATGACATCAGCTATAGTGCTAGATATTCAAATTTAAATTTTTGGTGGATCTGGTAGGCGAGAAATGGGAAAACGTCTCTCTAAGAATTAATGAGAAGATCCATTTTCTCCAACCTCACGATTTGATATTATTTTCCCTCCTTCCTTCTTCAACATGCAAAATAGGCTTGGGGAAGTGCATCTAATAGATTTCTAGGTGGATTTGCAGGCATTAAATGCCTCTTATTAGTGGTTGTATTTCAAAATCATATTTTCCCTCCTCTCTTCTCTTCTTATTCCACAAATTATCTATAAATGTAAGATCAAGGCTCATTTATTATGTTGGACACTCTGGATCCTTACACATTCTGCTAAGGACTTCATATTTTCTATATTTTGAGTTGTAGAACTCTAGATCTAGCTCTCACATGTGGATATTGGTATCCTTCATCATTATAATGGTTCTGTGCATTTCTGGAAGTAATAGAAGCATTGTTTTGTGACTATTCTCTATCCTAATGTGTTTACATTCCTTCTTCTTTCCTTTTCTTTTGTGTTGTGTGTTGTTTGTGCTATTTCAGGTCCCTGCAGTTCCATATTTAGTTGTGTTCCATGAGAATGATATGTGAATACATGTTTTGATGTGCTACTCATGCCTAGCCTCCTTTCATGCATTTGCTTTCTTTCTCACTCTAAATAAATAGTGTTCATCCCTATTTTTTGGTGCTATCACCCTTTTAGTGTAGTTTCCTTTCATGTTATCCTTTTATCCCTGGTCTCTTGGCATCATTAGCTCAATTTTCCCTTCTAACATTAAGAGTAGAAGTAGTAGAAATAGATAGAGGAATTGACCTTCTCCGGAGATTTGTCCCAAGCGCACAAGGTCCCACAACTTGGGGATGGTTCCATTATGGTCTCAGACACCTCAGCCCTTCCGAGATCCGAGACACGGGTGCACATTTGAGCAACCAACAGTTTCTGGCATGCTCAGTGGGACCATCATTGAAAGCTCAAATTTCATATCTCTAAGTCTTGGTATGTGGACTTAGTGTTTTATGCCTTTGGAGGCTCATTCCAACACATCTGGAGACTCCCAATATTTTAAGATCTTTGTTTCAGTAGCCCTAAGCACCTTTCATGAGAAGAGGGCACACAAGAAGAAGTTCAGAAGATAAATATTCTTTTGAGTACCTTCACCTATCCCTAAGAATATCTTGTTCTAGAAAATCTGCATGCACATTCCCAACTCTTGCGCATCGCACCTATTCAAATTCTCCTCAAAAAGGACATCCTGCACACCTTGTAATGGTGCATCAACAACCTCCTCCACTGAGGAAATTTACAAACTTTGCTGGAGGGATTCCCTTTCTTCTGGTTGTGCAACATGATATGCCAAATGGTGTGCTTAAGAGTATTCCATACTTTACTGGTGAGAATCAAGTCACCCCTCAGGAGCATATCCAGGATATAACAAACGTGTGTTCACTCTATTTGATCACACATGATGATGTAGCAGTCAGGATACTTGCAGCCTTTTTTAAAGGTAAAACACTTTAATGGTACCGAGGCTTGAGACTTGGATCTATCACAACCTAGGACGAGATGGGAATAGATCTTTCTAATTACTTTGAAGATAAGTTAGACCACCTATCTTCAATGGAGCAACTACCGATAACAAGGAGGGAACCCAGTGAGCAGATGATTGATTTCAACATTAGATTTCAAAAGACTTGGGACATAATCCCTCTTGTGGTATGGCCTACAACCCAACATACTTTCCTGTATTATTTGAAGGTGCTCAATAGTGATATTTCAGTTATGATCCAATCTATGAGAGGTAGGAATCTACCAGCTGCTTATAGTATTGCAGTAAGGGCAGAAAATAATCTTATTTAGGTCGATAAGTTAGCTCCTAGACCACCTAGGCCCATATTCCTAGAAATATCACAAGCTCCCTAGCCTTCTGTGGCCCCTATTCTTGTTCCTAAGAAAAGCACGCAACCAGTTGCCTCAACGTCCTACTCTCCGATGTAGTAGAAGGAAGATGAATAATTGAAGGAACTGATTAGAAATTTATCAAACAAAGTCATATCACTGGAAAAGCAACAGGAACAAGCCTATAGAGGAAATTCTAATCAGGATCATGGCTAAAGTAATCAGCCTTGGTAGAATCAATACATAAATTAAAGATATGCACCCAACTAGCAGAATGATAGATGGAAGCCCAATGCACATCTACCCGCAAGTTGTTTCTCCCGTGCTTACTCTTCTAGCACCCAGTGCGACTCGGGTGCTTGTTCCTGCTTAGAAAAATTTGGCACAAGAGTCATAATGGTGCTTCACTTGCAACATGCCTCATAGTTAATATCATTATGCCAATGCTATGTGTGCCTAAGACTTCATGATCTAAAATGATTCAGGCTATGAGCCCTCAACAAGTGCCTCTGAAGCAGATAACAAAGGAATACTAGAAGCTCCTCTAGAAATTTTTTTTATGTTCTTTAGTGTGGAGGACTTCTATGCAATCAACCAAGCTGTAGAATATACAAATAGACCACACGCCCAAGTTGCGGACAACATAAGATACAAGAAAAGAATGTTAGAATTAGGTGTGAAGGGCCCACTCCCAGTATCACAAGAAAATACTTAGAAGTAGAAAGATACATCCAAGGAATCTTACAGTAAAAGCACTAAAGTCCCTATGCAGAGGAGGTCCCACACAAAGCTCCTTCTGAAGCAACTCGCGCCCCTCCTTTGGTAGGTCAAGCCTCTATCTCTAGCTAAAGTTTAGGCTTCTGCACATGAGTAGTCAAGAAGGGATGTTGTTCCCCAAATGCATAAGACAAGGGGTCTTACATTTAGCATTGTTGACCAGATGAAGAGAAAAAACATAAATGTCACAATGTGGGATGCCCTAACCATTCCATCTTAGTGGGATCTATTGTATGAAGCTCTGGCACAACTCTTGTGTGTTGATCTAGCTATGTAGAAGCCACACACTTCTATCATTGTCTGTTTAGAAGAGGAGAAAAAAAGAAGTAAAGTTGTTAAAACCCCACCCTTCTATATGTCCTTGATCATAGGTAAACACCTAGTGCATAATTACATGATTGACTCAGGTGTTAGTACTTCTGTTATTCCTAAGAAAATAGCTAATGTTTTAGGTATGAAATATAGACCTCTGTCCAAATGAGTCCTGTAACTTGATGGTTCAACTGTCACCACCTTGGGAGTCATCAAGGATCTTGAATTAACCCTCCATGCATGTCCAAGCCTAACCATTACTCAAGATGTGTCAATCATTGACCTACCTCCTTTGTTTTCCCTATGTCTATCAAGAGAATTTACCGCTAAAGTGGGTGGTTACTTGTCTTCTGATTGGTATCATATGTTACTCAAGACAAGGTATGGTACCCGGTTTACCATAAAAGCTGAGCCTATATTTTCCTATCATGTAGAGTCATATGTCCCATCCCCTCTCCAAGCCATCTATTTAATCCAAGAAGAACAAGCTTTAGTTCTTGAAGAGCAATCTATTCCACCCTCTATTCCTAACCTAGTACTTGATGAATGGATAGAGAGGCACCATAAATTTGATCCATATGCTGAAGAACTGGAAGCTTATGAAACTAGGCTTGGTACTTACTACATTCAAGGGAAATAAAGCTAAGCAAGGTCTATGGAAGTTGTAGGTTGATGGATCCAGAAGCAGAAATGGCGCGAGAGTAGGAGTGGTTCTCATTTCTCCTAAGGATGAGACATTCTTCTTCATACACAGGTTGAAGTTTACATGTTCCAACAATGTGGTAGAATATGAGGTGCTGGTCTATTGATTGTTGAAAAGAAGAAAATTAAGGCGTTGCAGATCTTTGGGGACACAAAATTGGTTATCCACTAGGTTACCAAAAAATTCCAGACAAAGAATAAGATTTTCAAAGCTTATAAGCATAGAATTTGGGACATCCTTGAGAGATTTGATGCTCTAAATCTATAGGTGGTGCCACACAAAATAAACAAGGAAGCTGATCAAATGGTCGCATTCAGTTCACAATTCTCTCCTACAGAGGGCTTTGTCAAAGGAAATACCCAACACATTAAGATGGTGATCAGACCATCCATTCTAGACAACAATACCAGTTGGTAAGTGTTTAATAGTGACATGCAGATCATCTAGTTTATCCAGAATGAAGCTGAGTTCTCATCAAGCATGCAAGTTGACTTGCATGATAGCTATGGTGACCAAGTGATACAACTAAAGAAAAACAACTTACCTAAAGGGATGGTCACCTTAGAGAATATGTTTAGCTATGATGATGAGTTTAATGGTGAGGAAAAGCACATGCGCACCGTGTAAGAAGACTGCTTCCAAGTCACTATTGTGCATGGAAAAGAGTTAATGCTCAGTAAAGCTTGTGCGCATGAAGAGAAACATGCCTTCATCTCTCTGTGTCCAAAATACAGTGATATCTTCTCATGGGAGTATGAAGACCTCAAAGGTTTTGATCCAAGTGTTGCTCAACATTCCATTGACATTGATCTTGGTGTCAATCCCGTCAGAAAGAAGCAGTGACTAGTCAATCCAAAGATAAAGCCCCTCATGAGAAAAGAATTATCAAAAATCATTGAAGAAAAAAATATTTTTCCTATCAAGTTCTCTACCTGGGTCACAAATATGGTTCTATTACGTAATAAGAATGGTGAAATCAAACTCTGTGTTGATTTTAGATATTTGAATAGGGGTTCTCTGAAGGATCATCATCCTTTGCCTTCAATGGAGTAGATTCTACAAACTGTGGCTGGCGTGCAGAGATTCTCCATGCTAGATGGATATTTAGGTTTCAATCAGATCCTAGCCAAGAAAGAGGATCAATTCAAAATGGTGTTTAAAACCAAGTTGGGAACATATGCATATCAAAAAATGCCCTTTTGTCTGTCAAATGCGGGCACCACATTTTAGTACGCCATGGATATTTCCTTCAAATGATACATTAATGAGTTCATCTTGGTTTACCTTGATGATATAATTGTCTTCTCAAAGAAGAGCATGGATCATATGACACACCTGGAGAAATTATTTGAGAGATGTAGAGAATTTGAGGTGTCTCTTAACCCCAAAAAGTGCAATTTGGTGGCATATGGTAAAATTTTGCGCCATGTGGTTTCAAAGGATGGCATTGCAATTGATCCTAAGTGCATTTCAGCCATCCTAGCTCTTTCCCTATCGGCACACAAAAGGGCCCTAAAGTCCTTCCTCGGAAAGATCAATTTTGTTAGGAGTTATATCCCTAACTTTGCAGGATTGGTTCGGCCCATCACCTTGATGCTCAAAAAGGACATAGCCTTCATATGGATAGTAAAAGGAAAGGAAATCTTAAAAAAAATCAAGAAAGAAATTATTTTCGTGCCAACACTCATCCACCCAAACTACTCAAAGGATTTTATCCTTTACACTTATGGTGCTGATACGAGTGTTTTTGTTGTCCTAACACAAGAAAAAAAACAAGGACTGAAATAACCAGTCACTTTCTTCAGCCAGACATTGAAGGATTATGAATTAAGATACAGTCACATGGAGAAGAAGGTCTTCACCATCGTGCGTGTGCCAAAGAAATTCAAAAGTATGCTCACCACCAATCCTATTAAGGATTTAGTCTCCCACTCTTTGGTCAAAGACTTCATCATGGGAGCAGAAATCAGTGAGAAAAGAGCATGATGGGTGACAAAAATCATGGAGTATGATGTGACTATTAAATCCACAAAGCTGGTAAGAGGTAGTGTGCTCTATAGCTAGATTGCTGAGGATGCACAGAATGAACCTGAGGATTCATTATTCCTAGATGAACCTCCCATGCGTAGAACTTGAGTAAAATATAGTCCCTGGCACGCATGAATAGTTGAAGGACATGATCACATTCCTTTCCAAGGGTGTATACCCTCTTGGTTTAAATAAAGAAAAGAGAAGACATCTGAGGTTACAATCTATCCCTTATGTGTTTATTGATGGACTTATCTTCAAAAGAAATCTTGATGGTGTGCTGTTAAGATGTATCAACGACGCACAAACTAAAAAGTGTTAGTAGAATTTCACAATGGATTCTCTAGTGGACACTTCTCTACCAAAACAACAGTGATGAAAATCATAATGGCAAGTATCTTTTGGCCTACCCTATTTGTAGATACACACAGGTGTGTCACAAAATGCAAGGAATGCACTTTCTTTGTAGGAAAGAAAATATTGACAGTGCTTCCCCTTTGGCCAATCTAGGAAGATCAAATTTTTGTGCAATCGGGTCTTGACTTCATAGGAATGATCAATCAGCCTTCAAGTGCTGGACATAAATGGGTGTTGACAGCTATAGATTACTTCACTAGGTGGACAGAAGCTGTCATGCTTAAGGAATTAACCAATTCAGTCATCCTTGACTTTCTCGAAGGTATAGTCATAAGGTTTGGAGTTCCTCAAACCATTATATTTGATAATGAAAAATCCTTCCTTAGTATTAAAATAACTGATTGGGCTCTAAGTCTAGGAATTTACCTGAAGAATTCTTCCAACTATTACCCTTAGGGCAATGATCTGACAGAATCAACAAACAAGAACCTGGTCAGAATCATGAAGTGCACAATGAACATCAACAAAAAATAGTGGTATACAAAGGTCCCGTGCACACTCTAGGAAGATAGAATCATAGTTAAAAAGGCAATAGGAACTTCACCTTACAAGATTTTCTATGGTAAGGAGGATACCCTTCCTTTGACACTATAGTTAAACTCATTAGCGCTTGCCCAATAGTTGGAATTTGAAGGTGTGGACCAGAGAGAAATCAAAATGGAAGAGCTGGTTAATCTTGAAGAGTCAAGGAACTCTACCATGATCAAGCTGGAATAAAATCAAGAAGAAACAAAGAAATGGTTTGAGAGAAAGGCCAGTCCTCAAGCTTTCAAATTTGGGGACTTGGTTTTAAAATGGGGTGCTGATAGAGCTAAACTAGGGCACCATTCAAAATTTGATGCACTTTGGAGTGGGCCATACATCATCAATTCCTACAAAAGAGGCTAACTATTTCAAGTTAACCCATCTTGATGGAGGCGCGCTACAAATCCCAGTAAATTGGGTCTATCTCAAACCCTTCCATTAAGTTTTCTACATCATGTTGTATATATTAGAGTAGTTTCAATTACTCCAAGTGCGTTACATGCACACTATTTGTTTGTGCATAGTTCTTTCTTCTCATGCACTCTTCCGTTGCTGCCAAAATACAAATCCTATCTCAGCAGTGTAAGATTCAAAGTAGAGACAAGAAATAATCTTCAAATGACTACATGGATAGTTTCACGATTACATAAGCAGACTAGATTCCCAATGGATGCTCCATGCTACTGATATTCTTCATCTAGCAGGAAGATGGCCCTAAAATTCACCAAGTAAGTTATCCAAATAACTTTCCTAGTTATTCAAGTAACTTATACACACATTCTAGCTCTTAGTTACCCATTGCAAGGTTGTGCACGCTTAATATTACTTGGCACATTTCCTTGGTCATAGTTTCCCTGCGCGCCCCTTTCCTTCATCTCCTTCCACTTTCCCCTTGCACCCACCTTCTACACATTCACCTTCTTCCTAATCAACTTATTCCCTTCCCGCATGCCACACCTATTTATTTGTAATTTGCACACCTTGACCATGCTTTCTCTACACACCAATTTGCCTCTTTTCCCTGTGCGCGTTGCACGTGTGTTCCTCTATTCCTTCCTCTGTTTTATTTTACACACTCTTCCTTCATGCCCTTCTATGCTAGGCCATATTCTATCATGTTTAAGTGTGTCACGTGTAACCATTCAAGATGCACCAATAGGGCACCAAAGCCTTGCAACAAACTAGTAGGTAACACATGGCAGAAACAATAAAATAGTTACACAGTTGGCCATCTTTTCATCTAATCCATGTGTGCCATGTGTCTTTCATACACCAATGACTCTGACATCTTCTGACAGATGTATCTTCTACTACAGATCTCTAATTGATATGTACCTAGACTTGTTAGAGAGCTACTGACATCAGCTACAATGTTAGATATTCAAATTCAAATTTTTGGTAGATCTGGTAGGTGAGAAATGGGAAAAATTCTCTCTCAGCATTGATGAGCATAACCAATTTCTCCAACCACCCAATTTGATATGATCTTCCCTCCTTCCTTCTTTAACACATAAACAAGGCTTGGGGAAGCGCATCTTACAGATTAGCAAGTGTATTTGTAGGCATTGAATGCCTCTTATTGGTGGTTGTATTTCAAAATTGGATTTTCCCTCCTCTATTCTCTTCTTCTTCCATAGATTATCTATAAATGTAAGAGCAAGGCTCATGTATTATGTTGGACACTTTGGATCCTTACACATTCTTCTAAGGAATTCATATTTTCTATATTTTGAGTTGCAGACCTCTAGATCTGGCTCTCGCATGTGGATATCGACCTCCATCATTGTAACAATTCTGTGCATTTATGGAAGTAATAGAAGCATTTTTTTATGACTATTCTCTATCCTAACATGTTTGCATTCCTTCTTCTTTCCTTTTCTTTTACATTGTGCGTTGATTGTGTTATTTTAGGTCCCTGCAGTTCCATATTTAGTTGTGTTCCATGAGAATGATCTGGTGAATACATGTTTTGTTTTGCTACTCATGTCTAGCCTCCTTTCACACATTTCCTTTCATTCACACTCAGAACAAATAGTGTTCATCCCTCTTTTTCTGGTGCTATCACTCATTTAGTGTAGTTTCCTTTCATGTTATCCTTCTATCCCTAGTCCCTTGGCATCATTAGCTTATTTTTCCATTCCAACACTAGGAGTAGGAGTAGCAGTAGAAATAGATAGAGGAACTGGCCTTCTTCAGAGATCCATCCCAAGTGCACAAGGTCCCACAACTTTGGGACGGTTCCATTATGGTCTTAGACACCTCAATCCTTTTGAGATCCGAGACTCGGGTATACGTTTGAGAAACCAATAGGTTGATATTCATAGTGACTAATATCGATTAAGGAGATTGATTTCGGTATGAGACAGATTGACCACGGTTAGGGTTAACTAGTTTTGGTAACTGTGAGGAGTTAGAAGATGTTGTAGAATCAATATTGGGTCCTCTCTATGATTGCACAAAGAGTTTAGAGGGTTTTTGTGAGGTCTAAGTGAGGGAGGTGGTTTTGGGATAGGTTTTGTGAAGTTTAGGTTGGGTGTGAGTGGGTGGTTGATAAGAATAGAGATGAAGGATAGATCTAGGTAGGAACAATGAATGGATGAAGACAAAGAGAGAATATAACTACAAGTGACAGAGGAGAAACTAACTTACTTGGGGTTTAGAAGGGTTCTAAATGCCCATAGTGGCGGAGAGGTGATTGGAGATGCTGGTGAATGTTGATATGTGGAATGGTGCTTAGTGCTACGGAAGTGCTTCTCGAAATGCTACCGTGAATGCAAATACCTTTGGATCAGTCTTGGTGTTGGTTATGGCTATCTAGATGTGCAAAAGGGCTTTGGTTCTTACTTACATGCAGATATCCTTCATTTCGAAACTCAAGACTGTGGCCAACTTCTCAAAAAAGGTTGCCAAGATGAATATATGGTAACCAAAAATGGTTTAGGGTGACCGGCGTCGATTAAGGTGGGAAATCCTAGGTTTACTAAAAATGTCAGATCTTGGCAATCTTTTGGGCCAAATCTTGTCTATTCCCATGGATCAAAATAGAATGTTACATTTTTATGAGCAAGAATGTGGTTAGAGGGGGAATAGGCATGTGATTTTAGGGTTGGACTAAGTCTTAGTTCATTAAGGTAGGTAGGACTAAGTCTTAGTTAGTTATGGTGAGTGAATATTGAGTCCTAGTAAAAGGGAAACATGCTAAGAATAGGTTTGTGATGAGGTGTCTAGGTGAGGTGGAAATTAGTTTAATTAGGGTGATTAAATAATGAATTTTTTGAGCATGGGTATTACTTTAATCATAAATAATTATACTAATATTAGTGTGGGGTAAAAGGGTAATGGTTAGGTGAATATGTTTGAGTTGCCTATTCGAAAAGGGACCAAGGGGAGCGTGACCCAATTTTGGTCTCTACATTTTCCCATTTTTGTTATGTAGCTTGTATTGGTAAGTGACGTTGATAAAAATAGGAAGTGATTTCCCCATGTGTGGGTGAAGGTGATCCCCCTCAAACCATGCACCGATGAGGTGTAATACGGAATCGGTGAGTGGTTTGATAAATGTGTAGGTGGTGAAGATAGGTGGGGAAGGGTTTGAGTATTGAGGGAAAGGGTGAAGGGTTAACTCGGGTAATAGGTAGTAATCTGGGGTAAAAATTGGGTTATGGGTAATGGCAATCAAACACTAGCACATGCATATATTGCAACACAGTACCAAGTTGAAGAGCTTGTAAACTCTACATCATCCAAGGTCGACAGGTTTATCCAAATAAGATTGAAGTGATTCAGGTATCCAAGATATAGGATATGGTCTGGAAACATAATGTAGGTCAGGGGTAGGAATTTTTTGGTATGTTCCAGTACACCAAAGGTTTTGTCAGGATAAATGACATGACAATAGGAAAGGTATGGTTGGTAGGCTAAAACAACATAGGTAATAACATCGCAAGGTATAATGAGTGCATAAGGTCAATGGTCATACCAAGTAGGTCAGGTTCAGGAAAATATGTCATGGCATGGGTAAGGCCAACGTATAGGTAAAATAAAAATTCCTAAGATGTAACAAAGGAAATGTAGGGGTAGATTAAGCTTATAGGTATGGTTCAATGGGTAGAAACTAGGTGGATTAGGTATGATTTATTCGAGGTCATAATCATGATTGAGTGAGGTCACTTAGGCATGGTAAAGTCAGGTCATAGGAATGGTTAAGATGCAATGAGATACATGGTTTGCTTAGCGTAACAAATTTACATTTTCGAAGGTCACTAGGTTCATCCAAATAAGGGTTGTTGAGGTCTGGTATCCAGGGTAGGGGGTACGGTCCGGACACACAACTAGGGAAGATGAAGGAACATGTAGGTATGTTTCTAGTACACCCCAAAAGGTCAAAGGGTTAAGGTTGGTTTGGATAAGCATCATGGAATTGAGTCAAGGTAAGGTCACTAGGCTGAACAACACAGGTATCGTCATCACAAGATGTAATTAGTGAGTGAATTAGAGTGTCCATATAATTAATGGTTGGGAAGGTAGGTGTGGGTAGGGTAGGTTATAGGTAGGGCCATGTGAGGGGAATAAACATACCCCAACTGATGGTGAGGTTGGGTGATAAGTTATAAGGTCATGGGGTGAGGTGTAAGGTCAGGGTTAACTTTGGGTTAGGTGGGAAAAGGTTTTGGGCAATTAGATGTGCTACAATGTGGAGTGAGGGGGTCAAAAAAGGATAAATGACATTGGTTATGGCAAAATGATGCCGGTCTAGAGAAACTAACCATGGTAGATTAGGGCACATGACCGATGTCGGTCAGGTCAAGGGTAGGGTAAAAAAGTAAAAATCTGTATGTTATGGATTCATTTCAACCTGTCCACTTTATAGAAAATGACATAGTGAATTGTTTTTAGAATTTTCTGTGAAAAAAAAAAATGAGGTGTTATACAACGTTGAGTTAGAAGTATCTAAGTGGTTGGAGGAGGTAGGTGGATGGGGAAACGAGATCATTCAAATTTATTAGATTGGTCAGAGGACCTAGAGTGTGATTAGAGGCATGGTAGTGGTGGGGAGACCAGACATCCTAGAGAGGAGGCACTTGCATGTAGAGGTAGGATTTGATCCATTTGTAGTTTTGAATTAAAGTTTTTAGGGAAAAATTAAAAAAATGGGGGGGGGGGTTTCAAAATTTTGAAAATGTGGGTGAAATGAATGGATTTGGGAATGGGGAGAGGCTATAGAGGTGATTTAGGTAACAAAAGTAATTTTTGTTGGGTTGGGTGGGTGTTTGGGTAGGTTTTAGGTCATATTTTTGAATTTTGGAAAAAATGGGGGAGTGGGGTTTCGGCTATGGAGCCAAAATAGAGACTGACGTCAGTCAAGGGTGATCGGTGTCACTTGGATTAAGCCAACACTGGTTATGGTTAGGTGACAAATGTCAGTGATGTGTGACTGATATTAGTCAGTAATGACCAATATCGGTCAGAATAAATGGAGTGAGGCTAGATTGGGAGAGCAAAGACTGGGTGGAAATAGAGATGGGTAGAAATTGGGTAGAAGATGGATGGGAAGAGAGGTAGGAGAAAGGGGGTTAGGTAAGTGATGTTTCGGGTTAGGTAATATGGGGTTGGGGTAAATGGGCACAAGGTAGATGATAGGTTAGGGAAGTAGGTATGGAATAGATAGGTGTGTGTCATTTTTGACATGGCTGAGTTGTATGGGTGCAGGCATGACATCAGCTAATGATGTAGGATAGATTCCCACCGCTGTTGGGGGAGATATGACCTTGCATCACTGTGAAGGAGTGGGGACACATTCGAGTGGTTGGACTAGTTGGCATCAGGAGGTATAGGAAGATCTGACAGGATCATAGCCTCATGGTCACGCTCATTGATAGATGGGATGTCGCGAACAACACTTTCCACTTACCCACTGGTGAGATGATGATCATGCTAGAGGATGTCTATCAAATATTATGATTGCTAATTTTTAGTGAGCCGGTGTATATAGTGTCAGTAGATGTGGATTTTGAGAAGATTATTAAAGTGTTTGAGGAGATGGAGACTAAGTTGACTGAGCACAATGCTAGCCTTGTATACAGGGCGATGTACATAGCACACACAGAGGAGATGTGATTGGCAGTACTGGTGATGGTTGCAGTGGGGTGTTATGCTCTACTTGATTCAGAGGGTGGTTGGTTTCTCTAAGCTTTGATGGGGGTTTTGCGGGAGATGGTGGAGCATAGGGTTTTATTTTCTTCAGCATCTACCTATTTGGTGTAGTTTTATAGAGACCTATGGGGTTATCAGAGGATGCACTACTATGGCTTATGTTATACCTTCATGTTTCATTGTTGGGCATATGAACACATTGTGATAGTACGGCCCCAAGGACTTCCAGTAGTAGATTGGCATAGAGGTGGATAGAGAGAAGGATATAGGAGGTGGGTGGAAGCTGGGGATTGTCAATGAGGCAAGGAGGTGACCTATGATGTCATGCACTATAGACAGAGGTTGGAGGGGCTTTATGCGATGGATGTCATATGGCGTCGTATGTGGGCTATCTAGCATTTAGAGGTATGAGGCAGGAGTTGCGGTGGCTATAGCTATTACAGTGGATACAGGGTAGACGTGTTGACAAACATGAGATGATTACAGTAGATAAATTCTAGATATAGTTTGGACTAGTCTAGAATGTGCCCCCACCTATTATACGATATCACCGAGAGGATGTGGAGAGGCCTTTGGCTCTACCACACCCCATAGATCTAGTAGGTCAGGTGGAGATGCCGGTGGATGGCTAGATTGATGACGTCGAGGTGGCTAATGGGTACATATGGTGGTGTGAGGAAGAGTTACAGGAGGGAGCTCCATGGCTAGAGCAGCTGGATTTGGTGACAATGATAGTGCAGAGAGATGCACTACAAGGATAGGTTACAACATTGGGAGTGCAGTTGGCTATTGCATAGGCACAAGTAGTTACCTTGATAGGGAAAGTGACTATTTTATAGGGATAGTTGGCATAGGTACATGTGTAGGGACTGAGAAAGAATGGGGTATAGATTTCCTCTCTGTAGGTGCAGGTCACGAATTTGCAGCGCCATCTAGCAGCATGATAGGCACGTGTAACTACCTTACAAGGATAGGTGACTAAATTAGAAGGGCAGTTAGTTGCTACCCAATGATAGTTGGTCAATCATGTACCCATACAGGGTCAGGGATAGGATTTACAGGCACAGGGGACAAGGTCAGTAGTAACATATCCTAGTACACAAGAGGTAGTGAGGCCCATGGTTCATGGATGCCCTGAATAAGGTGCTTTATTATAAGGAACATTTGATGGCTATCAAGATAGATGTCCCCTCCTATGCAGAGCATAGGGTACAGTAGGCCCTGAGTGAGAGGAAAAGACCCCGTACATATAGTGTAGAGAGTACAGGGGGTGGCAAGCCCATATACAGGGTCAAGGTGAGGCCACTAGTTCACAGAGGTGAGACCTATACCTATGGTAGGGGGAGAGATGTTGGCAAGTCACTAGACAAGAGGAGTAGAGGAGACAAGTGAGACAAACCTCGAGATCAGAGGGGCCGATAATTGATTTTGACATTTTGGTTATGATTTTTGATAGATATCAGCCTGTGTGCTGAAGATATGAGGTTGTATATGAGAGTTTTGAGATTTTTGATCATATACCGACCTATGTTCTGAAGATGGTGAGGCTGTATATGAGATTTTTGAGATATTGATATTATTTTTTATCAATGTATATTGGATGGATACACATACTTTAATGATGAGATCGATGATTGTGGATGATGTACTTGTGTTGGAAAAAATTTGATTTTTATTTGTATATGGATGGAAACTAGGTGTTTTAGGCATGGTGGAGTCAAGTCATAGGCATGGTTGAGTTAGGTCATAGGCATGGTGGATTTAGGTCCTAGGAATGGTTGAGTTAGGTTGGTTTAGGCATGATGGAGTCATGGTTTTGTGTTTGAGTTATGTTCAAAGGTATTTGATATTATGGAAAAGAAATGAGGATGTATGTCTATGTGGTGATTTAATTTATGGCATGTATGATAGCATGGATCATGTTGATATGATCATAGGTAATGTGTGATTATGGTAAATAAATGGTAAATGTGATGAAATGAATGTATGTGTTGTAATGGTATATTAATTTCTAACTATTTGGTGATAAAATGGAAACTAACTAAAATAGAATATGATTGAAATAGGTAGCAAATGACGAGAGGTGAATGGTCTAAAGAGGGAAAAGACAAAGAAGGTGGCGACGATGGTTGAGCTAACCTTCGAGGGTCCCATGCCCTTGGAGTGCTACATACATAGCCCCAGTAAAAAGGGGGCCTTAGACTAATGTAGTTATCCCATAATCTAGGGAATAAGAAGATGAGGTCGAGGAATGGGTTGGTAGGTTTTAGGCATGATTGAGTCTGGGTCATAGGCATGGGTGATTTTGGTTGATTATGGTGAAAGAGAAAATTCTTAAAATATAGGTATAAATGGTATAGTCCTATATAGGATAATAAAAAAGTAATGAGGAAGGTGAATGATAAGAGGTGGTAAAATCATCACTTAATTGATAAGAACCCTACTGAGTCTACCATACCCTACATGGGCTTATGAACTTAAGACCATATAGGCATTGCATAATGGACTATTCTAAGGGTGAAGAAAGTCACATGATCACAAAATGTCACGGTTGTGGCAAGTCCCTTGAGGTGGTAGGAAATTAGTGTTTTACCTGATTCTAGAGTGTTTCTTCAAATGTTGATGAAACAAATAAGGGTAATGGGCTAGGAGGAATACATGTTGGACTGCTGGTTGATAGGTTGTTGCATGCATATGACTTTTGAATCCATAGCTGATCATGAGTGCTTCCTGTTTGCTTGGAGGAACTACCTAAAATGGAACACAAGACCACCAAATAAGAGTTAAACAATATAAGTAGTGGACTGGCTAGTGTGTGCTAGATCCAGGAAGTGTGATACTTCCTAGAACGGCTGTCAATCCACTGTTTAAAGCAAACTTAATGCTGATAAATGAAGTAAATCCTACTATAGTTAAAATGATTTAGGTATCTCATTCATCTACAATAAGAAAATTCATTCACAACAGGCTAGGCTATGATTAAATCTGAAAGGTCAAGGTCACTGTTAAGGTACTGGTTACTAGTCAGGGTGAGATTCTGGGTGGTTTTGGGTATTCAGTGGAAGTTTAGGATCTCTGTTCTTGGTTTCCTGGTAAAAGATGCATAGAGACCGATGTTGATATGGTATGATCAGTATTAGTTTAGTCTAATCGGTGATGGTTGTGGGTAACTGGCATGTCGGTATGGTCGGGGTCCATAGGAAACTCAATAAAAAATTGGCTGCGAAGATAGATCTAAGGTTAGATGAAGATGGGAGGGAAATGGTAAGATTCGTATGGATCTAAGGTATACACAGGAATTATTAAGGGTCTAGGTATGGGTAGTGTAAGGATGTGGGTAAAAATATGGTCAAGTTTTCATGGAGGTAAATGATGGGGGAATGGAAATGAAAGCAGAAATCTAGTAACAGATATCAAAGGATCTACTAAATGATAAATGGATAAGTGTTGGTTAACAAAACTTACTATTTGTATGAGATTGATGCCTGGTTGGTAAGTGGTGGGTGATCAAAATGGAATAAACTCGATGTAGTGTTGGTGCTTCCTCGGATGCTCCTGTAAATGTGCAGATGGTTGTTTGATTGACTTCAGGTACTGGCTATAGATGCTCTGGTGTGTATACTAGCGTTGGCTCTACTTGCATGTAGCTCTGGTTTCAATCACTTGTTCTCAAAAGATGTGATTATCTCTTAGAAATGTGTCAAACTCTGAAATAAGGTTGTTTTGGGGGTTTAAATGGTAATCTGACTAGAGTTTCTACACTTAACCGGCAGTGGTTAAGGGTAACCGGCATGTCAGTTAGGGAAGGATTTCCTAGGTTTACTAAACTAGGCAGATCCTCTTGGATTTTTAGGGATCTCGTTTCCTGTTTACTCCTCAAATTAGCATGGAAGATTACTTCTAACGAGTGGGAAATGTGGTTAGAGGGAATTTAGGCATTGTTTTTTAGGGTTTGGGTAGGTCTTAGTTAGTTATGGAAACTTACTAAGAATAGGTCTTAGGGTGAGGTGGCTTAATGAGGTGGATATGTGGGCATTATCCCAATTAGGATATTTAGATAATAAATATGGTGAGGATAATGAATTAATTTAATTGAATTAATTAAATTAATATTATAGTGGGGTGAATGGGGCCATGGCTAGGTGGATGTGTTCAAGATGTTTATTTGATCGAGGGAACTAAGGGGAGTGTAACCTAATTTTAGTGTCTACATTTTGCCCCTTTTTGTTGCATAGCTTGTATATGTAAGCGATGCTGACAAAAATAAGATGTGGTTGCTCCATGTGTGGGGTGAAGGTGATCCCCCTCAAACCAAGAACTGACGAGCTAGAAGGAAGAAGTCGGTGAGTGGTATGATAAAAT
Source organism: Taxus chinensis (assembly GCA_019776745.2). NCBI lineage: Eukaryota > Viridiplantae > Streptophyta > Pinopsida > Cupressales > Taxaceae > Taxus > Taxus chinensis. The sequence goes on along the minus strand of CM034147.1, from coordinate 350,543,366 downwards.
GGTGAATGTGATGAAGAAGAAGGTGGGTAATGAGGGAAAAAAGGAAAAAAGGTCCACTTGAGTAATCTAGGTGATCGAGTCAGGGTCAAAGGTAGTAACAGTCAAATGCACACACACGTATAAACTGCAGCACGGTACCAAGCTGGAAGAGCAGGAAAACTCTAACATTGTATAAGGTTGATAGGTTTATCCTAAATAAGGTTGAAGTGATTCCGGTATCCAAAGTATAGGAATATGGTTAGGAAACACAATGTAGGTTAGGTGCAAGAACATTTAGGTATGTTCTGATACACTGAGGGTTGGGTCAGGATAAATTAGTCACAGAAAGAGGACAAGGTAAGGTCATTAGGTCAATCAATACATGCAACAGTACCGCAATGGTATAGCAAACACATGAGGTCAAAGTTCAGCTAGCGATGTTCTACGTCCAAGAATCTAGGTCATGACAGGGGTAGGGCTGAGTTATGGGTAAAATAATGAGTCCCCTAAATGAGCATGAGGTTAGGGAGTAAATGATGAGGTTAAGAAGATTAGGTGAAGTGTCCCAGGAAGGGATGGGTGAGGTAAAAAGGGATTTAGGGAAAAAATTGGGGGTAGGGGGTAGGGTAATAGGTTAAGCAGGGGAAAAAGGGTGATGGGAAGGGGAATAAGGTGAAATTGTGGGCAATGTGGAAGAGAGGGTGATCGATGCTGGTCTAAGTGTAACTAATGTTGGTATAGGGTAACCAACCTTGGTAAGGTAGGGGCACGTGACCGATGTAGGTGAAGTTAAAATTGGCATCAATTAGGTCGGGGATGTTATAAAAAAGAAAAATTCCATGTTTTTCGGAATCATTTGTCCCATGCGAAATAGAGAAAATGACATGACACAAGAGAGAGAAAGAAAGTTAGAAAGTGTCTGAGATAGAACAGAAAGGTGAGTTGGCAAGCCAAATGGTGGGTGATTGGTAGTTGAGAGGTGGGTCCATAGGATCAGATTGAGTGATTTGATTGGTTGGAGGCACGGTTTAGCGATTGGTGATGGCGGAGGCCGAAGAGGGATCAGGCGGGCCATCGGTGTAGTGGCCAGACATGCCACCACGCTGACGACAGCATGATGAGGTAAGGATCAAACCCATGTTGTGTTTTGTGAGGTAGATTAGGTGAGAGGTCAGGATTTGAAAAATCAAGTTTTTTGGGGGTGGAAAATGGAACTTGGAATGTTGGGTGGGTAAATTAGGTAAAATAGGAGATGGGGAAAGAGGTAAATGGGTGAATAGGGGGTGGGATGTGGTTAAGGGGAAGTGTAGGTGAGAATGGGTGGGTAGAAGGGTCAGGAGAGGGTGTTTTTTGAGAGGGGGAGGGTTTGGGGGTCACGGATTTTGTCTGCAATTGACTGGCATCGGTTGGGTTTAGCCGGCATCAGTAGGGTCAAACTGGGATTGGTCAAAAAATAGGTGATTGATGCTAGTTTAGGGGTGACCGGGGTCAGTTAGAGATAACTGAGCACTAGTCAGGTTTTGGAGAAAAAGGGGTCGAAAGGTACTCTAGGTTGAGTGGGTGAGATAGGGAAGGGTAGAATAGGGTGTGTTGGTGAAAAACCTAGTGTAGGCGGGGTGTAAAATGGGTATGGGGTAATGATAGTGGTTGAGGGTGTGGGGGGCGGATAGAAAAAATGTGATAGGAAGGTAGGTTGGGAAGAGAGAAAGAGGTGAGACAGTGGGTATAGGTGAGGTGTCATGGGTGAGTATGGGTATGATGAAGGTAGATTAATTTGATGTTTGTATTGGATGTAGGGGAGAGATCAGTTATGGATGAGAGATAGGGTGCCACTCCTACTCTTGAGAGTGTGAGGCACGGTGACAGTTGAGGAGTGGAAGTATGTAGAGGAGGTGGGCTTGATTGGGTTCTGGCACTATCAGCATCCAGTCTGGTAGCCGAGTCTGATGGTCGATCTCATCAATAGATGGGATTTAGTGACCAAAATGTTCCACCTACCGATGGATGAGATGACAGTCACCCTGGAGGACATATTTAGGATCCTTTGGCTACTCGATACTAGGGATGCAGGTGTACTCGATCTCCTCTGAGGCCTCGAAGGAGTTGATGCTGACAATGTTTGGGAGGGACTGGCTAGACATGACATTCCATAGTGATCCAGTCTGAGTTATAGAGGGATGCACCTAGCTCTGTCCAGAGGAGACAAGGCTAGTAGTGCTACTGATGGAGGTAATGTGCTATTTTTCACTACCAGATGCATATGGTGGGAGGTTTCCTCACTCCTTGATGGGGGTGTTACATGACATGGTGATGGATCGGACCTACTTTTCCTAGGTTCCAACATTCCTAGTGTAGTTATATAGAGAGTTGTGGGCATATGGGTGTCTACACAGGTTTAGCTTATGTTGCACCTTTTTACTACACTATTGGGCCTATGAGCACATAGTTTATGTGTGCCCAGTGGGTATGCCCTGAGCAGATACATTTCCACCAAGATTGGTGCAGGTGGGGTACAAGTGATGGGTACCTGTGATTGGAGAGCAGCAATCAAAAAAGGCTACACATGATGTAGCATACTACAGGCAGCTATTGGAGGGATTTTCTGAAGTGGACATCATATGGAGACCATATGTGGGTTATCCTTCATAAAAGTAGATGCATGATGAGCTATATGGCCTTCAGCTGCTAAGATGGATAGTGGGGCACCATGCTGAGGAGCACGAGATGATCCCAGTTGACAGGGTTAAATGGTAGTTTGGACTACTATAGGACATAACTCCACCCTTCCTGCAGTATAGGAGAGATGACATGGAGAGGCCATTACCTCTACCACATCCTGACAGTGCCTATAGGGCAGGAGGAGCAAGTGGTAGACCACTGGAAAATTGATGATGCCAGAGTGATAGAAAGATATAAATAGTGGTGGGGTGGCTCATTTACGAACAGTACCACCCAGGCCTGGGTAGCCGGATTTAACCACTATCATGATGCAGAGAGACGCCCTACAGGGGCAGGTGGTGACCCTGATTACCTAGTTGGGTATGGTGTAAGGACAGTTAACCAGTTCAGAGGGGGAGGTGGTCGAGTTATATATATAGGTGACTAGTCTTCAGGCCCAAATGGCCCAAGGTGGGGATGGAGATGGAGATGGTGATGATGGTTAGGTGGCTGCCCTACAGGCACATGTCACATGGTTACAGAGCTAGTTAGCCATGACGCAGACACAGATTGGGGCCTTACAAGCCTAGATACAGGCATAGGAGAAGAGGTTGATGGCACCACCACAAGCACTGGGACAAGGTCCTAGTTCATAGGTAGGGGTGGGATAGGGTCCCATGGGATAGGTAGAGGGTCAGAGGCTGATAGGGCCACCACAAATAGTACCTATATCCAGATTGTGGGAGTGAGAGATGAGGCCTGGTATTACCAGGACCAGATGATGATGATAGGGATAGATTGTCTATCGTATGTCGAGTACAGGGCATAGTAGGCCTCTATCGAGAGGACCAGATCACACACCCATAGCATGGAGAGAATAGGGGTCATTGAACCCCGAGACCTGGTCAGGGTGAGGCCACCAATTCACGGAGGCCAATTCCAGTTGATTTACAAGCAAGGACCTTGCCACCACCTATAATGGGTGGGTAGATGTTAACAGGTCACCAGAAAGGGGCCAAGGAGGTAGAGGGGATAGGAGAGACAGATATGTAGGATGTCTTCCATAATGATGTCTAATATATGGCCCTCGATTTTGATGTAGTTTTGATTTTGATATATACCAGCTTGCGTGCTGATATTTTTTATACTTTTGATCATATATTATCCCGCGAGCCGAAGATGGTGAGGTTGTACAAGAGTTTTGTATTTTTGATCATATACCAACCTGCGTGCCGAAGATGGTGAGGCTGTATATATGAGAGTTTTGAGATTTTGGATCATATATCCGAGCCTGTGTGCTGAAGACATGGTGAGGTTATGTATATGGATATTGTATTTATATAGATGATGTATGATTATTTTGATATCAGTGTATATTGGATGGATACACACCTATTTTTATGATCAGATGGATGGCATTCTAATGATGTACTTTGATGTTGATAGAATGTTATTGTTTGATAGACTGTGATGGTTTATGCATAAATGGACTTATGGTAGGTGTGTTAGGCATGGTTGAGTCAGGTTATAGGCATGGTTAGTCAGGTTGGTATTAGGCATGGTTGAGTTAGGTCATAGGCATGGTTGAGTCAGGTTGGTGTTAGGCATATTTGAGTTAGGTCATAGGCATGGTTCAGCTTAGGTTGTAGGCATGGATGAAGTTAGGTTTTGGTTTTTAATTCATTAATGTTTGTAATGAATGATGATATGGGTCATTTTTAAGATGTTTTTATAATACATGCATGATGATGGTAAAGAAATTGTAGTCAAAATAAATGTATGTTTTGATGATGATAAAAATGTTAAGCAGCTTGTTGTTTGTTTGGTTTAATTTCCAATTTTGGATATAAAAAGGAAACTAAATAGGGTAGAATGTGATTTAGGAAGATGAAAAATGAATTGGTTAGGGTAGAGAGTGGTCGAGCTAACCTCCAAGGGCCCCATGCCCTCAGAGTGTTGCCTATATAGTCCCAACGAAAAGGGACCTCAGGCCAATGTAGTTCTCCCATAAGCTAGGGAAGAATATGAGGAGGTATGAGAATGAGTTGGTAGGTCGTAGGTATGATTTGAGTTTAGGTCTACTAGGTATGGGTGAGTCATGGGCAATTTTCTATAGGTGATTTTGATTATGATAGAAGAAGAAGATGACCCTAAAGGTAAGCGTTGAGGACCAAGTCCTATATAAGGTAATTAATACACAATAAATAAGATCAAAAGATAAGAGGGGGAAAGAAAGCCACCTGATTGGTTAGGATCATACTGATTAGGTCATACCTTGGAGGAGGTAATGAATGTAAGACCCTAAAGATATTACATGATTGATTATTCTAAGGGTGAAAAGTAGTCACATGATCACCAAATGTCATGGTTTCCAAGAGGTCCCTTGAGGTAGTAGGAAATGGGAGTGCGAATGGTGAGAGGGGTGAAAGGTGGTTAATTTTTATATGGTATGAGGTAGCATGCTCTTTGGGCAAGAGATCCAAGGTCACAATGGGCAAGTCCATGACTAAAAGGCTTTCTGTGTTGACTGATATTTGAGATAGACTAATAAATGTAGGAATTCTATATGGGATAAGAAAATTAACTCCTTGAGGTCTTCATGAAGCTGATCGATGCGGGAAGCTTCAGATTTTCTCACTTCTTTTTTTTTAAAGAGCTTTACATAGTTGTCCTTCAAGGGAGCAGTCTATTTATAGCAGTGATTAAAAAGAGGAAGATGTCCTTTTGAGGGAGTCATCTTTTTATTGGAAGTTTGACTCAAGGAGTTATATTGCATGTGAGGGCTTTGAAGTCATGGAAAATACCAAGGTGAAGAATAGTATTCTTGTTTAGAAAGCAGGGTGAAACAACCATGGGATCTCATCTAAAGGTAGACGAAAAGTATCCATGAGAATCATGTTATGTGCAGTGTTATGGTACACATATTCAAGATAAGATAACAAGTGATGGGTATGCACATGACTCTTGTTTAATCATTGGCGAGGTGTAAGAAGTGGGTAGTGCTCAAGGGATGAGAAAGGAATGAGGAAAAAGGTGAGGTAGGACTAAAAGTCAATAGTAGAATGGTCAAAGATGCAAGGCATTAAGGGGCTCAGGTTTGGGTTTACCATCAAGTGAAGATAAATGATAAGCACCTAATCCATAAGTATGGGTCACGATGTATGGTCCAAGCCAATTAGGAGCAAATTTTCCCCGTTTACTTTTTTCTGATTTAGTTACATGTTGATTTTCTTTCAGGACAAGGTCACCAACGTAAAAGGTTTGTTCATGGACACATTTTTCATTGGCACGTTTGATGTGTTTTTAGTAAACTTGAAGGTGATCAAGAGCGTTAAGACAACATTCGTCTAATAACTCAAGTTGTGCTAAACAGTCTTGACCAAATTCATCATCATTGAGCATGTCATGGAGAGAAATGCAGAGTGAGGGGATCTGGACTTTGAGAGGTAGAACAGCCTCTATACCATAGACCAGAGAAAAAGTTGTAGTGGCAGTGGAAGTGTGAATACTAATGTGGTATGCCCATAGGGAAAAAGGAATATGTTTATGCCAGTCCTTCCTAATATCGTAACCACTTTCATGAGAATTTTTTTCAAGGTTTTGTTAGTAGATTTGGCTTGGCTACTGGTTTGTAGGTAATAAGGTAATGAGAAACTTAGCTGAATGTCGAAGGAGTCGCAGAGTTTTTCGCAATGTTTTATTTTTGAATTTTTTTCCATTATCAGTGATGAGGTAATGAGGAACACCAAAGTGAAAAATGATGTGATGATTGATGAACTCACATATTTTCTCAGCTTTCATGGAGATGAGTCGTATGGCCTTAACCCATTTTGTGTACTATTTAGTATCGGTGATGATCCATTGATGTCATTGAGAAGAATGGGGATTGATCTCTCTGACAAGATCCAAACCCGTTGAGAGAAGGGCCAAAGGTCACGAGTGACCTGTAAGGCATGACTGGGTGTATGATGAAGGTTAGCATGTTGTTGGAATTTTACACAATGCTTGACATAGTCACAAAAATCATGGTTAAGGTTAGTCCAGTAATAGTCTAGGAAAAGAATACGCTTAGCAACAGAAAGGCCACTAAACTAACCTCCACATATGCCATCATGAACATCCTTAATGGTACAAGGAATTTCATAACTCGTGAGGCATCATAAGAGAATACCATAAAAGTCACGCTTATTGAGGAGGCCCCCTATGATGACATAACGAGAGACCTTTTTAAGGAAGGCGTGTTGTCCATTACGTGTGAGATCAAGAGGTAAGATGGAGAGAGAAAGATAGTCGAAGTATTGTTTATACCAAAGGTCACTTGGGTCGGGGACAGTGGTTCCGATAGAGTAAACATCACAAGGTAAATAAGAGGGTGATTGGAGTCATTGTATGGTGACAAATATTTTAGAATCGGTAGGTGAAGAGGGTATTTGAGAAGCCAAGCAAGCCATGGTAGCTACAATTTTTTTGGTTGAACGGGGGATGATTTGAAGGGTGTAACGGTCAAAGGTGGTCAAAAGTATATATACATGATGTTTATACTTTTAAAGTATCTCATTATAACATTGGTATATACCATTGACTTGGTTTATGACCAATTGATAATCACCAAAGATGTTGAATTATTTAACATCTAGGGCGTAGGAGGCTTACAGACCTAATACGAGTGCTTCATATTCAACAATATTGGTTGTACAATCAAAATCAAGTTTGAAAGACAAAGGCATGGATTCACCATTAAGAGGAATGAGGATAACACCAGCCCCAACCCCACGCTGACACTTGGAACCATCAAAGAAGAGTGTCATTTGGTAAGCGGGGTTGTCCAGGGAAAGGGTAGCAATTGAATCATCTAGAAATTCAAAATTATAAGTTTGATCCCTAGAAATAGGTACGTTGGCCAATTGGTCGGTGATAGCTTGGACTTTGATGGACTTTTGGTGGATGAATTCAAGGTCAAAGTTGGCCAAAAGCATAAGCTAGCATATGGCACACTGATTTTGATAAGGTTTGGCATACATGAAGTGTAAGGGGTCAATGTTGGTCACAACATAGGTTTTGTGGTTGAGTAGGTAATGGCAGATTTTTGTGGCAACGAAAAACTAAGGCTAAGAAAAAAAATTCGAGATGGGTGTATCGGGTTTCATAGTCCAAAAGAGTATGGATTATGTACTAAACCGCCTGCTCCCTATGTTGTTCATCGCGATGAGCGAGCATGGCCCCCAAAGAGTGATCGGTAGCTGAGATGTATAGGTAGAAAGGTTAATCCTCTTTAGGTGGAATGAGTACGGGGGGTTGAAGAAGGTATTGTTTTAAAGCCTCACATGCTTTGTGGTAATCATCATCCCATTTAAAGGAGACATCCCTCTTGAGAAGGTGATGAAATGGTTGACACCGATCAGACAATTGTGAAATGAGACGAAGAATAGACTACAACTTACCTTGTAGGCTACAAAGTTTCCTAAGGTTAGTGGGTGGAGGAATTTATAGAATGGCCTTGACTTTAGCAGGGTCAACTTCTATACCATGTAGGGAAATGATAAATCCCAAGATTTTTCCTAAGAGGACCGCAAAGACACACTTCTTGGGATGAAGGTGAATGCAATATTTAATAAGGCGGTCAAAGATGATTTTGAGGATGGAAAGGTGCTCAGAGAGGTGTTTATATTTTACAAGGATGTCGTCGACCTAATCTTCCAATATACACTTCATGATGTCATAGAAGATATAAGTCATAGCCCGCTGATATGTGACACCGGTGTTTTTAAGACCAAAAGGAATGAATCGATAACAGAAGGTCCCCCAAGGGGTGTTGAATGCGGTTTTGTGCTGATCCTATTAGGCAAGTAAGATTTGGTTATAACTTGAGAAGCCATCCATGAGTGATAGCATCTCGTGACTAGTGGTAAGGTCAACCAGCTGGTCAATACTAGGTAGAGGAAATTCATCTTTTGGGCAAGATAGATTAAGGTCACGCAAATCCATGCAAATGCAGAGTCCCCCTATCACTTTGGTGATAGGGACAATGTTAGAAATCCAATGAGGATAATCAATGGGTAATATGAAGGAAACAGAAAGAAGGAGTTGAAATTCTTCTTTGATAAGAAGGGCAATGTGAGGGTACATTTTCCTCAACTTTTATTTGATGGGCTTGGCATCAGGAATGGTTACGATATTGTGGACCACTATGGTGGGGTCAGTACTAGGAATGTGTATGTAAGACCAAGCAAAAGCATGGTTATGGTTTTTGAGAAAAGAGGTGATGGCTTCTTGTTCAGTAGCTTCTAAAGATTGACTGATGTTTAGGATGTGTGGGTCATCTTGAGTATGAATTTTGATCTCGATAGTCGATTCATTCAACATAGTTTTTCATCTCAGAGGGTAACGACCAATGAATATATGAGTCTTTTGCACCAAGGTAGGTGAGTATAGATTCATCATCTTGACATTGAACGACTTTGATTGAAGGCGTATTGTCATCGATCATTTCAGGATACATGAAGGGAAGAGAGGAGGGAGCCTCGCCCTCACGTTGATAAGTCAGAGGCCCCAAGGAGATGGTATTTATGAAAAAAAAAAATAGGAGAAATGGATTCTAGATCGATCGACTCCATCGGTGAAGTTGGTGATGGTGGTGAAGAAGGTGGAGAAGGGCTGATGTCCTCGATGAGTTCAATGTGATCCTTTGTGGGAGGCAGTTTAGCAAAGCCAATACCACTAGGTTCGTTATTTTTGTGGGTAATACATGGAATAATAGTGTGGAGGCCTTTCTCGTAAAATCCAAAATCGAAGCCCTTATATGCACATCGGTGTAGGAAGGTGTGGGAAAAATAGCAATTGGTGAGTGACTGGAGGTCAGTGGAAAATGGACAGGTTTATGAAGGTGGTTCGGGTGTGTAAGTTGTAGTATCAAGTCCCCCATAGGTGAGACTTGTATGAATGTGGGGAGGACAATAAAGGAGATGCTCTCCTATACGGTGATCATAACAAGGGTGTTGGTGAAGACTTCCATACTCTTGTGGAGTAAGGAATGTGTTGAAACTATATAGGTGATACTCCCTCAGAATGAGGTGTTGAAAAATGCCTTCCAAGGGATCGGTAGTTGGTATGTGGGTAGTTGGAATAGATGATGTGTTGGAGATTGATGCAGAGGTGGAGCTAAAATATTGGGACGTTGATGGCTCGACCGTGGAGGTTGTGGTAGAAGTAGGAATGGAGGAGGCATGTGCAGTTGAGGCAACGTCTATATTAGTAAGTGGAGGTGTAGGTGAAGTGGTAGTGGTCGTGGAGGTAGATGCCTTAATGGGTATAGGCATGTCTGGGTCAGTAAAGTATGATGCATGTTTTAAAAGGTGAAAGATCAGTTAGAATAGTATAGGCGTGTCCTTCATGCTCAAATTTTACACAGCGATGCAAAGTGGAAGGAACACAACCCATGACAAGAATCCAGGGTCTACCAAGAAACAGGTTATATTGGAATTCCCCCTCCAAGACGTAAAATAACTTTATAACAGTGCGGGTGCCCACATGAATGTGGAGGATGACAATGCCTAGTGTAGAGGTGATAGCGTCATTGAATGAACGCAACATGACATGATGTTTATGCATGTAAGTTTCAGGTATGTACATTTGAGTGAATGCATGGGATGAAATGATATTAATGCTTTTGCCCCTATCAATAATTACACATCATACATGTATATCATCGGTGTGGAAAAAGATGAAGAGAGCTGGGTCTAGATCATCTTTTTGGTGCGGTGTGATCTCTTCCTCTGAGAAGCTAAGGGAGGATACTTGGTGGGTAGGTTGAGGTGTGGATAAAGGTGGCAATTATGTGATAGATGCTACATGATGGGGTGTAATAATGGAGGCTATGGGTGTAGGGTCATTGGGTAAAACCTCAATAGATTGCTGGAATTCCATGAGAGCTTGATGATGGGATTCCGAGGTTTGGATGAGGTCATATAGGGACATTTTGAGGGGGGATTGGTGTAGTTGTTTGAGCATCGTGTGGTGTGTGACCCCATTAGAAATAGGATGAATGGGGCCACGGATAGTGATCTTAGGTGTGGGTGCATATGGTATGTTGGGTATAGGATTGATTGGTGAGTCAGTTGCCTTTTCCTTACCTTTTTTCTTCTGAGTATGGTTAGTAACATGGATCATGTTGATCTGATGTGGGGAGGTACGTGAGGTAGGTGAGGCATGAAAGGTATGGCAACACAAAGGGCAAAAGCCCAATGGTGGGAAGGAACCTTGTGAGCTGAGCTGGGCACATTGACATTGGGGTGGAGTTTTGGTGAGGTCATTGATGTAATCCATGTTAATTTCAAATATCGGGAGTGGCTCTAGGAGATGTGGGGGTGGAGGTTGTGGTTTTTGAGTAGTAGTGAGGGAAAAACTATGGGAATGGTTGTTGGTGAAATGGGGTCCTCATCAATAAGGTCATCATCGTCAAAGTTTTCTTCAGGAGGACACAACTAGATAAAAACATTTTTCAAATCCTTGTAGTTCTCCACATCATGTCCTGACACACAATAGTAGGTGTAAATTTTAGTGTCATCAAACACTTTTGGATTGGGTTTGAGAGGGTTGTAAGGTCTGAGCGGTGGTAATGTGATGATAGAAGTCTCAAGGAGGTTGGTTAAGATTTTGGCATAGGACCCTTCTAGTGGGTCCCAATGGGAAGTGAAAGTGGGTTTGGGTGTATGTGTGGCTGATTGTTGAGGAATGGTATTTGCATGTGGGGGCATGGGTCAAGATATGGTTTTGGGTGCTAGCATGGTCTTGGGTGTTAGTTATGTTTGTTTTGGTGGGGGTATGGTAGATGAACTGGTAGGAGGGTGTATGGTTTTTTTGACTACCTTATTGGAGGGTAGTGGATTTTTGTCTTTGGGTGGCACCTTCTTGGGTAAAGGTGATATGGGTGTATGATATCTAGAGGGAAAATCAGATGGGGTAAGATGGTGAGCTACCCACGGGGATAATGGGGGTGCTGTGAAGGTAGATGACACGGGTCATTTAGGGGGTGTGAGGGAAAGAGACTGAAATGTCATGGGTAGTGAAGGAGTGATTGATGGTATTAGAGGTATGGGTAGTAAAGATGTTTCATATGTGGGCAGAATTTATGTAGGAATTTTGGGAATGTTAGAGGTTTGCAAGGAAGGAATGAGTTGTTGTGTTTTTAGTTTACTAACAGGTGGATGTTTCTTAATCGCGCTGGGAGGTTGAGGTCCTAAGATGGACAGAAAGGGTGAAGGTGATGAAGGTGTGATTGGTGAAGTTGGGGTATGAGTTCTATGGGCTTGGTTCTTCTATTTGGGTGCAGGAGTAGGTTTGGTGTTGACTTTGGAGGATGTAGCTAAATCTAGTTTGATATGTGGATGAATAAGGCTGGTGGTTGGGGTGACCCCTACGGTAGTAATAGGTTTAGTCAAGGAAGATGATGTAGGTGTGGGCTTGGATTTAGATGTATGTTAGGTTATGGGTAAGGGTGTTTGTTGAGCTATGATGGGTGTCATGGCAGAAGTTCTAATCGAGGTGATTGTGCTTGGTTCAATTGGTCGAAATATTTTGGGTAGATAGTGGAAATGTCAACAAGTGACATATGGATTTACGTTGAGACAAGAATCAGAAGATGCCCACAAAGTAAGGCTCTGTCCACATAATCTAAGTGATCGGCTAAGCACGAGAATGGCACAACTGTAGGTGAGGTTGATGAGGACCTAATGGTAATTCTCGTAACATTTGTCCTAGAGACGGGGAATTCGCTAGCTTCAGCTTCCGTGGGTAAGAGAACCAAAAGTAAGTTTGCAAGATCTTGGGTAGCTGATGGAGAATGGCCACCTAGAGGCATAGGTATTTCTAATGGACCCTCGATGGGTGGAGGAGAAAATGAGTGCTCCTCTGTGGGTCGAGGAGATGGTGGGTACTCTTCTGCGGGCTGGAGAGGTACTACGGGTGACGGCTCTCTAGGTGGGGAAGCTAAGGTTGAAATAGTCTTGATATTAATGGAAGGATCCTCTACGGGTGATGAAGGAGGTGAAAGGTGTTCCTCTGTGGGTGGAGGAATAGGTGAGGTGGGTTCCAATGTAGAAGGAGGACTTCGGGCTAGAATTTCCTCTATGGAAGGAATATGAGGCAATTGGGCAGCATCAAGTGTATCACTGAAAATAGAATGGACCTCGTGAGTATGGCTATCATGACTTGAAGTCTCTCCAGTTTGATCAGTAGAAGGGGTATGATTAGGAAAGGGTTTCTTGAAGATGTGTAGGTTTTAATTGGCAGGTGCGTTAGGATTATACATGGTTAACTCACCTTTCTCAAGCATTTCTTGGACAATTTTTTTGAAAGTGATGTAATTGTCGTTATTATGACCCTTTACTCAAAGGTAGTTGCAGAATTCATGCTCTTTATACCACGTGGGTGTGGGGTGAGAAGGGTCAAAACTAGTGTGTGGTTTCATGGGAGGAAGGGTGATGGCCCCAAATTTGATGAGATTCTCTAAGACAGAAGAATAAGGTTCCTCAATTGGGGTATATTTCTGTTGTTCTCGTCTGAATTGAAAAGTCTGAATGGGTGAGAGATTAGATGAGGGGCTAGCCTGATTTGGAGGATGAGATGGGCTAGCTTTGAGTACCACTACGTTAGTGGTGCCCTTTTCCTTTGATTAATTGTTTTGTGTTTTTGAATAAGAAGGGGTGTCATTCGACATGAATGCGGAGTTCTTATTACATAATTGGATTTTCTTCTCTTCAATAGCCTGAATCTCTAGCTTTTGTGCCATGGTGAATGCTTCGTCGAAGGTTCGAAAGGTTTGGACCTGTAGGGTCAGAGAGATATGCCTAGCATAATCCCACCTGAAGAGTTTGATGAGTTCAGTTTGCGGTCGTTGGAATGTGAGTTGATTGATCAGGCTTCAGCAACCAACAACAAAATCTGTGATAGATTTGTTATCATACTGATGCATACAATATAGGTCATTCATGGTAACCTTATTAACGATATTAATGGAGAAGTGATCCAAGAAGGCTTGGGCTACCTAGTTGAATGAGAAGATAGAGTGTTTGGGTAACCCACTATACCAATCTAATGCAGGCCCAGTCAGAGACATGGGAAAGGTCCTCAGAAGCAAAGTGTCATCATGGGCAATCAGATAACACTCATGTTTGAAACACCGTAAATGCTGTTGGGGGTATTATTTGCTATTGAAATGGTTGAATTAAGACATTTCCTAATACATGGGATATGGATGGATAGGAATGGAGGGGTGGATAGGCTCGTTACAAATCTCATCGTAGGTGAGAGTGTTACAGGATCCAGAAACCGATGCCTCCAATGTCTACATCTTATCCATCATTAACTTGACTAGATCATTGGTAGGTTGTGATGGTTGGGTGTCTTCTATAGCATAAGAGGGTTGGTGTTGGGAATATAACAGGGGTGGCATTCCATTATACAGTGTTGTTGTATAGGTAGATTGCGAAGAAGGCAGTGAAATATGGGGTACATACCTAGAGTGAATAATAGATGAAATAGGAAGTTGTTGATCGTATGTATATGGAGGTGGAAGGGTCGTGGTAACCCTAGTGGCAATGGGGGCTAAGGATTGTGGAATGGAAAGGATGACATTTTGAAAAGGGGTATGGTTGTAACATCCCCATTTTTTGTACATTAGAACAAGCAATTTTTTTTTTGATAAATGCTTCCTGGTTCTAAATACATAATTTAGAACTCACAAATCAAAACAACCATTCTCATAACAGATAACCATATGCAGCTGTAATGACTTAGAGTACCTCCGATCTATTCATTCCATGACTCGGTAATCTACCGATCTATTCATGAGTATTAAGAGTTGGCGTTTTATTTAACACATCACTCTTGTGGTTCTCATCCCTAATCTAGGATTCAGAATGCTCTGTCCAAGGAACCTATCTGAATAATTGTTACCATTATTCATCGGCATCTCATCCCTTAGACTCGGTGACTTAGGACAAGGCAATCAGTAGCTTGCGATACTTTGGCCAAAGATTTGAAACATACTGCTTATGTCTCGTATTCCTTGACGGCATACTCGTCAATCTGGAATATGTCCTTCACCCCATTCCTATGTTATGTAGAATGTCTTATACTGACTTCTATCAGACTCTCCTGTCCCAAGTTATTCACTCAGGAATGGATTAGTAAGAGGACAATGTTATAGGGATGCTCCCGAGGACTAGGGATATGCTGACATACTGGATCAACCCTAGTTAATCCAGTGTGTCAAGATACCCCGAGTCTCCTAGGGCAGCCTTATAACGTGACCACATTCCTAATCAGTCCTAGAGTAACTTGTTCGAGTTTAAGGTGTAAGTCTTAACGATCAATGCAAAGGGTGTCGTCATAAGTCACCTGCATTGTTGTATCTTCGAGAAGATGCTAATCTTCTCGAAGGTACAACCCTGTAGTTGACTTGTGTCGTCAACCTTTAAATCTACCTCGAAAAGATCTACTTATTAATAAGTGTTACATATAATGAGTTAAAATTATACTATAAGATGCTCCCTTAAGGTTAGTCTTTCCCGATCCCTGGGTTCCTCACCTTAGAATTACCTTCCTTAATAAAACCCATTACACAAGAGAGGTTATTAAGACTAGAGGTCCCATCAAGGAGTTCATAGAATATACATAATTCTAAATCAACGAAGCTGGACACTAACCCTCAATCTTCACATGAGATTGCTAACCAAACCCCCTTTTTTTTTTGTTTATATCAGTTCTCATAACTGAATTTATATCTTACTTGTTAGTATCGAGATATAGTGATTAAGAATCCAATTAAACGTTGTCTTGTCTTAGATCAAGACTAGGAAGTAATAATTTATTCAGCTCGTTCAGCTTCCTGCTCAGGTTTATTTTAACCCTAGCTTCCCGAAAGACAATGATCTAAGTTCCAATTTAGCTATAAATAGAACATAATAGAACTACTAAATAATCATAAGTATTCAGTCACATAACCTTGCAAGCTTACTTAGATATTCACAAAAGTCTCAAAGTTATACCATAATAACAATGTTCTCAAGATCATTCGAACTGAAGAAGATCAAACCATCAAGACACGAATACAAACACATAAGTAACAAATATCTCTTTTCATTCCTTTCAAAGCTAATCAAATACATTTTATGCATTCAGCATATCCGATACAATACTCAACAGTAAAAGAACATCTTTCTTCAAGTAGTACATTCAGAGAATCAAGTTGGATTTCATCATAAAACCAAATTAAACAATCTGAACATCATATCAGATCTGCGTGCCTTTACCACTTACGACAATCATCTGCAAAAATTGTCAACATGGTTCAGTTCAGTGAACTGAGCATGATAAGCACTAAATCTTAAAACAATTGCAATCCACCAATTGTTTTCATTAAACAACCTGTTTAAAAGAAATTAATTCATTAAACATGTAAACATATTTCAGACTATGCTCCTTTGTAATTCAAACATGACTATAACGCGTAACTCATCTTATAGTTACTAAATAGTCCTAGATACTTTTTTATATATTTCTTCATAAATGTTAGTGACCAAGAAGAAAAAATGCATCTAAAACAACTATCCATCTAAATCCCAAGGACAGTAAACATCCGACAGGCCATTATATTCAACCAAATGAATATCCTAACAATTCATGAATCCATCAGTATGTTTAGAAAACCATCAATTAAATATAAATTTATCAACATATACTTTACAGCAAAAGAGAAAGAAACCGAGACATTCAGATTTCCCTTCTAATCATGCTCATGACTGTACCGTCTCCTCAAGAGTAAAGCATTCACATTATACGCATGCGACTAAGTCAGACGAGACCATAAGAAGAACCACAGCTTCGTCAAAATTTAAATATAAAATTCCCTGTAGCTTACTAAGAAATACAGTAGCTCTTGCGACAAGCAACAGTAAGTAATCCAAACTTAACAGATTCAACAATTCCTTTTCATAACATTCAATAATATGAATATACCCATCGCCATTGTTTGACAGAGCACAACTTCATTCAACTAGGCAAATCCCAATACATTTTTCCTCAAGGTTTCATTTGAAGTCGAGTTACTACAACATATAACAGGGTATCAACAAAATCGAGTTGATAAAGAAACCCCAACCTTTAATTCCTCCGAATCGAACTGAACATATCACAACGATGATAAGAAAGAGTCAAAATGATATGCATGCTCAGCGGGGACTGAAATCCAGAATCAAGCCAATTCACAGCATATCATGGACTCCAACAGTGCCAAATCCAACCAAAACTTATATTAAAGGTTTAAATTGAAGTTGAATCCAAATGACAACAATCAAGAATCCTAAAAGTACTCACAACAAAAACTTCTACAAAAGTTACAACATAAATTACCTTTCAGTGACTCCATCGAAGTCGATATCATTTAGTATTCATAATAAAACAACAACATTCATAACCAAGCTTGACAGAAGTTTAAAATACTAGATACATTTCAAGGACTCTCACTGAGTCAATATCGACCGTAATCACAACTGGGCTTACACAGAAGTACATATAACACCAGTTACATATCAAGGACTCCAACTGAGTCCATAACAACAGTAATCACAACTGAGATTATTCAGAAGAGAAAACATAATATACGCTTCCAGGATTAAAAAGGAGTCTTACCCATGTAGTATTCTTCAAATAAACTTCTACAAAAGTAGAAAGATACAAGATACCCATAAAATTCTAGAATTCCAACCAAAACAATAACATACCGTAATCACAACTGAACTCCTACAGAAGTAAAAACGTATGGCATTCACGACTAACTTCTCCAGAAGCTGAAATACAAGATATATATATATATATATATATATATTAAGGATTCCAACAGAGCCAATAATAATAAGTATTCACAACCAGGCTTATACAGAAGCAGAAACACTAGTTTCATAACAAGGACTCCAACTGAGTCCATGACAACAATATTCACTCTAAGCTTATACAGAAGAGGAAAACATAATATACGCTTCAAGAGTTCAAAAGGAGTCGAACCCAAGTAATATTCTCAATCTAAACTCATACAAAAGTCAAAAATTCTATCTACTCAAGGATTCCAATGGAATTCAATAACATATTGTATTCACGGCTGTACTTCTTCAGAAGCCAAGACATAATTTCATTTCAAGAAGTCCAACAACATCAATAACATATATTACTCACGACATAACTTATACAGAAGTAAAAATATCATGTACATTCAAGAATTCCAACAGTATCCTTTTTAACAAGTGAAACAACAAGGTATCGACGGAAGTCTGAATCAAACAAGAAAACAATTCATGGACTCCCACAAAGCCGAACACATATATTAGCCTTGCAAGCATTTCTACAAAATCTAACCAAAATGCAAAACACAACAAGATAATTCAACAGTATGAAACAAAATGCACACCCATCAAGGGTTCATTTGAAAAATCGAGCCAGTAAGAAGATACAACAACTAATTCTCACAAAGCTACCTTAAAAACCAATTGAACCCAAAAATCATCTGAACAGAGTTGTTCTAATGAAATCATTTGAAAGAAAGAAAGATTTTTAAAAGTTAGGGCCTAACATGCCTGGTAATGTTGCTTAAAAATCTGAAAAAGACCACTGAAAGAGCTCGAGCCTTCTCCTCTTTTTCCACATTAGATTCAACAACAATAATTTGTTATTTCCATGCCTTATAAACTTTCCTTGACAGAGAAAAGAGCTAGTTATTCTCATATTTGCCATGCAACACCAAGTAGACTGGTGCGAAGAACCAGTGATCAAACAGAGAGAAAACCGGAGCGCATGAAAAACCAAACAAACTACCAGTTTTCCATTTTGCATGTCTTCCCGAGAAATCCGAGCTTGAAGACCGAGTTCATTAATTGCATTAACTCCAAAATTCCCACTCAATCTCCATTGCCACTGACCGCCATAGTTGGCAATGGACAAATGCAAATCAAAGACCATTTCTAAATTTGGCGACTCTGCCATGTCGGCCTCGATGGCTGTTTGAAACTTCCACCAAATCCCTCATCCTTCATACTTATCCATCCCATTTAATGCCATAGAAACTAACGCCCATGGCTTACACCCCTTCATAGGTCCCTTTCCTCCACATTCATTAGTTAGGTTAGAAACATAGGTTAGAATTTAAGGTGATACTTAGTCTAACCTCCTTAGCACTAGGTCACTAACCTTAGAACATTTAGTTTATAGTTTAGGCATAGGTTAGATTAGCACTAATCTAACCCATAGGTTATAGTTTAGGTTCAGGTTATTAACCTTAATAAATCTAGTTTAGGTCTTAACACTTTAGAATGTTCAGAATAAGAACCAATAGATATATATTCCCGTAATGGATTCAATCCAGCACTGATAATAAGCTAGTAGTATAAATGTATCTGAATTTATTACCTGGCCCACGATCAAGACCTTCCTGATATTACGATATCGGGAACCAATTCATTTAACACGATCAACCTGAGTTAGACTCTGGAATAGCTTATTCAATGCATTAAGACCTTGCAACCTACGTAAGGTCTATAATTTTTGTTCATCCCGAATAAACTTAAAGCATCTCTTGGATCAATGCCACTGATCCAAAGATGAGTCTTATAGTTGGATAAATCCACAATTCATTCCGAGATCAGATTAAACTCAGGTGCAAAATGAAAGAAATAAAAGAGTCTAATCATATTCCAACTCAGTAAAGATCTTCAATTGTAAAGAAGATACAGTCCATATCAAACATGACTTCACAATCAAATGAACACATCCTTTTAAAAAAGAAATCATATATCAACACTTGAATGCTCAGGAGGAAGTAACAATAGTTCAGAGTGTTACAATTGTTCACCGGCACCAGGGTTGTTTATGTAGTTATGGGTATATGTGAGACAATAGGTGTAGACGAGGTTGTGTTCTGGGTGGTTGGTGAAGGTATAGTGGATTTGGCAAGTGTAATGGATGTAGCAGACGTGACATTCATAGTGGGTATAGGGCCTAGCTACAAAATGACTGGGGGTAAGGTAGATGCGGGTAGAGCAGAGCCAAATGGAGCTGATGTAGGAGTGGGAACGAGAGTTGGGGGGGATAGATATGGGCATGCCTTATATCAACTGACCCGAGGCATCTCGAGTGGATGAGTGGGAAAGGTAAAACTACAAGGAAGCACGATTTTGGTCAAGGAGTCGTGTGAACTCCTCGTCTCCTATGGTGATAGTGATATGTTGGGTAGGATCCATGGGTGATAAAATAGAAGGTGGTGAAGGACTAGGGGGGAGTGGTTGATGGTTGACGTGAAATATGAGGGCGTTTTCTTAGCTTCAGGTTAGCACCCTGTGAACAAGTACTTATCAGGTTGGACTATTTTCTATAAATGACACATAAATATAGTAGAGATATGAGAAACAAGCGGTAATAGGTGGATTACGTACCAAATGTCAGTTGGAATATTTGTGCAGTATAATTGATGCTAGTTAGGGTAAACTGACACTGGTCACAAGTAACTATGGTCGGTCACTGTGGAAAGTGGAAAGTTGGTCAAAATATGGCAAAAGGTCAATAATCTGCCAAGTATGCAAGATGCTAATGGGATTTACCAGTAAAGTGAATATGATGATAGTGACAGAGACTTTGAAAAGTAAAGAATGTGAATAGGTGTCCTTTTGGGTAGTTTGACCAAAAGAACTGTAACCAATGCCGGTTAGGTAAAACAGATGACAGTTAGAGGGTAACCGATGATGGTCGCTGGACCGACACTGGTTATTATGAAATTGAGATAGTGATTAAGAAAATGTGGTTGTGAATTAAAATTTGATGTGGAATCAAACCGAGAATTCTGAGAATGATGAGAATATGGTCCAGGAACACTTAGATGAAGCTGGTATACACCAAATATGATTAGGAGCGTGTAATGGGAAATAATAAAATGAAGAACGAATCCTCTCACCTAAAAACGCAAGCGAAGCAGAAACACTAAGAAAAATACAATCCTAAGAGTGCCTTTTCTATTATGTTTATTTAGCTTATGTTATTTAAGGACTGACTCATGAACTTTAGAATAGAGTTTTTTTTTTAGGATGGCTTCCTACAAAGAAGGAGATCTACAGGAGAGGTTTCAGGTATATTATGGTGGGGGCGGGCCATCCTCTGATGGGGTACTAGACAGAGATAACCAGTGGGGTGCCCACTATGCCGTGATCATGGGATCACCTACAACTTCTTCCAGGTGATATTTTTTTTAATAATGTGTATATATTTTGAATTTGTGATGTTTGGATATGACTCAGAGAGAGAAAGAGAAAGAAAGTGCTTTCTACGATTCGTTTGTCAACCATCAGCTAGGAATGACTTCCGGCGTATAGGTTACCCTTAATTAATGTGAGCTAATGCAAAAAAGCAAAATGAAATGCAATGATTTTTAAACCCAAATTTAAATGTAGAATTCAATGCCATAAATATATGAACATGAGAAGGGATGCTCTTTCACTAATACGATACTAATGAAAGGAAAGAAATGTTTGTTTTAAGCACCAAAATACAATTGCTTTTAGACAATAGAAGAGAAGAAGGTTCTAGGAGAGAAATTTTAATGTAAGAACTTTTTAGAAAAGAAACAAACATACAACATTCTCACCTAGAAATGAAAGAATGCAAGGAACCCCGAATGGGTCCCACCAGGCGTGCCAAAATGTTTCACCTGATTCTAGTGCATTTCTTCAAATGTTGATGAAACAAATTTTGTGTATTGGGCAAAGGACTGTATTCTTAGTAGAAGAGTGGCTAAAATTAGTTTTATCTTTCTGTTATGAATAGATCTTAGTGATAATATACCTATTATAGATGAAGAAACTTTATTTCCATGTGCATGAGGATACTATTTAAGATGGTACACAAGACCACCAATTGAAACTTGAACAATTAACATTGAGGAAGGACTGCCTAGCGTGTGCTTAGAGTCAACTGGAAGTGTGATACTTCTTGGATGACTTCCAATCCACTGTATGAAGCAAATGGGTGTGACAATTAGAGGAAATCCTATTATCAGTTAAACTATGAATTCATTATATAAAATCTTAACTCAGTGAACTCAATGCAAACTTGAAGGTATATAACATGATCTACTCTTGAGGTTTTATAGAATGTTTGAAAACTTTATTTCTTAACACGATATATGGTAATAATGAGCTATTACTAGAGTTTAGGGGCTATTCAAGCCCCACTGTCAAATGTATAAGGTGGAATAGGTCAACATAGACATAAAGTAGGAATTTAGGACTTTGAAAGATAATCTCATCATTTTTTGAAGGATTTTGAGCTTCTCAGAAACCCTTTTTAGGGTCTTACTTAGATCAAACAGTCAAGGCCTTTGCAATTAAAACTAGGACTTGAAAATCCTTATATATCCCCTGAGAGTTTTGTGTAGAATTATTTGAGTCCAAGTATGGGCAGTGTAAGGGTGTAGATAAAAATATGGTCAAGTTTGCATGGAGGTAGATGATGGGGGAATGGAAATGAGAGAAAAAGATAATAATCTATGTAAAAGGAACTACCAAATGATGAATAGATGAGTGTTGGTTAACACAACTTACTATTTATACGAGCTTGATGCCTGGTTGGTAAGGATGGTTGGTCCAATGAAATGAACTTGGTGTAGAGATGATGCTTTCCTGGATGCTCCTGTGAAGGTAGATGGATATGTGATTACTTTAGGTACTAGCTATTGATGCTCTGCTGTGTATACTAACACTATTTCTTCTCACATGCATCTCTGGTTTCATCACTTGTTCTCAAAAGATGTGATTATCTCTCAGAAATGTGCCAACCTCCAAATAAGGTTGTTTTGGGGGTTTAAATGGTAACTGACAATGGTTTTGGCTTAGCCAATGGTAGTTAAGGGTAACCCGCGTCGGTTAGGGTGGGATTTCCTAGGTTTAATAAACGAGGTAGATCCCCTTAATTTTTTGGGATCTCATTTTGTTTTCTCCACGAATTAGCATGGATGCTTCCTTCTAACATGCGGGAATACGGTTAGAGGGAATGTAGGCTTTGATTTTTAGGGTTTGGGTAGGTCTTAATTAGTTATGGAAACATACTAAGAATAGGTCTAGGGTGAGGTGACTAGGTGAGGCATTATCCTAATTAGGATATTTAAATATGGTGAGTATAATGAAATAATTTAATTTAATTAATATTATAGTGGGGTGAAGAGGGCCATGGCTAGGTGGTTGTGTTCAAGGTATTTATTTATCGAGGGGCTAAGGGGAGTATGACCTAATTTTAGTGTCTACAATTAGGGTGAAAACAGTGAAGAAGTGTAGGTAGGTTGGTTTAGCGTAACCTGGTGTGAGATAACATGCCTACTTTGCAAGAAACCCAAAATCCAGATAGGTGAGTCTATGACAAAAAATCTCTTTTTTTTTACTTTTTTTATAGATTGATCAATTTGGGAAGTCTATGTGGGATGAGTATATTTGTTCCCTTGAGGTCTTCATGAAGTTAATTGATACAGGAAGCTTCTAAATACTTTATTGTATTTTTGTAGTAATAGTCTTCTATTGTGATAGACTATATGTAGTATAGTGAGATTTGTATATTTTTCCTTCGAGGGAGCAATCTATTTATAGCAGAGAAATAGAAAGAGTAGATGTCCTTTTGAGGGATTTTTTGCTAGAATTTTAGCTCGAGTTGAATCCCATTTTGAAATTCATTTTATTTTTGGGTGTTTAAGTCATGTACAAGACTATAGAGGAAATTTTGTTCTTGTTAGGAGGAAAAACTAGAGCATACAGAGGTTAACTATGATGGTGAGGTTGTAAGTGATGAATGACCATGGGATTCCATCTTTAAAAAGATGAAAAGTATCCATGAGAATCATGCTATGAGTAAAGTATTGGTACTCATATTGAAGATAAATGCTGAAAGGATATGGGTAATCACATGATTCTTGTTTAGTTTTTGGTCTCGAGAATTGGAAATAAGGAAGGTGGATGACGCTCAAGGGACGAGCGTGAAATTGGAAAAAGTTGATATATGACTCGAATTCAACAATATAATGGTTGAAGATGCAAGGAATTGAGGGGCTCAGGTTCGGGTTTACCTTTGAGTGAGGAAAAATGATAAGCACTTGATCCATAGGCATGGGTAATGACATAGGGTCCAAGCCAATTAGGAGAAAATTTTCCCCATTTACTTTTCTCTTCTTTAGTTACATGTTGATTTTCCTTTAGGATGAGGTCAGCAACTTGAAAGTTTTGTTTGTGGAAATGTTTAATGTAGGCATGCTTGATACGTTTTTGGTGGATTTAGAAATGTTCAAGAGCATTGAGATGATGTTCATCTAACAACTCAAGTTGTGTTAAACAGTTGTGGCGAAACTCATCGTCGTTGAGAATGTCTTGTAGAGAGATGCAAAGAGATGGAATTTGGAGTTCAAGAGGCAAGACATCATCAGTACCATAGACTGGAGAGAAAGGTGTGGTAGCAATTAAAGTGTGAATACTAGTGTGGTAGGCCCAAAAGGAAAAGGGAATGTGCGTATGCAAATCCTTCCCAGTATCGTCAACTACTTTCATAAGAATTTTTTTCAAGGTTTTATTGGTTGATTCTGCTTGGCCATTGGTTTATTAGTAATAAGGTGATGCGAAACTTAGTTGAATGCCAAAAGTGTCACACAACTTACATAGGGTTTTGTTTTTGAATTTCTTTCTGTTATCATAGATGAGACGGTGAGGGATGCCAAAGCAAAAAATGATGTGATGGTTGATTAATTCACGTATTTTCTCAGCTTTTATATAAATGAGGGGAATGGATTCTACCCATTTAATGTAATATTCAGTAGAGGTAATAATCCATTGATGGTGTTGTGAAGAATGGGGATTGATCTCTTTGACAAGATCCAAGCCCCATTGAGAGAAAGGCCAAAGGTATCGTGAAACCTATAAGGCATGAATAGGTGTGTGATGAAGATTAGCATGTTGTTGGCATTTCATACAATGTTTGACATAGTCACAAAAATCACAGTTTAGGGTTAGCCAATAATAGCCAAGGAAAATAATGAGTTTAACGATAACTAAACCATTGAAGTGACCTCCACAAATTCCTTCATGAACTTCCTTGATGGTGTAGGGAATTTCATAAATTTTAAGGCATCATAATAGAATACTGTCGAATCCATGCTTATAAAGGAGACCACCCATGATGGCATAGTGAGAGACACTTTTAAGAAAGGAATTTTGTCCATTACAAGTGAGATTGGGAGGTAGAATGGAAAGGGAAAGATAGTATGCAAACTACTTATACCAAAGATCACGTGGGTCAGGTGTAATGGTTCTGACGGAGTGGACCTCACGAGGTAAATAAGAGGGTGATTGTAACCTTTGTATAGTGACAAATATTTTGGAGTGGGCAGGAAAAGCAGGTATTTGAGAAGCTAAGAAAGCCATGGTATCCACAAATTTATTGGTAGAACATGAAGTGGTTTAAAGTTCATAACGGTCAAAGGTAGTCAAAAGTATGTCTACATGATGTTTATACTTTTGAAGTATTTCATTGTAAAATTGGTATATACCATTGACTTGATTTACAACCGGTTGGGAATCACTAAAGATATTGATTGACTTAACATCTAAGGCATAAGCATCCTAGAGACCCAATATGAGTTCTTCGTATACGGTGATATTGTTTATACAATCAAAATCTAGTTTGAAAGATAAAGGCATGGGTTCACCGCTAAGAGGAATGAGGATAACACTAGCGCCACCCCCACGCTGACATTTAGAACCATCAAAGAAGAGGGTCATTTGGTAAGTGGTATTATCCAAGGAGAGGGTAGCAATGGATTCATCTGGGAAATTGAAGTTAGAGGTTTCATTTTCAGAAAGAGGTGCATCTACTAGTTGGTCAGCGATGGTTTGTCCTTTGATAGAATTTTGATGGATGAATTCAAGATCAAGGTCAGCAAGAAGCATGAGCTAACATGTAGCATGTTGATGTTGGTAGAGTTTGGTGTACATGTAATGTAGAGGGTTAGTTTTAGTGATGATAAAGGTTTTGTGGTTGAGTAGGTAATGACGTAGTTTGGTGGCAACAAAAACTAAGGCTAAGCATATTTTTTCGACATGGGTGTATCTAGTTTCATAGTCTAAAAGGGTATGAATTATGTAATAAATTGCTTTCCCTCTATGATGCTCATTGCAATGACCAATATCAATTAAGGAGACTGATGTCAGTATGAGATGGATTGACCATGGTTAGGGTTAACTGGTGTCAGTGACTGTGGGGAGATGGAAGATGTTGTAGAACAAGTTTTGGGTCCTCTCTATGATTGCACAAAGAGTTTGGAGGGTGTGTGTGAGGTCTACATGAGGGAGGTAGTTTTGGGATAGGTTTTGTGAAGTTTAGGTTGGGTGTGAGTGGGTGGTTAATAGAGAGAAAGCTGAAGGATAGATCTAGGTAGGAACAATGAATGGATGAAGATAAAGAGAGAATACAACTACAAGTGATAGAGGAGAAACAAACTTACTTAGATTTCAGAAGGGTTCTAAATACCCCTAGTGGTGGAGAGATGATTGGAGATGCTGGTGAACTTTGATATGTGGAATGGTGATTAATGTTATAGAAGTGCTTCTCGGAATGCTACCATGAATGCAAATACCTTCAGATTAGTCTTGGTGTTGGTTATGGCTATCTGGATGTATGAAAGGGATTTGGTTCTTGCTTGCATGTAGATCTCCTTCGTTCCAAAACTTGAGAATATGTCCAACCTCTCAAAAAAATTTACCAAGATGAATATATGGTAACCAACAACACTTTAGGGTTGACCGGCATCAATTAAGGCGGGAAATCCTAGGTTTACTAAAAATGTCAGATCTTGGCAATCTTTTGGGCCAGCTCTTGTCTATTCTCATGGATCAAAACAAAATGTTACATTTTTATGAGTGGAAATGTGGTTAGAGGGGGAATAGGCATGTGATTTTAGTGTTGCACTAAGTCTTAGTTCATTAAGGTAGGTAGGACTAAGTCTTAGTTAGTTATGGTGAGTGAATATTGAGTCCTAGTAAAAGGGAAACATGCTAAGAAAAGGTTTGTGATGAGATGTCTAGGTAAGATGGTGGGGTGAGGTGGAAATTATTTTAATTAGGGTAATTAAATAATAATTATTGCGAGCATGGGTATTATGTTAATTATAAATAATTAAAAAAATATTAATGTGGGGTAAAAGGGTCATGGTCAGGTGAATATGTTTGAGCTGGCTATTCAAAAAGGTACCAAGGGAAGTATGACCCAATTTTGGTGTCTACATGTTTATATGAATCTATGGGATTTGGAATGTAAGAACAGTAGTAGGAGGATGGCACTTGAGAAATGGTAGCTTGAAGGAAAACTGGATGCAATGCAAGTAGAAGAGAGATAACACAAGAGATCTGAGCTTGTGTTGGGCTACAAAATATCATCTAAGTACAAAAAGGTACGTGGGCACGCAGGACCTAGTTGAAGAATGGTGCATGGGTTGAAGGCACACAAGGAAGGGTTCTGAAAGGTTTTTGTAGAACATACAATGTGCGCACATAAGGCAAAATAGATTTGGTACTTATCCACATTCAACATCCCAGGCAGCACACAAGAAAAGCATGACCCTTTTGGATAAAGTGACAACTTGGCGACTGTGGGATCAAAAAGGGAATATTTCAGGAATGCGATGGAATGTTCCAGAAGACATCATTACAAAGGGTGGAGAGCTCAGATCTAAGAAGGCATGCTTCCATGGAGGACCACCTCAACACTTAGAAACCGATCTACAATTTCTGAAAGGCATGGCGATGGGTGTTAAGGTTATAAATACAAGTGCCCGATAGAAGAAAGAGGAGAGGAGAAGAGTGTATAGAGTGTGGAGAGTACGAAGGAGAGAAAAGAGAGATGAAGCCCTCCAGAAGCTGAATGGGGATGTTATGGGTTAGGGATTAGAATAACTCTATAAGAAATGGCACATTTAGGGGGATGGGTCTGCATTCTTTTTGTTTTTGTAATATGATGAGCATAATATAGCTCTAATGTATGACTTGGCTCTATATAGTTATATGAGGATCTATTATGACCTCAGGGGATGTAATCTAGATTGTTGAACCTGTTAAAGATGAATGTAAGGCTCTGTTATAAATCATATATGTTCTTAGAGGTATAATGCTTATGTATTCCCTTTCTGTATGAACCTTATGATGCATGTTATTCCTCTTTTCTGGATGCAATAAGATAACAACTCATTCTAAGCTCTTGAATGTAGCATGGTTTTTTTCTACTCATTTTCATTTGAATATCTATTATAAAATGATGCATTCTCATAAAAATCACATAAAGGAGAGACTCAGTGCCTATGCGTGCCTCGCGTGAGTGCCCAGTGCCCACTAGGTGATAGGATGGTGCACATGGGATTAGACTATTGGTCTAAGGGTATAAAATATGAGTACATCTTGGTTCAATTACCGGGACCTCTTTTCAAAGTTGTTATGAGAAATAGCATGCATATTTATCCCTGTAACGCATGATGACAGAGTGTTTGACCTTAGAAAGTGTTGAAACATGGTTCAAGAACATCGAGGACAATTTTTCTCACAGATTCAACATTGGATCTGAGTTCGATGCACGTAGATGGGTAGAAAAGAACCTATACCATGAGCTATATGAGAAATTATTTTGTTGCTTCCAGTAGAATTATATGAATGGCTTCAGCATACGTATCTAGATCAATCCAGTACTATAGATTGCGTGTATGGACCCAAGATGACTATTAGAGGCTACATGATGCAGATCTAACTTGGACGCATGTTGTTGATCACTAGTGGAAGGGAGTGCTAACTAGTTATACTCTTAATTATGCCATTTCTATGTATTATTTCCTAGAGGTTACTGAGTTTGAGTTTCTGAGGGAGCCTAGAGGATCATTTTTGTGTGATATTCCTTTGGCTATGAAACTCTTGGTTATTACTTTGAGTTTAGAATCATTTCCCATAGACGGCTAAGCTCCTCTAAGTGCTGGGAGAGGAAGCTAGGGAGGAGGAAGATGGAATACATTGCGGCTGAGAAGGAAAGGGAGGATAAATGACTCAATAATAGTGAAGCTTGTGAAAGGGAGATGACTAGACAACGTGAGGTTGCAAGTTTGATGGATCTATAGAGGTAAACATTACAGGAAGGAGTTAAGGTTCATGCAGAGGACGTGGAACCTGGGAATTCTATGCTACGCCATCTTGATAAGCATGGGAGATAATCCCCTTTAGATTTTGATGAGATTTCATCAAATGGAGAAAGAAGAGCCATCAGCTCACATCTGAACCCACCTGGTGACCAACCCTTAGCGCTTGGTTTTCCATATCAAGGGAGAAGTATTGTTAACATATTTGGTATCGGTGGGAGTAACTAATCTGTGCCCAGGAGATATAATTTCTCATTTGGAACATCCATGGTTGTGCAAGCCATTCCTGTATTTGGAGGAATATTTGGATAAGGTACAAGTATGCAAGGATTGGGTATCACATTTGGGAGTGGTACAGGAAATTACCACTAGAAGTGGAACAATATCACAAACCATTGGCACGTAGTTTAGTGGGACATTGGGAACACCAAGTAAGACTACTTTTGGTCCTTTTTTGACTGCATGAGGTGGATCTGGTGGGTCAGGAAGGACATGATCTGGTGGATCCATTGGATCTAGTGGA
Source organism: Taxus chinensis (assembly GCA_019776745.2). Taxonomy (NCBI): domain Eukaryota; kingdom Viridiplantae; phylum Streptophyta; class Pinopsida; order Cupressales; family Taxaceae; genus Taxus; species Taxus chinensis. The sequence goes on along the minus strand of CM034147.1, from coordinate 350,513,973 downwards.
GGAGGAAACACCGGAGGGAACCGAGGCTCTGGATTAGGAGGACAAGGACCCTAGCCACCTCCATAAGTGTTTTTAAAGATGTCTTTACACTTACTAGACTATAGGGGCATTGAATATGATGTAGAGCATGTGCACAAGTGTTAGTTACTGTGGCAGGCAAAGGGGATCACTACCCTAGAGTGGAAGGAAATCTAGTTTGCAACAACATTGCAAGGGCACGTGCATATTTGATATAAGAAGTATGACCCCCATCACATGGTGGTCAACTATACCACATTGAAGAATGATTTCCTATCATAATTCCATATCCATGTGTTTGAGCAGAAGAGCATCAACACTCTAAAAAAGATCCAGTAGGGAATGGTAGAGAGTGTGTGAGAATATGATGCTCATTTCAAAACTATCTTATCTAAACTATCATATGACATTCATCCTTCTAAACATGCTCAATGGTTTATCAGAGGATTGATAGCACCATTTAGAAGGTCTCTATCACACAAGACTTTCACAGACCTACGCGAGGCATTGGAAGTTTCCCTACGTGCTAAAGCTGTTGGGAGCATTGATACTGGTATAATTCCTTTTCCAGAGGCTCAAATTTCTGCAATAGCCAAGAAGTTGAAGAATTTTTCTATAAACTCAATGCATGAGGTTCGTAGTGGGATTTGGTGTACAAACTACAAGGTGGAGGGACATGCAAAGGATATTTTCCCTTGGAATTCGATATGCACTATGATGGTAGATTATGAAATTTTCCATGGGGATCATGATGCAACTAGATACCCTCTACTCTAGTGTGCAATCCACAAGAATGTTTCTTGCTATTGCAAGATTTGTACCTCTACGACCCGTGATAACAAGGATTACAAATTGATTGATCAAATCCATGATGTTATTGATCTGGGTGTGTGCAAAACTAGCCTTACAAGTAGTTCTAAGGATGATGACCATTGTTATGAAGGATGTGTAGATGAAGGAGTGCATGGAAGAGGTTTTCACAGAGGATTTCATGGTCGTATTAATTGTAGTGGAGGATGAAGTGAGTTCCCGCGAGGAACCTATTATAATTGTGGATGTACAAAGCATTACAAACATGAGTGTCATGATTTGTTACAATGCTTATGTTGTGGAAAGAAATACAAGTACGAAGAGTTTCCATAACTTTATGAGCATATGAACTAGTAGCATTGAAAATACAAATGCGTTGGGATCACGAGCATCAAGAAGTCCGATTCACAGTGGATGTCAAGAGTGGCATGTGAATCAGAGTTAGAACCTGTGTTGGTGATGATGGGAATAGATGATGTGCATGCCATGGAGATGCCAAAACAAAGGACACTAGTTTCAAGAGAGGAAGCGGTACATGGAAAGTATCCAGACCCTGCTCATGAGAAGGAGGTGTATCAAGAAACTATGGATGTGATTCAAAGTTTTCAAGGGGAGATCCAATGTCTAAAGGATAAATCGAGGTAGATGGAGAAAAGGAAGGATGTCAAGGTTCCAAAGAATGACTTGGATGAGGTCAAGGAATTTTGTAAAATATTAGAGATCCTGAGATAATTCACCCCATAGAGGGAGTCATCCAGCTTGAAGATGCTCAGTCCTTGAGTGATACCAATAGTGTGGCATGCGACAATTGGGCACATGGGACTTATGAGTTAATTGGGTGACAGTTGAGAGGATATGTAATAAGGGTAACAATTGCACACTCACGCAAGTGCCTAGGAAGAAAGAAGTTACCAATTTACTCTAGAGGAGCATATCCTAAAATTTTCCTGTGAGAAATGAAGGCTCAGTGGAAGAATGAAGATGAGAGGAGGGGAATTCTCAACTATAACTTACTTAGAATTGTAGCATGCTTGTGGGATACACATTGGAAGAAAATGTAGAGTTTTCCTACTCTTCAGCCTAGTAGCATGATGCAGTTTATACGTGTGTGTGTGTTTGACTGTTACTGCCTTTGACCCCAACCCATTATCTAGATTACCCAAGTAGACCTTATTCCTTTTCCCCCTATTACCCACCTTCCTTTTCATCACATTTACCTTTTATCAAACCACTCATCAATTCTACCTTCTACCTCATCAATTCTTGGTTTAAGGGGGATCACCTCCATCCACACATGCGGTAGCCACATCTTATTTTTGTCAACGTCGCTTACCAATACAAGCTATGCAACAAAAGGGGGAAAAATGTAGCCACCAAAATTAGGTCACACTCCCCTTTGGTCCACCGTCAAATAAACACCTTCATCACATTCACCTAGCCATGGCCCCCCTTTCACTCCACTAATATTAATTTAATTAATTTAAATAAATTAATACATTATCATCACCATATTTATTATTTAAAATATCTTAATTGAGATAATGCCCACATATCCACCTCACTTAGACACCTCATCTAACCACCTCACCCTAAGACCTATTCTTAGTAAGTTGTCATAACTAACTAAGACTTACCCAAACCCTAAAAATCAATGCCTACATTTCCTCTAACCACATTCCCGCATGCTTAAAAGAAGCTTCCATTCTAATCCGTGAGTTAATAAAATGAGATCCTAGAAAATCAAGGGGATCTACTGATTTTAGTAAACCTAGGAAATCTTGACCTAACTGACGTCGGCTACCCTTAACCGCCGCCGGTTAAGTCAGAACCACTGTTGGTCACCTTTTAATCCCCAAACCAACCTTATTTTTGAGGTTGGCAAAAGGTTGGCAGTTTTTCCAGAGAGATATCACATCTTTTGAGAACAAGCTTTAGCAAGAACACACATGCAAGGAAAGAGATCAAGCATTTTCTCTTGGTACAGACATCCAGCATTCATCCAGCAACTACCCAGCATATATTTGATCTAATCAAGGTAAGTAGAACATTTTACTCTTCCAGTTCATTCATTTAATCATTGTATCTTCATCCTTTGTTCTCCTAGCCACCCATTGACCTCTTTCAATACTCACCCCTCTATATCCCCATTAAAACCTCACCAAATCCCATCCAAACAAAGTAATACCTCATTTCAAGCAGCCTAGTCATTTGTACAATCATAAGGGAGATCCAAAGCTCATTTTATGACATTCCCAGTATTCCACAGTAACCAACACCGATTCTCCCCAACTGGTGTCAGTCACCCTTAACCGACATCAGTCTCTATATTTACCAATACAGCCTAGAACAGTGACCTACCCACTATTCCTGCATCACCCTTAAGCACCTATGACTTACCTAAGACCTCTGTCAGATCTGCAGAGACCCAGAATCAGTTACTTGACCTTCAAATCTTATTTTAACTTAGCATGTTAGATTATGTCTTTCTTATTGTGTTTTGAATGAGATACCTAAATCATTTTAACTACAATAGGATTTACTTCATTACCAACATTAAATTGTTTTAAACAGTGGACTAACAGCCATCTAGGAAGTATCACACTTCCTGGATCTAGCACACGCTAGCCAGTTCACTGCATATACTGTTTAACTCTTTCTGGTGGTTTTGTGTTCCATTTCAGGTAGTTCCTCCTAGCCAAAAGGAAGCTCTCATGATCAGCTGTGGATTCAAAATTCATACTCACGTAACAACCTATAACCAGCATTCTAATAGGTATTCCTCCTACGCCTGTTACCCTATCTATTTCATCACTTTTAAAGAAATGTCTAAGAATCAGGTGAAACATTTTGGCAAGCCCAGTGGGAGCCATTAAGGTTTCCTTGCATTTTTATTCATTCTTAGGAAAAGTTGTGTGTTTTTTTCCCTTCTGAAAAGCATACACATTAATTTTCTTCCTTGGTAACGTTCGTTTTCTTTCTATTTGCTCTAAAAGAAACCTTTCTTTTGGTGTACTTAAAAAGAACCATTTCTTCTTGTTTTCTACATTTTAGTGAAAGAGCATCCCTCTTCCTCTTCATCTATTTGTGTCATCGAATTTCATATTTAAATTTGGGCTTAAAAATCATTACATTTCATTCTAATTTATGGCATTAGCTCACATTAATTGAGGGAAACCTATACGCTGGAATTCATTCCCAGCTGATGGTTGACAAACAAATTGTAGAAAGCACATCTCTCTCTCTCTCTGAGTCTTGCCAAATTTCACAAATTCAAAACAATTACATATTCTTAAACAACATTTTTTCTGGGAATGCCTGTTAATGATCGCACTGATTTGAGGATTGGTAGGTACTCCTTAACTCGCTGCTCTATCAAGTCATACTTCAAAGCGAAGCCGGCCCCCACCATAACATACCTAAAATCTCACCTTTTAGATCTCCTTCTTTGTAGGAAGCCATCCTCACCAAAAAACTCTATTTCAGTTCATGATTCAGTCCTTAAATAGCATAAGCTAAACAAACATAATAGAAAAGACACTCTTAGGATCGCATTTTTCTTAGTGTTTTTGTTTGGCTTGTGTTTTGAGATGAGAGGTCACATTATTCATTTTTCTTATTTCTCCTTACACGCTCCTCATCATAGTTTGTGTACTCTGACTTCTTCTGAGTGTACCTAGACCATATTCTCATTGTTTATAGAATTTTGGGTTTGATTGCACATCAGATTTTAATTCACAACCACTTTTCTTTCATCACTGTTTCAATTTCACAGTGATTACTATCGATCTAGCAACCGTCGTTGGTTACTCTCTGACCATCGTCGATTATACTAAACCAGCATTGGTTCCAAGTCCTTTTGGTTAACCTATCCAAAAGGAAATTTATTCAACTTCTTCAACTATTCAGAGTCCCTGTCACTACTATCATTCCCATTGACCTTGTAAATCTCATCAGTATTCGGCATACCTGTCATATTTGGCCTTATAACTTATTTTTGACTCACTATCCATTTCCCATAGTGACTGGCAATGGTTACCCCTAACTGGCGTTGGTTTACCCTGACCGGCATCGGTTATCCTGTGCCACTTTCTAGCTAACATTTGGTACCTAATCCAATTATTACTACATATTATTCCTATTTCTACTATATTTTTGTGTCATTTACAGAAAGGCAACCCAACCTGATTAGTACTTGTTCACATAGTACTGACGTGTCGACAAGCTAGCACCCTTGTATTCCATGCCAGTTGTCAACCGCTCCCACCTTGCCCTTCACCACCTTCCATTTTATCACCCACCATGGATCCTATCCAACCTATCACTATCACTACCAAAGATGAGGAGTTCACATGACTCCTTGACCAAAACCCTTCCACCTTGAAGTTTTACCTTTCCCACTCATCCACTCGAGATGCCTCGGGTCAGTTGATATACGACATGACCGTATCTATCCTCCCGACTCTCACTGCCACTCCTACATCATCACCATCTGGCTTCGTGCTACCTGCATCTACCTTACCCTCAGTCATTTCACAGCTAGGTTTTATACCCGTTATGACTATAGTGTTTGCTACATCCGTTACACCCGCCACATCCACCATACCTTTGACAACCACTCAAAACACAACCTCATCCACCCCTATTGTCTTGCATATACCCGTAGCTACCCAACCACCTCCCGTGTCGGTGACCCCTACCCCTTTTCAAAATGTGGTCCTTTCTATCCCATAATCATTAGCTTCCATTGCCACTAGAGTTACCATGACCCTTCCACCTCCATATACGTACTACCAGCAGCCTCCTATTTCATTTGTTATTCATTCTAGGTACGTACCCCCTATTTTATTACCTTTTTCTCAATCCACCTACATGGCACCACCATATACTGGAATGTCACCCTCACCATATGACCAACATCAACCCTCTTACGCTACAAGAGGCAGCCAACCATCACAACCTACCAATAACCTAATAAAATTAATGATGGACAAGATGCAGAGATTGGAGGCATCGGTTTCTAGCTCCCATAACACTCTCACCTACGATGAGATTTGTAACGAGCCTATCCACCCATCCATTCCTATCCATCCATACCCCATGCATTGGGAAATGCCTAAATTCAATCATTTCAATAACAAGGAAGACCCACAGTAGCATTTGCAGTCTTTCAAACACAGGTGCTACCTAATCACCCACGATGATGCTTTGCTCTTGAGGACCTTTCCCATGTCTCTGACTAGACCTGCGTTAGATTGGTATAGTGGGTTGCCTAGACACTCTATATTTTCATTTAATCAGGTAGCCCAAGCCTTCTTGGATCACTTCTCCATCAATATCATCAATAAGGTTACCATGACTGACCTATACTCCATGCATCAATATGATGACGAATCTATCGTAGATTTTGTCGCTCGCTGGTGTAGCCTGATCAATCAGCTCACCTTCCAACTTCCACAAAAATAACTCATCGAGCTCTTCACATGGCCTTGTGCTAGATATATCTCACTGACCCTGTAGGTCTAAACTTTCCAAACATTCAACAAAGCATTCACCATGGCATGAAAGCTAGAGATTTGGGCCATTGAAGAGAAGAAAATTCAATTACCTAATAAGAATTTGGCATTCAAGTCAAATGATACCTCTTCTTCTTCCAAATCGTAGAATAATTATTCAAAGGCCAAGGACATTGCTAACGCATTGGTACTCAAGGCTGGCCCAGCTCATCCATCAAATCAAGTTAGCCCCTCATCTAATCTCTCACCCATTTAGACTTTTCAATTCAGACGAGAACAACAGAAATACACCCCAATTGGGAAGCCTTACTATTCTATCTTATAAAATCTCATCAAATCTAGGCCCATCACCCTTCCTCCTATAAAACCACACACTAGTTTTGACACTGCTCGCCCCATGCCTACATAGTATAAAGAACATGACTTCTATAACTATCATCAAGTAAAGGACCATAGTAATGGTAATTGCATCACTTTAAAAAACATTATCCAAGAAATGCTCAAGAAAGGTGAGTTAACTGTGGATAATCCTAACGTACATGTCAATCAAAACCTACACATATTCAAGAAACCCTTTCCTAATCATGCCCCTTCGTTTGGTCAAACCGGTGAGACCTCAACTCATGATAGTCATACCTGCGAGGTCCACCAAATAGAAAAACCAAACCCATAGAGCTAATACCCCAATTACGCCAATCGCACCTGCATCACCTACACCCTTTCCATCCATTTTAGGGCCTCAACCCCCCAACATGGCCAAGAAACTTCCACCCATCAATAAACAAAAAAAACAACAGCCCACTCCTTCCTCGCAAACCTCTAACCTACCCAAGCATCCGACACAACTTACACCTACACCTGTAGCATCTTTACCACCCATACCTCTAATACCCTCAGCAATTTCTTCACTACCCACTACACTTCAGTCTTTGTCCCTCACAACCCCTGCATGACCCACATCATCTACCTTCATAGCACCTCTGTTATCTCCCTAGGTAACTCACCCTCTTCCCCCATCCATTTTTCCCTCTATATCTTGTACACCCATATCACCTTTACCCAAGAAGTTGTAACCCAAAAACAAAAATATGCTACCCTCTAATAAGGTAGTCAAAACAAACATACACCCTCCTTCCCGTTCATCTACCATATCCCTACCCAAACAAACACGACCAACACCCAATACCACTCCAACACCCAAAACCATGGCTCAACCCACTTCACCTCCTACAAGGACCATTCCTGAACAATCAGACGCACCTACACCCAAACCCACTTTCACTTCCCATTGCAATCCACTAGAAGGGTACTATACCAAAATTTTAACCAACCTCCTTGAGACTTCTATCATCACATTACCACCATTCAAACCTTATGACCCCTCAAACCCAAGCCAAAGGGTTTGATGACACTAAAATTTGTGCCTACCATCGTGTGTCAGGACACGATGTGGAGAACTGCAAGACTTTGAAAACTATTCATATCCAGTTTTTTCCTCTTGAAGAAAACTTTGATGATGACGACCTTCTTGATGAGGACTCTCCTTCACCAACACTAATTCCCACAATCCTTCCCTCACTGCCTACTCAAAAACCACAACCTTCACCCCCACAACTCCTAGAGCCACCTCCAAGATTCGAAATTAACATGGTTCACATCATAGAACTTGCCACACCATCACCTAAATGTCGTTGCGGCCAGCTCACTTCACAAGGCTTTTCTCCCCCGGTAGGTTTTTTCCCATCATGTCATTATACCACTCATCCTACACCTTCTCCATTTGCTAACTCCCCTCAAATCAACATGATCCACGTTGCTACCCGTGCCCAGAACCAAAAAGTCAAGGAAAAAGCAACTGACCCACCAACCAATCCTATACCCAACATACCATCTACACCCACATCTAAAATCACTATCTATGGCCCTACATACCCTATTTCTAATGGGGTCACACATCATACCATGCTAAAACAATTACACCAATCTCCCCTCAAAATGTCCCTATATGACCTCATCCAAACCTCAGAATCCCATCATCAAGCTCTCATGGAGTTTCTTCAATCTATTGAGGTTTTACTCAATGACCCTACACTCATAGATTCCATTATCACACCCCATCATGTAGCCTCTCTCACTAAATTGCCACCTTTATCAACACCTCACCCTACTCACCAAGTAGCCTCCCTTAGCTTCTCAAATGAAGAGATCGCACCACACCAAACAGATGACCCAAACCCAGCCCTCTTCATCTTTGTCCACATTGATGATATACCATGTACAATGGGTAATGATCGATGGGGGTGCTAGCATTAATATCATTTCATCCCATGAATTCACTCAAATGCACATACCTGACAGTTACATGCATAAACATCTTGTCATGTTACGTTCATTCAATGATGCTATCACCTCTACACTAGGCACTGTCATCCTCCATGTTCATGTGGGCCCCCACACTGTTCTAGAGCTATTTTACTTCTTGGAGGGGGGATTTCAATATAACCTATTGCTTGGTAGACCCTGGATTCGTGTCATGGGTTGCATTCCTTCCACTTTGCATCAATGTGTCAAGTTTGAACATGAAGGACACAGCTATACTATTCCCGCTAACCCATCACCTTTTAAAACATGCAACAATCTTTACCTGACCCAATGATGTGCTCATACCCATTACAGCATCTACTTCCACAACCACTACCGCTTCACCTACACCTCCACTTACTAGTACAGTCGTTACCTGAACCGGACACACCTCCTCCATTCCTAATGCTGACACAACCTCCACGGCCAACCCATCGGCCTCCCAGTCTGTTAGCTCCACCTCTGCATCGACCACTGACCCATCATCTATTCCATCTACCCACATACCAACCATTGATCCCTTGGAAGTAATTTTTCAACGCATCACTTTGGGGGAGTATCGCCTATATAGTGTCAACACCTTCCTTACTCCACAAGAGTATGGAAGTCTTAACCAACATCCTCACTATGATCACCACATAGGAGAGTGCCTCCTTTATGGTCCTCCTCATCTCCATACTAGTCTCACCTATGGGGGACTTGATACTACCACTTACACACCCGAACCATTGTCACAAACCCGATCATTTTCCATTGACTTCTAGTCTCTCACGAATCACCGTTTCACCCACACCTTCCTACACCGATGTTCATATAAGGGTTTTGGTTTTGGATTTTATGAGAAAGGCTGCCATACTATTATTCCATGTACCACCTGCAAACATAACGACCGTAGTGGTATCGGCTTTCCTGAACCACCTACCAAACAGGCCCACATTGAACTCATCAAGGACATCAGCCCTTCTCCACCTTCTTCACCCACTCCACCTTCATTACCACCTTCACCAACGGAGTCGATGGATCCTGAATCTATCCCTCCTAAAAAAAAATTCATAAACACCATTTCCTTGGGGCCTTTGACTTATCAACATGAGGGCGAGGCCCCTTCCTCTCTTCCCTTCCTGTACCCTGAAATAATCGAAGACAATACATGTTTTATTAACGTCATTCAATGTCAGGATGATGAATCTATACTCACCTACCTTGGTGTAGAAGACTCATATATTCATCGATCGTTACCCTCTGAGATGCAAATCATGTTGAATGAATCAAATATCGAGATCAACATTCATACTCAGGATGACCCACACATTCTAAAGATCAGTAAATCTTTAGATGCTACTGAACAGGAAGCCATTACTTCTTGTCTCAAAGATCATAACCACGCTTTCACTTGGTCTTATGTAGACATGCCTAGTATTGACCCCACCATAGTGGTCCATAACATCGTAACCATTCCCAATGTCAAACCCATCAAACAAAAGCTAAGAAAGATACACCCTCACATTTCCCTTCTTGTCAAAGAAGAACTTCAATGCCTTCTTTCTGTTTCCTTCATATTACCCATTTATTATCCTCATTGGATTTCTAACATTGTCCCTGTGACTAAGGCAACAGGGGGACTCCACATTTGCATGGAATTTCATGACCTCAACCTCACTTACCCAAAAGAAAAATTCCCTCTACCTAGCATTAACCAACTAGTTGACCTTACCGCTGGTCACGAGATGCTATCACTCATGGATGGCTTCTCAAGTTATAACCAAATCCTACTTGCCCCAGAGGATCAACACAAAACCACATTCATCACCCCTTGGGGGACCTTCTGCTACCAAGTCATGCCTTTTGGCCTTAAAAATTCTAGTGCCACATATCAGCGGGCTATGACTTATATCTTCCATGATATCATGCATCCTATATTAGAAGATTACGTGGATGACCTCCTGGCCAAATCTAAACATCGCTCCAAGCACCTTACCGTCCTCAAAACCATTTTTGACCGTCTCATTAAATATTACATTCACCTTCAGCCCAAGAAGTGTGTCTTTGCAGTTCTCTCAGGAAAGCTCCTAGGATTTATCATTTCCTTATGTGGTATAGAAGTGGACCATGCTAAAGTCAAGGCCATTCTCAAAATGCCTCTACCCACTAACCTTAGACAGCTTCGTAGCCTACAAGGTAAGTTGCAGTCTATTCTTTGTTTCATTTCACAATTATCTGATCGGTGTCAACCATTTCATCATCTGCTTAAGAAGGATGTCTCCTTTAAATGGGATGATGAATACCACAAAGATTTTGAGGACTTAAAACAATACCTTCTATAACCACCCGTACTCATTCCACCTAAAGATGATCAACCTTTCTACCTATACATCTTAGCTACTAATCATTCCTCGGGAGCCATGATCGCTCATCACGATGAACAACATAGGGAGCAAGTATTTTATTGCATAAGTCATACTCTTTTGGACTATGAAACCTGATACACCCATCCTGAAAAACTTTTCTTAGCCTTAGTTTTCATTGCCACAAAACTCCACCATTACCTACTTAACCACAAAACCTATGTTGTAACCAACACTGACCCCCTACACTTCATGTATGCCAAACCTTATCAAAATCAGTGTGCCGCATGATGGCTTATGCTCTTAGCTGACCTCGACCTTGAATTCATTCATCAAAAGTCCATCAAGGGCCAAGCTATCGCCGACCAATTGGCCGACGCACCTATTTCTAGGGATCAACCCTCTAATTTTGACTTTCCAGATGAGTCCATTTCTACCCTTTCCTTGGATGAATCCCCTTACCAAATGACACTCTTCTTCAATGGTTCCAAGTGTCAGCATGGAGGTGGGGCTGGTGTTATCCTCATTCCACTTGATGGTGAACCCATGCCTTTGTCTTTTAAATTAGATTTTGATTGTACAAACAATATTTCCGAATACGAAGTGCTCGTACTAGGTCTCCAAGCCGCCTATTCCCTAGATGTCAAATCAATCAACATCTTTGGTGATTCTCAATTGGTTATAAACCAAGTCAATGGTATATACCAATGTTGTAATGAGATACTTCAAAAGTATAAACATCATGTGGACATACTTTTGACCACTTTTGACCATTATGACCTTTAGACCTTCCCTCGTTCAACCAATAAATTTACAGATACCATGGCCTGCTTGGCCTCTCAAATACCTGCTTCGCCCACAGATTCTAAAATCTTTGTCACCATACAATGACTCCAATCACCTTCTTATTTACCTCACAAAGTTTACTCCATCAGAACCACTACCCCTGACCCGAGTGACCTTTGGTATAAACAATACTCTGACTACCTTTCTCTCTCCATCTTACCTCCTGATCTCACCCGTAATGGACAATGCACCTTCCTTAAAAAGGTCTCTCGTTATGTCATCATGGGAGGCCTCCTCTATAAGTGTGGCTTTGATGGTATTCTCTTATTATGCCTCACGAGTTCTGAAATTCCTTATACCATTAATGAGGTTCATGATGGCATATGTGGAGGTCACTTCAGTGGCCTTGTTGTTTTTAAGCGTATTCTTCGCCTAGGCTATTATTGGCTGACCCTCAACCATGATTGTTGTGACTATGTCAAACATTGTGTAATAAGCTAACAACATGCCAACCTTCATCATACACCCAGTGATTCCTTACAGGTTTCCCGTGACCTTTGGCCCTTCTCTCAATGGAGTTTGGATCTTGTCGGAGAGATCAGCCCCCATTCTTCCCAACGACATCAATGGATCATTACCGCTACTGAATACTACACAAAATGGGTAGAGGCCATACCACTCATCTCCACAAAAGATGAGAAAATATGTGAGTTCATCAATCACCACATCATTTGTCGCTTTGGTGTTCCTCATCGCCTCATCACTAACAACAGAAAACAATTCAAAAACAAAACATTACAAAAACTTTGCGACGCCTTCAGCATTCAGCTAAGTTTCTCCTCACCTTATTACCCATAGACCAACGGCCAAGCTGAATCCACTAACAAAACCTTAAACAAAATTCTCATGAAAGTGGTTAACGATACTAGGAAGGATTGGCATACGCACATTCCTTTTGCCCTATGGGCATACCGACACTAGTATCTATACTTCCACTACTGCCACACCATTTTCTCTGGTCTATGGTATAAAGGTTGTTCTGCCTCTCGAAGTCCATATCCCCTCACTCCGCATTTCTCTCCATGACATGCTCAATGATGATGACCTTTATCAGGACCATTTAGCACAACTTGAGTTATTAGATGAACATCGTCTTAATGCTCTTGATCACCTTTAAGTTTACCAAAAATGTATCGAACGTGCCTACAACAAACGTGTCCATGAATGAACCTTCGAAGTCAGTGAGCTTGTCCTGAAAGAAAATCAACATGTAACCAAAGCAAAAAAATTTAAACGGGGAAAATTTGCTCCTAATTGGCTTGGACCATACTTCATGACCCATACTTACGGATCAAGTGCTTATCATTTATCTTCACTCGATGGTAAACCTGAACCTGAGCCCCTTAATGCCTTGCATCTTCGACCATTCTACTGTTGACTTTTAGTGCTACATCACTTTTTGTCTCCTTCCATGCTCGTCCCTTAAGCGCTCTCCACTTCTTACACCTCACCAGTGATTAAACAAGCATCATGTGCATCCCGTCACTTGTTATCTTCTCTTGAATATGTGTACCATGGCACTGCACATAGCATGATTCTCATGGATACTCTTCGTCTACCTTTAGACGAGATCCCATGGTCATTTCACCCTGCTTTCTAAACAAGAATCCTATTCTTCACCTTGGTCTTGTCCATGACTTCAAAGCCCTCACATGGGACCCAACTCCTTGAGTCAAACTTCTAATAAAAATATGACTCCCTCAAAAGGACATCTTCCTCTCTGCAATCGTTGTTATAAATAGACTGCTCCCTCGAATGACAGCTATGTAAAGCTCTTTCAACAAAAAAAATGAGAGAAATTGAAGCTTCCCGTATCGATCAGCTTCATGAAGACCTCAAGGAGTTAATTTAATCATCCCATAAATACTTCCCGCATCAATCAGTCTATCTCAAATACAAGTCAAAATAGAAGACTTTTAGTCATGGACTTTCCCATTGTGACCTCGGATCTCTTGCCCACAGATCATGCTACCTCATATCATATAAAATTACCTACCTTTCACCCTCTCACCATTTGCACCCCCATTTTCCTATTGCCTCAAGGGACCTCTTGGAACTAAGACATTTGGTGATCATGTGACTACTCTTTACCCTTAGAACACTCAATCATGTAATGTCTTTAGGGTCTTACGTTCATCACCATTCTCCAAGGTATGACCTACTTAGTCTAATCCTAACCAATCAGGTGGCTTTATTGCCCCCTCTTATCTTTTAAACCATCTTTATTTACGTTTTGATTACCTTATACAGGACTTGGTCCTCGACGCGTACCTTTAGGGTAATTTTATTCTTTTACCACAATCAACATCACCTATACCATTTTTCCTATAACTCACTCACAACTAACATACCTAAACCCATCATACCTAAAACCTACCAACTCATTTTCATACCTCCTCATATTCTTCCTTAGCTTATGGGAGAACTACATCAGCCTAAGGTTCCTTTTTGTTGGGACTATATAGGCAGCACTCCGAGGGCATGGGGCCCTTGGAGGTTAGCTTGGCCACTCTCTACCCTAACAAATTCACCGTCACAAACCCACCCATTTTCCAAACACTCTACCGGCATCGGTTACCCTTGACCAGCATCTTGCTGACTCAAATCTTTGTTTCATCTGGACACTTTTCCCTTTTTCTCTCTCTCTTATGTCATTTTCTCAATTCATTAAATGACAAATGAATTAAAAAAAACACATATTTTTTTATTTTTACCCTATTACCCTGCCCATCACTCCTTTTTTCCACACCTACCCTTTACCCTGATCATTTACCCAACCCCTCCTTTACCCAAAACCATTTACCTCACCCTCATGACCTCATTATTTATTTCCTAATCTCATCCTCCTTTGGGGACTCATTATTTTACCCATACCTTGGCCCTACTCATGGCATGACCTAGATTCTTGGACCTGAAACATCGCTAGTGACCTTTAACCTCATGTGTTCACTATAACTTGCAGCTCTGTTACCTATGTTGATTGACCTAATGACCTTACCTTGGCTCTTGTCATGACTGTTTATCCTGACCCTACCTTTGGTGTACCGGAACACACCTAAACGTTCCTGCACCTGACCTATGTCGTGTTTCCTGACCATATCCTATACCTTGGATACTGTAATCACTTCAACCTTGTTTGGATAAACCTATCAACCTTAGACGATGTAGAGTTTACCTGCTCTTCAACTTGGTAGCGTGCTATAGTTTATACATGTGCGTGCATTTGACTGTTACTACCTTTGACCCTGACCCATTATCTAGATTACCTGAGTAGACCTTACTCCTTTTTCCCTTGTTACCCACCTTCCTTTTCATCACATTTACCTTTTATCAAACCCTTCACCGATTTTTCCTTCTGCCTCATCAGTTTTTGGTTTGAGGGGGATCACCTCCATCCACACATGGGGCAGCCACATCTTATTTTTGTCAGCGTCACTTACCAATACAAGCTACGCAACAAAAAGGGGCAAAATGTAGACACCAAAATTAGGTCACACTCCCCTTTGGTCCCTCAACAAATAAACACCTTGAACACATCCACCTAGCCATGGCCCCCTTCACCTCACTATAAGATTAATTTAATTATTTAAATTAAATTAATTCATTATCCTTGCCATATTTATTATTTAAATCTCCTGATTAGGATAATGCCCACATATCCACCTCACCCTAAGACCTATTCTTAGTAAGTTGCCATAACTAACTAAGACTTACCCAAACCCTAAAAATCAATGCCTACATTCCCTCTAACCACATTCCTGCATGCTTAAAGGAAGCATCCAGTCTAATCCGTGAGTTAATGACACGAGATCCCAGAAAATCAATGGGATCTCCCTAGTTTAGTAAACCTAGAAAGTCCTAGCCTAACCGACGCCGGTTACCCTTAAATTCCGTGGGTTAAGCCAGAACCACTGTTGGTCACCTTTTAACCCCTAAAATAACCTTATTTTTGAGGTTGGCAAAAGGTTGGAAATTTTTCCAGAGAAATATCACATCTTTTGAGAACAAGCTTCAGTGAGAACACGCATGCAAGGAAGGAGATCAAGCATTTTATCTTGCACAAACATCTAGCATTCATCCAGCAACTACATAGCATAGATTTGATCCAATCAAGTAAAAAGGAGAGCACATGCAGCCCATGCAAGAGCTCCCCAATGTTTGGTGATCCTCTACAACATTCAACCTCTTATCAACACCTTCATTCCTCACTCACAGACATCCAGAACCAGATTCCAAGTAAGTGAAATATTTTACTCCTTTGGTTCATTCATTTAATCATTATATCTTCATCTTTTTTTCTCCTAGCCACCCATTGACCTCCTTCAATACTCACCCTCCCTATCCCCATTAAAACCTCACCAAATCCCATCCAAACTACTTAATACCTCATTTCAACTATCTTAGTCCTTTGTGCAATCATAAGGGAGATCTAAAGCTCATTCTGTGACATTCCCAGTAGTCCACAATAACCGGCACCAGTTCTCCCCAACCGACGTCGGTCACCCTTAACCGGCATCAGACTCTGTATTTACCAATACAACCCAGAACAATAACCTACCCACCTATTCTCACATCACCCTTAATCACCTGTGACCTACCTAAGACCTTTGTCAGACCTATAGAGACCCAGAACTAGTTACTTGACCTTCGGATCTTATTTTAACCTAGCTTGTTAGATTAGATCTTTATTATTGCGTTTTAAATGAGATGCCTAAATCATTTTAACTACATTGGGATTTACTTCATTACCAGCATTAAATTGTTTTAAACAGTGGACTGACAGCCGTCTAGGAAGTATCACACTTCCCGGATCTAGCACATGCTAGGCAGTTCACTGCATATATTGTTTAACTTTTTATTTGGTGGTCTTGTGTTCCATTTCAGGTAGTTCCTCCTAGCCAAAAGGGAGCTCACACTATCAGCTATGGATTCAAAATTCATACGCGCATAATAACCTATAACCAGCATTCCATTAGGTATTCCTCCTACACCCGTTACCCTATTTGTTTCTTCACTTTCAAAGAAACGTCTAAGAATCAAGTGAAACAAAGGTGTTGCAAGTAATAAAGCTCATCACGATGGGAGATAGCACTATGGTAGTGGATAGGCTGTTGGAGTTACTAGGTGAGCCTTATTTGGAGGCCCACCTTAATGAGCAAGAATCATAGGAAGTATAGCTTGAGCACACGTGCATGGAAAAAGAAAAAGTAAAAATGGTCTATGTAATAGATGGAGAAGAGATGGAGACTTTCAATGTTAACCATTCGAAAGGTATGTGTGAATTCATAAACAATGCTGATGAGTGAGCACGTGTATACCATGATCCCTTGAAAACAAAAAAGGTTAACATTGGAACAAAGACAGAACCTAAGATAGCCATCATTAGGGACTATTGGTCAGAAAAATAAGTTTCAAAGGTGATTGATCTGTTGTGTGAGTTCCATTATTTTTTCCTCGCAGGTACGAGGAACTCAAATGCATTCACCATTTCTTATGGGAGATGAAGATCAAGTTGAAGAAAGGTGTGCACCCAATTCGGAAGTGGCCTTATCAGATGAATCAAAATTTACGGGTACGGATCAAGGAAGAAATAAACAAGATGATAACATCTGGTATCATTGAGGTAGTGGAAGAATTAGAATGAATAAGCCCAATGATTATTAGTATCAAGAAGGATGGAAGGATATGAATCTGTGTGGACTACAGGGATCTGAATGTAGTGTGTGTCATCTATCATTTCCCAACCCCCTTTATTGATAAAATTTTAGAGGGAGTAGTTGGGTGCAAAATCTACTCTTTCACAGATTGATTCTCAGGGTATCACCAATTTTGGATTGTAAAGGAAGACCAAAGAAAGACAACTTTCACCACTAAATGAGGAAGTTTTACCTACACAATTATGCCTTTTGGATCAAAGAATGCACCTGTAGTGTTCTCATGCATCGTAGTACAAGAATTTCAGGACTTCATCCATAAGTTTCTTCAAGTTTACTTAGATTACTGGACTGTGTATGGATTAGTGAAATACCATTGTGACAATTTAAGGCTAATGTTTGAGAGATGTCGAAAGTTAAGGATATCCCTCAATATTAAGAAATGTGTCTTTGCTACTCCATTTGGGACCCTGTTAGGACATATTATATGTAAAGAAGGATTATTAGTGGATCTCACTAAAGTTGTAGTTATTGTATGATTAGGGGATCCTACTAATCAAATCACAATGCATGGATTCCTTTGGCATATGGGTTATTATAGGAAGTTCAACAAGAGGTATGCCAAGATTATCGCACCCTTAGAGGAATTGTTAAAAAACAAGAGTTCCTTTCATTAGGGAGAGGCACAACACAAGACATTTGAAACTTTGAAGGATAGCCTTGTAACGATGCACATATTATGTTTTCCTTCTTGGGATAAGCCCTTACATGTGCATTTTTATGCCTTAGGAACAGCTATGAGAGTAGTACTAGCACAACCTGGTGAGAAAATTGTTGATCATCCCTTGTGTTTTTCAAGTATAAAATTAACACTAGCATAATATAATTACACAACTACTGAGCACAAAGCATTGTTTGGGTCCTATTATTTCAAGAATTTGAGTTCACAATGGTCATAAAACTAGGAAAAATCAATTTAGGACTTGACCACTTATAAAGGATTAAATCAGGGGAGGATGTGCAAAGCATTGAGGATACCATGTTAGACATGCAACTATTTAGGTTGCAGTGCATGCCCTCAGACTTGGAATATATCATAGTGTTCTTAAAGATAAGTGTGGCATAGGAAGAAATGAAGGCTCTGGAGAGAAATCAGTTAGCAATACGTGTCACACCCTACATGTTGATTAGGGGAGACCTGCATAAGTTAAGTCATGATGAGGTTATGCACCAATGTATATTAGAGCATGAGCATGTGGAAATTATGGAAGAAGTGCATGGTGGGATTGGAGGAGGATACTATGCAAGAAATGCTACCACGTGCAAGATTTTATTAGTAGGGCTTTGGTGGGAAACCATCTACAAGGATTGTATTGATTTTTACAAGGTTTGTGACCATTTCCAGTGCCTTGGAAAACTTGGAAAGAGAGATCAAATGTACTTGCAACCAATAGCCAGCATTGAACCATTTGAAAGATGGACAATTGACTTTGTAGGGCCAATTGCACTAGCTGCATGAAGGACTAGTTCACAGTATATCATCACTTGCACTAATTACTTGACACGGTGAGCAGAGGTAGTGCCTACAAAGGATTGCACCGCAGTGACAGCTGCTATATTTTTATGGGAGAACATAATCAACATGTATGGTTATCCTTTAAGTCTAACAAGTGATAGGGGTACACATTTCCTCAATGAAACGGTTAGGATTCTATTATCAAAATTTATGGTGGCCCATCATAAGACTACCCCATATCACCCTCAAGCAAATGGAGCTAATGAGGCATTTAACAAGATATTAATTCTCAAGTTAACTGAGATCTGTGACATTGGAAGACAAGATTGGGAGGACAGAGTATCATCTATCCTATGGACATACAGAACAACCTATAAAAGGTTAAACAAGGCCACACCATTTTAATTGGTGTTTGGTGCGGAGGATATTTTACCAGTGGAATTTTCGTTACCATCACTTCGTGTAGTGCACACAAGAGGGTTAGCTAACAAGAAAGAATTGGAAGAAAGAATTGATAAGTTGATGCAGTTAGACAAAAGGAGATCACTTGCTAGATGGAGTTAGAAGACAAAAAAAGAAAGAAAAAAGGCATGGCATGATCATCATATCAAGAACAAGAATTTTGAGATTGGGTAGATGGTGTTGTTGTATGATTCCGAGTATCTACACCATCCTAGGAAGTTGAAAGTCCATTGGTTATGACCATACATCATCTCGTACATTCTTGATTCAAGTGCTTGCCATTTACAAGCACTTGATGGGACAAGGTTACTAGGTCATTTCAATGGGAGTAGGTTGAAGCCGTACTATAAATAAGTCTTCTTGGTGTTTGTAATAAATCAGTATTTCCAGTTAGCTTAGAATTTCCCTTTATGCTTTTTCTTTCTTGTGTTTTCCTTTCTCATTTCTTTTTCCTTTCTTTTTGTTTCATTATTGTGCCTTGTGTGTCGATAACCACTTTATTTTTTTCCAGGGTTGTGTATGCACAAAGGACCATGCATCTGTATTAGTGTGGGGTGGATTGATGCAAAGTATAGGCCTGTAATACAAGTTGAGTGGCCTAGTAGAAGTAAGTGCATAAGGTGGAGAAAGCGCGTGAGGAAACCGTTGATATTAGATTATGGTGTCAAAAAGGATTTGTAGAAACCACGTACATAAAGGATGAAGAGTGCAGGAACAACATGAGGTAGGTGAGGTCAAAAATTGGGTAAAGGATAGAAGAAGTTCCTTTACTGGTATTGATGCGCACTTAAGAGTCTTCAGTCTGTTTGAAATTTTATGCGCCAGAAGGTTGTCAAGTTTTTCACGCATGATTAAGCACGTGGGTAAGGGCGCTTAAAGTCAACTTAGTGGAAAAATTTTCATTTAATGTTAAGGTACGTTGGTAGGTGATCTAATATTTAATGCTAGAAATAAGGAAAAGCTAGAAATACTAAGTCGGGTAAGTCATTTGTTACCTTGTGATTACGAAGTGAAAGAATCTCTTGTGAACTAGAGCATCCAAAGAGAAATTTGTGTGAAGACAAGAGAATCCGAGAAATTTGAGTTTACATCTAGAGTAGATCTGCGAACCAAAAGGAAGGAGTACATGGGTGTGTGGAAGGTTGTGTGAAGAGTGTCATCTTGTGGAAGGATTTCCTGGTTAGGGTTTGGCAGCTAGGGCACAGAAAGAAGGATTCAATTCAGGAGTTAAAGCTTTAGAGTGAGCTTTGGGATTGAGCAGAGTAGAAAAGTAGAGAAAGAGGAAGGATTAATTAAGTTCATTCTGACTAGCAAATATGGCACCTAGAAAACCAACTGTTTCATCAAAGAAAACAAAGGGCAAGGGAAAGGTAAAGAAAATATCTACCATGGCAAGCACCAGAAAAGAATGGTACATAGAAATGCAGTAACCAGATGGGTTATTACTAGGAAAAGAGTGGGATTCACACTTACGAAAGATGGCCATGAGTGATTATAACCATCGCACGAGCACAACGGAGAAGGAAATGGATCTGGAGTTGGTCTGACTAACTAACAAGAGGACGCTAGATGGGATTCCCATTTATAGTGATAAGGTGAAGGTCAAATGATGATGATGATCCAGAAGGAGGTGAAGACCATCCTATCTAAGAGGTACATGACTCTAAGGAAGAGGGAGATGATGAGTATAAGGAAGGAGACGATGATAAAGAAGGAGGTGAGGAGTATAACAAAGGAGATGGGGAGGAGGACAAAGAAAAGCTGAGGCCCAAGGTAAAGGGGTGAGCGGGGAAGAAAATACAAAATATGAAAGGACCCCGATCCTCATGAAGGAATCAATAGATGAGGCCGTAAAGAGGGAAGTGGTGAAAAATCATCGAGAACCTTGTGGAATAAGAGCTTGAACGCAGCGCGGATGTGGTGTTGAAGGAAGTTGAGGAGGAAAGTGTAGGAAATGAATATGGTAGCATGGGAGGAGATCCTAGTTTGGTTGTAAGCTTTCCAAGGGCCACACACATAGGGAGGAAGAGTCAGAAGCATCACGAGGTCAAATAATGGGCTACATTGATGATCTAAACAAGGTGTTGTGTGTGTGCTTCCAGAGCACCATGCCAATGGAATAGCTCTTAGCCATGGCTTCATTTGATGATGAAGGTGCATACCCTCAGACAAGGAAAATGTTATCATGGGAATTTGAGTCCCACATTGATGATTTCAAATTTGAGATAAGCCAAGGAGCATTGTTGAAAGTGCCAAAAACAAAATGAATAAACCCCTTGGTAAATGCCCAAAAATTATTAGATGAGAAAATCTGCAACACACTCAACAAAGTCTTAGTTGAGGTTGAAGCCAGACTCTTCAGAAGAAATGACAGGGTTAAGTTCCTAGAGGTAAAGCTGGAGAAAAAGGAGGAAGAACTCCTTGAGAAAAGTAAGGATCTGAAGCAGGACTAACTAATCAGTGCTCAGTTAAGGTACGAGCTAAAATATGAGAAGGTAAGAGTGTGTGAGGCATACAAGAAGATAGAGATGATCACGGATTCCATTTTCTTAAAACATCTAGACTTAACACTGCCCACACAAAAGTATGCATCAACCTTGCAATTCCTAGAAGACTTTACATGCATACTCACTATGGAAAGGCATCCACTTACCTTAGAATCCATAGAGGCATTGGCACACCAAGAAAAATAAAATAAGATGAAGGTTGTGGAAATTGTTGCTCAATACAATAAGGTCCTTGCCAATGTAAAATCCACCACACAACTTGTTGAGGCTTCCTATGATAACTATGCAAGTAGGGATAGAGTGGAAAGTATATTAGTTTCCACCCATGAATTAGAACTCAAGGAGTTTTAGGAAAAGAACAAGGGGAATAGGGATGAGTGAGAAAAAATCCTAGCTGAGGTAGAAAAGAAATCAGAGGCCATTGAGACCTTGCGGGGCTTAATCAAGAACTGGCTAAAGGAATTGTACCCCCAAATCACTCAGAGGATGGATGTGCTTAAGGATTTAGGAAAGCAACTGGAGGAGATTGTGGAGATAATGAGTGCTAAGGGAGAGGAGTTGAGTTTTGAAGAAGTGAGTGCCCTAGTGGGGAACCTTTGTTAGTAGGCCCATAGCAATGTTGACACTTGGGGAAAGTAAGAAGAATATTTAGGGAAGGATTTCCCTCTCCTCCTCTAGAAGTAAACAAGTTCCCCATTCTTTCATTATTTTCCCCATTTCTTCATTCCTTTATTCTTCCATTTTAACCATTTGTAAAGGATCTTCCATTCTTTATTTCTTTATTTGAGAGTGTTTCCGAGGACGGAGAACAGGTGTAGTGTGGGGTGATATTGGGCCCCAAAATATCATCTAAGTACAAAAGGGTGCATGGCGGCACAGGACCTAGTTGAAGAAGGGTGCATGGGTTGAAGGTGCTCAAGGAAGGGTTCTCATAGGGTTTTACAGAACATACGGCGTGTGCGTGCAAGGAAAAAAAATTGGTACTTAGCCGCAATCGGCATCCCAGGAAGCACACGAGAAAATCATGACCCTTGTGGATAAGGTGCTAGCTTGGCAACTGTGGGATCAAAAAGGGAATATTCTAGGCATACAATGGAAGGTTCCAGAAGACATCATTGCAAGGAGTGGAGATCTCAGATCTGAGAAGGCATGCTTCCATGGAGGACCACCTTAACACTTGGAAACCAATCTGTAACTTCTAAAAGGCATGGTGGTGGGTGCTAAGGTTATAAATACAAATGCACGGTAGAAGAAAGAGGGGAGGAGGAGTGTATAGAGTGAGAAGGAGAGAAAAGAAAGGTGAATCCCTACAAAAGCTAAATGGGGATGTTATGGGTTAGGGATTAGAAGAACTTAATAAATGGCACATTCAGGGGGATGGGTCTGCATTCTTTTTGTTTTTGTAATATGATGAGCATAATATAGCTCTAGTGCATGACTTGGCTCTATATAGTTATATGAGGATCTGTTATGACCTCAAGCGATGTAATCTAGATTGTTGAACTTGTTAAAGATGAATATAAGGCTCTGTTATAAATCATATATGTACTTAGAGGTATAATTCTTATGTATTCCATTTCTATATGAACCTTATGTTGTATGTTATTCCTCTTTTCTGGATGCAATAAGATAAAAACTCATTCTAAGATCTTGAATGTGGCATGGTTATTTTCTACTCATTTTCATTTGAATATTTGTTATAAGATGATGCATTCTCATAAGACTCACATAAAGGAGAGACTCGGTGCCCGTACGTGCCTCGTGTGAGCGTCAGGTGCCCGCTGGGTGATAATTCAGTATGCATGGGATTAGACTATTGGTCTAAGGGTATAAAATATGACTACAGCTTGGTTATGTAATTCCTAGCAAGATTGTGGCAGCAATACAATGTAATATACACAAAAATTCTCAGGCATTTTTCTTGAATACAAGCATGGAATATATAGCAATTGGTTGGGATGTGCCTTCATGCACAAGGCAAGAAGAGGTGGTTCTAACTAAATAAAGCACATGTAAGAATAGAAGAGGGAAGGAGAACCAAGAAATCAAAACTATTTTAAAACAATTTGGCCCACATATGCATGCTAAAAGTGAAGTTAAGTTAATCATCACATGTTAAAACATGTATGACAGAATATGGAAAAAGTCGTTTAGGACCACCGCCCTGTTTTAGGTGGTGGTTTCAAAACTGCCACCTAGGCAGGGCTGCAGTCCTGGCACTAAAGGCCAAAACATGCGCAGAAAGAGGTAGAAAGCTGGAGAAAGTGTGGGAAGGCTAAGTAAAGATGTCTAGGCAAAAAATATACAATGTGAACGGGTTTTGGAGGTCGAACACCTTCTTAAAAGGACTTGAATTATCATTGGGGACTTTTGTAACCATTTTCTGACAATGTAGCACATGTAATTTTGGGTGCATACAGCTCCACTAGGTAATGTGTGGCTAACTTCATACAATTATATTCATTGACAATTACAATCATTATAAAGTTGTACATCCAGTGTTTGTTACGACAAGAGGTAATGAAAGTATATCTCTTTTTAAATTAAGAACCAGAAAATCCTAGTGTTCTTTAAGTCATTCCTTTCAATTAGTAATGGAGTTTCATGTTTGCTAAGCATTTTATTTGATATGAATAGATGTGAATTATGATATACTCCAATTCTTGATTTCAAATAAAACTAGTTAGGTATTTGGGGGTCCTACGTTATTCTTTACAAAATGTGTTATGGGACAACTAAACATTTTTTTGTTCAACAAATTTTTCTTAGCAATAGTTGGACCCATTATTTTGTGTTGTTTCTCGCACACTCTTTTAAAAATTCAAAAAATTAACTCTTAATGGCCTTTATGCTATTCCATTCAATTGGTGTTAATTACCAACAAGTAATGTTAAAATTTTCCATTCATTTTTCAACTTAAATCCTCTCTCTCAGTAACATCTATGTTTTCAAACTTTCCTTTCATGCTATCTACATAATGTGGATAGTTGTTAGACAATGTATAATCCTTCCAAAATATGTTACATGTTGATTGTCATGAACCATTTTACATAGTTTCTGAGCTTAGTGATCGCTAGGATCTAAACTACGTAAGTCTCGAATCCTCAAGAGTTCTTGTATTGAAAAACTTAGATATTTGCATTAATATTTTTACTCTCATGACACCTAACGAACACCATGGATAAAACTACATATATCTTAAACCCTCAGTGGTACATGTACAACCACGCTTTACTCATTACATTAATAATAAGTCTATGAATAATTCCTAGTGACCACTAAGATCTAAATATTTAGTAATTTTTGACTATGGCGACCGTAAGGATCAACACTTCTTTCATTTATTTGGAAATTATTTTCTAAGATTACCTAATATTTGTTGTAGGGAACATATGAATGTTTCCATAAAATCAATTACATCATTTGTCTCAGAATTTGTTTTTGTTAATGATGTATGTAGTTTTTGTGGCCCATAAATTTTTAAACATGGAGAGAGATCGGGAAATGATGATGGTAGATAATTTTTTATATTCCAATGACAAAAAAAAAGTAATAAGAGTTACCATTTTTTATCCAGTAGCCTTAGATGATGAATTTTAGTATTACTTGGCTCTATATTCTACAGTTTAGAATGAAAGTGTTGATTTTGATGTCATAAACATAACGGGTATACCGGAAGAGAAAGAGCTACGGTTCTAAGATGTAAGGGTGATAAAAAGAGCTGGTCTCCATTTAATTTTTGTTAAACCAGAGGTGCTTCCATTTCCCTATTTGTTCACTTCCTATCTATTTCATGCCAAGTCCAAGGATTTTTCATTATTTTCTAAATCAGGAAAAAAGAGAACATGTTTGTTTGTTGGGAATGCATACAAAAGTTATCATAAACTTCCATATCCGGACTACTTGTACAACTCAGACATAGTCGAGTCCTGGATGGCCAAAAGGAGAGTAAGATATTTTTTATAGAGTTGGGAATTTAACCCAATGGATAATATAGATGATTTTAAGATGTCCAAAATCCTTATTAAAAAGTTTAGACCCATAGTCTACATTGACACGGCACTCATGAATAGGCTA
The DNA here is from genome assembly GCA_019776745.2 of Taxus chinensis. Taxonomy (NCBI): domain Eukaryota; kingdom Viridiplantae; phylum Streptophyta; class Pinopsida; order Cupressales; family Taxaceae; genus Taxus; species Taxus chinensis. The sequence continues at coordinate 350,487,864 of CM034147.1, read as the reverse complement.
TATGGAAATTTGTCAATCTCTAAGCTGGATTTTTCCTGGATCCCATTACTTTGTTTTATTATTGATGAAGACAAGATTCCCTCCTTAGGTCAAGTGCTTTGTTTCAATTTAGTGACACAAATAAATAATTTCGTCGACCATGGGAAACCATTTTACATGGCTTCCTATCTTCTCGATGTTGTCATTGGTGTTCTCAAATGTCTGTATTTTTATCAAATTTGGCATTCTTCAAGTACTTTGAGGGTAAATGAGAAATATTCAGACTTGTATGCCCATCATTTCAGATCACATATTCTAGATATATGCACTAATTTTTATCCTTCTCTCTACCAACAATTACATGAAACGATGCCGCCAAAAATATCTAATGTCATCCTAACTTCCATAAGGAATATGGGATCCACATTCTTCTATCCATAATATACAGTTATCATGATTGAGGGGATCCTTACACCTCCTTTTCAATTACCATATTATGTGCCAAAAAAATTGGCAGTACAAGAGGTTGCATATTAGATTTGCAATGGTATTACATTAAAGTGTAAGGAGAAGAAGCTTAAAACACATCCCGTCTTCCCTGTCTTTGTGGGACAAAGAATGTTTAATAGGTGGCCCAATTTGAAGCCTACACCAACCCTTAGAAATTAATTTCATCTCCCCAAACACCCTTTAAGCAAATATGAAAAAAGGAATAGGGTTTCCCAGCACTTTAATTCCCTTAAAGGACAATTAAATGTATTGTATCCTCACATGCATGATGATAATGATTGGGTATGGATTACCCAAATAGAAGATATCCTTGTTTAGTAGAATATGAAGGAGTTAGGGGTGGTTCCACCTCTAAGAGAAATTATTAAAAAGGAGGCTACGAAGAGAAAGCAAGACTTGTATTCAGAACATTCACAACAACCATGTTCTCCCTTATCTCCACCAAATGAATCTAGATCTGAGTTTCGAGAAGTCTTGTGTGAACCAAATAAAACTCCAGCCAGTGAATCCCCAATGCAACCCTTTTAATATTATCCCTCCACTTCACAACAAGTGAGAAACAATTGGGTAGATAAATTCTTAATTTCCTAAAAAGAACATCCAGATTGGGAGGCACAAGAAGATCCCTTAGTGAACATTGAATTCAATCCAAGGATGAAGAACCTTGAAAAGGGTAACCAAAAAGAAGATTTCAACACAACAAGCCATTGTTTGTCATGAAAATTCATAAGATCTCTTCACTCTTACAAAGAAAAGGAAAGCCAAAGGATCCCTAGTGGTGTGATATTAGGAAGATCCGGAGTCCTTTATAAGGGCCACAGTAGAAGCAGTCATAGAAGTAGTGAGGGGAGTAGGTGCCAAAAATATAGAGCTTGAAACTCAGTTAAAGGCCACATTTCTTCCTGACATAGTTTCTAATGTAGAATAGGCATTGCATGGCTTGTACAATAATATAAATAATTGCATCCGTGCAAAGAAGTAGGCACAAGAGTTCTTGGAAAAAATGAAAAAATCATTACAGGGATGACATCATTGTAGAAAACATTAATACATATGGGGTAAGTAATTGAAAAATTCATTTGTAAAGACCCTATAATTATGACCATGGATGATATTGGTATATGATAGACATATGCTAATTATACAAAGAAAAGACTAAGGTAATGGAATGAATAGGTAAGAAAAAATTATTTGTAGTTTAATGACATTATTTCTAGAGGAAATCATGTTTTCATAGAAGCTTCAGTCATGGAAATATTTAAAGGAAACCATGCATTGGTTTCTGATGAAGAGTTCACGACATCCCTTCAACAATTCATGGTTAATTTTCAAAGGAGAATAGCTGAGGAGAACGAAGGAGAAACTTTGCATGTCATTGAGATTGTTTCCAAAATAAGGGAAAAAATACAAAAAATAGAGATTCTAAAGGAAATTTCCAAAAAATCATGTGGTAGTCAAAAGGATTTGCTTGACAAGTCTGTTGTGTTATATAGAAGCATTGATTCTAGATATGGAAAAGATAAAAAGAGATTCTAATATTTGCAAAAAAAACTTTTGAGGAGGCATGAAAGTGAAATAAGAAAACAGGTCCAGAACGAGAGCAACAAACACAGGAAGCAACTATAACCGTGGGCTCGGTTCAATAGTATCACATAGTTAAGGAAGCAACCATGCCCATAGTCTTGAATCAACATCACCCCATAGTTAAGGAAGAACCACAGTGAATCATAAATTATAGTATGTGAGATAGGCACGAGAAATCATTGTGATATGTATCATATGTTAATAGATGAATATTTATAATTGATATAATGATAGTGTATATATTCCTAATGTTATACTTATCTAAACATGCATTTTCTATTTTGATAAATGTTCGAGACAAATGCTCCAAATTTTTCATTGTGGTATAAACTACAAATAATATGGTGTTGCAATACCTACCGCATAGTAGACTCAAAATATATTTCTCTATTTTGTTAAATCCTAACGGTTGTTATGTTCCAACTATTACGATGTGTCAGTATCTTAACAATCTAAGAGTTCATAATATCCTAGCGACAACATATCTTCAAATAATGTTGCAAAATAAGCTTGCAAATGCCAAGCTTAAAATTTCACTCTTTGTCTCGTTAAATTTTTGAGACATCAAAGAAAAAATATTCTATTGTGGAAGCACCTAGATGTCATGTAGCTCAAAACTCCAGCCACCTAGAATCTTAATGTAATGTCTTGTAATCCTTTCGACCGCTAAAAATCCAAATTATCTGTTAAATAATAAAGAATATTAAGCGACAACTTTATTACATTTAGGTAGTATATAGACAGACACTAATTTCCTACAATACTTAATTAAATGAGTGAAATCCTAGTGACCACTAAGATCCAAAATATGTGTTAAATCCCAACGAATGCAAAGCTTAAATTGGACTTACATCGTTGTAAATAGCGGCCGCTAAACTAAATCAATTTCCATTAAAATGGTAGCATCTTGTTATGTTTCAAATATTATGATATGGCCAGTGTCTTAGTGGCCGCTATTTCATACTACAATTTATTTGTGAAATACTTGAACTGCTAAGGTAGAAAATAATATGTTGCAGCCATAACCTACTCAGACGTTAACACTTGCAATATCCTACCTGTATTTTAGTTGAATCCTAGCGACAACATATCTTCAAATAATATGTTACGGCAATATTTTAGATGGTGTACAACTTCATGATATCCATTGTTGAGTATTGATCCATAAGCTCAAAATTTTTAGATTTAAAGCATACCACCTGACAACTTGCAAACATTATGAGTATACGTATATTCTAGTGCGAATGCTAGCCTCCTTGAGAATATTAGGTGTTAAATCCTAACAAACACAAAATGTTAAATTGTTACAAAAATTCATTTTAAAATCTAGGAGTTTGGTCAGCTCAAATCAATTTCATTTAAAATGGTAAATAGAGGTTATAGAATTGATTTTTTATAATATTTTCGTTGTTTCAGGTAAGTTGTCAGAGGATACTATATATCATACTAATTTAATTTAATTTTTGAAATCCTAATTTGTCAACTAGTATCAGAGTTGGTACAAATAATATGTTTGTGAAATACCTAGCAGACGTTATTCGACTTCCAATATCTTTATTTATTTTCTTCGAAATCCTTGCATTTGCTAAGCTCCAAATAATATGTTACTGTAATGTATTAGTAGTGTATAACTTCATGATATCCATTCTTGTGTACCTGATCTCTAAGCTCATAAAACTTGTGTGTTTTAGGCATAACATAATTAGCATTTGTTAGGCTAGTGAATATCTGACATGTTTTTATTGAATCCTATGAGAAAAAATATATTCAAATAATATCCTGAGCGGTTTGCAACATAAGATGGCGGATATGTTCTAAGCCTAAAAATTTCATGTACTTCATCTGCGTTAAATGCTCATTGACTCTACATTCAAGTTCATTGAAATATTGTGTCTATTCTGTTGAATGGATAAGATCTAGAAGACATGTAGCTGAAAACTTGTTAATTTGATTTGTTAAAGCATACCTGATGAAAAAAAATTGTGCAGACATTATGATTACACATCTTCTAGATCGGACGCTAGCCTCCTGGAATCTTATGTTAATGTGTTAAATTCTTGTGACCTTATGACCCAAATATTATGTCAATTAAATCCTAACAAATGTCAAAAGCTTAGAATTTTTACATCCATGTTTGATAAAGTGTTAGCTGAGATCATATCAATGCTCAAATTGTTTAAGTTTCATTTAAAATCATGTTTAAATCCTATAGAAATTTATATTTTATTAAATATTATGTTGTTGCAATAGTTGTAGATTTGTGCTAATTTCATAAGTAATCTTTAATTTATTTTGTGAAATCCTAGTGACCGCTACTTTTGTATAATAAATAAAGAGTATAGTTGTGTCAATTATACCTAACGTGATGAATAAAGTTCCAATATGTTTATTGTCATTTTGTGATTTTTTTATTATTATTGTCAAAATCAAGAGTCTAAATATTGCATATAACGTCATTGATACCTATGTCTTCGTGGTAGTCTTGTTGTCAAAAGCTCCATAAAATAAAATTGAGGAAAATTACCTTGTGGATCGCATTAAGCTTGGTAATAATCTGACATCCAAAAAAATGTGTTTCACATTGACATCCTAGGATAAAAATATCTTCAAAGTAATACTGTGGAAACTATTGAGCATCCAAGTCAGAATTCCAGCTGAGATAATTTCATACTTCATGTTACTAGAGGAAAGAGGCATCCAGAGGATGGAGGTTGATTAGTGACCTGTCATCAATCACCAACTAGATGGGGACGCATATAGCTCAAAACTTGGCATTTTGTGGTGTGATTTGTTCTTTCAGTATGCTTCAACATCTGTAGTGTTCATGTGTGAATAAGTGGAAATTTCAAATTGAGGGGGGGAACATGATCCAATGTTCCATTTCTAGTTTTCATGTTTGTGTGTATGAGCAACAACATTCATCATATTTTCCTATGTTACTCCCTGCAATGAGATAGTGATGAGAGGCGATGATACTATTGCAACATCATGATATTGTGGTTATTATTAATCCACTGGATAAACTATCCAAAGGCTTGTTGGTATCTGTAGCTAAAAAATCATATGTTGTGTGGTTGTTGGTTAACCACTTGGAAAACCATCCATATGTTGTTGGTATTGTCCTTAAAACCATCCAGATCATTGCAGTAGGCTACGTAGCGATGCTACGTTGCAGTACAAGGTTAGGTTAATTCCCCATGTTCAATCACTAAGGGGGGGAACTGTTAAGGTACAAATAATATTTAGTGCTCACATTACCTAGAGAAAATATTTTTATATGAAATGTCCAATAATATTGTAATAATGTGAAGTTGTTAATGATACAGCTCACATAAATAGGTGTTTGGCAAGAGATTTAAGGAGAGTATGTTACAAGTTGTTAGTGAGTGATCTATAGGAGAGCGTTATAACATTGTTAGTTTGTAGGATATATTTACCTATATATTAGGGTAAGTTGATCTCGAAAGATATATACAGAAATATAATATTATTGTGTGCATAAGTCTAGTTATACTTTAAGCATGCAATATCTGACATGTTTTTAGTTGAATCCTAGTGACAACATATCTTCAAATATTATGTTACATCATAAAATAGTGCAGACGTCATGTTAAAAATTCCACACTTCATCTTATTAAATGCTCGAGACATCCAATCTCAAAATATTTCTAATTTGAAAAAACTAGATACCATATAGCTCAAAATTTGTTAATTTGATTTGTTAAAGCATGCCACTGACAACTTGCACACATTATGAGCACACATATTCTAGTAAACACTAGCCTCCTGGAATCTTATGTTAAATTCTTGCGACCTCTATAACCCAAATCCTATGTGCTAAATCATAACAAATGCAAATCATAAATTGATACATTGTTGTAAAGGCTAGCGGTCGTTAAGCTCAAATCTATTTCATTTAAAATGGTAAATCTTGTAGACATATTTTTTAAAATATTATGTTGTTCCAGTATGTAGAGTTCGTTAATTTCATAATTTAATTTTTGAAATACTAGTGACCGCTAAGGTAAAAATAATATGTTGCCACAATACCTAGTAGACGCTATAATGGCAATACCTTTCTTTATTTTGATAAGTCTTAGTGACCGCTACGTTCCAAATAATATGTTGCAGCAGTGTCTTAGTGGCATATAACTTCATGATATATGTTGTTGAGTATTGATTCCTAAGCTCAGAATAAAAATTCAAGGCATAACCTAGCGGAAATACCTAACAGATGCTAGACTTACAATATCTTTCTTAATTTTGTGAAACCTTAGTGACCGCTAAGCTCCAAATAATATGTTGCAAAAATACCTAATGGATGCTAGAATCACAATATATTTCTTTATTTTTTTAAATTATAGTGACAACTATGTTCCAAATATTATGATATGGTAGTGTCTTAGTGGCATATGACTTCATGTTGTGCGTTATTGAGTGCTAATCGTTAAGCTACAAATATGGTATTAAGTTATACTGTAGTGGTCGCTAAGCTTGCAATAGCTTTCTTGTTTTTGTAAAATCCTAGGGATAGCTAATATCCAAATAATATATTTTTTTTGCCTTCCAAATAGACTAATATTATTGTGGCCTTCCACAGCAACCCTAATGAATTAATATTTATGCCAACACTCTATCTTCCACCAATAATACATGGCCTACTGATAATATTGTTTTAAATGAATTATATTGTCCTAACTAACATACATAGATACATAGTGATTAAAATATTTAATATATAAATTTAAATACATAATGATTATAATAGTTTATAGATAAAATTTAGGCGTATATATAATATGTTTAACCTTCCATTGACCATTTTGTTAACCTCGAATATCTTCTCACAAAGTCAACACGACACCCATATAAACAATGTCCAATGAAATATTTACCTTGGGTTGTTTCTATCATCATATTAAAAGGAAAAAAAGGCAGACGTAGCTAATACCAAAATAATATTGAGTCTCATTAAACATTAAAATTTATAAAAAAATAGTGCTTAGGCGACTGGCCATTATTATCGAGAAAAACAATCTAGGGGGACATAGATTGGTGAAAACTTTAAAGCGTTCAAATGAAATAAAAACCAGATCTGAAAAGATATTAAATTCTCTTCAGTTGGGGCCCAACATATTCCTTATTTTCTTTAATAACAAGGTGGTGTGACAAAATGATCAGAAGGAACCGGTAAGCAGAGATGGGCCGTAGATCACGTTTTTGTAGGGCAAAGTAGGGTTAGACTAACGAGAAAAAGAAAGAAATTAGTATTCACAAGGTGGTTTGACAAAACGACCAAAAGGAATCGATAAGTAGAGTTGGGCTGTAAAGCATGTTTTTTTAGGGAAAATCAAGGATGGACTTAATTAACAAAAATAAAGATTATTTTCCTAAATGGCCTAAAGGGATATCTATGGTATTAATGTTAATCTAATTAGGAGGACTAAAACATTGTAAATGAACTAAAGAAGTATGAAATAAATGTAAATAAGATAATCTAGATTAAATGAAACACTAATGTGTAAGAGAAGAGTAAGAAAAAGACTCATCTGATAACATAATACTATCACACAGTATCGCAGATATGGAAATATAATCTAGAAGTACAAACAAATGCTCAAGGACCTTATGAAGGGTATATATGGACTTTCTGAGATGACATGGGAACCTGGGAGTGTATTGGGACGCCTTGGGGTGCCATGGTCTATAATTTGGGTGCTCAAAATAGCATAAATGTTGAGAACCTCAATCTAGTATGGTTGTTAAATTCCTCTTAGTACTTCTTGTCTCTCACATTGGATTCGTTGGATGAACTAGAGAGTGTCCCATAATGTAAGGAAAAGTATCAAACCCTAGAAAAATGAAATATGCATATGAATGGGTCGAACTCATCTCAGGTTCCAAACTAGTGGACTTATCACTGAGCCCTACACTACATTACGGAACTTGATGTAGTTCTAGTGTGTGTGTGCATGTTGTGCCCTAGGTGCTCTTATGTCAGTCACACTTTGTGAAGTAGTGAGAAATAGTAGCTATAGAAATGTAAGTAGTTTGTGTGCATGGAATAGAATGGAATACCTCCCCCTATGAAGTGTGTGTGATGCATATCTCCTAGCTTGAATTCATAACACTATGTGGATATAATTGATGTAATGGATGTAACCCTAGATGGAGTGATAGTAGTGATAAGATGTATAACTTTATATTAATAGGGCTCTCAAGCTTAATTTCGTAATTAATCCTGAAAATACCGTCTGAGAAGAAGATAAAGATGACCAACAACTAGAAGTGACCCAAAAAGAAGCGGAAGAGGTTGTGCATAGACCGAGGTACCTAGAATGGGATGAAGGCACCCTAGTATAGGCTAGGGTGCCCTGATTTCAGGATAAAATGTTAGAAAATTCATGAAATGGGCTTATAGGTATTGGGAAATATGTGGGAAAGACAAAATAAATACTTTGTACACTTGAGAACCTTCTAAATAGTAGTATAAGACCAGGTTAAATATTGTCTAATGTGCAATATTTGTTTCTACATTTTCCCCCACTTTATGTTGGTGTGTGGAAATCTTGGTAACATAAAGTAGATAGAGATGCATACCTGATAACCATGTAGAGTCTACAAGAAGATGTGTCAATGGACTAGACTCAAGCATGGATTGAAAAAAAGGAAAAATGTGGAGGAGCGTGGATTCTAAAGATGAAAAATGTGTATAAAAAGTGATTATAGTGAACCTAGGGCAAAACGCATGTGTAGTTATTATTGTGTGTAGTGTACCTACATGGTTAATGAGGAAAGTACCACCACGGTGTGTTTTCATTGTCATTGTTGTTGTTGTTGTTATTTCCCCCAATTTTACTGCTTACTTCTCATATGCGGAGCTGCAAGGAGAAAATGATCAAGTAGTCAAATATGTATGTATGTAAAAACATTGTGTAAAATATGCAAATGTAAAATATGCTAGAATAAGAAGTGTAATTATAAAAATGGAACATGTGCACCTGATCCATGTTGAGAAAAAGGGTGTAGAAGGATTTCTTGTAATATCACGAGTTTTTTGGGTGATCTCACGCCACCCTAGTTGAATAATTATAGGGAAGAACCATGATATATCCTCCAACCTTTAACCGCTTCTGCTGAAATTTTGGAAGAGATATTTCAACTCTCTTGGTTTTTTTAGCGATCTGATGCCACTGAACGAAGAAGTGTAGAGAGGCACACCCACTGTAACCCCTAAGCCTATAACTGCATCCATAGAATTTTTGAAGGACGTTATGTCATGTTAAGGCCATTGTGTATGGAGTTCATAGACTAGTTTGAACTCACTCATTGTGTGTGAATTGATGTAGATATGTTGTGTTGGTAGAAATCCTCAATGATGCACCCCTCTTTGGGGGTGTATGTGATGACCCTAGAAGGAGAATACGGCCCCAAAATATTACCAACTACACCTGACCTGTAAAAATCTTCCTTGCAAGGGGAAAGGGAACCGCTTGGTAGATACCAAGGTGCACACAAAAGGGGATGGATAGCCAATACAAGTGTTAGTATGAACACGTGCATGTAAAATATGACAAGTGTAAAAGATGTAGACAATGTAGAAAAACAACCAATTATGGTAGTGTAAACACACAAGAAAATAATCAGATCGCACAAATCAGGTTTTAAACATGGTACATCACTCATAGTGGTGTAAGACACACAAGGCCATCATGGTCGTAAACAATATTCAAGTGTGCACACAAGAAAAGGGAAAATCCTACAACCAATGGAAAACATTAGAAGACAAGTGGAAACAAAGAGGTAGTCATGGAAACACGTAGTCCTATTAAACAAATGTTACACATGGAACACCCATTAGCATGTTATAATGATAACCAATATGTCAAAGCATGTATGAATAAGTAGTATAATTTGTTAAGTACAAAATGAAACAATAACACATGTATGAGACAAATGTGGATTCCCCAGTGACCAGTATAGTAAGGGTAGAATGCAAGCATCCATGCCACATGTAAATGTCTTGTATTTGTAATCACACTAAATAAAGGCATGAACGCACATTTTTGTATGATAATGACATAGAAAAAATAAATCTAACATGTGTAGTAGAAGGATCATGCAAAACACTAGTAAGCAAGATTAAATTCTACCAAAACAATGCAGTATGTTGTGGATGGATGGAATGGAATGTAAGATGGAATGATAGGAACAATGTGTCCCCCAAGTGTATGGAAGTGTATGCAGTGAGGTTCATTTTTTTTTTCCCCTCAGAAGTCAAGAATGAACCACAAACAAGAGTGGTTCATCAATAAATAGTCCAGTAGTGTTGGTTATATCTAACGTGTTGTGATGAGTATGTGTAGGGAATGGTGATGAAATGCGACATGTAGAGAGGCATGGGTAGACCCTATAGCTGAAGTGTATAACACTACTTGTTGAATGAAGGAGTGATTGTTTATCCCTAACCATATATCACTATAGAATGAGTGCATGGGAATGATATATATGGAAAGATGTGTGTTGACCCTATAGCCTAAGTGTATGTCGCGACATGTTTGAATGGAAGAGTGATGATTTAGCCCTTAGAATATATCATTATAAGATGAATGTATGGGAATTCCTCCTATAGAAAGGTGTGTGTCGACCCTATAGTGTAATCATATACCACGACATGTGGGAGGTGTGAGTGATGATTTATCCATAAGCGTATATCACTACAAGATCAAAGAAGAAGGTAATAATTTATCCTATAAAGTATTTCACTATGAGATGGGTGATGAAGTCGGATGGAGCCTAAAGGAGTATACAATGGAGAATGAAAGGTGGTGGTGTAGCACTAAGCATGGACCATTATGTGATGAATAATGCAAGGGTGATGATTTATCCTAAGGCATATATCACTAAGTGATGAGTATGATAAATGATGAGGTAATAGAATGATGTAGAATAAGATAATAGAATGTGTGATGATAGAATACAGGAGGATAAAATAGATTGGATGAAGGGAGTGGTGATTTAACCTAAGGTGTATACAACTACAGGACGATGGAAGGTGTGTTGATGTAATGGAATAATTCGGAAAAGCGAAGTGTAATAGGATGATAAAATAGGAGATGGTAGAACATAATAGGATGATGTAGAAGTGATGAAAAGATTGGTAATTTAACCTCAGGTGTATACCACTATGGTATGTGATGATGTGTGTAGGTTATGATATAGCCAAGAGTGTCAGTCACTAGTCTGAGGGATGTGGTATGATGATGTGTCGCATGTACGTAAGGTCCATTTGATTAGTAAACCCTCGATAGTTGAGTATGAACCGAGGAACTAAAGTGCATCATAGGGTGGTGAGTGCAGCGTGTAGAATACAATGGAGTGTAAATGACCAAGGTATGTGAATGTGTGGTGTAGGCAATATAATGTAGAATGTGCAGTGGGTATGGAATGTAATGTAATAAATGTGTAGGTAGAAATAGAATGTGTAATGATGATAGGTAAAACTAGACCCAAGTGTAAGGGAATCTAGTGTAGGATGTAGAATACGTAAGATGTATGAATGTACTGATAGTAATGTAAAAAATGGCGGATGGAATGATGATAGATGGAACTAGACCTATGTGTAATGTATTCTAGTGTAGCATGTAGGATAGGTAAGGTGTATGAATGCAATATGGGTGTGTAGTATGTATATGTAGTGTGTAATATAGAATAATAGGTTTAGGTGTAATATGTAGTTATGGAAAAATATAAAGCTAGACTCATATACAACGTGACCTAGCGTAAATGTAAAATGAGAGGATGGAATGCAAAACTAGGCTCATATACAATGATGACTAGTGTAGTGTAGGCCATGAAGATATAATATAGGATGATAGAATGTAAATGTATAGGTAATATAATGTAGTGTGTGGGGTTCAGTGTAATGATAATCTACCAACAGTCGAGTGTGAACAGAAGCACTAGGGTTCATCATCGGGTGACGAGGGTGTGATAATATGTGATAAAGATGTCAATAAGTGAGGGATCAAAGGAAGGAGACACACAACCATGCTAAAATGAGGATGGGAGGAATGTATAGTGTCTATGCCCCCAAGTGATAATGTGAAAAAGGGGACTATGAAATGCCATCAAGCAAATCATCATTGTCTTGATCAAAACCGACAAGAGCTGCATTGGAAAATTTATAAGTGATAGAATGAGGTGGATCACTATGTATTATGATGAAGGAGATAAGCATTCATCACATATTCTTCATCCATAAAAGCAACCAATGGGCATCCATGAGCACACCAACACAAAATTTTAGGTACATATGTAGGATAAGAATCATTAGCAATGGAGATATTACCAAAAGACATGGGGAAGGAGAGTGAGGAATGGAGCAGGTCAAATGTGCCACCAATATAATCAAGACAAGATCATCCAAGTGTAAATGGAAACCCACAGGGAGTGCATGTAACAAATACAGTTAAGTGAAATACCCATAATCCATAAGCCACTGTAATATGGAAATAACTGTAATAAACATGGGGTGAATGGAGAGGTGGCAATATGTCGTTAAGAATCATGTCGAACCTGGGTAAGCAAACACTTGTACAAATAGTATCAGAACTAGTGATATCAAGAGGAATGTGTTCCCAAAATGTCCTATTTATATATAAAGTGCATGTGAAGGGTGGCTGCAAGACTACTTCTGGTAGAGACGTAGATGGAACTACGTCGACATTGTTAACATAGCCCTTACATAGGACCATGGCATTAGTGAATGGATGGTTTTTGAACTGGTACTCTCATGGGCCATCACCGACAAATGTTTCTTCAAAATAAGAATTGTCCGCACCGAGAGGAGTAAAATCATGCTTTTGTAATGTTTCATCAATGAGTTAGATAACAGCAACCTTTTTGTCAAACTCGGTGGAAATGTTGGTGTTTGCATCATTTGTTTGGGTAGCACTATCGAGGACATTTAGAGATGGGGGTAGAAGTAGAAGTTAGTGGGGGTGGATTACTAGTAGGAACAAATATAGTGGACAAGATAATAGTTGAAGTGTGAGTAGATATAGCAGGAGAAGGAATGGGTAGGAATAGTAGAGGTGGGTACACTAGATTGGCCGACATCATATTTATCCAGGTTAGCATATGGAATACTCTAAGGTGGTGGGACAGGCATAGAAGTGACAGGGTCAATGCGATAATATTTGAATGGTTCTGAGTCAGCGGTAATAGTATGTTCATAACCATCATGAAGGAATTTGGCACATTGATGTATGGTGGAGGGTAAGAATTGCATGGTGTGGATCCAAGGCCTACCTAAGAGGATATTGAATTGAACATAATCATTGAGGACGTAGAATTTAGTAAGAACGGTTTTAGGTATGACTTGAATATAAAGGGAGACTGTGCCTAGGAATGTACGAGTGGAGGAATCATAACCATGGATGAGAGTAGAGTTATGAGAGATGAGATTATCATTAATGCCTAATTGTTGTAATAGGTAATGGGCATAGATATTAATGGCATACCCATTATCAATGAGGACATTCTTAATATAGGTAGTACTAATGACAGTGGTAATGAGCAAGGGTACACAAGGGTTATTATGGGTGGCAGGTGATTTGTCATTATCTGTAAAGGATATCTAAGGGGGTAAACTACAAAGAGACTAAATGAGATGGGGAAAAACTTCAATAGAGTGATCACGTTCAACATAAATGGCATGAAGAGTAGCCTCAATTGTATCTCGGTATTCTGGTGCATTACGTAATAAATCATAAAGGGATATCTTGGCTAGTGTATTTTTAAGTTGGTTGATAATATCGTAGCCTTTAGGAGTAGATGGTGGAGCTTTGGATACAAATGGCAGTGGTATGGAAACAAATGGACCATTCGGTGGATTGATATGAGTGCAACAAGTAGTGACTACGTTGATGGATGAGTTAGATGGAGGTGTGAGAAAGTGAGGTAGGTGCTGAGTGCAGACACACATGAAGTCAATTGGGGTAATTGTTATATTGATGACCCTGGTAGGTGTATAGGTGGGGTATGAAGATTGGGTCATGACCTGAAAAGGGGATGACATGGTAGGATAAAAGGGTGTGCGGAAAAAACCTTAGAAGGTGATAGAAAGAACGATCGTGTTCACTAAAATGATTAACAAAAATAAAGATTATTTTCCTAGATGGCCTAAAGGGATATCTAGGGTATTATTGTTAATCTAATTAGGAGGAATAAAATGTTGTAAATGAACTAAAGTAGTATGAAATAAATGTAAATAAGCTATTCTAGATGAAATGAAATGCTAATGCGTAGGAGAATATTAATAAAAAGACTTAGCTGATAATAGAAGATTATCGCATAGTGTCACATATCTAGAAATAGAATCTAGAAGTATGGACGAATTCTCAGGGACCCTATGAAGGGTGGATTTGGACTATCTGAGATAACAAAGGTTCTTGGGAGTGTACTGGGGTGCCTTGGGCTGCTCTGGTCTGTAATTTAGGCACTCAAAACAATGTAAATGCTTAGATCCTCAATCTGGTATGGTCACTAAATGCATCTGAGTACTCCATGTCTGTCATGTTGGATTTGTAGGATGAACTAGAGAATGTCCCATAATGCAAGGAGAAGTATCAAACCCTAGAAAAATGAAAGATACATATGAATGGGTCGGACTGACCTTAGCTTCCAAACTAGTGGACTTATCACTAAGCGTTGTACTACATTACAGACTCTAATGTAGTTTTGGTGTGTGTGTGTGTGTGTTATGCCCTAGGTTCTCTCATGTCAGTTGCACTTTTTGAAGTTGAAAACAATAGTAGCTATAGAAATGTAAGTATTATGTGTGCATGGAATAGAATGGAATCCCTCCCCCTATAAAGTGTGTGTGATGCAAATCTCCTAGATTGAATGCATGGAACTATGTGGATGCAAGTGATGCAATGGATACAACCCTAGATGGAGTAATAGTAGTGATAAGATGTAATGACCTAGGACCCTTATTACGGTCTTATAAATTTATATTCATAGGGCTCTCAAGCTTAATTTCATAATTAATCTTGACAAGGTCAACTAAGAAGAAGATAAGGATAACTAACAACTATAAGTGACCCAAAAATAAAGAGAATAGGTTATGTATAGACCAAGGCACCTAGAATTGGACCAAGATGCCTCATGTCCCCAGTACAGGCTAGGGCGCCTTGATTTCAGGCTAGAATGTCATAACGGTAATGAAATGGGCTGATAGGTATCTGAAAATACGTGGGAAAGACAAAATAAAAGATAAGAAAAATATGGGGAAAAGGTGGGATTAATTAATACTTTGTACACTTGAGAACCTTCTAAATAGTAGTATAAGACTAGGTTAAATATTGTCTAATGTGTAATATTTGTGTCTACAAGACTGAGGTTAAAAAGACAGATCCAGTTGAAGACAAATTAACTGTATAAGACCATAATCAAAAGGGTTCACATTTAGTATAGTATACATTTTTTATAAATACCTTATTTAGATCTAATATTTTTTTGTGCTTGGTGATGTCTTTCAAACCACTGACTGTTGCATCGAGCTAGCTATCTACGTTATTTTTCTGTAACCCCTTTTTCCTCCCCAGTGTGTGAGCACCCTTTTTTATTACTTGATTGTTCCCTTTTTGTTAATCCACAAATGATATTATAATTACTGGCTGATTGTTCCCTAGCCAAAATGACCAGGATTCTTACATTTGGCCCTGCAATCTTCAGCTTGCTTATATTTTTCTATGGTTTCACGAGTTGTTGATCTACAAGACCAAAAAAACAAAAACCATAAAAAAATAGTTCTCTTGGGTATTTAATATTTTTCCCAGCACAGTCCAAGTTAGAAATTTTGAAAATATTAAAAGCGTAGGATATGGAAATTTGAAATCAGAGCGGGGGAAATTGTGTTACTATTGAAATTTCAAATTCTCAAAAAATGCGGGGAAATTCAAAATTTGAATTTTGAATTTGTCACTCGTTGAGAAAAGGTGTGGGATATCAAAAAATAAAGAATATTGAAAACAATGCTTTTTGTTATTAGTTATAGCTTAAAATAGTTGAAACATAATAAAACTTATAATATTATAATAAAATAGTAGAAATAAATTATATCAATTTATGGGTAGATTTTTTTTTATTTTTTTATCAAAAATCACCTAAATAATGTTAGATGTAGTGTGCTAATGAAATATAATTCTCCAATTACTCTGTGCCACATGTTAAGTTTGAACCTGATAGTTAGAAAACATTATAATTTACACATTTATTATGAAATTAAAATGTAAAGAAACTAGTATAATATGAAACCACGATATTATAATATAAATAGCAACCAGTAAAATGGTGACACGTGGCTATAGATTAAAATAGTTGAAACATAATAAAATAAATATAATATTGTAATAAAACAAATGAATTAAAGTGTACAAATGTATAAGCACTTTTTTATTTTTATCAAAATCGACTTATACATTGTTAGATGTAGTGCGCAAATGAAAAATAATTATCCAATTATATTGTGCCATGTGGCATGTTTTGAACCTAATAGTTAGAAAACATTATAATTGACACATTTATTACGAAATTTAAATGTAAAGAAATGAATAATAAAATATTTTGAAACTATATGAAACCATGATATTATAATATAAATAGATACCATTAAAACGATGACATGTGACATGAAAATTTAAAATCCCATAAGGTGTTTTTTTCCATAAAACAACAAAAATCACTGGCATCTCAAAGTTGTAAAGACAGTGTTTACAATGACAAGAGGTATTGGTATATAGCTAGCAACTGCTAGGCTATATCATGATTTATTATTCTATCGTTATTTCCAAATTACATAATTGTTGTGCACAACTGACCATTTCATTTAATCAATAATATAAAACATATCACTTAGCTATCAGGGGTAATGGAAGAACATTTTATTTGATAAGAAATGACACAATAATGTAAATGTTGCAATGTATTTGATCTTATCCAGCAATATACAAATATATAGGACTTGACTTCCTCAGGTGTATATATGGAGATCCAATATCTAAAAAGATATATTTTGTACCCAGATAAATATATAGTAACAACTGGAACTATTTGTCATGTAAATTCCACTAAGAATATATATTACAATGAAGGTGTATAATGACTAGGAGCCTATTCACTATAATAAGCAATTACCAATTATTCATATACATAAAAATGTGGAGACTAACAATATTTATTTCCTAACATTCCCCCCCTTAGTGCGAACATGGGGTTAAACCTACCTTTGTATTGCAAAAGCTCATGATCTGGTGATTTTTACAGGATGATCACAAATTGGCTCAAGGATGGTTTTGCAAATGGTTTGACCAATAATTAGAATGGTTCTAAAATTGCAATTAGTTTACCATAAGACCACAAGATAGTGGTTTTGCGAATGGATTACCAACAAAAGAATGGTGGTTTTAAGCTATTGGTTTACCAAAAACCACAAATGAAGGTTTTCAAATTGGTTTACCTACAACCACATCATGATATGTCAAATACTATTTTGAGCCCCTATAACATTGATTACAAGGAAGAACATAGGAAATTATGATAAGAAATTTGAGAATGCTCGACAGAAAACTGATCAAATCCAAATGTTACATTGGATTCATAGTAAAAAATCCCCCCCTCAATGTGAAATTTCTAAATTACTGCAAAAAGCAGTGAAGGATCTACAAACTAATAGCAAAACTAAACAAACAAAAAATGCCACCAAATCATTTGTGCGGCCCTGTCGTTGGAGATTGATGATAGGTCAGTGAATGACCTCCAACCTCTTTTTTCCTCAATCCTCCAGTATGATTATGCTAACTCATCTAGGTGTGATCTTAGAGCTCAAAAAATACTTGCTTTCCACATTAGTACCCACATACAAGTTGTCGGCACTCCAATTATTGGTAAGACAAAAAAAATTATGTTGTTTCAATTTTTCCTCAATTGCCTCATTTTAAAATAGACACATAAATTTTAATAATCTTGAGTAATGGCGAGACCAAAAGAGTCCAAGGATGAAATTTAAACTTTATAATATTGGCAATTTGATTGCTGTCCACATGAGCAAGATGACTCCAAAAAACTAATTCACAATTCTGTTAATGTCAACATTTTAAAACTTAAAATCCTTTAACGATTAGATTTGACTGCAACAATAATGTATAAAGTTTTAAAAACCTAAACTATGTAATGAGCAATTTACCTTAATTGCATTCCTTAAGGCTGGCACTGTGACCTAATCACTAGGAGGTCATGAATGAATCGACTCAAAGATAATGAAACCCTTCTCCACAAGCTGAATTTTGGGTATTGAGATTAAGCATTAAACCTAAATTCCTGGTAAATTATTTGGCATGACCAAAAGACACTAGTTTCATGAAAAAAAATGGGATGCACCTTTGATATTTCACACACGGAATGGGAGAAGAACCCTAAATCTCATTTCTCATGTTGGTGACTGCAAACTGGTGGCAAGGGCAGAGAGGAGAAACAAAATTGGCAGCATAGAATTTTGTAAATTTAGAATCGAGCTGGGAGAGTTCTCTTGATCGAGAAAAATGATTCACACAAAAATCTACCTCAACACACAATCATCAATCTACACAGACCAATTCATTGGATAATGAACCATGGTTAGTAAACCGGAACCGTACAACTGGTGAATGTTGAGTAACATGGCTCAATTAGCATGGAGAGATTCAAGGTTTGAGTTTGACACTTTCATGGGGGAAATAAATCCAAATGATTGTACGATCAAATGATTAAGAAAAATGCATTCCTCAAATAGTGACAAACCTATCCACTCAAAAGATACCATGGTATCAAATGCGTAGGTTATACTTCATGCTATGGCAGAGGGATGTGAGCTAATCAAGCAGAAGCAAGAAAGAGTGTGGGTCAGTTTCTCCTCTAATGTCAACAAATCTTCTCTCTTCAACATTCTACTATCGAACTAGATTTTGTTACAAAGTATCAAAGCTTTTTGTAAGATCCATATGTGCCAGTTTTCAGAAGTAAGCTTCTCCAAAATATCGATAGAGACCTGTCTGCCCCCCATAATTCAGTGAAATCTATGAATGAATTAAATATTATCAGATATCTCTTCATCTCCTACAAAATGTAAATATAGTTTCCTAATAAGGTTATGACCACCCTTTAAGACATGCAAAACATCAAAGCATTATCTTTCCAGTGGGTCCACATAGAAAATATTGAAAGGAAAATAAAATCTTCTGCTGTTATAGTAACCTCTAACTCATTGAAAATCCATTCACACTTTTTGACTAAAAATAGTAATCCACACAAAAATGGAAATATGTTTGCATGATACATAGGAAGGAAAAGAGATTTGCTCTGATACCAAATACATTGGAAGAATAAGATTTATGCAAGAATATGACACAATAATATAAAGCTTCTCTATATTTAATTCAACCAGCAATATACAAATATATAGGAAATTAATTCCTATATTTACAGAGATAATATCTCACCATATAACTTACCCAAATAATATTCCTAACCACTAATTATTTGTAATATATATTGTTCTAACAATATGTATACGAAAACTAACAAGCTAATATTCACTATAATAATAATTATGAATGAAATTATTATTCACACACATACAAATGTGGAGCACTAAAATATTAATTTCCTAACAAGGGGTATATATGGATTCCAAATTAAAAATATATATCTTGTACGAGATAAATATGTAGTTCAGGAATTAGGGTTTTCATGTAAATTCCACCCAAAATGATGTAATTACACTGATAGGTGATAATGATAAGAGCCTAGCAGTCGCTAAGCTAGACCATTTTTTGTTATAATATAGCTATTCAAAAATTAGAAATTTTTGATCCTAGCGGTCGTTACATTATTCCTTTCAACTAGTAATTGATCTTAGTGTTCACTAAAACTTTTCTTTGATACGAACCAAAAGTATTGATCCCTCTCGATGGAACGTAGTGTAGAAATTGGCTCCACCAGGAAATGTGCAACTGATTTGAAACAATTATAATCATTAAAAATTGCAATCAATCTAAAGATGTAAATATAGTGATTACTACAACAAGAGGTAATGAAAGGATCTTGGTGGCCTCTAAGCTATATCATAATTTTTTAATCAATAGCTACTTGGAAATTGAGAAATTGTTAAGTCTAACGGCCAGTAGGATTTTTCTTTGATATGAACAATTATGGATTATAATTTACAAAGATATATCTTAGAAGAAATAAATAATTCTTGAATCCTCTCAAAATAAAAAAAATTGAGCCTTGCATCCGCTACGTTATTCATTTTAATGAGCAATGAAGGTTGGCGGTCGCTAAGTATTTTCTTTGATAAGAATAGAAAATCTTGATCCCTCTTGATGGAAAGCATTACAGGAATTGGCTTCACAAGGTAACACATGAATAATTTGTTAACACTTTAATCATTTACAATTACAATCAATCTAAAGTTATACAAATAATTATTGCTATTTCAAGAGGCAATGATATGGTCGTAGCAGCCGCTAAGTTATTCCATGATTTTTTATTCAATGGAAATTTTGAAATGAAGAAATTCTTAAGCATAGTGGTTGATACCCTTTTTCTCTAATACTAACGAATATGGATTACAATTTTCAAATATATACCTTAGGAGAAATAAATAAGACTATATGCCTCTCAAAGAGATATAGTGCAGTAATTGGGTCCGCCATGTGAAGTCTACCCAATATGTGACACTTACAATTTGGGAGCCTAAAAGAATCTAAATCCATCCAAAGTTGAACTAGATATTGATTACAATGTAAAATGATAATGATAAGAGCCCAGTTTTGACACTAAGCTTGACCATTATTTGTTATTATATATCTATTCTCAAATTTAGAAATTGTTGCACCTATCATCCATAACTTTATCCTTTGATACGAAGATAAAGTGTTTATCCATCTGATGGAAAGTAGTGCAGAAATTAGCTCCACCTGGTAACATACTGATAATTTAATATAATTATAGTCATTGACAATAAAAATCATTCTAAAGTTATACTTCTAGTGATTGGTACAAATAGAGGTAATGAAAGTATCATAGCGGCCAATCTAAGCTAGACCATGAGTTTATGTATTACAATAGTTATTTTGAAAGCCTAAGAAATTTTCCTTGACCACTAGGATTTTTCTTTTATACGGAATGAATATGGCTTATAATTTACAAAGATGTATCTTAGAAGAAATAAATAAGTCTTGAATCCTCTCAAAATAAAAACTGTTGAGCCTAGCGGCCACTACGTTATTCCTTTTAACAAGTAATAAATGTTGAATCGTTAAGCATTTTCTTTGATAAGAATAGAAAGTCTTGATCCCTCTCGATGGAAAGCATTGTAGGAATTGGCTTGACAAGGTAATGCATGAATAATTTGTTAACATTTTAATCATTTACAATTACAATCAATCTAAAGTTGTACATATAGTGATTACTATGACAAGAGGTAATGATATGGTTGTAGTGGTTGCTAAGATATTCCATGATTTGTTATTCAACGAATATTTTGAAATTAATAAATTATTGAGCATAGCAGTTGATACCCTTTTTCTATGATACTAACAAATATGGATTACAATTTTCAAAGATATATCTTAGGAGAAATAAATAATACTAGATGCATCTCGACAGGAATGTAGTGCTGTAATTGGGTCCGCCATGTGAAGTCTACCCAATATGTGACACTTACAATCAATGAAAAGCACTAACCATCCAAAGTTGAATAGATATTGATTACAATGAAAAATGGCAATGATAGGAGCCCAGTGGCCACTAAGCTTGACCATTTTTTGTTATTATATATCTATTCTCAAATTTATAAATTATTGTACCTATCAGCCACAATGTTATTCCTTTGATACAAAGATAAATTCTTTATCCCTCTCAATGAAAAGTAGTGCAGAAATTGGATCCACCTAGTAATGAATGGCTAATTTGATACAATTATAGTCATTGACAATAACAATCATTCTAAAGTTTTACTTCTAGTGATTGCTATGACTAGAGGTAATGAAAGTATCATAGCAACTGCTAAGCTAGACCATGATTTTTTATTCAATAGTTATTTTGAAATTAAGAAATTATAGCGATCGCTAGGATTTTTCTTTGATATGAATGAATATGGCTTATAATTTACAAATATATATTTTAGGTGAAATATATAAGTCTTTATCCATCTTGTTGAAATGTAGTGCTGCAATTGGGTTTGACATGCGAAGTCTAGCCAATACAATATAATTACTATCATTGAAAAACAATATCGGTCCACAGTTGAACATATAGTGCTTACATTGACAATCAGTAATTAGAGGAGCTTAGTGGCCGCTAAGATTGACCATTATTTGTTATTATATATATTTTTTCAAATAAATACATTCTTGAGCCTAGTGGCCGCTACATTATTCTTTTCTACTAGTTATGGAGATTAAATCTTAATGGCCTTTAAGCTAGTCCATTCAATTGGTGTAAATTACCAACAAGTAATATTAAAAAATTTCCATTCATATGTTGAATTAAATCCTCTCTCTCACTAACATCTATGTTTCCTTTCATGTAATCTACGCAAAGTGGATGGTTGTCAAACAACGAATAATCCTTCCAAAATATGTTACGTGTTAATTTTCAAGAACAATTTTGCATAGTTTCTAGTATTAATGTTATGATCCACAAAATATGATTTACAGTAACCAGTTAAAGGTTAGATGTCATTTTTGGTCGAAGAACAGTAGCTAACATTTACTTTGATTGTAATGATAAAAAGTAATGTATTATAGAGATTAGTGATCCACAAAGGCTAATACTTGCATTCATTAACATATGGTGAGAACAAAAATTCAATCCATATGTGAAGTTGAATTTTTAATATATTCTACTCTAATTGCATATCGGTTAAGATGGACAGTTGTGTCTGGATCCACCTAGGTTCAAATTTCACTAGGTGCAATCTCTTTGAGGTGGTTTACCAGTGGTGATAGGTTACAGTAATTCAGTGGTGGTAGGTTTTCATCGTCAAAGGTTTTTTGGCTTTACTAATGTTGGATTATATAATTGAGATGATGGTGATTGCTCTAAAGGCTAATACTTACATCTTTGCTTAGTGGCCCTTAATCATAAAGAATTTGCCAATACTCAAACCCTAACTGTGCTTTAATCCATATTTTTTTATAATATATTCTACTCCAATTGCAGATATAATGTCTTCCATTGGTCACAATCCATTCTTGGAAATTCCATTCATGGAAGGCACTGAGAGCTAGAAGAAAAGAGATGATGACTGATTTGTTAAAGTCCATGGCCCTGACAACTACTACACAGACTTGTGGTTTTTTTTTGTTATAGATGAAAGACATGAGGAAGTCAGAATGGTTATATCCTTTGCAGTCGTTGATTCGAGAACACTGTGTGTTCAGGTCGAACACATTGACTATGAAAATAATAAGTGTCTTATTGTGGATATGGAGTTGGATGTTTCTTTATTCAGGAAATGGGAAATGAAAGCCTCATTGAAGACAAAACACAATGTTCCTATTCAACACATGGATGGGATTTGGGGTTGTTAGTAGATAAAGACAAAATTGGATGTTCAAATGCAGAAGAAATTCATGGTGGCATGCTTACAGTACTTAGAAAATTATATAGAGGTGATATAACCTCTTCCGTTTGTCATTTTTTGAATAGAAAAGGTTCACTTTCACCGCCTAAACATGCCAAGTTGTTTACTATGCTGAGGAGAACATATTTGGCTAAATTGGAGCTCGATCCATCTAGATCAAAGTTCCATGGGTTGAAAAAGAATACTAAATCAGCTGCATTGTTGAAGAAAGCAACCACTATATTCATGAAAACAGAACCTTCAACTAAGCAACAGTTTGATTACTTTTTGTTCAATGGTGAAGTATTTTCAATTGATGTTTCTAGGTGCCATGTAGCACCTCCAGAGTATTATTATCATCCTGTTGATGATGAGAATGTTGACCTTCTTGTGCACTCCATGTTGATAAATGTTATTCCTACACAGAGGGATGCAATTCTTCTTCCCTTCTTGGAGTCTACAAATAAGGTTGTGGTGCTCAAAGATCTGAAAGACTTGGAAAGGGATGACGTTAAATTTTATATACTTGACAGCCAACATACAATATGTGCACAAAAAAATATTTTGGGCTCAGATACTTACAAGTCTTTACATTCGAGGCTACAGTTTCGAAGGGATCACATTCTTTCTACAAATGAAACTAACGAAGCCATTACTAATATTTGAAAACAACAAAATGAAGTGAACAGAACTTGGATAGAAACCAAGTTTATTGATTTGTTGTACAAAGCTAGATCAATTTGGAAATCACTTGGATGTCCTCAACATTCTAGATTGGAAAAAAAAGAGGAATGGAGGGTTATGTATTTTAATTTTATTGCATTTGTTATTAACTTGTATCTTCCTCATATAAAAAGATAAAACATATAATTTTCCTTTGAATGCATAACTTTGAGAATCAATGCCTTTTGATTTTCAAAATAGACACAACCATCAATCTATTCAACAAATGAATTTTTCTATTATTTCTAGATGATATATGGACTAAATGGACTACAAAATTTGAGTTGTTTAGATCTGGTGGCCTTGCTTGTTCACCTATTAAAGATAATCAGGATAACTTTTAGCCTAATTCATTGGCAAGATTCACAGCCAATTCATTCAGGGCTTGCTAGAGGAATGAACGACGAAGAACTATTAGTACTAGCAAATAAAGTATAATCAGGGGATGTCTGGTTAACTGGCCCTATTCAGGTAGGCGTAATAGTAGAGACATTTGATTCTTACTACCAAAGAATAAAAGGAGATAGAAAATGAAGAGCAAAATTTCTACAATATTTTAAAGAAAAACATCCAGATATTGATCTATTGACATCCTGTAGTGAATCCAATGTAATTGAAAAAGTTAAATTGCATGAATCACACTACCACCAGTTGTCTGTACTATTGGGTGAAGAGAGGAAAGGAAAGAGAAAATATGATTCCCACATAGGGGAAAAAAATCTAAATGAAAAAAGGACCAGGTGGTGGAAGAAGTTCTTCTTGTCAAGGCTCAGATAATATTAGACAACTATGTGCTGACAATGGAGGACAATATACCAGCAAGGATGGAGGACAAAAGAATTTACTTGTCAATGTGCATATCCATTCCATCTTTCATCAACTCTATCAATTATTCCTACCACAAATCCTTTCAATGCATAATGTGTTATCGTTGATATTTGTAATTTGTCTAGCGATATTTCTTCTGAAGAAATAATGGAGTTGCTAACAATTATTGGAACCAGTGCACTAGAATGTATTATTATTGTTCTCATACCAATTGAATATTCAAAAATGTTGAGAGAAATAGTAAAAAATACATGGAAAAGGTTAAAGACAGTGAAGAATCAATTCTGGATGGATGTTACAGACTCTATGATAAATGTGAGCAATTTAAAAGTTTGTGTCTTATGTACACAATAATTAGAGTGCACAACTACAATGATAACAATGATGAAAGAGAAGAAGTCACTAGGGATTGGATGGAAAAACTTCCACAACAATTGATAACTGCAAGCAAAATTGGCCTAAAAGGAAACAAACATCCTTTTCCTTGTGAGTGATCATATGAGTTCTGGTCTGAGATGTTCACTCGATGTTGTTCCCATGATTCTATAGTATTAGTGCTATACAGTGGTAGTGTCACACTGCATGCATTAGTTGAATCCAATCAATTTGTTGTTTTTATTGTTGAGACACATAGTCAGGAAATGTTTTTGAAACATTACTATTCTCATATGAAGAAAGGTTTGTACCGGAATACAACTTGAACATGTGATTATGTTAAAAGTCTTTCAACCAAAAAAATCTACTTACACATTTCTTATTTACGCAGACAACCTAAGAAAAATAGGAATCCATGTACAAACCTCTCAACTTGATGCTACACAACCAACTCATCATGGTGATTGACCTTCAATCACTTTATAAATATGTTTAATGAGCTCTTTTTTCAATTTCCATTGTTCTCATTTTTTTGACAATACTCTATGCTCACCAGCTCTGACCACAAATGAGGAGAACTCAACCACATCATCCATGAATATGCAAGCAAATCCTGGTATGTTAGTCATGTGAATTTATAGATAAGAACTACTACTAAGCCCACAAATTTATAAAAAATTAATGGTTTATGCAGACCACCAACACCCAGAGAAAGTAATAGTGGAGTGTGCGGTGGTAGCCAGCACGAATATGCAGACAAAACCAGGTATGTTAGCCATGCATATTTTTAAACATAACCATTTCTAAGGCTCACAAAGTTATAGAAAAAAATATCAGCTAATTCTAGAAGTGGAACCATTTTCAAAGAAGGAATTACCAAATAACCTATTTCAAAAGTTCATGGTGGCATCCAACGCTACATAGTTTGTAGTTTCCAGGTTATAGGTTGTCTTGATAAACCATTAGTATTGACATAATGATACAAACATTAGAATCTATGCTTATTCTATCCAATGATGGCATATCCTAGAAATCGTTAATCCACATCAATATCTCAAAAGTGTTATCTGCCAATGGGTGGTTCAACAGATATAAACGAACCCTAGTGGGCACTACAATTCATTCAGAAGACATAGAACATTTTGATTTGTACTTACCATATTACCATGGAGACCAGTATGATTTTCAATTATGCTTTCATTTTCGATAACATGAAATTGATTTTGAATTGATTACTGTTGTTTGTAATACATATTGCATAAAAAAAAATAGTATCTAGTAAGGTCTATGCAGGCCAAGCAAGAAGCTCAGTCGGTAAGTGGTAGCTACCTAAAGTGTTAATATTTAATTTACCATTTTACCACGTAGTTCAGTATGTTTTTTTAAATACGCTTTCATTTTCCATAGCAATAGCTATATTAATAATATTAATATTGTTTGAAATAGATATTTCATCAAAGGATCTAGTTTTGGGTAAAGAAGATGCAATCCTACATGCAAGGCCCACCAGTAAGTGGTAGCCGCAAGCTAAAATGTTGATTTTTTCCATTGGTTAGAATTGATATGAGACCGATTAAAAAAATTTATTTACTTCCCTGTAGTTAGCCACAAGAATTACTTTCTTATTTTAGATTTGGAGGGCTTATTATATGAGAAAAAACAATCACCCTCTCGGGACATCACATTCAAGTTTCGCAGGGAGAGAATCAACGTGTGAGGTGGCCTAAAAGAGTTTATAAAGTCATTATCAACAAAATTTGAAATGGGATTATGGTCAAACAAAATCACTTCAAGTGATGTTGAAAATCAGACAAAGGCCTTCAATAAAAAATTATCGATTGACTTGAATCCATTAATCACCTAGGGAAAAGAACATTATAAAATGGTCGATGGAATTGCAATAAAATATCTAGAAAAGGTTTGGAGTAGAAACGATGTTCCCTACAATTCTGAAGACACAATGTGTATTACATTAGGTGCAAAGGGAAACCCTCCAGCAAATTTTATGGTTGGGATGAAAAGCAGAGGAGAAAATTGCTCAAAAGATATGTGGTTGATGAGCGATTTGCACAAAGACTTATCACTAATAGTGTCAAAGGGATTGAATGTGGTAGAGGGCATCAAATATTTGGAGCGAGTAAATGCTAAATAAAAATTTAGCATTTCAAAATGTTATTGTGATGATACAACTTAACATTGTAAATAAAATACATTCATATGTTTTAGTGATGGTTCTGTGTAACTATTTAAATTACGATTGTATAATTATAAGTCAGGAGTCTTCCCTAATTATACGTTCAGAGTGTGAGTGTATAAGTTGAAAATGAGAATTAACAGAACATATTTAATGTAATGAATCTTTGAGTAGTTTTTATTAATGAAATATATATTCCTAAATTAATTGTGAGCATGCTTAAATACTAGTTTTTGCTTCGATATTAGAAAATGTATACCACTTTCCAATGCAATGAAATAACTACAATACGGTATGTAAAGAATCATTATGCTAAAACATTACATTCTAGTCAAATAAATTCTTCACAAAAAAAATATTCCTAATATAACAATAAGAAATGAGGAACGCCCTTAGATTTTACCTTTGTCACCACCTACAACCATTTGATTTTTGATATAACAATATCGAAAGGGACTTGTTTTTTATTTTTTAATTGATTCACCACCCTCAACCATTTGATTTTGTTTTTTTTTCATTTGTAGATACAAACACATGCAACATGAAACTAATCATATTTGATATAAACGGTGTTTTGGCACACACCCTCCATAAGGCATCTTCGGAATTTAAACAATTAAAAAAATTGGTGGCATCGAGCTCAAAATAAGAATTATTTTCTCGGACCTAATGTGAAAGATTTCTTACACCAGTGAAAAAAACATTTCAACATAGCAATATGGACATCGGTGAGAAAGTCAAATGTTGATGACATGATGCCTTCATTCCTTCAAAACATTGGCTTGGAGGTTGCAAGCTTCAAGTTCATATTTACACAGGAAGATTATGTCAAGACCAAATGCTCCGATTATGAAGGTTCTAGGAATCCCAAATTATATCTCAAGAATCTTAACTCCATTTGGTCGTGGTTTAATGCATCGTACAATTGTAAAAATACAGTGCTTGTAGATGACTCTTTAGAGAAAAACAAGTTCAATGATGTTGTGAACTACATAATTGCTGAAACATTTAACATAGATTCTAAGTCAGAAGACACATACTTGTTAGATGTGTCATGGAATTTGTTGCAACCATTGAAGGATGTCAAAGATGTTTGGGATTATATTAGATCACAAAAATAATTATAGGGAGCTTTTTTATTGGAGCTTTACTATGATTTGTATTGTTGATTTGGAATCCCATCTTCAAGAATAGTGTTACATTATAAATTCAAATTATTCATCAAATGTTTTACTATAATTCTACCTACCTTTAGTAAAGGAATTTCAATTTATTTCATAGCTATATTTAAATACTAAAATATATATGGGATAGTTTTACAGTTAATTTTAAATAAGTTCATATCCATATTTGAATATGAAATTTTTTATGCCATGTCTCTTACAGTTGATTTTATATCTAAATTTAAATATGAAAATATATTTGGTATGGTTTTACAATTAATTACATTCTCCTACACTGGATCGTCACCCTCTACTATTTTCTTCATAAATTCTCTAGTTACACTAAGGTTCAATCACACCATAATAAATGAACTAAATATGAGATCTAACTTTAAATATGAAAATATATCTGGAATGGTTTTACAGTTAATTACATTCTCCTAAATTGAACCATCTCCCTCTTTAAGTTTCTTCATAACAACTTCAGTAATTCTCTAGTTTCCCCAAGGTTCAATCAAACCATAGTAATTGAATCTGGAAGTGTCTCACATCTCGTGAATGTCATTAGCCTAGCGTTCGTTTGCTCAATGGCATTTGAAATATTAAAATTTGCATACTTCAATCTTAAAAACATATTAAAACTGATAAGAGCATTATTCCAAAGAAATCATTAATCCTAGCAGCTAGTAGCCCTTACAAAACAGAACTTGTGTCTATTATATATGGGCTAAGGGCTGCTAGGCATTATTTCTCGTATCAATGTTGGATTCCCTAAAATCATTAAAAAATTTTTCATAGATTCATAAATTTAAATCATGACCAGATATATTGGAATTCGGAAGGAGAATTAATAGATTCCAATATTTTGATTTTTGGATTCCAATATATGTGATTTTGGAGTACAGTTAATTCCAATATAGGTGATTTTGAATTCCAATATATGTGATTCTGGATTCCAATATATGTGATTTTGGAATCCAATATGTGCGATTTTGGAATCTAATATGTGTGATTTTGGAGTTAAGATAATTCCAATATTTGACATTTTAGAATCCAAAAATAGCAATATTGGGTTTTGATATTGGCTATATTTTTTAGCTGTTGGGACTGGAATAAGTCCCAATTTAGTGAAATAAGCATTAAAGAGTAGAAATGATGTTCCCTACATGTCTAAAGACACAATGTGTATTACATTAGGTGCAAATGGAAACCCTCCAACAAATTTTATGGTTTGGATCACAAGTAGAGGAGAAAATTGTTCAAAATATATATGGTTGATGACCAATTTGTACAAAGAATTATCACTAATAGTGTCAAAGGGATTGAATGTGGCAGAGGGAATCAAATATTTAGAGTGAATAAATGCTAAATAAAAAGTTAGCATTTCAAAATTTTATTGTGATGATACAGCTTAACATTGTAAATAAAATACATTCATATGCTTTTATGATGGTTCTGCTTAACTATTTTATATGCTAAGATTGTACCAA
The DNA here is from genome assembly GCA_019776745.2 of Taxus chinensis. Lineage (NCBI taxonomy): Eukaryota > Viridiplantae > Streptophyta > Pinopsida > Cupressales > Taxaceae > Taxus > Taxus chinensis. The sequence goes on along the minus strand of CM034147.1, from coordinate 350,457,342 downwards.
TATAAGTTGGGAGAATTTAAATTTTCCATGATTATAAGTTCAAAGTGTGATTGTATAAGTTGCGAATGTGAATTAACAGAAAATCTTTATTGTAACAAATCTTTGAGCAATTTTTATCAATGAATTATGTATTCCTAAATTAATTATGAGCATGCTTAAAGATTGCTTTTTTCTTTGATAGTATAAAATGTATACCACTTTCAAATGCAATGAAATAACTATAATATGGTATGTAAAGACTCATTGTGCTAAAACATTACAGTCTATTCAAATAAATTATGCACAAACAAATATTCCTAGTATAACAATAAGAAATGAGGAACGCCCTTAGATTTTTTACGTTCATCATTGTTATCCAAATAAATCTTTTAGTTATTTGAATAACTTACATACATATTTTGGCTCTGGTATTTTCATTGTAAGTTACGCACACCTCATTTATCTTCTTGGCACATTCACTTGAATGATTTTTCCTCACATGCCCTTGTGCACTTCCCCTTCTCTCCTTTCCATTTTTCTTTTCCTCTTTATTCCACTCTTCACCTATGCACATATTTTGTGCATTCACCTTCTTCCTAGTAGTTATTCATCTTAAGTACATGCCTTGCACTTGCTTCAATCAGCTAAGTCCTTGTCCCTCTCACGCGCCCTACACATTACTTTGTAATAATAGTGCCTTGATCATATGTTTCCCACTCACCAGTTTTCTCCATTTCCCCCATGCATGTTTTGGTTGCATTGGCATTCCTTCTGTCTTTCTCCTGCGTGTCATTTTTCCATGTGCATACCTTTACACCCTCCTTTGCATCATTTTGTGTCACGTCATTCTCTGACACACTTGAGTTTTCCACACGCAATGAATCAAAGTGCTCCAAAAGGGAGCCAAATCTTTGTAACAAATAAATGAGCAACACATGGCAGAAAATGAAAAATCATTTTCCTAGTTGGCCATCTTCTCATCCAATTAGCACGTGTCATGTGTCTTTTGTGTGTTTACGGCTCTAAAAATATTCTGACAGTTATAACTTTTGTGCCAGTGTTCAAATCCTTACGCACCTAGTCTCAATCGATAGTTATTAAGGTAGGCTATAGTGCTAGATGATCAAATTCAAATTCTTGGTGGATATGGTAGGTAAGAAATGGGAAAACATCAATATGGGCATTAATGAGTAGATTTGATTGATCCAACCACCTGATTTTATCTGATCCGTCTTCCTTCCTTCTCCAACATACCAAAAAAACTTGGGGAAATTCATTTGACATATTTTCAGGTGGATTTCCAGGCATCGAATGCTTCTTATTGGTGGTTTTATTTCAAATTCAGGTTTTCCCTCCTTCTCTTCTTCTTCTTCCATCGATTCATCTATAAATGTAAGAGTTGGGCTCATTTTTAATGTTGGAAAATTTGGATCCTTAGACATTTGATAAGGACTTCATATTTCTATATTCTAGTCACAGACCTCTAGATCTATCTCATGCATGTGGATGTCAGCCTCTTTCACCATTGTAACAGTTTTGTGCATTTCTAGAAGTAATGGAAGCATTGTTTTGTGACTATTCTCTATCCTAAACGTGTTGATATTCCTTCTTCTTTCCTTCCTTTTACATTGTGTGTTTATTGTGTCTCTTTATGTCCCTTTCAGCTCCATTTCAGTTATGTTTCATGAATCTGATCATGTAAATGTTTTTTGGCTTGTGATACGCATGCCTAGCCTTCCCTCGTTTTTTCCTTTATTTTCGCTCAAAATGGATAGTGTTCATCCCTCTTTTTCTGGTGATATCACCTTCCTTAGATTATTTTTATGTTATATTATCCTTCTATCCCTAGTTCCTTGGCATCTTTATCTTAGTTTTCCCTTCTAGTATTAGGAGTAGCAGTAGTAGTAGAAATAGATAGAGGAACCGGCCTTCTCTGAAGATATGTCTCAAGCATGCAAGGTCCCACAACTTGGAAACGGTTCCATTATTTTCTCAAACAACTTGGCTCTTTTAGATCCTAGACGTGGGTGCACGTTTGAATGACCAACAGTTTTGGGTATGGCCAATGGGAAAATTTCATATTATTAAGTTTTGGTGTGTGGACTTAGTATTTCTAGCCTTTAGAGGCTCTATCAACACATCTGGCGACTCCCAACATTTTGCATATCTCTTGTTTTGTAGTCCTTAGAAATTTTATGAGAAGATTTCATACCAAACAGAGTGATTTAGTTGAAGGATCCTTCGATTACCTCTAGCTTTCACCAAGAAGCACATGCAACAAATCTTACATGTGCACATCCCCATCTCTAACGCACCGCGTGCACTCTACTCCTCCTCAAAACATACAAGTGCACCTTGTTATGGTGTTACAACATCATTCTCCTCCAAGGGACTTCACCAATTTCATTGGAAAAATACCACTCAATCTCAATGCCTAGCATGATATGTCAGTGGTCGCGCTCAAGATTATTCCATACTTCATATGAGAGAATCAAGTAACCCCTGTTGAACACATTTAAGATGTGGCGAATGTATGCTCTGTCTATCTAATCACACATGAAAATGTTGTTGTTAGGATGCTTACATCCTATTTCAAGGGAAAAGCACACCAATGGTACCATGGCCTGAGACCTCTATCTATTGATACCTGGGATGAGATTGGAACAACTCTATGTAATTACTTTAAAGATAAATCAGGTCATCTATCATTGGTGGAGTAGCTAACTACAACAAAGTGCATGGCCAATGAGTAGATGACTGATTTCAACATTAGATTCTAGAATACTTGGGATATAATTCCTCAAGTGGTGATGCCCACAACCCAACATGATTTTTTGTACTATCTAAGGGCTTTGAATAGTAATAGTTCAGTCATGATTCAATCCACAGGAGGTAGAACCTTATTTGCTGCATATAACATTGCAATAAGGGTAGAAAACATTCTTATTCAAGATAATAAGTTGGATCCTATACCTCCCGTACCCTTATTCTAAGAAATTTCTCTAGCGTCCCAGCCTTCTATTTCATCTCTTATAGTATAGAGTGCGCAACTAGTTACATCGACATGCTACTCCCCAGTGTGCCAAAAATAAGTTGATGAACTGAAGGCCCTGATTAGAAACTTGTCTAACAAGGTCATATCATTGGAGAAGCAACAGGTGCAAGCCTACATAGATAGCTCTAATCAGGATCAAATCTAAAGTAATCAACATTGGCATAATCAATATGGAAATCACATATATAGGTAGAACCAGCTGAATGATAGATGACATGATAATGTGCACTTGCCTTTGCAAGTTATTCCTCCTAAAACACCTCTTCAAGCACCCAGCACAAGCCAGAGACTTGTTCCAGTTCAGAACAACATGGCACAAGAATCAGAGTGGTTCTTTCCTTGCGATATGCCTCGTAGTCAATATCATTGTGCTAATGTTGTGCGTGCGTAGGCCTACATGATCTAGAATTTTTCTAACTTTGAGCCTTCTATTAGCATAGGTGAGCATGAGAGCCAAGTAAAGGCAAAGTCTCCTCCGGAAGCCAACTTGATATTCTTTGGCATCGAGAATTTTTATGTAGTCAATCAAGTTGTAGATGATGTAAGCAGACTGCATGCCCAAGTTACAGACAACACAAGGTATAAAAGGAGAATGCTCAAATCTAGTGCACAAGTTTTAATTCTAGTAACACAGGATGATCCTCAAAAGCAAAAAGAAGTAGCTAAAGCATCTAGTAGTAAAAGAAGTAAAGTTCCTACATGTGAGGCTCCACGTAAAACTCCTCCTGAAGTGGTGTGTGCACCTCCTTTGGTAGGTCAAGCCTTTGTGTAAGATAAGGTTCCTGCTCATGCACCTGAACAATCAATAAAGGATGTTTTTGTATCCCAAATTTACAAGTAGTGGGTATTCCATTCAGCATTATTGACCATATGAATAAAACAAACATAAATGTCACAATGTGGGATGCACTCGTTATTCCATCCCAACGTGACTTGTTGCATAAAGCTCTTACTCAACTTCCGTGTGCTGACCCAACTACCCAGAAGCCATGCACTTTGGTTAACATATGCCAAGAAGAGGAGAAGAAAGTAAGTAAGGTTGTTAAAACCTCACCCTTTTATATGTTTTTAATCATAGGCAATCATCTTATCCATAACTACATGATTTACTTAGGTGTTCGTACTTCTATCATGCCTAAGAAGATTTTTGATGTCTTAGGTCTTAAGTATAGCCCCTTGCAAAAAATATTTCTGAAACTTTATGTTTCAACTTTCACTACCCTTAGAATCATCAAGGATCTTGAGTTAACCCTCCATGCATTTCCAAGCCTCACAATAAAGCAAGATGTGTCAATCATTGACCTACCTCCTTTGTTTGCCTTATCTTTGTCAAGATATTTTACTACTAAAGTGGGTGGTTACTTGTCTTCTAATTGGACTCATATGTTACTCAAGACAAGGTATGGTACCCAATTTACCATACAAATTGAACCAATATTTTCCTATCATGTAGAATCATATGTCACATCCCCTCTCTAAGCCAATTGTTTAATTCGAGAGGAACAAGTTTTAGTTTCTGAAGAGCAGCCTCTTCCACCTTATATTCTTGATCTAGTACTTAATGAATGGGAAGAGAGACACCATAGATTTGATCCATATGCTAAGTATATGGAAGCTTATGAGACTAGGCTTGGTACCTACTGTATTGTTGAAGAAGAAGTTGTGTTGTCATGTGCGCTCAAGCAAGGTAAAGAGAATCTTGGTCTATGGAAGTTATACTTTGATGGATCTAGATACAGAAATAGCACAAGGGTAGGTTTTGTTCCAATTTCTCCTTAAGGATGAGAAATTATTATTCATGCATAGGTTATAGTTCACATGCTCTAATAATGTGGTATAGTATGAAGTGTTGGTGCATGGTTTGCTTAGTGTTGAAAAGAAGAAGATTAAAGTGTTGAAAATCTTTGGGGATATGCAATTGGTTATCCATCAAATCACCAGCAAGTGCATGATAAACAATAATCTTATCAAAGCTTATAAACATAGAGTTTGGGACCTCCTTGAGAGATTTGATGCTTTAAATTTGTAGGTGGTGGCATGCAAAATTAATAAGGAAGATGATCATATGGTCGCGCTTGGTTTACATTTCTCTCCTAATGAGGAATTTTTCAAAGGAAACACTCAACACATCAAGATGGTGATTAGACCATCCCTTCCAGATAAAAAAACCAATTTAACAGTGACATGCAGATCATCTAGTTCATTAAAAATGAAGTTGAGTTCTTGTCAAGCATGTAGGTTGATTTTCATGACAGTTACAGTGACCAAGTGATACAGCTGAAGACAAACAAGTTTCCTAAAGTTATGGTCAGCTTAGAACAAATGTTTAGCCCTAATGATGAGTTCAAGGGTGAAGAAAATTATATGTTTGTTGTCTAAGAAGACTGCTCCCCAGTCAGTATTACACATGGGAAGGAGTTTCTACTTAGTAAAGTTTGCACGCATAAAGAAAAGTAGGCCTTCATCTCTATCTACCAAAATTACAATGATATCTTCTCATGGGAGTATGAAGACCTCAAAGGTTTTGATCCAAGTGTTTCTTAACACTCCATTGACCTTGATCCTGGTATCAATCCTGTCAGACAAGAACATAGGCCATTCAATCCAAAGATAGAACCCCTCATGAGGAAGGAGTTATCCAAACTCATTGATGCTAGGATAATATTTCTGATCAAGTATTCCACTTGGGTCGTGAATCTAGTTTTGGTGGGCAAAAAGAATGGTGAAATAAGACTATGTATTGATTTCAGAGACTTAAAAAGGCTTCTCTAAAGGATCATTATCCTTTTCCTTATATGTTGTAGATTCTGTAGACTGTGGCTAGTGCACAAATATTCTCTATGTTGGATGGATATTCATGCTTTAATTAGATTTTTGTCAAGGAAGAGGATCAATTCAAAACAGTGTTTACAACCAAGTGGGGAACATATTCATATCAGAAGATGTCCTTTGGTCTATCAAACGCAGGTGTAATGTTTCCGTGCACCATAGATATTACATTCAAAGGATATATCAATGAGTTCATCCTGGTCTACCTTGATGACATCACAGTCTTCTCAAAGCAAAGCACAGATCACATGGCACATCTAGAAAAATTCTTTGAGAGATGCAGAAATTTTGGGGTGTCTCTTAACCCCAAGAAGTGTAATTTTGCAATGGTGCAGGGAAAGCTTCAGGGCCATATAGTTTTACAGCATAGTATAGTAATCAACCTTGAGTGTGTGTCAACCATCCTAGCCCTCTTCCTGCTTATGCATGAGAAATATTTACAATCCTTCCTTGGAAAAATCAATTTTGTTAGGCATTTTATTTGTAACTTTGTAGGACTGGTAAGGACAATCACCCTCATGCTCAAGAAATACATAGCTTTCAGATGTATAGCTGAAGGAAAGGAAAGATTTAACAAGATCAAACAAGATATTTCTTACGTGCCAACACTCATCAACCTGGATTACTAAAAGAATTTTATTCTTTATGCTTATGGTGTTGATGCAAGTGTTGTTTCTGACCTAACACAAGAAAATGAACAAGGGCTAGAACAACCAGTGGCTTTCTTCATCCAAACATTGAAGGACTTTGAATTAATATATAATCACACATAGAAATAGGTCTACGCCATCAGGTGCGTGCTCAAGAAATTCAAGAGTATGCTTTCTACAAATCATATCAAGGTGTTAGTCTCCCACTCTTTTGTTAGAGACTTCATCATGGGAGAAGAAATCAGCGAAAAGAGAGCATGATGGCTGACAAAAATCATGGAGTATGATGTGACCATCAAATCCACCAAGCTAGTAAGAGGTAGTGTGCTCTACAAGCAGCTTGCTGAGGATGCACAAAATGAAAATGAGACTACATTGTTTCTAGATGAGGACCTCCCATATACAGAACTTGAACAGAGTACAAATCCTAGCCCGCATGATTGGATGAAGGACATGATCACATTCCTTTCCAAGGGTGCAGACCCTCCTAGTTTTAAAAAATAAAAGAGAAGGCATCTAAGATTGTAATCCATACCTTATGTGTTGATTGATGATCTTGTCTTCAAAAGGAATATTGATGGTTTGTTGTTAAGGTGTATCAATGTCGCACAAGTTGAAAAGGTGTTAGAAAAATTTTCACTATAGATTCTTCAGCGGAAACTTCTCTACCAATACTACAGCAATGAATATCATAATGGTAGGTATCTTTTGGCATACTCTACTTGCATATGCACACAAGTGGGTCAAAAAATGCAAATAATGCACTTTCTTTACAGGTAATAAAATATTGGAAATGCTTTCCCTCCAACCAATCCAACCAGATCAAGATTTTGCACAATGGGGTCTTGACTCCATAGGCATGATCAATCCACCTTCAAGCATTGAACACAAGTGGGTTATGGTAGTTATAGACTACTTCACCAAATGGATAGAAGTTGTCACACTCAAGGAATCAACCGAGTCAGTCATCCTTAACTTTCTTGAGGGTATCGTGACAAGGTATGGCATTCCTCAAACCATTATATTTGATAATGCAAAAGCCTTCCTTGGCACTAAAATCAATGATTGGGATCTAAATTTGGGCATCTATCTGAAGAATTCTTCCAACTATTACCCTCAAGGTAATGGATTGGCAAAATCAACAAACAAGAACCTGATCAGGATAATGAAGCACATAATGAATATCATCCAAAGATAGTGTTATACAAAGGTCTTGTGTGTGCTCTGGGAAGATATAACCATAGTTTTAAAAGTAATAGGAATTTCTCCTTACAAGATTGTCTATGGCAAGGAGGTTATTATTCCTTTGACACTTAAGTTGAACTCATTATCACTTTCCCATCAGTTGGAATTTGAAGGTGCAGACTAGAGAGAGATCAAAATGGTAGATTTGATTAGTCTTGGAGAATTAAGGAACTCTTCCATGATCAAGCTAGAATAACATCAGCAAGAATCAAAGAAGTGGTTTAACAGATAAGCTAGGCCTCAACCTTTCAAAGTTGGGGACTTGGTCTTGAAATAAGATGCTAAAAGAGCTAAACCCGGGCATCATTCAAATTTTGTTACACTTTGGAGTGGCCAATACATCATCAGTTCATGCAAGGAGGCTAACTCTTTTGAGTTAACTCATCTTGATGGAGGTGCGCTACAAATCCTAGTAAATGGGATCTATCTCAAACCCTTCCATTGAGTTTGTTACATTATTTTGTATATATTAGAGTAGTTTCAGTTCCTCCAAGTGTGTTACGTACACATTATTTTTTTGTACATAGTTCTTTCTTCTCGCATGCTTCTTCCTCTTGCTCTTCTTTTTCTTCTAGTATTTTGGTTATCTAGCAGTTTTTCAACAATGTTACAAGATTTAGAACATCATTAAAAAATGATTCTTCAAGTGACTTTAAGGGGTAGTTCTTCAAATCTACAGATCAGAATTTCATGATAACATAGCAGACTCTATGCCCAATGGATGATCCAGGCTACTGATCTCCTTCATCTAGCAAGCATATGGCCCCAAAAGTCACCAAAATTGTTATCTAAATAACTCTTTTAGTTATTATGATAACTTACATATTCTAGCTCTGATATTTTCATTGCAAGTTGTGCACACCTCATTTATTTCCAAGTGGCACATTCACTTTGTCATTTTTTCCTCACGTTCCCTTGTGCACTTCCCCTTCTCCCCTTTCCATTTTCCTTTTCCTCTTTATTCCACTCTTCCCCTCCGCATATCTTCTACACATCCGCCTTCCTCCCAGAAATTAATTATCTTACGTTCGCATATTGCACTTGCTTCAATCAGCTAAGTCCCTGGCCCTCTTGCGTGCCCCACACATTACTTTGTAATAATTTTTCCTTGACCATACGTTTCTTGCTCACCATTTTTCCCCATTTCCTACATATGTGTTTTGATTGTGCGCACCTTCCTTTTTTCTTTCTCCTGTGCCTTGTTATTTTGGGTGCATACTTTTGTTCCCTCCTCTACGTTATTTTGTGCTACATCATTCTTTGACATGATTGAGTGTGCCAGACGTAACCAATAAAAGTGTGACAACAAGGTTCCAAATCTTTACAACAAATCAATGAGTGACACATGGCATAAAACGATAAACCATTTACACAATTGGTCATCTTCTCAGCCAATCATCATGTGCCACATGTCTTGCGTGCGCAGACAGCTCTAACAATATTTTGACAATAATACTTTTGCATCAGTGCTCGAATCCTTGCGTGCCTGGTCTCAATTGATAGCTACTAAAACAGGCTATAGTGTTAGATATTCAAATTCAAATTCTTGGCAGATATGGTAGGTAAGAAATGGGAAAATGTCAATCTGGGCATTAATGAGCAGATCTAATTGCTCCAACCACCCAAATTGATTGTATTTGTCTTATTTCCTTTTTCAACATGCCAAATAGACTTGGAGAAACGCATTTGAATGATTTTCAGGTGGATTTGTAGCCATTGAATGTTTTTTGTTGGTGGTTGTATTTCAAATTCAGGTTTTCCCTCCTTCTCTACTTCTTCCTCAATCAATTCATCTATAAATGTAAGAGCTGGGATCATTATTAATGTTGGAAATTTTGGATCCTTACGCTTTTTCTAAGGACTTCATATTTTTGTATTCTAAGTTACAGACCTCTAGATTTGTCTTGTGCATGTGGATATCAACCTCTTTCACCATTGTAACAATTCTGTGCATTTCTGGAAGTAATGGAAGTATTGTTTTGTGACTATTCTTTATTCTAAGTGTGTTGATATTCCTTCTTCTTGCCTTCCTTTTGTAGTGTGTGTTTTCAGTGTCACCTTACATCCCTTGTAGCTCTATTTTAGTTGTGTTTCATTAATTTGATCATGTAAATGTGTGTTGGCTTGTGTTATGCATGCCTAGCCTTCCCTCATGCTTTTCCTTTCATTTTTTCTCAAAATAGATAGTGTTCATTCCCTTTTTATGGTGTTATCGCCTTCCTTAGATTAGTTTTCCATTTTTTATCCTTCTATCCCTGTTGCTTTGGCATCTTTAGCTTAGTTTTCCCTTCCAACTTTAGGAGTAGTCATAGCAATAGAAATAGATAGAGGAACCGGCCTTCTCATGAGATCTGTCTCAAGTGTGTAAGTTCCCACAGCTTTGAGAGGGTTCCATTTTTGTCTCAAAAAAATCAAATCTTTTAGATATGAGACACGATTGCACGTTTGAATGTCCAATAGTCACTACCTACAACCATTTGATTTTTGATATAAAAATATCAAAAGTGACTTGTTTTTTATTTTTTAATTAATTCACTGCCCTCAACCATTTGATTTTTTTTTTTTCATTTTTGGATACAAACACATGTAACATAAATTGATCATATTTGATATAAACATTGTTTTGGCACACACCCTCCATAAGATTGATTCAACATTTAAAGAGTTAAAAAAATTGGCGGTGTTGAGCTCAAAAAAAAATTATTTTCTCAGACCTAATGTGAAAGATTTCTTACATTGGTGCAAAAAAAATTCAAAATAGCAATATGGACATCGGAAAGAAAGTAAAATGTTGATGACATGATGCCTTCATTCCCTCAAAACATTGGCTTGGAGGTTGCAACCTTTGAGTTCATATTTACACAGGAAGATTTATTTGAGACAAAATGTTCCAATTATGAAGGTTCTGGGAATCCTAAATTATATCTCAATAATATTAGTTTCATTTGGTCATGATTTAATGCATCATATAATTGTAAAAATACAGTGCTTACAGATGAATCTTTAGAGAAAAACAAGTTCAATAATGTTGCGAAATACATAATTGTTGAAACATTTAACATAGATTCTAATTCAGAAGACAAATAATTGTTAAATGTGTTGTGGAATTTGTTGCAACAATTTGAGGATGTCGAATATGTTCAAGATTATATTAGTGTTGTATCCAAAAATAACACCCTCTTATCTACTTACGCATGTGGATGAGGATATCAATGTTTCTGTGTAACATGGGACCATCTCCAAGTTATGGGATCTTACATACAGAGATGGACCTCCGAAGAAGGTTGATTCCTCTACCTATCTCTAATGCTAACACTACTCCTAATGCGGGAAGAAAATCCTAACCTAAACATGTAAAGGGACCAGGAATAGAATGATATGTAGAAAGGGGAAATCCTAAGCTAAGGAAGGCAATAGCACCAAAAGAGGGTTGATCACTCTCCATGAGGGTGTAGGAGATAGAGAGGTCACGGGAGAAGAGGGGGGATGGCATGTGCCATAGATCAACACAAAGGCTCGGCCTTCCAACATGTGCAACACATGAACATGGGGATAGCAAGTGGGAATACGCACATCATGCCAGAAAATGTAAACAGAGAGGTGAGATGCAATGAAAATGAGAAAGGGAAGATAACAGTTCTTCAAAACATTATTTTATTGCTTGAGGGATGCACAATCAGTTACATTCATTGTAGGAGGCAATAATACATTGCAGAGACCATCTAAAGGTCTGAAACACGTTGGAATTCAGCCACCATTCTAGCATGGTGCCATTACAACAAAGAGGGATCCTTTTTATGTAGCAGAACTCTGTTATTTATAGAAGAAGGAGAGAAGAGAAGGATAAAGAGAGGGAAACTCACATTCAAATCTGCAACCACCAATAATAAGTGATAAATTCCTGTAAATTTGTCTATAGGCTATCGGATGTGCTTCCCCATGTCTGTTTGGTATGTAGAAGAAGGAAGGAGACCAAATCCATAGAAATTTGGGTGGTTAGATCGATTAGATGTGTGCATTAATGATCAGAATGATGTTTCCTTATTTTCTACCTACCAAATCCCACCTAAATCTGATTTTGAATAGTCCAACATGTATTCCACATCAGCATCTTTCAAATGAGACTAGGCACATGGGAATTTGAGCACTGCAGAAAAATTCATGGCTGTCAAAATATTGTCAGACCCGTTTGGGCATGCAAAACACATGGTGCGCACTGATTGACTGAAGGATTCAGCCAACTATTCATTTTTTTGTCATTTCAGCCATATGTCACGTGTTGGTTGGTTGTTAAGATTCAGTGCCCTATTGGCGTGCTTTGATAGGTTATGTGTTGCATACTCAAGTATGATAGTTGATGATATGGGACAATAACAGGTGCAGAAGAAGGCATAAAGCGTGAAAGGAGGAGGTACAAGAATGTAGAAGGAAGGTGTGTGAAAGTAATGTGCATAGAGAAAATGGATACACACCTGCAAGAGACAAGTATGCAAGCGGGGCATAGAAAACTGTTGAAAGTAGCTCGCGGGGATAGAATAGAAAGAGTGTGTGAACCATCTAGATAGAAAGGAAGCGCACAGGAGGAATGCCAGAGACAACGAATTTGGAGGGAAATTTTACAAGGGTGCGCGCAAAGGGTGCATGACATACTAGGAAGTTAGTGGGTGCACAGAAGGAAGGTATATAGAGGAAATGAAATAAGGTAGATGAATGTAGAGGAAAGGGGAAGCATGCAAAGCAAGTGTGAGAGAAAGAAAAAGGAAAGGGGATGCAAAGGGAGAAGTGGGAAGGGAGTGCTAGGGCATGTGGAAGGGAACAAATTGAGTGCGTGTAACCTGATATGTGAAACATCACAGTCAGAATAAAATATAAGTTGTCTAAATAACTAGGGGAGTTATTTGGGACAACATTTTTAGTGACTTTCGAGAGCCATCTGCCTACTTAATGAAGAGACTAGTAGCCTTAAAATTCTAGTGGGCATGAATTCATGCGTTAATCTTGAAGATCTGATATGTAACTTGGAGAACACCTTGGAGTCACTTGAAGCGTTGTCTGAACTCTAAACTGAACTGTTGTTCTCACATGAACATGCTTTGATTTGAATTGTGAGAGTGGAAAGCTGAGTATGTACTATTAGAACTGAACTGCCTCTTTAAAAAAAATAAACCGCCATCCTAGGAAGCAACAAAAATGGCGTGCAGAAGGCATGGAAGGAAAGAGCATAGGTTCCAGGAAGAGCACGTTAGAACAAAAACACAGCACTATGTACAAAACTGAAAATCATACGTGTTTCAAGAGAAAACATGTAGAGTGTGTGCGGGCACTTATTTTACTAAAATCAAACCTACTCTAACCTATACTAACCAGAAGGAAAGGGTACTCAAGTAAAACCTGAAAGAGGAAGGAAGAAGTAGTTGCCTTTCCTCAGAAATTGTGACCATGTAACTAATTTGGCATTAGACATGGTCTAAAACAAGAGTGTCTTACTGATGGTATTTTACCCTCCTCAAAGTATCATCAAAAAAGATATATACCTTCAGAAGGTGATCTACACTGGGATTCGGGAGGTGTGTCTATTGACCTTTGGTGCTCTAAATTTCATCATCATGCTCTTAAGTGAGCATGACCGGTGGAAATTCCATCTTTGGCTCTAGGGTAGCCAAATATCTGATTGGGAATGATTTGAACCTTGTGCTCTTCCCATTGTTTTGAAGTGTAATCCCACATATGGTATTATCTTACAGACTCTCCTCTTGTATGGGAGCTCTTGTAGGCTGGGTCGTACAAAGATGGGGCGCATATGGTTCTACCTCTACAAGTAACTCGGTCTCCTCCAAAATATTGCCCTTTAGAACTAACTGAATTTCTTCTAAAATAGGTTCCCTGATGGTCTCATCATCCCAATCAAATTTGCACCATTCTTCAACCATTCTAAAATTGTCAAACATGATGGCATATGCTAGGGATGGTGCTTAGGTAGGAAGCTATTCATTTTTTTCACAGTTAGACAGAGGGGACTTGGGAGAAGATGGAAGGATGGACATAGAAGTGATGGAGGGCATGAGTGTGGGAAGAGTGGGGGCACATGCAAAAGGAATGGGATCACACACAGAAGTAGTGAAGGGAGAAAAATGTAGGTGAGAGAATGGAGGAGGGGAATTCTCAACATGGGTAACACGCAGAAAGCTAAGAACATAGGAAGTAGGATGAGATGATGTAGGTTGGATTAGAGGAACATGAGGGCTATAATATGGTAGAGCATGGTTCCCCCATTGACAAGGTTGCCACGCGCTAGACTTATAAGCCTCCATTCACTCTGTACACGGTGTTATATAGGGCAGCATCTTAGTGATAAAATATAGCTTCTGTTGGGTGCTAAACCAACTTGGTACAAGGCCAACCCATGGACAAGGGACCTTGAAGCCAACTCTATTTGCCTTTATAGAGAACTTGACTCTAAGTTGCATCATGTCCATCTCCATATTTTTCACATTCCTCTCAAAATCAACATTTGTTATAGAGTCTCCACCATCATCTGCATAAACATGTTCTTCATAAACATTTTGTTTAGAAAAATAACGATATAGGTCAGTGGAGGGTGGTTTATATGCATGTTGTTGATGGGGCTCAAAAGGCTGACTTGGAGGAATATTTTGAAACTATGGTTATGGAGGTAAATAGATTTTCTACTGCAAATGGGAATTCTAGGAAGGGAAAGACGTCATGATTGCACAACTTGAAAAGAAGAAGGTGGAATAATGGCAAGAAGGAGAAATAGATGAAAGGAAAGAAGGGAAAATTGTTCTGTGAATGAGATAATGAGTGTGTTTGAATCAGTGGAGTCTCCAAATGTATTGAAAAATGCCTCCAAAGGTTGAAGATTAATAATAATACACCAAAATTACTAATATGAAGATGTATAGCTCTTCAAATTTGTCCCATCAGGCGTGCCAAAACTATTATATCCAAAAACATCACCCTCTAATCTACTTTCAAGCATGGATGAGGTAATCAATGTTTCTGGGTAACATGGGACCGTCTCCAGTTTTTGGGAGCATGCGCATGGAGATAGACCTTTGAAGAAGGTCAGTTCCCCTAACTATCTCTAATGCTAACACTACTCCTAATACGAGAAGAAAATCCTAACCTAAACATGCCAAGGGACCAAGGATAGAAGGATACGCATAAAGGGGAAATCCTAAGCTAAGGAAGGTGATATCCCTAGAAAGAGGGTCTATCACTCTCCACGAGGGCACAGAAGATAGAGAGGGCACGGGAGAAGAGGGAGGATGACCTGTGCCATAGATCAACATACATGCTCGGCCTTATAGCACACGCAACACATGAACACGGGGATTGCAAGCGGGAATACACATAACATGCCATAAAATGCAAACAGAGAGGAGAGATGCAATGAAAATGAGAAAGGGAAGACAAGAGTTCCTCAAAACGTGATTTTATTTCTTGAGGGATGCACATTCAATTTCATTCATGGCAGGAGGCAAGAATACATTGTTGAGACCATGTCAAGGTCTGAAACCCATGGGAAGTCAGCCACCATTTTGGCATGGTTTTGTTACAACAAAGAGGGATCCTTTTTATAAAGCAAAACTTTGTTATTTATAGAAAAAGAAAGAGAGAAGAGAAGGAGAAAGAGAGGTAAACTTGGAATCAAATTTGTAACCACCAACAACAAGTTATAAATGGTCGTAAATCCACCTAAAAGGCTATTAAATGCACTTCCCCATGTCTTTTTGGAATGTAGAAGAAGGAAGGAGACAAAATCCATAGAAATCTAGGTGATTGGATCGATTAGATGTGTGCATTAATGATCAGAATGAAGTTTCCCTATTTTCCACCTATCAAATCCCACCTAAATCTGATTTTGAATAGTCCAATGTGTAGTTCACGTTAGCATCTTTCCAATGAGACTGGGCATGTGGGAATCTGAGCACTACAGCAGAAGTCATGGTTGTCAGAAGATTGTCAGAGCCATCTAGGCATGCAAAACACATGGTGTGCGCTGATTGATTGAAGGATTCAAACAACTGTTCATTTGTTTTATCATTTTTGCCATGTGTCACGCATTAGGCTGTTATCAGGATTCAACACCATGTTGGCATGCTTTGATAGGTTTCATTTTGCACACTCAGCTTTTATAGTTGATGAAATGGGACAATAAAAGGCACAGAAGAAGGTGCAAAGCAAAAAAGGAAGAGGTGCAAGAATGCAGAAGGAAGGTACGTAAAAGCAACACGCGTGGAGGAAATGGATACACACTTGTAGGATATAAGTATGCAAGTGTGGTGTAGGAAAATATTGAAAGTAGCGGGTGGGGACATAAGAGAAAGGGTGCATGAACCAGCTAGGTAGGAAGGGAGCATGCGGGAGGAATTCCAGAGACAACTAATTTTGACGGAAAGTCTGCAGGGGTGCATGACAAACTGGGAAGAAAGTGGGTGTGTAGAAGGAAGGTGCAAAGGGGAAATGAAATAAGGTAGATGAATGTAAAGGAAAGGGGAAGCGCTTGAAGAAAGTGTGAGAGGAATAACAAGGAAAGGGGATTCAAAGGGTGTAACATTCCCATTTTAAGGCTTTAGAAACAAGGGAAATTTATATATATATATATATATATATATATATATATATAATGTTCTCTGTTATAAATAAAGCATTATTTGAAACAACATTCCATGCCAATCGAATTCAATAGATAACCATATGTAGTTTTAAATGACTCGATGATCCAACGATCTATTCACTTCATAACTAAGTAATCTACCGATGTATTTATGTTATCTTATGTAATGAATACATAATGTATACTTTGTATACCTATTTTTTCTACCCTACACCAGGTACTAAGTGATCTGTTTAAAGAACATATCTGAATATTTGTTACCAATATTCATCTGATATCACGTTGTTTTAAACTTGGTGACATAGGACAACGCAACCAGTAGCTTGCGATACTTTGGCCAAATCTTTACAACATACTGTGTATGTCTCTATTCCTAGACGGCATACTCGTCATTTTGGAATACGTCCTTCACCTCACTCCTCTATTATCATGATTGGTCTTTACTGACTACCATCAGTCCACTTGTCCCAGGTTTAACCCTAGCCCTAGTTAGAAACATAAATTATTATAGGAAGATGCTCACAATGGCTTAGGGTAAATGGGCATACTCAGTTGACCTTAAGTCAACCGGGTGTGCCAAGGTACCCTGAGCCATTGGAAGCTACTTCATATCCTAAATATGCCACTAACCTAACCTAGAGAGAAACTAAGTTCAAGTTCTTATTGTGTGTAGATCTCTGGATGATCAATGTGGAAGGGTGATGCCACATGTCAACTACAACACTGTATTCTCGAGAAGACCCAAGTCTTCTTGAAAGTACAGCCCTGTAGTTGGCATGTGCCAACATCCTATAGAAACTACCTCATCGAGATGTACATACCCCAAGGATATTATTAATACATTATTAATCTAGATTAATACAATGGTTTTAGTAACCCTGCTAAACCCTAATCCAACTCTCCTTAAGTTCTTATTATATACTTGTATCAATCGAGTATTAAAGACCTTCGTTAAACTCGTGGTTGCTTTTAATGTTCATTTTCATGGTGTAACTAGTAGTTAACCAAAATAGGACAGCGATATCATAAGTTTCATTTAAATGTACTTTAACTTTCAGGAAGGTTTAACAACCGCATATATCCAACTAAAGTAGACTTCATATAAAATGAAGTCTAATAATTAGTAACCATATCTCCAAACCTTTTAAGTTTATATTTAATTGAGAGAGAGAAAGAGTCTTCCTCTAAATGATTATGTATTAGGGTATATCATTCCCAATATCCATAGTTCTTACTTCATGTTTATTACACAACACATTACTATGTTAAATTGTTTAGATAAAACACATCATATTATGCAACTCAACAAGTTGCTTCATTATAAGGGAAATTGAACTAATTCCCATTATCCATCTTATCAAAGATAACAAGATAAGCATAACATAATATAAAGAATATAACAAGATAGAACTTTCATCTTCCTTATAAAAGTATGAGATAATTTACACAACCAATGCAAATAATCACAACTCACAATTCATCATTATAACTTATAAAATTTACAAGATTGTGCACTTTTAGGAAAATTGCATAACAACAGCCTTCAATCTATAAAGTATACAACTTTTCTTTTACATTTCAACAAAAGAATGAATCATAATTCTTTAATAAGAATTAGACATATATTAGCCAATGTATCATATAATATTTTGCCTTCTTTTACCACTTACGTCATCCATCTGCAAAAATAGCTAGCACGGGTCAGTTCAATGAACTGAGCATGATAAGCACTAAGCATTAAAACAAAGTGCATTCCACTAATTGTTTCATTAAAGCAACACTACTTTAATGAGATAATTAAAACATCATACAATCAGCATAAGTGATAACAAACAGAAAGAAGTACATTAATAAATCTAGGTCAGCTTTTAAGAGAGAAGCTGAATATAAATAACAATATCTGCCTAAGAACTTAAAGTTCTATTGATTATATCAATGGCTTGTAAACAAACCATAGATCCTTCCATCCCATTATTTCATAATTCTACCCTAATAGAATACCACATTTATCTTCTCTATGATACAAAAGAAGTGTAAATAGCATGGTTCATTCTAGGATTATTCATCTATAACCTAAGCAATAATAAGAAGAACCATTATGTACCATGCCCAAACCTATAACATCAGAAAGAAAAACTAGATTCATAACATGAATTACCTATTCCTTTCTGGGTAACAATATTGCACATTCAACATTAGAATATACATCAAAATAGAATTCCATAATAATACAAGAAGGTATAGAAAATTGGAATAGACCAACTGCAATTCCAATTCCAACTCTAAATGTTAGAAGCTATCAATCAAAGATCAGAAATCAATGTCCACAAACAAATTATCCCCAAAGATGATTTAATCTCTATTCAAGTTCTTCAAAAAAGACAAATAGTACAAGAGACAAACTTACTCCTTTCCATATAAACTAGGCAAGACTAGTTAACAACAGTCAAACCCATAAGTATCAATTTACTTATCAGCAAAACCCTCTTGGCTACTATCTCTCTACATTATTTCAACAATGATTCGAACAAGGTAGACCAACAGGTCATAAGAAATCACCATCTCGAAAGAGAATCGAGTACAAAGAAGTTCAAACAATGAGCTTATCCAAAGACAAAGGAAAGAACCAATGATAAATTGTTTCATTCAACTGAACAAGAAGTTCCAGATTCAAACCAATTCAGGATGAAAGCATACTACCGACTCGAACCATATACTAATCACAAAATAATACATATATATATATATTCTTTCTCAAAAAGAAGTCAAAGACTCAATCACTGTATCAGTCGAGAATAACATCCCCAAAACAGTAAATTATAAAGTTCAGAATTACCTATGAACCCAAGACTGGAGACTTACAATTGCCTCACCACTAAATACAAAAAGGTAAGTAGTTCGTAGTTCAAAAGAATCAAACTCAATACAACTGAACGGAGAAGGTATCCTTCCTGATAATTTTAGTGTCCAAGGTAATAACCCAAATCTTCCACTAAGACCCAAATTATTTAAAGAGACATAAGAGACAGAGAGCAAGATCACAAAACACCTAATACAAAAGATGTCTCAGTCTTAATTCCAAAGCAATAGGAATGGAATATCAAAACAAACTTCACAACCATGAAAATGTGACAGTGGTGACTTAGTATAAAACAATACAGTCAACCCAGAATGTGGGTTCCTCAAGATAGAGGGGAAATAACATCCCATTATATTCTCACACCAATACCATCTCAAGGGAGTCGTTACAGTCATAAAATAGAAGTTCCACGTTCCCTTAAGCCATACATTTAAAGTTCCGAATCTCAAAGAGATTTTAAATGACTTAAACAAGCTTTCACCCAGTTCCCTGGTGAGTAGTCACCCAAATAAAGAGTTATAAGATTATTCATTTATTAAAAGAATAACCCAATACAAAATACCATAACATAATCGAATGAATCGACCCGAATCAAAGCTCATAACACTTCAAGTGTTAAATCAGAGTACAGTGACAAACCCAAGCTTCACACACAAATGTTTAGAACTTCCCTAGCAAACTAATGCAAGTACAGTGCCCAAATATGAACTCCAAGCAAAAGTTCAGTGAAGAATAAGTTTTCCAAACACGGGTTCAGAACAGCACAAAATCCCAACAAAATTCTACATCCAAAAACATAACCCAAAAGCAAAATAAAACAGAACTCAAGTTTCCCCTAAGTTCAGATCCATATATTTTCATGACAGTCAGTTCAAAGCTCCATAACTTTGAATACAAGATCTAGAGTCTAAAAAAAGAGATACAGAAACAAGTTTCGCATACCATTTTCACTTGCATGCTGGACATAAAACTTGCATAGAAAGCCATTTTCCAAAACAACACTATTTTAGCCATAATTTCATATCAAACACACAAGGATTCATAAAACCCAGCAAGAAAAATAACTAGACAGGCATGAAAACATGAATCTCATGAGAGTAGAGTTGTTCTAATGAATCATTTAGAAGAACACAAAGAATTTTAATAGTTAGAGCCTATCATGGATGATAGTGCTTCCACCAAATCGAAGGAGACTTCCAGCCAAGCTTCCAACTCTTTTTCTCCTCCACGAAAGATCAACAATCAAACTTCTTTTCCTCCTACGCCTCATATACTTTCCTTCAATCAAAAATAGGCTGAAGAAACCAAAAATAGCTTTGAAGTGAAGGTCAAACTGTTGGTTCGAAGAACCAGTTAGCTCCATGTAGAGAAAAATCTACCATGCATGAAAAACCAAATGACCTCCTACAAACCTGCCTTCTAAGTTTCCAAGACGGTTTGCACACAAAGACCAAGGCTCATTAATGCCATAAATGCCATTCAATCCAAAATTCCCACTTATCTTTCCTTGCCACCGCCTCCTAAATCTGGTGAATGCCAATTCCACACAAAAATACAATTCCATCTTTTAGTGGAGCTTCCACGTAAGCCTCCACCAAGTCTACTAGCCCCTGCCAAATCTGGTAGTACTTCCTTCATTTAAACCCTATCAATTCATTTAAATTCCATTGGAACAGTTGCCCTTGTGTCATGTGACCCCTTTAGGTTCCCTTTAATAGTTTAGGATGGGTTCAAATAGAACTTAGGTTAGTTTAGCAATGACCAACATAGGTCTTAAAACATTTTCCATTAGAATTCCCACCCTAGGTTAGGTTCAATTTATAACCCTTTAGTATTAGGTATTAGTTAAAATAGCCTAGTATCACTTTAGTAACCCTTCCCTTATTCATTTAGCACAACTCTTAGGTTAGGATGTCAATCCCATAAATTATAATAAGAGGCTTAGGTTAGGACAGAATTCAAATAAGTAAACATAGCTAGAACATAGGTGTTCTTACCTAGCTTAAGATATTGTTAGGATAATTCTTAGGTTTTAGGACTCTGTATTCATCCTCTAAGAATTGAATTTTTCTTAAGTCCTTATAGTCCTGCCAAGATCAATCACCAAAGACCCGAGCACAAACATACAGCTGAATGAAAACACGTTCAAATAAGACCAAGAATTAGTATCATACAAAGTTCAGTCTTCTATGTCCCTTAAACTACTGAATGTCAATTTACCATTCAGTCTATGAAGAAGACTTGAAACATTCCTTGGATCACTGAAATTGATCCAAGGATGAGTCAGAAGAAGAAATAAGTCTGTAACTCTTAAATCCAGATTGTAGCTCATCTTTCCAAAGTGAAAATGAATTCTTGATAACCATATAATTTTAGTCTAATGATTTTTAAGAACAGAAAATATTTATCCTTATCAATCATAATCTTCAACAGTCAAAAGAACCCATCTTTATCCAAAAAATCACATGTCAACACTTGAATGCAAAACAAGAATATATCAGTTGTCGAGGGTGTTACATGCTTCCCTCCTAAAAAGAATCATCGTCCCGATGATTATCTCATCTCTCTTTTTTTTAACAGTTTGCATTAAGGAAAATTAACTTATTCACTTTTCTTACCATATGTTAAAAACATATCAACATTAATTAAGTTCTAGAAATTAGCATTATATAGCTATTTATTCCAAACAAATAAATATTTACCCAAAACTGGCATACTTATTGTAATATAAAAATAATAATTTCAATTTCTTTATCAGTCAACAGAATCAATCTTGTTCAAATAGATATGGAAACACAGATTTCATATCCTCAAGGTTTTCCTAAGTTGCACTCTCTTCATTAAACTAGTTCCATTGGACCTTGCATTAACTTATCTCACGATTTCTCAAATGCAACTAGCGAGTTTTAAGCACTCGTATAGGTTTAACCACGATTATTCCTAGGTCTTGGACCTGTAAGGAATTCCAATTTAACACATCTGATAAATCTGAAACACATTTCTTAAGCAAAGAAATATGGAAAACATCATGCATTCATGATAAAGCAGGAGGTAATGCTAAATGATAAGCTATAGGGTTGATTACTTCAACTATCTCAAAAGGTCCCACATAACGAGGTGATAACTTGGTAGCCTTGCCAAAAGTTATAGAACTCTTTTTTCGGTTTAACCCGAAGAAAGACTTTCTCACCAAGTTCAAATTTCCTATCAACCCTCTTTAAGTCAACATAACTCTTTTGCCTATCTGTTGCTTCTTTCAAGTGTTCACAAATCAATTTAACTTGTTGTTCCATTTCAGTAAGAATTTCAGGTCCAATTACCTCTCTATCCTCCATGTTGTCCCAACTAACAGGGGTTCTGCATTTTCTTCCGTATAATGCCTCGAAAGGTCCCATCTTAAGAGAAGCATGATATGTATTATTGTATGAGAATTCAACTAATGGAAGGTACTCTTCCCACTTATACTGTTGATCCATGCAATACATCCGTAACATATCTTCTAAAACTTGATTTACTCTTTCAGTCTGTCCATCTGTTTCTGGATGATATGCAGAACTGAAATTCAGCTTAGTTCCTAAAGCTGCATTAAGCATTTGCCAAAATCTTGACGTCATTCTAGGATCTCTATCTGAAATGATTAATTCAGGTACTCCATGTAATCTAAAAATTTCATGTACAAATATTTTAGCAAAAATAGGAGAATCATCCTTCAGATTCCCAGCAATAAAATGTGCTACCTTTGTTAGTTTATCCACAACTACTAAAATAACATCATGTTTATTTCTTGACATAGGTAACCCTTGTACAAAATCCATACTTATTATTTGTCACTTATACTGCGGTATGCTATGAGGATACAACAAATTAGCTGGGTGCATATGTTCAGCTTTAACATGTTGACATTCAAGGCAATGTGTCACCAAGTCTATAACATCCTTTTTCATTCCTTTCCAGAAATATTGTTTTTTTATATCAGCAAGCATTTTTGTAATGCCAGGGTGTCCAGAAAAAGGTGAATTGTGAAATTCTGCTAACAATTTCTTTCTCAAATCATTTAGCGAAGGTACATAGACTCTGTTTTCAAATCGTAAGATTCCTTCGTTATCAAAGCGAAAACCTTTATACCTCAAATCATTCGAATCTGCAGCAAGCACTGCTTTTACTTGTTGAAAGTAAGAGTCAGATTCCATAACACTTTTTACTTCATCCTTAAACTGAGTTCTTAACGTTATAAGAGCATAAATGTGCTTCCTACGACTTAGAGCATTAGCCACTCTATTTTCTTTACCCTTTATATAATTGATGTCAAAATCATATTGAGACAAAAACTCTAACCACCTTCGTTGTTCTTGCATTAAGATTTGGCTGAGTGAAGATATACTTCAGTCCAAGGTGATCAGTTTTCAATTCAAAAGGTTTACCAAGCAGGTAATGTCTCCAAACTTGTAGTGCATGAACAATGGCAGCAAGCTCTAAATCATGTGGAGCATAATTCAACTCATGTAACTTTAGTTTTCTACTTTCATAAGCTATGACATGACCATTTTGTAACAAAATACCTCCTAGACCTTCACCTGATGCATTAGTTACCACCATAAAATCTCCATTAGGGTTTGGTACTACAAGAATAGGTGCTGAAGTTAACTGTTCCTTCAAGGTTTTGAATGCAATTTCACATTTCTCACTCCAAAAAAACTTTTTATCTTTCTTCTGTAAGGAATTTATTGGTGCAGCTATCTTAGAAAAATATTTTACAAATTTCCTATAGTAGCCAGCAAGTCCCATGAAGCTTCTAACTTCATGTACATTCTTAGGTGTAGGCCACTCTGTTATAGCTACAATTTTTGAAGGATCTACAACAATTCCATTCTTACTTATTACATGTCCCAAATAGTGTACTTCTGTGTCATAGAAAGAACATTTAGACAGCTTACCAAATAACCGTCTCTTTCTTAATATTCCCAAAACTATCTTCAAATGCTCATGATGTTCCTCAATACTTTTTGAATATATGAGAATGTCGTCCAAGAATACGAGCACAAATTTTTCCAAGTATTCTTGAAAGATATTATTCATTAAATTCATAAATGTTGCAGGTGCATTAGTTAATCCAAAAGGTAAAACCGTGAACTCATAATGTCCATACCTTGTTCTGAAAGTTGTTTTATGAATATCCTCATCCTTAATTCACAATTGATGATATCCAGATCAAAGATCTATCTTAGAATATACCAATGCTCCACGCATCTGATCAAATAAATCATCAATCCTAGGGAGTGGGTATCTATTCTTGATTGTTTCTTTGTTTAACATTCTGTAATCAATGCACAATCTAAGGGTTCCATCCTTCTTTTTCACAAAAATTACAGGTGCTCCCCAAGGTGAAACACTTGGTCTAATCAAACCTTTAGAAAAAAGTTCATGCAACTGAGCCTTAAGCTCTACTAACTCTGTAGTAGTCATTCGATACGGTGCTTTAGAAATAGGTTCAGTTCTAGGCTTGATCTCAATCATGAAATCAAACTCCCTTTTGGGTGGAAGACCTGGCAATTCTTCCAAAAATACGTCACTGAAGTCTTGTAACAGTGGATATCGTTCCATAACATCGTTGCTCTCTTCTGTTGATTCAGTAATTTTTACTACATATAAGGTACAACCTTTATTTTTGGCCTTTTTAAGTTGCATAGCTGATAGTTTTCTAACAGAAATCTCATGTTTCACACCCTGAATCTCTATTGTTTTCTACAGGTCATCTAAACAACTAATGTGTTTTTCAAAATAGTCCACTTTAGCCTTATGTTCTGCTAACCAATTAACACCTATGATTACATCATAAGACCCCAAAGGTGCAACATAAAGATCAACCTCAGTGGAAAAGTTAGGTAAATCAAGGACTGCTCCAAAAAGACACATACTAACCATATGAACAACATTGTTCCCATACTATACAGTCCATATTTTATCCATGTTTCTGGCTTTCCTTTTTATTTTTGATGCTAATTTACTATAAATAAAACATTCAGTAGCTTTGGTATCAAAAAGAATAGTTATAGGTAAGCCAAATAACTTACCTGAAACTTCTATGGGCATGGCCTGTTTCTCAGCCTGTTGTCAGCTACTGTAGCATGTATCTTGTGTTGTTGATTACGATCATCCTTCTTCAAAGGACATTGATTCACGTAATGATCTTTGCCACAGTTATAACTGCCTCCTACAAGTCCCTTCCTAGGCTCGGTTTTATTTCCAGCCTTAGAGTTATCGTTATGACCCCCATAGGACTTCTGTCCATTATTATTGTTCTTAGCAAAGTTGTTTTGTGCATTACCAACAAACTTTTTTGTTGTTTCTTTCTTATTAGTATCAGATGAAAACTTACTTTTCATTCTGAATTTCTTCCATGGTCCTTTCTTAGGTGCAAGAGATGATGAAGAGGAGTTGGGATTTTTCTTCCTTACTTCCTCCTTGTGAGCAGAAATTTCCTTTAATTTTTGTTCCTGCCTTATGGATTTTTCAACAACCCCTTCCATCGTGGTTGGGCTGTGAACATCCACCTCTCCCCCTATAACGGGATTCAATCCCATGATGAATTTTTGTATCCTGAACTTCTCATCAATTTGGTACTGAGGTACATACTTAAGGAGTTTTGTAAATCATTCCCAGTACTCAGTTACAGTTAGCTTTCCTTGAGCTAAATTCTAGAATTCAATCATTTTCTGATTATAGTAAAGTTGTGTCAACCATCGTTGCCTAAAGTAACCTTTAAATTGGTCCCATGTGATATTAGCTTCATCAATATTCAAATAAGCCTGACGGCTATCCCACCACAAAGATGCTTCATGAGAAAGCTGATATGCTCCCCATATCACCTTTGTTTCTTCTGAGAAATTCCTTATTGCAAAGTATTTCTCCATTTCGTTGAGCCAGTTCTCAGCTCCATCTCCTAATGTGGTGCCATCAAACTTAGGTGGACTTATCCTTTTTATATCATTAGTGAGTTCAGCTGCTAACCTAGCCTTTTTGTTCTCAGGCTGAACATGTATGTTAACATTGTTATTATCAACACCCACATTGGCGTTGTCCCCTGGAGGTGGCTGATTATTGTTATCAGCTTCTTCTTCCTCCTCATTACCCATTACTTGTTGTTCAAGTACAGCCAAACGATCTCTTGTGTCTAACAGGGCAGCAAGGATCTCATCGAGTTTTGGGCAGTTGTTTCTCCTTCCTCAGGCGGAGGGTTATTTGCAACATTTCCTCTTGTTCTAACCATTTTCTGTTACAAGAAAATTTAAGTTTCATCAGATTATGGACACAATAGGTCCAAGAGCTACAACCTTCAGCTCTGATACCAAGATGTAACATTCCCATTTTAAGACTTTAGAAACAAGGGAAAAAAATTTTTTTATATATATATAATGTTCTCTGTTCTAAATAAAGCATTATTTAGAACAAACATTCCATGCCAATCGAATTCAAATAGATAACCATATGCAGCTGTAAATGACTCGGTGATCCACCAATCTATTCATTTCATAACTCGGTAATCTACCGATCTATTTATGTTATCTTAAGTATTGAATACATATTGTATACTTCGTATACTTGGTTTTCTTACCCTACACAGGGTACTGAGTGATCTGTTTAAAGAACATATTTGAATATTTGTTACCAATATTCATCTGATATCACGTTGTTTTAAACTTGGTGACATAGGACAACGCAACCAACAGCTTGCGATACTTTGGCCAAAGTTTTACAACATACTGTGTATGTCTCTATTCCTAGATGACATACTCGTCATTTTGGAATATGTCCTTCACCTCACTCCTCTATTATCATGATTGGTCTTTACTGACTACCGTCAGTCCACTTGTCCCAGGTTTAACCCTAGCCTTAGTTAGAAACATAAATTATTATAGGAAGATGCTCAAAATGACTTAGGGTAACTAGGCATACTCGGTTGACCTTAAGTCAATCGGGTGTGCCAAGGTACCATGAGCTATTGGAAGCTACTTCTTATCTTAAATATGCCACTAACCTGACCTAGAGAGAAACTAAGTTCAAGTTCCTATTGTGTGTACATCTGGATGATCAATGTGGAAGGGTAATGCCACATGTCAACTACAACATTGTATTCTCGAGAAGACCCAAGTCTTCTCAAAATTACATCCCTGCAGTTGGTGTGTGCCAACATCCCACATAAACTGCCTCATCGAGATGTACATACCCTAAGGATATTATTAATACCTTATTAATTTGGATTAATACATTGGTTTTAGTAACCCTGCTAAACCCTAATCCAAATCTCCTTAAGTTCTTATTATATACTTGTATCAATTGAGTATTAAAGAACTTCGTTAAACTCATGGTTTCTTGTAATGTTTGTTTTCATGGTGTAACTAGCAGTTAACCAAAATAGGATAGTGATATCATAAGTTTCATTTAAATGTACTTTAACTTTCATAAAGGTTCAACAACCACATATATCCAACTAAAGTAGACTTCATACAAAATGTAGTCTAATAATTAGTAATCATATCTCCAAACCTTTTAAGTTTATATTCAATTAAGAAAGAGAAATATTCTTCCTCTAAATGATTATGTATTAGGGTATATCATTCCCAATATCCATAGTTCTTACTTCATGTTTATTACGCAACACATTACTATGTTAAACTTTTTAGATAAAACACATCATATTATGTAACTCAACAAGTTGCTTCATTATAAGGGAAATTGAACTAATTCCCATCATCCATCTTATCAAAGATAACAAGATAAGCATAACATACTATAAATAATATAAACAAGATAGAACTTTCATCTTCCTTATAAAATTATGAGATAATTTACACAACCAATGCAAATAATCACAACTCGCAATTCATCATTACATCTTATAAAATTTACAAGACTGTGCACTCTTCGGCAAACTGCATAACAACAACCTTCAATATATAAAGTATACAACTTTTCTTTTACATTTCAACAAAAGAATGAATCATAATTATTTAATAAGAATTAAACATATATCAGTCAATGTATCATGTAAGATTTTTCCTTCTTTTACCACTTACATTGTCCATCTACAAAAATAGCTAGCACGGGTTAGTTCAATAAACTGAGCATGATAAGCACTAAGCATTAAAATGAAGTGCATTCCACTAATTGTTTCAGTAAAGCAACACTACTTTAATGAGATAACTAAAACACCATACAATCAGCATAAGTGATAACAAACAGAAAGAAGTACATTAATAAATCTAGGTCAGCTTTTAAGAGAGAAGCAGAATATAAATAATAATATCTACCTAAGAACTTAAAGTTCTATTGATTCTATCAATGGTTTGTAAACAAACAATAGATCCTTCCATCCCATTATTTCCTAATTCTATCCTAATAGAATACCACATTTATCTTCTCTATGATACAAAAGAAGTGTAAACAACATGGTTCATTCTAGGATTATTCATCTATAACCTAAGCAAGAATAAGAAGAACCATTATGTACCATGCCCAAACCTATAACATCATAAAGAAAAACCAGATTCATAACATGAATTACCTGTTCCTTTCCGAGTAACAATCTTGCACATTCAACATTAGAATATACATCAAAACAAAATTCCATAATAATACAAGAAGGTATAGAAAATCAGAACAGACCAACTGCAATTCTAATTCCAACTCTACATGCTAGAAGCTATCAATCAAATATCAGAAATCAATGTTCACAAACAAAGTATCCCCAAAGAGGAGTTAATCTCTACTCAAGTTCTTCACAAAAGATAAAGAGTACAAGAGACAAACTTACTCCTTTCCATATAAACTAGGCAAGACTAGTCAACAACAGTCGAACCCATAAGTATCAATTTACTTATTAGCAGAACCCTCTTGGCTACTAGCTCTCTACATTATTTCAACAATGATTCGAACAAGGTAGACCAACAGGTCATAAGAAATCACCATCTCGAAAGAGAATCGAGTACAAAGAAGTTCAAACAATGAGCTTATCCAAAGACAGAGGAAAGGTAACTCAAATAAGGAAAGAACCAATGATAAATCATGTTCCATTCAACTGAACAAGAAGTTCCAGATTCAAACCAATTCAGGATGAAAGCATATTGCAGACCCGAACCATATACTACATCTACTACATACAAAAGAGAATACATATATTATATATTTTCTTTCTCAAAAAGAAACCAAAGACTTATTCATTGTATCAGTCGAGAATAACATCCCAAAACAGTAAATTATAAAGTTCAGAATTACCTACGAACCCAAGACTGAAGACTCACAATTAGGCTTCACCACTAAATATGAAAAGGTAAGTAGTTCGTGTAATTCAAAGAATCTAAGCACAAAACAACTATAACGGAGAAGGTATCTTTCCCGATAATTCCAGTGTCCACAGGTAATAACTCAAATCCATCCACTAAGACCCAAAATTATTTAAAGAGATAGAAAAGAGGGAGAGTAAGAACCCAAAACACCTAATACAGAAGATGTCTCAATCTTAATTCCAAAGCAATAGGAACAAATATCAAAACAAAACTCTCACAACCACAAAATCGCGACAGTGGTGACGTAGCTTCAAAAAAATAGTCAACCCAAAATGCGGGTTCCTCAAGACAAAGGGGAAAGAACATCCCATTCTATTCTCACACCAATACCATCTCAAGGGAGTCGTTACAGTCATAAAACAGAAGTTCCACATTCCCTTAAGCTAGACATTTAAAGTTCCAAATCTCAAAGAGAATTTAAATGACTCAAACAAGCTTTCACCCAACTCCCTAGTGAGTAGTCACTCAAATAAAGAGTTATAAGCTTAGTCATTTAATAAAAGAATAACCCAATACAAAATACCAGAATAGAATCGAATGAATCAACCCAAATACAAGCTCATAACACTTCAAGTGTTAAATCAGAGTACAGTGATGAACCTGAGCTTCACACACAAACGTTCAGAACTTCCCTAGCAAAATAATGCAAGTACAGTGCCCAAATACGAACTCTAAGAAACATTTTAGTGAAGAATAAGTTTTCCAAACACTGGGTTCAGAAAGCACAAAATCCCAACAAAAGTCTACGTCTAAAAATGCAACCCAAAAGCAAAATAAAATAGAACTCAAGTTTCCCCTAAGTTCAGATCCATATATTTTCATGACAGTCAGTTCAAAGCTCCATAACTTTGAATACAAGATCAAGAGTGCAAAAACAGAGATACAGAAACAAGTTTCACATACCATTTTCACTTGCATGCTGGTCATAAAACTTGCACAGAAAGCCAGTTTCCAAAACAACACTATTTTAGCCATAGTTTCATATCAAACACACAAGGATTCATAAAACCTAGCAAGCAAAATAACCAGACAGGCATGAAAACATGAATCTCATGAGAGTAGAGTTGTTCTAATGAATCATTTAGAAGAACACAAAGAATTTTAATAGTTAGAGCCTATCATGCCTGATAGTGCTTCCACCAAATCGAAGGAGACTTCCAGCCAAGCTTCCAACTCTTTTTCTCCTCCATGAAAGATCAACAATCAAACATCTTTTCCTCCTACGCCTCATATACTTTCCTTCGATCAAAAATAGATCGTAGAAACCAAAAATAGCTTTGAAGTAAAGGTCTAACTATTGGTTCGAAGGACCAGTTAGCTCCATCCAGAGCAAAATCTGCCATGTTTGTAAAACTAAATAACCTCCTACAAACCCGCCTTCTAAGTTTCCAATATGGTTTTTCACACAAAGACCGAGGCTCATTAATGCCATAAATTCCATTCATTCAAAAATTCCTACATATCTTTCCTTTCCATTGCCTGCTAAATTTGGTGAATGCCAATTCCATACAAAAATACCATTCCATCTTTTAGTGGAGCTTCCACATAAGCCTCCACCAAGTCTAATAGCTCCTACCAAATCTAACAGTACTTTCATCATTTAACCCCTATCAACTCCTTTAAATGCCATTGAAACCATCACCCTTGTTACATGCGACCCCTTATTTTCCCTTTAATAGTTTAGGATAGATCCCATTATAACTTAGGTTAGTCTTAGCAAAAACCAACTTAGGTATTAAAAACATTTTCTCAATAGAATTACCTCCTTAGGTTTAGGTTTAATTCATAACCTTTTAGTAATAGGTACTAGTTAAAGTATCCTTAGTATTAATTTACTAATCCTTTATTTAATCTTTTAGCATAATGCTTAGGTTAGAATGCCAACCCCAACAAATTAGAATAAGAGGCTTAGGTTTAAGAACAAAATTCAAATAATTAAACGTAGCTAGAAAATAGATGTTCTTACTTAGATTAAGTATACTGTTAGGATAATCCTTTGATTATTTAGGATTCTCATACTCATCCTCTAGAGAATTGAATTTTTTCTTGAGTTATTATATGTCCTACCAAGATCAATCACCAAATTCCTAAGCACAAACATACAGCTGAATGAAAACATGTTCAAATAAGGCCAAAGAATTGTAACAAACAAAGTTTAGTCTTTATTTCTCTCAAACTACTGAATGTCAATTTACCATTCAATTGAAGAAG
Organism: Taxus chinensis; assembly: GCA_019776745.2. NCBI lineage: Eukaryota > Viridiplantae > Streptophyta > Pinopsida > Cupressales > Taxaceae > Taxus > Taxus chinensis. The sequence goes on along the minus strand of CM034147.1, from coordinate 350,425,529 downwards.
AAGATTTGAAACATTCCTTGGATTGCTGAAATTGATCCAAGGATGAGTTAGAAGAGGGAATAAGTCTGCAACTCTTAAAGCCATATTTCAACTCCTCCTTCCAAAGTGACAATGAATTCTTGATAACCATATAATTTTAGTGTAATAATTTTTAAGAATAGAAAATATTTATCCTTATCAAGCATGATCTTCAACAGTCAAAAGAACACATCTTTATCCATAAGATCACATGATCCTTCCATGGCTCGTGTAACATTATTGAATAAAATGTAATATTATTAATAATGAGTTTATAGAACTCATATTAATAATATAGTTATAATAGTTTTATTATTGGTGAGTTGTGAGAACAACTCACATAACTATTTTAGTGTGAGAGATATCGTAGGGATAAGTTTGAGAGATTATAGGGATTGGAGAGAGATATGTGGGTTGTTGAGGATTGATGTTGACTCCTTGTATTAAGGAGAACATCCTCCTATATAATGTAAACTCCATCTATGAAAATATCATCCTGATAATTCAGTTTCTAAATTATAATTATATTCGGTGTTTGTATTATTTTGCAATATTTAATAGCAGCATCAGAGTGACATCAAATCTTGTGAAGAAAGAATATATTATCATCATGGAATATTTAGGATTTATTGAGGGGTAAATGCATAGATAGTCTCGCCCTTGTTCATGGGATATTTTTAAATCATCCAAAACATCTTCCATCTAAGATCTGGATGTGGTGCATTCATTTATCGTAGCATCTTATTGTGGAATCAACCATATTATTTAAAAAAGAGAATAAGAGTCATATTTTAAGTCATGGTCATCAGTCCAGTGTTATTGTTCATCCAAATGAAATCATTGTCAATGTGATTGGTTATCTGTGTTCATACCCTCCATGTACCTGTCAAATGTATTCATTGACCATTAGATCTACATTATATACCTATTCAATTTCTTGAGTATGCTCAACTAAGTGACGTGGAATGTTGTGACATGTATAATCTATCTCTACATTTTTGAGCCTCTGTTGGCACACTTGGATTCATACAGTTGTAACAGCATCATGTAATTCTCTAGCCATTGCAATTCTGTGATCTTCTTCTTTTCATTATGTTTTACACTAATGAAAGTGCAAGACTCCAAGGAAATCTAAACAGATTGGCATGGCCCGATCCCATTTGAAGCAAACATCTAAAAAATTAATACAAAACCCACATTTCTAAGCTGGTTGCACACTCCACTATTTCACCTTTCTGCAATCAAAATACTTGGCTTCAATGTAAAGTGGATATATACTTAGTTCATGCCAAGACCTGATCCTTCCATGGCTCGTGGAAACATTATGAGTTGTATTGTTATCAATTCATTTAGATTAGGGATTAGTAATTTAGATTCACTTAAATTTATGTTCGTGAGTCTATGTGGTCATCATTTATTTTAATGACATTTTTATATGTCATTCTCTAAATCTTAAAAAAGAGAATAAGAGTCATATTTTAAGTCATGGTCATCAGTCCAGTGTTATTGTTCATCCAAATGAAATCATTCGTAGTCAAATGTTTTATGACTATTCAAATTATTTGAGTCAAGAAATTTTATATAGTTTATACATGTTTTATGGTCAATGTATTTTTTTTTAAAGGGTAATTAGTTATTGTCGATAGAGTTGGTATATCATGGCGTTATTATCAAAAGTTGTGTTTCTATTTTTATAGAGAGTTATCAAAAGTGTTATCAAAAGAGTAAAAAAAACATATAGAAAATTTAAATCATTGTAAAATTCATAGAGTCAAATATTGTAAAAAAAAATTTCCTTACAGACGCATTTTTGGTGTTACCTGACGTCCGAAAAATAAAAATTTTCACAGTACGGGAGGGAAGAAAATAATAATGTCAATGTGGAAATAAATGTGCTTCATGTTTGCATTCCATTGAGGTAGTAGCAAATATACAAGGAGGATGGAGGAAACGGAGGCTGGAGATCAATTAGCGACCTCTCATCAATCACCAATGACGGGACCACACGAAGCTATGGTGGCAGTGTGTGTGTATGTGTGTTTTCTTTTATTTTAGATTTACAGTATGATTTCAGAGTTCATGTTTGAATAAGTGAAGTGTTCACATTAAGGGGGGGAACTGGAACATGGTCTCAATGTTCAATTTTCCCTCTATTCATTTTGTATTCAGTGAGCAATGTTTCCTACATGATTCCCTAAAGGAAAGACATAGTGGACAAACAAAAGCACAAAGGAAAATTTAGCAGCATGATATTTGGGTTGTTGGCTTTCTTATAAAACCATCCTTTGTTTCAAGTTGTTGATTGGCCTATAAAACCATTCAAATCATGAGTACGCATGGGCGACAAGCTGTAGAAGGAAGTGTGATTTTTGTTTCTATAATGTCAACATTAGGGGAGTGTACATTGGGAATTAATAAAGTTAACAATAGGGGAGTGAATGTTACCAAAATATTGTGTAACGTTATTAAATAAAATTTAATATTATTAATAATGAGTTTATAGAACTCATATTAATAATATATTTGTAATAGTTTTATTATTTGTGAGTTGTGAGAACAACTCGCGTAACTATTTTAGTGTGAGAGATATCTTAGGGATAAGTTTGAGAGATTGTAGGGATTGGAAAGAAATATGTGGGTTGTTGAGTATTGATATTGAATTCTTGTATTAAAGAGAACATCCTCCTATATAATGTAAACTCCATCTATGAAAATATCATCCTGAATAATTTAGTTTCTAAATTATAATTATATTCGGTGTTTTTTATAATTGTGTAGTATTTAACATGCGTGTGGATGGGAACAAACTGAGTGCACACAACCCGAAATGTGAAACATCAGAGTTATAATAAAATATAAGTTGTCTAAATAACTAGGGGAGTTATTTGGCAAAACAATTAGATCATAAAAACAATTATAGGGAGATTTTTTATTTGATCTTTACTATGTTTTGTATTATCGATTTAGAAGCCCATCTCGGGAATAATGTTACATTAAAAATTCAAATTATTTTTCAAATGTTTTACTATAATTCTACCTTCAATAAAGGAATTTCAATTTATTTCATAGTTATATTTAAATACTAAAATATATCTAGGATAGTATTACAACTAATTTTAAATAAGTTCAAATCCATATTTGAATATGGAAAATTTTATGCCATGTCTCTTATAGTTGATTTTATATCTAAATTTAAATATGAAAATATATTTGGTATGGTTTTACAATTAATTACATTCTCCTACACTGGATCGTCACCCTCTGCTATTTTCTTCATAACATCTTCAGAAATTCTCTGGTTGCACTAAGGTTCAATCACACCATAATAAATGAAGTTAATTTGATATCTAAATTTATATATGAAAATATATCTAGAATGGTTTTACAGTTAATTACATTCTCCTAAATTGAATTGTCTCCCTCTTTAAGTTTCTTCATAACATCTTCGGTAATTCTATGGTTGCTCCTAGATTCAATCGCACCATAGTAATTGAATCTGGAAGTGTCTCACATCTAGTGAGTGTCATAGCCTAGTGGCTGCTAGCCTGTATAAAACACATACATGTCATGTGTTATTTCTCATATCAATATTAGATTCCCTGAAATCATTAAAAAAAATTTCAGAGATTCATTAATTTAATTCATGGTCAGATATTTTGGACTCCGGAAGGAGAATTAACACATTCCAATATTTTTCTTTTCAGATTCTAATATATGTTATTTTGGATTCCTATATATGTGATTTTAGATTCCAATATATGTGATTATGGATTCCAATATATGCGATATTGGAATCCAATATGTTTGATTTTGGAGTGCAGATAATTCCAATATTTAACATTTTGGAATCCAAAATAGTAATATTGGACTCCAATATTGGCTATATTTTTTAGCTTCTATGACTAGAATAAGTCTATATTTAGTGAAATAAGTATTTTCATATTATATTATATACTAATTATGATTATGATATTAAACATAAAATTCCACTTGCAATTACTATACCTAGATGTTATCATACTATAGTATGTATGTGTTGTCAACCAGTAACATACATCATGCTACTGGCCGGTAGCAGACAACATGCTACCAACCGACAGTTGCTACCGTCTGATAGCATTTTCAAATAATTTTCCACTGTTCAAAACTCATTTCCTTTTGATTCACCGTGATTTTGAAATTCATTTTCACACATTCACCAAGTAATATCTATAGGTATTTTTAGGGGGTCCTAAAAAATTTCCTGTCATTTATAGAATTTGAACTCAACTCGGTTAACTTGTAGATGCAAATTATTATTTACATTTAACCCCAAATTGATTTATGGATAATTTATTTTTTTATCAAATTCAAATAAGAATTAATTTTTTGTATGAAACTTACCCTATTATCCTCGAATAATTTAATATGTAAATGTATTTTTTATGTCAGCATGAAATAAACATTAATTCAATATAGATAAAGTAAGATATGAGTTCTTATTTTTTCAATTGAGGTCAAATAAATATCAATTCCATGTATGAAATTTATGAGTTCTTATTTTTTCAATCGAGGTCAAATAAATATCAATTCCATGTATGAAATTAATCCTTTAGCCTCGAATTAATTAACTTGTAAATAAATATTAAGGTCAACATAAAATAAGTGGTAAACATGAATTCAATGTATATCATTTTTAAAGTAAAAAATAAAATAAGTGATAAGCATGGTTTTTCAATCTTATTTTTACAAGCACTCCAAAAAAAATCTTTTTCTATGGTGTGTATGGAATGGAACATTTTGATTCTTATCATAGGTCCTTAAAACACAAAATCTTGTGCCCATACAATCTTGCATATACACTACATAAACTTATTTACATACAAGCTTATAGAAATTCTTGATTAATTCATAAAATCATGAAAGCTCTAGAAGAAAATATTTGGAATTTCTTGTTAACCATCTCATCAAAACTTCGATCCCTAAAGAGGAATATATTTTTTCTTGTAACAAAAAATGAATATTATGAGTCATGCCTTAAGTGATGTAACATGTGATGACCCCAAATATAAATTACATCCATGACATTTGTTTCCAATCATAGGTTGACATATTGATAGTTTGTGTGTGTGTACAATACATGTATACACACATAGACATATTTATAATTATAATATTATATATATATATATATATATATATAATATATATATATAATATTATATTATTGTATAATATATTGTAATTTATATAATATATGTAATTAAATTATTATTATATACATTATAGATTTACATGTATTTTAAAACATGGGATTGGCGTAAATGTGACACAAAATTTCACAAAATTTGCATCACATTTGCACCATGTTACAACCTAAAAATAAAAAATAGAAAACCAACCAGCTAAAAATCGAAACCTGGTTTATTATTCATTCATTTGGAGAGTGAGTGGAGGAAAAATTACTGTAAGTGGAATAAAAATAACTATGATAGGAGAATAAAATGAGAGGATTTGATTAAAAATGAGAGTAAAAAAGAAAATTGGCACAACCAGGTAGATGAGGTGGGAAAGAAAAACCTCTAATCTACTCTGTAGACCCAGCAACATAAGGGGAAGAGGAAAAGAAAAAATATGTGGCACATCCACACAAAATATCTAGAACGGAGGCATGTTTATATTTCATTTAAATGATACAATTTTTTTTGTAATTGTAGAAATGAAAATCTAAATAAAAAACCCTAGGGTAAATATAAAACACTAGGGTAAATTTCTTACCATAAAATAATAAACCATATGGTAATTTATGTAAAACATAGAATACCTTTTGTAAAACCTATAAGAATTTTTGTTACAATCCCCAACCCTTCCTTGTATTCATTAACTATGAGTACATTGACTCCTCTTTTTTCTACAACCATGGTCCCGGATAACATTCCTCCTCATCAATATTTGTATTCCTAGGGTATTTCTCCTTATTTTCTTATTTTATTATCTCTCTAGATTGCTTCACATAGCATTACCAAAAAAACCTAAAAGAATATTTTCCTTTTTTGAAGTGATGGAACCACTTTACATGTCACACAAGAGAACGTAGATTTTAAAGCTGTAATCCTCAGAGTTACACAATTTGCGACTGATGTGTGCAGAGTCCTTTAGCCATGCAGGATCTTTATGTAACCTTGTGTGTATAACGACAATAATTCATTTGTGGGTACACCTATTGGTGATTTCCTAATTTACCTATGTTATGTTAATTTTTTAATCCTTTTCACTAAACGGTGTTTAAGTAACCTAATGGTTTCCTCTTCTTACTTCACATTAGTGATGTATATTATTTGAATTTGAGTAATCTTGTATTTCCTAATGTGTTTATGGACCACCTAATCATCATTTGGGTGGGCCCCACAACTTGCTATCCATCATAAGCCACTGTTACCTAACCTCAACTACATAGGCTAAATATGACATTTGTAAGGGCCTCTTTTGACTTTAGGGGTCTCCACTACCACTTGATATTGACCCCTTGGATCTATACCTATACAGTAGGGGTCTCTGATATCAATGTCAACATGATAATTTCAACCTCCCATTTAATTTCCATAAAGCTCTTGTCACTATCATTGTCAAGTGTGGTTTTTTGTACATACCTTGGAGTTGAAGTGTGTCAGCTTATTGGTTTTTTAGGAAGATTTAGGAGATTACTGTCCTAAATGTGTTTTTTTTATGTCCATTGGCATTTTGGAATCCTTTTCATTGGAGACATGAGACATGTGACTATCATGTCACCCTCTCATTTGTGAGGATATAAGAGATATGATCTCTTCTTATAAGTATGCCTCCTCATGGAGAGTTCACATGGACTTTTGCGTACTTGCTCATACACTTCGTACTATATGGGCATTGGAGAGAGTTTGGAGCTAGGAGCTTAGAGTTTGGAGTGTTTGGATTTCTTTGGATAGGGATATTTTGTTCTGAGGTAGTGCCTTCATGCCTAAGTCATTTTTGTTTGAATTAGAATGTTGTGTAAAAGTAAAATAGTTGTCAAATCCTGATATTGTCACTTTTATTTTCTCCATGAGACTGCATATGTTTACGGTGTTTTGATGAACACTTCACATACCAAGTGCATGCCCCAACACTTTGCATACATATCTTCCAAATAACCTAAAACTACAATATTTTTCAAAATTATCATCTTAGGGAATTTTCCATAGTGATTCATTATGTCAAAGAGTTTAAAAGCATCCTTAAAAAAGGGATAAAACCCCCTCTTATGGCAAGCCATTGATATATATCCTACAATCTCGACAGTGCATGAGACCACATGGAGTTATAAGTCAGGGTATTATGGATGGAGTTCGAATACGAGGAGGGTACCCCATGGAGACTTTGCTTTTAGTGTTCCTATGGTTAGATCACCTAATACTGGATTACAATGGGCTCCTTTTAATCACTCTTCCCCTTTGTAATTTGAAAACAGTTGAGTTATCACTCTTTTGATGTCATGTTGTAAATATCCTATGGTTGGACAAAGTATTGAAGGATGCTCAAAAAGTGTTGTCATTCTTTGGCTATCCACCTTACAATGTGCATTCTCCTGAGGCATTTTAAATTCTCTCTCTCCCATCGGCTTGGAGGGAGGCTAAATGACAAGTAGTTTTATGTTGGTTATTTTATTTGACGTCAAGAAAGAGAGCATTCAATGGTACAATTTCGATTAAAAATTTAGAAACACTCAAATACTTAAAAACTAATAATTCATATATAATTATAGAAATTATAGATAATAATTGTTAGAACCATACAAGAGAACAAAAATATCACTTTCTTACACACTAATAATAACATCTAATGAATACCTCCTCTTTAAAAATTATTAATCAGATTACTAATTCAATTGAAAAGAATAACAAAACATAGAAGAAGACAAACAAAGAAAACCAAATCCAACCTTGTAGAAACCTGATTTTTTTGTAAAACATGAATATGTGTAATACATATGGTTTAACCCTCAGTATGTGTAGGGATATATGAGAAGTAATCTACTTAGATATCTGAAAATCTGAAGAAAAAAAAGCCTTGACAATGTGAGACGACAATTAAAGTTTGACGATAAATCTAAATATATAAAAAATCGATAAGATTAATTTTAAAATTACAAAATAACAAAAATATAATTATAAGGAGATTAAAAGAGAAAATATATGCTAATTTCTCAGCTTGAAATATGTTATATTAATTCAAACATTGATACAATTAATCAAACTATAGTTTAGTTCCTTGTCAAGCTTCCCAGTTTGATGTGGACTTCACATCAATTTGGTAATAAACCTGAGGTCAACGACAAGTTAATTAATAGGTGGTCTGATGTGGCTCACCTTGAGGGTTAATATTTTATGTTTAAATGATTATATCAACTCATCTAACTAAAAATTAAGTAATTTTAAAGCATTTCCAATACAAAGTAAATGCTAGCATCAACTATAAGTTAGAATCTATATTCCCCCCAAGAAACAAAACGTTATTAAGTACTCTTCCCAAAAGTCTAGAAAACAATTAGTGTTTCAAATTAATCGATAATAATTTTGAAACAATAAAAAACCCTTATTTAAGAAAAAATCAATATAGCTTTATTATGCATGCATAAAGAAGAAAAAATGATACTTACATTATGGATGCAATTCTTCAACCCTCCAAATTACATTCATATGATATTTATGTCAAAATTTGTACCCTAGACTATAGCAAGAGAAAATACTAATCATGAAATATTTATTACAAAATATATAGCATGGTTTAAAGTATAGGGTTTTGAATAAATAAGAAGGTACATCCAAAGCCCCACATTATTTATTCAAATAAACTTGTGTAAAAAATATAACATGTTGTATTAGAAGTGGTATATAATTTCAAACATTCTATAAAACTTATAATTGTATTATAAGTGTTGACTATTTTTAATATCATTATTCTTATATTGGTTTTTTTGCATTTTTTATATTAGAGACGATGTGGAGTTATGGTTTATTTCTTTGACATGGTTATGTGTGGAGGCTCTAGCATTTAGGATTCAGCATGAGTTGACATGGAGGAGGAGTTAGATTACCTACCACAACAACCTTCCACATCTACACATTCACTGACCTCCACACACCCACCACTGAGGTATTAGTTTACATTTTAGTTTGTAATTAAAGAGTATATTTTCATGTTTTAAAAATATTAATCATACAACTTGATAATGACATGTCTAATAGTCATCGGGATCATCTTGGTAATGATGGTTGTCCCTCGACATCCAGGGACAAACCATGGAGGTATGAATTTATAGTTTTTTGAAATAATTATATTTCATTTGATTGATTAAAGTTACAATATTTTTTAACTATTTATTGTCATTTAAAAAAATAACATTTCATTATGACATGTTCACTTCATTTATAGACTTGGAGGAGGATGGGGGCGATAAGAGTATACACCTTTTAGCTATAGCCAAAGAGTGACCAACTTGGAGGTATAACTATTTTGTTTTTTAATTAAATTAATTTTAATTAATTAAATTATAGCAACTTATAATTTTATTGTAGGTCCTTTTTAGGTGCAAGACCATCTCATTATACTCCAACCAAAACAAGAAAAGTTATATGAAAAAATATCCCCCCATATATCCTCAATGACATACTCCTCAATTGACTAAGGGGGTATGATAAGGAGGATGTGCCACCCCCATCAGCTTCAGATGATGAGAAAAACTTTCACCTTAACCATGATAGGTATTGGCATAGACTGAGAGGGGCCTTAAAAATGACCCTCTTTGTAAATAATGTTGGCAATATGTTAAAGGATGTTCATAGAAATTATGTATTTTAATATATATTTTATTTAAGTGGCTTAATTAGTTTTAATCAACTTATCATTTTACTAGTTTCTAAAAATTTCAATTTATGTATTTTTTCATTTATAGTGATTGAAATAAATGTGATATATTTAACCTTTTTTTAATTTTCTTAAGTTTCAAGTATTTTAAGAAAATAATTGTTGACTGAGTGTACAACCTATTCAAATCATATTGTCAAAGAGAGCGGAATGAAATCCTAGAAGAAAATTGCAAGAGGCTAATTGAATTAACTCGGTGTACTTTTGGGAGTGTGCACTATAATGTTGGAAATAAGGTGTCTGAACCTTGTTTGGTTTATTCATTTAAGATTTTCCTACAACCGTTTCACATTGTCTATGCTCTAAAAATAGAAATAGGAGTTGTCAAAAGATTCCCATATGATAGTATATCATGGAAGGACTATTTTTAGAGATATTATGGCAGATTTTATGACATATTTAAGGGTCAAAAATAGGGGAGAATATTGTGGACGTGAGAGCCTAATTTTAGACCGAAATCTTTCTCTTTAATGCTATCCACCTCATGAGAGGTTTGGCACATGGTTTTGTAAACCATAGATGGTTTCTTGTATAACCGAAGGTCTATAAATTGAAGGCTTGGAGAAGCAATTGATATGGTGAGCTTTGCAAATACTGTAAAGTTGGAATCCTCCTAGAATTTTTTCTGGTGATACTCCTGTAAGAAACTTGCTCTGCAAGTGTATGTAATCTTGTTATTAGATTTGAAATACATTGAGTGGGATTTTGGAGTGTGGGGTTTTTTATCCAAAAGGATTTTCCCCATGTATATATGGTGTTTGTATTCTTGTTATGAATATGTTGCTGACATTTCTATAACTATTTTACTATGTTGAAAGTTTTGCATAATATCTCTCCTCAAGATTAGCGTAGGAAGTTGTTTTGTTACTCTTAATTTCCTATCAAGTGGTATCGGAGCTTAATCACCTTTGGTTTTAGTTGTGGGTTGTTGGGTTTTTTGTGCTAATCCGGGTTTGAGTGGGAGCTTGTGCAGTGAATACTTTGTTATCTGGTTGCATATATTTTTTCAAATGGCAAGCACATCTGGGAGGATTGACGTAGAGAATTTTTCTGGCACAAACTTTGAAATATGGAAGTTGAAGATGGAAGATCTGTTGGTTGATAGAAAAGCTAAAGGTCTTATTAGACTATGTCTTATAGATTCGATCCTGATAAATGTCCATGAAGAATCCACCTTGGAGAAGCTTTGGAAAAATTTGGGTGAGATATACCAAGCTAAGTCTCTTGTAAATAATATTTTCTTGAGGAAGAAGTTGTTTTCCTTGAGAATGGAAAAAGGTGGACAAATATCTAAGCATCTAGAAACATTCAATGTGTTGGTGATTCAGTTGAGCTTGGTTGGGGTTAAAATGGATGAAGAAGAAAGGTGCCAAATGTTGTTGGTTTTACTATTAGACTCATGGGACAGCCTAGTCATGGCCATTGGGAGCACTTCAGTCACTCTGAAGATGGAGGATGTTGTTGGTTCTCTACTCTATGAAGAGATGAGAAGGAAGGTCTCTCTAAATGCCAAAGAGGCTTTGAGTGTTCAAGGAAGAACAAAATAATGAGGCAAAGATGAGAAGAAGCGTGGCCATTCCAAGAATAAGGGGAGATCAAAATCCCCTGGTAAGTCCAAGGCAATATGCTGGAACTGTGGCAAATCTAGACACTTCTGAAGGGAATGCAAAGAAGAAAAGAAAAAGAAAAAGAAGAAGCATGATTCTAATTCTTAGTCCTAAAAAGAAGATGGAGATGTCTTTATTGCAACTTTGGCCACTCGTGCAAGTGATAACGCATGGTTGATAGACTCAAGTGCATCTTTCCACATGACTCCTAACAAAAATTGGTTTATCAAGTATGAAAACTATGATGGTGGTAAGGTGTATTTGGGTGATAATTCTTTCCTTGAAATTGTTGGTCGTGGTAGTATTCAGGTGAAATTTTCTGATGGTAGAATTAGAAGATTTGATGGTGTATTGCATATCCTAGGACTAGTAAGAAATTTATTATCTGTTAGCAAGCTAATAGATGCGGGAGTGCATGTACAGTTTTCTGAAGCAGGTGTGAAAATGGTGAGAGGTGCTATGGTGATAGCAAGAGGAATTAGATTGGGTACATTGTACCAACTTGATGCTTGCACAGTTGAGTGTAATAGCACTTCGGATAAAACTAAGCAAATAACTATTTCGTTGAATCCTCCTCTACGGATGGTCGTGGCTTCTAGGTACCCAAGGGTGCTCTATCTAGCGAATCAAAATTACCTACACAGAAGACCATGTTATGGCACCAAAGGCTTTGCCACATTGGAGAGAAGGGTTTAAAAGCCCTGAAAAATAAGAACCTCATTGAGGGGTTGAATGATTGCAATCTGGAGTTTGATTTCTGTGAACATTGTATTTATGGCAAACAGATCCGCGTTCAGTTTTACTTGTCTACTCATAAGTCTTCATGTATCTTGGATCTAATCCATTCGGATGTTTTTGGTCCTAATAAGGTTGCTTCTATTGCTAAATCAGTTTATTATGTTACTTTCATTTATGATTTTAGTAGTAGAACATGGGTATTTTTTTAAAGAGTAAATCTGAAGTTTTTATTCGTTTCAAGGAATTTAAGGCTATGGTCAAAACTCAAACTGGGAAGAAAATTAAGTGTTTGAGATCTGATAATGGTGATGAGTACTGTTCTATAGAATTTGACAGATTTTGTATAGATTACAGGATTAAAAGACAAAAGACAACTTCGTATTCTCCAGAGAAGAATGGAGTTGTAGAAAGAATGAATAGAACATTGATGGAGAAGGCTAGGAGCATGCTTATTGGAGCTGGTCTAGAAAAGAGGTCTTGGGCTGAAGCTGTTACCACTGCTTGCTATTTGATAAATAGATCTCCTACATCAGCACTTGTTGATAAAACGTGAATGGAGGTGTGGTCGGGGAAAAAGCCTTCAATTAGATATCTGAGAGTTTTTGGATGTGAGGAATATGCACATGTGCCTAAGGAGAAGAGAACAAAGTTGGATTCTAAGGCTGTCAAATGTATCTTCATCGGATATGGCTATGGTGTGAAAGGATACAAGATTTGGGATCCTATTGCACAAAAGGTATTATACTCTAGAAGTGTTATTTTTAGAGAGATTAAATCTTTCCCTGTTAATTTTCATCCAGAACAACATAAAGAAAATGAATAAAAAAAGGATGTGGTTCAACTTCCTTCTACACCTGAGAAAGTTGAATCGAGACCCCAAAATAGATAAGAAGTTGAGGAGAGCTCACCAAGCTCTGAATCTTCAGAAGAGGAAGAAGAAGAGGAAGAAGTTGAAGAATCTCCACCTCAGCTTGTTTGAAATTCTACAAGGCAAAGGCAACCACCTGAAAGGTATGGGTATTCTCCTGATGATTGGAAGTGTATATTTGCTTTGAGTACTAACATTGATGAACTGAGATCTGTACAAGAGGCTTTGGGTATGAATGATGCAAAGTCCTGGAAAATAGCCATGGATGAAGAAATGGCAGCCCTTAAAAAGAATGATACATGGGACCTTGTACCATTGCCTGAAGGTTGGAAACGTGTTGGATGTAAATGGGTGTTTAAGAAAAAGATTGGTTTAGATGGAAATGTTGAAAAATATAAGGCACGGTTGGTTGCGAAGGGTTACTCTCAAGTTGAGGGTATTGATTATGGTGAGATATTCTCTCCTTTTGCTAAAATGACATCCATTCGGTTTTTATTATCTATTACAGCAGCTTATGACCTAGAGGTTGAACAAATGGATGTGAAAACTACTTTCCTTCATGGTGATTTGGAGGAAGAAATCTATATGACACAGCCAAAGCACTACATGGTGAAAGGAAAAGGTTTGATTACAGAATTGAAATCTCAGCTCTCTACGAAATTTGAAATGAAATATCTTGGTGCAGCAAAACACATACTTGGGATGGAGATTAGAAGAGATCGTGAGAACAAAAAGCCGTGGCTTGGCTAGAGTAAGTATGTTTGTTCTATTTTGTAAAGGTTCAACATGCAGGATTGTAAACCACTTTGTGTTCCTGTTACTTTGGGAATGAAGCTCTCCATTTCACAATGTCCATCATCCCCATCGGAGATGGAAGAAATGAGCAAAGTGCCTTACCAGAGTGTAGTTGGAAGCTTAATGTATGCTATGATCTGTACAAGACCAGACATTTCCCGAGTAGTGGGAGTTCTTTCTCGTTTTATGTCTAATCCTAGAACAATGCATTGGGATGTAGTTAAGAGGGTCTTCAGATATTTTTGGGGTACATCAGAGTACTCTATATGTTTTCATGGAAGAGGAGATAAACATTCCCTACGTATTCATGGTTTTGTGGATTCAGATTGGGCCAGTGATTTCAATAGTAGAAGATCCACCAGTGCATATGTGTTTACTCTTAATGGTGGTGCAATTAGTTGGATGAGCAAGAGACAGGTTGTGATCTCTTTGTCCACTACTGAGGCAGAGTACATGGCAACTACTCATGCCTGTAAAGAAGCCATTTGGATGAAGCGTTTGTGTTCAAATATTGGATTAAAATAGGGTGCAGTTATAATATACTATGACAGTCAGATCACAATCTGCCTTGCGAAGAACCCTACTTTTCATGCTAGGACCAAACACATTGATGTTCAGTATCACTTCATGAGAGATATGGTCGAGGATGGAAGGGTGAAACTAGAAAAGATAGAGACAGTTGCGAATGTTGCAGATGCATTAACTAAGCCCATGAGCACAGCGAAATTCAGGTGGTGTTCCGAGTCTATGGGCCTCTCGGCCCCAAGAAGTTGATCCATGATGGTATCTTTCCCTTGGCCCTTGCAAGGTATTCAATAAGTGGGAGATTGTTGGAAATAAGGTGTCTCAACCTTGTTTGGTTTATTCATTTAAGATTTTCCTACAACCGTTTCACATTGTCTATGCTCTAAAAATAGAAATAGGAGTTGTCAAAAGATTCCCATATGATAGTATATCATGGAAGGACTATTTTTAGAGATATTATGACAGATTTTATGACATCTTTAAGGGTCAAAAATAGGGGAGAATATTGTGGACGTGAGAGCCTAATTTTAGACCAAAATCTTTCTCTTTAATGCTATCCACCTCATGAGAGATTTGGCACATGGTTTTGTAAACCATAGATGGTTTCTTGTATAACCGGAGGTCTATAAATTGAAGGCTTGGAGAAGCAATTGATATGGTGAGCTTTGCAAGTACTGTAAAGATGGAATCCTCCTAGAATTTTTTTTGGTGATACTCCTGTAAGAAACTTTCTCTGCAAGTGTATGTAATCTTGTTATTAGATTTGAAATACATTGAGTGGGATTTTGGAGAGTGGGGTTTTTTATCCGAAAGGACTTTCCCCACGTATATCTGGTGTTTGTGTTCTTGTTATGAATATGTTGCTGATATTTTTGTAACTATTTTACTATGTTGAAATTTTTGTATAATATCTCTCCTTAAGATTAGCGTAGGAAGTTGTTCTGTTACTCTTAATTTCATATCATATAAATCGTGATTAATTAAGATGTGTATCAAGGTAATTTTATTGCCGAAATAAAATGTTTTGAAAAATTCATTATCTTTTAATAATTTTAATATCTATATTATCCAGCAAAAATTATGAAGGAAACATTGATGCATAGAGGAGACTTCTTTGACCTCCAAATGTACTTGAAGAAGCTTGGAATGGCCTCTATGAAAAATCACTTCGAGAAGAGGATAATAAGGTTGTAGGTTAGTTAACTAATTTATGATATCTAAAATTTAGTTTTTATTAATTAAATATTTTATAAATATATAATTAACGTATGGAGGAAAAGTAACTAGTCATTAGGTTACAAAGCACTCATGAGAAAAGAAGGACAAGTGACCCACCAAATGGGACAACATAGCTTAACGGAGTTGATAAACAAATTTTTAAGTTCAATATATGTTATTGTATAATTATGTTTTCTATTATATAAATTGTCATGCATAAATTATTAATACTCATATTTTTTCATTTCAGTGTTTTTGCAAGAGACCCACTTTAATACACATGCAACAAAGGACATGCAATAAGTATTAAAATCAATGGGATGGGACTCAACTGTATTCATCCACTGGGCTAATGAGAATGGATTTGTGTTGGCAAGACATGTTGTTTAATTAGTTGTGAAATACATAAATATTAAATTGAAACAATTTTAAATGTGTATCATTATGTATTTTTGCAAGTTGATATAAAATGGGAGTTTTAAGAGGAAGAAGGGAAGCGATATAAGTGGGATGAGGATGAGGAAAAGGAAAATGAAGGTGATCACATGGATGAGGAGGATGATGAAGAGGAGGATTAGAAGGACTAGTTCCTAGACATATATGTAATTGTTTTGTAATTGGAAACGGAATTTGTCCCTTTTGTCATTTGCAATTGTAATATATTATACAGTATTGTATAGAAACAAATCACAATATAAATATTGTGTATTTTGATTATTTGTAGCATGTTTTAATTTTACTTTTCATATCCAAACAATATTATGATGTTTTTCTAAGTTTTGAATAAATTCATTTAATTTTATATTAATAATAATTAATATAGTATATACAATAATTTAATTTAATATGTATAGTTGTAATTATATATAAATAATATAATGAATAATAAATTAAATTAAATTTCAAATAATATATTTACATTAAAACTAATAAAATATAATGTAATATAATCATTAGTAAAAAATAGTATGTTTACAATTGGAATTTATGTCATTTTTACGCCACAATGGAGTGGAGAAAAATGAAATATTATGTCATCTATATGTGACACAAATCAGACACTATAGTGGCACTACAATGGCACTAAAGTGGGATAAAATTGATGCAATACAAATTATTTAGTTGCATCAAACTTGTGTCACATTTGCAACACCTTTTATGATGTGAATTCTTCACAAAAACATGTCCAAAAACCCCAAAAAAGGTCATTTCTAATGAACATTTCACTCAAAAAATGACACAATTATCACTTTATGTTGTAGTGTATCGAAAAATAAGTTCCCCATGGCACATAATTAGAGTAGGGATTTTCATTTAATGTATGGTGTGATTAAATAGATCAAGATGAAATCAAGTTGATTTTGCATATTTGATGGGTGTATGTTTGTATTGTGTAGTAGGATAGATTGCAAATGTGACACAAGTTTGATGCAACTAAAAAATGTAAGATAGATTGGATCTATGAGAGATATCTGAGAAAGCTTTTAAAATCAACTAAGTTCAAGAACATTGCATAGTAGAAGGATATTTAGTTCCCATCAAAAATAGATTTCATCCAAAAAGGTTATTTGGCTCACAAATTAAAGATTAGAAGCTCTAAAAAAGTCAACAAGATTATATTTGATGAATTTAACAGTAGGAAAAGAAAAAAAACATGTCCCTAAGAAAAAAATCAAGTGGATATTGTGAGAAAAAAAAAATTAAGGAGGTAGATCCAATCTCAAAGAGATAAATTAAATGAAAAGGTAGGAAACCAAGTTGAGGAAAGATTCTATAAAAAAGTTGTAGGGGGAGTTAAGAAAACAAAATTTATTTAACCTTTCAAGCATAAGAGTGAAATCTGAATGAGAGAAAAAAATGAGAAGGAATGGGGAACAAAAGAAAAAGTATAACTAGTATGATATCTTAATCAATCCACTCTAAGAGATCATGAAAAATACATTCACTCAACCTCTTGAAGCTAAGATTCAAACTATGATGGAATAAATTGGGATTATATTTCTCAAACTCTCCACAAATAAAAAGGAATATATGTATATCAGTGTAATGTTAAGGTATACCAAATGGAGTGATCCCTTACACTTGAAATTTATAAAAATAATAGAGAAGATATGGAAGAAAGGAAGGTTGATCTAGTCACATAGGCCAATGGTGATGAATTTTTTGATAAATATTCACTAAGTGCCATGGATATGGAGCCATTATCCCAAATCCCAGTATTTTGGGTTCACACTAAGTTAATGCATAATTTTATGAGCTAGTATTGTTATGATTCCATATGGATAAATGCATATTATGCTCTCCATATCAATACAACCATAATTTCCAAAGCCACGGGCCTACCAACTAGGGGAAATTCAATTCTAGTATACAAGTTTAAAAACCCACCTGTATACCCAGAAACAAAAGTTGCATATGTCACGCAAAGGAAGGAGGGTATTCTTATTGAAGAAATCAAAGATAGTTTTATGCATGTTTTGGCATAGCTAATCTCCTAACACAGCTATAACTTTTCCCATGGAAGTAAGCAAATTACATTAGGTTTAGTATATATTACTTTTCTCATATGGAACAAAGGAAAGGAATTCAATTGGCATGAATTCATCATGAACAAGCTTAATACTAATGTATAAAGTGTGGTTAAGACTATAAGAAAAACCTTCCAATTTTAGTGGCTAGTAATCTTGATGTGTTTTACACACTAGTGGGCACCAAAGGGAATGATTGAAGTAGAATATGGATACTACCTATATGAAATATTTACAAACCTTATCCCAACAACACCAAACACAAATTTTGATTATTAGTAGAAGTTAGTATAATGGTTTTGGAAGATTAATGAAAATTTGATCACAAACCCTAGGGTACCAAAGGAGGTGTATAAATATGTCGCAACATGGGGTAAGATAACTCTAGTACACAATAGCATAATCATATGATCAAGGGGGACAACATCAAACATCCAAGGAAAAATCCATTCTTTATCATGATGGAAATAGTACAAGATGAACTAGATAATTCACATGGCATGATCCCCAAAAATTCCCCCACTTTATGGTTCCAGTAAACAGGATACCAAAAACATCTCTAATATAGAAAAAGGAATTTTTGGAAGTGAGTGCCAATTCCACCTTAAAAAAACCTAAGCAACATAATAATAAAAAATAGAATTATGTTGTGTAAGTAAGACAAGAATAAATCTAGACACAAGAAACCCCATCTACTTAATTAGTTTAATCACCTATAATTTTTGTAGATGAATAATAAACAAGATAGAGTGAGGAAAATAGGTTTAAAAGAAATGGGATCCCATGCATACACTATAGAGAAAATTGCATGGTTGACATGGAATGTCATTCGTGTAGTGTATATGTAGGATAAGGTATAACCTAGCAAACTAATAAAATTAGCCATATTATCTCATTCATTATTAGCATATGTAGAAATAGATAACATGACTCAATATAAGCTTGTTGATTATGATATGGGGGGTTGTGATCTCCCTCGTTTTCCTATAGATTCGTGAACCAAGATGAAAATTGTTAATGTTTCATATTTTCCTTCAATGACCTTAATGGCATCTACATGAATTTTATCTCTGTGAGCTTATAATCATTAAATGGATCTTCTGGTGTACTCTTGAAAGATCTATCCTAGACTAGACTGGGCACTCATAAGAACATTCAAGAACCTCAACTCTTGGTTATTTTATATTACAAATACTTAACCTCTCTTATTTGGTTGTTGCACCTTCACGTGCACATTCCACAAACTCTTTCTAGTCTCTTTTTAGTAGACTTCAACAACCCCACACTCATAACAACACCCCCAAAAACCCTCAAATGGTGGAATCTTCCTCCTTAAATAGTCATGTGTTCCCTGATCCTTTTTCACTTCTCTCTCCTTTTTTGAATTTTTCTTTGGGCGTGATGGTTAATTTTAGGTACTTTCAAATTCTCCCATTCAAATTCAAATTTGGATTCAAACTCCATTTATTGTTCTAATTTTATTGTGCCATGTTGATCTGGTTAGGGGCTCTTCTAACCTTTTTATCCTAATCAGCATCCCCTATCAAATTCCTTCTGATATATTTTTTCACTTTTTCAAACTCCATGATCTACAGCCCACTCTTTTCTAAAATTCATTTTTCATGCCTTTATATTCTTCTTTTGCACACTCAAATTCGTGATTCTCACCTTCAACCTTTGACATGCATTGTTCATATGTTTATGGGCCTTCTCCAAAACCTTTTTGCACATTTTCATTCATTACACAATCCTCCTTGTATTCTCTTGCATCTTGTTTGCACTCTTTATCCTTGTGCATAACTCCCTTGTAGTCTCTATATGCCTCCAATCTACCAAGTTGAGCCAAGAATCCTTTTTGCCCTACCAAAATCATATACACACCACTAAATATTATTTCTTTGCACTAGCCCTCTCTTATAATCCTTCCATGCATTGAACTCCTTCCTGATAGATATTTCGTAAAGTACTTGTACACTTTTGTATAATCATCCTTTCATCCTTCTACACCTTCTCCTTCCTTATTACATGTTCTCCAATTTTACACACAACCATTTTTTACCAAAATTATGTTGGATTTCCATGGACCTTGTATGTTCATGCATCAAACACCCAATGTACTTAAACTTGAGGTCCTCCATAAGTATATTGAGTGAGTGGTAGAACCACCCTTTAAACTATTGAGGTAAACATTTCTAGTTCCTTTGTCCTCTAAACTTATTCCTTTTCTTGGCACTTCTTTCGATGTCTCTTCCAATCCTTTGTCACCTTCTTGTGAATTTTCCATGCTATCTTATGCATGCTTGTGAGATTATACCCACCATATCCCATCCTCTTCCTCAAATTGGATATTTCTCCTTGATCCTTTATGAGTTTCCTCTTTCTTCCATCCTTTGCAATTTTTTTCTTGCCTTGAATTGTCCTCCTCCTAAGGATTCTCTATTAATCCTTTTGGTTTGTGAATCTATATACAGCTTTATCTATTTTTTGTGTAAGTTTGATCTCACCCTTTTCCATCCACCTCTTCCTAAATCCTTCAATTATTTTCTTTTCTCTTTCCCACTTCATCTCTCCATGGTATTCTACTACACACTCTATTCTTATGCACTTCCATCTTTGTTCTCTGGTCATCTTCATGTCGTGACCATTTCTCCCTATGTGTTCTTACTTTTCTCACCTCCCTTTTGAATTATCCTTTGTGAAACTCCTCCTAATATTTTCTATTATCACACACTTGTAGGTCATTCTACTTATTACACACCACCTCTCTTTTATGTGTTCTTTGAAACTTCCTCCCCACACTCTCCTTTATTTTGCACATCTACATCCTTACACACTTTTGGGTTTGGATGCACCTCTTACCATCCTTCTATCAATCCTCTCCTCAATCTTCACCCTTTTTGGCCTAGATTTTCTCTCCATTCCTCATCTTCTTCCTTGTGTACACTACCTTTTGTAATTTCTCTGTGCAACCTTCTTCTCCCTACTCAATTTCTCCTCTTAAGATTATCCTATCCTTCTCCTCTTGTCATTTGTTAGGCCACACTCTAGATATCGTTGAATTTTTAGGTTGTGATTTTCTTGCTCGCATTCACTTATATTCCTTCTCCTCATGGTTACTCTACCATTTTTTCCTCTTCTTGGGTGCTTTAGAAACTCACCTTTATTTAATCTATATCAGTGGTGTTCCTACTTCCGCGCCACACTATTTTATTTAGTGGCTTTAGTCCATGCCTCTTTTTCCTCTTGTTGTGTAAATTTCTCCCCACCACTTTTCTTCTCCTTCTTCTCTTCCCTTGCACCTTCATTTTGAAAAAATTATTGATCATATTCATAGTACTCCCCTCCTTCTTTTATTTCATGTAGAGAAACTTTTTTATTCTCTTGTACTATCTCCACACTACCACTACATCTTTCCTTATTTGTGCATTCCTTCTCATATGTACCTCTTACGCTATGCACTCTTGTAGTCTACTGCTTAGACTATTCCTCCTGAATTCATCTCAAGAAAATTTCCCATTCTTCATGTAATTATTTCTTTCAATTGTATTTCTTTTCTCCTACACGTTTCTCTGCAAGATCTTCCTTGATATATTTTTCAATTTCCCTCTTCCTCTATTTCCTCTTTTTCACCTGTACTCTAACAACCTCTTTTATGGGTTGTTTTAATTCTACTGTCCTTGAGGAAACTTCTTCTCTCTTATCACTTGCCTCCTTTGCAATGGTGATCCCATTTTTGCACGTCCTTTTCTTCATGCCCCTCAACTTTTCTAATCAGATTTCTTCTCCTCGCACAATATCTTGTGCTTTGTTTCCATTCTAATGGGATCCCCTCTTTGTTGCACTTAAATGTGTACCTCATATATCCTTCCTCTAGGACATCTTCATCCACACAATCGTTTGCAAAAAAATTTCTTTCTATCAAGACTACTCCTATTGTGTGTTCCTCTATTTTAATTTGTGAATATCCTTTCTCCTTTTTATCACTTCCTCTTGCATATCCTTGTAATCCATTGTGCTCTTATAGTCTGCAATGACCATATTATTCTCTTTAACAACCTCCTTTACTAGTGTGATATTCTCATGAACTTTCATCTACTTTTGTATGACTTTTATTTTCACCCTCTACTCATCTCATGAACTATCTCCATGTTTTATATCTCATACATTATTTGGAAGTACTCTTATGCATGTTTTATCTCTTCTCTTACACTTTGTCCATGTAATATTTGGTCATTCCTTTGTGCCACCTCATCTTCTCTTTAGGACTCACCTTACACTCTCTTTGCACAATATTCTCTAAAATTTCGACTCTTGAATGATTTTTATGCCTCTTTCTTCTATATTCTTCTCACCATAATACCCCATCTCTTCTGATGGTCTTCTTATGCATCCACTAGTCTGGTATTTACACCATTAATCTCCTCTATCACATTCTCCAACATTTCTACAACTTTTTCATTGAATATTTCCTCCTTGGATAAATATTCCCTTCTCATGTAATATCATCATCTCCTCTAGACACTACACTTTCGGATCTCTTCTTTTGTTCTTTACCCACCTTTATTCATGATGAAGAACATAAAATTCCATGTTATTTACATCACATTCATTATTCTACTAGCTCCACTTATAGGAAAATATCCTTCATTATTATACCATTTGATAGTGGGACAAGGGGGTTGTAAGTTCCAGCGTTCACCTATAGATTCATGCAATGGGATGAAAAAATTTAATGTTTCATATTTTATTTCAATTCCCTCAACAATATCTACATGAAAATTCTCTATATGAGCTTATAATCATTACATGGAGATTTACAGGATTCTAGTGTACTCCCTATAGACCTATCCTAGACCAGATCAGGTGCTTATTGATTTAACCTAAAAAAATAAGTATCTTAGGGGTAGTATTGATGGTAGATGATCTTAATCAATTAGTTTCCAAGTTTAATTACAACAATATCAATAATAAACATATAAAAAAATCTAAATAATGAAACTGATTTAACAAATATGGATTTTATGCTAAACAGTAATATTACAGAGTCACATATTATAAATAAACACTAAAGCAAAAATTTCACACAACAAAATAAGCTAGATAAAAATTAAACCCTAGGTGAAAGAGAGAGGATAAAATATTTATCTGATATTTTCTTAATCCTGATGTATGTTGGACTAGAAAAATGGTAAACAAGATGAGAAAATTGTCACAATCAAACATAGAAAATCTTGGAATTTTCAAATGATCCAGGACTAGGGCTTTTGGAATAGGACTAGGGTGCCTAGGCATTAGGGACCTTTGTTAGGTGCATGTGATTTTGTAATATCTCATAAACGGGTTCTTGTGTCACACGGTGGTTTCTAACCTTCATTATTGGTTGCATGTATGTCATTGGATGATTTATGTATTCACATATATCCTACAAAACAAATAATATCTTGCAAAACCACAAACTACATCAAATCATAAAAAATAAATATGTAAATGGGGATTCAAACATACCCTGGTGGTCACCTGATAGAATGAACTTACGACCGAGTGTTGCACTACATTCCAGACTCCATGTAGTTCTTGTGTGTGTAGAAATCATGCCCTAGGAATCTCTTGTGCAAGATGCACTTGATAGCAATCGACAGCTAGATGTAGCAATGTATATACATGTGTGGATGGAAAAATGAAATTCCCCTCCAATGCATATATGCATAAAATTTATTCCCTTATCCCTTGAATGAGTGCTAGATGGATTTCGTTGATACTCTTATAGTGCCTTTGGATGCAACCTTATGTGATGATAATAGATGTTTAGAGTTTGGTCCTTTATTATAGTCACATAAATTTATATTTATATCATTCCCTTGTTTTAATTTTTTAATTTATAACTAAATTTCCAACTCATAAGAAAACAAGATGCTCACAAGATAAAATAAACCCAAAATAGGTGAGTAAGATACAAAGAGGTCGAGGTGCCTGGAGGGGATAAGGGCACTTGGGTGCTGGCATCCTAGCTTGGCGTTGATGTCCAGAATCATGAAAGACAAAGAAATGAAGAGTCAATTTGGATGTAGGGTGTGAAAGACCAGAAATAAAACCATAAACAAATAAAATAGGCCAAATATAGTTGTCAATTACTAGTTTTCTCGCTTAGGAATCATATGAATACAACTATGTGTTTATGGACCTTGAAATGTACCCAACTACGTGATTTTTGTGTCTATAGCAACCAAGTATTAAAATGAGAGGGAGAAGAAGACTTGGATGATATTATAATTCTTTTTCTAATTTGGGCTGATCTAATGACTAGAAATGGCTAGAAATGATCTGACAAATCCTTGATATTGAAATTATGTTCTGAGCATATGTCTGAACTAGGGTGTATGGTACAGCCCAAATTGTACCCTATTATGGCCCTTTGTGTTGGTCCTTTTAGGTCATTCAAAATGGGTTCCTATGTAGTATAATTCTTCTCCTTGATTCATACATTTTTTGCTCTAACTTTACTGAAAACCATGATCTTCACAAATGTTCCTGCAAAACAAACCCTGGCTACTCTATAAAACACTCAAGTAAACATGAGTCTAGAAAATAAATGCACATGTTTGAGTCATAATGATCTCAATGGTCACCCTACTATGATTACACTGAGTGTTTCACTACATTTCAGACTCTATGTAGTTTTTGTGTGTGTGTGTGTGTGTGTGTGTGTGTGTGATTGTAATTGTGTCCCGTTGAAGCTAGGTTTCCCCTTGTGCACATCCCACCAAATAGTGAGCTACACTACTTTGTCCCCAATGTAATATGTGGTATGGAATTTATATTAATTCCCTTACTATGGCTTGATAATGTAGTCCAAATGTAATCTTTATATTGATTTGTTTCTCAAAGGATGATAGTAGATAGTAACAATAGCCTCTTTAATTCTCTTAGCAAGCGAAGTATATATATGAGTTTCTTTACTCAAATTTTGACACTAGTGACACAAAATGTCGACCCCAAATATAAAATTCAAATAAGAAAAGAGTGATGAAGAATCCTAATGTAAAATACTTAAAGGAAACTAAAGTGGGACCAAATCATATGGAAAGGCCATGTTGTTGCAAATCAACAGCACCCCTTGGATGATGATCAGGCTTCTAGGTTGATCATCCTAAGCATCCAGTGTGATTACACAACATTGAATCCTCTCCCCAAGTGTGGGACTTGTAAAATGGAAGAGGAATCTCCAGTTTAGAGGCTAGTTTCTCAACTCCTCTGATCAGATATATCACTTACACAATTACAGAGGTTTAAATTCCTGATTTCTACTCTAAATTCCAAAGGGACAAAGATAGAGAATGCAAAAAAGCTAAAACTAATGCTAATAGGTGATGCACCAAAGGAGTGGTGAGCATTTCTCACTACTGCAGATTGACACAGTTCACAAAATGCAACAAAACCTCATGCACAAACTGATAACTGTAATGAAGAATCAGAAATTAGTCAAACAACACCAGCAGAGGATGGAATATTAATCACAGGGCATGTATTGTTATTTTAACATCAAAATCACTTACATTACAACACCTGAGAGGTAAAATAAAGTTGCAGTTCCTAGAAAAGGTCTGTTATTCCACCAAAATCACCTTCAAGGAGAGAAAGGGGACCTGTAATACACAAAAAAAAATGTTCAACCCCTTGAAAATGAGCCAAATCTGGCTTTTACCAGTGCAAGGGACGAGCCCAGGAGAGAGAAATGTGGGAAAACATGGAAGGGGTTCAACCATTGACAAAAACACATTCAAAGTAGCATGGGCATCCTTACAGACCCATTCCCTGACATTTTTAACCATGCTGGGAGAGAATGCGAGCCATTCTTCATTAAAAACGGTGGTTGAAATGTCATTTCTGTCCATGACCACGTGCCAGAGGTGTTTTTCAATTTTATCTCTCCAAAATCCATCAAAATGAAAAAATGACCCTGGAATCTTATAGAGAATTTCACCAGATTTCCATTGAGATAAAGAATGTGAAAAAATGAGCTCTGGATCAAAAGTTATGGCCATTTGAAAATTTAGGGCAAAACAGGGCCAAATCGGGTTGGCAGGTGAAAAAAATTTGAATTTTTTCACCTTTTTTGCATTTAGGAAAATTTCCCAAAAAATCCCTGAGCTCCACGCCATTCCAGGTGCCACGTGGCATGTTTTGATTGGCCGCAGGCTCATCCTACTTCATTTTCCTTTGTTTTCGCCTCTGGAAAATTTCCCCAAAATTCCCCGTCGGGCCGGCGAGTTCGGGACACGTGGCAAGCGCTAATTGGACATGGGCCTGTCCTTCCAAATTTTTCCACGGGCTGTTTGATTCATTTCTGTCCTAAACACATGGCATAAACCCATTGGGTGTGGGTTTTCCCCTCTTAAATATTTCACTTGCACGTTCTTTCCTTAAGTTTCGGCGCCACCTGGACACGTGGCGAGATTCTATTGGCTCACAATAAGGGGGGCAGGCTTTCCTCTCTGAATTTTCCTTTATTATTTCCTTGGGAAAATTTCCCAAATTCTCCCCTTGCTCCGCCACTCTAGGACACGTGGTGAGATATAATTGGTTGCGGGGGCAGTGGGCCGAACTTTCCTTTTGAATTTTGGCAAAGCACTTTGCCAAAAATCCAACTTCTCCTCCGCCCTCTGCCAGTCAGGCTCCATAGGACACGTGGCGTTGTTTTATTGGGCACAGGCTTTCCTTCCAAAACTTTTCTGTGCACAACACTTAGCCAATTTTTTCCAAATTTCTCTCCAGTGACACGTGGTAGCATTTGATTCGTCAACGGGCCTACGGGAAAAATCTTCCTCTTGAAAACTTTGCCAAAACACTTGGTAAAAAACCAAGTTCTCCTCCGACCCCCACCACTTCCCTGGACACGTGGTAGCATCTCATTGGATGTGGACCTTGAAGGGGAAAATTTCCCACAAAAACTCCACCAAGCCATAACTTCAAAAATACATGGAATTAGGATTAAAAATTTACCTTTCTGGAAAGCTGAGAGAAAGCTCTATCCAATGGTTTCATTTCCAGAAGGTTTTGAGTGCCTAAAAAGAAAAAAATTATGACTGAGGCACAAGAGAAGGAAAGATGAAAGGAGTTAGCCACAAAATGAGTAGGGGGCACATTTTGGATAACAATTTTGGTGACTCAGAGGGGTCATCTGCCTGTTGGATGAAGTTACCAGTTGCCTGAAGTAATCCATTGGGCATGGAGTCATCTAATTTTCTGTCTGATACCCCAACTGACTAGAATGCTGCGAGGAGGAAGATGAAATATCACCTGATGCAGCAAGGCCTACAAACACATCTCTAGGAATAGTAAGCTTGTGCTAAAGCACTTAGGGAAAGAAAAACTAACCTACAGCAAAACAATGTGCACAAGCACTTGGAGGAATGAAAACCTAAGCTAATATTTACAAGGTGGAGAATTTCCCTTTAATATTAATGCTTTAGATGGCTTCCATTGACTGGAATCTACAGTTCCTCGCCATCCAATGAAGACAATTGGAAGGAATTGTTGTCCTTACACTTTATGACCACGTATGGGCCACTCCAAATGGCATCAAATTTTGAATGCCTTCCCATTTTTTCTCTATCTGCATCCCATTTTAACACTAGATCTCCAACTTGGAAGGATCTATTCTTGGCCTTTCTATCAAAGGTCTTCTTTATCAAAGCCTGATCCTTCTCCATTGCTTGGGATGCTTGATTTTTGATTTCTTGGAGCTCCATCAATTCTGCATATCTAACCTCCATGGGCTCAAACTCCAACAACTCCAACTGTTTCATGAGTTCCAATGTTGGCAACTCAAGTGTCATGGGAAAAATTGCCTCTCTCCCATAAACAAGCTTGAATGGAGAGTTACCTGTAGATCTCTTGGGAGTTATCCTATCAGCCCATAAGGCTGATTTCAATTTAGTATGCCAAGACCTCTTATTTTCATCAAGAGTCCTTCTAATGATCCTCAACAAGTTCTTGTTTGTAGACTCGGCCTGGCCATTACCCTGGGGGTAATAGTTTGATGAAGTACTTAGGTAGATCCCATTCTTGACAGCCCATTCAGTCACCTTGGATCTAATGAATGCCAATGCATTATCTGATATTATTGTAGCTGGTATGCCAAACCTGGTTGTTATTCCCTCATAGAAGTCTAGGATACTAGATTCATTTGCCTCCTTGAGTGCTGCTGCTTCAGTCCACTTAGTGAAGTAATCTGTGGCTGTTAAAATCCACTTGTGCCCTTGGCTTGAATTGGGATTAATGACTCCAATGAAGTCTAAACCCCATTGCATGAATGGCTGGTCAACTAAAATTGGATGCAATGGAAGGGCAGCTAGCCTCTCTTTACCTGTGAAGAATGCACAATTCTTGCACCTCTTGATCCATGCATAACAATCATTGAAAATCTTGGGCCAATAATAACCAGCCCTCAGTGATCTTTAGAGCTATCACTCTTGGTGCAAAATGGCCGCTAGTTGGTCCACCACGGAACTCTTCCAACACCCTATGAATCTGATTTGTGCCAATGCATCTCAGTAGTACTCCATTCACATCTCTTTTGAACAAAACACCATCAACAAGGGCATATGGGACAGCCTGCAATCTGAAGTGTCTTCTTTGGGTCTTGTTCATCTCTGGAGGGCATAGGCCTTGTGCTTAGGAAGTGCATTATACCTTGGGTCCAGCAAGGAGTGGGGACACCATTATTTTCTTCTTGAGTGCTTCCTTTCTCATAGCTATCTTGCAACGCCAAAACAGCCTCCTTCTCATTGCATGCTTCCTTTTGTTGGCTCAAAATCAGTTGCTCACACAATCCTTTTCCTCTTACCAACTTGGTAACTTTGATCTTAATGTCATACTCCATGACATGAGTAATCCAACCTGCCCTCTTTTCATTCAAGTCTTTGTTGAGGAGGAAGTCTTTAACTCCCACATGAGAAACCAACAATTGGACCTTATTGTTTGAAACTAGATGCTTGAATTTCTTCAAGCTCCTGATTACTACAAGAACATGCTTCTCAATGAAAGAATATCTCACCTCATAGTCCTCCAGGCTTTGGCTGAAGAAAGCAATTGGCTGCTCATCATTGTCTTTGTTCTGCTGTACCAAAATTGTAGAAATAGTATCATCACCCCCAAATGCATAGAGGATGAAATCCTTGGAGAAATGGGTAGAGTTGGTTCTTGACCAGATGGCTTCTTTGATTGCTTCAAAACCCCTTGTGACCTTCTATTATCCCATTTCGAAACCTATGCTCATTACCTAAACTTTACACATCTTATTGATTAATTACCTGCAAAATTTGGGATAAATCCTCCGAACAAAATTTATTCTGCCACCAAGAAACTTTGCCAGCCTTTTATGGCTTCATGGATCAATTGCCCTAATCCTAAACTTGGAGACCTAATGTAAAACCTAAGGAACTTGGTCCTACACCTACACCCATAACTAATGACCCCTTTCTCGCACCCAAAACCGACCTTCTAATCACTTGACCAAGCCCGCAGCCGATCTCTCGGGAGAAAAGCAGGGAAGGTGGGTGCCATTTTACTAAAAAATAGCCTACTGTTTCCTTACCGATGCAACGGTTCCTACTCGACCGCCGTCAGTTACGCAACCATGCCATCGGTTCCCTTTAAATGGGCTTCCCAAACCAAAACAACGGATCGGAGGATTTCATTTTGGAGCATCAGTCGAAGGATTTCTGGATCAACAGAGATTATTGGGAGCGAGGAACTGAGTCCAGATCTTCACTTCACCATGAGCAGAGATGAGTGGAAATACCAGAAGTGTTTACAGCAAAGGAGATCAGCTTGCATCTTGGTCAAAACCAGTAGTCCTTCCAAGATAAAAAGGAGTTCTTCGCAGTCAGTCTGATCTTTCTCTATGGTACGCGCACACCATCTCGACATTCTACAGGTATTCCTCCTAACCCTAACCTTATCTGTTTCTAAAAGGAACGAAACATTTCCGAGGGAAACAGAAATCCTTGGAGAAATCCAGGTTGATGAGAGTTGGGGCTTAAGAGATGGCTTCTTTGATTGCTTCAAAACTTTCCTTGCCCTCTGTTGTCCATTTGAAAGCCATGTTTTTCTTTAACATCTTGGTGATAGGCTTGACAAGGGCTGCAAAATTTGGGACAAATCTCCAGAAAAAACTTTATTCTTCCCTAAGAAACTTTGAAGGGCCTTTCTTGTGGCTTTAGCAATGGCAGTGCTCTTATGGCCTTAACTCTCTCTAGATCAATTGTTAATCCTTCTTTGGAGACAATTTGGCCAAGGAGTCTTCCCTTCATGGGCTAGAAAAATATACTTTTTAGGATTCAAGGATACTCCAAATCTTCTACACCTTTGGAACACTTGTCTCAAATGAAAGAGGTGGTCTGCTGCATTTTTTGAAAAAAAAGTGATATCATCAAGATATATCAGCACAATGTTGTTAATCAAACCCTTGAACGCCATGTCCATTGCTCTTTGGAAAGTAGCTCCAGCGTTGGACAGCCCGAATGGAATTTTCCTATATGCATAAGTTCCCCATTTGGTTGTAAAGGCTGTCTTGAACTGATCTTCTTCCTTCACCATAATCTGATTATACCCTAAATAGCCATCAAGTAATGAAAACCTATTCAGAGCCAGCAACAACTTGTAAAATCTTCTCCATAGAAGGAAGTGGATAATGATCCTTGAGAGATGCTCTATTCAAATCTCTGAAATTAACACACAATCTGATTTCCCCACTCTTCTTTCTAACTAGAACCAAGTTGGCTACCCAACTAGAATGCTTGATAGGGAATATGATTCTTGATTCTATCAACTTATTCAATTCTTTTCTCATGAGAGGCTCCATGTGTGGGTTGACTGGCCTTTTCTTTGTTTGATGGGTTTAGTACTTGGATCCAATTCAATGGTGTGTTGAGCTAACTTGGGATTGAAACCTTTCAAATCTTCATAGCTCCAAGCAAAAACATCAGGGAATTCTTGACAAAGTTGTATGAACTCATACCTTTCTTGTTCAGTTGTCATCTTGGCCAACTTGGAGTGATTTTCCTTCTTCCACCGAGATGGACACTAAATCTTCTCCCTTGACTTGGATGTTTGCTTTCTCCTTCCTAAACTGATCATTAGGATTGAAAAATGGACTCCAAAGTAATAAGTCCCTTTGGTAGTTTGTTGGTTCTCAGCTGTACCACTTGGTCACCATACTGTTGCTCCAACTTTTCCTGATTTTTAGCTGAGAACTCAGCCTCTTCTTGCAAGAAATGGATGATTTGCTGATCATTTTCAAACACTTGCCAACTTACATTGTTGTCTGGAACTAAAGGCCTCACAATCACATGGATGTTTGGTTGTACCTTGTCTTTTTGAATGCTTTCAACAACGTCAAAGGCTGCCCCAACTGCTGCAAGCCTGTCAGCAGCTTGGTTCTCTTTTCTAGGAATGGATTTTATGCTAAAGCCCTCAAAATCTTCAATGAGGTCCCACACCCTATTCTTGTAGCACTTGAGTAGATCATTCTTGACAGCATGCTGCCCCTTAACTTGGTTGACAATCAACTCACTATCACCAAAGACTTGCAAGTTCTTTATTCCTCTCTTGATTGACCAATGCAATCCTTGTATCAAAGCTTCATATTCAGCAGTGTTATTAGAGCATGCAAACTGAAATCTAAAAGCTGAATAATACTTAACTCCTTGATGTGAAACAAGCATAGCTCCCCCTCCTGCACCTTGTCTACTCCTTGATCCATCAAAAAAAAACTGCCATACCTCATTGTCATCCTTGTGGTCTGGCTTGGTGATGCTAGGAATAGGCTGATTTTCTTCATGCATGCAATAGACTCCTAACTCAGATTCTTCTATTTCTTGATAAGGATCAAAAGCATGCACCTTGTTTTCCCATTCATCAAGAGTTAGATCTGGGATGCTTCTAACCTTGGTGTCAGCTTCATCAGTGCTTGGATAATCTTCTTGATCAAACGCTGAACAATTGGTATTGATCTATCTTGGAGTGTAAGGCTCAATGTGAAAGTTTGCAATAGGCTCAGATCTGATTGTGGCCTTGGTTCCATATCTTGTTTTGAACAACATGTGTGACCAATCAGCAGATAAGTAACCTCCAATCTTGGCTGTGAAATCCCTTGACAAACATAGGGCAAAGAGTGGTGGAAGGTCTATTACTGAGACATCTTGCAAAACAACAATGTTGGGACATGCATGCAAGGTAAGACTCAAGTTTTTTTATCACTCCAACTGTTGTTACTGCTATCCCATCCAATTGCACTACCCCTTTGGATATGGTTTCATATTGAATTCCCAACTGATCAGCTATTTGCTTGGGCATTACTGAACTACTTGCCCCGGAATCAATCATGCAATTGTGTACTAATTGGTTTCCAATGATCAATGAAACATAGAATGGAGGGGGCTTCAACATTTTACCTTGCTGTCCTCCATGATTCCCCTCAGGCTGGGTAGCATTTGTGAGCACCTTCTCTTGCATTTGGACTTGTTGATTTGAAGTTGACCAGTCCTTCATGGCAGCTTTGTAGCAAATCTCTTTGGCCTGGGATAGATAGTGATTCCCACATTGATATGTTTACATTTGTCTTCTTCATCTGATCAATGATATTGAATGGAGATGAAGTATCCCTTTGTCTGTCCCTTGGCCTGCACATTCATTCCTTGTACATGGGCAGCAGCAACTGGCATTTGAGTCGGCCTAGGAGCTATTTTAGGCAGTCCTTGTGTGTTTGGGATTGCATTTTGCTTGCCAATAGTTTGTGGAATGATAGAAGATTGAGGATATCTTGGGGCCAATGGTTGTTCTTCACCCAAATTTCTTGTTTTTGACCTTGTGTTGGCTGCAACACTTTGGGAAACCTTTTGATTCATGCCACAAAAATCTTCTTCCTGCCATTTTACAAGTGTGGTATCATTTGGAGCTAATTGTTGCTGGAATGTTTCTTGTTGTTGGTTATTTCCTTAGACTACCTTCACCCTCTACACCAGTTGTTGTCACCATTAATGCTTGATTCAAGGCACCGTTGAAGCACATGGACTGTTATGAGGTTCATTGCATGGGAAACACCAATCATACTCTTGAGCCATATTGTTTTGTACTGGCACTAATGCTTTAGAGGTAGATGTAGCATTGGGATTATAGGGCTGAAATGGTCTGTTGGCAGGAGGCCTTGCTTGATTTAAATTTGTAGCTGGATTGGGTGGTCTTTGGGGTTGATATGGCTACCTATTAGGTTAAGCTTGAGGCTGGAAGGGAGGTCTAAAACCTTGGGCTTTCTTCCTCTTGAGTGTAACCAGCTCATTACCTAAATTTTACAATTGCTTCATGACTTCTTGAAGTTCATTTGAGGCACTAGAAGATGAAGTAGAAGCTTCACTTGAATTCTGATTTCTAGGAGTGGGAATAGGAGCTAAATTAGGCATTTGATTAGTATTTGGGCTCTCTAAACTTGGAAACAATGGCATTGGAGGTCTAGGAGCTAGCTTGCCAGCTTGGATCAAACAATTTTCAGCTCTAATGGAAATGCTATAAGCAATGGGAATAGTTGTGCCTCCCATGGATTGAATTAACATAGAAATATTAGAATTTAAAGCTTTAAGGTAATAAAGGAAAGCACCTTCTGCTGTTGGCCTGACTGCCACTGGAATTCTCTCCCAAGTCCTTTGAAATCTGAAGTTAAAATCAGTCAGCTGCTCATTTGGAGCTCTCTTGATGGTTGTCAGCTGCTCCAAAAGGGACAAGTTGTCTCCCTTTTCTCCAAACTGCTCATGGAGGGCTATACATAGCTGGTTCCAATTTTGAATAGAACCTGAGGCAAGACTCCTGAACCATTGCAAAGCTTTCCCTTTGAATGAAGATGCCAGTAGTTTGACAGCAACTTGCATCTCATTGATCTCATGGATTACACAAATGTTAGCAATATCCTTGACATGATCACCAGGAGTAGTCTGATTCTCTCCAGTGAAGTATGGAATGTTCTTCAATGCTGCAACTGGAATTGGATTTTTTGCATTGAGAGCAAGTGGGCTGCTGCTAGTGAAATTGACATAGGGGTTGTTTTGCACCATTCTGATTGGCCTTAGAACCCTTGTTGATTGAATGAAAGGCCTACCAGGTGGAGGAGTGGAAAGAGTTCTGTTTGGTGGAGATGGAGACCTTTGAATCCTCCTCCCTCTTTTCCTTCTTCTTGGAGATAACTATAGATATTCAAACAACACCTCTTCTTCTCCAGCTCTTGACCTTGTGTTGATTCTTCTCATGAGTTTTTAGGTCTGCACTGCTAAAACCAGCTGATTCTTCTTCCTTGGAGTCGCCAGATGTGCAGTTTATAGCTTTTAAGCAAGGAACTTGCAACAAATACACATCAATTTTGTTGCAATGAAGATGAAGACTTTTAGGTCCCATCGGGTGTGCCAAAACTGTTGTTGCAAATCAGCAGCACCCCTGGATGTTGATCAGGCTTCTAGTTTGATCATCTTAAGCATCCAGTGTGATTGCACAACATTGAATCCTTTCCCCAAGTGTGGGACTTGTAAAATGGGAAGAGGAATCTCTAGTTTAGAGGCTGGTTCCTCAACTCCTCTGATCAGATATATCACTTGCACAATTATACAGAGGTTTAAATTCCTTATTTCTACTCTAAATTCCAAAGGGACAAAGATATAGAATGTGAAAAAGCTAAAACTAATACTAATAGGTGATGCACCAAAGGAGTGGTGAGCATTTCTCACTTCTACAGATTGACACAATTCATAAAATGCAACAAAACCTCATGCACAAACTGATAACTGTAATGAAGAATCAGAAATTAGTCAAACAACACCAGCAGAGGATGGAATATTAATCACAGGGCCTGTATTGTTATCTTAACATCAAAATCACTTGCATTACAACACCTGAGAGGAAAAATAAAGTTGTAGTTCCTAGAAAAGGTCTGTTATTCCACCAAAATCACCTTCAAGGTGAGAAAAGGGACCTGCAATACAAAAAAAAATGTTCAACCCCTTGAAAATGAGCCAAAACTAGCTTTTACAATGCAAGGGATGAGCCCAGGAGAGAGAAACGCGGGAAAACATGGAAGGGAGCTCCAACCATTGACCAAAACACATTCAAAACAACATGGGTATCCTTACAGACCCATGCCCTAACATTTTTAGCCATGTTGGGAGAGAATGCGAGCCATTCTTCATTAAAAACGGTGGTTGAAATGTCATTTCTGTCCATGACCACGTGCCAGAGGCATTTTTCAATTTTCTCTCTCCAAAATCCATCAAAATGTAAAAATGACCCTAGAATATTGTAGATAATTTCACCAGCTTTCCATTGATATAAAGAACGTGAAAAACCAAGCTCTGGATCGAAAGATATGGCCATTTGAAATTTTAGGGCAAAACAGGGCCAAATCGGATTGGCGGGAAAAAATTTGAATTTTTTCACCTTTTTGGTCATTTGGGAAAATTTTCCAAAAAATCCCCATGCTCCACCATTCCAGGTGCCACATGGCATGTTTGATTGGGCGTGCGGGCCCATCCTACTTCATTTTCCTTATGTTTTCGCCTTTGGAAAATTTTCCAAAAATTCCCCACGGGCCGATGAGTTCGAGGACACGTGGCAAGCGCTGATTGGGCGCGGGCCTGTCCTTCCAAATTTTCTGTCACGGGCTTTTGATTCATTTTCTAACCTAGACACGTGGCATAAACCCATTGGATGTGGGTTTGTCCCTTCAAATTTTCCTTGCGGGCTTTCCTTAAGTTTTTTGGTGCCACCTGGACACGTGGCGAGATTCCATTGGCTCGCAATAAGGGGAGCGGGCTTTCCTCTCTGAATTTTCCTTTATTTTTTCCTTTGGGAAAATTTCCCAAATTCTCCCCTTGCCTTCTGCCAGGCTCAAGACATGGGAAAAATTTCATTCACCACTGATCCTCTGCAAACATTTTTCCTTTTGCGCAATCCCTTTGGGAAAAAATCCCAATCTTCCTCCGCACTCCACCATTCTGGGACACGTGGCTTGTTCTAAATGGTTGGCGGGCCTGCGGGCCAATAATAGCCTTTTGAAATTTAGCAAAACACTTCACCAAAAATCCAACTTCTCCTCCGCCCTCTGCCGGTTCTAGCTCCATAGGACACTTGGCATTGTTTTATTGGGTGCGAGGCCTTCCTTCCAAAATTTTCCATGCACCAACACTTAGCCAATTTTTTCCAAATTTCTCCCTGTGACATGTGGCAAGCATCCGATTCATCAACGGGCCTGCGGGAAAAATATTCCCTTTTGAAATTTTTCCAAAACACTTGGTAAAAAACCAAGTTCTCCTCTGACCCGCATTGCCACTTCCTTGGACACGTGGCAGCAATTTCATTGGCTACGGAGCCTTTCAAGGGGAAAATTTCCCATGAAAACTATGTCAGGCCATAACTTCAAAAATACATGGAGTTAGGAGGAAAAATTTACCTTTCTGGAAATCTGAGAAAGAGCTCTATCCAATGGTGCTAGTTCCAAAAAAATTTGAGTGCCTAAAAAGAAAAAAAATATGACTAAGGCACAAGAGAGGGAAGAATGAAAGGAGTTAGCCACAAAATGAGCAAGGGGTACATTTTGGATAACAGTATCCTTAGCATGTAGTCTTTATGGACCAGTGCATACAATTTCAGGCTGA
Organism: Taxus chinensis; assembly: GCA_019776745.2. NCBI lineage: Eukaryota > Viridiplantae > Streptophyta > Pinopsida > Cupressales > Taxaceae > Taxus > Taxus chinensis. The sequence goes on along the minus strand of CM034147.1, from coordinate 350,388,622 downwards.
GTGAAAAGCTTGCCAATGCAAAACAATGGTATTTTATGATGACAGGGATAACTATGTACATGACCACAAGATTATATTCCACAAACCCACATATCCACAAACCATTCATCCTTCCCACACGTCTCCTAAATCACAAACAATAAACTATGAACTTGTCTCACCATATTTTTAAGAGGCAGATATAGGATGATTTCCACGCATGTACATAATCCCATGTTAAGGTATATTTGGTGATTCTAATATTGATAGAAACATCCATGTGGCTACACTTTCCTCCCTTATGACCGTGAATGACATTTTCTACCTAAACAAGTTAGATAAGCGGAGTGTCAATATGGACCTTCAGATGAGCATATGTACTCATAAGCATGATAATAGAGGAAACTATCATTTGGTGCAATGTGGATAATTCCTTTTAGTCCATTATTTCATATTTTCATAGGATCCCATCTATTCATCCTATGTTATAGATATGTAACCAGAGGCCAGATGTTCTCCAGCTACATGTCAGTTGTCATGGTATAGAGCCTCGGGAGGTTTTTAGTGCATCTAAGAGTCACGTGTTCATTTCTAAGCCAATATGTGTTTATTAAGGGATTTGGGTGTCTTGACACCAATATGAAGGGTAGTTGACTTTTTGAGAGATCTATTCTTTCATCCATCCTATAATCCTCTCCCATTATTTTGAGGCCTCATTGTTGTACACCCATCGAATATATTGGGTCAAATGTTTATTGAATAGTCCCATTTTGGGTCTTAAATATTATTATACTTCATCATGGGTTTGCAGCAGTCACCTTGCTTTGCTATGGGTATAGATTATAGGATGAAATTACTCAAGAACATATCTTATCTCTGCATCACATTTTCCCCCATCCTCAATGGTCATAATATTGGTTCACTTTCATAATATTGAGGAGAATTTAACAACCTAAGCTACATGATATGTAACCTGATTTCTCTAGTTAAAATAACATGACCTTTAATTGGTGATATCGAACATAGAAATTCTATTACTTGCTTAAGTGTTTTGGTAGGCTATTCAAATGTAGTATGCATTAGGACTAATTCACTTCCTTCCTATCTATTTCCAAAGGATAAGTTCCTAACATGTCTCAACCAAAGAAAAAATCATCTCAATGCTATAGATCAATCCTCGGATAGGATTCATAGAGAGTATATATAGTATTGGGTAAGTATTCAGTGTTCCGGATGAAATGATTGGAAGATTACCCCTCCTCCTAGGTGATAGAATGGATCCACCTTAAGAGGGGTAGATGCCTGACTAACATGATCATAATGTTGTAGATGGCATCAGAAAGTGACGAACTGGGCTTAAGATATCCCCCGTAAGGACAGAGTGCTCAATAGTTACGCCCATAGGTGACTATAAATAGCATACACCCTCATCACATGATATTGTGATTTCATATACATTGGTGGATAGTAATTAGATAATTAGATATTTCCTAACGATTCGCATGTCTAGAGAGATCTAATAGTTGTAAAAATGTCACATGCGATAAATGTGATCTTGACCAGGTTTGAGAGAGTTGTAGAGGTTGTTCAGACTTTATAAAATCACTGAGTCTCAAGTCCATAGCGGGTTTTGATAGCCCTGAGATACCTGTACTTTACTAGTAGGCTTTATGTTAAATATTAGGCATTACCCCTTATTATTCATACAGATACCCACCATTTTGGGCCAAGACTGAAAGTGCATTCCCAAAATCCGGTTCTAACCCTAGAAATGTGATGTTCCACTCAAAATTCCCCGCCCTGATAATAGTAAAAATTTCAAAATTTTGAGTTTAAGTGTCTTTTCTGTCGAGCTGGTGGTGTGAAAAGGCCGTGAAATTGAGAAAATCTGTGTTTTGGGTCATTTTGTAAGTATTTCGGGCCTGTCGGAACTTTTTGTCCCAACTGTCCCAAGTCCAAACGGGTCTTAATGTTCTCCGACCGGTAGAAACATATTCGAAATTTTAACCCTATATGTAGTGTAAGTTGTCCCATTGCCATTCGGGCCCGTACGGAAGTTTTCGTCCCAATTGTCCATTAGAGTCAATTGTGCGAGTTGTTCCATTTTCGGCCGAAACACCCGAACCACGTACTTCGCTCTTGCATGTCCCAAATAGCCCAAGTCAAAAAGTGCGAGTCGTTCCATTTTCGCCCGAAACACCCGAACCGCGTACTCCGGAACTTTTTGTCCCAAATGTCCCAAGTTCAAACGGGCCTTTTGTTCCACTTTCGGCCGATCTGAACCGCGTACTTCGCGCTTTCCTTCCCATCTGTCCCAAATCCAAAAGTGCAAGTTGTTCCAATTATCGGCCGAAGCACCCGAGTCGCGTCCTTCGCATATTTTCGTCCCGAATGTCCCAAAGTCAAATCGGGAAAGCTGTCCCATTTTCGGCCGAAACTCCCGAACCGCGTACTTCGCACATTTCTGTCCCAAATGTCCCAAAATACATTTGTGCGTCTTCTCCTTATTTCGTCCGAACCGGCCGAGCCGTGTGTTTCGCGCATTCGCGTCTCACATGTCCCTAGTGAACCAAAAGCCATTCATACTTGGTTTTTCCCAAGCTCTACCCGAATATGCTATTTTTTTCAAACTGGTATGAAGATCAAGTTTCAGGAACAGGAACAAATTTCGCCGCTCGAGTCTGCCATTGAAGAAGCCAATAATGATTATCATACTCACGTCGAGTTTGATAAAGAGATAGAGGAACGTCTTGGATTTTGGACGCAGCCTTCGGCCAGTCACGTCAGACCTCGTGGCAGGGACATAGCTGAGGCGTTAGAGAGATTCTGACAGCGGTTTCTGAAGTCAGTGGGTCCCTCTCAGCGACTGGCCACCTGTCTTCTTCTCCTTGTTCTTTTCTCCTCTTCCCTTTCTTTTCCGTTTTCTTTGTAATAGGTTGAGGTATTGCGGTTGGCAGTCCTTAACGGTTCTTGATTAAAGAAACGGTTACGAAGGGTAACTGATTTGTAATCTATATAACGGCATTTCTACGCCACAGGTAAGGAGGGAGAACTTGGCATATTTTCTGATAAGTGTAAATAGATACTATAAAGAAATCAATATAGAAGGGCTTTCTTTCTTTATCTATCTGATCTCTGTCTATTCTAATCTCCCAATGATTTGTTTTAATATTGTGAAGATCATTTATGGTACTCAAATTCGTTAGTCTCATCTGATTGCATACTCTTCAACTTTGCAAATCACTAGTGATCTTGTATAACCAAGAAGGAACTTTGTTTCCTTGATAACGAATATGTGTTACGTTAAGAAATCTGTGTTCTGGTAGATGTTATTTACAGAACTTTGTGTCTTTAAACTAAATCTTACTTCAGTCCAATGCAAATGATCTTGTTTTAAATTCCTTGAAACTTCGCATACATAAAGAATTACTCTGATATCTATAATTCTGCATGTTTGCCTATTCTGCTCATCCTCTTCCATGCTCTCATTTCCTCAGTCCTTTTGTAATTGATGATCCTTCATAGAAAACACTTTCGTGGTATCCAAGTTTAACCATACAAATCATGTCCTGTACATTTGTAAATACATTCGTTTCTGAATAAGGGAACCTCTCCCATTAAAGAGGAGGGACTTCTTGTCCCCTGACTGTTGCTCTTCTAAAAAGTCCTATTTGAAAACCAACAGTTTTTGGCGACTCCGCTGGGGAAAATCGCATTCCAGTTCTGCAATTTTTGATCATCCTTTGATCTGGCGACTCCACGTTTCACTCGAGGGAGAAGGGCCCTTGGTATTGAAGATTCTCAGTTTCAGCTTTTAGAGCAACAAGGTTTTCCTTTCCCTTGAAATTCAACAAGAAATAGAAGGACCCGTTCGACAAGCACTCCACCTGTTCAAGATAGAAGTCCCACGGGTGGTATTCCTTCAGAGCCTGCTAGTCCCAATCTACGAGCTTTGATCCTTACCGGTGTTACAGTTCCTCTCCAAGCCGTTTTTCCAAGAATGGCAGCGCCATTACCATGGGGTCATCGTGTCAGGCCTCTGGCCCTTGCTCAGCCTTTGCATGAGTTACCCAGAGGAAACCAGAAGAAATTCCCCAAATTCAAAGGCGATGGCAAAGTGCACCCTGACGAACACATCGCAACCTTCGTAGTTGCATGTGGAGTTCTGGGAGTCGAATATGAAGACGTCTCCGTAAGGCTGTTTGTTGAGACGTTACAAGATAATGCTGCTGATTGGTTCTATCACCTTCCGGCTGGTGCTATAACCGACTGGGACACAATGAGAACTCAGTTCAAGAACCGTTTCAAGCCGGCAGAAGATGTGCATGCCTTGCTTTCCCAGGTCTCTCAGATAAAGAAAGATTCACAAGAGCCCATGAGGGAATTTTTGGCCCGGTTCAACAGGTTGGTAAATAAAATTCCAACGCCTACCCGACCTGTCGACCAAATTCAAAAGTGTTTCTTCCTAAATGCTCAATCGCCCAAAGTTAGTTATGCACTAAGAAGGGCTAATCTCAGAACACTAGCTCTGGATCAAGAACTGGCTGTTAGTATCGAAGATGACTTGATCATGTCAGGGAAGTTGAGAAGAGACCCTCCCAAATCTAAGTCTGCTGCTTCTTCCTCTTCCACCCCTGGACCTAGTACTGATCCATTAGTCCAGAAACTCGCAAATGATCTTGTCACTATAAAGAAACAGTTGGCTCAGCATGCCCCGTATGCAGATGTTCCAAGAAGAAATTTTCAGCCCAAAAATCGTTTGCCTACTCCTCACACAAGACTAGCACTTGAAGGACCTCCTGTTAAGGTTCCTATGAACGCAACATGTGAAGTTGAAGAGCCAGATGATGATGAAACTTGCGAGGAGTTTGTGGAGGAATTTGATGATGAAGCAGAGGAACTTGAGGGATCTCGAGTGAATTTCTTTACCACCGAGGGCATTGATGATTATGATGAAGTGGTAGCAGACATGAACAGTGAATATTTTGCTGTCATGACTCGAGAACAGACAAAGCAGAGGGAGAAGGTGACCCAGCCACCTAAGAAATCCAAGGAGCAGTCGGCAACTATCCCTGTAATTGCAAGAAGAGGATCTCCTATCCCTACTTCGTCTATATAGAAGGTGAGTCCTATCAATCCAATTACCAAAGTTGCTTCTTCTTTTTCTCCTAAAGTTGATAAGCCTAGAATTCCAAATGACAATGGCCCGTCCACTTCTGGATCCTTTGATATTGTTGATCACCTAAAAAAGACCAAGGTACAAATCTCAGAAGCTGAGTACTATCAAACCCATCCCAAAGCCTTTGCCAAAATGATCCACTTTGTTAATTCCAACTCTAAGACCACTTCTAAAGGCCTTCTACCTACTCCTCCTTCTGTGCCACAGCCCAGTCTGGTAGCTGCTGTCACCTCGCCTGGTGACAAAATTAAACCATTTTATGTAACACTTCTCATAGCTGGCCATAGGCTCAGTAATTGTGTCATAGATTTTGGAGCCTCAGATAATGTGATGCCTGCTAAAGTAGCTCATGCTTTAGGCTTGACCCTCACTCGTACTTATGGATCCTGCTACTCCATGGAGAGTAAGGAAGTGCCTTTGGTTGGAAGGATTAAAGATGCATAAGTGGCTTTTGCTGCTTTGCCTGAAAAGAAAGTCTTGGCTACCATCCTAGTAGCAGACATTCCTCCTTCTTATGGAATGTTGCTAAGTAGAAACTTCTGTAAAGATGTGGGTGGGGAGATTCAAATGGATTGGTCACATGCACTCATACCTGTCAATGGACACATGAAGAAGTTACTACCTGAGAAGCAGTCTGAGTATATTGTGCAGAAAACGGATGATCCTAAGGCACAAATACTCTATGAGGATATGGGGCATGGTAATTACATGATTCTGTCCCCTGATGAAATCCAACCCTCCAAAGTAGCACCTAAAGATCCCAATGGCGTTTGGATTTTAGAATTTGATGGAAGTTGTTCCTCAGCTGGTTCTGGAGCTGGTGTCCTACTAGTGTCACCTGAAGGATGCCTACATCCTTTTTCATTTAAGTTGCAGTTTGAAAACACTAATAATACAACAGAGTATGAGGCTCTCATTCTTGGACTGCAAGTGGCCAAAGAACGAGGTGTGAAGAACCTTCTGGCTCGTGGTGATGCAGAGTTGATTGTGAAGCAGGTCAGAAACCTCTTTCAGGTAAAAAATGGGAGGCTGAAGCATTACCGGAATCAGGTTTGGGATTCCATTGAATTCCTTGATGCTTTCTCTATTGAAGCAGTACCTAGGGAAAAGAACAGGAGGGCTGATTCGCTAGCTGTCTCAGGGTCACTGTTGATTCCTCATCCTGATTTCTCTCAGGACAAATTCACCATTGAAATGGTCCATTGGCCTAGTGTACCTGACAACACCAATAACTGGCAGGTTTTCAATAATGATCAGCATTTGCTTTCCTTCCTGGAACTCAAAGGTAATTTTGAACAACTGTATTTTGAGGGAAGTGACAACCTGCCTCGTGAAAGTGCGTCCTTTGGCCAAGCTGTCATCCAAGGAGAAGAAACAGATCAGGAAGGGTGCATTAAACTCAAAGGAAACAAGATTCCTAAAGGGCTGGTGAGTTTGGAGGAACTATTTGATAAGCATGACAGGTATGTGAAATCTAGAGCTTCTTCTAGGCCTCAGCAATCAGCTGAGTATGATAAGATTGATATTGGGAGTTCTACTGACCCCAAGCTCATGAACATTGGAAAATGTTGCACAGCAGATGAGAGGAGAAAAGAAATTGATCTTCTAAAAAGGTATAAAGATGTTCTCGCTTACTCTTATGAAGATTTGAAAGCTTTCAAACCAAAAGATATGCAGCACTCTATTCCCCTCAAGCCTGGAATTAAGCCTTTCAAGCAGAGACAGAGATAATACAACCCCAAAGTAGCTGACACCATCTTTCAGGAGATACAGAAGTTGTTGAAAGCTGAAATTATCTTTCCTATTCACCATTCAACATGGATTGCAAATATTGTGCCTGTCAGAAAAAAGAATGGTGAGATCCGCATCTGTGTTGATTTCAGGAACCTGAATCAGGCTTCTCTGAAAGATAATTATCCTTTGCCCATGATGGATCAAATATTGCAAGTAGTAACAGGCTTTGAAATGTTATCTATGCTTGATGGATTTTCTGGATACAATCAGGTAGAGGTTGATACTGTAGATCAACATAAAACAGCTTTCACTACTCCTTGGGGCACCTTTGCTTACAAGAGAATGCCTTTTGGGCTTATTAATGCTGGTGCCACTTTCCAGAGAGCTATGGATCTGGCTTTTGGAAGCTTAAAAGGGAAGTGTATTGTCATCTACCTTGATGACCTGACAGTGTTTTCCAAGACAAGAGCGGATCATTTTGATCACCTAGAGACAGTTCTGCTGAGATGCAGAGAGCATGGGATCTCTCTGAACCCTAAAAAATCTGTCTTTTGTGTTACAGAGGGAAAACTATTAGGGCACATTGTCTCCAAGGATGGTATTAAGATTGATCCTGAACGAGTTCAAGCCATCCAGCAAATTCCTCTCCCAACCAGTAAAAAGGGCGTGCACTCCTTCTTCGGTAAGATCAATTTTTTAAGAAGATTCATCCCTGATTTTGCTGAATTAACTTTGAATATTTCTCAGATGATGAAAGGGAAGCAAACATTTGGTTGGTATTCTGAAGGAAAGGAATCCTTTGAGGGTATCAAGAAAGCTATCGCTAAAACTCCAGTTTTTTCCTGTCCTGATTTCAGCAAAGATTTCATCATCTATTGCTATGCTACAGATAATACCCTGGCTACTGTCTTAACTCAAGAAGACTCTAATGAGCATGAGCTACCAATTGCATTCATGAGCTATATTCTGAAGGATCATGAGTTAAAATACACCATGATGGAGAAGCATGCTTTTGCAGTGGTCAAAGCTGTTAAGCAGTTTCGCTTTCTACATCCTCAACTCTCACTCCATGGTGTTGGTTCCAGATACCACTGTTAAGTCAATTCTCACACAACAAGAATTTGGATCCAAGAGAGGGAATTGGGTTGCTAAGGTCCAAGAGTATGACATTGACATCAAGCTAACCAACCTGGTTCGTGGAAAAGGTCTTTGTGAGCTCATTACTGAAGGAGCTAAACATGAGTTGCTGGAAAAGAAAGTTGACCTTCCTACTGTTCTGTTCCTGAGTTCAGTTGATGAATGGTATGCTGACATTGCCCATTTTCTCACCTATGGGGAATGTCCCTCTCATTTAACTGCCAAGGAAAAGAGGACTGTTAAATTGAGATCAGCGCAATATGTATTATGGGAAAATGCTTTGTTCAAGCGTGGCTTAGATGGGAGATTTTTGAAGTGTGTAGACAAGGAACAGCAGAGAAATTTGCTCTCAGCTTTTCATGATCATGCATGTGGAGGGCACTTTTCATCAACGGTTACTGCTCACAAGATACTCCGGGGAGGATACTACTGGCCTTCTTTTTTCAGAGATGCATCCAAGTGGGTGGATAAATGTGAGGCCTGCCAGACCTTTGTGGGAAGACCTAAATTGGCTTCTTTGCCTCTCAAGCCAGTTGTGATTGAGGAGCCATTTCAACAGTGGGGTTTGGACTTCATTGGTACACTCAATCCTGCTTCTAGTGCTAGTCACACTCATGTACTTACTGCCACTGACTACTTCACCAAATGGGTGGAAGTTATTCCGGTCAAGAGCACTACTTCTGAAGTGGTATGCAGCTTCATCAAAGAGAACATCTTGGTAAGGTATGGTGTGCCTAACAAGATTGTAACAGATAATGCCTCGAATTTATCTTCAGCTGAGATAATGGACTTCTGCTATGGGTATGGTATTTCTTTGGCTCACTCTTCAGATTACTACCCTCAAGGAAATGGGCAGGCAGAATCTACTAACAAAAATCTGGTGACTATCATAAGGAAGTTAGTCAATGAGTCTCAGCGAAACTGGCACAAGAAGCTCTATGATGCTCTTTGGGCAGATAGGATTACACCAAAGAGAGCTATTGGAATGTCTCCTTTTCAAGTGGTATATGGAGTTGAAGCTCAATTTCCAGTGACAGTGGAACTGCCGGCCTTGCATCTAATGAAGGCCATCGAGGATACTAGTTTCAGAGATGCCCTAGACAAGAGAATTATGTACCTGCACAAGACTGAATGAAGACAGATTGGTGGTTGCTGATAGGATATCTGTTCACCAGCAGAAGGTAAAGGTCCTGTTTGACAAGAAAGCTAGGTTCAGAGATTTCCAAGTTGGAGACACTCGTATTGCTATGGGATAAAAGGCATGAACCTCGTGGCAGCCATGGAAAGTTTCGATTCCCTGTGGCTCGGACCTTTCAAGATCAGGCACTTTGCTGGTGAGAACTCCTTTTATCTTGATTACATGGATGGTTCTTCTCTCCCACTTCCTTATAGTGGGCAGTATCTCAAGTTGTTCAAGTCCTAGGTGATTAGGGAGCCCCTTGTATATTCTGTACAGTGCTTTTGCTTCTATGTTTTGGTGTGTTTCCCTTCCTCCTTTTGTTTTGGTGTGTTGCCCTCTGTATTGGTCTGTTCTTGACTCCGTTGCCCAATGGATAAGGCACTGGTCTACTTCCACCGAGTTTGTCTAAGTTCTTGCCTTGTCTCATTCCTTGAATTTATGCCAAGTCATCCCCAGAAGGAGCCAGCTGTTGTCCACTCAAAATTCCCTGCCCTGATAATAGTAAAAATTTCAAAATTTTGAGTTTAAGTGTCTTTTCTGTCGAGCTGGTGGTGTGAAAAGGCCGTGAAATTGAGAAAATCTGTGTTTTGGGTCATTTTGTAAGTATTTCGGGCCTGTCGGAACTTTTTGTCCCAACTGTCCCAAGTCCAAATGGGTCTTCTGTTCTCCGACCAGCTGAAATCCCCGAAGTTGTCCCATTTTCGGGCCCGTCGGAAGTTTTTGTCCCAAGTGTCCCAAAACTCAAAGTGCACTTTGTTCCCCGATCGGCCGAATCACCCGAACCACGTACTTCAGAAGTTTTCGTCCCAACTGTCCCAGAGTCAATTGTGTGAGTTGTTCCATTTTCAGCCGAAACACCCGAACCGCGTACTTCGCTCTTGCATGTCCCAAATAGCCCAAGTCAAAAAGTGTGAGTCGTTCCATTTTCACCCGAACCACGGCCGAACCGCGTACTCCAGAACTTTTTGTCTCAAATTTCTCAAGTTCAAACGGGCCTTTTGTTCCACTTTCAGCCGATCCGCCCGAACCACGTACTTCGCGCTTTCCTGTCCCATCTGTCCCAAAGCCAAAAGTGCAAGTTGTTCCAATTATCGGCCGAAGCACCCGAATCGCGTCCTTCGCATATTTTCGTCCCGAATGTCCCAAAGTCAAATCGGGCAAGCTGTCCCATTTTCGGCCGAAACTCCCGAACCGCGTACTTCGCACATTTCTGTCCCAAATGTCCCAAAATACATTTGTGCGTCTTCTCCTTATTTCGTCCGAACCGGCCGAGCCGCGTGTTTCGCGCATTCGCGTCTCACATGTCCCTAGTGAACCAAAAGCCATTCATACTTGGTTTTTCCCGCTCTACCCGAATATGCTGTTTTTTTTCAAACTGGTATGAAGATCAAGTTTCAGGAACAGGAACAAATTTCGCCGCTCGAGTCTGCCATTGAAGAAGCCAATAATGATTATCATACTCACGTCGAGTTTGATAAAGAGATAGAGGAACGTCTTGGATTTTGGACGCAGCCTTCGGCCAGCACGTCAGACCTCGTGGCAGGGACATAGCTGAGGCGTTAGAGAGATTCTGACAGCGGTTTCTGAAGTCAGTGGGTCCCTCTCAGCGACTGGCCACCTGTCTTCTTCTCCTTGTTCTTTTCTCCTCTTCCCTTTCTTTTCCGTTTTCTTTGTAATAGGTTGAGGTATTGCGGTTGGCAGTCCTTAACGGTTCTCGATTAAAGAAACGGTTACGAAGGGTAACTGATTTGTAATCTATATAACAGCATTTCTACGCCACAGGTAAAGGAGGAAGAACTTGGCATATTTTCTGAAAGTGTAAATAGATCTTAAAGAAATCAATACAAAAGGGCTTTCTATTCATTGTCTATCTGATCTCTGCTATTTCTGTGCTTTCTATTTAATATTGTGAAGATCATTTTGTCTCTAATTTGTTAGTCTCTCTGATTGCATACTGTCTGGTTTTGCAAATACAGCGATCTTGTATAACCAAGAAGGAACTTTGTGTCCTTGATTAATGAATCTGAAGAAGGTTATTTACAGAACTTTGTGTCTTTAAATTTAATCCTATTCAGCCAATGCAAATGATCTTGTCTTAAATTCCTTGAAACTTCGCATACATAAAGAATTATTCTGCTATCTATAATTCTGAATGTTTGCTATTCTGCTCATCCTCTTATTCCATTTCCTCAGTCCTTTTGTAACTGATGATCCTTGTGGAAAACACTTTCGTAATATCCAAGTTCAACCATAAAATAATATTTTGTACATTTGTAAATACGTTCGTTTCTGAATAAGGGAACCTCTCCCATTAAAGAGGAGGGACTTCTTGTCCCCTGACTGTTGCTCTTCTAAAAAGTCCTATTTGAAAACCAACAGGATGGTACCATATAGTTATGTACGCTATGGACAAAGACCATGTGTTATGGTCATGTGGACTGTATGGTTTGGTCCCTGAGACTAGCTTCTTTTGTTTTGAATTTTGCATAGTTTTTTTTTTTATTTAAGGGACTTAAAAATGTTTTATTGGCTTATTGTTTGTGATGTGTAGTGAGATGTGCATACTCATGAGTTATTTTTGGGTCACCACATGACTACCCTAGAGCCACTGATCTTGGATGATGTTATATGGAATATTTTTTATAGATTGGACCTACAATATGTGGTTAGACCACGGGATTTCCCGCCAATATGCATATGATTACAATGTTGTGTGAGAGATTGTGCATTGATACTTATACATTTTATCTCTTAATAGAGAAGATGATAATGACCCTGGAGGATGTGTATCACATATTGTGTTTGCCTATAGTGGGAGAGAGAGTCCAAGTGCTACCAGTGGATGTGTAACATCAAACGATAGAGGCTAGGAGATGTTGGGTGGGTGGTCAAGGTAGGGTAAACTTTATTGTACACTTGGATGATATTGGTATATCTGTATTTTTGCATCTGTGGAAATTTATAGCATTATTATTGGAGACCTTTGTGACAGTGGATATTGGTGGGGTTGTTATATCCCACCATATGGTACAGATTTATCACCAGATAGAGGAACATGGTATGAGATATGTTTGGGGGAAATGTATGTGTGTTCACCTATACATGGATTTATATAGGTTTACGTAGGAGGGTCATAGGGGATAGGAGGAGTTACATTGTTACATATATGGTCCTATGAGCATATAATATTTTTTATACCACTTAGTGGGCCTCATATTGATTGGGCATCAACAAATATTTTTTCAGTGAGGTGTACAGGGAGTAGAGTTCTTGGTTATAACACAATGACCTACAAGTCATTTATAGATAGGATGGGTCCTTGGGAAGTTATATGGTGACCATATCAAGACTATGGAGGATGGGTCGAGGATGGGATAAAGCTATGCTTTATGCAGGAATTTATATGGTTAGAGGATAGATTCCCTGGGTAGGTGTATTTGTTTCAATGTGAGAGATTGACCCATCAATTTTGTATCACTCGGGAAGTTCCCCATTAGCCATACATTAGGTGATGATCACTACATGCAACTAGGATGGTAGGAGCTAGGCCAGGGCCCATATTGGTAAAGTTACTACCACGACTAGTAGACGAGGTGGATCCATCTATAGTCCCTAGTCAGGGAGATGATGTGGGTTATACTCTCGCATACACACAGTGGTGGTTAGTTATTATAGTTGATGGTACAAGTGGGCCACTAGGTGGGATAGTAGTAGGAAAAGGATTAGGTAGAGAGGGACATGCCTCCAATGACAATGTTGTGGCGGATGTAGTAGTGCAGTGTGTGTATTGGATAATAGTTTTTTGTTGTTTATATATTGATAATGTAAATATAGATAAGGTTGTGATGATGTGCTAATATTGGGTCTATATGATGACTTGCAGGTGATGTTTATTGGACGATGATTGTAGATGTTTTAATGTAAATTTTGACCCATAATGTTCCATCAGACATCATTGTGGGTGATGGAATATTAGAGCATGTGGATGACATTATATACAAGCATGCCCATTTATTTGATCTAGTGGTGACAAAAACAACCACCTGTGTGGTGCTAAAGGCTAAGAGAGATGAGGCAAGTGTTGAGCTAGTGAGCACAGGATATACCGTAGGAGGAGGTGACCTAGCACATTATATTTTTACATAGTATGTGAAGCTATAGACATAGCACACCATGCTCGCAATGGAGGCAACATTGTTACAGTATTAGTTATAGGATTATCGAGCTCGATTATAGATGTGGAGATCTAGTGGTTAAACCTCGAGTTTGAGATCTACCACAATTATATGTACTAGTAGTAGTGAGGAGGATTGAGGGAATTATCCCGAATCATATTAAAATATTATGTTTTATATATATGATCATTTGGATTTATACTTTGTTGTTAGGTGTTTAAATGACTTGTGTAATCGATTCTTGAGGATTGTCTTGATCTATATGATGATATTTTGTGAAGTAGTGTTGAATCATAATGATGATAATGTTTTATGTTTTATGTTTTGTATTAGATTTATGATGTTTAGAATAGACTATGAGTGAGTAATGTAGTAGATTTGATTTGTTTTATATTAGTAATTTTGTGTAGCTAAAAAAATGTGATTTCCTTAGAGATTATTGAATTTCTGATCCTATAGTAGGGAAAGTGATCTGTTGTAACCATTTATACGGGGAACAAGTAATCACGAAGCAATATTACCTAGAAACCTATGCGTAAAATGCAGAGAGAGTCATCTTCTCATGGTGATGATGAATTGTGAAAATTAATCGACATACAGAGGGCCACAAACTAAGAATTAATGTATAACATATCCAAAGGTAGGGTGTTGACTGATTATGTGCAGCTCAAGTGATGAAAAAGGAGATAAAAATGAAGAAGAGATACCTAATGATGGTGGAATATTAGTTTTAGCAACATTGTTAATTTTGGCATCTTTTAATATAAATCATTATTGTTTCGTAATCTATTTGATCTTAGCCATAGTAATAGGTTGTGAAATCATCTCTTGTTTTGGGATCGAAACTAGAGGAGTATTTTCTAGAACCAACTTATTAGTAGTACAATGATCATACAAGGTTACAGATTCCATAGAGAAATGTCGCGGTATATAGAATGTGATTAATCAAGATGTCGTGCACGAAACGTGATTATACCCTTGTCTTCAAGTAACTTGAGCTTATCATGAAGTGCATAAAATTTATTTTCCCGATGCCCATTAATCCTAAAGAATTTGAAAAAAGGTTTATCACAATTTCATTATAACTGATGAGGATAATAGTGCTCATTAAAAGGTAATCAAATCAAGTGCTACTCAATTATAATGTGCAAGTTATCATGTGGCCTAACATAATGAGAAAATTATAAGGGTACGCTTTTAGGAGGAGTGAACCATGGTGTGTGTCTAGGTGGAGGTTTAGTAAGGCAAGATGTTTCGCCATGATGAAGTAACTTGACCTCATATGTATGGTGTGAGGAAGAACGTGAAACAAGTTCGACAGTTTCAGCAGATGGAGTCTAATTGTGTAAAGTGAGAAGAAAAGGAGTGGTAGAGGTGTCATGTGGTGGTATAGTATAATCTAGATTAAGGATTTCATGTTCTAAGTTAATTATGTGGAGACAAATTGTGGTAAAATATTCACATGTGTCATATAATAATTTTTTTCTTAAGAATAAAAATCAAGCCATGAAATAAGATAGATTTCATTTCTAAATCAATAGGTTGATATATTAAATGATACATGTAATTTTTGAAACATAAGATATAATCACTAACGGATTTAGTATTTTCTTGATGTAATGATGTAAAACACTCATATGTAACATTAGATCCATTATTAAAAATAAAATAGCTAATAAATGTTCCTTCCATGTAAATTAAAGTATGCACATATCCACAAGGTAACCGATGCAACCAATCTAATGTAATAATAGAGAGACTACTAGGGAATACCTGTAGGAGAAACCTATCATTGGGATGTGAAGCCATAGCTATCCAATAAGCCTTAAGATGTGTGTAAGGATTACCCATCCCATCAAAAAGTGTAAAAGTGGGCATGGTAAAAGTTGTAGGTAAAGTGGAATTGAATGTCTTCTTAGGAATAGGATTACCATAAATGGAATTATGATCATGACTAGCATAATAGGCCTTGTTTTTAAGCATAAGTTTATGAACCTATTTTTTTAAGTCACCTCCAACAAGCATGAGAGAAATGACTTTCTTTGGAGGAATAGAATAGATTTAGACACTAAATCACGCACTTTGGGTATTATTTAATCCTAGTCTCATACTACTATTCATATGGTTTTTGAGTGAAGAAAGTATTAATTAACACCCGTCTCTTGGCCATTTTAATTTTTTTTCTATGATCACTGTTGACCTCTCGCACATGCATGCCCAGTGTGTTTTTATCATTTTGTGTCATTTTAGCCCTAACTGGGGCACCCAGGCCAGTACTGGGGCACCCACAGGTGCCCTAGTCCTATTCGGTGTGCCCTGATTCTTTTCCCATTTTATCTCCATCTTTTGGGAAATTTCTAGCCGTTTGAGAATTTAATATTTTTGGCAGTCAGCCTCTTCAAGGTTAATTACGAAATTAGAACAAGAGAACCATATAAATATAAATTTATCATACCATAATGAGAGACCAAGAACTAGGCACTACTATCATCATCTAAGGTTGCATCTGTCTAGAGTTCATTTGCATCCATCTAGCTCCATCACAAGGGACAAGGTTAGTTCATCTACATCACACATCATAAGAGGGAATTTCATTCTATTTCATCCACCATTCTATTACATTTTCTACACATAGTTATTACTTGCTAGTTTCACAAAGTGCGAATGGCACAAGAGCACCTAGGGCATGATTATACACACACATATAGAACTACATCAAGTTTGAGATGTAGCACAGTGCTCAGTTAGTAAGTCCATCATTGTGGAATTTGAGGACATTCTGACCCCTTCATATGTATTTTTCTTTTTTTAGGGGTTTGATGTTTGTTTTTGGGTTTTGCAGGTCTCATCTTCATTTCTAATTTCCAGCAGCATATTGTGCAGTCCAATGACACTAATGTGTCAGGAAGCAGACACAGGAAATCACTTAGCAACACTTTAGATGTGGTTTACAAAAAAATTTCATAGACCAGGGCACCCATATCTCAAACTAGGGCACCCCCAAGCACCATTATACCTATCCAGGTGCCCCAGTCCACTCATATTTCCCATATCTACACTTTTATTGACTTTGGCATAGTCATTTCCTCCTATTTCTCTAGCCATCTTTGCAACATAGCCCAACAAAATCCTCGAATCAGCTGAGTTCTTTATAAATCTCTTTGTACTCTAGGGTTTCACATATCTACTTTATTAATTATTTGGGTCATTTTCTTCATGCTTTTATCTATTATTTACTGATGTAGTTATTAGAGTAACTATCTAAAATTTATGTTTAAAGTTAATCATTTTGGTGAACCCAATCTTCGAATACACTTTATCCTTAGACTTCTTCTTCATATGCTTGTCACTTATAGTTGTTGTTTTGGGACTTTTCAATATTGTGAGCATCCCTCCTTCACCCATAGGATTTCCAAACCAATGGTCGATATCCCTACTCTTGTAGTTATTACTGAAAATCCTTTGGATAATTCAAACAATGTCCCTCTTCACGAAATAGAGGTATTTGATAGTGATGAATCATATGATGAAGACACCAATGTTGACCAAAATAATCTCAACACTATTACTTCCTTTCAACAAGCTTTGTACAATAATCCTACTCATCTTCCTCATGTCTTGCATGCTCTAATCACTACTAAGAAAAATCATGAAGATTCAACCTCTTTCTCATTTTTTGGCTATCATGGTCTCCACTCCACCTACTTATGTTTCTACTCCTATTATTACAACTACCACTCTCATCACTCACCCTCGCATGCCTAATATGCAGCTTGGCTCTTCCTTGAACACTCCTAATTTAACATCTCTATATCAGGATTTATAAACCCAAATTCATCAACTTCAAATAGCTACTTCATGTGCATCACCATCTTTAGAATCTACATCATTATTGCATACTCATTTCACAACTAATATATATGTTTATCCATTGCCACCTAATTTCATTTCTCCTAAGCTACTTGTTATCCAAATAACTCTCCTAGTTATTTGGATAACTTATATACACATTTTGGCTCTGAGCTATTTATAGCAAGGTTGGACATGCTCAAGCTCACTTGGAAAAAATCCTTAGTTGTAGTTTCCCCTTGGTGCCCCATCTTTTCCTCAAGCACCCTTGCGTGCTTCATGTTCTCTCCTTCCACTTTCCTTTCCTCTTTATTCTACTCCTCTCTCACACCCACCTTATGCGCATTCATTTTCTTCCTAAGCATGTTCTTCACCCTACATGTGCGTATCACACTTACTTTAATTAGCTAAGTCCATACCCCTCTCACATGCCACGCCCATTTCTTTGTAATGTTTGTGTCTTGACCATGCATTCTATACTCACAAGTTTTCCTCACTTCCCCATGCACGTCGTGCACTCATTCCTCTGCACCTTCCTCTGATTTCTTCCTTGCGCCCTACTTTGTGCCCTTCTATGTCAGGTCATCTTCTTTCATGCTTGAGTGTGCCACGTGCAACCAATCAAAGCACACCAAAAGGGTGTAGAATCCTTGCAACAAATCAATAACTGACACATGGTAGAAACGACAAATGTTTGCACAGTTCACCATCATTTCATCCAATCTACATGTGCCACATGTTTTACATGTGTTGATGACTCTGACATCTTCTAACAGTCATATATTTTACTACAGAGCTCATATTGGTGCACGCCTGGACTTTTCAGAGAGTTTCTGACAATAGCTATAGTGTTAGAAATTCAAATTCAAATTCCAATTATTGATGGATCAAGTAGGTGAGAAATGGGAAAACATCTTTCTAAGCATTAATGAGCAAATCTGATTGTTCCAACCACCCGACTTGATATGATATGTCCTCCTTCCTCATCCAACATGTAAAACAAACCTGGGGAAGAGCATTTGATATATTCTCAGGTGCATTTGTAGGCATTGAATGCTTCTTGTTGGTGTTTGTATTTCAAATTTGATTTTACCCTCCTCCTCTTCTTCTTCTATAGATTCATCTATAAATGTAAGATTTGGGTTCATTATAAACATTGGATACTCTGAATACTTACGCATTTCTACTAAGGACTTCATATTTTTTGTATTTTGAGTTACATACCTCTATATTTGGCTCTTGTATGTGGATATCAGCCTCCTTCACCATTGTAACAACTCTGTGCATTTCTGGAAGTAATAGAAGAATCGTTTTGTGACTATTATTTGTCCTAACGTGTTTGTATTCCTTTTCTTGCCTTTTATTTTACATTGTATGTTGGTTGTTCCATTTCATGTCCCTTGTAATTTCTTTTTTAGTTGTGTTTCATGATAACTATCTTATAAATATGTTTTTAGCTATGTTACTCATTCCTAGCCTCCTTTCACGCATTTCCTTTGATTCCCACTCAGAACAAATAGTGTTCATCCCTCTTTTCTAGTGTTATCACCTTGTAGTGTAGTTTCCTTTCATGTTATGTTTCTATCCCTAGTCCCTTGGCATTTATTACCTTAGTTTTCCTTTTCAGCACTAGGAGTAGTAGTAGTAGTAGAAATAGATAGAGGAACTAACCTTCTCCGGAGATATGTCCCAAGCGCGCAAGGTCCCACAACTTGGGGATGTTTCTATTGTTGTCTCAAACACCTTGATCCTTCTAGATCCGAGATATGGTTGCATGTTTGAATGACCAACCATTCCTGGCACGCCTAGTGGGAAAAGAAATGAATGATTAAATTTCATATCTCTAAGTTCTGTTGTGTGGACTTAGTACTTCAGCCTTTGGAGGCTCATTTAAACACATATAGTGACTCCCAAAATTTTCAAATCTCTGTTATAGCATTCCCAAGTGTCTTTCATGAGAAGAGTGCATATAAGAAGAAGTGCAATAGCTAAATATTATTTTGAGTACCTAAAGCTATCCTCGAGAAGAGTTCATTCTAGAAAGCCCACACGCGCATCTCCATCTCTAGCGTGTCACACCCATTCAACTCCTCAAAATAGATAACATATGTGCCCTGCAATGGTGCATCAACCACCTCCTCCACCTAGGAACTTTACAAACATTACTGGAGGAATTCCCTTGGTTCTATCTGTGCAACATGATATGCCAAAATGCACACTCAAGAGTATTCCATAATTTATTGGTGAGAATCAAGTCACCCCTAAGGAACATATCTAGGATATAGCAAATGTGTGTTCACTCTATATGATCACACATGATGATGTAGCAGTCAGAATACTTATATCCTCTTTCAAAGGTAAATTGCTTCAATGGTACCGAGGCTTAAGACTTGGATCCATCACCACCTGGGATGAGTTGGGAACAACTCTTTACAACTACATTGAAGATAAGTCAAAACACCTATCTCTGGTGGAGAAATTGACAACAACAAGGAGGGCACCCAACAAGTAGATGACTGATTTCAACATCATATTTCAGAAGACTTGGGACAGAATCCCTCTTGTGGTAAGACCTACATCCTAGCATGTTTTCCTATATTATTTGAAGGTGCTTAATAATGATATCTCAGTCATGACCCAATCCATGGGAGGTAGGACATTACCAGGTGCTTAGAGCATTGCAAAAAGGGAAAAATATTATTATTCAGGTGGGAAAGAAAGCTATTAGACCTCCTATTCCCTTGTTCCCAGAAATTTCACAAGCACCCCAACCTTATGTGGCCCATATTCTTGTTCCTGAGAAAAGCATGTAACCAGTTGCCTTAACATCCTACTCTCTAGTGCAGAAGAAGTAATATGAAGAGTTGAAGGTCCTGATTAGAAACTTGTCAAATAAGGTCATATCATTAGAAAAACAACAGGCACAAGCCTATAGAGGTAGTTCTAATTAGGCACATGGCTAAAGCAATCATCCTTTGTGGAATCAGTATGGAAATCAAAGATACGTGCCCAACCAGCAAAATGATAGATAGCATCCCAATGCACATCTACCCTTGCAAGTTGTTCCTCCCGTGCCTTCTCTTCCAACACCCAGTGTGAGTCAGGCACTTGTTCTAGTTCAGAACAATTTGGTACAAGAGTCAGAATGGTGCTTCCCCTGCAATATGCATCATAGTCAATATCATTGTGCCAATATTGTGTGTGCCTAAGCTTTCATGATCCATAATTCTTTAGCCTGCAAGCCTTCAAAAATGTCTCTAAAGAAGATAACTAGGAAAGACCAGAAGCTCCTCTAGAGACAAATTTGATGTTCTTTGGTGCTAAGGACTTATGTGCAATCAACCAAGCTGGAGAAGATACAAACAGACCTTGTGCCCAACTTACAGACAACACAAGTTATAAGAAGAGAATGTTATAATCAGGCACGTAGGTCACAATCCCAGTGACACAAGCACACCCTCAAAAGTAGAAATAAATAGCCAAATCATCCAGTAGTAGGATTGCTCAAGTCCCAACACAAGAGGTCCCACGCAAGGCTCCTGAAATAGCATGTGTACCTCCTTTGGTGGGTCAAGTTTCCACTTTCGTGCCTGAACAGTCAAAAAAGGATGTTGTTCCCCAAATGCACAAGTCAGTCAATTTCCCATTCAGCATTTTGGACCAGATGAAGAGAAAAAACATAAATGTCACAATGTGGGATGCCCTGACCATTCCTTCTCAAAAATACCTATTGCATGAAGCTCTGGCATAACTCTCGCGTGTTGATCCAGTTGTGCAGAAGCCATGCACTTTTATCAATATCTTCCAAGAAGGATAAGATAAGTAAGTAATCAAAGCAAACACCTAGTATAGATAAACACCCTTTTATATTTCCTTGATCATAGGAAAACACTTAGTGCATAATTACATGATTTACTCAGGTGTTAGTACTTCTATTATGCCTAAGAAAATTACTAATGTCTTAGTTCTAAAATATATCCTTTTGTCTAAAGGAGTCCTACAACTTGATGGCTCAACTATCACCACCTTAGGATTCATCAAGGATCTTGAGTTAGCCCTTCATGCATGTCCAAGCCTAACAATAACTCAAGATGTATCAATCATTGACCTACCTCCTTTGTTTTCCCTATGTTTTTCAAGAGATGTTACTACTAAAGTGGGTGGTTACTTGTCTTCTGATTGGTCTCATATGTTACTCAAGACAAGGTCTGGTGCCCGATTTACCATACAAGCTAAGCCTATATTTTCTTATCATGTAGAGTCATATGTCCTATCCCCTCTCCAAGTCAACTATTTAATCCAAGAAAAACAAGCTTCAGTTCTTGAAAAGTAGTCTCTTCTACCCTCTGTTCCTAACCTAGCGCTTGATGAATGAGTGGAAAGGAACCATAAATTTGATCCATATGTTGAAGAATTGGAAGCTTATGAAATGAGGATTGGTACTTACTACATTCTTAAAATAAAAGCTATGTTGTTGAGCGCTCTTAAGAAAGACAAAGTTGAACTGGGTCTATGGAAGTTGTACTTTGATGGATCTAGAAGTAGAAATGGCATGGGGGTAGGAGTGGTTCTCATTTCCCCTAAAGATGAGAAATTCTTCTTTATGCATAGGATGTAGTTTATATGCTCCAACAATGTGGTAGAGTATGAAGCGCTGGTGCATGGCTTACTCATTGCTGAGAAGAAGAAAAGTAAGATGATGCAGATATTCAGGGACACAGAATTGGTCATCCACCAGGTTACCGAAAAATTCCAAACAAATAATAAGCTTCTCAAAGCTTATAAGCATATATTTTGGGACCTCCTTAAGAGCTTTGATGCTCTAAATCTGTAGGTGGTGTTGCACAAAATGAACAAGGAAGCTGATCAAATGGTCACGCTCAGTTCAAAATTCTCTCCTGTAGAGGAATTTTTCAAAGGAAACACTCAACAAATTAAGATGGTGATCATACCATCCATTCCCAACAACAACACCAGCTAGAAATCATTTGACAGTGATGCACAGATCATCCAATTTATCTAGAATGAAGCTGATTTTTCATCAAGCATTCAAGTTGACTTACATAACAGCTATGGTGACCAAGTGATACAGCTAAAGACAAACAAGTTGCCTAAAGTGTTAGTCACCTTAGAGCGAATGTTCAGCCCTGATGATGAGTTCAAGGTGAATAAAAATACATGTGTGTTAGGTAAGATGACTGCTTCTCAATCACTATTGAGTGCAGAAAATAGTCATTGCTCAGTAAATCTTGCATGCATGATGAAAGACAGACCTTCATCTCTCTTTTTCAAAAATACAGTGATTTCTTCTCATGGGAGTATGAAGACCTCAAAGGCTTTAATCCAAGAGTTTATCAACACTCCATTTACCTAGATTTTGGTATCAAACGTGTCAGACAGAAGCAGTGACCAATCAATCCAAGGATAGAGCCCCTTATGAGAAAGAAATTATCCAAACTCATTGAGGCAAAAATTACTTTTCCCATGAAATACTCTACCTGGGTTGCAAACCTAGTTCTAGTACACAAGAAGAATGGTGAAATCAGACTCTATGTTGATTTTAGGGATTTGAAAAAGGTGTCTCTGAAGGATCATTATCCTTTGCATTATATGGAGTAGATTCTGTAGACTGTGGCTAGTGTACAGAGATTCTCCATACTAGATGGGTATTCAGGTTTCAATCAGATCCTGGTCAAGGAAGAGGATCAATTCAAAACAGCGTTTACAACTAAGTGGGGAACATATGAATATCAGAAGATTCCTTTTGGTCTGTCAAACATGAGTGCCACATTTCAGCATGCCATGGATATTACCTTCAAAGGTTACATCAATGATTTCATCTTGGTTTACCTTAATGACATAACATTCTTCTCAAAGCAGAGTACTAATCATATGGCACACCTGGAACAAGTCTTTGAAATATGTAGAGAGTTTTGGGTTTCTTAACCCCAAGAAGTGTAATTTTGCAATGGCATAGGGAAAGCTTTTGGGCCATGTGGTTTTACAGGATGGTATCACAATTGATCCTGAACGCGTTTCAGCCATCCTAGTTTTTTCCCTTCCAATGCACAAAATGGCCTTGCAGTCCTCCCTTGGTAAGATCAACTTTGTTAGGTTTTTTATCCCAAACTTTAAAGGACTGGTTCGGCCCATCACCTTGATGCTCAAGAAGGACGCAGCCTTCATGTGGACAGTAGAAGGAAGAGAAATCTTCAACAAAATCAAGCAAGAAATTACTTGTGTGCCAACACTCATCAACCTAGACTATTCCAAGGATTTCATACTTTATGCTTATGGAACTGATGAAAGTGTTGTTGATGTCCTAACACAAGAAAATGTACAAGGGTTGTAACAAATAGTGGCTTTCTCAGCCAGATGCTAAAGTTTTATGAACTAAAGTATAGTCACACGGAGAAACAAGTCTTCTCCATCATGTGTTGTCTCAAGAAATTCAAGAGTATGCTTGCCACCAATCATATCAAGGTGTTAGTCTCCCACTCTTATGTCAAAGACTTCATCATGGGAGCAGAAATTAGTGAAAAGAGAGCATGATGGGTGACCAAAATCATGGAGTATGATGTGACTATCAAAGCCATAAAACTGGTAAGAGGTAGCGCACTCTGCAGACAGATTGTTGAGGATGTACACAATGAACTCGAGGCTTCATTATTTCTGGATGAGGACCTCCCACATGTATAACTTGAATAGATTATAGATCCTAGCATGCATGGCTGGATGAAGGGCATGATCACATTCCTTTCTGAGGGTGCATACCCTCCTAGTTTAAACAAAGAAAAGAGAAGACATCTAAGGTTACAATAAATCCCTTATGTGTTTATTGATGGACTTCTCTTCAAGAATAATCTTGATGGTGTGTTGTTAAGATACATTAGTGGAACAAAAACTAAAAAAGTGTTAGCAGAACTCCATGATGGATTCTCTGGTGGACACTTCTCTGCCAAAACTATAGTAATGAAAATCATAATGGCAGGTATCTTTTGGCCAACTCTATTTTCAGATGTGCACATGTGGGTCACAAAATGCAGAGAGTGTGCTTTCTTTGCAAGAAAGAAAAAATTGGCAGCGCTTCCCCTCTAACTAATCCAAATAGATCAGAATTTTTTTTAATGGGGTCTTGACTTCATAGGTATGATCAACCCACCTTTAAGCGTTGGACACAAGTGGGTGTTAACAGCTATAGATTACTTCACCAGATGGATAGAAGTTTTCGTACTCAAGGAATCAATTGAGTCATTCATCCTTGACTTTCTTGAAGGTATAGTCACAAGGTTTGGCGTTCCTCAAACCATTATCTCTGATAATGCAAAATCCTTCCTTGGAACTAAAATCACTGATTGGGCACTAAATCTGAACATCTAACTGAAGACTTCTTCCAACTATTACCCTTAGGGAAATATTTTGGTAGAGTCAACAAACAAGAATCTCATCAGAATTATGAAGCACACAATGAACATCATCCAAAGACAATGGCATACAAAGGTCTCGTGCATGCTCTGGGAAGATAGAATCACAATCAAAAAGGAAATAGGAGCTTTTCCTTATAAGCATGTCTACAGTAAGGAGGTTACCCTTTCTTTAACACTAGAGATGAATTCATTAGTGCTTCCCAGCAATTGGAATTGGAAGGCGCGGACTAGAGAGAAATCAGAATGGCAGAGCTGGTTGATCTTGAAGAACTAAGGAACTCGACCATGATCAAGCTAGAATAGCATCAACAAGAAACAAAGAAATGGTTTGACAGAAAGGCTAGGCCTCAAGCTTTCAAGGTTAGGGACTTGGTTTTCAAATGGGATGTTGACAGAGCTAAAGAAGGGCACCATTCAAAGTTTGATGCACTATGGAGTGGCCCATACATCATCAGTTTCTACAAGGAGGCTAACTCTTCTAAGTTAACTCATCTTGATGGAGGCGTGCTACAAATCCCAGTAAATGGGATCTATCTCAAACCCTTCCATTTAGTTTGCCACATCATTTTGTATATATTAGAGTAGTTTCAATTTATCCAAGTGCATTGTGTGCACATTGTTTGTTTATATATAGTTCTTTCTTCTCGTGTGCTTCTTGTGCACGCTCTTTTGTTTCTTCCAAAATGCAGATCATCTCTCAGTAGTTGTAAGATTCAAAATAGAGTCAATAAATGATCTTTCAAGTGAATACAGGGGCAGCTTCACGGTAACATAAGTAGACTCCATGCCCAATGGATACTTCAGGCTACTAATCTTCTTCATCTAGTAGGTAGATGGCCCTAAAAGTTTCCAAAATTGTTATCCAAATAACTCTCAAAGTTATTTGGATAACTTGTATACACATTCTAGCTATGAGATTTTTATTACAAGGTTATGCGCACTCAAGCTCACTTGGCACAGATCCTTGGTTGTAATTTCCCCTTGGTGCCCCATCTTTTCCTCAAGCACCCTTGCATACTTTTGTTCTCTCCTTCTACTTTCCCTTCCTCTTTATTCCACTCCTCTCTTGTGCCCACCTACTGCACATTCACTTTCTTCCATAGCATCTTCTTCAACCCACACATACCTCTCACACTTGCTTTAATCAGCTAAGCCCCTAGCCCTCTCGTGTGCTACACCCATTTCTTTTTAATGGTTTGGCCTTGACCATGCATTCTCTTCTCACCAGTTTGCTTCATTTCCCCACGTGTTTCGCACGTGTGTTATTTTACGCCTTCCTCTGATTTATTCCTCGTGACCTCCTTTGCACCCTTCTGTGTTAGGTCATCTTTTATGATGCTTGAGTGTGCCATGCGTAACCAATCAAAGTGTGCCAATAGGGTGTCGAATCCTTGTAAAAAATCAGTAACTGACACATGGAAAAAATGACAAATGTTTGCATAGTTGGCCATCATTTCATCCAATCCACGCATGTCACATGTTTTGCATGCATCGACGACTCTGAAATATTATGGCAGTCATATCTTTTTCTACATAGCTTAGATCGGCATGCACTTGTACTTGTCAAAGAGCTACTAACATCAGATACAATGCTAGAAATTTAAATTCAAATTTTTGATGGATTAGGTAGGTGAGAAATGGGAAAACATATTTCTAAGCATTGATGAGTAGATATGATTGCTCCAACCACCTAACTTGATATGATCCATCTTCCTTCCTCATTCAACACGCAAAACAAACTTGGGGAAGTGCATTCAATAGATTCTCAGGTGGATTTTCACACATTGAATGCTTCTTGTTGGTGGTTACATTTCAAATTTGAGTTTTCCCTTCTCTTCTCCTTTTACAGATTCATCTATAAATGTAAGAGGTGGGTTCATTATTAACATTGGATACTTTGAATACTTACGTGTTTCTGCTAAGGACTTCATATTTTCTATATTTTGATTTACAGACCTCTAGATTTGGCTCTTGGATGTGGATATCATCCTCCTTCACCATTATAACAGATCTGTGCATTTCTGGAAGTAATGGAAGCATTGGTTTTTGACTATTCTCTATCCTAACTTGTTTTCATTCCTTTTCTTTCCTTTTCTTTTGTGTTGTGTGCTGGTTGTGCCATTTTACATCCCTTACAATTCCTCATTTAGTTGTGTTCCATGAGAATGATCTAGTAAATACGTGTTTAGTTGTGCTACTCGTGTCTTTCCTCCTTTCACGCCTTTCCTCTCATTCCCGCTCAAAACAGATAGTGTTCATCCCTCTTTTCTAGTGCTATCACCTTGTAGTGTAGTTTCCTTTCATGTTATCTTCCTATATCTGGTGGGTAAGTGCAGGAAGTTGATGGACAAATATAGGGTCATCCGTGGACGTCATATTGCAAAAAACAATGAAATCTCAACTTGTAGGGATTATTAGCTATACATGCACTCTAAATTAGAAAAATTTATATAAATATGAATCGTAGAATTTGGAATCTAGTTTCTAAAATACTAATTTTTGTAAAAAACGGACAAGTTTAGCTATATTAAACACTTAAAATTATATGACTTTTTTTTTTCGAAAAAACTTATAAGATTGTAGTCCGTTTGCCTGCATTTTGGATGACCAAATCTTGTTTTTTTTTTTTTCCTTTGGTGAAACGTTAGATGTAGTTGTCTATCTTGGGATGGATTTTATTTTGTATTTTTTTTAGCAATATTTTTTTTTATGATTTTTTCCGTGAAAGTGGTCTGAAAATATTTAGAAAATGGAGCGCTTTCCGTTTGCCCGCCATAACTATATCAAAAAATATCGAAATCAATTTTTTATTTTTTTAAGGTGTATAGAATTTGTCCACGCTTGGGATGGTATAATTTTTATCATATTTTGATAAGCGAAACAAAAGTTACAGTCTTAAACGTAGACATGAACATTCACAGGAAAAAATGTCTTAAGGACCTATTGTTAGTAATAAATTATAAAATGATATTTATCTTATTCTATTCACTTTAAAAACAATATTTTTATAAAGCTAAGAGTCTACCCTACGTGATGGCACCATTTTTGTGAAATTTTTTCAGTTTTTTAGCATGGTTCAAGTCTTTGGAAGAGCAGATTTGAGGTTTTTTGACCTTTTGCACTTCATAATGACCTTCTATAGCTTTGCTTGGGGAAAAACAAAGATTTTCCAAGGCTTAGGTTCGGCAAATAGATCCACGATCGCGGTTTTTGTAAAACTACCGTGAATTCACTTTATAAAGCGTGCTCGCAGTTTATAAAGCGTGCTCATGGTTTATAAATCATATTTACACACATCCCAATGTCTTAATTACCATGTCATTTTTACTCTCTGACCTTACCGTACGAATTACTGTGAAATTCTGTCTTTTTCCAGGCACGTTTTTTTATCACCAAAAGCAAAACATCATGGGAGACAAAAAATGAAGTCAAAAAAGGAAGTCATTAAGTAAAAAAACACCAGACGAATTAGAGGCCAACAAAATTAAAAATGCTGAGCGAATGCGGAAACTTCGTGAATCTAGAAGAGGTTCATCTTCAATCCCAACTATTGTAAGCAATGAAGAACTAGCTAATATTTTTACTGTCAATGTTGAAGTTGAATTAAATACTCGTGATGAAGAAGTTTTTACTATCAATGTTGAAGAAGAATTAAATACTCATGATGTAGCAAATGTTGAAATTGAAGGAGACAATGAAAATGTGAATAAGGAAATTCATGTTGAAACTATAGACAAGCAAAATTTGACAAAAACACTTCCTAGGATTTTACATAAGAAACCTAATTTTTTGATTGAAATTGATGAAAACATTTTGAAACCAATGTCTGACAAACTTTCTGAACGACAAATCAGAAGAAAAGCCACTGAAATTTGGGATAATCATTTTGAAATTTTAAATGATTCCCAAAGATGTCAGTTGTTGGTTAGTTTGATGAAATTGATTAAAATGAGACCTGCATTAAACACCTTAGGATTGATAACATCTAAAATACGTGGTCAAACCTCTACAATTGTTGAAAACCTTCATGATGCATATCACACTGTTGGTATCAAGAGACGCACTAGGGATAGTAATATTGTGCGTCGTGTACTTGCTACTAGTGTTGTAAGTGAATCAATAAAAAAACAACGTTTGATTATGCAAACAAGTCGAATGTTGCAAGTTAATCGAAAAACTCTAATGAAAGCAATTGAAAGACGTAATATCCTTCAATCACTCAATAATGTCGATTTTTGGGCATTTTCTGCTAGAGCACCACGTAAGGACAAAAATAATTCTGATGCTATAAGAGAAGTTGTTATTAAATTTTGGCATGATAACACTAGAGTTTCACCTAATATAAGAGATGTTATAAAACGGAGAGTTGGTTCTACTAATCGTGAACCACATCCAAAGCATTTCTTAGATATGACTCAAACTCAATTTTTTCGTAAGTTTGAACAAGAGAATCTAGAAATTAAAATTAGTCAACGTTTTTTTGAAATGTTGAAACCATTCTATGTGAAAATCAACCATGCTCGCACCACTTGTTGTTGTAGGCAACATGTTGAATTTGCGATGCATTATGCTAAATTTTTATGTATTCGTTCTATTTTTCATTCTGAAACTATGTTATATGAATGTGGTGTTCAAGTTCCACCAATATCTTCTAGGGATTTCATTCCTACTATATTTTGTGAAAAAGAAGTTGGACAATTTTTTTATAGTCAGGATTGTTTAGATAGAAGTTGTAGTACATGTGGCGGATTACCTAAATTGGAAAGTTGCATCCATGAGCAAATTGAAGGTACAATAGGACATAATTTAGTTGAATTTGATAAATATAAATCAGTTGCATACCAGTTGAAAGATGGAAAAGAGTCGAAACGGTGTGAGCTAGTTACAGAAAAAATGCCCATTTTTCAATTTATGAGAAAATTTAAGGATGAAATTGTTTATGAGTATGCGAGGCATACACATAAAGCTCGATGGTTGGATGAACAATTCAAGCTATGCAAAGACACATTTCCTATTGGTACTATTGTTTCAGTGGTCGATTTTGCAGAGAATTACACATTGCAACCACAAATGGAGGTTTAATCACAATATTACAACTCAGTACAAGTTGCCATTTTTGTGCATATAGCATTTCTACATTCTCCTGACAGTACAGAGAATGATCAAAAAATTTTAAGAGAGTACCACTTTTATATCAGTGATGATCGTACTCATTCTATTGAATTTGTGCAAGGGTGTTTCCAGTTATTTTATGGAAACTTGTCTGATAGGGACATCCACTTCAAACAACATTATATGTGGTCAGATAATTACACGTCTCAGTTTAAGAATGCACGAATGTTTTATTGGATGAGCAGAATGCATGTCAAGATAGGTGTGCAACATATTTGGAGTTTCACTAAGGTTGGACATCGAAAAGGAGAGCATGACGGTGCAGGGGCATGTGTGAAAAGAGCTCTTGCAAGAGAAGAGTTGAAGTACAAAGATGGTGCTAAATTAAAAGATGCAAAGAGCATAGTGGAATGGGTGTACTGACAACATGGCCCGAGGTTCTCAAGAAAATTCCACAGTTTGCAGATATTTTTGGTTGATAGTTAGAGGAAAAACATATTGCTAACTACGAGGATTGTATGACACTCACTAGGTCCAGTGATATGCACTCATTTTGTAGCTCAGACGCTACTTCGTGGGCCGTATGGACAAGAAAGTTGACATGTTTTTGTGCATCTTGTATCGAATTTGTCACTGCTGAGTGTGATTCACAAGAATGGGTGGAAGGATGGATTTGTAGGCCTCTAACTCTGCTTCCTAGTTATCAACCTCCACAAGCATTACAACTTGTTTCTACAAATGAAGTTACAACATCCAAGGACTTTGACGAAATTTCGATTTTGGTGCGATAAGGTATTTATCCAGTTATTTATTTAATTTTTGTATTGAGTTATGTCCATTGAAATTTTAATATGTAATTTAAATTTGAGTTTTTCAACCTTGGTTATTTTTTTTAGGACATGTGTTTGCAGTAATTGCGACAGAAGACAATGAAGAAGGAACAGACTATTTCTTATGTCGTTGCATCGAGGAAAGAAAGAAGTTGACTTCTCCTATTATAGATGGCGAAGAGATTGAGTATCCTACAGGGTCAGTGGTAGTTACTGGAACTTGGCTTCGACGGTATCCATTAAAAACCTCCTCTGTTTGGGTATTTGAAGACTTTGAGACACACAAGAAAATACTCCTATATTCACATCTAGTTCTAGCGACAAATATTCAGTTGTATAGATATCGAGGAAGACCTAATAACAAGATTCTTTGGAAGGTTCGAGAGTCAGATCATGAAGCAATCTTGTCTACTATTCAGAGTAGATCTGATCCTGATGGTTCATTGGAATGAATTTACAATGCTAATGTCTGGTATATATTTAATTTCAAGTTTCAATTTATATAGTGTATATATATATATATATATATATATATATATATATATATAAATATAATTTTTTTAGTTTAAAGATCTAGATTCAAGTTTGAATATATTTTATTTTAAATTTGTGTATTTTGTGTGTCATGTATATAGATCTAGTATATGGTTTTGATTTGAAACTTAAATTTCTTTGACTAACAATTTTATGTTTAGGTTAGTGGTGCCAGAAAAGCTTCCACCTTCACGTGGTTGGTATCGTTAGTAGAGAATTTTAAATTCCCGAAGCTAAGAGAAGCTTGAACATTGTTTGAAAAATTTGTAAATTTTGAAAAAGTCAAGTTTATAAATTTTGAAAATATTGAAAATTTTAAAAATGTTGTAAATTTTGAAAAAGTTGTAAATTTTGAAAACGAATCCTCTAGGTGCCATGGAGTCCGAGTAGTCACCCGTCAAATTTGAATGATATTTTGGTCTCAGGGCTCTTAAGGGACTACGCCCGAACGAAGTAGCCCGAAAGCAACGACCCTTACACGCACTGAAACACCGCCTCCTCTAGCGTTCACCTGACCACTCAGACGTGCCGGCGCAGGCGGTTCGGTGCCACGGCCCACCGTTTGCAAAATACAGTGTTTGACAACCTTACACTGGCTCCAACTGCACTATTTCGTGTGTTTTCAAACATTAGGACAGCGAGATCACCGAAATGAGAAGGAAAAAAATGAGAGAGGCTATTGTAGAGGGTCCGTATGCCGAGGTGCTGGATCAGACGAGGCCTCTCTAGGTGCCACGGAGTTCGAGTAGTCACCCGTCGAATTTGAACGATATTTTGGTCTCAAGGCTCTTAAGGGACTACGCCCGAACGAAGTAGCTCGGAAGCAACGACCCTTTCGCGCACCAAAACACCGCCTCCTCTAGCGTTCACCTGGCCACCCGGATGTGCCGGCGCAGGTGGTTCGGTGCCACGGCCCACCGTTTGCAAAATACAGCGTTTCCTTATTTATTTAAATTAAATTATAATGACTTGGTTGTTATGTTATCTCTTGTTGTCATCTTGTCCTTGGTAGGATGATATACATTCCAGGGCTCATGAATCTTATTTTCTTCCCATCCTCAATGAGGTCTTCAATAAAGTTTCTCTTTTTTAAACATTTATCTGGTTTTTTTCCCTTGACACGATGAAAATCACAGTAGTCATGTGATCTCTATACCATCATGGTTTGGGTGCATCTTGTGCATAAGGAACTTTGGTTGGATATTGAACCATTTTCACTGCCTCTAATTGTCTCAAAATCATGGATACTTTGTCTTTGACTTGAAAAAAGTGTAATTTGGTTTGGACTACCTCCTCACACCCCCATTAAGTTTATGAGTTTTTTTATATATACCACTAAGTTATGGAGGGATAAAATACTTATATTTCTCCAAACATATGTTGGGATATAGAAAAATATATAATAGGAAATTATCTCTTGATTCATCCCTCAACTTGACAAAATGAGCTTTAAACTTTTGTACTTTAAAATTCATAAACTTGTGTACTTTGAAATTCAGCTCTATGAGTGTGATCTAGGATGTGGTTAGTTGTATTCAGATGTGTATATGATGTGCTGGAAAAGTAAAGTGAAGTATTGTTTACAAGATTCCTAGATGCCCCTAATAGGTTAGTGTGGGTTTATATTTGTAGGAGACCTTTGTGAGTTTTCTCTCTCAACTAACCTAAATGTATAATCTAATTCAACTAATCCAAATGAAACTTTTGAAAAATTGGCCATTAAAATGCAATGGCATTGGTTAATATGATGTAGATAGACCTTCATATCCATACATTTCTAGGACCTATTAATGTGTCTAGAGTATGACAAAAATTAGGTATGAGTATTTTAGAGGTCTAGATTGATGTTCAATAACATGTGCAGTGATTTTAGAGGGTTGAGCTAGAGATTGGTTTTTATCTATTGGATATACGGTGCGAGATAGATCAAGAAGGCGCCTATGGTTGTTAAAACATTGCATAAATGAAGTGTATATCAAAATAAGTACAAAATTCTATATTTCCAAGTTCCCAAACCAAATTTTGGGTACTAAACATTTATATCTTAATGAATTCAACACTACATGACACTTTTACTATTGCATGCACCAATTAAATTACAACCCTTTTGATCAGAATATTTTAGTGAATTGTTATATATTAAAGATATCCTAAAAATTGACACAAATACACATTATATCCAGCATGGTGTTCTATATGGCATGGCATGGTGTTATATCCTAAGTAAATTGTTTCTCTCATATTTTTTTATCAGATCAAATTTATAGCCTTACATCAACACCACTTTTTTGTTAACATAGTAATATAATTGGTTCATTGAGCATCCAATATTATAAATAAGGTGTGGAAGTTATGGAATCAATATAATAATTCATATTTTTAGAAGTGACATGTAAACAAAATAAAAAACTAGAGAAAAATAATGAGATGCTTAGAGAGAAAATAATCAACCTACAAAAAATATCCAACATGTAAAACTACAAATGATTGAAGAGAGGGAGAGAAGAAATATGCTAGCCAATATAATTATTAAGGAAGTCAAAAACTATAAATAAAATGAAGATATACTAATTTAACCTAGTAAGACAATTCCTAGAGGATGAAATTTTATGAAAAGGAAAATTATTCCAAGTTTGCAAGCTCCAAGAAAGGTGAGAAACTATAAATCAGTCATATGGGACTTGGAAATAATACAAGTTATCTTATTATTATCCTATTTACACATTTATTGACTATGCTTAAAGCATCTTTCTCACTCCCAAATTCTAAGTCTACCATTTCATTACTTTTTCTTCATATTGGTACCTCAAGAATCAATGCACGTTATACATAGCACATTTCTAGACTCTCAGCAATCCACTTTCTCAGAGTTAGCAATAATACTAAAATAACCAAAATAAATATGATTTAACCAACACACATGGATATATATATATATATATATTATATATATATAAGAATCAAATAAAGTGTGCTCCAGACGCACACGTCTCTGAAAATATATATGTACATGTATAAGTTCATAATGTATGTATACATCTCGAACTAAGCACGTGTCATAATGTACATATGGGACCACATGCTGGTCGCAAAAGGCTATATATATATATATATATATATATATATATATATATATATATATATATATATATATATATATATACAATGGACTGTGAATAGATACTCATGACCACATATATGTGGCATCCAAGTGGACTATAAATCTACTCATGAAACATCTTCCCTCTCTTCGCCCTGCTAGAAGTAGCACGTCCACGACCTGGGGATGTAGTGGAGGGAGATGCCACTACAGATTTCATCCGTGTGGTCCTAGGTGTCTCTAAGCATGCCTGCAACCTAACCTGCACATTCATAAACAACAAGTTTTTAACACCCAAAATTTTAAAATACCTTCAAAATTTAGAAACTTGTACAATTTAGTTAAAATGCATGTGCAATCTTACCGCAATGTCATGATCCCTATCGATTTGTTGTTGACGCATCGCGAGGGACAACAATAGACTCATGAGGGGTAAGCTACATACAAATAATTAATTTTCAAATTAAATATTTCACACATATATATACCTACAAAATTTGATATTGTAGATTTAAGTTTAATAAGAAATAATGAACCTCCAAAATTTAACAAATTTAAAAAATTGTGTACCTCTGTTAGTGTATTTGTAGATGCTATGGCAGTATCTACAGTAGCCTCCACAGTCTGCATATGTGGAGGAGTCTCTCTAGCAGTCATAAGCTATATAAAAAACATGTACAAATCAATTTATTAAAATCTACTTAAGAGCTATACAAAAAACATGTACAAATCAATATTTAGTTACTCAAGAAAAAATAAAAATGTTATTAAATTTTATCTTCTATTTAGGCTAAATACATAGGATCTATAAATGTTAGCACGGAGGCCATCTATCTTCATAAGATTTTTACAAACTTTTGTATTTAATCAAGGTAACCCATAGTCATCTTCTATGACAATTAGAGCATCATTCAAATTTGAAGGACTTTTAAATCTAACATCACCAGACCAAACATATAGATCAGACGAAGAGTAAACTAGAGTTGTATATCCTTGGTGGGCAAGTGTGTTGCAAATATAGAATATAATAATATAATGCTACTATTGTAAATGTATTTGAGTTGAGCCTAAGAGTGAGTATTGAGTTTGAGATTACTTGGTGCACTATCCTTGAGAATCTTACATGTGACATTATGACCTTTGGTAGAATTAAGATTTTGATGGTAGAATTGGATTTACAGAGGCTACCCATGGCTAGCTAAACCCCCACCACACGTAGGGGTAGGAGAAAGTGTGATAAAATATGGTGGAATCTCAGGAAGAAGATGATATATATATATAGAGAGAGAGAGAGGAAATATGGCTTGAGTATATAATTTGAAGTGCTGTGAATGGGAAATTACACAAGTGTGGGATGCTGAGGAGTCAATAGAGTTGTGGAGGATGATGGTTTACAAATGTTTTGAAGCTCTTATGGAAGATGAGGAGCCACAACATCAGGATCTCCCAACTTTTAGAAATCATAGTAGATATCACCTTTAGGTTTGGATAAGAGTGCATTAGGTGAAAGAGTGAGGACCAAAGGCACACATCTGATCCCCGGGCTAGCCACCTAGCCCTTACACATGGTGTTACATATCTAGATGGTAGTTATTGAGAATCAAGATATAGTCTAGGTAAATAAGTAGATATGGGAAGATATCATTTTACATTGGATTGAGAAGTTCATCATACAAATAATATACCTATGACAGTGCAGTACGTGTCAATATTTTGGATGTTGGGAACATGTAGACCATGTGTATCCAGTTTAGTACTACAAACGAGACATAAGGGAATTTATCAACTGGCCCGAGAGGATCAAGAAGATCAAGAGGATTGGGGTCAGTAACCACCTAGAAAAAATACTTATGAGATTTCTATTTCTAGATCTAGAGGATAGGGTCCACATCCATAATAATCACTTAATAATCCTCTTCACCTAAAGTAAGCACCTCAAGTCTATTATGACATGTATCTCCAATTACAAAAATGATAGAGGTATTGAAAATGCAGCAGAGCATGTGTACAAGTGTGAGATACTATGGTATTATAAGCAAATTACAACTTTAGATAGGAAGGAAAGTCAATTTTCTACTACTCTTCAAGGGAGTGTACATAGCTAGTATAGAAAGTATGACCCACATAAAAATGTAGTTTACTATAGTGCTTTGTGAACTATGTTTTTGGATGAGTTTCACATCCCATAGTTTAAAAAAAAGCATCATCACTCTCAATAAAATCAAGCAGGGATTATCAGAACGCATGAGGGAGCATGACATGTATTTTAATAATTTATTGTCCAAACTATCTTATGATGCTCATATGAGTTAGCATGCATATGGTTTATTAGAGGATTTTGACCCCATTCAGGAGGGATTTATCTCATAAGATGTATGTGGATCCACACGAGGCTATAGAAGTAGTTTTTATGATTATACGGTTGGAATTGTTGATACATAAGTGATCCCCATTCTTGGAGGAGAAAATCACAGTCATGGTGAAGTAATTAGATAATTTATATGTAAACTCAACACATGAGATGTGTAGTGTAATATGGTACATATATGTGAGGTTGAGGGACATACTAAGGACAGTTGTCCATGCAAGTTAGTGCTTGCGTTTTATGTAGCTGTTGTATGTATTTTATATACGTTGAGTATAAGAAAGTGAAACTCATGTACAGAGGTCCAAGAATTAGAAACAAAGTGTAAAGAGATTTGTAACTAACCTGCGTAAAAAGTCATGCGAGGCGTGCCAGTAGCTTCAATTCCCTGAGCAGATGATGACCCGCCAGGCTCCTGTGTATAAAAGAGAAAATATTAATACATGTACAACATACACGTGAAACAAATTATAATAATAATCTAGTGCAATTAAATGATTTATTAAAAATGTAAGTTTGTACAACTTGAAACTTACGTTTGAAACACGCCCAAACCGTAGTAGCTAGCATGTCAACACCAGATGTTTCCTTCACATGCTCTTACTATTTAAAATAAAATAAAAAATTAGTTTTTTACATGTATGTACATGACGTACAATCATATATATATAGTAAGGAGCAGTTAGACTAGAGTATAGCTAGGAGTATATAGAGCGCTATCTATTATAATAAGAATCAAATAAAGTGTGCTCCAGACGCACACGTCTCTGAAAATATATATGTACATGTATAAGTTCATAATGTATGTATACATCTCGAACTAAGCACGTGTCATAATGTACATATGGGACCACATGCGGTCGCAAAAGGCTATATATATATATATATATATATATATATATATATATATATATATATATATATATATATATATACAATGGACTGTGAATAGATACTCATGACCACATATATGTGGCATCCAAGTGGACTATAAATCTACTCATGAAACATCTTCCCTCTCTTCGCCCTGCTAGAAGTAGCACGTCCACGACCTGGGGATGTAGTGGAGGGAGATGCCACTACAGATTTCATCCGTGTGGTCCTAGGTGTCTCTAAGCATGCCTGCAACCTAACCTGCACATTCATAAACAACAAGTTTTTAACACCCAAAATTTTAAAATACCTTCAAAATTTAGAAACTTGTACAATTTAGTTAAAATGCATGTGCAATCTTACCGCAATGTCATGATCCCTATCGATTTGTTGTTGACGCATCGCAGGGACAACAATAGACTCATGAGGGGTAAGCTACATACAAATAATTAATTTTCAAATTAAATATTTCACACATATATATACCTACAAAATTTGATATTGTAGATTTAAGTTTAATAAGAAATAATGAACCTCCAAAATTTAACAAATTTAAAAAATTGTGTACCTCAGTTAGTGGATTTGTAGATGCTATGGCAGTATCTACAGTAGCCTCCACAGTCTGCATATGTGGAGGAGTCTCTCTAGCAGTCATAAGCTATACAAAAAACATGTACAAATCAATTTATTAAAATCTACTTAAGAGCTATACAAAAAACATGTACAAATCAATATTTAGTTACTCAAGAAAAAATAAAAATGTTATTAAATTTTATCTTCTATTTAGGCTAAATACATAGGATCTATAAATGTTAGCACGGAGGCCATCTATCTTCATAAGATTTTTAACAAACTTTTGTATTTAATCAAGGTAACCCATAGTCATCTTCTATGACAATTAGAGCATCATTCAAATTTGAAGGACTTTTAAATCTAACATCACCAGACCAAACATATAGATCAGACGAAGAGTAAACTAGAGTTGTATATCCTTGGTGGGCAAGTGTGTTGCAAATATATAGATTATAATGCACTATTTATATGTATTTGTGTCCAAGGTAGCTGAGTTTGAGTTTTGGTGCACGAGCCTAGAGGATCTTACTTGTGACATTATCCCTTTGGAAATAAAGATTTTGATGGTAGAATTGGATTTAGAGAGGCTACCCATGGCTAGCTAAACCCCCACCACACGTAGGGGTAGGAGAAAGTGTGATGAAATATGGTGGAATCTCAGGAAGAAGATATATATATAGAGAGAGAGAGAGAGGAAATATGGCTTGAGTATATAATTTGAAGTGCGTGAATGGGAAATTACACAAGTGTGGGATGATGAGGAGTCAATAGAGTTGTGGAGGATGATGGTTTACAAATGTTTTGAAGCTCTTATGGAAGATGAGGAGCCACAACATCAGGATCTCCCAACTTTTAGAAATCATAGTAGATATCACCTTTAGGTTTGGATAAGAGTGCATTAGGTGAAAGAGTGAGGACCAAAGGCACACATCTGATCCCGGGCTAGCCACCTAGCCCTTACACATGGTGTTACATATCTAGAGGTAGTTATTGAGAATCAAGATATAGTCTAGGTAAATAAGTAGATATGGGAAGATATCATTTTACATTGGATTGAGAAGTTCATCATACAAATATTATACCTATGACAGTGCAGTACGTGTCATTATTTTGGATGTTGGGAACATGTAGACCATGTGTATCCAGTTTAGTACTACAAACGAGACATAAGGGAATTTATCAACTGGCCCGAGAGGATCAAGAAGATCAAGAGGATTGGGTCAGTAACCACCTAGAAAAAATACTTATGAGATTTCTATTTCTAGATCTAGAGGATAGGGTCCACATCCATAATAATCACTTAATAATCCTCTTCACCTAAAGTAAGCACCTCAAGTCTATTATGACATGTATCTCCAATTACAAAAATGATAGAGGTATTGAAAATGCAGCAGAGCATGTGTACAAGTGTGAGATACTATGGTATTATAAGCAAATTACAACTTTAGATAGGAAGGAAAGTCAATTTTCTACTACTCTTCAAGGGAGTGTACATAGCTAGTATAGAAAGTATGACCCACATAAAAATGTAGTTTACTATAGTGCTTTGTGAACTATGTTTTTGGATGAGTTTCACATCCCATAGTTTAAAAAAAAGCATCATCACTCTCAATAAAATCAAGCAGGGATTATCAGAACGCATGAGGGAGCATGACATGTATTTTAATAATTTATTGTCCAAACTATCTTATGATGCTCATATGAGTTAGCATGCATAGTGGTTTATTAGAGGATTTTTGACCCCATTCAGGAGGGATTTATCTCATAAGATGTATGTGGATCCACACGAGGCTATAGAAGTAGTTTTTATGATTATACGGTTGGAATTGTTGATACATAAGTGATCCCATTCTTGGAGGAGAAAATCACAGTCATGGTGAAGTAATTAGATAATTTATATGTAAACTCAACACATGAGATGTGTAGTGTAATATGGTACATATATTGTGAGGTTGAGGGACATACTAAGGACAGTTGTCCATGCAAGTTAGTGCTTGCGTTTTTATGTAGCTGTTGTATGTATTTTATATACGTTGAGTATAAGAAAGTGAAACTCATGTACAGAGGTCCAAGAATTAGAAACAAAGTGTAAAGAGATTTGTAACTAACCTGCGTAAAAATCATGCGAGGCGTGCCAGTAGCTTCAATTCCCTGAGCAGATGATGACCCGCCAGGCTCCTGTGTATAAAAGAGAAAATATTAATACATGTACAACATACACGTGAAACAAATTATAATAATAATCTAGTGCAATTAAATGATTTATTAAAAATGTAAGTTTGTACAACTTGAAACTTACGTTTGAAACACGCCCAACCGTAGTAGCTAGCATGTCGACACCAGATGTTTCCTTCACATGCTCTTGCTATTTAAAATAAAATAAAAAATTAGTTTTTTACATGTATGTACATGACGTACAATCATATATATATATTAATATCTCAAACATGTGAATTAAACTATTGTACATATATATATTATTTAAATTTATTTAAAATTTACCTGTGAAAGACTAATATCAATGGCTCCAGTTCCAAAAACATTCCCCAGCATCTCATCTATAGAAAAAAAATCCTGTGAACCAGCAAATGATGTCTCGCCTACAGTGCATACGGCACCACATGATCCATAGTGGTGTGGTGCACTAGAACTGGCACCTCCACCAACATCACCGGATGTAATCTGGGTGCTATGTTGGGTGAGAGTGTCAGTGAGCTCCATCAATGCATGCAATGTATCAATCTCCACAACCTCCTTCACTGTAGGAGGGATAACTAAAGGCAGTGGGGGTTTTGGGGCATGGGGGATCCTAGGCTGACCTACGCGTGCACCAGGTCTGCTCTGTGCAGAGCCACCTCCTCGACCAAAAAAGTCTGAAAAGTCAAAATAATTCGGGACCTCATTGAGCACGAACTCACAATATAATTTCTTCAAAAAATAAAGAGGAACCTCATTGTTGTTGCATGGTGGATAATCAAAAACCATCCACCATCGGTCCCAAAAATTGTTTTTAATTCTATCATCATGGCACCAATGGATTGGGAACCGTTTGCAAGTAACTGCAGGGGGGGCATTGGTTCTAGAGTTGGTAAATAATGCACAAATGAGGTCTTTTCTAATTTTTTTGTCTTTGACGGCCGCATGAGATAGTTTATCCGCATACCACCACCTACAGTCACTTCTAAAGGTGTTCCATCTATGTATTTGGTTGGTTGCAGACTCGACTTCACCAATCAATGTTTGCAATGTATTGGCTAAAGTCATGCGGGATGGATTTTTAGCATGTTTTTGTCTTATAGTTTGAATTAGGTTCTCAATGACAATTTTATTTTCTTGGATTCTTCCAATGATATTATCTTGCGTTCCTGTTGGCTCAGTGGGGACAGAAGGAGCCACAGGGGGCAGATCTATGTTTGGAGGAGGGTTTTGAGGAATGTTCGGAGGGTTTTGAGGAATGTTCGGTGGGTTTTGAGGAATGTTTTGACAGTTTGCACGAGCCCGAGCTTGCTGACCAACTGATAAAATAATAAAATTGTATACATAAACAAACAATTCACAAAACCCATGAAAATGCCAAAAAAAACCTAAAATGCAAAAAAATGATTACAATCGGGGACTTACCTCCTCATCTTGGCGGCATGGTTGAATCTATCACTATCCAGAAGTCCAATGAGCAATTTTGAGATAGTATTGAAAGTGCGAGTGAAAAACGTTTAGGAAAATTCGCGGTTCGAAATGAAAAATAAGGAAAATAACGAGTCGCGGGACTGTTAAATTTTGTCTCAGAGTTCCGCGATCGCGGAACTAGGTTCGGTAATTACCAAACCTAGAATTCAATAACCACGATCGCGGTTTTAGGACCGCGATCACGGTACCTTTATTTCGGGTTTTTATGTCCACGGAATTGTCCACCAACTTCGTGCACTTACCCTGGTCCCTTAGCATTTATTAGCTTAGCTTTCCTTTTCAACACTAAGAGTATCAGTAGCAATATAAATAGATAGAGGAACTGGCCTTCTCCGAAGTTCCGTCCCAAGCGCACAAGGTCCCACAACTTGAGGACGGTTCCATTGTTGTCTCAAACACCTTGATCCTTCTAGATCTGAGATGTGGGTGCACATTTGAATGACCAAAACTACCCATATTTAAAGGTCACGGTGACCCATAAGAACATCTTCGAGAATTTCATGTAGCATGCCTTGACTATGCATATGATCACACTATACTAGCTAAGATTCTCCCTCGTAGTTTAAAATATTATGTGATGTGTTGTTTTTATGACCTACCTATACATTCATTATTATCTTTCACACATATAGTCGATGATTTTCTCACACACTTCTCTATTAACATTGGCTCTAAGATATATTATGCACAACTTAAGCAAGGGTCTAGCGAACACTTATCGGATTATGTCTTTCACTACAAAAACAACTTAGCCAAGATTTTTAATGTACTTTTAGATGCTAAGCTCCAAGACATGATTATTCAAATTCTCTTACCACTTCTCCAGGAGTGTGTTCTTTTTGAGACCTCTACTTTGTTTGATCAACTTTTTCACACTCTTACGCTTCATGAAACCAAGCTCTTAGCTATAGGAAAGCTTAAGTACTAGTAGAAAACATCATCCTCTACATGATTTTAAGGTAATTCACCATTCCAACCATATACGAATAAATCCTCAGATACAAAGTTCATTTTCAATGTAGTATCTGTTACTAAGGAGCTTCAATCGCAACCACTTAGGCATAGGTTTTCTAGGTTTAGTATCCCTCCACAAAATTTGTTACCACATCTCATCGATAGTAATCTTATTACATTACCTCCTCCTCTACAAATGGATCCCTCTCATATAAAAGGGATAAATTTTGATGATAATTCCCATTATGATTATCATCAATGCTTAGAACACTCCATTGATCATTGCTTTCTATTACGACTTCTCATTCAGGGTTTGATTGATGATGGTCAAATTGATCTTTTGTAATCTACCACATCTCCACCTATCAATGAAAATCATAAGCTCAAAGTATTTAATAACCCTCAACCCAGGCATGATACAAAAGCAACTAACTCGTCGGCCAATCATGTATACCACGTCGTGCCTTCTCTTATATTAGGGGCTCTTGATTTCTTAGTTGCACATACTGACACTTCACCACCAATCATCTCTTTCTCTAACCACAATTATCATGTAAATTTCACATCTAATCACTTACATATTAAGTCATATGTTGGTTTGGCCCCCATCAATAATACTAAGGACTACCCATCATGGGTCATCAGTGCATGTTTTGTTCCACTTCTTAAGGCTATCGGCTACCCTCTATCACAAGTTTCACACCCCATGAACAAACCCTTTGGTGTCATCCAGCTACATGTTACGGTAGGTCCTCTTACTATGCTTGTACCTTTCCTCATTGGAAACATAGTTGACAAATATGACATGCTTCTTGGTCTCAATTGGATTTGTAGTTCTTAATCTATCATCTCTATGAATCATTTGTGACTTAAATTCACTCACAACAATCAAGTTATCTCTATTAACATTGTACCTCCCTCTACTCCATGGTCATCATCTCCTCATACATCATTTAGCACACCACTTACATCATCTAACACACCACATTATATGTTACTCAAAGTGCAATCTACTCCTGGTTCACCTACTCATGCATCA
This sequence comes from Taxus chinensis, assembly GCA_019776745.2. Classification (NCBI taxonomy): domain Eukaryota; kingdom Viridiplantae; phylum Streptophyta; class Pinopsida; order Cupressales; family Taxaceae; genus Taxus; species Taxus chinensis. The sequence goes on along the minus strand of CM034147.1, from coordinate 350,344,895 downwards.
TCTACGTGACCTCACCACTCTACTATTCCTACACATAGGTATAGGCCCATTCCTAGGATGGTTACTACATCTCAACATTGGTCACCACCTCAGTTTATTCCACATGGATGTCCATCACCTTCACAATCAACACCACATAGATCTCTATCATCGACACATTTTACTATGCTATAGCATTCATCTTATATTCATCCATCGCATGCACATAGACGTCATTCACCATCACAATGTCTGTCTACTATACCACCACTTTTAGAGCATGGTCATATGCTTTTGTCACCACATGCATTGGATGAAGGCCCTTTGTCCTTCACTGTAATTGGATAATTCATTCATTCACGCACAATTTGGGGTCATAGCATTCAGACATCTCCCCCCTTCTCATCTTAGCATCAATACATCTTGTATACTTACATAGTCATGCATTAATCTCCTCGTGTAGGCATCTTCATCTACACTTTAGCATCCCCATTACCTGATGACACACTCTTGTGCTTTGGTTAACACTTGATTATTGAGGGAATACTACACATGAACCCCACACACTGTACAATAGGTACTACACACTATTTCTATTCACAAATCATGTGTCATACATCTTACATTCTACATTTATTCTATATCATTCTCATTTCAACTTCTATGCATCTACACATCACAAATATTCTATATACCATACTAGTACTCATCATATGTGTATCACACTCTCATGGTCTACGAGTATCACATTACATAATCCTCATCTCACATACTACATAGCATCCATCTTACACTTTTTAGTCTACATACACATCTTGCATTGCATCTTATACATCATACACTACACATCATATGGTCGTATATTATCATCACACATACTACATCATCTTCTACACATTGCACTCACTACCCTATGATGCACTTTATTTCCTTGGTCCATACTTGACTACCGAGGGTTTATAAATCAAATGGACCTTATCATACTCACATGTACATCATTCAACCCTCCATCATACAACATTACTAAGTTAGTGACACATGTTATAGACTAAATTATCACCTACTCCTTCATCTTGTAGTGGTATATGCTTTAGGCTACATCACCACTCTCTTTATTCATCTTGTGATGATATACACTTTAGGCTAAATCATCACTCTTTCCATCATATTTTCATGATATACGCTTCATCTATAAGGCTTGCGCACCCTTTATCTATAGGTTGTATGTCATCAATAAACATACACACTCATCACAGTGTATTAGACACAATACACACTTGGACCATTTCTTGATGACGCACTCTCATTTATGGTTAATTCCTGAATGCTGAGGGGGAAAACCAAATTAACCTCATTGCATACAACTCCATTCACTCGGAGGGCACATGGTTCCTACCATCCATCTTGTATCTCATTCCATCCATCCACAGCATATTTCATGTCTTGGTTGTTTTTACTCTTGCTTGCATTTTCTTGTATGTGGTCACTTTATTACACGTGCTATTTAGATATCTTGTATGTCATTTATCTATACCATACATACATGCATGTTCATGTCTTTTTCTAGTTTTTATCACAGATACAAGTCTCTTGCATGCAGCATATATGTTCACCTTCTACCAGTCCTAAAATGGTCACTGGGGCATCCACATTTGTCTCTTACAGGTGATATTGTTTCATTTTGTACTTAGAACCTTTTCATTACTTTCTTATACACACTTTTGACATACTAGTTATCTTTCTAACATGCTAACAAGTGCTTCATGTGTAGCATTTATTTAACAGGATTACTTGTTTCCATGGCTATATGTCTATTTAGTTGTTATTGATTCTCTATTGTTCATGCTTGTATGTGAAAATTTCCCTTTGTTTGGTGTGCACACTTATTTGTTGTATGCGGCCATTATGGCCTTGAGTGTCTTGTCACATCATGAGTGGTGTGTCCCATGTTTGTAACCCACTTTGATAGTCTACATTTCCTTTTTGTTTGTTTACTTTCTTGCTAGCTTCTATATTGTCTGTGTAGCTTACACTTGATTTATACATGCATGTTTTTTTGTACTAACACTTGTTTTCTAGCCACTTGTTTGCATGTACCTTGGTTTCTACCAAGCACATTCCCTTCCCCCTATAGGGAACATTTTATGTTGTTGGTCCACTTTTGGGGCCGCATTCTCCTATCAGTAACGTTGTATGTGCCTCCAAAGAGGGGGGCATCATTTGGGGCTTTACATACTACATAATGCTTCTACACCAGTTCCGTTCATTTTAGTTTCCACCCTTGGCATTTGGGTTATACAATGAGTGGGTTCAGACCAGTCTATGAAACCCGTACACAGCAGCTTTTACATGACATGGTTGTCTTTAGAATTATGGGGAGAAGTTATAGGTTAAGGGATATAGTAGACTTCCTCTCTACACTACTTCATCCAATGGCATCAAATCACCCAAAAAATCAGGCAGTACAGAGATCTCTTCACACAACTTCAAGGAAGTAGTTACAAGTTTGAGAATAACACAGCTTCCTCCCTACACTTCTTTAGCCAGGGTGGCATGAGATCACCCAAACAACTCGCAGTACAGGTTATCCTTTCTACACTTTTTCTCTCATCACGTATCAGGTGCACATGTTCCTTTTACATTTTCATATCCATTACATACGTTTTACTATATACATGCATCTTTTACATGTGTTTTTGACATATATACATGCATATTTGACTACTTGATCATCTTCTCCTTGCAGGTCCACCCGTATGAGAAGCAAGAAGTCAACAACAAAAACAACAACAATGACAATGACGATGACCTTAACAACAACATTTTGTGACAGTACACACCATACTAAATGAAGGTACATCACACACATTGGTAACTACACGCACGTTTCCGCCCTAGGTTCACTCTCATCATTTTTTTACTCTTTTACATATTTAGTTCCCACGCTCCATCATCTTTTCGTCACCCCACGCTTTGTCTAGTTCTTTGGTGTGTTTCCTACATCAATCTACATGGACATTAGGTACGCATCTCTATCTACTTTATGTTACCGAGAATTCCGCTCACCAACATAAAGTGGGGCTAAATGTAAACACTAAATCATGCACTTTGGGTATTATTTAATCCCAATCTCATACTACTATTCATATGGTTTTTGATTGAAGAAAGTACTAATTAACCCCCATCTCTTGGCCATTTTACTTTGTTTTTCTATCATCACTTTCGACCTCTCGCAAATACATGCCCATTATGTTTTTGTTATTTTACGTCATTTTAGCCCTAACTGGGGAACCCATGCCAGTACTAGGGTGCCCACATTTTCCCTAGTCCCATTCAGGGCACCCTGATCCTTTTCCCATTTTATCTCCATCTTTTGGGCACTTTCTAACCATTTTAGCATTCTATATTTTTTGTGTTCTACCTCTTCGGGGTTAATTACGAAATTAAAACAAGAGAACCATATAAATATAAAGTTATGAGACCATAATGAGGGAGCAAGCACTAGGCACTTCTATCATTATCTAAGGTTACATCCATCTAGATCTCATTTGCATCCATCTAGCTCCATCACAAGGGACAAGGTTGGTTCATCTGCATCACACATCATAGGAGGGAAGTTTATTCTATTCCATCCACCATTCTATTACATTTTCTACACATAGTTATTACTCGCTACTTTCACAAAGTGTGATAGGCATAAGAGCACCTAAGGCATGATTTCACACACACACACATAGAACTACATCAGGTCTGAGATGTAGTGCAACACTCAGTTATTAATTCCCTCATTTTCGAAGTTGAGGATAGTCCGACCCCTTCATATGCATCTTTATTTTTTTAGGGATTTGATTCTTGTCTTGGGTTTTGCAGGTCTCATCTTCATTTCTGATTTCCAGTGAGATATTGTGTAGTCCAGTAAAGCTATTACAGTAGGAAGCGAATACACGTAATCACTTAGTGACACTTGAGAGGAGGTTTATAGAGATTTTTCACAAACCAGGGCATCCATATCTCATACTAGTGCACCCATAGGCACCCCTATACATATTCAGGTGCCCCAATCCACTCATATTTCCCATATCTACACTTTTCTAGACTTTGGAATAGTTGTTTCCTCCTTCTATTTCTTCATCCATCTCTACGACACAGTCCAGCAAGCTTGTCGAATCAGTTGAGTTTTTTCTAACTCTCTTTACACTCTAGGGTTTCACATATCTACTTTCTTAGTTGCATGGGTCATTTTCTTTATGCTTTTATCTATTATTTACTATTGTACTTATTAGATTAACTATCTAAAATTTTCATGATAGTACCATACATTACACAATCTTTGTTAGGAGTGGTAGTGACTTGTTAGGAATTCAATGATTAGTATTCACATGGTAATTAATAATTTACATGTGGTGCATTATTAATGTGAGTAAATATATTATGTATTTAGTTGTTATTGTGTGGGTGAGTTGTTAATAATAACAACCCACGTAATTAGCTTTGCATTATATTATTAGTTACAAAAAATCATGTAGAATTGTTGAGTTGTTGTAAGAGCTATTTGTGGAGAACAACTCTCTTTGTATATAGGAGTTATTCTTCTATATAATTTTAATATCTTACATGAGTGAATATTCAAAGAATTGTTGTGTTTTTATTTCTACAACAACATATCAAATTTCATTTGGTATAAGAGTGATGAAATACGTGTGAGAGTTTATGAAGGGATTTTTTTATGCTTTGCAATTTCCCCAGTTGATCAAATTATTGTTTTGGTTTTAGAAGAGCTACAGAACTAGGTTGTCTTTGTGATGTCCCCTGGCATATTCCTTTATTTTTGAATTGTATTTCCATATGCCTATCAATTAATATTACCATAATTGTTTTCATAGGCATAGCAATCCCATTTGATCAATAGATAAAAAATTCCATTCATACTTATAGACATCATATGTGATTTGGTTGTTTTGCATGGTTCCATAACATCTATTTTTTTACAACCATCAAAGGGAATCTTGGTACATAAGTTTCATTTGAATGCAGTCTAAAATAAATTCAATTTGTACAAGCATGTGACATTTAGGCATACAAACTATTTTATTCTCCATATTTTTGTTTTGTTTGACCTAGGCACATAACGTCTCCTCCAAATTGTCTAGTCATACATGTTGAACATTTTTAAGCACCTCTCCTCCAAACTATATAATAAGATGTTACCTCTACTCAGCAAATCCTAGGTACTCAATTCATGTGTTTATAATAATCGGTAGATTTTTATTTAATTCATATTTATAGTCCATTTTCTTATTATATATATTTAGCTTAAGTCATATTATAATTGTAATTTATGTTTTAATGTCCACATCTAATTTACTCTAAAGTCTTTCAAGTATCTAGTTAAATAGTTATAGTTTTATTTGTCATAAAAAAAATTGTTAATATTAATAGTCAAAAGTGTTTATCAATTTCGTTCATAGTCAATTTTTGTCTCACAAATTGTCAATATAGTTATTGATAGAAGATTCTTATTGTCTATTATAAAAATTGTCCACTTTCATTTTAAGTAATTTGTAAAGTATTTATCAAGTGTCAAAAACATTATTGTATTGTCCTTGTAAAAAAAAATCAATATTGTCGTTTTAATTATCTTTCATGTGTCTACTCTAATTCACGCATTCATGTCATTGTCAAAAAGAGTTGAAAAATTGAGTCTTTGTAAAAGTTCAAAAGTAAAAATAATTTTCCACATGAACGCATTTTTTGATGTAACCCAACATCTGATTTTTAATCAATGTGAGCATCATATCCAAATTCATTGAATAAGAAGTAATTCAACTGGAGGGCAGAGGCACAGGAGGTTGGAGGTCAATCAGTGACCTCTTTTCAATCACCAATGATGGGGCCGCACATAGTTGTGGTGACATTTGTGTGCTTTATTTTCAATTATGTATTATGGTGTGTTTCATTTTCAAAATATTTATATTTGTTCACGTTCAGTTTTCAGTTTTTTCTTGTGTTCATGTTGAGTAGTGATTCCTATGCACTTCCCTAATGTAATAACATAGTAAAGAACATAAAGCATAGTGAAAATCAACATCATGATACTTCAAAAGTTTTAACAGTCATATGTGCTCATGTTCATACCTAGGTTTGTGGTAAACCTTTGTAAAACTATTGAAGGCTATGTAAATGGTTTCTACTTGAGTTCCCACACTAAGTAGGCCAGATGAGTTCCCTCCATTGATTGGTTAATATGTAGATGGTTCATGTACCTTTTCCCACACTATTTTGGTCAGATGTGTCCTCGATAGTGTATGGTTGATAAGAAGTTTTTATGTTCCTTCTTTTACCTTCAATTTGATTTGTGTGCCAAGATCACTAGCGAGAAGATGAAATAAAGTTGCAGAAGAAGTGTGATTATTTTTGTACCACTTCGCACTAATGGGGGAATGTTAGAAATTCAATGGTTATTATTCACAAGGTAAGTAATAATTTACTTGTGGTAAATTATTATTGTGAGTAAATATATTATTTAATTAGTAGTTTGTGTGTGAGAGAGTTGTTAATATTAATAATAACCCACGTAATCAGCTTTACATTATATTGTTAGTTACAATAACTTAAGTAGAATTATTTAGTTGTTGTAAGATTTATTTATGGAGAACAACACTCTATGTATACATAAAAGTTTTTATTCTATATAATTGTAATGTCTTCCATGGGTGAATTTACGAAGAATTGTTTTCGTGTTTTTATTTCTGCAACTGCATACCAAATTTCTTGACTCAAGTGGTCATAAGTTCATTCAAGGTGGACATAGAGAATCTCCCACTAAAAATGCAAATATAAGTGTGGCTACCTTTTAACTAGCACAAAATACTTCCACCCTCGGGTGGGAAGTGTGGCAGAAAAAAAAAAGGAAATTATGGAAAATTACCCACATCTAATTACCAAATCCATTGAAGAGAAATTAATGAGTGAGAAAATGTAGCAAACTGCCTTGATTAATAAGCTTGTTAATAACTAGTGGCAGAATGAGAACACAATAAAAATTAAGGATCAAGTGGTCCAGCAGAAGTAAAAATCCAAGGAATTGATCATGGTGTTGTAAGAATACAATAGGCTCTTGTATGAAGTAATGGAACAAAGACAAAAGGTCACTTTTGAGTTGTTGGACAAGAACGCACAACTACAGTAAGAAATGCAAGATTTCTATATGGAAAGATAGAAGGAAGGAATTATATACACACTAATTGGAACCACCCGAGATGATAAGGAAGCTATGAAATCATTGAATACATTATTTAAATCTAGATATAATGTGTGGACTATCTGTAGGAATGGGGAAAAAATGCATCAAGCAATACCTTTGTGTAGGTGCAAGAACAACAGGTAAGGGAGTGCATCAAGTCATTAATCAAATAAGTAGCTAATGATATTTCCTTAAGGTAATGTAGGTTGTGGAAAACTACAAGCTTTATGTTTTCAAATTGATGAGGCCATAGAAAATTGGAATATTTGTAAGGAAGACTTGAAGTTGTTTCTACCATTGGCCAAGGATATAAAGGGCACACTAAAGTACCTCACTCTGAAAGTGATTTTACACAAGATATAGGAAGCAACTAAGATGCAACCACATCTAGGGGATTCACTATTTTAATAGCATGGGAAGTAAAAAAAATCCAAAATTTTAAAATTTTGAATAATTGTGCAGAAGAAACATAGCAAGTTAAGAGTAAGCCCACATAAGTTAAAACCCTAAAAAGGTAATCTATGGGGGATTAATGTAGGTTGAAAAATCAAAAGAGCGATATGTGAGGAATGCTACTTAAATGGAAACCTACAATGGATGTTAAGTAGTGCATATGGAATAAAAAATAGTAAATGGAGATCCCTACAACTACAAACAGATATCAAAATGTGTGGTTCGAAGCAAAACACTACATGTTGGGAATGATGTCAATTTTGGCATTTGAAATTTTGTTAAATTTAGATAATTCCTATTTTTTATAAATACTCTAAAAATTTATTTTTAAGATTTTTTAGGAATTATTTATTTCAATCATATGTTTATTTTTTCAAGTATGACCAAATAAGTGATTTTTCAATGATTTCCTGAAAAATAGCTTTAAAAGCTAAAAATAGATTGTCATCTGTCAATTTCTAAGTAAGTACAAATTCTTGTGTAGTCATCCCTAAAGAGGTGGGAAACACTTTCTAAGTTAATATAGGTGGGAAATAGTTTCTAAGTTAAGATTGTTGATTTTTGGAGCTCAATTACTTCAGTTTAGCATGTAATGGAAACTTGTTGGAAAAGACAGTAACCGTCATCAGTTAGGGGGTAACCAACATCAGTCACCCAGACCGGCATCGGTCAGGCAAGGAAGGAGCTGGCATCAGTTAGGGCTAACCGGCATTGGTTACCTGTGTGAGGATGTTTTAATTAACTCTTGGGAGTTAGATCTATTTTTAGCATTAAAGTATATCTATTGATTGTAATTGCATGGCTAAGTACCCTAAGTCTATAAACTACTATATAAGCATAAATCTAGGGTTTATAAGTAAGAGATTAATAAGAATTATAAATAACTTGTACAAGTTGGTGAGAGAGAGAATTCTTGGTGATGAAGAAAAATCTTGAGGAAAGAAAGTATTGTACATTTGATAGGTGTGGAAGATTGTAAATCTTTATTGTATATCTTGTCAAAGCTTTGGATAATAGATTGGCTTGTTTCTTAGTGGACGTAGCCCACACTAGGTGAACCACGTTAAATCTGTTGTTGATTTATGTCTCTTGTTTTATATATTTCTTCTGGTAGAATATCCACTTTTATTTGCATGTATGCTTAGATCTGATATATTTTCTGTACAACCGGTGTGCTAACCCCAACAACTAGTATCGGAGATTTATTTGGAGGTTTTATGTGTTGACAATATTTACTCATGGTTTTCTAATTGAGTGGGAGCTACAGCAATGGCAGAAGAAAATAAATACAAGTTAGAGAAATTTGACGGCTGAAATTATTAATTATGGAAGATGCAGATTGAGGATTATCTATATCAAAGAGATTTGTATTTACCGTTGGATGAGAAGTCTAGACCTACGAAGATGACTGATGAAGAATGGAATATTCTTGACAAAAAGGCTTTGGGATCTATAAGATTAAACCTGATAGCATCTATGGCTTCCAATATTACATAAGTGGTTTCTACGGTAGAGTTAATGAAATTTCTTGCTAATTTATATGAAAAACCTAGTGCTTCAAATAAAGTTTATTTGATGAAGAAACTATTTAGTTCTAAGATGCATGAAGGTGGATCTACATCTAGTCATTTGAATGATTTCCGATCTATTGTAAATCAGTTAAAATTGGTTGCAATACCATTTGATGATGAAGTAAAAGCGCTTTTACTCTTATGTTCTTTGCTTGATAGTTGGGATAACTTGGTAATGGATGTTAGTAATACAGCATCTGCTAATAATATTTTGAACTTTGATGATGTGGTTAGTATAATCTTGAATGAAGAAATTTTCATGAAGAGTACAAAGGAATCATCATCTGGAAATGCTTTGAATGTAGAAAGTAGGGGCAGGCAGAAAGAGAGATCCAAGAGTAAGAGTAATGGGAAATCAAAGTCAAGGGATAGCATATCTAAATCTAGAAGTAAGGGAATTACTTGTTGGAAATGTGGAAATAAATTACATGCAAAGAAAGATTGTTGGTCAAAGGATAAAGAGAACTAACAACCAAACAAAGGTAAAGAAGCAAATCTTGCTACATCAGAGGTAATGCAAGATACTCTTATTCTTTCTTTAGATAATAGAATTGAATCATGGGTTTTAGATTCAGGAGCTTCTTTCCATGCAACCCCTACTAAGGGTTATTTTAGAAATTATGTCCAGGGAAATTTTGGGCATGTTTATTTGGGTGATAATGAACCTTGAAGTATTACTGGTAAAGGGGACGTTCATCTAAAATTTCAGAATGGAAATACATGGGTATTGAAAGATGTGAGGCATGTGCCAAGCCTTAGGAGGACTCTTATTTCTACATGGCAACTAGGTGAATCTGGTTGAATGGTTACTTTTACATGAGACTCTTGGAAAGTCACCAAGTGTGCTTTTATTGTGGCAAGAGGTAAGAAGGTAGGAACATTATATTTATCTACCTGTATTACTGATTCTTTTTCTGTATTATTTACTTCATATTTAGATGTATGCATGTGGCATAACCGGTTGGGCCATATGAGTCAAAAAGGAATGTAGATCTTAAATGCTAAAGGTAAGTTATCAGATTTGAAAGATTTAGATATTGATTTCTGTGAGCATTGTATCTTCGAAAAGAAATAAAGAGTGAGATTTCTCAAAGTTGGGGCAACTAAGAAGGAGCAGAAATTAGAGCTTGTACACTCATATGAGTGGGGACCATCTCAGGTAGCTTCTCATGGAGGATCCCAGTATTATGTTACTTTCATTGATGATGCTACAAGAAAGGTATGGGTTTATTGTATTAAACGTAAATCTGATGTTTTTGATACTTTTACAAGATGGAAAACCCTTATTGAGAATGAATCAAATTCTAAGTTAAAGTGCCTTAGATCTGACAATGGTGGTGAATACTCTAGCAAGGATTTCAATGATTATTGTTTAGTAAATGGAATACGTAGAGAAATAATGGTTCCAAGAACACCACAGGAGAATTTTGTTGCAGAAAGAATGAACAAGATAATTATGGAACGTGTTAGAAGTATGAGGATACATTCTAGATTTCCCTTATAGTTTTGGGCAGAAGCAGTTGATACAGCAGTTTATTTGATTAACTATGGACCTTCGAGTTCACTAGATGGAGGAATACCAGAGGAATCTTGGACCGGAAAAGAGGTAGATCTTTCTGTTCTCAATTTTTTTGGTTCAGAAGCTTTTGTGCATGTTGATAAGGAAAATAGGAAGAATTTGGATGCAAAATCCAAGAGATGCATTTTCATTGGTTATGGATCTAGTATCTACCAAAAGTTTCCCTTCCCCCCCTACATGGCTGAGTTGGTTATAAGGTCAAAGTGCATTTGGTCCTCTTTTGGGGTCACATTCTCCTTCTAGGGTCATCTCATGCACCCCCAAAGAGGAGGGCATCATTGAATGTTTCTACGGACACAACGTATCTACACGGGTTCACAGACAATGAGTGAGTTCAGAATAGTCTACGAGCACCATACACAGCAGCCTTAACAAGACATGGTGTCCTTTGGAAATTTTGTAGAGCAGTCATAGGTTCAAGGGTTACGGTGGGTGGCCTCTCTACACTTCTTCGTCCAGTGGCATAGGATTTCCAAAAAAACTAGCACAATACAAAGATCTCTTTAACAAATTTCAGCATAAGCAGTTAGATTTGGAGGACACTGAGCATTTCCTCCCTACACTTCTTTATCCAAGGTGGCATGAGATTTCCTAAAAAACTCACAACATTACAGGATATCCTTATACACCCTTTTTCTCGAATTGGTGTGGAAAGACTTAAAATATGTTTGATGATGATTGATAGAAGAATATGACTCAAGAGATGAAATAGACTTAGGGCTAGATGTCTTGTGAATATAAGAATATTTGGAAGTGGTTGGTATAGTTTTCCCTATAAGAAAATGGTGTGGAGGAAGGATAAGAGGATTTCGTATCCAAAATTCTATAGATTGTGACATAGGAGTCGACTTAGAAAATTGATTAGAAGGAATTGGAGTCGTATGAATCTTCAAAGTAGGAAGAGTTCATTGAGGCTACTGATAAAAGAGGTCCTGCAAAGAAGGGGAGGACCGTGACTTAGGAGTCGAATTAGATGAATCTAAATAGTAGTTTTGATCGAAATAATCAAAAGAATTGGAGAAAATATCTGGATTGGAATCCTCAGAAGAAGAGGAAATATTTAGATTATAATGAGAAGAAGAGTGGGAGGAACCCGAATAATAATTTGGATCAAAAGTGTCCAAACCATACCACCGACTATGAGATGAAGGTGGGGAACAGGGTACCCGAATCAGTTCTCTAGCATGAAGAACCAAATGTGGTTTAGTCATTATGGGAATATTTTGATATGAATTCCAAAACTTTTATTCTTTATTATCGTATGTATAAGGGACCTTGCGATAATAAATCATTGTTGGCATGTGTTGGGTTCAAAGGCCTATACCTAGATTGTATGATCAAACTTCTTCAAAGTGAGGAAGGTTTCATGTTGATTTGGGCAATATAATGATAACCAACTAGACATTTTGTAAAGATGGGGATGCTTGTGTGATTTTCAAAAAGGGAAGGTAATGAAAACATACATCGTGATGAATCAAGATTGATAATCCAATAAGGTTTGGAAAACAAGTTTAGAGGCATAAATGTTAAAGGATTGATCAAATTTTTAGCAATTTAAAGGATACAAAGGAAATATTTCCAATGTTTTATTGATACAAAAGTTGTTTGATAGGAAAAAATTTTGCCAAGGTTTGAAAGATATGTTCAAAAATGACCATGAACTTAGGAAAAAACAAGAAGATCAAGAGGATCAAAGACCCAAAGGATTGTCCTAGAAATGAGTTTATAAGATGGATAAGCACAAGGAACAATCATGCAAGTTCAAAACACAAAGCCAAATTAACGACCAAAGAATAATGAATGATAAAGAATCAATGGATCAAAGTGATTGTCCTAAATGGATAAGTGAATATGACGAATGAGACACAATCACAAAAAAATTTGTATAAACCAATCAATCAAATGGAGTAATTCCTAAGTGTCTTATCAATCAATAATTTGACGCATAAGATGACCAACAAAATGTCACCACTTATGCCAAGTTTAAAAACAATCAAGACGTAAGTAATAACAAAAGGTTGATACGATTTCCAAACAAGGTATACTAAAAGCATGTTTAGATCAAATCAATACCTAATCTCAAAAAGTAGAAGTTACAAATATGAACGACACAACAATACCATTAAGATACGTTAACCAAACTTTACGGAAAATTAAGGTATTAGCATCGAAATAATATTATTACGACACGCAAAAAGGTAACAATAACACTTTACAAATTAAAGGTAATGTTTGAAGGAAAAATAAGGCTAGAGTATACCAAGAAATTGTTACAATGCGCATAGCATAACATTACAATCTAGACACTTAGTTCGAGTTTGAAAGAAACAAGATGTAAGTATCAAAATTGTGGTGATATGATACAAGCAAGATAACACCTCAAAGGAGAATCAAGTGATGAATCAAGCCTAACTATGATGATGATTTTGAATTGTGTATCAAGATCAAATGGTTACCAATGATACAAGTACGTGCCCACACACTTTAGAAATTTAACAACCTATCCACAAACATGGATGAGCATAAATTGACATAAAATTGGTGACACCATCAGTTGGAAACACACGTGTGGTCACTCCTCTTTTGATCAACAAAGTGTCAAAAGAAAGTGAAGTAAGTAGTACAAGTGAGGATGAATAATGTTGGCCTCACTTCGGTAGATTTTTGCCTTGCCTTAGGGTGAGTGAAAAACTAAGAAAAAGTAACTCTTCACACATTTCATGATGAATGATGGATCTTTACAACAATGATTTGGTCAAGTTGGCTCCAAAGACTAAATGGCCTTCCTAGGTGGTTCACTCAACTAGGTGTCAAAAGTTATCTAAGAGTGAGCTTGATTTGCCATGAAAAGTCACACTGACTAGTTCTTAGATTATCTTGCTTTACTTTAACCCCTTCAAGAACAATGTATAATAAATGTGTCCATCATGTACTCTCATTGGGGTCGCGATACGGATAACTTTGATGATAAATATAACAAAGGTAAAACTATTCAAGTAGGTGTGCAGAGCACTTCCTATTTCATCCATAAGGTTCCCTCTTGCATGGACTACTTTAGGGTTCCTAGGACCACCCACATTGTTGTAGCTTAAGGCTTATGCCAAAGGGGTTATGTCCTTGTTAAGAGAATGAGGCGTACCCTTATTCAAGGCTACAAATACAGTGTTATGAATGTGGTGTATTTTTTATCTTTTATTCTTAATGTGGTTTAGTTGTACACCATTTGGAAACCTACACGGAAACTATATTAGTAGTTTTGTTTTCTCTCAATTTCTTCCTTCTTTGCCAAGCATTTTTGGTCCTACACAATGGATTAGTAACTTTCCATGCACACAAAGATGAAAAACATTATTTCTAATTCTCAAGATCATCCTAAAATGCAAGAGAGGAGCATATGTGATGTAAGATCCAACTAAGAAATAAAAAAATGGAAAATACTTAAATAAAACCCAATACATGTTTATTTCAACTAAATTTGACATTCCCAATGTTTTTCAAAGCAAAATAAAGAGATAAGAATTGTTTCTGATTCCCAAGATCACCCAAAAAGGCACGAGGGAAGAACATGTTTGACTTTACTCTTATGATTAAGCATGCAATTTTTATCTAAATTTAATACAATTTAAACAACATCATGTAAATACACCCTACAAAACAAAAATTAATTAGAATAAACCTGCAAGATGTTAGTATTTTAATGACACAAGCTTTTGCAAATGTTAAATTGATATTCAAATTCATATTGTGGTATCTGCACTCAAATCAGGGTATATACACATGGGTTATGGTGCATGTGTGCCTCTTTGTCGAATAGCAGAGCTACAGAGTTCCTACATGACCAAAGAGATGCATGTGCCTGCCTCAGCGCGTCTGCGCTAGTGGATAGATGTGTGCGTGTGGGAAGAAAAATAGAAAGTTAAATAAATATGACAGTGTGTGTGCACTAGGAGAATGATGTATGCACTAGGAAATGGGTATTTGCGAAGCTATGCAGGACATAGAGTGTGTGTGCCATCATAAGGATGCATGTGTTACAATTTGGATGCCTACTCTGGTCTAACAATTTTGACAGAAACAGGGTACAATTCTGTAATAGTGTATGTGCATTAGAATAACGATGTATATGCTAGGAAATGAGTGTCTGCACTCTGGTTTATGTGTCTGTGCACCCCTGTAAAAAATGTACCTAGCAATGATGTCAAAATATGGAAAAATGATGTAAGATAGCTCAAAAAGCTAAAAATTTTAATATGTTAGCTCAAAATTGACAATAACCCATCAAAATTAAACCCCTAAACAAGAATCAACACATGCAAAGTTAGCAAAAATCATAAGAAATTTAACATTATTTCACACATGTGTATGTCAAGGGTTAGCCAAATATTGAAATAACAACAAAAATTGAACTACAATGCTAAGGGACTAAGGATCCGTCCCACCGGGCATACCAAATGTGTGCAATAATTAGTTAGCTACGCAAGTAAAATCAAGACTAATACCTAAAAGCCTCAATACAATGTTAAACTAAAATCTATGAACCATCATGCTTAGAGCTTAAGAAAAGTTAATCTATTAACATATTTGCATTAGAACATGAAATGAAAATTCAAACTAACATGGTAAACAAATTAACCTCTATCTCTAATTGAATGCTAATGAAATGAACCTATTTATATCCTTAGCAATCAAAGGGTTTGATTGTATACTTGAATCCCAAGGTTTCAATAATGGATTCTTTTCAATCCATGGATACAAGACCATTTGACATATCTCCATATAACTTCAAACTTGGAAGAATGAATACAAGAAATGAAAATATCTATCTCCTATAATGAAGAATGCTCTAAGATGATAAAATGGCTATAGCTTAGGCTTTATGATCATTTAGGTGTGTAGGTGTAGGAGGAGGGATCCTTACATATCCCAATGGATAAAATAATATCTACATCCCTTTATATGTCGGATAATAGAGAGGTTGGGTTAGTTGTGGATAAGGAAGGTTTAGGGAGGGTTGAGTCAACCTTAGGAGAGTTTAATTTTTCCTTTAGTGACCCATGGGAATTAGGGGTGTATATAATTAATCAAAGGTGATTAATTAATAAGGAAATGAGCCTATTAGGATAGCTTTTTAGAGGAGATAGTTAGTATGATTTATGTTATGAGAGGATTTTAATCAAGGATAAATAACGATTTATTGATTAAATAGAAGAGAGAATTAATTAATTAAGAATAATTAATTAATTTAGATAGAAAGAGGTTACTTAATTAATTAGAAATAATTAGTTAATCTAGATATAAATGGGAGCTTAATTGATTAGAAATAATTAATTAATATAGATAGAAAAGGGAGCTTAATTAATTATAAATAATTAATTAATCTAGATAGACAGGGGAGTCTGATTAATGGAAGGTCGTTAATTGGCATCATTGTTAGATAAAAGAGTTAATTAACTAACGATAATGTAATTAATTAACAACTATAGCAGAGAAAATGTACGATATTGATGATTTGTCATCAATTTGTACGATAAAGGGTATAATTAGCATGGAATTTAAGTATTTAAATTGCTCGAGCTAGATTATAGGTGTCTACATTTGCCCCTCTTTGGGGTGGCATAAGTGATGCCACTTCAAAGATAGTAATAGATAGATAAAATTTTGAAGGCATAGAAGAAAAATTAGTAGAAGTGAGAAATTCCCTCTCGAGTGTCGATGGGGTGATGAAAGAAGGCGATCGACGATCGAAAAATGGATAGGAGAAAAGATGCGAGAAATGGATAGAATAATTAGTAGGGCAGGATGCCCCAGGGAATTAGAAGAATAGTGTTGATTGGAGAATGATGATAGAAGAGGAAGTGAAGATGGGAAAGAGAGAGATAAGCTTTCATCCAGTATGTACTAAATTCAATTTCTAGTGTCATCATATTGCCAAGGATCTTATGCCATCAGTCCTTATTAAAAATATAGGTATACGAAAAAAGTTAGAATGACATGAAAATTCATAACTATGAATAATTGTCCCATTGTTTGAAAATACCAACTCCATGCAGCATAAAAAATGTAATGCAATATGAGGAAGTAAAATATGCCTAACTTCCTTGCAACATACATAATGCAATGCAATATGAGAAAGTAAACAAGCTAACATAACAAAGAAACATAATGTAATGTTTTTGTTATAAAGCTTTGATTCCAACCTGTGCAAATTAATGATAAGGGTTAAAATATGGTTGCCCCAAGCAAGGATACATGTAAGGGGAATAACGAAGGACACACGGGTCCTATGAAAATACAATCGTGCACTATGAAACAATACCAATAAACTCATTGTGCCTCAGAGTACAAACATAGTAAGAAAACCAGACTTTGTTGATAGAGGTAGATCAAGATGATCCACAAGTCATGCACAAGAACAGGTGAGAACCAAAGAGTGACATTTTTTAGGATGATTTTAACTGTTTTTTATTTTTTAGAAACATATTTGAATTTTTTTATTTTTCTAACATATTTGAATGTTTTTTGTGTTTTTGAAAGTTTTCCAAAACTGTATACAGGAAGACATGAAGAAGAGTTGGATTCCCCCCAGTGATAGATGGGATGTACAAGGAAAAATTACCACGTAGAATGCGCAAGAAGAAGGTGAAGATGTAAAAATACCCCAACAAGGTTAGGATGGGAGTATTAAAAGGTAAACTCTTCACACACTGAAGGGGGATTAAGGCCAATATAAATATGTTCAGCCTGATGACGAACGTAAACCTAATGACATGCTAGACAGGACCAAGGATGCCCCCAACGTAAGTTGGCCAAGAAACACATGAGAGAAAGGAAGTAGAAAAGTGTATTTATTAAAAGAAAGGTAAAAAGTGATTCCCTCAAACATGGCAAAAGAGGTACATCCTATACACATGGATGTTCTAAACGAATTTTCAGAAGAACAGAGTGCAAATTTCTATGAAAGGAGATGGACAAATGTAAAGAAAAACCTGGTTGATGAAAAAGGTTATTAGCCCAAGGCACAAATCATGAGACAAGACATGCAGCTAAAGAAAGCGTTTGAACAAGGTCTAAAAAACACTTGGTAACATACTAATCATGTTTACTCATCGAGACATCGTGTGTGTGCACGTGAAAATGAATTACCTCTTGAAGGAAAGTGTTGATAGACAACAAGTGAATACACTAGCCAATGTGTAGGAATGATTTAGTTTGAAAGGTGATTTGTGAATGGATTGTGGAAGGAGAGTCATACATAACTCCACTGCCAGTCCAAGTGTACATAGTTCCGATGACAGATATGCATTTGATTCTAATCACAACATTCCTCTACTTCCAATCAAATGTCCATAGCCCCGATAGAGATTATTGGAAATACCCCCAGAGAGAATTGTATATCATTTTGCTTTTTCAAATATCTTTTGATTTTTGATTGATTGATTTTGATTCTTTTAGATTTCTGAAAACTTTATTTCAGCTTTCTTGTTTTGACAAGGGGTTAAGAACCACTGATGGCTTGATGGAAGGATATGAAAGTGATTGTGATGACAAAAGTGGATAGTGTCAAAAAATATGCCCAAAAATTCTTCCCAAAAAGTTTATTATATATAGATAGTGATAGGATCTCTAAGAGGTCAGTTCGTTCTTTAATTTACCAAGGTGATGAAATACCAAGGTCGAACATGGATACCATAGAGATAAATGTCTCAAAATGTGTATGAAATAAAATAACCAAAATATCATCGAAGGGATGAAAATAGTCATATGACTTACAGAGGAATATGAAAGAAAGGGAAGAAAGAACATCCGTGTGTACGCAATACCTGATTGCAATGTTTGATCTTTATACCTTCGATGTTTTTTTTTTGAATGTTTTCTCATTTTTTTGTATTTTTGAAATTTCTTTTATGATTTTTTGTATTTTTCAATTGTTTTATGATTTTCGTCAATCTTTTGATGGTTATCAAAATGAAACATGTCACTCTACGTGATAGGATCAAACAACAATGTTCGATATTTCCTTTATAAGAGATACAAAGCATTTTTTTTTATCAAGAGTAATATTATCCCTGATCCCGATGATCATGGTGAGCTCACACTTAAAAAATGATTGTGATTTGTTTTTAAACATGAGTTTCGTATGTGGGATATTAAGTTCCCTATCCATAGGTTTATGCACTTTGCACCATACTTGATGGGTACATTGGTATGCATTCTGGAATCACATTTTATTTTTGATTTTATGATCATTTGACTTGTTGGGAGCTTTGGAGCTTGAGTTCCCTATCCATAGGAAATTCTGCATCACACACATTCTTAGAGGAGGATGGATTATATTCATTCTATTCTACTATCTACATCTTTTATAGTGACCATATCTTGTTATTTCATAAATTACAATTGGCACGAGAGAACCTAGGGCACAACATACACACACTTACCAGAACTACATCAGGGTCTGTAATGTAGTGTAGTGCTCAGCGATAATTCCACCAGTTTGGTGGCTGAGGTCAGTCCAACCCCTTCTTCTTCTTCTTCTTGTGCAGGGCATCATCCAATTCATCTAGCGAATCTAGTGTGACTGACAGAGAGTATTCAGAGACACTTAGCGACCATGTCAAATTAGGGTTTTGAGCATTTATATTATTTTGAGTGCCCAGAATGCAGACCACAGCACCTCGGGGCACCCTAGTAAATTCCCAGGCACCTGTGTCAACTCAAACATCCCAGATATGCCCTTCGTAGGGCCATTGAGTGTTCATCTGCATTGCCAAGTTAAAGTTCCATATTTGTGACAACCTATGATAGTCATCATCAATCAACTAATTCATTTCCCTTTTCCCTCTTGCATTCTACGGTTTTATTTCCATTAGATCAAATCATGCAATTACTTTACATAACTTTAGCATATTAGTTTTTTGTCATTCATTACCATTTAGCATAATTATTTGTAAGTTTTTTAGTCCTATTTAGATTAACACTAGAACCCTAAACACCCCCCTTTAGGTCTTATTTTTCTTAATCATTTTTGTGAACCCTTCATTTATTTATCACACTTTCTGAGGTGTTTTTACCCCTTTTCCCATGGCCCAACCTCCTGAGGACTTTACCAAAGCCCACCTTAAATCCATCAATGATTGCCTTATTGAATGCCCACAGGATTTAGATTTACTTTTGCATGTGGCTTGTGAAGAGGCTACTAACTTGGTTGAGCTCAACCCCTCTATAGCCTTGCCCAATCAACCTCCAAAATCTACGCCTCCACCCATTTCAATTATTTTGATTTTAGTTCCCACTCCCACTAATCACTTTACCCCTCCTTTGGTATCACATCAGCGACAAACATCCTCTGCTAGAAATCAGGATCTAACCTCCTTATATCACAATCTCCATGATCAAATTCGCAAGTTGCAACAGGCCACCACATCTCCCTCTTTAGATTCTACCTTGTTGTTGCATACACCGTGTTCACCTATTATTTCTACTTACCCTCTTCCTCCTAACTTTTTCATCCCTAAATTTCCCATTTTCAATGGACACGGTGACCCACAGGAGCATCTTCATGTGTTTCATGTTGCTTTCCTCGATTTTGATAACAATCAACTCATGTTAGCCAAAATATTACCTCGCAGTCTCTAGGACTACGCCATACGTTAGTTCTACTATTTATCTGTTCATTCCATCATCTCATTTACTTCTCTTTCTGATTCTTTTCTCATGTAATTCTCCATCAACATCGGTTCTAAGATGACATACACCCAATTAGTGCAACTTAAACAAGGACCCAATGATCACTTCGCTAATTATGGTTTGCACTACAAACATAATCTTGCCAAAATGAATAATGTCCTTGGAGATTCTGAGTTACAATATTTATTTATACAAATCCTTTTTACCGCATCTCTACAAAAGTGTTATCTTCAAAACCTTTTCTTCCTTTGACCAACAGTGTCATACTCTTAAGCTTCACGAATCTAAGCTTCTCTCTATTGGCAAGCTAAATTATCAAGAACAACCCTCATCCTCCTCTCATTTTTGAACCAAGATGTCATTTAAACCTTCTACATCTAAGCCTATCGACACTAAACTCATAGTCAATACTGTTACACCTTCTAAGGAGACATCATCCCAGCTACCTCAGTGTACATTTACCACCCTCCCTATGGTACTGCACCTCATCTTGTATAAAATCCTCAATAGCAACCTCATCACCCTCCTACCACCACTCGAGTTAGACCCATCACGGCCGAAAGGACATAATTACAATGAAAAGTTATATTTTGATTACCATCGCTTTGTAGACCACTCTACTAACCGATGTATGAAACTTCGGGCACTTATCCAAGATCTAATTGACAATGACCAACTCAAATTCCCTGAGCCTACTAGCCCTCCTCCCACTAAGGACAAGGGTAAAGTCAATTTTTTCAACAAAGAATCCAACCAACATAACTAAAAGGCTACGGAATCCTCCGCTAATCATGCATGCCATTCCACACAACCTCCCGATGGAGGAACACTCAATTTCTTAGTCGTCGGCACTGACACAACCCCACCTATTATTTCTTTCTCTCATGTTGACTATCACACTACATTCGCATCCGACCATTTATATATACAAGCCCTTATCACCTCAACCCCATCAACAACAATAAGGTTCACCTATCCTCTCTTATTATTGTATGTTCCTTATCTCTTTTAAGATCTATTGGTTACCCTCCATTGCAAATCAAATTTCTCTTCAACAAGCCTTATGGTGTCGTTAAGTTACCTATCACAGTTGGTCCTCTTACTCTTCTCCTCCCTTGCATAGTTAATCAATTCTTCCACCAATATGACCTACTTCTCGGCTTAAATTGGATCCAAAAATCCCAAGCTATTGTCTCCATCAACCACTTGCACCTTAATTTCATCTATGACAACCAAGTTATCTCCATTGATGGCATCCCTCATTCACCTCCAGCATCCTCACACTCTCGTTCCACTTCTTCTGCACCTCTTTCTCCCACTAACACATTTCCTCTGCTCTCACCACCAAAACATCATATTCCTACTTCACCACCTCGATTGGCCCTCACGCGACCACTCCATTCCCTTAGTCCTGCACATCAGCATAGGCCTATTTCTAAACCTATTACCGCCTCTCATCGTAAATCACCACCTCATCTTACATACACACCTCACATGAATCTCGGCTTCATTCTCCTGCATAGCATGTATCTCCTATACCTCCATTATTAGAGAATCTTTCTTCATCGTCCTCCTCTCATGAATGGGTCGATGGACATCCATCCCTCGATCTCATTCGTTGATTCCTCTTTCCTCCCTAATTTGGGGGGGTGGGGATAGCCATTATACAAACCCCCCCCTCCTCTCTCACTTTCACATTGATACCCCTCACACCCATATATTTTTCCTTCCCTTGCATATCAACATTCCCATCATCTATTATCACACCCTCATTAGCCAATGACGCACCTTAGTGCTTCAGTTAACACTGGATTGTTGAGGGATTACTATTACACTAAAACCTACACACTGCACTACCGGACCCATACATATACATCCTACATCATCCTATACATACCTCATCTCCTATTTATTTCTACCTCATCTATCTCATACACGTTACACTAGTCATCATCATATATGAGTCTAGTTTTCTATGTCATCCATGCATCCTGTACATTCTACATACTACACTATATTTCATTATAATTGGGTCTATTTTTATCTATTATCTTTACACATTCTATTCCTATCTACACACTTATTACATTACACCTTCCTTAACCATATTTCCTGCATACATCCCACCTATTCTACACCCTACACTATATTTCCTTATACTTGGGTCTAGTTTCATCAATCATTAGTACACATTTTATTTCTACCTACCCAAATAATACATTACATTTCCTACAACACACATTCACATACCTTGGTCATCTACACTACATTCTTATCCCCATGTCGCATTTCATCACCACTACACATACACATTCATCGCAACACGCTAGGCACAAACAACACTACTCGACCACTTTCTGATGACGCACTCTTGTTTACGGTTCATTCTTGACTACTGAGGGGGAAAACAAAATGAACCTCACTACATACACTTCCATACAATTGGGGGTTATGATGCTCCTATCATTCCATTTTTCATTCCATCCATCCACAGTATACAACATTGTCTTGGTAGCATTTACTTTTTCTTACTGATTTTTTTCATTCTCCTTATATTACACATGCTAGATTGCTTTCATATCTACCATTATCATACACACATGTGTGTTGACACCTTTGTCTAGTGTAATCTCAAATACAGGACATTTACACGTGGCATGGATGCTCACCTTCTACCCTTACTATATTGGTCACTGGGGGCATCCACATTCCTCTCATACATGTGTTATTGTTCATTTTGTACTTAGCATCTTATACTACTTGCTTATACACACTTTGATACATTGGTTTTCACTCTAACATGCTAACAAGTGTTCTATGTGCAGCACTTGTTTTGCAAGATTACATGCTCCCATGACTAGTCCTGTATTTTTACTTGTTTGCGTTGTTTGCCATTGTTTGCAGAATTTTCCCTTTGCTTGTGTGCACACTTGACTATTTTTTGTGGCCATGATGTCCTTGTGTGTCTTACGACATTGTGAGTGTCGTCCCATGTTTGAAACCTGATTTGTGTGGTCTATTTGTTTTCTTGCATTTTTACACTACTATCCTTGGTAGTTTTTCTACATTGTCTGTCTTTTTCACTTATTTTCATGCATGTGTTTGGAATAACATTTGTATTGGCTATCCATCCCCTTTTGTGCACACCTTGGTATCTACCAAGTGTTTCCCTTTCCCTCGTGTAGGGCTGAGTTGGTTACAAGATAAGAGTATGGTTGGTCCTCTTTTGGGGCCGCATTCTCCTTCCATGGTCATCGCATGTGCCCCCAAAGAGTGGGGGCATCATTGAGGGTTTCTACTAACACAGCGTATCTACACCGGTTTACACACAGCGACTGAGTTCAAAATAGTCTACAAACTCCATACACAGTGGCCTTAAGAGGACATGGTGTCTTTCGGAAATTCTATAGAGCAGTCACAGGATCAGGGGTT
The DNA here is from genome assembly GCA_019776745.2 of Taxus chinensis. NCBI lineage: Eukaryota > Viridiplantae > Streptophyta > Pinopsida > Cupressales > Taxaceae > Taxus > Taxus chinensis. The sequence continues at coordinate 350,320,951 of CM034147.1, read as the reverse complement.
ACCATGGGTAGCCTCTCTACACTTCTTCATCCAGTGGCATAAAATCACCCAAAAAATGAGCGCAGTATAAATATCTCTTCAAAAAATTTCAGTAGAAGTGGTTAGAGTTGGAGGACACCGAGCATTTCCTCCCTACACATCTTCAGCCAAGGTGGCATGAGATCACCCAAAAAACTCGCAACATTTTAGGATATCCTTCTACACCCTTTTTCTCGATGTGGATCAGGTGCACATGTTCCATTTTTCCATTTACACTTTCTATTCTAGTATACTTTACATTTGCGTACTTTGCATGGCATTTTTACATATATACATATTTGAGTACTTGATCATTTTCTCCTTGTAGTTCCGTCGTATGAGAAACAAGTAGTCAAATTGGGGGCAACAACAACAACAACAATAAAAATAGTGATAACAACACACCGTGACAGTACTTTCCATACTAACCATGTAATTATACCACACACATGCAGCAGCTACACACACATTCCACCCTAGGTTCACTTTTATTTACATTTTGCATCTTTATAATCCACGCTCCTCCACATTTTTCTTTTTTTCATTCCACACTTCTAGTCCATCGGCATGTTTTCTTCTACACTCTGCACGTACATCAAGTAAATTGTAGACACAAATATTACACATTTAGACAATATTTATCCCGGTCTTATACTATTATTTATAAGGTTCTCAAGTGTACAAAGTACTAATTAATCCCACCTTTTGGCCACCTTTTTCTTATCTCTTATTTCATCTTTCTTGCGTATTTCCCGATACTTATCTCCCCATTTTCTAACTTCCCCAAGTTTTTAGCCCTAAATTAGGGTGCCCTAGGCTATACTGGGGCGCCTTGAGGCGTGCTGGTCCCACCCAGGGCACCTCGGTCTGTGCACAACCTCTTTTTCTCCTTTTTGGGTCACTTCTAGCCGTTGGTCATCCTTATCTTCTTCTCAGTCAGCCTTGTAGGGATTAATTACAAAATTAAACTTGAGAGCCCTATAAATATAAAGCTTATAAAACCATAATGAGGGTCCTAGGTCATGGCATCCTATCACTACTATCACTCCATCTAGGGTTGTATATATTGCATCAATTACATCCACATAACACCATACATTCAATATAGGAAAGTCTACATCACACTCATTCTTAGAGGAGGAGGGATTCTATTCATTCTATTATATTATCTGCATCTTCTATAACTACCATAGCTCACTATTTCACAAAGTGCAACTAACACGAGAGCACCTAGGGAACGACATACACACACTCACCAAAAATACATCAGGGTTTGTAATGTAGTGCAATTCTCAACGATAAGTCCACCAGTTTGGCAGATGAGGTCAATCTGATCCCTTCTTCTTCTTCTTCTTGTGCAAGGCTTCATCCAGTTCATCTAGCGAATCCAATGTGACAGATAGAGAGTATTCAGAGATACTTAGCGACCGTGCCGAATTAGGGTTTTAAGCATTTATATTATTTTGAGCACCCAGACTACAAACCAAGGTGCTCTGGGGTGCCCCAGTACATTACCAAGAACTTGTGTCACTTTAGACAGTCCAAATCTACCCTTCGCAGGTCTGCACTGCCAAGTTCCAATTCCAGAGCTTTGATAACTTGTGACAGTCTCTAGTTATTAACTAAGTCTTTTCTTTACTCCCCTCTTGCATTCTAGGGTTTTATTTCCATTAGATCAAATCATGCAATTTCTTTTCATCACTTTAGCATATTATTTTGCTTTCATTTATTACTGTTTAACCTCTTTATTATAAGCATTTTAGTCCTCTTATTTAAATTAACACTAGAACCCTAAATACCCTCTTTTAGGTTCTTATTTTAATCAAACATTTTAGTGTTCTATCATCCTTTACACATTCTACTTCTACTTATGCATTTATTATATTACCTACACCTCCTACATTCATATACCTTGGTCATCTACAGTACATTTTTCTACGCGCTGTACCCACCACATGTTAGGAAATATCTTTATTAATGCTCGTGATTAATTATTGGTGTTAGTCAAAATATATAAGTAATTTGTTAATACAACCTTACGTAGGAGATTGAGGAGTGATTATAGGGATGTAAGTTGTTAGAGAAACTTTCATATATTTGGGTGAGTGGTTATAACAAAAACAAATATATATTCTGTAACCAACTCAGTATGAATATTAATGAAGTTTTTTGTGTGTTTGATCAACTCTGCAATTATCTCCAATTTTATATAATATCCTTCAAACTCTATCAGTGATATCAGAGTGATTCAATCATAATTAGAAATTGAAAATATATGGGGCAATGTCTTGTTCTTCTTTACCCCGTATTATGTATATTGTTAATCCTGATATCATCTGTTATTATCAATTCATAAATGTTTGATGGTATTGATAACAATCTCCAGTGTCTAGTGATCTGCCACTTGACTACAGTCTGATGTGTATATTTATCTTCACGCTAGTGGAAATAACACTAGTAACTATTGTTTGGTGTTGTTGACTAAGGTTCTTAATGGTCCACGAGGATGAGTTGTTCAAAATATATATGATGTAATGTGCTTTCGTCTATAGTCATACACAGTCACATTCCCATATCCAAGCAAATGGTGTAGTTAAATGATTAGTAGAAGAATTGGATCGTGTGAATCTATACATTTTCTAGGAGTCTGGTGTAGATATGTGGCATATTTCTCACAGATTTAAAGTCTATGTGCATTTTCTAGATGTCTTTTTCCATATTGCATTGAAGTTTTGCTAGCGAATCTATTTTTGAGCAGATGCCTTTTTGAGAGTCTTTGATAGACACTAGTTTGTTTTCTTGTTATGGTCACCAACCACTCCAAATAAAGCCTCAAAGAAAATTGACTCCATGTGGTGCGTACGGGTTTGGGAAGTTGTTTTTTTGGCTCAAAATTGACCAAGTTAGTCATATGTCATTGGTTTTAAATTTTCAAAAATTCAAAGTGAGTTGGTCTAGAGTTTAGTTGGCCTCTGTAAGTTTAAAACTTTTTATAGTTTCATGACTACCGCTCCTATGTCAAAGTCTTTCCATCTTCAAAACTATAAATGTCATCACATTATCAATATACCATAGTTCAAAACTGTTATCACATTATCAATATAGATCGATAGGTGTACTATCATTAACTTTATATGAGATATCCATTTATTTAGAGTCATTGTGTGTTAAAGTAATTATTTATTTATTTTAGTGGTAAAAAATTATAAAGTGTCAAGTTTCAATCGTTTAAGTCATATTGTCATTTTGTCATCGTTAAAGTTGTGTCTCGTCAAAAAATGTTATTGTAAGTTGTCATCATTTGTCAAGTTATTATGGTCATTTCTATCATCTTATCAACGTCAAAAAATATCTTTGTAAAATTTATGATGCCAAAAGTTGTAAAAATAATTTTTTTTTATTACGGATGCATTTTCGGTGGTATCTGACGTTCGACTGAAGTTTGTAAAATTGAGCTTCATGATCAAATCTGGTTGAGCTAGTAGCATGATATGGAGGACAGAGGCATCGAAGGAAGGAGGTCATTGAATGACCTCTCATCAGTCACCAATCGATGGGGCTTGAATGACTTCATAGCAGATGTGGTGACACACACACACATATAGTATGAGTATATGCTTTTCAGTGTACTTTAGTTTTGCTGTGAGTTTCTTTGTAGTGTTCCTATTGCAGTATGTATTATGTATACTGGGAAATGGTTACATAGGATGACATAGAACTGCAGTGATCCTCTAACTGTCATACTTCGTTGTAAGATGATCAGTAAGTGAATATGTTCATTGGCAATAGTGATCATGTGCAACAAGATCCAGACAAAAAGATCTTGACAGTGGGATACAACACGATATAATTTTCCTTTTCTATCTTCCTATTTAGAATTTCACATTGTGGGGGGGAATACCAATGTTTCTTTCCCATTCTTCACCAAAATGGCCAAAGTCAAAGGCAACTTCTAGTGGTAGTTGAGGTTTCCTATGTTGTTTGAGATTTAGTGGTAGTGATTGATAACAATGGATGCAACTAAGAACATTATGATTCTTAGAGGTGAAAATGTGAAATATTTCTAGTATGTGTTCTATTGTTCAGTTTGGTAGAGTTGTTGTTCTCCTATATTTTTCCCTCATAGAGTGATATTGATGAGGGCCTAAAAATAGTACTTGGCACATCATGATGTGGTTTGTGGTAAACCACTTAAAAACCACCCTAGTATTAGTTTGTGGTCAGCCAGTGTACAAACCATCCATTGGGTTTGTGATTGTCCATGTGAAAATCACCATAATCATAAAAGTCAGGTGCAAGTTACCCGAAAGATAAGTTTTCCCCAGTGCTCTCACTTCAGGAGGGGAATGTTGAGGAAATATTGTTGTTAGTGCTCCACACACTAATTATTGGTGTTAGTATAATATATACATCATCCTATACATACCACATCTTAAGTAGGATATTAGGAGTGATCTATCTGCATACATTGCTACACTAGTCATCATCCTATATGAGTCTAGTTTTCTATAACATCCACAACTATATATTTGTACATTCTACGGTATGCTACACTAATGATTTCCTTATACTTGGGTCTAGTTTTATCTCAATATCATTATAATTTTATTCCTTCTACACACTCTATTGTACCACACCTATAACCATACTCACATTTCCTCGGTCCATACTCGACTACCGAGGGTTTACAAATCAAATGGACCTTACCTACATGTGACATATCATCATACCACATTCATTAGACCAGTGACCATCGCTCTAGGCTATATCCTCACCCATACTCATCATCATCTCATGTAGTGGTATACACCTTATGTTAAGTCGCCACTCCTTTCCCCATTCTACATTATCGACCTCTTACCACCTATCATCACATATGACATGTATTATCCTATTCTTAGTCATTCTACTACATCATCACCCATCTCCTTCATCATCTCATTAGTGGTATACACTTTAAGTTAAATCACCACCCCTTTACACCTTCTTCATATATTAGTCTTCCCTTACCACCTATCATCACCTCCTTTTATTATTCACCGCCTCACTCATTTTACGCTTCATCACCACTTCATCACTCATCCATTGGTAACATACGCCATTTAGGCTAAATCACCACCCTCACCTTCTTCATCACATAGTGGTATACGCTTAGGGCTAAATCATCACTCCTACTTATCCAACCCCTCAGTCACCCATCTTGGATATATGCTTAGGCTATATCACTCCTCATTCAACCAAGTCATGGTCCTTAGTCTATAGGATCCATGATGTATATGATCCCTATCCATTCATCTCGTAGTGATATACGCTTAGGGCTAAATCATCACTCCTTTATTCAACCAAGTCGTGGTATATGCTTAGGCTATAGGGTCCACACACATTTTTCCATACCTCTCATCCTCATCCATTCATCTAATAGTGATATACGCTTAGGGCTACTAAATCATCACTCCTCTGATTAACAAACTCGTGATATACACTTCGACTGTAGGGTTCACACATATCTTCTCTCTATGTCACATTTCATAACCACTAAAAATACACACTCATCACAATGTGCTAGACACAACCAACACTACTCAACCATTTCCTGATGATGCACTCTTGTTTACGGTTCATTCTTGATTGTTGAGGGGAAAAACAAAATGAACCTCACTGCATACACTTCCATACACTCGGGGGGCATGTTGCTCCTATCATTCCATCTTTCATTCCATTCCATCCATCCACAACATACTACATTGTCTTAGTAGCATTTACTTTTTCTTACTAGTGTTTTGCATGCTCATTCTATTACACATGTTAGCTTTCTTTCCTATATGTCATTATCATACACACATGTGCATTCATGCCTTTGTCTAGTGTGATCATAGATACATGACATTTACACATGACATGGATGCTCGCCTTCTACCCTTACTATACTGGTCACTGGGGGCATCCACATTCATATCATACAAGTGTTATTGTTTCATTTTGTAGTTAACATCTTATACTACTCAGTTCATACACATTTTGACATATCCATTTTCACTCTAACATGCTAATGGGTGTTCCATGTACAACACTTGTTTTGTAGGAATACATGTTTCCTTGACTACATTTTTTCTTTTACTTGTCTGCATTGTTTGCCATTATTTACGGGCTTTTACCTTTGCTTATGTGCACAATTGACTTTTGCTTGTGGCATGAAGGCCTTATGTGTCTTGTGACATTGTGAGTGATGTCCCATGTTTGAAACCTACTTTGTGTGGTTTGTTTTCTTACGTGTTTACACTACTGTACTTGGTAGTTTTTCTAAATTGTTTGCATTTGTTACACTTATTTGCATGCATGTGTTTGGACTAACACTTGTATTGGCTAGCCATCCCCTTTTGTGTGTGCCTTGGTATCTACCAAGTGCTTTCCTTTCCCCCCTATAGGGTAGAGTTGGTTATTAGGTCAAAGTGTGGTTGGTCCTCTTTTGGGGCCACATTCTCCTTCCAGGGTCATCACATGCCCCCCAAAGAGGGGGGCATCATTGAGGGTTTCTACTAACAAAACGTATCTACACCGGTTCACACATAGTGAGTGAGTTCAAACTAGTCTACGAACTCCATACACAATGACCTTAACATGACATGGTGTCCTTCGACAATTTTGTGGAGTGGTCCCAGGATCAGGGGTTATAGTGGGTGGCATCTCTACAATTCTCTATCTAGTGGCATAAGATCACCCAAAAAACTAGCACAATACAAATATCTCTTTAACAAATTTCAGCAGAAGTGGTTAGAGTTGAAGGACACCGAGCATTTCCTCCCTACACTTATTTAGCCAGGGTGGCGTGAGATCACCCAAAAAACTCATGACATTACAGGATATCCTTCTATAACCCTTTTTTCTTGACATGGATCAGGTGCACATGTTCCATTTTTCCATTTACACTTTCTATTCTAGTGTACTACTTTACACGAGCTTTTGGTGTGAACACTTTCCATCACACCAAAAGCTCAAACTTTTACATACATACATATTTGACTACTTGATCTTGTTTTCTCCTTGTAGGTCTAACGTATGGGAAACAAGTAGTCAAATTGGGGTCAACAACAACAACAACAATGATGACAATGAAAACACACCATGATGGTAGTTTCCATACTAGCCATGCAAGTATACCAAACACATGTAACAACTACACACGTGTTTTTCCCTAGGTTCACTCTGATCACTTTTATTTACATTTTGCATCTTTAGAATCCACACTCCTCCACATTTTTCTTATTTTCATTGCACGCTTCTAGTCCATCGGCACACTTTCTTCTACACTCTGCATGGACATCAGGTACGCTTTTTTATCTACTTTAGGTTACCGAGTTGTTTTCTCACCAACATAAAATGGGGGCAAATGTAGACATAAATATTGCACATTAGACAATATTTAGCACGGTCTTATACTACTATTTACAAGGTTCTCAAGTGTACAAAGTACTAATTAATCTCACCTTTTGGCCACCTTCTTATCTCTTATTTCATCTTTCCCATGTATTTCTTGATACTTATCATCCCATTTTCTAACTTCCTTAAGTTTCTAGCACTAAATCAGGGTGCCATAGTCCCACCCAGGGTGCCTCGGTCTGTGCACAACCTCTTTCACTCATTTTTAGGTCAATTCTAGCCGTTGGTCATCCTTATCTTCTTCTCAATAGGCCTTGTTGGGATTAATTACGAAATTAAACTTGAGAGCCCTATAAATATAAAGCTTATAAGACCATAATGAGGGTCCTAGGTCATTACATCCTATCACTACTATCACTCCATCTAGGGCTACATCTATTACATCACTTGCATCCACATAGCACCATACATTCAAGCTAGGAATTCTGCATCACACACATTCTTAGAGGAGGAGGGATTATATTCATTCTATTCTACTATCTACATCTTCTATAGCTACCATAGCTCGCTATTTCACAAATTACAACTAGCACGAGAGCACCTAAGGCACGACATACACACACTCACTAGAACTACATCAGGGTCTATAATGTAGTGCAACACTCAATGATAAGTCCACTAGTTTGGTGGCTAAGGTCAGTGAAACCCCTTCTTCTTCTTCTTGTGTAGGGTGTCATCCAGTTCATCCAGTGAATCCAGTGCAATAAACAAAGAGTATTCAAAGACACTTAGCGACCATGCCAAATTAGGGTTTTAAGCATTTATACTATTTTGAGTGCAAGACTGTAGACTGCAGGGAGGCACCCGGGGTGCCTCAGTACATTCACAGGTGCCTATGTCCCTTCAAACAGTCCAAATCTACCCTTCACAAGGCCCCTAAGTGTTCATTTGCACTGTCGAGTTCTAGCTCCAAATCTGCGACAACTTGCGAAAATCTCCTGTTAATCAGCTAAGTCTTTTCCTTTACTCCCCTCTTGCATTCTAGGGTTTTATTTCCATTAGATCAAATCATGCAATTACTTTGCATCACTTTAGCATATTAGTTTATTGTCATTTATTACTGTTTAGCCTCTTTATTACAACTTTTTAGTCCTCCTATTTAGATTAACACTAGAACCCTAAATACCTTTGGTTTAAAACATTTTGAAATTCCATCAAAACCCTAAGAACAAATAGATGTGGATAATTTTGTTCAAATGAATTTTATGATTTTTGTTCTTCGTAATGTATCAAGAGGTCGTTAACAAATCCTTACACACCACAATAGAATGGTGTGGATGAAAGATGAGAATAGGCCCATTGTGGAATGAGAAAGGAACTATGTTGGAAAATTAGCACATGGAAATATGTTTTTGGAATGAAGCAATATATAGACTGTAGTTTACATCATAAACAGGATTCCTACAATGGCAATCAAAGCCAAGACACCTTATGAGACTTCAATATGACTTCAAAACTCATATGTATATAATTTAATGGTATCTGGGTGTCTAGTTTCTATTCATTTTTTTGATTTAAAAAAAGAGGAAAATTTGGATCGTAATTGTGTAGCTTGTTTTTTCATTGGTTATAGTGATGAAAGTAAATCATACAAGTTCTATAATCCTAATAGTAAAACTTTTGTTGTTTCGAGGGATTGTAAATTTTTTGAGAATGAGATGTATGTTAATATTGATCTTGTAAATAAGATGGTAATAAGTGAAGTGGGAATCCCCTTAAATAATATTTTGAGGACTTATAAAGTTTTACACATGTTTCTAATGCTATAGGAAACAATACTAGCTCTATATAATATACTAGTCATCCATTTGCAATAACTCCAAGCAAGCACAAGTTGATTGTTGAATCCACATCTAATAAATTAAATGATGGAGGAAAACTATGAGATAAGAATGAAAATTCTGACAAGTCTCAACAAGATAATTTTTTTGAAGATGTATATGATAAAAATACTATGTTTTCATTTTCTTCTACGATTAGTGAACCTAGAATTTTTTAAGAAGTTAGTCAAAAGAAAGAATGTGGGTAATGCTATGAAACTTGAAGTGGATTTCATTGAGAGAAATGATAATTGGACACATTTACTCTAATCCTCATTGTTGATAAATATATCATTGGTACCATGTGGGTCTACAATACCAAATTAAATAATGATGGTACAATTGATAAGCTAAAAGCTAAACTTGCTGCAAAAGGCTTTGCACAAACCTTGAAGAGTGTATTGATTATAAGGAGACTTATGCTCCTGATTGCAAGTAAAGATACTATAAAACTAATTCTTTCATTTTCTAATCATATAGGTTGGAGAATACATCAAATGGATGTAAAGAGTGCATTCCTAAATGGATCTGATTGAAGAATAAGCGTATACATGGGGTACAGCCACAAGGTTTTTAGGTAATGGGTAAATAATTTTGGGTATATATGTTAAAGAAGGTTCTTTATGGGCTCAAGAAGTCTGCAAGAGCTTGGTACTCGAGAATTGATAATTGGTTTTTGGCATAAGCCTTTGTAAGAAGACAAAATGAACCAATTTTTAGCTATAAAAGTAGGTTTTGAGATGAGTGATCTTGGAATCATGTACTTTCTTGGTATAGAGGTCTATCAAAAGAAATGGGAAGTATTATTTTTCAATCAAAGTATGTTTAAGATATGTTGTTGAATTTCAATCTTCAAGATTCTAATGTTATGGATACTCCAATTGCAAGTGGATAAAAACTAATGAGAGAGAATGGAAGCCCTTTAGTTTATGAGAATATTTTTAAAAGTATGGTGGGAGGTTTGATGTATCTCACTATGACTAGACCTGATATCACTTATAGGGTTTCACTAGTTTCTAGATTCATGGGAAAGTATTCACTCAAACACATGCAAGTTGTGAAAAGAATTTTTAGATGTGTGAAAGGGACTTATGATCATGGTATTCACTTCATACCAACAAGCTCATTGCGTCTTGTTGGATACTCGGATTCAGATTTGGGAGGTTCTCTTGATGACAAGAAGTCTACTTCAACTTATTGCTTCACATTGGGAAGTGGTTTGGTTTCTTGGACTTCAAAGAAACAATTTATTGTTGCATTATCCTCTACTGAATTTGAATATGCAGCCCTTACATCATCTTGCATAGAAGGAAAGTGGTTGAGGAGACTCTTATTTTATTTTCAAGAGGCTCAACTTAAGCCTACACATATATTTTGTGATAACAACGGGGTAATACAATTGTCCAAGAATCTAGTTTTTCATGCAATAACCAAACACATTAAGCTCAGGGATCACTTTATCAAAGACGTGGTCAATGATAAATATTTTGTCATTGAATATGTGAGAACAAAGGATCAAATTGCTGATATACTCACCAAGGGATTTTTGAAACACACACATGGAAGACTCGAGCAAATGATTGGAATTTCTGTCATTTGGGTCAAAGAGGGAAATGTTGGTAATGATGTCAATTTTGGCATTTAAATTTTTGCTAAATTTATCTTAAGTTATATTTTTAGAAATACTCTAAAAATAGATTTTTAGGATGTTTAGGACTTATTCATTTAATTCATGTGTTTTTTTAGTCAAGCCGGACCAAATAAGTGATTTTTCAGTGATTTCTTAAAAAATAAGTAAAAAGCTAAAAAATTATCAACTGTCAATTTTCGGATAAGTACAAATTCTTGTGTAGTCATCCCGAAATTTTTGGGAAACACTTTCTAAGTTAATATCACTACAAATATGCTAATTTTATGACAATCCTATATTTTAGGGACCTTGAGGCCTTGCATAATTCTATTCTAGGAAAAGCTTCTTGCATGTTAAGTTTGTCCATGGATTGCATGAGTCTATTTTTGAGTTAACTGGAAGTCTAAAATTATTTTAGGATTATTTTAATATTATTAGTGGTTCTATTTTAAAGTTAACTTGCTTTGCAAGTTGAGTTATAAGTGGCAAATTTAGCATTTTGTGTTAATAAAAGCAAGGCCTAAAGCATGGCACCATAGCACTCCATTATTACAATTTGTGCACATATTTTTTACTATTTTTCATTGCAAGTATTCAAAATAAATAACTAGAAATTTGTAAAACCCATAGACTACAACTGTAGCATGCCCTGGTGAGAGATGCCTCGAACCACTGCTAACAATAAATCTTGATAGGGAAATATATAAAAACCTAAATGTGGAAAGAAAACCCTAAGGTTTTTTGTTCAATCAATTAAGGGGTTCACCAAAAAAAACTTATTATTTTACACCAAGAGATGTAAAATATAGTAAAACATGAGCTAATTCATGTTACATAAATAAAGGCAATAAATACATCGAATTTAAATTGTTATGAAAGGATAAATGCATTATTAACTTATTTCAAACAAGTGATACAACCGATAGGAATAAGATACTTTGTGATTAAGGATTTTGTATGAATATTCTAAACTAACCCTAAAATAGGTTTGAAATCTGTCGTCAAGGCCTCAGGCGAAAATTAAAGTTAGAGGAGCTTCCTAGAAATTGCCAACAGTGTCGAGCGCCTACATTAGAATGCGCTGTTTGGATTTATCAGCAATGTCTAGGAGGGTTTTACAATCTAAAACTATTTGGAACCCTTTCCATTTGTATACAATTTAGTTGTTGATGTGTTCAAGCCTTCAATTTGCTTTGGTGGAGCTTGTGTAGTCTCTCTTTTGTCCAAACCCTAACTATGAATGCTCAATAATAAAACACCTTTAAAAGGGGTTAGCATTTTGGGTTGGACTGACCTCAACACACATATGTGATGGCTTAGTGTTGCTTACATACCACTACTTTGAAGAGCACTTAAAATGCATGTAGTTCTCATTCCTATGTGAATGTGTGAATGTGTGAATGTGAATAATTGTGTACAATCTAGATGTGATCCTTCCTTTAGACATTGACACTTGGCACCATACAACTTTAAGCTCTTTGTATTTAGATTTGGCTCATTAGACTGCTATAAGGCATCTCTATAAAGTTTTGAGATGTGTTTATGCATTATGTGTAATGTTCTTCAAAATGTGAGTGTGTCTTAGGTGATAGGGGTGCTCCAAGAGAGAGAAGATTTGAGGAACAACCTTAGGATTCATTTATGTAGATATGTGACTCTTTGTTAATTTCTTGGGGTAGCCAACCCATGAAATGTGTCTCGACCAACTTAATGAATTTCCCAAAGATGAAAATTAAATGTTAGAGATCTCTAGACATCATCGACAGAGAACGTATGTTTAAGATTTCTAATGTGATTAGTATAGACAGTTGATTTTAAATATGGATGGTAGATAAAGGTGACCAAAACAGTGGATGGGTAAACTGATGAGAGGAAAGTGTGCTCAAGATAGAAATATTGGTCAATTGTCCAAATGTGTCAAAATGTGTTAAAATTGATGTTGTTATGTGCCAAAGATTAACTTTAAGCATCTATACAATCATGTCTATTTTAGGGAAAGTGAGCCCCAACACATTAACAATGAGATCACCTTAGATAGTTTGGGTGCCTTAACTACTAGACACTTTGTGGAGAATAGATTAATAGTGTTGAATGAAGAGACAATTGTTATTAATATTGGCACTAATGACACAACTAAGGTGTTAATATTAGGTGCTTCATTGACATGGTGTGCATAATCCATTTCATTTGAGATGTGTGATTCACATATTCATCCACATGAAAAGGGGGGCAATGTATTTGACTTTTTTTATCTTCAGATTTCAAGGGCCCATGACACTTCCTCGTGTAGAAGAACTTATGTGGTGGTATACATCATTTTTTGCTTGGTCTCATCATACACATGCAAATAGATTTAGATACAACACAAATTTTAGGAAATAGATTTCCCATATGCTTCTCCACAATTTCAACACAGTAAGGGGTACTTGTTCTTATTTTCTTTTTGAGCTAGATTTCAATAGTTTCTTGATTATGGACTTATATAGACACCAATTCACTTTCACGGCTACTCCCAAACACCGGAGTGTGGATATGACGAGGTGATTGCAACTACTTTATAGCCACATGAGTGGTTTTACTTTGATATGCATGTGTGCATACTCATCAAAGTGGGGCTTTATGTAGACACCTAATTTTGGTATGAGGCTAGTTATTTTATTTGGTGCTAGTGTATTTCCTTGTTTATTGAGTATTGGTACAAGTGAGGTTCTTGTTGGCACGTGTTCCTCATGTTTTTCAATTTTCGACGTGTTCCCTTGTGTGTTGAATAAGTTTTCAGCTTTTTGATGTTCTCTTATCAACTTTTTTTTCTCCTATGTTTGACCCTATTTGCATTTTTTCCTCTAATCTCTCATCCCTTCTTTCTCTCCTATTTTCCTACTTTTTAGTCATTTATCGAAAATTGTAAAATGTATAGTTTTGGTCTATTATAGCCATACTACTGTGATTCCCACTCTCCTTTTTGTGAGCCCTTTCAACCCATGAATTGTATACCTCGAGGTTTGTGGATCTCCTTTGTCTGCCTTTTTTACCTATTATTTATAAGCTTGTATGTCATTAAGATTCTAATTTGAATTCAAGAAATGTATAAATACATAGATGCATTAATACATTTAAGACACATACAAAAGGGACGATTACAAATGAATAATATTAAAGTTACAACCAAAGGGAGTGATATTGCCTTCAACATAATAACTAGTTATTTTTGTATTTTCCAATCAAAACATTCCATATGTAATTTGGCTACCATTGTCTAAAGTTCCATGATGTAAATAGTTAATTTTATTTTTTTAAGAGATTTTCCTTTAATTCTAATTGGTGGAGTCTTTATTCTTCACTCCACACATTTATTCGTTGTTATAAAATATATATTAACCAATGAAATCACACCCAATACCAAAAAAATCAAACATATATTAATCTTTTAAAAAATCAATAGACATTTCTATTAACAGGGAATTAGATATATATTTTAGACAATTAAGTGCATGTGCATGTATATACTAATTTCCATTTTTGTTCGAAACTAAATCTCTTCCTAAAATTTTAAAATTAGATTTTATGTTCTTTCATATTCTTCAATTGTGCAGAAGCTACAAGAATTTTTTTGAGTATTCATTGGCTTCATTTGAGTTCCTGCAAGAAGCTCCTCTCGTGGTTAGTTGTATGTTAATATTTTTATTTTGGTTGTTACCCAAATCATATAAGCAATTTAAGATGGATTATATAGTGTTTTAGTGGTGCTGAGATCATACATCTATTACTGTCAAAAAACAGTTACAGAGTAACTGTATTAATTTTTATCTTCATATTTAGTGCGCCTTATTGCATGGGTTCCCAAAGACAAAATAATATTAGATTAATGGCCTCCGAAACATTCATTACATAACTTATTGTTAAGATTTATATTTACTGCTCCAATGTATAAAACAATGGCACTTTCCGTTGTGTGAACATTTGTGGGGATTTTTGCTTGTAATAATGGAATTGTTCTTTTACTTCTAATGAAATCAAACAGCCAATGCAATACATTTTGTTTCAATAGGTGTAGTATGTGTTTATTGAATCGTTGTTAGTCTCTTGAAAATGGTTTTATTTTTAATTGCTAAGGGCAATGGACATGAAAAGGTGTTTTGGGCTAAATTGCATAGCTAAGCTGTTGTGGTGTAATAATTTCCAATTTATTTAGTTTATGTGTATGGGTTAAATTTTTAGTCTGTTATTTATTCATTTGGAAAGACTTTACATTATTTGGAAAATAACCTTATATTCTTTGTCGAAGCAAACAAAATAGATCAATCAAATAGATAGTAATGATACTTGCATCACATTTCTAGGAAGAGAATTTGTAGCTCATCCTTCTATTAAACTGATTAATAAAACATTATCCATGATTACATAAATATATTGTTTATGGATGTGTAGAATTTGTTGATTTACTCTTAGTCTCTCTCAAACTAATCATATATCAATGATAAATGTAATATTGTTAATGGTTAATTTTTCACTTCAAATTTCCTAATGCAAAAATTCATTATTACTAATTTTAGAGTTTAGAGATAACAAAAATATTGATATTGATATTGATAATGTGGGTATTCCCTTTCATAATTGACTGTTCTTTACTTTCTAGTTCAAGAAATTACATTTAAACGAAATTAAAATAAATGATTTAAAGTATGAATGAGTGCACTAGACAACTAATTGTTTCTTCGCATGCTTCAACACAACTTGTCATTTATTTCACTTATCTCTTGTAGTGACACTAACATCAATCACAACCATAGATGTGCCCTAGAACTTGTACTAAATATATGAACTTTTTATATAAGGGGTTGATAAACTCAAATACCAATCCCAAGACATCAAAGCTAAGGCTTTAAAAATCATTACACAAATATTTGTTTCCTCTAAGTACCTATTATGGTAAAATTAGAGTTAACACTCATTTATGCCTTATAAATGATGTTTGTTACTACTTTGATCCGTATTCTATTTTCACGATCTTTTTTACCTTAACATTTTAAGGAGTCTACTATAAAAATTATTATTGGATTTAATGTGGATAGTTGTTATTATGCATGACCTATGGCAAGTGTTTTTTTGTACCTTCATTATCCTATCTTTAGGAAGTGGTGCCCCATCTCTCTCATTTTATTTTGAAATGTTGCATTTGTACTCTAGACTTACAAAGTCTCAAAAGTAGTTGTATCTTCATCTTAGATCCTAATGAACTAGTGTTTATATGGATTGTGCTCATGGTTTGGCCTAGTATTTTTTGACTTTTGATGTACATAACTAGTTGTTGTGCTTGCACACATCAAAAAAGGCAATCTTCAAAGGTCCGATTTGCAATAAAAGTCAACTTTGTCCAAATTTTTGCTCTATTTCCTTTTGTCTCACAAAATATTCCTCCTCACCTGTTTTCACTATAAAATGCATTAGCTTCGGCAAGATCCGCCATATAATACCTTGTTTCTAAAGCATCACCCTACCAAATGCAAATTTCAAGCATTTACATAAGCAACTAGAATTTACTACTTGTTGCATCCATTGAAAGAATAAGGGTTGGGACACTTGCATCACTCTTGACTGCTTGTTAGATTGGAGTATATTTATGTTGCTTGCAAAATGTTGAACTATCTACGAACCTTTAAAATATCAAGGAATTTTTGTTTTTCTATAGTTTAGCATGGACTCCGAAGCAAATTATTTTCCTGACACATTCTATAGACCTTGTTGCCATATTGGAATTTGAAAAGAGAATTGTTTCCTACCGACTTACAACAAATTTTGGAAAAGCAAGTGAAGTTTTAAAAAATAAAATAAAAAATGTATCTAGTGATTTTCATGACCATACTAAGAAGTGCTACAGTTCTAGTCAAACTTCTTTACTTTGCCCTTTCTTTTTGTGTTTGTATTGCCTCACTGTCGAGACCTATTTTCCAATGTTGTTTTTTAACTACCTCCTGATTTGTGACAAATTATCACTAAAACCATGACTTTCTCTAACATTTATACTATTTCTATTTTCATACTCCTAACATTTCAATTAATGCAACTGTCTTTTTTTTCTTATTTATGTTAGTTTAAACCCGATTGCAATGTCTTGTGGTTGGTTGTAGTGTCTTTTCGGCAAAAAAAACAACTTTCCACATGCAGTTTCATGAAAACTAAATTTTGGGGAGCTGGGAATCACAGGTATCAGCATACTAACTTTTATTTTTTCATTAGTGGTTACTTATAAATGATAGCACAAATACTATCAGAAGTGAGTGGGAAATTTTGTTAGTGTTGTGGAAGTGTCGTGTTGGATAGAAATCTCAATTTTGAGTACTAGATAAAATAGGATTTGGCAATACAAGTTTGAGACAACCTCAATGGAGAGTGATGACTTAAATCAAGTCCTAGTGAAAAACTAGGTGTTAAGATGAGCCAAAATCGGCCAATTGTCGAGAGGGAGGGCAGCTATACTCGAGAGGATTTCAAATTTATCTTTGATCATATCTTTGTTGTTTTCAAGGCACCATTTACACTTAATAGACAAACCTCAATCTCCACTTCTATGAGATGTCCAATTTTTAGTAAATCATATTTTTAATGCATCTTTTTATAAACTAAATTTGTTGATGGTTGATAAAATCATATTTCTAATGCATCTTTTTCATAAACTTACCTTATGCAGTGATAAGATACTCTAATTTCTAATGCATCTTTTTCATAATCTTGCTTTTTATATCAGCACAAGAGGTTAACACTCTTATAAGCACATCATTGCAACAGAAGTGCAAAGACACCAGGGTTTGGACCCGAGCCATTGAAACACTATGCAATCCTCCTTACCATCAGACAACCACCCAATAGACATTGCAGCTTTAATTCTAACTTGTTACCGTTGTGTTCACATTGATTAAAAAGCTGGACATGTGTTGAGCATGCACTTTTATTAAAAACCAGTAAACCACCTTTTTCTAAAGAACACATCCAACTCCTGGCATGTTTCTATTTACAAGTTTTAACTCTACGTCAAGTTGTTATAATAGCAAAATCAGGCACTCGTCTTGATGTTGATTCATGATCAAGATGGACTATTATACTAACTACATGTTAATGCAAAGAGTAACAACAAACACTGTAGCACTGGTCTTGTAAAGAGGGAGAGTTTTGGCAACCTATAGAAACAGACACATTCAACCATCAAAAAGAACACTAAGACAACTCTTCTCTTAACTCCTCTGCCATTTTATTGACCCAAGTATGAACTTGCCATGATATATAACTAATAATCGAGATCAATAATGGTCGGTTGGTATATGCTTTAAAAAATTTAGATACATTAAGATATCAAAAAATAAAACTCTCTTGCCACTAAAGGACTCTTACTGGTCGTCTCATAACC
The DNA here is from genome assembly GCA_019776745.2 of Taxus chinensis. Classification (NCBI taxonomy): domain Eukaryota; kingdom Viridiplantae; phylum Streptophyta; class Pinopsida; order Cupressales; family Taxaceae; genus Taxus; species Taxus chinensis. The sequence continues at coordinate 350,302,644 of CM034147.1, read as the reverse complement.
TCCTAGATTAAGTGTGATTGCAAGAAACGTTCACTGAGAAATTGTGAGCACAACAAATGTGCAGAGTTCAAAATATTTTTCCGGAGGATGGGAAAAAATTCCTTCAACCTGAATCTACTGTAGGCAAGTTAATAAGAGGCTACGAGTCTGTGGGCTCTGACAGTTAGTATTGTCTTAAAAGGTAGGCCAATAATGCATATTTTATAATATTGTTAACAATTTCATTTATTTGTTTTAGTAGACTATTTCTAGAACTAGTTAGGTTAAGGCTTGTAAGTTAAATGTTTATAATTTTTGTAGTCTTTCGGATAAGCCAGAGCTTGCATTCTATCAAAAGAAACTGCCCAACCTTTTCACAAAAAACAACACTCTAATACCAATTAAGTGAGGGGTTTACCATGAACATATTCAACACCACAAAAACTCCAAAATTACATCCTATAATTCCTGAAAAAGCATACTAGTCTAGAGCAAAGAGAGTCTAGAGCAAATTTCTTTGGAATTGTCACTACTAATGAAATTGCTGCTTTGGGTATAAATCCAACTTTTACTTGACACATCAAATTAAAATGTTACACCAGATTTTTGAATAAATTAACAGAAAATTTATTGTCGTATTACAAACTTGGAACCGTTAGACCATCAATAGGCCCAAGCAAGAGCAATGTTTAACACCGTAAGCTTGAAAATTGCTAGTCATTCATTTATATTAATAATGAAATACTTGTTTTTGGTGAATCCAACTTTTACTTAACATGTCAAATTAAATCGTTACACCAGATTTTATAATGAATAAACAGAATGTTTAATTGGTGTATTGCAACTGGAGAAACAGTTGGACATGAATAGGTCCAAGTAAGAGCAATGTCTAATTCCAAACTGCTGCTGGACAAAAAACACCATAAGCTTGAAAATTGCTAGTAGTACACCTATATTAAGCTTTTAAGTGCCAAATACACAAAATTTTCGTAGAAGCTCGTGCATTCTGAGCTGCAAAAGATAAGCTCTGGAAAGAATCCAGCTACAATCAACATTCCTAATAAAATGCAAGCCCCTAAAACAAGACTTTAGCTCCCTGCTGCAGCCGTTATAGCTGAAGATGATGCATCTGCAAGTTTCTCGTGTTCCTTGTTTAGTATCTGAAAGTAGACCACATGTTAGCACAACATAATAGATAATGTCAGTTACATTATACACCATGGAAACAACGCATCATACTTAACATTACCTTGTTGTTTATGAGATTATGCATAGCAATAACACTCCGAATAAGAGATGACAGATAGATAACCAGCATCATGTCATTTGTTTTCACTGCCCAAAAAAAGAAAACAGACTACAGCTTTAGTGCACACTAAAGTTCAGGCACTCGTTATTTCTGTTCCGGCTCGAAGTATTTCAATCACACTTTCTTGATTTATTACAAATAAAAATGGGAAAAGGTGGCGTACCTGCAAAGGCCTTTACCAACTCATTAACATTCAAGTTCGGTAGCAGATTGAATACATCCTGCATGAAAGATAATACAGTGAATCATGCTTATGACAAAACTGATCAAAATTAAATTGTTAATTGTTGCTTCAAATAGATACCGTACTTCAAAAAAGAACATATGAAAACAAAATTTTATATGTAAGTACTGTTTAAACACCAATTCTTTATATAAAACAACATATGAAAGCTCTCAAACAAGTTCCACATGAGACCTGCAACTATGTTGTATGAGAATGTAATGTTGATAATTCGTTATTACTTCACTAATTCGTTGAGGTTCAACTTTGGAAACAGATTGAAAATATCCTGCATGTAAGCTAATACTGAGAATCGTGATTACAACAAAAATGTGAAAAACTTAATTTTTCACAAAAATGTTGAATCGTTATCTTATTGCCTCAGTTAAATACAGTAGTTCAGAAATAGACCCAATGAAAAGAAAATTTATGTAAACACTATTTAGTCACTATAGCATATTAAAGCTTTTAAACAAGTTCCAGCTGTTAAGGACACTAGCATTATTAGAATATTATTAATATGTTGGACAAGAATGTAAGATTGATATTTGTCATTATTCATATTGGTCTTTACTTTATTGTAGAGACCCAATTTGCATTGGTCTTGGAAGTCCCCTGCTTGAAGTCTTCAGTGTCCCTCTTCACAACATAGGTAATAGAAATACAATTAATTGCAACATAGAATTCTCCTTCAATACTGATAAAAGATGTTATTTTGCAAATAAATGCCAATACAATTGCTGATACTACTGATATACTGTCTCTGGTAATATTTTGGCATAAATTTTGTATCACAATATTTCAAAAGAAATTGTTATAGTCAATAATGTTTAGAATTTCTTACTTAAGTTGATGGCAGGTACAAATTACAAGTAGGCTAAGGTTTGTATAATAGGTAACATGTAAAGGTTAAAAATTTAGTTCCCAGCCTAGCCGGCAAGTCTAATTGACATAATAGGACCCCTTGTACCCCTTAGTTTAAAACTTTCAACCATGACCAAGCTTAAAAATTTAGTTCCCAGCCTAGCCGGCAAGTCTAATAGACATAATAGGACCCCTTGTACCCCTTAGTCTCAACCATGACCACGCTTGAGAATAAACCAGGCCTTGCCGTTCAACCTACACCCCCCATAGGAGTAATATAACATGGCCAGTGGCCACATTACTTCAATTTAATAATATGACTTAACAATATGGCAAATTCTAATTTACCTAACTCTTCCCTTTCTAGCTGTATAACCAGATGTTTTACGATCGAGGCAACTGTGATATGATGGTATACTTGTTAAAGTTTGTAGGCTTCCACAAGTTAACATTTGTAAAATGGATTTTGGGATTACATGTGTTTGATTTAACGGCATTTCAGTTTGTGACTTCCAAGTTCACACAGACTTGTTGCTGCTACCCTAATTATGAACAAAGGAAGAATCTTAAATTAAGTTTTTACAGGAGATCTGTTGGCACTAATATAAGCTTCACAATGTTAAAATCTAGTTCGCATGTGACCCTAAATCTGATTCAATTTACTACTCCAGAATACTTGAGGTGAAGCGCAATTAATGCATACTTTGGATACTGTAGGTCTGCTAGACATTGCAAGAATATTCTTCCTTGTTAATCATAAGGCTTTATGTAGAGTAGTAATCAGAACACACTAATAAAACATTAGCGCACTGTCTGTCTAAAGACTCCAGAACTGCACTTCAAAAAAGGGTACTACACAGACATAAGTTATGAAGATCATTCAGGCAAACTTCCAGACACGAGTTTATCAGCAATAAAACCCTGGGCATCAACTGTCTGTTGAGACCTATGTCCCACTGAATCCTCTTTTTGGGGTAGGGGCCAGCATGGCCAATAGGGAAACCCAGGAACACAAAGGGGACTCCACGAGACTAGAAGCACCCCTAAAATCCTAGAAGTGGTCTGTAAATAGGAAAATAGGGTGGAGACAGGGATGAGGAATCAAGGTGTGGGGACATGTCGCGATGGAACATATGCTGAAACTGTATTTTCAGTTGGATAGCACAATGCTGACATAAGTAGCCCTAAACAAAATGCCTACCACTAGTGAAACAGCTAAAACAAAACATGACAATGGGTATTGCTGAAACTAGGTTATTGTAATTTATTACTATATGTACAAGTTATGTACTGTATGCTTCTCAGACACCCAATTATAGGAGCAAAAAATTACGAGGGCGCAACTTGTTATTGTTAAACTACTTTATTTCAGCTTCTTAGATACATCCTGGACAGTAAGGCTTTATTGCAACAAAATATTTAATAGATATATTGAAATAAAGTGCACTCTTTATTCTGTGCATTTGAGAATCGAGTAACAAATCATTTTGAGAATGATGGAGCAATAACTATATCCATCATATAATAGAATGGTTGTCAATGATGGAGATTACAATTGCATGCCCTTTTTAACCCTCTAGTCACCGTGAACCATGCATGACCTAGTTATTAAAGAAACTATAGCCCACATTAGACACCACATTTAACCAGCCATAACACTAATACATAACCATCTAAGACTACTAAAAAAACGTGACTTCAGATTTTCCTGCATACCTGCAGATGATACAAAATTTCATGGTTCAGTGGAAGCCTCCCATCAACGACAAGATCCAGATATCCGTGTATCTCTCTCAATCGAGCCTCTAGACCCTTCAGGGCTGTCAATTTTCCACTCACCTATCGTGCACAAAGGCCAAATTTTAGATTTTTGTCACAATTAAAAACAAAGAGAATAAAGAAAAACCAAAAAACACTGAAATTAAAAAAGCAAGGCTGGTAAAGAGCACGATAAGACCTCTGTTGCAAGTGTGCTGATAGTAGTGTCCTTAACATCCCTTAGCAGGTGCTCTACACCTGCAACAGAACAAGTAACAATGTCTCTGTAAAAACGTTGATACAACAAACATATTAATAGTATTTCCATTGTGGACCTTCTTGTAATAGGGAAAAAAACATGCCTATAGAGACGTGCCATTACAGAAGATTAATAAAATTGTGCCAAACAGGAAGGTTGGCACTTATAAATAGGAGAAACTTAAAAAACACAAGTGTCCTTTTGGATGGTTTCTGTAAGTAGTGTATTGATGCAGTCTTTCAATGTCATCTATCTGTGTATTTCCTGAAATAAGTAAATATGTTTTAACATCAACTAGATTATCCTTCACTTGATTAAATAACCATCTCAGATAAAAATACAGATCATTGGAATAGCTTTAAGTTATTGGTTACAAAGAAAAATTAGGCAATAATTTAACCGTCTGAAGCAACTGGAATCAGACTCTTGCCAGTCCTTTGAAGTCTAAATATGTTTTAGGCAGGATCATTGATGAATCACATAGTTACCTAAGTCTCGGGGAAGGGAGGACAGAGGGACGAGGCTTCCAGGACGGCAACAAATTTCCAGAATTTTGGAGACAGCAGAGGGATGGCTGTTAAAATAATATATAAAAAATTAATATTTAAAATTAACTTTATTCAAAGAAATTTACAGATTTAAACTGTATTTAATGTATTTTAAGTACTTTCAAGCTTATAATGTAATGTTGTTGGTAAAAATAACAGTTTTTTTTAAGTAAATACATAAAAAACTTTTAAAAGATTTTTAAAAAATAGGGAACACCCTGTCCAAGTCCCCGAAACGTTTGGGTCCTGGGACATCCGAGACATCACTAACATCTAGGGGACGCATGCCTGCATAACACTAATGAATCGTATGATTTACCCCATATATAACAAGTAGATTATGGTAATAAATTGAGAAATCTAACAACTTTGTAATGATTGATTGGACCTTTTTATGGTTCAGAATTTGCAGAATTACTCCAGAAATCAATTGCATAAGTAAAAATTATAAAAAGCCATATGATCTACTTGCAATTTCCAATTGTTGGCAACTTTGAAAATAAGTTAATTTCAAGTTGAGCTTGGCTCTTAATCTATAGGCCTTGAGCTCAGCATTGCTTAGGAAACCAGAGAGTTATTACGATTAGAACTCAACAAATTTCATTCTGATGACTTAACTTTATTGAAGGAAAATGGCAAATTAACACCTTAAAGAGGAGAGGCCTTAAAATAAGCCATTGGTCTAGACTCTAGTAGAAGATAGCACATTTGCAATTTGCACTGCAATTAATAGAAGGCTACCATTGAAAAACTTGCAGATTGAAAATCTTGAAGAGGAACCCATTAGTATCATCAACTGATGCATTATTAGCTATGTTAACAAAAGTTAAAACGTCCTCAACCCTGCAATTTCATACCAAACTACATTTCCAGTATGGAAAAAGGTATATAAGATGAGGAAAACATTTCTCAGACATTTCCCAAAAACCAGAAGCAAACAAATTAAAACACTTTTCAAGAATTTCCTAGCCATTTTGGCCCCAAAAAAGGAACTTCCAACACCAAAGGCACAAGAATATATTTTGTTTAATTCTTTTTAAAGATAGTGTTGAGCTCCAGTTGATGAAAGAGGAACAAGAAGCTCAGTTTTATGATGATTTAGGCCTTTAAAATTGCATTCAATCAATTTGGTCAGTAAAACATATTAAGTTGGGTGAAGAAGGTTGAGGATCTTGTCTTCAATCAATCAAGTCTTTAGATGAGTATTCATAGGGTTACAAAAAAGGATGGAAATCCTGATGACCTCAACAAACGGGAGGATTTCTAAAGGTTATAAGATGCCAGTAGTTCTCATCCCCACAAAACTAGTGAAGAATATTAGATGAAAGATAATATTGAGCTTGATGATATTGATGCAGCACATAGAGCAGTAAAGGACAAGCCCAAGACTGCTGCCACACCCATTTCATATAATCCTGTGTCCAGCATACTGATCCAAATTGAGAAGGGAATCAGGTGGGCAACACACTAATTTCCAGAAATTTAATGTGTTATAAAAGTAATGAACCAAATCAAGGAAGAGTGCGCAAGAAATAGTTATATAATGCAATGTAAATTAAAATTTATTGAAGCTGAGAGCAATATACAAGGACACTAATACCTGTGAAGCGATGTGAAGCCACAATGAGTACCAATCTCAGAGAGGTGATGCTACAATATTCTGATTTTTTACATTCAAATGCCAAATCCTTCATATCTATTTTTAGAAGAAAATGGGCAATCTAAAAAATAGAAAATGAAGCAATTCTACTTGGAATGCGAGGAGTCGTGTGACAAGCATCACCCCAAGAAGTTGAGCGGTTTTGTCATGGCCCGAAACTCACAAAATACAATTTTACTATTTTTATGGATTTCTTTATATGCTTTTGTAATTTGCATTTTTGAGGCCCTTCAGGGCCATTGTTTAGGGGTCAAACTTGGGATACTTTCTAAGTTTCATGCCCTTGCACCATGTTGTATTCGTTCTAATCTTTCCAACACATTATGATATGCAATTCCAAGCTACAGGCTAGAAGATATGACTCCAACCAGGTGATGTACTAGTGATATACTAATTCTTTTTCGTATTATGCCTGCAAAATTGTATCAAACTGCTATCTGGATCACATACAGACCAAAGTTTGAAGGAGCAATCGACATCATATACAATAGAACCTCAAAAATAATTCTAGACATGGGCAAATACCGCCAAAAGTAAACACACAGAACCAACCAATGGATATATCATATGGCATCATTCAGAGAATGAAAAAAAAATTGAATCAACATATACATAGAATGCAAGAACAAAATTAAAAAACACTGCAACTAATGATGGACCAAATCATGCAGCACATAGTAGCACATACAGGGATCAGCAAGCCTGTCCATTTGTTGGTATGACCAAATTTTTAGGGATCATGGTTGGATATATTGTTGTCATAAGAACAATAATTTAATTCTAAGTAGCCGATACATTTTGGATACGGGAGTGGGTACGGAGTATCCGATACGCAGATACGGCAAAAAAAAAATTGGCCCCAGATACAGCAGTACAAAAAATATATAAAAATTAAAAAATATATAAATTTCAGCCTTCTAAATACATTATATACATTTCATATAAATAATTTGTAAACTTATACAAACCACATTAAAATAAAAACATTAAATTACATTTATATGGTAAAAACTAAAAAAACTATAACATAACATATAAAAACCACATTAAAATAAAAATGTTAAATTAAATTTATATAATAAAAACTAAAAAAACTATAACATAAAATTATAAGAAATGAGTTATATTCTATATAGTATAGACTATAAGTTATTAAAAAACTATAATATCTAAATTATACGAACTGAATATATATCTAAATTATATAAATTATTAAAAAAGTTATTAAAAAATTATATATCTAAATTATCTAAATTATTAAAAATCAAAAGCTATACAAACAAAATAAAATCTTAATGAATAAATACGAATAGGCGAAAAAAAACAATGTAGAAGCGACAGATGAATAAATACGGAAAGGGTAAAAATACGACAGGGAAGATTAGGGCACAATTATATTCGCCATTTTAAACAAATTTTATCTGCGTTTTACAGATGCGGCGATTTTCAATTCACGACTTTCGATTTTTGATGTAATAAACAAATGAAATATGCGCTGCGGTGACGTGGAAGCTGATGTGGAGGCTGCAGCCGTATCCGAGCGTTTCAGCAGGGTTGGTGCCGTACCCTAGACACTCCCATGTCGTATCAAGTACGCTCCGTACCCGCTCTAGGGGTCCAGGGGTGTTGTATCAGTATCCTAGATTTAATTTCTCCTGTCCATACAAATGTATGACCAAATTTTTTGGGATCACCATTAGAAAATGTATTATTCATGGTTGGATGTATTGTTGCCATAAGAAAAATAATTTCGTTTCTCCTGACAAACTGTGGTCTGCATGCAATAATAAGCTTTTATCTTTCCGAGTCACAAGGCATTCTGATTCTTCTTTATCCATCAACTCGTCAACAGTTCACAATAAAAACCTCAAAAGGGACTATACTACTAAGGAAAAGGAGTATTTGGTAGTTGTTTAAGCACAAAATAATTTCATCCTCATCTTCCTGGGTAGCAGACTATTGTCAAAACAAATCACGTTGGCTCCAGTTTAAGATTTTTGAGTTTTCTGGCAGCATGATGAATTTCACCTTTATCTTCCTGAGTCACAAAGTATTGTTGAAAGTCCATAATAGGAAAACTCGACGAGTACTCACCAGAAACCAAAAAAAATGAATATTTGCTGGTTAAATCACCACTCGGGCTCGCCGAGTATTGGTAAATATTCGTCGTGAATATTCGGCGAATATTCGCCAATACTTGGCGAGTCTGAGCCTTGTTTTTGTCTGACACGGGATAGACATGTAAAACGTCTCATACACAAAAAACGCTGAAAAAGCACTGAAATTTCTCTTTTTAAGCAGCACACCCCTTCATTTCTAAGCACACAGCCATTGAGCATCATTTGCATGAGTTGAAGAGATTTTATAGCGACTTCGAAGAGCAAATTTGAAGAATTTTATTTGGAGGTAAGTTTTTTTTTCTTTCTTTTCAAGAATGCAAATTCACTCTATATTATTTATATATAATATATCCCAATATGATTTGCAATTTTAAATGCATTCAATTCAATTGCAAATAATTTTAAATTTTAATAGTTATTAATTTATTCATGTTTGTTTATCATCGTTAATGAATGAAATTGCCAGAATGCATTGTTGTAACTTGTAAATGTTATTTTAATTTTTTTTAGAATGTATTTTTGTTCGTGGGATTTAGATTTACAATTATAAATTTGAAATTACAATTAAATAGGCTTATAAAGCCACTTTCTTAATTTTGAATTTTTTAATTAAGTTTACATTTTTTAATTTTCTAGATGTGCATTGTGCTGCAGATTAGAGCTTAGCAATGGCATCAGGGTTAGCATATGGGTCAGCATTACTAACAAGAATCGCTCCCACTAATGCTCGTACCATTGCTTGGAAGTATGGTGTATGTGGAGCAGTTCAGGGAACCGTGGTTTACAATTTCTGCAGGAAAACATTTTGTGGAGGCATCAATCGCTTGAAATATCATCTTGCACATATTGTTTGTCGGGGTGTAGATCCTGAGGATTAGAGGCAGATTGACGAAGATCGGGAGCAATGAGGATTGGTTGATATCCCCTTTGCAAATGTAGAGGATGTTGATAGTACAGATACTTCCGATAGTGATTATTGAGCCATCGTTTTGGTTATGTACTTATGAGTTATGACATAATATTTAATAACATATGTAGTTGTACTCTTCTCATGCTAATTAATGAAGACTTGTTTTTCATTGTCATATTGATATTGTTGATGTATCATTTATCTCTATCTAATATGAAGTTTCAAATGTATCTCAGATTCTCGGTTCTAATTTCTATGATATTGTGAATGACTCAATATTAAATGTAGCATTTTGGGTCTTGGTATATGTGACGAATAACTGGATTAATAGTTTATTGAATTATTTGCATTATATTTGTAATATATATAAATTTTATATATTTTTTATCAGGTGTCCCCTTACCATCCCACCACCATCCCCAAAATTTGAAAAAAACTGCCATCCCGGAGTCTTAGGTAACTATGGAAAATAGACAAGATCTTGCTATGTGAGATCAGTAATAAAAAGTTCACCTAGAATATTGTCTATTTATGCCTGAGAATATATATAAGCCCTTTCCCTGTGTCCCAAAACATTTAAAATTAGCATTTCCAGAGCAAATGTCAGTTTCTGAAAAATGTTCCCATTTCCTTGTTTCAAGGTGGCATAGACTAGCAAATCCTTTGGGAAACAAATGTGTTTAGTCATAAAAGACAAAATTCAAACCTTTGAATGTAGTATTGACATTACGAGCAGAAATTTAGCTGAATCAAAAAGGATGAGACCCAAAAGAGGCATCCTAAGAAATAGTGTGTTCACATTAATGAGACTAATTCTATGAAGCAGAAGATGGTACTTTATGTGGGATGCCCCCTTGACAGCCATTTGAACTATGTATAATAAGAAAACGAAAGACACCAATTACAGACACAAGCATCCTCTCAGAGTGGTGACATTGAGCAGTAATTGCTTATTAGATAGCATAAAGATCATTCAAATTGTTCCTAGAACTAAGGGATGTGAGTTTCTATTAGATTTTCCTTGCAAATTCTTATTTGATGTTTTAAAAGTAAATTTGAGAGGGGTATTATGAAGAAACCCCGTGCATTCTACATGAAGAGGCCCTCTCAAGTCAAAATGGAGCAAGCAGACAGAATGCATCGTAGTAAGCTTTAAATCCCTGAATGAGTCTGTCTGCTTAGGCATGATGAGAGATGTTATCTTCCATCTCAAGGCAGAAGTGTGTAAGTTAAGAAATCCTTAGGGAGACCCAACAGCTGAAAGCATATATCCTCAAACTCTAGGAAGATAGAATTCATGATACACTCCAAGAAGAGAGGAAATCAGTGTCCTAACTGGGAAAATGAGATAATTGCCTTCGCACACCATTCTACATCAGCCATTCAGATGCTTGACCTTGACCAAAGCTTCGATTGATGTGCAGAACCATTTGAGGACAAGCTTTTAGAGATAATGGTGTAGTTTGTAATCAATTCCACCATTTGGACCACACTGCACTTGGCTACCCTAAACAATTGTTTCCTTTCAAAAGTCCATCCCAAAATATTTAACAATTTTAATTTATTTATTTAAGTTTAAAGTGAGAAGAAACTAACAGTCTGCATGTCTCATAATGTGCTTTAATAACAGCATTACAAATAGTAACAGTCTTACATCTAGAAACAGGATTACAGGTATATAGAGAATGACTTGTGAATATTATAAACAGTTTGCATGTCTCATAATATTTAACAATTTTAAATTATTTACTTAAGTTTAAAGTGAGAAGAAACTAACAGTCTGCATGTCTCATAATGTGCTTTAATAACAGCATTACAAATAGTAACAGTCTTACATCTAGAAACAGGATTACAGGTGTATATAGAATGACTTGTGAATATTATAAACAGGGTAATAGTCAATAGTTCACAATTCAAAAATCATTCTATTTATAAAGATTCCGTGTCATTCGAAAAAAACAAGTATCCAATTTCAAAGTCCAAAAATAATTCAATTGATACAGATTCTGCATCATTCCAAGAAAAACAGAATTATATAGAATACCTATTTCCTCGACTTCATGAGCAGCAATCTCTGATTGCACATGTACAAACACCTTTTGGCTTTTCTGTGTTGCATTCTGCAAGCATGGCCAGTCAGGAATTGTGTTAGTCACACACAGCTGGAAAAAAAATAATCACTTCCTCTTTTTGCAATTACATTGCTGATATGAGCACACAAAACAAATCACACGAGATTTCCTTTAAATTTTCATTAAATCCAGTATGCAACAACACTTGCATATATATAAAGAATACAATGTGTAGATAAGGATGACAACTCATATCCAAGACCACTAACAAATAGGAAAGTTTATCTAAGGAAATACAGAAGAGCATACTGCATGCTTTTTTTTTAAGAAAATCTAGACTAGAAAATAAAGCAATCGAACAAGACAAGCTAACAGACTCAACAAGGAAACAAATTTATCCCAGTGAGTTGTCAATATATTTTAAAATCTTAAAAATCTAGACTAAGAGAAAAAACCATCTAACTAGAAAAGCTAAAAGACTCGTCAACGAAAAATCTATCCAAGTTAGTTGTCAAGATGTCTTAATATCTGATTGCTTGTTTTTATACTATAAAATCTAGACTAGGAGATAAAGCAATTTAACTAGAAAAGCTAAAAGAGACTCAGCAGGGAAATAAATATATCCTAGAGAGTTGTCAAGATATTTCAATATCTTGATTACAAATATTAAATAATCAAATATAAATTCTCATGAAGAACGCAAGCCTTATCAATTGCTAGATGAAAAAAAAATCAGAGACCTCTTTAACTTCCTCAACAGCATAATAGGCTTTAGTGGGGATCCCTAACTCCTTTGGCTGAACATCGATAATCACCAGCACTGGATTTGGCACATAACTGCATAAACCATAAGGTTAATAAACCTAGCAAAACCCACAACATTAATAACACACTTCTAAAAGAACTTGGAAACCTGACAACCCAAAAAACTGATGATAGCAAGTTTATTATGAGATTTAATGTGGACATACTCATGGAACAACTCGTGCACATCCAAGTCATTCTCCCGAAGCTTTGGTCCTGTGCTATACCATCCTACCACATGTTCCTTTGCTGTAAAATACACTAGTTTCAGTTTAACTTTAAAATAAATGACATAAATTTCCAATATACAATTCTCTACATCCATGCAACATCTTAAATTTACAAACAGGAATCAAATACATCTAAGGAAATAATGTATCCCTACCATTGATCCGCTTGAACATTTCAAACATAGATTCGTGATAATTATGATCCAAAAACCAGATGCTTGGGTCTTTGTCATCCTCTTCAAAAGGCACTGCACATGTAATTAACAGAAATATCATCAAAGGGGTCAAGACCATACTTGCATTTTATACATGAGCTGAAGACCTTAATGGCAAGATTGGACTCTATCGCCAAACAAGCAAAAGTATGCAATTATCACACTGGCTAATGTTAAAAACTTAAAAGTTATTTCTTCATTGCCAAACTTAATCACATCAAAATGGCCATCTTATTCTCAAAATATTGCTGTACAAGGATATATGTTGCAATAAATGATTATATTCTTCCTCAAAAAGAATTGAACATAAGAGCAATATAATTGGAATTTTTCCAATTACTGAAGATGAGCAGTGCTCGCCATATTGATATATATCAGCCGCAAACAGTGGGATGCTAAAACTCACAAGAACTAATATCAAGTTACATATTAGTCACTTAATAAATACATGGTTCTACTGCAGGAAAGTACTTCATATCCCGTTGTTTGTGTGCCCTCCAACTATCACGCAAAATAATGCAAATAAGCAGTTGTCCTTTTGATTGGAGGCATAAAATTTCTACAACTCAACATTCAAACCCCAGCCCAGAAATTTTAGGAATTTGACAAATAATAAATGAACACTAAATTTTTTGGGTGCACTTGGTTGACAACAAATCAAGAAGGATCAGGCAATACTTTCACAGAGGAAATAATCCAAAGTTCAAGTTTTCTTTCATTCAGATTTAAACAAATAAACAATAAAGCTATAAGACAAATCTATGCAAAGGTGTATGACAAATATATAATTATTTTTCTAAATTACAATAACCACTCCTCGACACCTGAAAATGCTTAGAACTCTTTCCTTTAGCACAACCAACAATGTAACATGCAAGCAAAACTACATGGGAATTCAACAACAAACAAATTACACAATGCCTTGCAGTTGACCTATGTTGCAGATTAAATAAAATAGCATGGCAGGATTTGAATTAGGCCCTGCTACTCCTAGGCTTTTGGTTTTCCTTCCTATATACTTATATATAAATCTCAGACACTTTTTTTTTTGGGGGCGGGGGGGGAAGGTAAATTTCTAAAAAAAAAAACTATCATTGGGAGTAGGGTCAAAGAAATCCCATTAAGCTCAAGCATCTTTTCATCTTCAAAAGTGGGCTTCATTACAAATAACATCTTTTTCAATACGAGAGTGCATCATATTTAAGAAGGGAATCATCCACATGGCTAAGGAACTCAGTTTCAGCAGTTGGATTCTCATCCAAACCAAAATAAACTTTGAATTATTTACATAATTGTTACAGTAGAGTTCTAGTTGCATTTCCACACCTGTGTTTTTCAGTTTTTATAAAAGGAATGTGAATGCATAGTTTCACTCATCTAGACTTCATGCTCTTTTTCCTTGATTATTCATTATTACAGCAGAATCGATTAAACACTGCAAGGAGCTCATCACAGGAACAAATTATTAGCCCTGAAACCTGTTCAAACAATAGCTTCTCATATGCACTTCCTATTTGTTACTTATACTCTTCTTTTGCAAAAAGTTACTAAAACAAAAAATATTTTTAGGATTTACAAGGAAGCTTCAGACCAACAAATCAATCGAGCTAAGAGCCAAATGATATCTTTCAACACCACTCTTCAAAACAACAAAAGTTGCAAAGGATTCCAAAGTTCTCTATACGACATTTGCCTAGAAAAAACATCCACAATACTTTGGGTTTATACAATACACCTCCTAAAAGTGGGCTAAAATAGCATGTAGAACACAAGCAAACTTCAGTTGTAAATATGAAGACCTAAATTTGTTCCAGTTTATGAGCATCCTTTTTAACAGTCCAAGACATTCAGGAGACCAGGAAATAGTTTGAATACTTTGTCGGACACGAATATCAGAGCAAAATTACCTTGTTCACTTCAAACGAGATTGCCAAATCTCTTTAGGCCGAAAGACTAAATACTCACAGGCCCCTGTAATTTAGTTACTATCTAGTATCCAAACTAACATGAAGCCTACTATTCAAAAATCAATAATAACAAATTTCTTTAAAACTTAGTCAAGAGCTCTTTCCACCATTGCTACTGGCACTATGGAAATATCAGAGGAAGGGCTATTTTGCATAGGCTAGTAAATTACAATAAACTTGGATAAAGAAGAGCCATTCAGTGACATGCTAGCCATCTTAAAAGTAAGTTGAATAGGCTTATTTTTGGGTTTTTAAAGGTTTTTATTAGTACTCTCTGTTAGCACTAAAGTCAAATGTCTTGAACCAAAAGTTTTGAAGAAAATAAATCCCCCATTGTCTAAGGTTACTGCTTAAATTAACTGTTATTTTTGAAAGCAATGTGTTCTACAGTGATTATTGCAGGAATTCATACTTAGCAGGCATGCCGAAAGAAAATCCTAGCTTTGTGACATCCACGGAGTTACACGCTCTTAAAAGAGTGGCAAGGTTATGGTGTAACAAATAAGGAATACATAGGAATTAGATGCTTCTGGGATTGCAACCCGATTTCAATTCCCTCTCTGAACAATGATGTGGAAAATACACCAGAAGACAAGTGGCAAGGTTGCAGTGAGCATATATGGCACATGGTGTGAGCCTAGTGCAGGTGAATTGGCAGGGCTTAAGTCAAAATCCAAGGTGTACAAAATTTGAACCATATTTAAGGAAAATTGCCTGTCCCGAGTCAAACCCCTGACTGGACACAGAGGACTCGCAGGTGCGGAGCCAAAAAACTTGCAAATCTCAAAGGCACACAAGCAAAAAATTAAAGGAAAAAAAAAACCTAACACCTGGAAAACTGTCCCTCTGACATTCTAACATCACAGTTTCTGTTTTGACCTCGTTCAGAGGTAAACTTGAACTTGCCAATCCACAAACCCCATTTAACTGGTTTGGCTCTTCGGCCCTAATGCACCTAGGCGCCATATGCTTCTCTAATCAAGCCCTAACATGTCCTTTACCAAAACCCTAGAATTCAATATCCGCTTTAGATCTTCTCTCAAATCATTAGAAAGGTTTGGGCTAATGGGTAACGTTTAACAATAAAGTAATAATATTTGAGAGCAGGAGACGAGAAGTTGAAGTTCAATACAAATTCTGAAATTTAGAAACACGAACATGTAAACCGTTGAAGAGAAATAACAAACCTGCATAGCTGTTAGTGACATCCACAGTTCCACGGAATGTTGTTCCTAAAAGCACGCCAATGACTCTTTTGCGAGTTTCCCTGGCCACTCTGTTGTAATTATCGACGATGCTCAACAATACTAATGGATGGACCACCACTTTCTCTATTGCCCTTCCTGAGATCTGCTGCGTCTTTATCACATCCATCTTCGTTTTCTCCAAATCCTCCTCCTCCTCCTTTCTTGTATCACAAGGCTCTCTGCTCTATGTGAACTTTATACTTATATTTGCTTTCCCTTTCATATGAAATGGCATTTAACCTCTTTATACATAAAAGACTCTACCCACCCAACTGCATTTCCATTTTTTTATTTATCGAGTTGGTTTCCTTCCACTTAAGATGAGAGTCCATGGAAAGGAAGGGCGGGGCTCCTATTGGCACTTTCTCTTCTAGGGTTGAAATATTATACTTAATGAATAAAATGAACAAGTATTAGTTGTTAAGATGGTGATTGAAAGTTTCCCTATAATTTGTTTGTAAGACATTTTGAATGATATTTTTGTTTAGATTTTAAAATTTGAAAAAAATATCTATTATAAGAATTAGAAATTCATATGACCATTAATGTAGACACTAGAAAATGCACCTTGTGCTTAAAGTTCTTTATTTGAAAACACAAAAAAGACCCAAAAAATCATAAAAATCCCACAAAATGGGAATAAAAGACAACCCACCACCTATTTACTAACCCTCACCCGCTCACATTTATTTGTCCCGTCACACCTACCTATATGCATGCTCAATGCACTATGGACCATATCATTACACTCATATGTGTCTCACTCCCCTATGCACTCAAAAACTATATAACCACCCTCCCCCCCTCATTACAACCCCTAACTCTTTATACACTAAACCTATACTTGAGTTTTCTTACTCCCTTGCTCATAGCATATCTTGGTTTTGCAGGTCTTGAAGAAGGAAAGGCGAAGCACAAAGGATAGATCTAACTTATTGCAACACTACTCTAGCGACATTCCAACACATGCGGGAATCTCAACTGCAATCGGCTTGCGATCTCTGTGTGATTTCTGGTGAATCACAATTGTTGTCCTGCAATCTGAGTCAGGTATAATTGTCATTTTCATTTACTATTTTGTCATTTTAATCAATAAAATGTCTTTTAGGTCCTTAAAAGGGTTAGGATCTGACCGAGCCAGGTCCCCTAACCACCAAAAACAACTAACATTTTTCAAGTGTACTTGTGGGCAGGTTTAGATTCATATCTGAAGAGTTCTACCCACTTTATTCAACGAAAGAAACCACAATTGTCCCTCTCTGTACAATGGCATTATAAGCTCATTTTGTTTTAGTAGCATTGCTTTGGAGTTTTCATGTTAACTAATCCATCTTGCAGGTGATCCAAATCTAGACATACATTTTGACAACCACGGTGAGACCATTTTGGTTGTGGGTAACTCTTTTTCATTTTCTAAATATAACAGTGTTTTCAATAGGATTTTCTACTCTTATTAATTTGTTTTACTAACGTTTCAATTGCAAATCTAATATTGGTTCTTGCAGGTCTGCTGAAAATCCAAAAACAAAAAAAAAGGTTGCAGGCTAGTCGTAACTGCAACTGGGTTGCGATTTCTATCGCAAAAAAATCTCAAAATCTAGTTACAGGGCAGTCGCCACTGTGATTGTGTTGTAACTTAGTTTCTTCAAAAACTTAAAAACATGTTTGTTTATCTTTAAAAAATGAAGTGGGAATGAACCACACACTTTATCACAGGTTCGGATAAGGGTAAATACTCGTCCACATAACTATGGGAAGTGCATGGGCATAAGCCTAGAAACTCATTGTGAGGAGTACCACGTGAACCCCAAGTAGTTGGCATGTTGAGGGAATTGGTCAATGAAACGGGTACCCCCACCTATCTAACTAGTACACCTGTGAGGTTAGACCCAAAATTATCTTTAGTGATGGCCCTGATTTGATTGATTTCAAGCAAAGTAAAATCTAGCTTGGTTAATCAAGAGGGTAAAGTAAAGCTGATGACTAGAAATTTTCTAGTGTATCGCACTCGTTCGGATAGTCCTTAGTATTTAGGGAGAGAACATTTTATGGGAAGCCAACAGAGCAAACCCATATTTCATTTTGAGATAAATAAACAGTATTGTTTCTGAGTCGCCCCTGTGACTATTTCTGTTCTTCACAAACCATTCTCACACTACCATATATGTTTTTATTATCCATTCTGAGTTTTAATTTTCCTAGTCTTAGTCGTAATTTAGACTGTGCTGGGATTTTCCCACCCCACATTTTTCCCACCCCACATTTTTCCCAAAGTCAGTTGTAACTATGACTGACTTGTCACCTTCCAAATCATCCACTCTACATTCGGTTTTAATTCTTGATTTGTCCCATATCCATTCCCAACTATGACTGACCTGTGATTTTTATGGTCCTCCATCTTGCTAACTTTTTATACTCATGTTTCAAAGTCCTAGTCATTGTCATTTCCCATGGCTTCTAGTCATTTCCATGTCCATTCACACCTTAATTTGTTTCATCAACACCTTCTTGACTGTATTATTAAGCTTGAGTCCTAACATTTGGAGGGACTTCTACTCGTACCTAATTATTATTCTATTTGTAACGAGCCTATCCATCCCATGGTACCACATCATCCCTATCCATTTCATTTCAAATTACCCATTTTTGACAAATTTGATGGCACCAAGGATCCTCATCATCACTTGCATCTCTTCCACTACACATGCCACCTTATCCAACATGATGACGCTCTTCTTCTATGCACTTTCACTCGTTAGCTACGGACTTGACTGGTACTCACGCCTCTCACAACATAGCCTTTACACTTTCACACAACTTGTTAACACATTTTATCTCATTTATCCATCCATATCGCACCCAAAGCAATGATCGTTGACCTTCATGTGCTTCGCCAATCCCATAAGGAGTCCATCATTGACTTTTTTACGCATTGGTGTGCTCTCGTTCGTTGCCTTTCATTTTTCCTCCCACAATCTGAACCCATTATCCTCTTTTCTAAAATTTGTGTCCCTCATATCTCCCGCCACTTATAAATTCATCCATTATGCACATTTGACGAGGTCATGCACATGGCACAATGCCCCGAGGATGTTCATCTCGTTCATCCTCCCTCCTTGCAACCTGTTTCCATTCCTCCATCACCTACTACACCATTACACTCCCATGTTCACAATGTCATCCAATTAGATCCCCCTCACACTTTGTCACCTTCTACACCTGCATTTATTACGTTCCCCTAGGGATTTTAGCTTCATCCAACCTCCTCACAAATTCACCCCATTGACTGGGTCAAATTCTTCTATTCTCCGCAATTTACTTGATGTTGATCTCATCACTCTCCCTCCCAAACCTCCCCCGCCATTGTGACATTCCTCCCATGAAACGTGTGCTTACTATCATACTGACAGTCACTCTACCTACTCGTGTCCCCAACTCCACAACATCATTCAAGACCTTCTTGATAAGGGGTACATTATCATTGAACCGTCATCTCCTTAAGCTTCATCTCCTAACACCAATTTAATCGCTTCACACAATAATATTCCCACTTCTTCTCCATGTGTTACCTCTCCATCATATGATTCCTCACTTCTCACTATCTCACAACCATCATGTACTTTTAGTTTCTCATCATCTAAATCAAACACTTCACAATCCATCGCCTTGCATGCTTCCACCTTGAAATCAACATCATCCTAGTATTCATCTCCAATGTCATGTGCCTCCACTTTAGACGTGGTCTCATCCCCTTCCTTGTCAGAGTCTTTCAATATGTCACCACATTTATCTAGTTATCCATCACTGTGTGATTATGTCATCTCTATTACTTCCCCTCCTTCATTTGCTTCGATCACATATACTCCACTTATCACATTACTAATTATTCCACATCCATTGTACCCTTCATCACATTGGGTTCTGCGTATCTTATTATCCTCTTCTCTATGCATCTCAATTCCTCCCTCATCACTCGAACAAGCCCCATTCTTTCTTCTGGTACCTCCATTACATCCTCTACCATATATTACAGTCACTTACACTCATCTTGCATTTATACCTCATCACTTGTATACACATATTATGTCATCTCTTCCTCACATTCCACTTCTGCATGCTCTCATTGCTTCACCTCCTTTGGAGCTTTATTTCATATCCACATTTGTGCCTTCTACGCCACTCGTTCAAGCACTATTTTTATTATCCACTCCTCCTTTTGTGCTCACATCATCAACCACACCCACACACCCATTTATTCTTGCACATGGGCCTTACAACCCTCCCCCACATTCTATCACACTTTCCAATCATTCCAATTTTTTCCCACATTATCATTTACTTGACATTCACACTTGCATACCCATTCCTATTACATACCATTCTTATTTCCTCATACGCATTCATCACAAGTTCACCCTATTAGCTCTCACGCTTCCTTCCAATATCACTAGGTTCTCCACACTTCATCCACTTGATATTATCACTAGTGTCACGCTTCATAACACTCCACCATCTCCCATTGGTTTATACTTATGTCCTCGACCACCATGTCCTCAACCACTGGATGCCCTCACATATCCTCCCTACTCACCAATGTTATTACTTGATTCCATACACTCACGCACTTCAACTGCCACCTGATTTAATATAAATTGAATTAAGAGATCATATATTATAGTAACTAATGTAATGAATGAAATAGAAGTGATAAAATATCTTCTAGTTGGATAATTACACACCAAAGTATGACTGTGAATCCATGAAACCCTAAGCTCAAGAGTGTGATAAAACAAAGTGCAAACTGTTAGCTGATATTTGAACAATCTAGCAGACCATTTAGGTAGGTGAAACCATTGGAAAGCACTTGAAAACATGAGAAATCAAGTCTGAATAGAAGTTCCAGATCCACTTGCTCAAGAAGTGTGCATGATAGAAGTTCTCACAGGAGAAAAAGAGTGCACCGAGTGCAAGTATGACTAAATTACTGGGTACTAATTTCCATCTACATGATCAGGTTTTGATGTTTATCTATAAAGGAGAAGATTCCAGCTAATGCAACAATTGAATGTAAACTCTGAGTTATACGGATCCAATGTCATTGTTCACAGTTGTAACCTCATATATAGATACGTAGTATGCATAATGATGGATCACAAAGTGTGATATGAAATTTTGATCTAAATAAAATTACATAATTTGGACCAAAAAATTAGATCTAAATATTAATCCCATGAGTTGATTACCTGAAGAGCGCTTTTCTTGGGCTACACTGAGACACTACACTAATATTTCAAACTCTCATGTAGATTATGTGTTATATCTACATGCATTTTTTTCCATCTCTACAAGTTTCATAGTGATCCTATACGCATAATGATTGGTTGGCAGAATGAATAGGGCCAATGTGATCCCTAGATACAAATGCCATCAACTATCCCATCCTAGGTTGTGTATAGTCAAGTGATATCAACCTCTTACTACGTACACTCTAACCTCTAAATGGATTCATTCTATATGGATGACTCCTAAACAAGAGTTATTATGCCATTAGGATGCAAGACTTATTTTGATAGTAGATAATGCTTTTATCCTACATTAGCCCTTGTTACTTAAGAGCAATAAATATGTATACATATACATTCCCTTACTTTGAATTTTGTAACACAAAAGCCAGACAGGCCTAACCCAAAAGTGATTCCAAAAGATTATCCAAGAAGTACACAATGATATAAAAAGAGTGATTAGGGACTAGAGAGGGCTCGGGAGTTAGCGTCCCCTCTGGGAACCTTCTTTCTTCTAAATGGGCAAATAGTTTCAGATGTTACATCTTTCATGAAACATAAATCATTCAAATACCGACATGGATGCAGGGTGTGTAAGGTCAACTAAAGTATAAGAGACAAAACTAAAAGGAAAAAAATACATTATCAATATACTATGTATTATATTAACTCCATCAAAGAGGGAATTATGTATATCATTAGTCATGCTACGAGTCTACCTAGGAGGAAATATTTTCTATCCACTAGTGCATCAGATTTTGTGTCTGCACTAGGTTTTGGGACTAGAAACTTCACTGTTGATGAGAGTGGCCTAGAGGAATGATTATGAATTCCATACCACAGGAGGGTAGCATAAGAAGCTATGGGGTGTTGTTGTAGTTGTATTTAATACAATGTTAATTAAACTTTACCATTCTAAAGTAGACCATAAAATTGTAGGTATGATTTACAAGCGATAAACTATTGTAAGACTTAAGCATTTTGTAAATGCATTATTCAAGCATCATAATATTCTAACTCTAAGCAAATGATAGAGTAGGAATGACTTAGCTAATTTTCATGCCAATCTGGAGATTTACAATATGGAAAGTTGGATAATTGTTGGAATCAGACTAGGAATAATTGTTGAGTAGGCTACACTGAAAGGGTCACTTAAGCTTAGAACTCAGAAATCCCCTCCATAGGACAGAAGCATCCGTAGGACAGATAGTAGAATAATGGGCATTCAATAGGGACTTAATTGGGTGTTAAGTGTGGGAATAGATGCTCATGATTCTGGTCTTTTATGGGCTTTTCCAAATAAATCCATGCCCCTTTTGTCACCCATAAAATTTAAAAGCTGCGATGTCGTCGATTATACCTGTATTCACCCCAAATTAAAAAGGGATCCCTACCTTCACGTCTACCAACTAAGTCAACCCTATATTCTAATAAAAAAGCAAGTGGAAAATCCTAGGTGAAAGCAGGTTGACACCAATGGTCATCCGAAGGGTGAAATTACAACTGACTGTAATCTCATTAGGTTATTTCAGAAACCCTGTAAGGCTAAAAAACATGTAAAAAATAGGCAACTATATGCCATATGATTTACCCTTTTGTAAGTTACACATATGATAATATGTTATATGGTATAACTTAACAGGTATGGAGGAGATGTCCATGTGATGGAATAAAATTAACTAATCCCTTCCTATATTGTATTTGCAGAGTGATGCATCCCTTGAATCCCCTTGTTTGGGTGTGCTATATGAAAGAGTATATTTCATAGTGCTATTATATATCCTATATATATATATATATATATATATATATATATATTTGTGTGTGTGTGATTTAATAGAAATAAATCCTTTATCAGAGGATTGAGACCAAATGAATACAATAGTAATAAGCAAGTGTGTACAATAGGGAAATAATAATGACTTAGCTTGTATTAAGAGATCATAAATGAGTCTATATGATGCCCCGAAAATTTACTCACAAAATAACTAATTTTAGAGGTAGAAAATTATGGAATTTTTTTTGTTTTAGAAATAATTAATGACAACAAGTTTCAAGTTTACATTATTAGTTGTGTATAATGCATCATTACACGATGCCACTAGGCTCTCCAAACTTACAAGTTATTCACATTATGTGTTTGAGCGATAGACGGTTCAATTTCCAAAGCTAATAACTGTGAGGAAGTACCGATTACTCAAGTCAAAATGTAAGATATTTATCACGAGGATACTTTTTATAAGTTGTACATACATTATTATACATCATCCCCGCCACTTCAATCATCTATCGCTTTCTTTTATACACAATGTCTCTCACTCACCTAGTCCTTATACGAACTTGATGCAAGCGCATCACTGAATGACTAAAAAAATACAATTTCTCTTTGTTATGAGTCCAAAGTGGGTGAGTTAGGAGGTTTAGACCAAGTCTCCAAGTTTAAAAGTTCAAATTGATGTCTTTTCCTCCAATTTTGTGTTCAAATGTCTTAAGGGTGAAAATAAAGGATTATGACTTAACAAGGTATTGTAAGGTTGTTTTATAGGTTAGGAAGCATGTGTGTGAAGTAATAGGTTAAGTAGGTGGTACAAGAATCAATAAATGTGTAAACATGTTGTAAAGTTCCTATTTTGGCTAATGAAGGCACATAATGAGTTGTCATGATTCTTGAAGGCCAGTTATGCATCTAGAAGGTAAGATGGAAGTTCAAGAGTCACAAATGGTAGTTAGGAATCATAAAGAAGGAGTTACATGCATGGAAAAATTTGAATATAGGAAGATCATAGGTGAGTAGGAAGCTCATTCCTTAAATGGAGGAGGAAAATAAGGATGGAATGAAGAAGAATCAAACAATTTTGTATGAAGAAATACAGTGATGTATAGATAAGCACAATTTTTGTATGTTATCTTGCTTCTTTAGGAGTGATTCTGAGTTTTTGTTTAAGAAATGATGGTTCAAACTCTATAATGTTGGAAGAATCAATTGTATGATTGATAATAAGTTCTTGTTTGCATTATCTTAGCTTGGCACGATGATCTAATGCTTTGTTTAATGGGACTTAGCTCCAAACATGACTGCAGTATCTCTTGAAAGGTAGAAAGGTGAGATTATTGTTTGATGCATGTGGTAATATGTGTGTAAGGACTGTGAATGTAGGTATTAACAAGATTTAGAGGTTAAAAGACTTCTTTTGCATGTTGATAATCACAAGTATAGGAAACTGTGACTCTGTGTGTGAAAATTAGATGACCTGTTGCAAACCAGTCAACATAATTTTTTATGTTTAACTCTAAATAAGCTTAAATTTGGACCACATGGGGATAACATCATTTTAAGTAGTTTTCCTTGATGATTAATAATTTTTCAGTTATGATGCATATTCCTAATTGGACTGAGGATGCATGTAAATTGTTTGACAAAATGTCTATTTCGTAAAGTGAGTATACCTCACATGTTTGGAGGGTTTAATTAATGAAATTTGGAGGGTATAATATTGACAACATTTTACAAGTGGGTTATTAATAGTTTTATGATTTGACACTTATATGAAAATTTATGATAAAATCTCAGTCAGATTGTTCTTAGGCTTGGGTTAAGATCCTCAAATGCAAAGTAAGGGTAAAGTTGTTGCAATGAAACCTCTTGATGGTTGGATTACATGAATGAATGTGTATTTTATTTGCATTAGGATTGGGGGGACTTTCATTTTGTTCACTACCGCATTCTACATGCTCCTTGCATTCTTCTTTTCTTCATTAAACCTGGATTTGAAACAAGACATAATTCTCCACACAAACACAAACACACATTTCCACACAACTAAACACCTTTCAAAAATCCAAAAAAATATATATATTCCAAAAAATTCAATAAACAACACTTGCCTATGGATGTTCTTCCACATTTTCTTCATTCATATTTCATTCCAATTCTTTGTTCACTGCTACACATTTCATATACAGTTTGTTCACATTCAATTTTTTGGTTTGTTTCACAACTTTTGGTGCACACTTTGATCATCTTGTTGTCACATTTTTTGAGTCAATAGTCTCTACTACAATTATTTGAACTTGGTCTCTTCTTACTTGGTGAATTAAGAACGATTATCCTCTTTGAGATTCATGCACACTTACACACTTAACACCTTGTTATGAAGACCCCATGACATTATTTGTTGATGTTTGTCAATGTCATCTCCACAATCACGTCCACTCCCTCTACCAAGCCACTAACAGTTCTAAAACCCTTGGAAAATTGAGAGAACTGAATATCATGTGAAAAATAAATCAAAATATATTTCTAGATTTGGATCACCTGCAAGATGGATTGGTCAAATAATAACAACCGAATTGATGCTACTAAAATAAAATGGGCTTATGATGCCATCATTAAGAGAGGGACAATTGTGGTATCTTTCATTGAATAAAGTGGGTAAAACTCTTCAGATCTGAATCTAAACTAGCACACAAGCACACTTGAAAAATGTTAGTTATTTTTTGCGGTTAGGGGACATTCCTCGGTCTGATCCATAACCCTTTTAAGGAGGTAAAATAATACATTTTTATCAATGTAAAATGAAAAAATAATAAATGAAATGACAATTATACCTAACTTAGATCATACGGAGATCACAATTCAATCGCAATTGTGATTCCCGCTTGTATCAGAATTTTACTAGAACAATGTTGGAGTTGTAGACACAAAATTTACGCACTTGGGTACATTTGTAGGTCCTAAAGAATATTAATGTATACATGATTCCTAAGCAAGAAAACTAGTGGTTGACAACTCCTTTTGGCTCTTTGATTTCTTTATCTCATGCACTTCACTAACTTTACCCATCTTACAGTTCTGTCAGTAGTTAACTGATTTATCTTTTGATGGTCTCGGACACTAGTGCCTAGTTATGACAGAAGTGCCCAAGTGCTTTTGTCCCTCTCTTTCTTCTTCTTACTCTTTTGGGTCCCTATCGCTTCTTGGTCACCTTTTAACACCTCGGTTCGGCCTTTTAATTGTCAATTACAAAATTCAAATAAGGGAATCATATGTATACTTAGTTACTTCTTATAAATAAGGGGCTAAACATCATAAGCATTATTTATCACCACATAAGCTTGCACAAAGGCACAAGAGCACTACAAAGCACACATTAAAAACATCCATACAAGGGACAAGGGATGTAGTGATATGCATACATTGTATAGGAGGGGAGTTCATTCTATTCCATCACACACATTTTGCATATTGGGGACATCTAGATCACGATAGAAAATCAACACGTGACCTTCTTCTCACCAAACCTCTTGAGGTCATGCCGAGATAGCTGGTGTACAATGATTGTGAAGGTGAGTGTGGTGATGGGGATCAAGCTAATTGGAAAATCTTATATCTTCAACATGCTCAGGATCTGCGAGTCTAAGGAAAATAATTCTCTCCTAACTTGAAGGGGTATAATGGCGAGGTCTGAATATGATAGCTACTCGGAGACTCCAATTGATGTCTAGCTCAGCCGATATTCTATTGGTGGGTTATGGAATATGCAGAAAGTAGCCTGCAGGTGCCTCGTATGGGTTTTCAAACAAGGTCATCGAAATTGAGACAACAGATGTAGCAGAGCTGTAGGAACTAAGGGCGATTCTCTGGTCTCGTCCAGAAAGTCTTAGCCTGATCGGCTACTATGTTTAACAATGAAAGTTGTGTGATGATATCAGGTGGAAGCGGTGAGGATATAAATACCTGTGTACGTAGGCTAGTGTCGATATCTAACTGACTAGTAGGTTCGTTGGGTTGTGGGACCTGTGGGTCACAACCGATGACTCGTTGGGGATGAAGGCCCTGGAATGGTCATGCATGCAGTCAAATCCTATTCCTAGGAGCAGTCCAAAATTCGTAGGCCTTGTTAGCAGCTATGTTTAAAGTCTCTAACTATCTATTTTCTCTATGTATGTGGCGGGTGTGCGTAAGATTGTTAACTGCAGACTTGTGTCAGTGTCAGTTACTAACTTTGGCCCATTGGGTTGTGGGACCAAAGGATCACAACTGTAGGTCTTTTCCTGTTGTTAACCATTGATGGTCATACAAAGTGAATTTTATTCGTTTTTGGTGAATAAACTATCTATCAAGTGAAATCTAAACTATATTTTTGGTGTTTTCTCAATATATAAGAACAAAACAATAAACAAGCTAATCTATGGAAATAAATATTTTTGTGCTTTTCTAACCTTTCAGAGAATGCATCTAATCTAACCAAAAAAACAAATAATTGGCCGGATGTAGCTAGCTATCTGTGTAGATGTGTGAATCTAAATTTAAGATCTACTCTAATTCAAATAAAATCTCTCCAACTCTACCTCAAAAGTGAAGAATAAATCATGACTCTAACAAAGCTATCATTCACCCACTATTTCCCTGACAATATTGAAGAGAAAACTTTGTATTGACTTGATCTACTTGTAACTATCTGATTAATTGAAGTGAATTGTTTCTCTACTCTATTTGATATGAAATTTGACAAAACAAAACAAAGAAAACAAATACACAACTCCAACCTAGAAGAGCAAGAGCTTTGGCAAATCTAGAAGTATGAGTATCTGTCCCCTTAGTTCTTTCCTTTCTTTCTCTGAGCGTTCATGTGAGTCCAAGGATGGGAATGCAAAGAACAACAACAAGAGGATGGCGCTTGAGCGATGGCATCTTGGAAGCAATATGGGCGTAATGCAGGTAGAAGAAAGATAGCACAAGAGATCTGAACTTGGCTATGTAATTCCTAGCAAGATTATTGCAGCACAACAATGCAAGATACACAAAATTCTCAGGCCTTTTGCTTGAATACAAGCATGGAATATATAGGAATGGAGGATAGAAGGTTACTTCATGCATAAGGCAATGAAGAGGGAGTTCCACTCATTAAATCTATTTTAAAAATAGAAGCAACTAGGAGAACCAAGCAAACAAAGCTATTTTTAGTAAATTTGATTCACGGGCGCGTTCAAAAGATAAAATTAAGTGAATCATCACATGTAATTTATAGCGTGAAGATTCTGGAAAAATTGATCAGGACTGCCACCCTGCGCAAGGCGGCGGTTTCAGGACCGCCGCCCCAGCCTGGGTGGCGGTTTGCAAACCGTCGCCCAGGCAGGGTGGCGGTTTTGACACTTAAGGCCAAAGCAAGCAGAGAATGAAGGGGGAAACTAGAAAAATGTAAGGAGAAGCTATGTAAGGCTATTTAGGCTACAAATATATACTACAAGTGGGTTTTTAGAGCTCGAACACCTTCTTGAAAGGATTTTGAATCATCACTGGGGACTTTTGTAACCATTTTCCTGAAAATGTAGCACGTGCAATTTTGGGTGCGTACATATTGCCCCCTCGGAGAAGCGTCTTAGCCATGAAGAGGCGTAAAACGTAGAGTCCGAGTATGGCATTCCCTAAATGGGGAGTTAGAAGCTATACCTGACACGCTCGTGTGTCGAAATCTCACCGTCCAAACTCCCGCTACCTGTAAGAGAAAAAGAAGACTCAAGTGCAGATAGATAAAATATTGAAAAATAAACACTAAATTAAAACAACAAGAGGACTTACCATCTGTGCGGGGATGTAGAAATATACCTGCACCAATGCTCCAGCCCTACGACACATACACTCAAATTGAAGTTATAACAACATATATATATATATATATATATATATCTAAACAAACTCATTTTCAAATTCATTTGAACATACTGACTTGGTGATTTTTGAGCTCTGAGCCCATGGTGACCTTTTTTTTTTCATTATGGTTAAGAATTGGAATGAATTTGGGAATGGTATTTGCGTTAGGCTTGCCCCTTTACTTTTTGAATACTTTTGAGAATAACTCCTAAGAAATTCATAACTAGAGCGGTCATAAGGGGCCTCAAAGGGCGGATAGGCAAAGTGCCTTTATTGTTTAGTCTCCATTTTGTGAGGCATATGTGATGTTTTGGTATTTTGTGCTCATTGCGAGCGTTTTGACTGCACCTAGTGCGCGATGGACATTGTATACAAAACTACGACACACCATGATATGTACATATATCTCTTTTTGGCTTGGTATTCCTTGCATATCTGAGTTGACTTACATTGATGGTTTGATTCACATGTGTACTCTAAATGTTTAGAATTTCTACTTTTCTATGCTTTTCAAAATGTATGTAGTGGATGTGAAATGATAACAGAATGATTTCTTTTTGTATTTCGTAATGCTGATATATGATGATGCAAACACAATGTGATCTTAAACTTAGTTTATTTTGCAATCTTTGGTACTTCATATTTTTCTTGACAAAACGTGATGACATAATGATATGATGAATAGATATGCTTTCCCCACTCCTAACCCCACACAACTAGTAAGATGCAGGGCTCAACACTGAGAGTTAGAAAGGGCACAAGCCATGAAATTTGTTGAATGGTAATGGTGAGACAAAGATAGAGGTTTGACAGAGACCAAATTGGGACGCTACAACCTTACCCTACTCATGTTACCTCATAGTTTAGAATGTGAATTGCTCTGCAGTTTATCTAGACTTGGATCCGTAGATGGCCACTTGGTTGACAAAATCTAGTTTTAAGGTTTTTGAATTCTTCCTGGAATTTTGAACATCTAATTCTCTTTGTTTTGACTTAATGATTTCACAGTAATTGATTTAATTGTTTATGACTTTCAACTTTGTCAAAGAGACCCCCTACACCTTGCCCCATGCTACCAGTAGGAAGCATGGGCTTATCACCAAGGACAAGGCATAGGCGAGTAAGGGCATTTCCTTCCTTTCCTAACCCTACGTCACTAGTAAGAGATGCAAGCTCAACACTGAAGGTTGGTAGGGCAAAGAAATGTGTAAAATAAAAAATTTCTGTTAATTTGCATTTGACTTACTTATTTGGGCAAAATGTTTAGAATGTTCTTATTTCCAAGGAGATGTATGTGGGATAGATGTGACACCATGAAGCTTCTAGAACAAACCATGAACAAAAGACACCTATCCTAAGAAGAGACCAAAAGTAGAACCAAGTATGCAGGCCTTGGTATGGTTACTGTCAAAACTTTGTCTTATCTTGTTTAGATTAATAAGTGATTCAGAAATAATTGATGATACCATGAATATTTGAAGAGATATGATTTGAATGTTTTGCCAATGCTTTTCAGAAGTTTTTAGGAATTGCTATAAGAATAAGTCCCTTGATCACAAATTTTACAGAATGAACTGGAAGATGAAAATGCAATGCAGATGCAGTAATGTACATATGAGAATGTTGATGGATCATGCATAGTATGCCTAAGGTGAAGAAAGTTGATGAATATCGAATTCTTCACCCCTAAAAGTACACAGCGGAGAACCATTATCCTCAAAATTTCTGTTCTCTTGACAAGGGCCTACCATTCTGGGTTTAAACTTACAACCCTTGCTCAAAAGTGTATATGTCCAATCATTAAAATCATTTGTCTGAAAGAGGCATTCATGCACCTCTTTGTCACGTTCTTGAGACATGGTGTGTGGATGAGCATGACTATGCTGCTTGGCCTCGTTTCCTATGTGGAGCATTTTGTTTATTTGTGACACTTGCTAAATGATGAGGCCTTGGCCCATGGATATGGCAAGCTTAGTTTTGGATGCACATGGGTTGAAACTGGGGTTTAGAATAGAACAACCCTCAGAGATGGTTTTGATGGGCATCGTTTTAATCTCAAATTTCCCTTCTTCATTTATTAATTCTATCATGTTTACACCTAGACCTAAGTCGTTGGAGGGAAGAGATGTTAAACCAAGAAGACTACCCATCCCTTGTGGCTCAAATGGGAGGAAGATCAGATCATCACTCTCTAAGAGTTTCATAATTTCCGTTGTGGTCTTAGTGGACACTGCTTCCACAGATATTGATTTACCTTTCTCTGCCTTTGCCACCTCAAATGTTTTTGGGTCAACAACTTCAGCCTTTGGAATGTCAGGGGTAACCGAGACTAACTCTTTTGATGGAGGTGGTTTGTCTAATTGATTCGTAGGAAGTTCATACTCCGTATGGACTCCTTTCTTCTTCTTGAGGTTTTCTAAGTGTATATCGAAGGGCTTAGGATCCCCTTGAGTGATGAAAACCTTCCCCAAATGGAGGAATCTAATCTCCTGGAACATGGTAGAAGAGAGAACATTCATTCAATGTATCCAGGGTCTCTCGAGGATCATGTTATAACTTGTTTCCCTGTCGATAATGTAAAACTCCGTCAAGATGGTTTTTGGACCAAATGTGATTGGAAGAACTATGGTTCCAATCAAGGTCGCTTTAAGACTATCATACCCACGTAAAGTATTTCTTGTAGAAGAGCAATTTGTCTCTCCATATCCCAAATTTTGCAAGAAAGAGAAAGGAACCACATTTACAACAGCCCCGTCATCAATCATGGCTCTCTTAATGCAATTGTTATAAACCCAAACTTGTAAAAATAAGGCAGGATCACCTCTTTGGGCAATTTTAGCATCAGATGGCATCTTGTCTATATCAAAAACAAACCCAATATCCCTATCATTTGGTCCTGGAGGATGTATGTCAAAGTCAATATGATTTATTTGAGCACTAGGAGGTGGCGTAACATGGATTAAATGACCAAGACCTAGTGCATTGAGCAATGCAGAATGATGCACAGGTGAATTCTTCAGCAAATCTAGGAATGAAATGTGAGAAAAGGTCTTGTTCAAATCCAATATTAAATCATAGGCTCCTACTGGTTTCACGATTGTGGGAATGTCATCCTGTGGGAAGGAAAGATCGGGTAGGGGTTGTGAAACGTACTCCTTCATCCGGGTTATTGCATTAATTTCACGCTCAACCTCTAGCTCAACTAATCCTAAGATTTTTGTGTTATCATTTGAACCAAGGTTAGGAGTGACCCGGGAGTTATTAGAAGTTGAGGCTTCATGGTCATTGTTTCCTATAGGAATGCCTTTGTTTGTGTTTTGTGAATTCACCTTGAAATTTTCAGGATGTGTAGGGAGCAGATCTCAAAATATGCTCACATTAGCGTTATGAGGAGCTACAGGTCATGTATAGTCAGATTGCGAGTTTGTTTTAGGATTTGCTAGGAACATATCTACAAAGAGTTGCCTTTGGTTTTCAGGAAGTCTTTGCAGAAACTTGTTGCAATCGCGACAATTCCTATTGTCATGACCCCAAACCTTATGGAAACCACAATATAGGTTAGGGTCATAATCTCTTGGCCTTTGATAAGTGTCTTGTTGTTGTTGATTATAACCTCGGTTGTAGTTTTGAAATTGATTGTTATAACCATGATTCGTTGCCCCTTGGCTAGAGTTTTGATACTAGTTTGGGCCTTGGGTTTGATTTTGTTTTTGCAGTGGATGATTTACATCGACTGTGTTGACATAAGACATAGTGCTAGGGCCTATTTGATTGCCCAAGTTGTTGTTATTGTTAGTGTTTCCATTGTTTGGAAAACCAACGTTCTTGGCTTGATCAGTAGCACCATTCGTGGTAGCACCATGATTGCGATTCACACCCTTAGGTCCTTGGTTGTTAGCACCATTGTTTTGATAATTTACATTATTTTGATTTGGGGATACCAATTTCCCATTGGGACCATAGGTCTTACGCCCACTGTCTATAGAGGCTTGGTCAATCCAAAGCGCACCTTCCAAAACTTCCTCATAACTACGAAAAGGAAACTTTTGGACCTCTTCCTTAGTCTCTCGATTGAGCGAGTGAAGGAAAAGATTATAAAGTTCCATCTGGTCCATGTTGGGCGCACTTGCAGAGGAATAGAGAACTTGGCGCCATCTTTGGATGAAATGGGCGGACAGATTCATTTTGCTCCTGTCTAATATGCAGGAACTCCCTAATCCCTGTACGCAACAACTTGTTCATGTCAAATGCTTTGATGAACTCAGAGACAAGTTGTTTGAAGGAATGTATAGAAGCTTCTGGAATACGGTAATACCAATCCAATGTGATTCCTTCGAGAGTCTTTAGAAAGATCTTAGCCACCACAACATCCCAAGGAAGTAATTCCTTGATAGTAGTAGCGTAGGCCTTGATATGAGCATTTGGGTCTCCTTCTCCCTTAAATTTTGGAAGATCTGGAAATGGGCGTGGAAGCATGACACCACGTATGGTGAAGTCAAGAGGCTCCTTTAAGTACTCAGCGTATGTACCCATTACGTAAGATTCCACCATCGAAGATCCTTGATAAGGAGGTGGAGGAGGAGGAGTGAGATAAGCTGCATTATAAGCATTGATGGGAACATATGGGGTCCCTTGATATGGCATGTAGGGAGCAGGAATGGTATATGGGTCCATCTGGGGAGTTTTTGAATACATATGCATGTAAGGTGGGATAGCTCCAGGATATGGACTAGCGGGCGTAAAACTAGGGAACGTCGCATTGCCTGTTGTGGTGGCATTTAAGAATGCTCTTCCAGCCAGCCCTTGTGTATGATAAGCTTGAGAAGGATGAGGACCCATCCCTAGTGTGTCTAACCCTATGAGAAGATCACCTGGATTTGAATGAACCTGATAACCTTGTTGTACAGGATATTGTGTTGGTTTCTCATTAGAAGGGATGTATCCTTTGTTGTCAATTGGATACCCCATGTTCTTCCCTACTGCATGTGTTGGTTGTGAATTCTAGGCACTTTCTAGTTCTCTAATCCTCCCTACTAAAGTAGAAATGAGATCGTTGGGAGAGGATTGAGTCCCTTGTTGGGGTGCCTATGGCATAGGGTTTGATTGAGCAGGCTCATGATACCTTGTCATGAATTGTTCAGTGTTATAATTCTTGTCTTCCTCAGAAGTAAGAATCTTAGGATAGGTATTCAAAATCTCAGAGGTTTTGGCTTTCATTCTATCCAAAGACTCATCTATCTAATGAAGAGGATTATCTATTCGTGTAAATAGATTATCCTCTGTTGATTGCATGGCAATGTGAGGTCTTGACAAGACTCTATGGTAAGAACCTGTTCCATTTGTGATAACAACGTGGTTTGCATTGGGTTGACTGTATTGCATGTCTAATGGTTGATCAACCTCCTCCATCCTTACATAGCTAATGGGGTTTGAAGTGTAACTAGGGGAGGTTTGGATGTTGCTTGTGTAATTTTTACCCATCTTGAAAGAGAAGGGGATTGTTGTGGTTACACGTTGGTGTAATATCTATCAGAGCCAAATGGCCCACCAAACTCTCTTCTAGACATATTTTAGAAAGTATAAAATACCTACCAAAATAGGGGAAGAAATGGAGAGGTGAGGTAATAACAAATGAAAGAAAAGGAAACAAGAAGGAATTAATCCTTCACATCGGGTTCACCAATTTGTATGACAGAAAATCAACACGTGACCTTCTTCGCACCCGACCTCCCAAGATCGTGCCGAGATAGCCGGTGTGGAATTTGAAATGGGAATGTGAAAGTGATGGGGATGACCAATAATTGGGAAACCTTATGTCTTCAACACGTAATAACGGAATATGTGAGTCTAAGGCAAAGAATGCTCTCCTAACCTGAAGTAGTGTGATGGTTTGGTCTGATATGATAGCTACTCGGAGACTCCAATCGATGTCTAGCTTGACCGAGATTCTATTGGTGGTTATGGAATACGTGGAAAGTAACCTGCAGGTGCCTCGTATGGGTTTCTAGAAAAGGTCATGGAAATCCAGACAAGAGATGTAGCGGAGCTGTAGGAACTAAGGGTGATTCTCTGGTCCTATCCAGAAATTATTAGCCTGATCGATTGCTATGTTCAACAATGAAAGATGTGCGATAATATCTGGTGGAAGCCGTGAAGATATAATACCTAATGTATGCAAATAGGCTAGTGTCAATGTCTAACTGACTAGTAGGCCCGTTGGGTTGTGGGACCTGTGGGTCACAACCAAAGACTCGTTGAGGATGAAGGCCCTTGGAATGGTCATGCATGCAATCAAACCCTATTTCTAGGAGCAGTCCAAAAGTCGTAGGCCTGATTAGCAGCTATGTTTAAAGTCTCTAACTTGTCTTATTTTCTCATGTATGTGGCGGGTGTGCGTAAGATTGTTAAACGCAGACTTGTGTCAATGTCAGTTATTAACTCTGGCTTGGGTTGTGGGACCAAAGGATCACAACTGTAGGTCTTTTCCTGTTGTGGACCATTGATGGTCATACAAAATGAATTTTATTGTTTTTGGTAAATAAACTATCTATGAAAGAAATCTAAACTATATTTTTGGTGTTTTCTCAATATATAAGAACAAAACAATAAAACAAACTAATCTATCAAAATAAATATTTTTGTGCTTTTCTAACTTTAGAGCAATGCATTCTAATCTAACCAAAATAAAACAAATAACCAGATGTAGCTAGCTATTGTGTAGATGTGTGAATCTAATCTAAAAATCTAACTCTAATTCAAATAAAATCTCTCAAACCCTACCTCAGAAGTGAAGAACAAATCATGACCTAAAGAGCTATCATCACCCACAACTTCCCTGGTAATGTTGAAGAGAAAACTTACTGTATTGATTGATCTACTTGTAACTATCTGATTAATTGAAATGAATGAATTTTTCTCTACTCTATTTGATATGAAATTTGACAATTCAACACAAAAGGTAAACAAATACACAACTCCAACCTGGAAGAGCAAGAGCTTTGGCAAATCTGGAAGTATGAGTATCTGTCCCCTCAGTTCTTTCCTTTCTTTCTCTGAGTGTTCATGTGAGTCCAAGGGATTGGGAATGCAAAGAAAAAAAACAAGAGGATGGCGCTTGAGCGATGGCAGCTTGGAAGCAATCTGGACGTAATGCAGGTAGAAGAGAGATAACACAAGAGATCTGAGCTTGGCTATGCAATTCCTAGCAAGATTATGGCAGCAAAACAATACAAGATACACAAAATTCTCAGGCCCTTTGCTTGAATAAAAGCATGGAATATATAGGAATGGAGGATAGGGATTACTTCATGCACAAGGAAAGAAGAGGGAGTTCCAACTAATTAAATCTATTTAAAAAATAGGAGGAAGGAGAACCAAGAAAACAAAGCTATTTTTAGCAAATTCAACTCACGGATGCATTCAAAAGACAAACTTAAGTGAATCATTGCATGTTGAATTTCTCATGTGAAGATTCTGGAAAAATCGATCAGGACCGCCGCCCTGCCTAGGGTGACGGTTTTGACACTTAAGGCCAAAACAAGCACAGAAAGAAAGCGGAAAGATGGAAAATGCAAGGAAGAGCTATGTAAGGCTATCTAGGCTACAAATATATACTACAAGTGGGTTTTGGAGCTCGAAAACCTTCTCAAAAGTACTTTGAATCATCACCCCAGATCATTCATTAGTGTCTGGGGCACTCCTATCCTCTTATGGGTGCTTGTGTCCTATACATTCCTATGTTTTTGAACCCTCATTGAGCCTTTGCAACATTGTCTCCATCCTGTTACAATAAATACACAATCCTGATCATTTTCAGATTGCACAGAATCAGCTGATTCATCATCCCTCTCTCATTTGCTCAAGGTTTTACATTGTTGAATGATCACTGCTTATACGTTACTGTATTTAATCATATGAGTATCATGTGTTACAATGTAGACACAAAATCATGCACTTTAGGCATTATTTAGACCGGTTTTATACTACTATTTAGAGGGTTCTCAAGTGAAGAAA
Organism: Taxus chinensis; assembly: GCA_019776745.2. Classification (NCBI taxonomy): domain Eukaryota; kingdom Viridiplantae; phylum Streptophyta; class Pinopsida; order Cupressales; family Taxaceae; genus Taxus; species Taxus chinensis. The sequence goes on along the minus strand of CM034147.1, from coordinate 350,265,530 downwards.
GTACTAATGAAGTGGAAGCTCCGTTTGAACTTTGATTTCTAGGAGTGGGAATAGGAGTTAAGACAGGTGCTTGACCAGTACTTGGGCACTCTAAACTTGGATATAATGGCATTGGAGGCCTAGGAGCTAGCTTGCCAGCTTGAATCAGACAATTTTTCAGCTCTAATGGCAATACTATAAGCAGCAGGGATAGTTTTGCCTCCCATAGATTGAACCAACATAGAAATATCAGAATTTAAAGCTTTAAGGTAGTATAGAAAAGCACCTTCTGCTGTTGGCCTGACTGCCACCGGAATTCTATCCCAAGATCTTTTGAAATCTGAAGTTGAAGTCGGTTAGCTGCTCATTGGGAGCTCTCTTGATGGTTGTCAGCTGCTCCAAAAGAGACAAGTTGTCTCCCTTCTCTCCAAATTGATCATGAAGTGCAATACATAGCTGATTCCAGTTTGTGATAGAGCCAGCTCCAAGGCTCCTAAACCATTGCAATGCTTTCCCCTCGAATGAAGATGCCAGCAATTTTGACAGCTACTTGCATCTCATTAATCTCATGTATTGCACAAATATTAGCAATGTCCTTGACATGATCACCAGGAGTGGTCTGATTTTCTCCAGTAAAATATGGAATGTTCTTCAATGCTGCAACTGGGATTGGATTTTGCTAGGTTGATCAAACTAATATCCAGTGTGATTGCATAACATTGAATCCTTTCTCCAAGTGTGGGACTTGAAGAGTGAGAAAGGAATCTCCAGAGAAAGGCTGGTTCCTATTCCTCTGTTCAGGTGCACACGAAATATGCAGAGGGTTTTCTCAAAATCTAATCTAATCTGCCAAGGAGACAAGGTAAGAAGATGCATAAAATAAATCTAAGCTAATAGAGGTGATGCACCGAGGAATGAAGAACATATGCTTTGCCAAATTAAACACAGACCATGTAGATATAACACAACACCATGCACAGATAGCAAAAATGCAATGAAAGATCAAGAATGACAGTAATAAATATGTAAGAGGGTTTAGAAGCAACCACAGACACATATATATTGCTCAAGGATCGATTCAATACATTGCAATGGCCAAAAGGCAAAAAACGGTGTTACAGTCTATATGGGAGGTTTGAAAACTCCACAAATCTTCTTATGAACAGGAGAGAAGGGAGGGTGCAAAGCAGAAAATGTCCAACAACAGAAAGAAACCCCTCCTTACAATTTATAGGAAGAATGGGAGAGAAAAGAGAGAGGAATTCGAAATCTGCCCCAACCACCTCTAGGTTGCATTTAATTCGTCCATCATGGCAGAAGCGGCGGGTTCTGGCAAAGCGGCGGTTTGCCTAACAGAAGCGGCGGGTTGTCTGCTGCATTAAAGTGGTTGTTGAAGCATTACCTCTGCTTGTTATTTCGTGCCAGAGGCGTTTCTCAATTTTCTCCCTCCAGACTACACCAAAATGCAAGATTGACCCTGGAAACGTGTAGAGAATTTCAGCAGCTTTCCGTTGATATCAAGAACGTGCAAATCCGAGCTCTGGATCGAAAGATATGTCGATCTGAAGATTTAGGACACGGAACAGGCGAAAACGGATTTTGAAATATTTTCCCGCGCACTGCCACTTGGACGCCACGTGGCATGCTCTGATTCGCTGAATAATTCTCTCTCCTCTGCTTTTCGGCGGGCTGTCTCTTGAATTTTGACTTTTGGTGCTCTTGGAATATTTTCCACATTTTTCCCACGCCCCGCCACTAGGGATACGTGGCATGCATTGGTTGGTTCACGAACCTGTCGGGTCTTCCTTCCCTTTTACCCCTTTTGGCTTAGATTTGGCCAAACTTTCCAACTCCTCCCCGAGCTCCGCACTTCTATGCTCCATTGGACACGTGTCCAATTTCTATTGGCTCGGGCCAGCGCTTCAAACCTTGCCTTTTGACCTTTTGGCTTCTCCTTGATGACACGTGGCAATTTCTCAATGGTTCTCGGGCCTGCCGGGTCTTCCGCGTACTTCGCGTCCATTCGTCCCGGACGTCCCATTTTGATTTTGGACCTTTTGGGACAATTTCGGCCGGTTCGGCCGGTTCGGGTATTTCTAGCCCGCTTGTCCCACTTTGATTCGGACTGACTTGACTCTTTTCGGCCGGTTCGGGTCCTTTTGTCCCGCGCGTCCCGAACTGCCCCTCTCAGCAGTTAGTCGATTTTCTCTCTCGGTCGAACCGGCATTTCGCGCCCGCCGCGTACTTTCGTCCCACTTGTCCCAAATGCTTAGTGGGCCGCCTGGACTCATTTCGGCCGGTTCGGGCGGTTCGCGTACCTTTGTCCCATTTGTCCCACCTTGTGCTGGACTAGGACTTAGCCGATTTTCACAATTTTTTCTGGCCCAAACTACTTGCTTTCTGCAACCTTCTCCGAACTTTCTCAAAGCTTGCTCCTTCCTTCTTCGGCCTGGGGAGTTTAGAAAGATTCCTGAAGGGACCCTAGAAACCTGATTTTGCTCTGAATCAGTCATTTTTCTTGGAATTTGGACATCCTGATGCATGTTATCAAATTTACCCTGGGGGGGTGAATTTTGGATAACAATTTGGCGACTCAGCGGGATCATCTGCCTGCTAGATGAAAAGGCCAGTTGCCTGAAGCCATCCATTGGGCATGGAGTCATCAAATATTCTGTTAGAATCCAAACTGACTCAGAATGTGCGAGGAGGAAGATGGAAAGAGACTTGATTTTAGCAAAGACATGCATCATCTCCATGGACAGCAAGCTGTGCCAAGGCACTTAGGGAAAACAAAACTAATCTACAGCAAAACAATGTGCACAAGCACTTGGAGGAAAGAAAATCTAATCTAGTATTTACAGATGTAGTAAACCTCCCTCTAGAAGCAACGCTTGAGATAGATTCCATTTACTGGAATCTGCAGTTCTTCACCATCCAATGAGGCCAATTGGAAAGCATTGTTGTTCTTGCACTTTGTGACCATGTATGGGCCACTCCAAATGGCATCAAATTTTGAATGCCTTCCTGGTTTTGCTCTGTCCACATCCCATTTCAATACTAGATCTCCTACTTGAAAAGATCTATCTTTGGCCTTCCTATCAAAGGTCTTCTTGATCAAAGCCTGATCCTTTTCCATTGCTTGGAATGCCTGATTTCTGATTTCTTGCAGCTCCATCAATTCTGCATATCTCACCTCCATGGGCCCAAACTCTAGCAACTCCAGCTGTTTCATGAGTTCCAACGTTGGCAGCTCAAGTGACATGGGCAAGACTGCCTCTCTTCCGTAGACAAGCCTAAATGGAGAGTTACCTGTGGATCTTTTGGGAGTTATCCTATCTGCCCATAAGGCTGATTTCAGTTTGGTATGCCAAGCCTTCTGATTCTCATCAAGAGTCCTCCTAATGATCCTCAGCAAGTTTTTGTTTGTAGACTCGGCCTGGCCATTACCTTGAGGGTAATAGTTTGATGAAGTGCTCAGGTAAATCCCGTTCTTGACAGCCCACTCAGTAACTTTAGATCCAATGAATGCCAATGCATTATCAGAGACTATTGTAGCAGGTACACCAAATCTGGTAGTTATCCCCTCGTAAAAGTCCAAGATGCTAGACTCATTCGCCTCTTTGAGTGCTACTGCTTCTGTCCATCTGGTGAAGTAGTCTGTGGCTGTCAAAATCCATTTGTGCCCTTGGCTCGAATTGGGATTGATGATTCCAATGAAGTCCAAACCCCATTGCATGAATGGCTGGTCAACTGAGATTGGATGTAATGGGAGGGCTGCAAGTCTCTCTTTTCCTGTGAAGAATGCACAATTCTTACATTTCTTGATCCATGCATAGCAATCACTAAAGATTTTAGGCCAATAATAACCAGCCTTCATGATTTTCAGAGCTGTCACTCTTGGTGCAAAATGGCCACCAGCTGGTCCATCATGAAACTCCTTTAATACCCTTTGAATCTGACCTGTGTTAATGCATCTCAGCAGCACTCCATTCACGTCCTTCTTGAACAAAACTCCATCAATGATGGTATATGGAATAGCCTGCAACCTGAAGTGTCTTCTTCTTGCTTTGCTCATTTCTAGAGGGCACATACCCGTCTGTAGGAAATGTATCATATTCTGAGTCCAACAGGGAGTGGACACATCATCATTTTCCTGTTTTTGATCATCTTGTAATAGCAGGACAGCGTCTTCTTTATCTTCTGGGTTGTTTAGTTGTTTGGAAGCGAGCTGCTCACACAAACCTTTGCCTCTTACCAGCTTGGTGATCTTGATCTCAATGTCATACTCCATGACACGGGTGATCCAACCTGCCCTTTTCTCATTTAAATCCTTGTTGAGGAGGAAGTCCTTAACCCCAGCATGTGAGACCAGCAACTGGACCTTGTTGTTTGAGACTAAATGCTTGAATTTCTTCAAGCTCCTGATTACTGCAAGCACATGTTTTTCAATAAAAGAGTACCTCAATTCGCAGTCATTTAGGCTTTGGCTGAAGAAGGCAATCGGCTGCTCATCATTATCTTTGTTCTGCTGTACCAGAATGGCAGAAATAGTGTCATCACCTCCAAATGCATAGAGGATGAAATCCTTGGAAAAGTCTGGGTTGATGAGAGTGGGTGCCTGGGAGATGGCTTCTTTGATTGCTTCAAAATTCTCCTTGCCTTCTGCCGTCCATTTGAAAGCCATGCTTTTTCTTAACATTTTGGTAATGGGTTTGACAAGGGCTGCAAAATCTGGGACAAACCTTCGAACAAAGTTTATCCTTCCCAGGAAACTCTGAAGGGCTTTCTTGTGACTTGGCAATGGTAGAGCTCTTATGGCTTCAACCCTCTCTGGATCAATTGCTAATCCTTCCTTGGAGACAATATGGCCAAGGAGTTTCCCTTCATGTGCAAGAAAGATGCACTTCTTAGGATTCAAAGACACTCCAAACTTTCTACACCTCTGAAACACTTGCCTGAGGTGAAAGAGATGGTCTGCAGCATTCTTTGAGAAGACAGTGATATCATCTAGGTATATCAGCACTATCTTGTTGATCAAGCCTTTGAATGCCATATCCATGGCTCGCTGGAATGTTGCTCCGGCGTTCGACAGTCCAAATGGCATCTTCTTGTAAGCATATGTGCCCCATTTGGTTGTGAAGGCTGTCTTGAACTGGTCTTCCTCCTTTACCATAATTTGATTGAAGCCTGAGTATCCATCAAGTAGTGAAAACCTTTCTGAACCAGCTACGACCTGCAATATTTGCTCCATGGAGGGGAGTGGATAATGGTCCTTGAGAGAGGCTCTATTCAAATCTCTGAAGTCAACACATAGCCTGATCTCTCCACTTTTCTTTCTGACTGGAACCAAGTTCGCAACCCAGCTTGAGTGCTTGATAGGGAATATAATTGCTGACTCAATCAGCTTGTCCAGCTCCTTCCTCATGAGAGGCTCCATGTGTGGATTGACTGGTCTCTGTTTCTGCCTGACAGGCTTAGTATTTGGATCCAACTCGATTGTATGCTGAGCTAAGTTGGGATTGAACCCTTTCAAGTCTTCATAGCTCCAAGCAAACACATCAGGGAATTCTTGACATAGCTGTATGAACTCATACCTTTCCTGTTCAGTTGTCATCTTTCCAATTTGCAGTGGCTTGTTCTCTTCTACCAAGATGGATGCCGAATCTTCCCTCTTGACCTGAATATTTGCTTTCTCCTTTCTAAACTGATCATTGGGGTTAAAAATTGACTCCAAGGTGACAAGTCCCTTGGGCAGCTTGTCAGTTCTCAGCTGTATCACCTGGTCACCATATTGCTGTTCCAACTTCTCTTGATTCTTAGCTGAGAACTCAGCTTCTTCCTGCAAGAAGTGGATGATTTGCTGGTCATTCTCAAATACTTGCCAATTGACATCGTTATCTGGCACTGAAGGCCTCACAATCACGTGGATGTTTGGCTGTACCTTGTCTTGTTGAATGTTTTCTACAATGTCAAAGGCTGCCCCTACTGCTGCAAGCCTGTCAGCAGCTTGATTCTCTTTCCTGGGAATGGCCTTGATGCCAAAGCCCTCAAAATCTTCCATGAGGTCCCATACCCTGTTCTTGTAGCACCTGAGTAGGTCATTTTTGGCGGCATGCTGTCCCTTGACCTGATTTACAATCAGCTCACTGTCCCCAAAAACTTGCAAGTTATTTATTTTTCTCTTTATTGCCCAATGCATCCCTTGCACCAAGGCTTCATATTCAGCAGTGTTATTGGAGCATGCAAATTGAAATCTAAAAGCTGAATAATACTTTACTCCTTGAGGTGAAATAAGCACGGCTCCACCTCCTGCGCCTTGTCTACTCCTTGATCCATCAAAAAACAGTTGCCATACCTCGTTGTCATCCTTGTGGTTTGGCTTGGTGATGCTAGGAATAGGTTGACTTTCTTCGTGTATACAATAGACCCCTAGCTCAGATTCTTCTACTTCTTGATAAGGATCAAAAGCATGCACCTTGCTTGCCCATTCATCAAGAGTCAAATCTGGGATACTTCCAACCTTAGTGTCGGCTTCATCAGTGCCAAGGTGATCTTCTTGATCAAATGCTGAGCAATTGGTATTAATATGACTTGGAGTATAGGGCTCAATGTGGAAATCTGCAATAGGTTCTGACCTAATTGTAGCTTTAGTTCCATACCTCGTTCTGAACAGCATGTGTGACCAATCAGCGGACAAATATCCCCCAATCTTGGCAGTAAAGTCCCTTGACAAACAGAGGGCAAAGAGTGGTGGAAGGTCTATGACTGATATATCTTGTAAGACAACAACATTTGGACATGCATGCAAGGTAAGACTCAAATTTCTAATCACTCCAACTGTTGCTATTGCTGTCCCATCCAGCTGCACTACTCCCTTAGATGTTATTTCATACTGGAGCCCTAACTGATCAGCTATCTGTTTAGGCATTACTGAGCTACTTGCCCCGGAATCTATCATGCAATTATGTACTAGCTGATTTCCAATGATTAACGAAACATAGAAAGGGGGAGGTTTCAGCATTCTACCTTGTTGTGCTCCATGATTTCCTTCAGGCTGGGCAGCATTTGTAAGCACTTTGTCTTGCCTCTGAACCTGTTGATTCGAAGTTGGCCAATCCTTTATGGCAGCTTGCAGCAGATTTCTTTGGCCTGGGATGGATAGGGATTCCCACATAGATATATTGATATTTGTCTTCTTCATCTGATCAATGATACTAAATGGTGATGAAGGATCTCTCTGCTGTCCCTTGATTTGCACATTTGCTCCTTGAATGTGGGCAGCAACAGCTGGCATTTGAGTTGGCCTAGGGGCTGTTCTTGGCTGCCCTTGTGCATTTGAAACTGGGTTTTGCTTGCCAATCATTTGTGGAGCTGTGGAAGGTTGTGGATTGGCTGGGGCTAACGGCTGTTCTTCACCCAAATTTCTCCTTTTTGACCTTGTGTTGGCAGCAACACCTTGAGAAACTGCCTGATTCATGCCACAGAAATCCTCTGCTTGCCAATTTACCAATGTGGTGTCATTTGGGGCAGGTTGCTGTTGGAATATTTCTTGTTGTTGGCTGTTTTCTTGACTACTCTCACCCTCCACACCAGCACTTGTTACCATTAAAGCTTGGGTTAAAGCACCATTATAGCACATGGATTGATTATGGGGTTCATTACATGGAAAACACCATTCATACTCCTGGGCAATGTTGTTTTGTGCTGGTACTAATGCCTTAGAGGCAGATATGGCATTTGGATTATAGGGCTGGAATGGTCTATTGGCAGGAGGCCTTGTTTGATTCATATTTGCAGCTGGATTAGGTGGCCTTTGAGGCTGATATGGCTGCCTATTAGGTTGAGCTTGAGGCTGATACGAAGGTCTAAAACCTTGAGCTTGCTGTCTTTTTAGAGTAACCAGCTCATTGCCTAGATTTTGCAATTGCTTCATGACCTCCTGAAGCTCATTTGGGGCACTTGGAGATGAAGTGGAAGCTCCGTTTGAACTTTGATTTCTAGGAGTGGGAATAGGAGTTAAGACAGGTGCTTGACCAGTACTTGGGCTCTCTAAACTTGGATATAATGGCATTGGAGGCCTAGGAGCTAGCTTGCCAGCTTGAATCAGACAATTTTCAGCTCTAATGGCAATACTATAAGCAGCAGGGATAGTTGTGCCTCCCATAGATTGAACCAACATAGAAATATCAGAATTTAAAGCTTTAAGGTAGTATAGAAAAGCACCTTCTGCTGTTGGCCTGACTGCCACCGGAATTCTATCCCAAGATCTTTGAAATCTGAAGTTGAAGTCGGTTAGCTGCTCATTGGGAGCTCTCTTGATGGTTGTCAGCTGCTCCAAAAGAGACAAGTTGTCTCCCTTCTCTCCAAATTGATCATGAAGTGCAATACATAGCTGATTCCAGTTTGTGATAGAGCCAGCTCCAAGGCTCCTAAACCATTGCAATGCTTTCCCCTTGAATGAAGATGCCAGCAATTTGACAGCTACTTGCATCTCATTAATCTCATGGATTGCACAAATATTAGCAATGTCCTTGACATGATCACCAGGAGTGGTCTGATTTTCTCCAGTAAAATATGGAATGTTCTTCAATGCTGCAACTGGGATTGGATTTTGTGCATTGAGAGCAAGTGGGCTGCTGCCTGTGAAGTTGACATAGGGGTTTACTGGTTGCGCCATTCTGAGTGGTCTTAAAACCCTTGTATATTGAAAGAAAGGCCTGTCAGGTGGAGGAGTTGAGAGAGTTCTGCTTGGTGGAGATGGAGACCTTTGAATCCTTCTTCCTCTTTGCCTTCTTCTTGGAGATAGTTGCAGGTATTCAAACAGCACTTCCTCTTCTCCAGCTCTTGACCTTGTGATTCTTCTCATAAGCTTTTAGGCCTGACTGCTGAAACTAGTTGATTCTTCCCCTTGGAGTCGCCAGATATGCAAATAATAGCTCTTTTCAGCAAGAAAATTGCAGCAGATGCACATCAACCTGCTGCAATAAAAAAAATGAGACCTCCTGTCCCACCGGGCGTGCCAAAACTGTTAGTGCAAAATCACAGCACCCCTGGATGTTGATCAGATTTCTAGGTTGATCATACTAATATCCAGTGTGATTGCATAACATTGAATCCTTTCTCCAAGTGTGGGACTTGAAGAGTGAGAAAGGAATCTCCAGAGAAAGGCTGGTTCCTATTCCTCTGTTCAGGTGCACACGAAATATGCAGAGGGTTTTCTCAAAATCTAATCTAATCTGCCAAGGAGACAAGGTAAGAAGATGCATAAAATAAATCTAAGCTAATAGAGGTGATGCACCGAGGAATGAAGAACATATGCTTTGCCAAATTAAACACAGACCATGTAGATATAACACAACACCATGCACAGATAGCAAAAATGCAATGAAAGATCAAGAATGACAGTAATAAATATGTAAGAGGGTTTAGAAGCAACCACAGACACATATATATTGCTCAAGGATCGATTCAATACATTGCAATGGCCAAAAGGCAAAAAACGGTGTTACAGTCTATATGGGAGGTTTGAAAACTCCACAAATCTTCTTATGAACAGGAGAGAAGGGAGGGTGCAAAGCAGAAAAATGTCCAACACAGAAAGAAACCCCTCCTTACAATTTATAGGAAGAATGGGAGAGAAAAGAGAGAGGAATTCGAAATCTGCCCCAACCACCTCTAGGTTGCATTTAATTCGTCCATCATGGCAGAAGCGGCGGGTTCTGGCAAAGTGGCGGTTTGCCTAACAGAAGCGGCGGGTTGTCTGCTGCATTAAAGTGGTTGTTGAAGCATTACCTCTGCTTGTTATTTCGTGCCAGAGGCATTTCTCAATTTTCTCCCTCCAGACTACACCAAAATGCAAGATTGACCCTGGAAACGTGTAGAGAATTTCAGCAGCTTTCCGTTGATATCAAGAACGTGCAAATCCGAGCTCTGGATCGAAAGATATGTCGATCTGAAGATTTAGGGCACGGAACAGGCGAAAACGGATTTTGAAATATTTTCCCGCGCACTGCCACTTGGACGCCACGTGGCATGCTCTGATTCGCTGAATAATTCTCTCTCCTCTGCTTTTCGGCGGGCTGTCTCTTGAATTTTGACTTTTGGTGCTCTTGGAATATTTTCCACATTTTTCCCACGCCCCGCCACTAGGGATACGTGGCATGCATTGGTTGGTTCACGAACCTGTCGGGTCTTCCTTCCCTTTTACCCCTTTTGGCTTAGATTTGGCCAAACTTTCCAACTCCTCCCCGAGCTCCGCACTTCTATGCTCCATTGGACACGTGTCCAATTTCTATTGGCTCGGGCCAGCGCTTCAAACCTTGCCTTTTGACCTTTTGGCTTCTCCTTGATGACACGTGGCAATTTCTCAATGGTTCTCGGGCCTGCTGGGTCTTCCGCGTACTTCGCGTCCATTCGTCCCGGACGTCCCATTTTGATTTTGGACCTTTTGGGACAATTTCGGCCGGTTCGGCCGGTTCGGGTATTTCTAGCCCGCTTGTCCCACTTTGATTCGGACTGACTTGACTCTTTTCGGCCGGTTCGGGTCCTTTTGTCCCGCGCGTCCCGAACTGCCCCTCTCAGCAGTTAGTCGATTTTCTCTCTCGGTCGAACCGGCATTTCGCGCCCGCCGCGTACTTTCGTCCCACTTGTCCCAAATGCTTAGTGGGCCGCCTGGACTCATTTCGGCCGGTTCGGGCGGTTCGCGTACCTTTGTCCCATTTGTCCCACCTTGTGCTGGACTAGGACTTAGCCGATTTTCACAATTTTTTCTGGCCCAAACTACTTGCTTTCTGCAACCTTCTCCGAACTTTCTCAAAGCTTGCTCCTTCCTTCTTCGGCCTGGGGAGTTTAGAAAGATTCCTGAAGGGACCCTAGAAACCTGATTTTGCTCTGAATCAGTCATTTTTCTTGGAATTTGGACATCCTGATGCATGTTATCAAATTTACCCTGGGGGGGTGAATTTTGGATAACAAGTTACCATAAATACGTCCTAGCGGGTTAATCAGGAGAGTGGCGATTGCTTTGGCATCGTTTTGACTACTGGTTGGAGATTGGTGAAGTGTAGCCATTTTTGTACGGAAATCATGTAGGTTGTGTAATAGGAATTTTAGTTAATTTTTTGAATTTTGGGGGTTTTTTGACTTTCTTGGCATTTGGGAGCTGAAAAAGAGTTGTGAGGGCACTAGTGACCCCTGGGACTACTAGTGCCCAAAACTAGGCATTAGTGTCCTACTCTGGGGTGCCCAAGTCCTGTATCTAGGTGCCTTGTCCAAATTTTTTTGATTTTATAGATAATGGTAGAAAAAATGATTTCTATTATGTTGATACAAGTGTGTTTGACTATGTAAGTTGTTTTAACGCTACTTGTTTTTTTTGTTTGGTGTTGTGCATAGGGATATCCACTCGAGGGAGTTTCGTGATGGTCATCACTTGAGTAGATTATTTGGACTAGGGTTATCAGATGATGAGTGGGATGTGATGGACCATGTGCCAGAATGTGACATATAGAATAGATGGGGGATGTACCCCATAATATGGCCATGTTAACCGCATTGTGTGAGAGATGGTGTGTAGACACATACAAATTTTGGTTGCTTACAGGGAAGATGACAGTGACATTGGACGATGTATATCGTATATTGCAATTGTCATTGTTTGGGGAGATGGTACAAGTGATGGTAGTAGTGGATGATGGAGTGAGATAGATGTGCTTGGCAAAGTGATATTTTGCAGGGGACTCAAGTACCTACCAAGGCCCATAGCAGTTTGGATGTGATATTGCAGTCTAGGGTTCCATAATTGTAGAAATTCATCACAGTGGTAGTTTAAACATGTATTATCCATGGAGGGAGGAGGTGTTAACATATTATATAATATGTCATGACATATGTTAGCATGGTATGAGAGCATGTGTGTGCATGGTGTGTGTATGGCCCATTATATAGGGACTTGTATATGATTTACACTTGATGAGCATGGTGGGGGTATAGGGGCCACCCCACTGTTACATGTATGGGCATATGAGCACATAGTTGTATTGAGATCAATTTCAGGGCCACGAGGAGAGTGGGCTTGACATAAGATATATGCTTGACACTGGGTTGATATTCATAGTAGGAAGAAGGACACATATAGTTATCAAAGCACTGATAGATAGGAAGGGGTCGAAGTTAGTTATATGGAGGCCATATCATGATTACAGGGATGGCCTGAGGATGCTACAAAGTTCTTATGCATTCATGAGGAATCATGTGGCTAAAGGACCACTTCCCAGGTGTGGTGGAGCATTTTTAGGTGGAGAGAGTATCTCGATAGTTTGGTATGGTGCATGATGTGCCCCTAGAGCCATACATATAGTTGGGAGCTATTAGATCCCCTAAGAATGAGGGTGTTAGGCCAGTTCTATGGTAGAGAAGTTGATACCACTAGGGCCGAATGAGACAGACCTGGTGATAGAAGTTGCAGATGGAGATGATGTGGGGTGCACAGATGATTATCGAGTGTGGTGGGAAGCACATCGGTGGGTATGTTCTATACCAAGTATTCACGGGTGCTATGGAGTTGCCACCATAGAGGAGGAGGAGAGGGAGGTGCCCCTGACCCTATAATAACATTTGTTACAGATCGTAAGTACTTATGTATCCCTATATTATGTTGAGAAATTTTTTATGTGTTTAACTAACGTGGTTGGTCATATGTTGATGTTTGCAGGAGATGCCTATTAGTCATCTGATAGTGGAGACATCAATCTGCACATTGACATGGAATGTGTTGAGCGACATCGCTAGGTGGAGGGATATTAGAGCATGTTGAAAATATTGCAAGCGAGCATGCAGATCTATTTGAGCCAGTGGAACATAGCAGTGGGGACATGTATAGTGTTTCTTGGCAAGAGGGATGAGGCACGCGACGAGACTTGACACGCTCGAGAGGTAGTAAAAGGTAGTCCCTTGGCCCAGGACATGTTCGCACGATATTTAGACTTGCAATGGTAGTTTTTGGAGCAGATTACACAAGATTGCTATGTTATTGTAGGAAGGTGGAGAAGTTTTTGGGCCATGAAATATGGGGTCACGTTGGTGGTGAGGCATCTAGTTATAGGGATCTCGTGGTACACAAGAGTGATAGTGATAATGAGGTTTGATAGGGATGATGGTATATGATGTGGGGTACCTTGCCCCCTAAGTTATGAAATTTTTTTTTGGGAATGATGATTGTATAAAAGATATATGTATGGAAACCTATTCTTTGATATGATGTTAAATTGACGTTGAGAGGTTTTGTCCATTGTGATGTAATGGATATCATATGGTTCTATGCTGATTTTTCTATCATGTGTAGATGTATTGTATGTGATGAATATAAATTTGTATGCATGATGTTAATAATGGTAGATAAAATATGCGATGGTAAATGATGACGTAGATAACTAATGTAATGTGATTGATGAGATGAATAAAGTATGTATGCACATAGGTAATGTCATGGTGATAATAGAATAAATGTGGCAATAGATAAGATGTATCATGAATGAGATATGTGAGAAAGTGTAATGTAATTGTAATAGGATAAGGTGATGAAAATAAGATGGGGGGAATTAACGATGCCCCCTAGCATGTGAATGACATAGGCTCATGTAATAAAGACCCCTCAATAGTCAAGTATGAGCCGCATAAGTAAGACTCCATCACCGGGAAATGATTATAGGTGCGCTAGATGGATATGGATGAAGCGTGTAGAAAAGTGGAAAGGTTCTTAGAACCAATCCCTCAACAGTCATGTAAGAACTGTAAGAACACAAGTGCATCATGGGGGGGATAAGGTGATAAGAATCACCTACCAAAGAATAATATGATGGATCACATTGGAAGCATGTGGAATAGATGGAGCATCAACATACGAACCAACTAGAATGTCATGTGTAGTGACGATGGGGTGATGCAGGAACTAGCAATCAAAATTGTGAGAGGTATGCAACATGTGTAGCAGTGGATGAGTGGAAATGTATGACATATGTAATGAATGGTGGTGGTGGAAATGATGGGTAAGGTTTAGAATGAACATGTGGCAGTGGAGCACGATGAAAAAATCATCTGAGCACCTAATGGACAAGATGTAAGTGGGGTATGCCTACACTGACAAGGTAAAGGAGACAATGAGTGCTCCCGAGAGGAAGCCAAGGAGATGATGTCAAATTCCACCAGTTTTTTTAATCCTCTCATGTAGGGAAAGGAAATCATTATCCTTATGGCTAGAGATGTAATGATAATTGCAATAATATTGGTCATCATTGACATTGCAAGTGGTGAACAGGATTATGTTGGTTAGAGGGTAACTGAATCATTCATTCATTGAGTAATATGTGAAGCACATCATGTCGTCGAGAGTGAGGAGATAAATACAAATGGTTATCATGAATAAGGTGGAAAAGTGGTGGAAGTAGGAGCTTGTTGTGGAACTAGTGAAGGATATGTAATGGTGGGGAAGAAGAGAGTTGATCTTGTTTAGAATGTACTTTAGACAAGGATGGAGATTGATTTGGATGCTCAACATGGCGGTGGGAGTAGAACTAGCATCGGATGGAATTTGTGTGAGAAACATGTGAGGGGTTCAATGACATGTGCAGGATGAATGAGATCTTGTGCTAGATCAATAACCTTATAGCACAAGAGAATAAATGACTCACAAGTGTTGTATTATAGCCTTTGTTTAAGTGAAGGAATAAGACCACGAAAAAATATGAATTGATTTCTAAGTCACTAAGCTAAAAAATGAGCTGATGTATATAAGCATTGAACACGTAAAATATAATCCTTGATGGATTCTAGAGGATCCTTGATGTAATGTAGGAATGTGGTCATATGTGAACCCTAGGGATATTATTAAGAATAAAGCGATGAGAGGAAAGCATCCTCCATGTCATAGAAGGTGCTAATGGACCCAAATGGTAAGTGGGTGTACCATTGTAGATGCCTCATCGGTGAGACTATAGCGTGAATGCCTTAAGCAACAAGCGATCATTAGAGTGGTCAAGCCATAAGTGTGCAATAACATAGGATATGAGCATGAGGATCACCGGTATGATCGAAGCATGTGAAAGTAGGCATAACAAAATCTTTTGGGAAGGTAGAATTATGGATCTTTTTAGGAACATGATTTCCATGTAAAGAGTTATTGTCAATAGAAGCATAATAGGCTCTACTTTCTAAAGTAAGAGTGTGAACTTGGGATTGGAGTTGTCCTACAAAATGCATGAGAGATAGAATATCTTGTGAGGGGATGGTAGGAGATGCAAATAATTTACTAAGTGGTTGAATTTTTCCATTATGAGTGATCATAGGGATTTCAAGAGAAGCAAATAGTGAAGAGTCGATGTTAAAGGCAGTGAGTGGTACATGATTTTTCAAAGCTAAGTATGACTAGGCATGCAAGCACATCCCTAGGGTCGATGAGTTTTGACCATGTTAGGAAAGCTCAATAGGTGAAAGCATTAGTAGGAGGGGAATGAGGATGTACGATAGAAGATGAATATGCAATAACATGCATGCTACGTAGGAGATAATGCAACCTTAGAAGAAGATGAAAGTGGAGTAGAGAGAGTCACATGTAGCAGTATGGAAAGAAGGAGACCCATAATGCTTATCAGTAGAGGATGGGGTGTCAAAAATAATTCAGGTAGGGATCTTAGATGCAAGAATTTCAATAAGCGTATCATCAACGTATAATACAGGAGGTAGACCTAGTGTGCAATACATCGATGAGATACATGTGTCAGAAAGGTAAGGACTATCGAGAAGTGGGAGAATATGTAGGAGTCAGCTATAGGAGTTGTATGGAGAAGAGGTACATCAGGCTCACACTTGATTGGGAATCAATGTTTTCTAGCTAAAGCATTATCAATGATACATTCAAAATAAAACTAATCAGATGGCATCATCAGAAGTTCTCATAAGAAGGATCACATGCAATTGGATGGCAGTGTGGCTGACTACATAATAAGGTCTATAACCAAAAACAAAATGGTCTATCATTAGAAGGCATATACCTAATAGGTAGAATCGATCAAAGATTAGTTAGGCACATGTTCATTGGCCTTAGCAAGAGGGCTTGTCTTTGAGTATCATCTAGGTAGAATAACATAGGAGCACTATATAAAGTCCTGTAAGTTCAACTATGGCAGCCTCATCATAGATAGGGTTGTACACTAAAATGATACATGACTAGCCTAAGAGGAAAAGAAGTACTATGCGTAACCACTAGGGTATGAAAGAGGATCCAAAAGAAAGGATGTTCTGAAAAGCTAGGGCTTCACCAAAATGATTAACTAAAAAAATATGATATTTTGTGTTTTTATATCTGATTTTATAAGATCTATTCTATAATAGAAACTACAATGCTATATTGAAATGTTAAGACCTGAATATTTTGTTTTAGTATTAGAATATATCAAAGGATAATGGAACTAGGAGGGATATGGTACTAACCTTTAAATCCAATTATCATTTTTGTGTGTCTGGACTGTAGCATACTTGTATGAAATGGAAATGGGTAGGCTATGTCACTACAATGGCCCCGGGAAAATGAGGCAAAAGCTAGAATATTTGTGTGTACATGAGGCACCTAGGAGTAGGATACTGGGCCACCTGCGGGTGCACCCTGAGTTACCTAATCTAGGGGTGTATAGAGTCTGCATAAAGATCTTAGGGACTTGAGTTCTAGCAGTGTTGACAATGTATTTGTAATCACACTTCGTTTCCTGTCATCACCTATATGTTGCACAATAATGGATTGCCGAGGTACTCACTGCAAATGTATATATGAAGATCCACCCTACAAAAAACCCTATTCAATAGCATCATTTCCTAAAAAATAAAAATGCATATAAATGAGGGTTCAGACTGATCCTTAGCTACCATAACTAGTGGTCTTGTGATTGAGTCGTTGCACTACATCTTCAGACCCCATGTAGTTATATGTACATGTGTGTGTAATTTTGCTGCCTAGGATCACCATCACACGCTAATGACGCTGTAGATAACAGGTGACAATAACTAGATGTAAAATGTAAATGTGTGGATGGAATAGAAAGAAATACAACCCTTTCCCCCTATGCTCAGTATGTATGTAGATGTTGAATGATGCCAAAATGTCAGTCCCTTGACCTATAGTAGATAGCTTGCCCTTGATAGTAAAATGTCCGCCCATAATGTAGTGAGTATGCTATGTTTATATAGGGATATCTTGCTTCAAATTTTGACACTAGTGACCCGAAACTGCTAACTACAACCTAGGGGATATACACGTGGTAATAACTGAAAATGACCAGACCTCGAACAAATATGATTAAAATGTAACAAATTACAAAGAGGACAAGTGCACCAAAGATGGACAAGAGCACGGGGGTGCCCCAGGGAGGCCTAGTACTTGGGTGCTAGGTGCCCTAGCATAGACAATAGATGACAAAATATGTAGCAAGATTGACTGACATCTGGGACTTCGCTAAAAGACCTGACACAAATCTGTATGTACATGAGTGACACATATGAACCAGACAAATGACAATGATGAACTGACCAGACTAACAACAAATGGACCAAGGGAATGGGTCATTAGTTGAATACTGTTTCTTACGTAAGATCCATATATAAAACAACATACTTGGTGGTATAGTAAATAATAGTAAGTGTGTGATTTTGTGTCTATAATAACAAACACCTCCCATGTTTGATCAAAATTCTAGGCAACACAATATTCTCTCTGATATCCTCTATCACCAGTTAATCACCTTGTCACCTACTCATTACTACCCTCCTTACCAGGTTACAAAATATAAAGGTCCCTCATTTTGTAATTATCATAGAATTAATGGACATCATGACAATGATTTCTATTCTTTAGAACAAAAAATTAGGCAACTTGAGCATCAAGGCTTCATTTCATTCGCTACACAACATTCTACTACATGCTCATCTCCAATTACCAAACCCCAATGTTTTCCCAAATATGATCCTTCATGTCTATCGAGCATCACGCCATATTCACTCTTATTCTTTCTCCAGTTATGCAAGTGTCACCACAAGCCCCATCTAAGGCCAAGCCATCAAAGGAAGAACAACCCATTCCCTCATCACAAGTTGAGATCCCTTAATAACCTACTAAAATCAAACTTATAATTCCTCCTTTCAATCTAGATAATGCCTATGTTGATGACTAGGACACGTTTCAACATCCACCATCATGACATGGTCTCTTTTGCATCATCAGATAGATCTCCACCACTCACACATTTTGGGGGCATCAAACTTCTCCCCCTCATACTCGTATGTTCTAATTAGTAATTACCTATCTATACTACTCACATACACACCTTTACCTTGCTTTTTCTTTACACTTCATGTCAATTTTTCTAGCAACACTTTCTCTTATCTACACTATGAGAACACCTTGCTACATCTATCTATGCTTATGACTTCCCTTTCTGCTCTTATGTCACTTCATACATGTTTTTCTTTTCATGCTTTACTTATAGATCATTCTATTCATGATACACATACTACTTTATATATATGGTATACATCATTCAGTTCACTATACATGATCTAGCTACTCTTGCTCACAATGCTCACATCTATTTTCCAGTTACTCATGATATACACACTTGCGGGCATCATACTTCTCCCTCCTTGTTTCTTATACCATTAATTTTTCTTATCTATATAACACAATGTTGCTACTACATATTTTACCTCGCTACCCAATGACACACTCTTTTTCTATGGTTCTTACTTGACTATTGAGGGCACAATTCCTAAATGAACCTCATGTCTGACACATCTGCAGGGGGTGTTGGTTGGAAAAATTGACTAAGGGTCTAAGAATCATATAGGCTTACGCACATGAATGCGCACGTGTAGGAGAATAAGGTAGTGTGTAAGGGGCACATGTAGAGGTACCATGGGTCAACACGTGAGGTTGTGCGTATAAATACAAAGGAAAGAGGACTTAGCTAATTTTCCTAGAAGAGCTAAAAATAGTAAAAGTAAGGTTGAGTGTTGGCCACGTAAAAGATTATAACATGATGACTTAGAGGTTGAGAAAAGAGCTAATTTAGAAAAAGCACATGCATATGAAGATAAGGCACACACATGGAGAAAGCTAATAATAGGAATAAAGCATGGATAGACTATTATTAGCTACCTTTGTAAAAGTGCAAGCTTTATACACATGAATATTTTTAGGAAAGAAAACATGCATGTTATTTTTGTGAGCACGACTATTATTAAGAGAGTGCATGGGCAGTGAAGGGAAATTACCCACCCCTATATATACATGTTGTATGTCTTTGTTACATAAGGAGATATGAGAGATTTTTAGAGAGTGCAGACCATGTGTGTATGAGCAGAGTTATGTTGTTACAGGGTTAGGATTTCATGTTTATGTTCATGAACTGTAATAACTGTCATATGTATTCAACTCTTGTTTGTAATGAATTACTAGTTTATAATGGATACTTGTGGTTAGATAATGATAGTTGATATGTCTGAAGATGGTGTTATAATGATGCAGTTGATCTTAGTTCTTGTTTAAATTGGTTATCTTCCTTATTATATGTGTTTCCAAATTGTTATGTCAATTGTTATGCATGAATTGATGTCTGTGTTATAATATGGTGAACACGCATGCTAACACCGTGGTAAGCATAACAAAGGAGGGACCTAGTGGCTTCGTGTGCTTCAGGTGAGCATTCAGATATGTCTGAATGAAGTGCCAATGTGCATAGCTCTAGTCATTGCTAAGTTCGGCTTGGGTGATTATAAGCTTGCTACTTAGGATGGGTATGAGTTGGATGAGCCCATGAACATTATGCATCTCAAGCACTTATACATTTAAGTGCCCACAACCCAAAATAAAAAAAAACATAAAAAAAAAACATAATAAAATAAAATAACATAAAAATAATCTGTCTAATGGTGAAACCCACTTCAGGGGGGCCTTGGGCAAGTACCATGGTAAAAATTGGTTTTTGGTGCCATGGTAACCCAGATCCACCATCCACTAGTGCATCATATACACAATGACACACTAGGGAAAGCCGCTTTATCGATATCCACGTCTTTATCTGTAGCCACATTCTTTTCCTACTACCCTAAATACAAACTTCTCCTGATCGTGACTATGAAGTCACGAATCTATCATGATTACGAACGCTATCTTGATACTAAAAAAAGCTGCATTGTCTATAACAACATTTTAGGAATTGCAGCATCACGAAGCATCTAATTCAAATGCTGAGAAACACAATCCTTGTAAGATCTAGAGGCTTTCATTTCTCCTCCAACTTCCCCCCTCATCATCCACCTGCTATCGCTATATATTCCTCTTTGGAATCGCTTTCATGTCTCTCTGATATTCTCACCTTGTTTTGTATAACAATTACATTGTAAATATTTATACAAGTGACATTATAGATATCCATGAAATTATCATATGTATATATCCACGTCAATAAATCATCACCATATTTGATACACACTAATCATAATCCATAATCACTACATTATCCATGATACCAAACATCTCATCATCATTGTTATCCATCTACAAAATCCACATATAACAACTACTCTCTCTCTCTCTCTCTCTCTCTCTCTCTCACACACACACACACACACACACACACACACTGATAAATAAGAATCATTATCATAAAAATCCATTCATTTTGTATTCAAAATACTCCACAAATTTGGATCAGCACAATCATCTCATCATTACATCACTATCATATCAGAATCAAAATTTATCAACACATCTAACATCCTCACATCACAATAAAGCTAAATAATCATTCTATTTGCATTCACATTATTAACATACAATTACCATATAATCCTAACATCATCACATACATCATATAACCAAACTAAAATCATTATATCTCATCACATAATCATACAACAATAAGTATCTCTAAACAAGTACACTACACAACATCGTCATGACAACATCTACTAATCATCAATGCATCTACTGATGAACACATCATAATAACATCACAACAAAATTATGTCATCATAATCATCATATAGAATATCTCACTCATCAAACATAATACATCATATCATAAGCATAATCTAATAACATCACATCATCAAAATCATGCATAGGTCTCATCATCAAAATCATCATGTACATCATCATCTATACATTAAACATAACCAAGTACATCATCATCCTATCAAAATTTAATCATCATGTACATCATCAACATCTATACATCACCCTGAACATAAAGTATGTCATCAAAACAACTCATCAAAAAAATAATACATGTCATCTGCATAAACAAATAATACATCTGTACATCAAAATACATGTATCCATCAAAATAAATGTGACCATCATGGTCATCATATACAAAAAGAATACATATAAATCTTGATACATATAAATATACTCATCACTGCACTGAGCTACCTATATCACCCCTTGCTTCACCCTCCCTTGGCTAAAAATATACTAGCAGTAATCCCTGAAGCTGTTGGTTGTGTTGATCTCCTCCCGACCAAGTACTCTGGATAACAAGGCTCCTTAGGCATCCTTGACATCACGATATGCTCATAATAACACATCTCCTCTACCAACGCCTGATACAGGTAGAGTGTCACTATTTGTGGTCTTGCTCCCTATGTAGCTCCCTAAGTCACACTCTCTTATGCCTCACCTACTGCCTCTAACACACCATATATGTCCCTGTAGGCATCCTGATGATGATGGTACATGTCTCGGTGTCGTATGAAATGATCCTTCTCCTGTCTCAACCCATCGACTATCTGTTGAATCCTGTCACGATCCCCTCTAGGTGAGCTATCTTTGTTTCCATCTTCTCCCCCTTCATCATCATCTGACTCACCAAAGCTAAGAACATACTCCCCATCCTCCTAAAATCCCATATCTCTATCAGTTGTGCCGCCCCTCTATCCCTCAGCCCTGCTATCTCCACTGCCTATGCACAAACCTCTACCTCTAATCTATCAATACAAGCTTGTAACTCAAATCTTGTATCATATGCACTAGATGGACCTACACCTATGAATCCTGACCCTGATGGTCCTACTTTATCTACATGTGGCGGAACAGTTTGTAGTGACCGAGTGGAATCATCAATCACCATCACATCTGGCCCTTGTATCTCTAGACTCTGCCTTGGCCCTCCCTGTATTGATGACCATTGTAGTCTTTTATTTTCACCAAATTTCCTAGGTGTGCTGGCACTTCATCTAAATAGATATGAACACTCACCTGAAGTGTGCAAAGCTACCAAGTCCCTCCTTTGCACTGGCTTATCAATATGTTAACATGCATGTTCATGATTACCATTATTAAGGCATATAATCAAATGTAGATCATTACAAACATCATAAAGAAACACATGTAATAAGGAAGCATAACATATCAAAAAATTACTAAGATCAATTGCACTATGTGGTCACTATACTCAAATATATCAATTATCAGAATGCATCCACAATTATCCATTCATAACATAAAGATTACATCACAGAAGCTGAGTACATAACAATAATCACCAGGAAGTCATGCGCGCATAACATCAGAATGACATAACCTTCTTACATCACATGGTGTCTAATACATGGTCATCAAAACTATGTAGATCAAATTATATATATATATATATATATATATATATATATAGGGGTGGGGAATTTCCCTTCATTGCCCATGCATCACAAAATAGACCAAATGCTCAAAATAGCCATGCACTAACAACTGCATGATTTTACAAAGAGGCTAATAATAAATTAATCTATAAATAAACTCTACTTTAATCCTATTATTAAGAACATCTAGGCATGACCTTTGATCTCCACTTTGGTCCCAAAATATCTCTTGCTTATCTGCAAAGTCTTCCTACTTTTATCTTTACTCAGGCCGCACTCTCACCACTTTTCCTATTTTTAGCTCATAACATGCAAAATCAACTTAGTCCTAGGATATTCTCTTTTGGGCATGCTCTACTCCAACTGATGCACGCACGCAATTATGTGCCCCACTTGCACGCCTCAACTCTCTGCATGCTCTTCAAATACTTTGTCGATTTTTATCAACCCAACATTACCCCACACTAATTACATTATTGTCCTCGACAATGGGGTTTCTCAACTTATCTCTCCAAATAATATAGAAGAATAAAGAATGATTAGGAAAGAATGAAAGAATAGAAGGAATAGAAGAGTAACTAGCCCGCTTCACTCCTCAGCTAGTAGTAGTAGTTCAGGGTAATCCTTATTAATATCAGCCTCTAATTCATTCCATTCTCCTAGCCCTTTTTTGGCTTTATCAGGGACATGTCCAAGCACTTCATTCATCTCTTTCAGGGTCATATTTTCACCCTTATTCTTCAATTCCCTTATCACTCCAGCCAACCATGAAATCATGCACTCCATGAAGTCCATTTTTTCACGCGACTAACTTCCCCAACTCCTTTATTCTTTCTTCATGGGGTTCCTTGACTACGTTGAGTGCATCGCGCTTCTTTGCTACTACAACTAACTTCTCTTCTCGACCCATGGTTTCATCCTTCTTAGTTGTAAGGACTTCATTATCTTCCTTAATTGTCCTTTTCTTGAGGATCTATTCTAGATCCTAACAGTTACCCAATGCCAACCAACCTTTTTCAATTCATCCTTTATTATCTAGAGTATGGCATCATACTCTACAATTTGACATGCTATGGTCTTCTCAGTCCTTTCCTTCTTGGCTACAACATTCTCTTGTGTCTCCTCTTGCGTAGTTGGCCTCTCCTTGAGTAAAATGTGGACACAATCCTATAGAAAGTGTAAGGTTGAAGGGTATGTTTTATTCATTTATTCATCACATTCTGGATGTGCCTCCAAAATTTCTCGTCCAATCTTCGCAGCAAAGTCCAAAATATCTTTTTTGTTCCTTATTCCTTCTATATGCCTCAGTTATTTACTCAATTTGTTCCTTCGTATTCTTATTATCCTCGAGAAATGTCATGAGTGTGGTCACTTTATCTAGGATCCTTCACACCACTTTTACCACCATCTTTATCAAGGCATTACTTGCTTGCTCATCTGTGAATTCAATTGGCTTTATTGTCATTTGTGCTTCTCGGGTCCC
Organism: Taxus chinensis; assembly: GCA_019776745.2. Lineage (NCBI taxonomy): Eukaryota > Viridiplantae > Streptophyta > Pinopsida > Cupressales > Taxaceae > Taxus > Taxus chinensis. Next base: position 350,241,385 of record CM034147.1, on the reverse strand, counting down.
CTTCTTCATCTTCCTCTCGACACACACTTATTCCTTCACATCAAATTTATGCTCGTCCATATGTGTCAGCATGCTCTATGATAACTACTTCCTTGTGCGCGTATTCACACCCTTGGGATCTATCAACTCCCAACCATACAACTGCTCAAGGGCGAGGGTGCTCTAAAATCTAGCATGAATAATATTTGAGGGATCATTGACATACCCCAAGTTATGTCTTTAGAATTTCTTCTCCATTATGTCTAATAGACTACTTGCCCTTGGGAATATGTGGTTTTGTGCCTAAGATTGGACCTTCATGCATTACACCCTCATGCTCTCCTAATGGTTCACCAATATTCTTCTCTCTCTCCTCCTCTTCTCCTGTGGGGCCTCTCTCTTCATCACGATCACTATGTACCTATGTATCATTTTGTGTTTCTTCTTCCTTGGGATCTTCTCCTCCTACCTTAATAACTGGAGGTGAATCTGTGTTGCGCATAGTCACATCTGATGCTTTTGTTTCACTATCACCTCTAGGCACATACATGCGTCTCTTCTTAGTTGTTTTCATTAGGCTTAGCTTGATAATGGAGAGTCTTGGAGACCTTATTGGTGGCTTAGATGTCCATGTGCCAGCAATTTCTTGGCCTTCTTCCTTAGCTTCCTTCTGAATCCCTGATCACCCGCACCAACTTCCTCTTTCTCTATCTCCTCATCTTTTGTTTCAATTCTCATTTCTTCCTCTTCCCACCTTGGAGGGGTATCTTATCATGGCCTCTTTGTTCCTACATTTGGCTATTTCCTCGTGTTATGATCTAGCACACCAACATCCTCCATCTCCTCATCAAATGCTTCCTCTTCTGATCTAGGGGGATGGGCTCATTCTCCTGCACTGTGCCAACTGTATGTTTTCCTTTGGGTGGCTCAAGGAGCTTGAACTCATTCTCAATATATTTTCCATCGACTGCCTTTGGCTTAAGATAAATATGTAACTTAGCTGTACCCACCTTCCCAATTGCTAAAATTCATAGAACTTATCTTAATGTCATCAAATATCATCATTTTAATATATGCAGACTTACCCGCATAGAAATGGGTCTTTTGGAGAGTATGGTATCAACAGTCAACTTTATGTACATCAAATCTCAGTTTGCATGCATATATGAATCTATTGACATAAGCCTAGAAGTATCGCATGGTGAACGCATAGGGGAGCTTGCACTGAGGGCTCCTTTGTCCACTCCTCATCTTGAACATGCCAACAAAGTAGTGATGTAACACCATAAATTATGCCTCTCCATCAACCATAGTAGGAAAATCCTTAGGAATGTACCACTCATGTTCAAAGGCTTCACACATCCTCTGATACCACATCTCTAACATGTTCTTATAAGCACCGTCTGTAGACCCATCACATGTGTACTTGGAAAATATTTCAACAAGTGACTTATTCTCATATAGATACTACCAAATCTTATCCTTTGGTGAAGACAATAGACAGAAGGATAATGCCCCAATTGATTTTATCCCCCTTGTGTGCTTCCTCAATGATGCTCTTTGTTATAAAGGCTGTAAGATTGTAGATAGTACCTTGTGCCATCTTCTTTGCAATATACAACCACTTCTTATTTACCATGTCCATCTTTCTTGGGCATTAAATTTTTTTAACCAAATGAGCAAAAATTTTCACATCGGGGTTGGCTAGCTTGGATATGGGCATCATGCGCCCTTCTTTCTGGTATGCTAAATCTACAGTGGTGGCCTCCACACCTACTTCATCATCTAAGTCACTAGAAATTTTGATTCATGAGCTCCTTAACCTTGTAATTCACCCAATGAATGGCACGATGATTCGAGCAGCACCATAGATATGTCATGGAGCTTAAAGACAGATTAGACCATGTTGTATGTCATTGGTAGCTGGGGATATGGTCTAGCTGGCACTCAGGTTTGTGGAGAAATGGATAGCACTCCAATAGGACTTGATCTTGTCCTAGCTGTTTTAGGTTGTGCCTTGCAACCAAGGTAAGAGGACCTATTTTGTAACCTTGTAATGGTGAAGGAGATGAAGATGTCCTTCTCTTTGCTTGAAATTCTATGATGGAGACCTTGATGAAAACATGATCAACACCCCAGATCTGAACTCTCACAAGTTGTCACTTCTCAAAACATGGGTATGTTCTCAAAACAAGGCAAAGGTTACTAGAGACATTGGAAATCCTGATCTGTTATGCATACTTTTGCAAATGGATTTTGATCTTCTGTGGGTATACAAATGCAAATCAGGGATAGTACATGATAGGATCTTTGTTGTTTAGATGATTTTTGGTGGGGGATTGACAAGACAAACTGGGATAGATCAGATCTTTGACAACCACTACAATACTTGAACAACTATCAGATGAAATGCCTCAAATAATCAGGATGTTCTTTCAACCAGAAGAGGCACAAATGGAAGCCCAGGTTGCACTCTTCACACAATATTTGAGAACTCACCACAAAATCTTGAAGTAAAGAACTCAATTAAACACAAAAATCCTTGATCAAACCACGCCTAAGGTACCCCCAAAGGCTTACAAGAAATCTCTGCAGTCAAGGAAGGTAAAGTGATTTTAAATTTGTTTATCTCCTTATCAGATGAAGGCTCTTCTGAATATGAGATTGCAAATGCCACTAAACTATCAACCAGAAATGGAGATCCTGTGTGATTTCTAAAGACTTTCAATGCAAGATTGCAACAAGAACAATAAAACTATTTGCAGGCATTTAAAAATGATAACAGACACCATATTGCCCAAAGAAAACACAGATTTAATTCAAAACTTGTTAGATTCAACAGCAGGGGAGAGTTACATGAACAATCTCAGAGCTGTGTGATGGCTATACACTTGTAACCAACTCACATACATGAAGTTCCAACACATGAGACATTAACTTGGTTCTTTGGTGGATTTCTCAGAAAATGAGCTTTCTCTCAGAATTTTTGCTCATGATTCTCAACTCCCAACGCTTTACAATTTCTCCAAAATGCATTATATACCTCATGCCACATTGGAGCCTTCTTTCCCAAGAAAAGAATATGCCATGGGATCAAGTTTGTTACAACAATTCCTCATGATTCAATGAAAATGACATCAAACAGAAAAACACTCGCATGTTGCCAGGTGTGCCCAAAAGATTAAATCATTACAAATATCTGGATCATTATCCATCCTAGAGGCATGTTTTTCATCATTGAGGCATGCAAACACCTCTTACTCATCATTTTCACCTTTTTACCTTTTAAAACTACCTCTGCAACTTTTGATTTTGTCATTTCACGTGTTTACTCGGGCAGGGGCAAAAATATATTTCAAAAACACCTCAAATCAAAGAATTAAGCCATGAAAGTGATGCCAATGATCCTGGAAGGCCAAGAGGACACAAAATCACTATAAATTTGATGAATTTTGATGCAAAATTCATGATTCCAAGCTTCCTGGAGGAAAAATGGTGGCCAAAACCTTTAAATGCACTCCACGTGGAAGATGCTTGATCCAAAAATAAGCTCAATATTACCTTTTTGCTAAACTATGATTGGGAACAAAATCGGGATTATTTTTGACTTTTTGCATTTGCACATTTTTGAAAAATGGAAAATTTTGACCTTTTTCTCCACCCCTCCGCCTTTGAATTTTGGAGCTGACACGTGGCATATGGTGGGTCCCATTGAAATCACACTTCAATTCTGCACATTTTGACCTTTTTTGGAAATTGGGAAAATTTTCACTTTTTGCCCCGCGGGCCCGCACCTCTGATTTTTCCCTTGCCACATGTCTCCTTGTGATTCGCTAGTGGGCCAGTGCATCAAATTTTGATTTTGAGTCCTTTTGGCAAAAGGGAAAAATTTCCTTCCTGCCTCTGCCAGCCGCCGACCCACCTTGCTCCTCTGCCACGTGTCCACTCTATGATTCATTTGCTGAGGACCCACGGGCTTAATCTTCATTTTTACTCCCTTTAAGCCAAGGGAAAATTTTCACTTTGTCTCCGCATGGGCCCGCGCCTCCGAAATTATCCCCTACCATGTGTCCTCTCCTATTCGTTGGGTTTCGGGCCAAAAATTTACTTTAAACCCCTTTTGTGAAAAATTTTAAAAACTTTCAAAATCTGCCAAAATTTTTACCTTTAACCAACCCGCTGGCCACCTTGATGCCATGTGTCCACATGTCCACTCTGATTGGAGCGGGGGAAAAAATTTTGAAACTTTATAAAATTAGAGCCAAAAAATCTCTAAGTCCCCCCATGGCCCACACTTCCATTTTGAAACTTTTAGGACACGTGTCCTCTTGCTGATTGGAGCGGGGTTTCGGGCCAAAATTTGACTTTTGAAAATTTACAAATAAGGTCCCAAAAAACCTCTAAGGGAATCCCCTGCCACCCACCATCCCCTTGCCAATCAAAACATGCCACGTAGGCAAATTTGGAAAAAATGGGGCCTCGGGCCCGAAAATGCCCCATTTGCTTGAAAAGGTGAAAAATGAAAAGTTAGAGTGCCTCCCCACCTTTCCACAGCCAATGAAAACCCGCCACATTGCCAATACCTTTTGAGGATGAATTTGATGGGAAAATGACACTCGTCTGACCGTCAAAACATAAAAAATTCTAAGGATGCCCTAGAATTCAATTTTTTCACCAAGGATGGCAAATTTTTTTATTTTGAATCAACTGAAGCATGATTTTACAACATTTTCGACCTTGGGATTGGATTTTCAAATACAAACAAGTATGAATTGATCAAATTCAATTTTTTCATGATCTGGCAAAGGGAAAAATGACATAGCCCACAAATTGGAAAAACTAGGGCACAAAAAGGGCAAACTTGGAATATTCCTTTCAAATTAGGGAAAAACAACAAGTTTGTGAGCATTTTTAAAGCATTCAACTAGAGGGGAAGAAATTTAGACCATCAATTCAAAGGGTAAAATGTTTTTGAGCAAATATAGATTTGAAAAATTAGGGCAACATGGTGCAAGCTCAAAAATGGCACCAACATCAGCTCTTGCTTGGGGATGGGCACTCCCAGTGAGTGCCACAAGGAAAAAATGTAGACCAAGTGCCAAAATATCCATTGGGAAAAGGAGTCAAGAGCCAAAATCACCAAAAACCAGCTGAGAACCTGACAAAAATGGCTGCCACACAGCAAGGCAAACCACAAAACCGACAAAACACCAAAAACAGAGCAAAAACCAAACACTATACACTGTACAAGCTGGTGCATACCTCAAATTTGGGGTTTAATCCAAGAAATGTTTCAAATGTCTGCCATTAACAGGAAGCTCCAACAATTCCCCATCTAAATCCTTGAGAAAAAAGGTATGTTCACCAATTCTGATATCAATGGCATAAGGGCCCATCCATAATGCATCAAATTTTCCATGCTTGCCCTTGTCTTCATGCCTACTATCCCACAACAAGACCAGATCTCCAACATTGAAGGCTCTAGGAGTGACCTTCTTGTCAAACAATCTCTTCAATTTTTCCCTAAATCTGACATGCCTTTGATGGGATGCTCTTCTCTCCTCATCAAGCTCAATAATCTGATTGATCCTTGATTCATATGGGCCAAGCTCTTGATCTTCCAACTGTTGGGAAAACTGAAATGAAGATAATTGTAGGTGCAAGGGCAGAAAGCCTGAGTTCCATACACCAATTCAAATGGGCTTTTACCAGTAGCTCTTTTAGGAGTTATCCTATCAGCCCAAACTACAAATTTCAATTGTTCACCCCATTTCTTCTTGTTTTTCTCCAAGGTTCTTCTAATGATCTTCAACAAATTCTTATTGCTGGACTCAGCTTGTCCATTCCCTTGGGGGTTATAGTTTGAAGAATAAGTCAGATTGATTCCATATTCATTGCACATTGCCATTAAAGGTTTGGCTCTAAAGCACATGGCATTATCAGCTACAATCTTGACTGGGACTCCAAATCTGCATATGATTTGATTCAACAAGAAGTCCATAACTATTTGGTGTGTTGCTTTCTTGGTGGGGATTGCCTCTACCCACTTTGTAAAATAATCAATGGCTACAAGGATCCACTTATGGCCAGCACTAGAAGGATCTGAAATCTCACCAATGAAGTCCATCCCCCATTGCTTGAAAGGAGCTTCAATTGATACAGGCTGCAAAGGAAGGGAGCCTGAAGCTTTCAGTCTTCTAGAGAAACATTGGCAACTATCACATTTTCTAACCAGCTGGGTTGCATCTTTGAAGAGAGTAGGCCACCAATAACCAGCTCTCAAAATCTTATGTGTTGTTACTCTTCCAGCAAAGTGTCCTCCACAAACTCCCCCATGGAAATCAACAACTATCTTGGGAGCTTCATCTTCAGTTATGCATTTCAAGAGGACACCTTCAGGGTTCTTCCAAGCCAGCCCAAGGTCTGTGATGATATATTTTTGAGAAGCCAGCTTGAGGGCTCTTTTCTGATTTTTATTTAAATGATCAGGACAACAAAGGTGTCTGAGGTAAAAGATTACATCTTTGTACCACTCAGAACTTACCAACTTTGCAAGCACATCTACCCTTTCTTCCTCTAGCTGATTCACTTCCACATTCTGCAAGTTGCTCTCAGCCATGAGCTTAGCAAGACCCAAACCTCTTACCAACTTTGTGGTTTGGATGTCCATATCATACTCCTACAGTTTGTTCACCCATCTACATCTTTTACTTGAGATCTCCATCTCTGATAAGATGTCTTTCACCATGGTGTGGGGAACATAAGCAACAACTTTTGAACTCAATATATAAGGCCTGAAAACTTTTGTTGCTTTCACCAAGGCAAATGCTTGTTTTTCCATGATTGTATACTTTAACTCAGCTAGCTTGTAAAGCCTTACTAAAGAAGGCAATAGGCCTCTCAGCCCCATTCTCATCCTTTTGCAGCAAAACAGAAGCAATGGTATACTCAGAGGCAAAGGAAAAGATTTGGAAAGGCCTCTTATAGTTTGGGGCTGCTAAAACAGGTGCATGTTTAAGTGCATCCTTAATTCCTTCAAAATCTTGAATGGCAGCCTCCTCCCATTTGATAACTTGGTCCTTCTTTAGCATGCTTGTGATTGGAAGAGTCAACTCAGCAAAGTTGGAAACAAACCTTCTAATAAAATTAATTTGACCAAAGAAAGATTGGATGCCTTTCTTGGTTCTTGGGATAGGTACTTTGCTGATTGCTTCCACTCTCTCAGGGTCTATCATAACACCATCTTTTGACACAATGTGACCAAGTAGCTTGGCCTTTTGCACACCAAAATGACACTTCTTTGGATTAAGAGAAATTCCATACTCCCTACATCTGATCAGCATCTTCTCCAAGTGCTGCAAATGATCACCTCTCTGCCTTGAAAACACAGTCACATCATCTTGGTAAACTGCAATGAACTCATTGATGTAACCAGCAAAAGCAACATCCATTGCTCTTTGAAAAGTGGCACCAGCATTCATCAAACCAAAGGGCATCCTAACAAAAACATATGTTCCCCAAGGAGTAGTGAATGTTGTCTTAAGTCTTTCTGATTCTTTGACTACCACTTGATTATATCTGGAGAAACCATCCAATGTAGAAAGCAATTCAGACCCTGTCACAAGCTGCAACATATTTTCCATATTTGGCAAGGGATAGTTGTCCTTCATGGATGCTTTGTTTAGATTTCTAAAATCCACACAAATTCTGATGTCTCCATTCTTCTTTCTGACTGGCACAAGGTTTGCAACCCAAGATGAATATCTAGTGGGCTGAATAATACCTCCATCTCTCAACTTCTTTAACTCCTCTTGCATTTTCATGGAGAGAAGTGGATTAATTGGCCTTTTCCTCTATCTGAATGGTTTGGCACTTGTTTCAAGAGGGATCTCATGTTGAAACAAGTCTTCTCTATATGCTTTTAGCTCTGAATAGGACCAAGCAAGGCAGACTTGATATTTTTTCAAGAGTTGGGCATAGGACTATTTTTCTTCTTTGTTTAAATTGCTCCCAACCAAAATTTTCTTTGTTTTTACTTTGTTCCCAAGTCATGCTCTTCCACATCCCTTGAGGCAGATGTGTTTCTATTTATGATGCAATCAACATTGTTAAAATTTGACTCAAGTGCAACAAGACCTCTAGGAATGGTGTTTGTTTTCAATTGGATGATATCTTTTCCAAACAAAGTCTCTCTTCCTTCAGTCATACACACCATTGGTTCCCAATCAATATTCTGATTTACAAACTCACCTTGGTTTTGCAAGAACCTTAGCACTTGAGAATCATCATCAAACACTTGCCAATGCTTGATGTTGTTAGGGACAGCTGGCCTAGTCAACACTTCAATGTTGTATTCACAATAAGGTGAAATGGTGCAAATTTCCAAATCTTGAACCCAACACTGCCAACTTGTCAGTAGCAGCATTCAAACTTCTGTCATGGTGCATAATATTGAAGGAATCAAACATCTCAATTAAATCCCAAACTGCATGCTTGTACTGTTTCATACGCTGATTTTTTGTAGCATATAATTTTCTTATTTGTTTGACAACCAACTCTGAATCTCCCTTTGCAATGATGTCCTTGACACCATACTTCCATGCAATCCTCAGACCCAACAACAAGGCTTCATACTCAGCAATGTTGTTAGTACATTCAAAATTAAGCTTGAAGGAAAAAACAAATTCTTCCAAGCTAGGAGAAATCAGAATTACACCAGCACCATTTCCAAATTTGGAGCAAGCTCCATCAAATAGCAAGGTCCAAGGAGAACATACCTTATCAAGGCACTTTGACTGATCCATTTTATTTTCTTTTCCATCAGCAAAACCAATGAAATTCTCAGCATCTACATCAACAAACAACACTTCATAGGAAGCATTGTTGGGATCTTCAATTAGGTGCAACATCTTCTTTTCACCATAAAGTTTGACAAGGCTGCCCTCAATGGGAATGGTGGCAAAAAGACATATCCATTTGAACACTCCCACCAACACTTGCAGCCCATTTTCTTGACAAAAGCATACCCCATTTGGCAGGGCAGTCAACAATTACAACATCAAGTTTCAAATTCTTTCCTAGATAGGCTGCAAGTTGCACTACCAAACCTTTCACACAACCAACCACCGGCACTTCCCTTGAATCCATGGTAGTACACTTCCCATAGGCAGCAGTCACTTTGATATCCAACTCATTCATGACTTCTAGAGGCATGACATTACATGATGCACCGGAATCAAACATACAATTGTGAAGTAGCCTATCTTTTATGAGAAAAGTTGTGAAGAATGGATCAACATTCAATTGGGAATCAACCAAAGATGTCCCCAAATATACCTCAGGTGTCTCTCCAAGATCTTCTACTGCTGGTGGTGTTTCAAGGTCAACAATGATTTGAAGAGTCTCAAAAACATTTACATTTCTACTTGGAGTGATCTTCTCTTCTTTCAATCCCAAGTACTCAAATGCTCTCTTCTTATGCTCAGGAATTCTAAGCAACTCAATGATTGGAACACTCACTTTAATTTGGCTCAATACTTGGGCTATGTCATAGGGGAAACTCTTTGGAAAACAACATTGGAAGGGAGACAAGAAGATTCATCAGATGGCAAAGGATTCTTGGCAGCTTGGGCATGATGAGGACTGTAATTTTTGTTTGGGACAACAGAGCTTTTAGCAAGTGTTTCTTTCCTAGGAGCTTCTTTTGGAATGCTTGTGAGCAAGGGTGTTTTAGGTTTGGCTTGAGGCCCAACTCCCTTAACAACTTTGCTTCTAGTGTTATAGTCCTTCTCTTGAGCTACAACAACATTCATCAACAATTGTCTATCTTCCTCTGAAGGGATACCACCATCATACTTCTTAATCATCAAAGCTCTCAAGTATTCAAAGTCATTGTTAGGAATTTCAAAAGCTTGCACTACATCAAATTCAAGAGCATGAGGGGGGGAGAAAGAATTGTACCCATTTGATGCAATCCCAAAAGGTAGTAGCAGTCCTAGCACTTATTACTTCAGTAGATGTTGCTCCTCCTTGTGAGCTTGAAGAACAACCCACCATGCAAATATCATCATCAGTTCCATCCTCATTATCAGCTTCATCAACTTGTTGGTCCACTTCACATGGAGGATGAGGAAGAAAACATCTATCACACCAATCCATATCAGCAACTTCATCAACAACAACAACCCTGACAGTTAGAGGGTCAGGAACCAATCTACTTTCACGTGCTTGGGGTTGTCTATTTCCCCCTCCCATAGGTCCTTTACCTCTATCATCTTGTCTTTGATCACCCCTAGGATGATTGCCAAATCTATCTTGTGCTTGCTGCCTAGGCTGACCTTGTGAAGTCTTCCCAATTCCCTTCTCATCTCTTGCCAACTTGTATGAGATTTCTTTGACAGCCCCTGCCAAAGTTTTCACAACCTCTTCTAAATCAGCACCTTTGCTAGCTTGAGGTTTTTCAGGGTTTATCAATTTTACACCATCTCTCTTGAGAGGTTTCCCAACAGCCTTGATATTGTTTTCAATTTGAAGTGCCATGGTGAAAGCTTGTCTTAGATTGGTTGGGTTCTTGTCTCTTAGGTAATAGGCTGCCTTCTTATCAAATGCATCTGCATATTTGATTAAACAAGATTCATCACAAGGCCTCAAACCAACAGGAAACCTTCTCAAAGTTTTGTTAAACCTTGTGTTGAAGTCATGGACTGATTCATTAGGGTTCTTCTTGATATTCTCAAACTCAGATAAAAGAAATCTAGGATCAGTCTTGTCACCATATTGCAACCTAAATGCATTTTTCATTTCAGTCCATGAATCAATAGAATTATCAGGTAGAGCCTTGTACCAATCCCTAGCATCCTCTTCTAGTGTATGAATAAACAATTTAATATACACATCCTCAAACTCTATCTCAAAATATTCCATCATATTATCAAAAAGTTTGAGATGCTGATCACCAGTAATAGCATTGTTACCTTGGAATTTTGGCAACCTATTTCTGACATCTTGTGGGACAACATTTGGGTAACCATCCATTCCTCTAAAATTTATAGGACCAAAGGTGTTAACAACAAATGGAGGTCTAGGCTGAGCCATATTGTTTGGTGGGGGTGATCTTGGAGGTGAGACAAGCTGATGAGGAGTGTGATATCTTTGGGGCTCAAGAATGTGATTCACAAGACATATTCTCTAAGTGCTGATTTTCTTGAAATTTTTAATTGAATTAAAAATACAGAGGTGCAGATTTAGAGAAGGAACTTACCAATGTACAAGAAGGACCTTCACTAGCTGAGGCAAACAAATTAGCAATAGAGGATTGCTTGAATCAGAATCACTTGAAGAAGAATTGATAGTCCTCTACCAAAGGCTGATCTCTCTCACCAATGGCTATCTCTTTTCCTGCATGTCTGACCTTTAACCACTTTCCAAACTCTTCTCCCTTCCAACTCTGAATTTCTTGAATCTGAAAACAAATTCTTAGTAAAGTCCTTAATGAAGAGAGATCTTCTTCCTTCCAACTTTGCAGAGATCAGCAACACCAAAGTAAATGACAGAAAGGTAAGACACTGGTATTTTCAAGATCAAATCAGCATGGAGTCGCCACTAAGGAATTTCACCTTAGTTGTGCAAGAATGCACTAAAATAATCTGTCAAATGTTTGCTAGCACTGAAAACCTTGCAAAGCCTTATAAATCAGACCTTCTTCTTCTTAAATCAATCAATCACAATGCACCCAAAGTGTATGAACTGCTAGTAAATGGAAAAAGGGCAGACAAAACTTGAAACCCTTGTTTAAAAACTTGCAGATCTGAAGCATAGAATGATATTTTAACAATGTAGCAGCTCAAATACTTGAATACACAAATGCTCAAACTCCTCAAACACTTCAAAAACACCAAGAAATTCCAAGAAGTCCCCGGCAATGGCGCCACTCATGTTGGTATCCAAATTTGTTCTCCTTTTCAGTCTGAGCAGCACCATAGATATGTCATGGAGCTTAAAGACAGATTAGACCATGTTGTATGTCATTGGTAGCCGGGGATATGGTCTAGCTGGCACTTAGGTTTGTGGAGAAATGGATAGCACTCCAATAGGACTTGATCTTGTCCTAGCTGTTTTAGGTTGTGCCTTGCAACCAAGGTAAGAGGACCTATTTTGTAACCTTGTAATGGTGAAGGAGGTGAAGATGTCCTTCTCTTTTCTTGGAATTCTATGATGGAGACCTTGATGAAAACATGATCAACACCCCAGATCTGAACTCTCACAAGTTGTCACTTCTCAAAACATGGGTATGTTCTCAAAACAAGGCAAAGGTTACTAGAGACATTGGAAATCCTGATCTGTTATGCATACTTTTACAAATGGATTTTGATCTTTTATAGGTATACAAATGCAAATCAGGGGTAGTACATGATAGGATATTTGTTGTTAGATGATTTTTTGGTGGGGGATTAACAAGACAAACTGGAATAGATCAGATATTTAGCAACCACTACAATACTTGAACAACTATCAGATGAAATGCCTAAAATAATCAGGATGTTCTTTCAACCAGAAGAGGCACAAATGGAAGCCCAGGTTGCACTCTTCACACAATATTTGAGAACTCACCACAAAATATTGAAGTAAAGAACTCAATTAAACACAAAAATCCATGATCAAACCATGCCTAAGGTACCCCCAAAGGCTTACAAGAAATCTCTTGCAGTCAAGGAAGGTAAAGTGATTTTAAATTTGTTTATCTCCTTATCAGATGAAGGCTCTTCTGAACATGAGATTGCAAATGCCACTAAACTATCAACAAGAAATGGAGATTCTTGTGTGATTTCTAAATACTTTCAATGCAAGATTGCAAAAAGAACAATGAAAACTACTTTCATGCATTTAAAAATGATAACAGACATCATATTGCCCAAAGAAAACACAAATTTAATTCAAAACTTGTTAGATTCAACAGCAGGGGAGAGTTACATGAACAATCTCAGAGCTGTGTGATGGCTATACACTTGTAACCAACTCACATACATGAATTTCCAACACATGAGACATTAACCTGGTTCTTTGGTGGATTTTTACAGAAAATGAGCTTTCTCTCAGAATTTTACCCATGATTTTCAACTCCCTCCCTTTACAAATTTCTCCAAAATGCACTATATACCTCATGCCACATTGGAGCCTTCTTTCCCAAGCAAAGAATATGCCATGGGATCAATTTTGTTACAAAAATTCTTCATGATTCAATGAAAATGACATCAAACAGAAAAACACTCGTATGTTGCCAGGTGTGCCAAAAAGATTAAATCATTACAAATATCTAGATCATTATCCATCCTAGAGGCATGTTTTTCATCATTGAGGCATGCAAACACCTCTTACTCATCATTTTCACCTTTTTACCCTTTTAAACTACCTCTGCAACTTTTGATTTTGTCATTTCACGTGCTTGCTCGGGCTGGGACAAAAATTTACTTCAAAAACATCACAAGTCAAAGAATTAAGCCATGAAAATGATGCCAATGATCTTAGAAGGCCAAGAGGACACAAAATCATATAAATTTGATGAAATTTGATGCAAAAAACATGATTTCCAAGCTTCTTGGAGCTCCCATGGCAGCCAAAAAAATGAAATTACACAACAACTATCAATCTTACATCAACCCTTTAATATGGGCCCTCCACATGGAAGAAGCAATCCAAAAACTCAATTGGGACCTTTTAAAATAAGGTGGGATCATTTTTGATCACCCATTTTTCCACATTTTTTGAAAAATTGGAAAAATTTTGACTTTTTTCTCCGCCCCTCCACCTTTGAATTTTGGAGCTGACACATGGCATATGGTGGGCTCCATCAGGATCATGCTTCAATTCTGTGCATTTTGACCTTTTTTGGAAATTGGGAAAATTTTCACTTTTTTCCCCGCAGGCCCGCACCTCCGAATTTTCCCTTGCCACGTGTCTCCTTGTGTTCGCTAGCAGGCTAGTGCTTCAAATTTTGATTTTGATCATTTTTGGCAAAAGGGAAAAAATTCCTTCCTACCTCCGTTGGCCCACCAACCCGCCTTGCTCTATTGGACACGTGTCCACCTATGATTGGACCCATGGGCTTAATCTTCATTTTTTACCTTTTAGACAAGCCAAGGCAAAAATTTATCAAAATTCTCCTTCGGCCCCTTCCTTCGAAAAATTTCCCTGTTGGACACGCCCCCTTTGACCTGTCCTTTCCTAATTTGTTGTGGAGATTTCGGGCCAAAAATTTACTTTAACCCCCCTTTTGTGAAAAGGGAAAAAATCCCTTTTTCCTCCACCGGCCCACCGACCCACCTCTAGCGCTCATGCCTGATGCCACGTGTCCTCCTCTGATTGGAGCGGGGGAAAACTAGTTTTGAAACCTTATAAATTAGAGCCAAAAAACTCTAAGTCCCCCCGTGGCCTGTACTTCCATTTTGAAACTTCTAGGACACGTGTCCTCTTATGATTGGTTGTGGGGTTTTGGAGCCAAAATTTGATTTTTTGAAAATTTTACAAACTGAAATCAAAATTTCCTTAAGGAAATCCACCGCCTGCCATCACCCTACCCAATCAAAATGTGCCACATGCCACGTAGGCATTTGGGAAGAAAACGGGAGCCACAGATCCGAAAATGCCTCATTTGCTTCAAAATTTCAAAAAATGATAAGTTAGAAATATTTCCCCACCTTTCTCGGCCAATGCAAACCTGCCACATTGCCATTACCTTCTGATGATGAATTTGACAGGCAAATGACACCCGTCTGACCATCAAAACATAAAAAATTCCAAGGATGCCCTAGAATTCAAATTTTTCAACAAGGATGGCATATTTTTTAATTTTAAATCAACTAAGCATGATTTTACAAATTTTTGACCTTGGGATAGGGATTTTCAATTACAAACAAGTATGAATTGATCAAATTAATTTTTTCATGATCTTGCAAAGGTCAAAAATGACATAGCTTGTGATTTGTAGGACCCCCCTTTATTAGGGCACCTAAATGGGCAAATCTTGGAATATTCCTTTGAAAATCCGAGTGAAAAATAGCAAATTCCTCCAATCATTCCTCTGAAGCATTTCAACTCTTGGGAGAAATTACAGGTCCTCCCATTCGTAGGACCCCTTTTACTTCAATCGACCTCAAAAAACTCTTCCTCCATCGCAAGATCCATGGGACTCAAAATTCCTAACCCTCTGCGCAATCATAATACTTAGTCAACCATGTATGTTTCATAACCTTCACGTGACTAACTACATGATCCTTTTTACTCTACCTGCACTATGGTCATCTTCAAGAGAAATTCTCTATACCAATCCAATTGAAAATCTACCATCCTTCCTCCACTCGTTGATAGCACCTTTCTCGATCCAACATCTAAAACTCATCATCAATGAGTGCACTCATTCAATTCTAAATCAACCTTCCACACCAGTTGGACACCTTTCTATCCAATGTGTCCTGCTATCATTCCACCCCACACTAACCCAGTATGTGCGGTCTATTTCTTTCATGAACTGAAGAAGAAATCAGAGAATCATCGTAGGGCTACATGATGAACATTCCTATTAGAGGATTATGAGAAACAGGATAACTAAAATTGACCTTGAATACGTTCAACGTATTGAAAGGAAATGCAAGAAAGTTGAAATCCTTTTATCAGAAAATAGAGGAATGATGCCTTATTAGAAGCATCAATAAGTTTTATCCTCTATATTATGGCTTTACATCTTCACATTCCCCATTACATGGAGAAACTCATGGGTATATCAAAGTTGGTCCTTCCACTTATCTGTAACTCATCAAGCGCCTGACTCAAGAA
The DNA here is from genome assembly GCA_019776745.2 of Taxus chinensis. NCBI lineage: Eukaryota > Viridiplantae > Streptophyta > Pinopsida > Cupressales > Taxaceae > Taxus > Taxus chinensis. The sequence continues at coordinate 350,225,578 of CM034147.1, read as the reverse complement.
TCTTCATTACTATAAAAGGTCCCAACCAATGCACTTTCAATTTCCTTGGGTGGTGCACAAATTTTGAATCATACAAAAGAACCATCTTCCCGACCTAAAATGTCTTGTTCTTGATATATGCATCATGCCATACTTTCTGTCTAGCCTTCTTAGTCTTCTAACTCCAATGCGTAATGGCACACCATTCATCTAACTACATCAGTTTGTCGATGCACTCTTCCACAACTTGCTCATCAGCTAGTCCTCCTACGTGTGCAATACACAAGTATGGTAACATGAATTTAACAGGAAATACAACCTCTACACCAAACTCTAGTAGAAAGGGTGTGGCATTATTCAACCTATTTTCGGTGGTCTTATATGCCCAAAGTACAAATGAGACTTTATCATCCCAGTATTTTCTTCCAACATCACATATTTTTTTAATGTCTATCCTAGAATCTTGTTGCTTCAACAGTACCATTAGCCTATGGGTGATAAGGAGTAGTCTTATGGTGGGCCGCCATGAATTTTGCCAATAAATCTTGATTGTCTCATTTAGGAAATGAGTCCCTCTATCACTTGTTAAACTTAATGGATATCCATACATGTTGATAATGTTTTTCCATAAAAATCTTGTTGTTTTTTATTTTGTACAATCCTTTATAGGTGTCGCCTTAGCCCACCTTGTTAGATAGTCTTTACAAGTAATGATGTAGCACATGTCACTCCTACACGTGAGTGGTGAAATAGGGTCGAAAAATTTGATAACCCACTTCTCAAAAGGCTCACCAATTGTAATAGGTCATAACGTCATCTCATCTCTGTGTCCAAGATTCCCAAGGTGTTGATAATGATCACATAACTTGGCATATTCTTTGGTATCCTTGTATAAGGTTTCCCACAAAATTCGAGCCATTAGAATCTTACGCATGGTAGCAACACTAGTATAATGTCCTCCTACAATTCCACCATGAGCCTCTCTAGCACACATCGGTGCAAAATTTCATTGTGACCCAACTCATAAAAATCGCCACCAATTAACTCATAAGGCATCACACATATTGCAAGCTGTTTTTTCTCCAATGTCTTCATTCCTTTAGGCACCTATCTAGTGTGTAAAAATACTACAATGTCCTTTAATTATGTGGGTGTATGGTTTAGTCTGAATAGTTTTGCATTTGGCATAGTGTCCTTAATGCTCTACGCATCCTCACTAGAATTGATCCTTGATAAATGATCAGGCCATGAATTACTTGTACGTACCCAAAATTGTAAGATACTGCACTGCTGGAATAACATAACACGTGCCCTAATGATGATACAGGTCTCCTCGCAAGGTGTTTGGGATCTGGAAAAGCTCCCCAAGTATGCGTTAACATCCCGCATGCCCCGCTTAGCCCCTGCATGCTTTGTTGTTCTCTTTTCCCCTCTTTTCTTTGCATTTTGTTCTTCAGTTACGAAACCGCTACCCTGCCTAGGCGGTGGTCTCGTGACCGCCACCCAGTTAGGGCAGAGGTCCTGTAACCGCCACCCTCCTCAGGGCGGCGGTCCTTCACGTGTTTTCCAGAATGCTCTTTTAACGTGACTCACATAAATTTCAATGTTTACCAGGTTTTTTTCACCACCTTTGGCTTGCATTAATGATTCTGGTTCCCTGGAATAGTGTTTTGGCATTGTTTATGGTTTAAGAGATCAATTTGGTTTTTACCTTTGGGTAATTGGAAATGCTATAAATAGTTGGCTTGTGCTCAAGCAAATGGTCCCTCAAATTTGCCTCTGAATTTCTCATTTCAATAGCTTATCCTTTCAGTTTACTTTAGCATTCATAGTTTCATTTCTTAGATGCATAGTTAGTGTTGTTTAGCTGTCAGAAAGCCACATATTCTCCTTGTGCAAAGTGTTGTTGTCATTTCATCCAAATCAATTGGAGTAGGATAGTTTCATCTCAATAGGAAGCCATTAAATTTACAGGCTTTGTTCATCAAACAGGATAGTTTCAGGTTTTGGATGTTTTATGTTGCATGACTCGCAATAAATCCCGCTAGGAATTACATAAGCCAAGCTCTGTACTCTTGCGCTATCCCTCTCCTACTCACATTGTATTCAGTCTGCATCCTAAGATGCCTTTGTTCCAATATCTACTCTTGTTGATGCTAGCATTACATGCTTTTCTAGATCCACGTGAGCACGAAAGAACGAGGAGATCACACTGAGGGGACAAGGTCACACACCATCGGATTCGCCACTGTTCTGCAGAATCCAGGTTCTAGCTTTCAAAGTTCTAGTTAAAAGTGTATCAAATAGAGTAGCTAATCATTTCATTTCAGTTAAATTTTACTTTCGATATTGCCAGGGAAGTTATGGGGATTGATATTTTCTGAGAAACTATGATTCACTCCTCACTTCTAAGGTAGGATCGAGAGTCTTTCAAATAGAGTAGATCAATTATCAAATTATTTAGAATAGATCTAAAAACTACACAGACAAGTAGTTATACTCAGTTGCTTTGTTTGTTTTAATTACGTTATTAGTTTAGTTGTCAATTTTAGATATATTAGATAATTTCTCTTTAAATTCTATTCAGTAGCTTATCAATAACTATCAGATTTAGGAATATACATAGACATATCTTACATAGTTAAATTATTTTGTCGTTAGTTAGATTTCTATCATTTCCTTTTGTATGACAATCACGAGACCTAGAGAGACCAGAGAATACGTATTCGAGCCAATCATGCCTCAACCCAATCTTATTACGGCAATAACTGATATAGATCAGAACCTTAGAATCCAAGTCTTCCAAACAACAATAGACTTACAACATATCAGCTCACAGTTAAGCGGGTTAAATATAGAAGACGACCAACCGCACATGTTTTGGTCAAATCAGCCAAACTACAGATTACTCTAGATAAATATCCACATGACTGTAGAAGGACTTGAAAGAGAGAAAACATTTGGTTGTGACCCTTTGGTCCCACAGCCAGACATAGGAGACACTCTCACAGACATAGATACTAGCTTAAGGATTTAGATTGCAAAATTGCCTATAAGATACACAGAAAAGATTGCACAACTGTTAATTCTGAACATAGAGGCCGAAAAGGCATATGACTATTAGCTACTAGGGATTAGGGACTAATTCCTCACATGACCATAGTAGGTCCACAAAAACCACAAATCTACGATTGTGGCCCACAAATCCCACAACCCAATAAGCCTACAGGTCAATCTAACATTGACGTTGGCTTACGCACATTAATATTTAGATCCACTCCACTTCCACCTATCATCATCACACAGTTATCCTTATTAGATGTAGCAACTAACAAAGCCAAATATTTCTATACTAGACCAGAGAATCGACCATAGAATCCGCTATATATCCATCATCCATCATATGACCATGTCTAGAGACATACACAAAACCATCCCAGGTCATTTTTCACGTATCCCACAACCTATAGATCAGATCACGCCAGAGCTCGATATTGATTGGAGCCTTCGAGCAATCATCCTTACCGACCGATCTATCATGCCAGTTCAGGTTAGGAGGGCCTTCTTTGCCTTAGATTCACAGATTCCATTAGTGCGTGTCGAAGATATAAGATTTCCTAACTAGTTTATCCATACCTACGCATAATCCATCCCCACTGGCTATCTTGGCACGACCTCAAGAGGTTGGGTGCGAGGAAGAGTTACTTGTAGATTCCCACGCTCGCTTGTCACTTTTCCATCGTACAAAATTGGTAAACTTGACGTGAAATAAACAACTGCAACATCTTCCTTATCTCTGTCTTCAACCTTCCCTCCTTCCCATTATGCTGTGGGTATTCATATACCCCCTGAATATGTCCAGATTCGATGCATATGGCAGACCTCTCCTAGGTCTTGAGGCATACTACGCTCAATTGAATAGATAGTCATCACCCTCGCTCTTAGTATGGGGTGATAATTATTCAGCCAACCAGTTTTCAACAAAAACTCCACCTCCAAAAACTAGATATAGCTCATCTTTCTAAACAGAGGAGTTGGATCAGCTCACTCAAATGCAACACATAGAGCCTTCAGGCTCGAACAATATGACGTTCACAGGAGAATCTGGTTTGTCTCCTCAGGTGCTGCTTAGACCAAAAATTAGTAGACAATTAGATCCATACCTGGTTTTAGATGATGAACATTCAGTGCATCATGCTAGAAATGAACAACGCTCTCGGGGTATGTACCCACCCATAGGAAGTTTACAAGCACAACCCGAGGTCTCTTTTCAAGAAAATACCTCCATACCACTACATATAGGAAATTCCCTTGAGGAAAATTGACAGGGCAATGATCAGTTCATAACAGCATATCACATGCCTATACAAAACCCAGATATACAACAAACACCACTAAGGCAAACTACCGTGACTTTACCAAATGAAGTCATTTCGACTTTAGTAGAAAAAGTTAGGGGGTTAGAAATTGCTTGGGAAAATCACCATTCTCAATTCATACAGGCAGGAAATTCTAATCCTCCACACCATCCTAGCCAAGTAGACCTCCTCATAGGAATAGGCATGTTAGGCATGACTCCTCAGTATTCACAACAAACGCCAACTCGAACCGCCATTTCTAACACCATTCCGATACCACCCGGTCAAGTACAAAATAATCCATTCCTAGACAATCACCCTTCATACTTAAACATGTACTCCAAATCACCACAAGGGGATATGTTCTCCTCTCTTGGCATGTTTACTCAACCACAAGGGTTTCCTTATGCCCCTACCAGTGCATACGCTACGCCATATCAACAACCCATTCCACCGCCACCCCCTCAGCAGGCACCATCAATGGTCGAAACCTACGCGATAGGGACTTATTCAAAATATTTGAAATAACCCTTAGACTTCACCATACGAAGCATTATGCTTCCAAGACCTCTTCCCGATTTTCCCAAATACAAAGGTGAAGGAGATCCAAATGCACATATCAAGGCTTACGCCACAACCATTCGAGAACTGCTCCCTTGTGATGGGGTTGTTGCCAAAATATTCCCCAAAACCTTAGAAGGCATAACCCTCGATTGGTATTATAGAATAACTGAAGCTTCCATCCATTCATTTAAACAATTCGTTTTTGAGTTCATCAAGGCATTTGATATGAACAAACTATTGAGAACAGGAATCAGGGAATTCTTGCACATTAATCAGGAACACAATGAATCTGTTGCTCATTTCATTCAAAGATGGCGTACAGTCCTCTATTCTTCGGCAAGTGCTCCAAATATGGATCAGATGGAACTATGTGATTTATTCCTTCATTCCCTCAGCAGAGAGGTGAAGGAAGAAGTCCAAAAGTTCCCACTAAGGACTTACGATGAAGTACTTGAGAGTGCTCTCTGAATAGACCAAGCTGCAATAGATAGCGGTCACAAGACATATGGAACAAACAGGAGGTTAATCACCTCCAACCAAAATGTTACGACTTACCCCACTACCACAAATGTCAATCAAGGACCTAAAGTCCTTAATAAAAATCATGGAGTGACAACAGATGGAGTAACTGATCAGGCCAAAAGGGTAAATGTTGTGAATACTCCACCACTAATGAACAACCAATGAAACAACAACTTTACCCCAACAATCAATGCAGTGGATTTTAATCATCCACAACAACAACAACAACAACAATAGCAAAACCTTACAAAGGGTCCAAGCCAAAACTCAACTGGATATCAAAACCAGAACCAAAACCAAAAACAACAAACGTAAAACTTTAATCCTAATAGGCAACAGTTTGATCAGAGTTTTGGGCCACAATATGCACCAAACTAGCAAAATAGGAATTACAATCCTAACTCGTATTGTGGTTTTCACAAAATCTGAGGCCATGACACTAGAACGTGTCATGACTACAATAAATTCATGCAACGTTTGCCAGAGGAACAAAGACAACTTTTCATAGATATGTTCTTGGCCGATCCTGCATCACCGGCACCAAATACTTTCACGGGGGCAGTTTCCCCTCAAAACGCACCCCTCAAAATCTTTAATGATCCACTCCCAAATCACAATAACAACAAGTTAAATCCAAATGGGAAAAATAAGGGCATAATAACAGGAAACAATGATCATGAAGCCTCGACTTCACTAAATCCATTAGTTGCACCACAATTAGGAAGTCAGCTGTGACCCAAGATAGTCAGTTTAGTGGAATTAGACGCCAAACTACCCGTGGAAGCTGTAACAAGGACACGAGAGTATTCCTCTCAGCCAAGTCCAAGTTACCTACCGGAGACAGATAACATCCAACAAATGTTAGTAAAACCTGTAGGTGCCTATGATTTAATTAATGATCTAACAAAAACCTTCTCACACATTTCTTTTTTGGACTTACTGAAGAACTCTCCTGCCCACAGGGCTGCTCTTTTGGAGGCATTAGGTTTAGGTCATTTAATTAACATCACTCCACCTCCCGAAACACAGGTAAACCATATACACTTTGATATTCACCCTCCGGGACAGTTCGGATAGGGATATCGAGTTTATATTTGAAATAAACAAAATGCCAACAGACGCTGAGATTGCACGCAGAGGTGATCCAACTTATATTTGCAAGTCTGGGTTTATAACAATTATGTTAAACGTGCAATGGTTGACGATGGGGCAGCAGTTAACATAGTCCCCTTCTCTTTCCTTCAAAAGCTAGGGTATGGAGAAACAAATTGTTCCTCGACTCGAAATACATTAAGAGGCTATGATAGCCTTAAAGCCACGTCGATTGGAACTATAATACTACCGGTCACCTTAGGACCCAAAACAATCCTGACTGAGTTTTATATTATAGATCGGGAAACCAACTATAATATGATCCTTGGCCGACCATGGATACACCGTATGAAGGCAATCCCCTCTACATTATTTCAAGAAGTAAGATTCTTGCATTTAGGAAAAGTGTTCGTAGCCAAGGGGGATCCAAAGCCATTCGATATACACCTAGCTGACTTAAAGAAAAGACCAGGCATTCACTCAAAGTTTGAACTCCCGACAAACCAACTTAATAAACCCACCGACACAAAACCAGAGGAGAAGTTGGTACCTACAACATATCTTGAGACTATGAGCCTAATCAAGACTATCCTAGCCCTCAAAGATGAGGCTAACATTGTAGAAACAGTATCGTTAGGAACTACTACAAAGATTGTCGAGTTATTAGAACAGGATCTACCGATGTTCCTACCATTTGATTCTGTAGGCATGGGATATACCCTAGGTGTTGGTTCTCTTCCAGCAGAGGATCTCTGCATGGTAGAAGTAGAAGATGTTAACACAACAAATATCCCAACGTCTATATTCCCAGCTAAATACTGGACTCTCCATTTCGATGGAGCTAGATGTCGTTATGGAGCTGGGGCAGGTGTAATCTTTACTTCTCCCGAGGGAAAAATCCTACCATTCACCTTTAAACTAAATTTTGAATGTACAAACAACGGCGCTGAGTACGAAGCCCTCCTCCTTGGTCTCATCTTAGCTAAGAGGATCAGTGTTAATAACATCAGAGTATTAGGAGACTCACAATTGGTAGCAAACCAAGTCTCTGAGGTATATGAAACCAGAGCTGAGCACTTACAGCTCTACAAAATAGCTGTATTGGATTTGAGCAAAGAGTTTGACTTCATATCAATTGAAGCAATCCCGCAAGAACAAAATCTTCTCGCCAATTCTATAGCAACCTCGGCGTCACGCTTCACCCCAAACAGTGAGTTGGAAGATGCTCATTTCATAGTATCCCTTCGTACTGAACCATTGGTGAAAAAAATGTCAAACCCTCTTTTAACAAATAGAGATGAGAACAAATCTACTATCCTAGATCACATTGATAGTGATAGAGCCACTCTGGATTACTTAAACACCTATGCAGCGTTACATCTCACCCATCACGTGATAGATTTGTCCTTAATCCCACATTCGTCTTCTTACTTTGGAAATCCCATGATAGAGCTTCCCCCACAAAAGGAGCTCAGCATATACACGGTAGAGAACAGAGACGATCTGGAATTACCTCCAGCCCCGCCTGAGTTTGAAGAAGGTAATGCTTCTTTAATCAAAGAAACAATTGATATTAACATCGGAACGAAGGATGAACCAAGGATATTGAAATTAGGATCCTCGTTAACTCCATCAGAAGTAGAAATACACACTCGAATCCTCAAGGAACATCAGAAGGCTTTTGCATTTAATTATAAAGAAATGACAGGGGTTGCACCACACATTGTGGTACATAACCTCATCACTAAATTAGACGCAAAGCCATGATTAAACAAAAATTGAGACCAATGAAACCCAAGGTAGCTCTCATGGTGAAAGAAGAAGTAATGAAACTCCTCCAAGTAGGATTCATCAAACCAGTCGATTACTCTCAATGGGTATCTAATATCGTTCCCGTTCTCAAAAAGAATGGGAAAATACGCATCTGCATAGACTTCCGAGACATTAACAAAGCGTGTCCTAAGGACAACTTCCCGTTACCATCCATAGACGTCATTGTTGATGCAACAGCTGGATTTGAGCTTTTGTCTCTCATGGATGGATTCTCAGGATACAATCAGATCAGAATATCCGAACAAGACCAAGCTAAAACCACATTTATAACTCCTTGGGGAACCTATTGCTACGTTGTTATGCCATTCGGTCTCAAGAACGCTGGTGCTACATACCAGCGGGCTATGACGTATATATTTCATGATATTATTCATAAAATTGTAGAAACCTACATAGATGACTTGTTGGCCAAAGCCAGGAGACGTTGTGATCACCCGGAAATACTCCGCGTCATTCTTTCACGTCTAATAGAATATGGAGTCACGCTAAATCTAGAAAAATGCGTCTTTGGTGTGACAGGAGGGAAGCTCCTAGGTTACATTATATCGTCACGAGGGATCGATGTAGACCCAGCCAAAATCCAGGCTGTTCTCGAAATGATCCCACCTTCGGATGAATCTGGAATCAGGTCATTTCTTGGAAAACTCGGTGCAATCCAGAGATTCATCCCAGACTTAAGTTTTTCCATTCATCCAATCAACAATCTACTCAAGAAAGATTATAGTATTGATTAGACCGAAGACTGCAACAAAGCTTTTGACGCAGTTAAGTGTTTCCTGTTGTCACCACCCACGCTAATGCCACCTAAGCCAGACTGCCCTTTAATCTTATACTCATGAGCTACCAATGTCTCGCTAGCCTGCATGCTAGCCCAAGAAGATGATGACAAACTAGAACATGCGATCTATTTTATTAGCCGAATGTTGCTCGACTATGAAACACGTTATACGCAAGCAGAATGAGAATGCTTTGCCATAATCTTCGCAACCAAACGCTTAAGGCATTACATGCTAAATCAAGAAACAAGGGTCATTGTAAAAACAGACCATTTACGAACTTTCCTCACACAAGGGTCCTTGTCTAAAAAGGTTGGACGCTTTATAACCTTAATGGGGGAATTCAAATTAACATTTGTAAATCAGAAGTCCATTAAAGGACAAATCATTGTGGATTGGTTAGCTGATAACCCACTAGACGGGGGTGATCTAGTAGATCTGGACTTTCCCGATGAATGCATATACTACATCAAAACCAGACCTCCTATCTCTGAGTGTCCTTGGTATACTGATATTATTAATTATATCATGGACCATATGTATCCAGAAGGTGCTACACCACAACGAAGAAGGTGGTTACGCATTATCGTAGCTAAATACGTCATTATAGAGCAGGTGCTCTATCGTAAAGCGTTCAATGGAATGCTTCTAAGATGTGTCGACACAGAAGAATCCAAGAAGATTCTCCATGAATCTCACAGTGGAATATGTGGAGGCCACTTTGGTGGTCATGCCACTGCTCGCAAAATACACCGGATGGGCTATTTCTGGCCCACTCTAGAACACGATGCAATAGAGTTTGTATCAAGGTGTTGTAAGTGCCAAGAATTCTCCCACAAGATTCACATGCCAGCACAAGCTCTACAACCAATCGCTACTCCATGGCCCTTTTCTACATGGGGCCTAGATTTGATAGGGAAATTCTCTCCCTCATCTACAGATGGCCATAACTTTATAATCACGACCACCGAGTATTTTACCAAATGGGTAGAGGCTATGCCTCTTACTACTATACCGGGTTCTGTAATCGCCAAGTTCATTTTGAACCAAATCATTTGCAGGTACGGTGTCCCACAAATCATTATCTCAGATAATGGGACTTCTTTTAAGAATGACGAAGTTCACGAATTGTGCAATAAATTTAAAATAAGCCATCATACAGCCTCCCTATATTACCCTCAAGCCAACGGACAGGCTGAAGTGACAAACAAAACATTAAAAGCCATTCTTCTTAAAACTGTGAAAGAAAACAAGCGAGATTGGCATTTGAAGTTATATCCGGCCTTGTGGGCCCACCGAACCTCAATAAGAACACCAACAGGAGCAACTCCTTTTTCGTTGGTATTTGGGGTAGAAGCAGTTCTCCTGCTTGAGGTTGAAATACCCAGTCTCCGTATCTCATTACAAGGGATTCTGGATGAAGACACTTACAGAGAAGCACGTCTCTCCCAGCTAGAAAGCCTAGATGAGGCCAGGTTAGATGTTGAATAGTGGCATAGAGTCTATGCTTACCAGATGTGCCGGCAGTATAACAAGAAGGTCTATGAACGAGACATATATGAAGGTGATCTAGTTCTAAGGCTAGACAGCCGGATCGATAAAAATACCGGTGAAGGAAGGAAGTTCCGGCCCAAATGGTTGGGCCCATACCAAGTCACGAAAGACTATGGAAATGGTGCATATCTCTTATGTACACTAGAGGGTGAGGAATTTGGTGAAACAGTCAATTCCCTACACCTTAAACGATTCTACGCATAAGCGGCCAACACTATTTATATAAATATATCTACATTGCATCTTCATATAGTTAGGTTCATTTTGTTCCGCTTGTTTCATACAATTTTGTGATCAAGGAACTCATTCTCAAAGCAATTCATTACAAACTTTTGATGGTATTGGCATAAACACTCTAATCATACTTCTTCATTTTATAACGTCATCACCTGTTTCAGAATCATTTCATCGAATAAAGCTAGATATGACAAAGCCTTAACGGTAACCATACCAAGATCTGCATGCTTGTTCTCATCTTTGGTTTCTTCCTAGGATAGGTGCCTTGCCTATGGTCTGTTCTAGAAGCTTCATCGTGTCACATCTATCCCCTATGTATATCTCTTTGGAAATAAGAATACACTGACATTTTGCTCAAATAAACAAGTCAAATATAGATCAAATAGAAAATTTTAATTTTACACATTTCCTTGCCCCACCAACCTTTGGTGATGAGCTTGTGTCTCTTACTAGTGACGTAGGGTTGGGAAAGGATGGGAATGCCCTTACTTGCCTATACCTTGTCCATGGTGATAAGCCCACGCTTCTTACTAGTAGCATGGGGCAAGGTGTAGGGAGTCCTCTTGACAAATAAACATTGAAGGCAGTCAGCAATCAAATTCAAATAAACCTTTGAAATTTTGAGTCAAAAACAAATGAATCAGATGTCCAAAATTCCAAGAGAATTCAAAACCCTGAAACCCAGATTTTGTCTACCATGAGGCCATCTACGGATCTAAGTCTAGATAAACCACAAAGCAAGTTACATCCCAAACTATGGAGTCACTCGAGTAGAGTAGGCTTGTAGCATCCTAATTTGGTTCCACCAAAGCTTTGTCTATCTCTCATCACTATCATTTCAACACATTTCATAACTTGTGCCCTTTCTAGCTCTCGGTGATGAGCCCTCGCATCTTACTAGTTGCGTGGAGTTAGGAGTGGGGCAAGTTTATCTGCTCATCATACCGGTTTATCATCACATTTTGTCAAAACAAATATGAAGTACCGAAAAATTGCTTATAAGAAGCTAGAGTTCGAAGTCACATTGTGTCTACATTATCATATATCAGCATCACGAAATACAAAAAGAAAGTAAACATTTGTATCATTTGTTCTCCATTGCATACATTCTGAGAAGCATATAAAAACAACATTATAATTTACATGCGTAATTGAATCATAAGAACATTAATACCAAGTGTTTGATCCAAGAAAAGAATATATATATATATATAAACAAACAAGTTTCCTGTACAATGCCATCATGCGCTAAGCATGGTCAAAATGCTCAAAGAGCCCAGGAGATACAAAATACATCATGAAAACAGTCCAAGAGAGCCAAGTGGCTTCTCAACCCCTATGAGATCCCTCTGAGGGTGCACAGCCCATATCTAGGACTCCGGCTACGCCGGCGCTCTGAATGCACGGAGGGCTCACAATCCCGAGGAGCAGCTGCGGTCTCGCCATGAGAATGACTCCTCATCAGGCGCTCTGTTGTCCTGTACCCTGCCAGCTCGGTACGGAGGGTAGACACCATCCTGGCCACATGCCAGATAGGGGAAAAGACATCAGTATGCCTACCAGCTGCTGAAGGCTCCCCTGCATCCATGGATAGCTCTGCATGGGTCTTCTCCATAGGGATCATCAGGGTATCGGTGCATACCCAGTGAATCAGGTCTCGCCACTCATCGGTAGTCTCTGCAAGCAAAGGAGAAAAGCCAATTAGAAATGATCAAAAGATAAAAACAAATGTAAACAAAAGGAGAGGTGAGCAACTAAGGCAATCACAACTAGAAACAAATGTTAAAAAGGAAGGATGATAACTCACTCAGATCACCGGGCCTCTAAGATGGATCTCTAGGATCGGCACCTGCCACAGATGCCGCCACTGACTGGTGCGCTCCTCCTATGGCCAGGGCAACATAGTGTCCTGCTACGGACTCATCCTCTCCACCAAGGCCCTGAGAGAGTGGCTCCTCTGAAACCAGAGTCACCCTCTCCGCACTCTACTCCGCCCTCTCTGCCTGTAAAATATCCTGAGTGTCATGCCACTCAGGATCACTGTCCTCCTCTCCACCTGACTCACTAGCCTCAGCCTCGGTCTCCTCCTCCATCTCTCCCCCTGTGAACTCCTCAGACTCAGAGTCTATGTCAATAGGGTCATCGCTGCTGTGAGTGGGACCGGTGGCAATCTAAAGTAAGGGTGCTTGAGGAGCACTGGCTCTCCCTTGAGCTCGTACTACTCGCCTAGCTGCAATGGGGACTCCAGGAGTAACAACTATCCAAACCCGGCCTCTAGGACCTCCCCTGGCCTCTCGAATTGATCTATATACTAGCACCACCAAGGGAAGCATACCCACGTAAGGCAGGCCAAACTGCTGAGGCACTCAACCAAAGGGATGTATCTCCACCCTCCCTACCCTATCAACAAGTTACCTTGTGGTGGAGTAGGAAATAAAAGTAAGAGCCTCCTTACCCCATAACTTGACCATGGCTTGATACGATGTGGCCTCCATGTCATCAATGGTCAGGGAAGCAACTGGCTGGTGAGGTGCTCTGAGCACCAACATGTCTGTCCATCTGGCTGCCCTCATAGCTCTAGGATCTACCACCTCTACACCTCTACCATAGGGGATGAAACGCCCATAGACCCAGCTCATAACCATGGTCAGATGGCTCAATGACTACCCCTGTAAACGGACCACCCTGTACAGATCATGGTAGGTAGTCCCGACTATATCGGCTCCCCAGGCGTAAATCCAGCCATGTCCCTCAATCTATGCTATGATGGGGTACCAGCAATAGAGTAGAGTGTCTCCTCCCTTGTCCTCGATCAATCTCGAGGCAAGGATCCCAATAATGGCCTGACAAATCAAGGGGATAGGCAGGCTAGGAATAGATCGAAACCCTCACCCCCTTCTTCGAACCAGTGGAGATAACTACATCTCCACGTGTATGAGGCCCACTGTGCTATCTGAGCCCGTGAACCTACTATCTCAAGAGTAAGTCATCTCCTGATGATCGGGACCCCCAAGATACAGTAAACGTCCTCCAAAGTAATGGTCCACTCACCACGGACCCCTAGTAATCAGAAAGTGTTCCGATCAGCATCCCAATATGAAAATAAGTCACAAAGTATGTGACTGGACTATACAACATGTGGAACTCATGATATACGCAGTATACCAGCCCTCTGAAGAGTGTCATGCTCGTCCTGAGAAAGGGCATTTAATACTGCTGAGGAGCCAATCACACACTCTCTCTCTCTCTCGGCTCCATTGAATATACTCCTCCCCTCGCCTGCATACACCCAAAAACACACAAAATAGAACAAGTTGTATCCAAATGACATTAGCAAAATCATGAAAACACATAAGAATGCTAAAAATGTAAAATTAACTTCAAAAAGGTGTTGTTTGTGCATTCTGTGAAGGACCGCCACCCTGAGCAGGGCGGCGGTTCCATAATCACTGCCTTAAAGGCGGCGGTCTTGTAACCACTGCCCTGAACAGGGTGGCGGTTGTGTAACCGCCGCCCTACTCAGGGTGGCGGTCCGTGTCCCCAAAAACCCACACGGGTCATGTGCTTTTAAAAAGGCCTAAAAAACATGAAAAACGGACAATTTTTTACCAAAACAAAGCCTACCCAATAGGCGTCCCCCCCTAGATGAACCTATTAAAACTAACATTTTAAAAAATTATCCCCCCACGACAAAGTTTTCAAACATTTTAATATTTTGGGGATAAAAACAGAAAATTGAGAAAAACTAACTTGTGATCTCGTGGGTCGGTGTTCTGCTCGTGGAGGCATGATCATGATCTCGTCCTAGACGTTTTGACTATACTCTCGTGAGAAACCATCACCGTGGGTCCCAGAGCTCAAAATCAACCAAATCAACACACGCAAATGAATAGGAAAATGGGCCCACTTTTACATATATAACAACCTAACTTGTTTTGAATGCCCCTTTCCGCAGGTTTGGAGCACCGACGGAGGAAAGTTCTTATCCCCGCACAAATGGTACGTCCTCATTTCATGATATTTTAGTATTTATTTTTCGATCTTTTTTGTCTATCTGCACTTGAGTTCTCTTTTCATTTTGCAGGTAGCAGGAATTTCGGATGGCGTCATTCCGACACACGGACGTATCAGGTATAACTTCTAACTTCCCATTTTGGACCACCATACTTGGACCCACCATTTTACACCTCTTCATGGCTAAAACACTTCTCCGAGGGGGCAATATGTACGTACCCAAAATTGTAAGGTACTACACCGCCGGAATAACATAACACGTGCCCCAATGATGATACAGGTCTCCTCGCAAGGTGTTCGGGATCCGGAAAAGCTCCCCAAGTATGCGTTAACATTCCGCATGCCTCGTTTAGCCCCTATGTGCTTTGTTGTTCTCTTTTCCCCTCTTTTCTGTGTTTTGTTCTTTAGTTACGAAACCACCACCCTGCCTGGGCAGTGGTCTCATGACCGCCACCCAGTCAAGGCGGCGGTCCTGTAACCGCCGCCCTGCTCAGGGCGGCGGTCCTTCACGCATTTTCCAGAATGCTCTTTTAACGTGACTCACGTAAATTTCAACGTTTACCAGCTTTTTTCACCGCCTTCGGCTTGCATTAATGATTATGGTTCCCTGGAATAGTGTTTTGGCATTGTTTATGGTTTAAGAGATCAATTTGGTTTTTACCTTTGGGTAATTGGAAATGCTATAAATAGTTGGCTTGTGCTCAAGCAAATGGCCCCTCAAATTTGCCTTTGAATTTCTCATTTCAATAGCTTAGCCTTTCAGTTTTGTTTAGGATTCATAGTTTCATTTCTTAGATGCATAGTTAGCATTGTTTAGTTGTCAGAAAGCCACATATTCTCGCTTGTCACTTTTCCATCATACATTACTCTTTCTTGGTTTCACTACAACTGTGAAATTAATTTTTTGAAAATAAGGTTCCATCTGCATATACGCCCTTGTAAAACATGCTTGTTAACCAAATACTTGAGTTCCATATGATTTGTAAATAAAATCAATGGTGTAGCTAAAAAGTATTGTCTGAACTTATGCAACATGTAAATCATAGACAAGGCCTTACACTTAGTGGTTGTATAATTTTTATCAGTGGGGGTCAACTTCCTACTTACAAAGAAAATGGGATGATCTACAATTCCTTCCTTTGGTTACACCAATACTTCCCCAATTTCCATGCCAAAAGAATCAACATGAACATGAAATGGTTTGTCCCATGAAGGGAAGTACATAATACAGCTGTTTTATTAATTCTTTCCTTCAGGGTCTCAAATTCCTGCTACTGCGCATCACCCCCCCATAGAACTTTCCTTTAGCTTTAACAATTATTTCAAGGGTGCAAGAATATTTAAATACCCTTTAATAAATTTTTAATATCTTGTATGTCCCAATAATCTGTACACTTCAATCTAATTGTTAGATTCTTCCAAACCCAATATCACAGCTACCTTGGTTGGATCCACCAACAATCCTTCTTTGTAAATTATATGTCCCCGTAAAGTACCAAAAGGTGTAGCAAAGATGAAAATCTTATTGTTAATGGATATGCTCAACTACTTGCACCTCTCAAACATGAGTCTCAAATTGTCACAATGGTCCTTGACTAACCCATAGACCGTCCAATCATCCAGATACACCTGTAAAAAATTATGAAGTCTTAGAAGGCTTGCACAATAATGGATGAGAACAATGCTGGCACAATCTGTAGTCCAAAGGGCATCATTGTATATACAAAACTACCCCACTCAGTGTTGAAAGTAGTCTTATCTTCATCTTCCTTCACTATGTGTACTTGGTGGTAACCTTAAAATCCATCTATAAAAGAGTATATCTCATGTCCAGTAACTCCCTCAAGGATTTCCTCTATGAATTGGGTAGGAAACAGATTACTGACACATGAAGTATTAAGTTCTCTATATTCCACAAAAATCCTTATCCTCCCATCCTTCTTAATTCCTATGACCATGGGGTTAACCCACTCATATTATTCAATAGGCTCAATAATTCCAGATTTGAGCATTTTATCAATTTCTTCCTTTACCTTCACGTGTAGGTTAGGATTCATCCTATAAGGAATCTTCTTAACCAGGTCCATGACTTCTTTAAGATTGATTTTCATCTCTCCTAGAGAAGGGTGTACTCCCTTTAACTCATGATAGCCTTTTGGAAATAAGTCCTGAAAGTCACACAAGAGTTCAATAATCTTAGATACTTCTTGTTCAGACCAATAATCACCAATAATGGCCTCCTTAGGTTCTGCATCTGTACCAATGTTAACCTTCTTTGTCTTCATAGGAGCATGATATGTGCACATCTTCTCATCTATTAGTGTCTATTACCTCACACGTACCTTCAGTGTGGTCAACATCCAGGTTATCTACTTCCTCATCATCTATCATTTATACTATTTTTCCCTTTTCTTTTTCTTTCTAGGCAAGGACCATCTCTTCCTCATTTGTCTCCTCAAGATCAAGGCGTGCCTCAAGATCAAGTTCTCCAAACATTTCTAACATAAAATATCTTCAGCCTTTGCGTAATCTATGAAAGTAAGGTTCTTCATAATATGTAGTGCTTCATTGACCGGGGGTTCAGTAGAAAAATATATATATATAAGGTTTGGATTATACCTGAGATAATCTCTTACCAATTCAAAGTCTTCCTTTTCAATTCATCATGGAATTACCATGTGCACATGTAGTTGCATAAGGTAGAATAGAACTTATGTACCTACAGTGATGGTGGTAATGCCTCCTTTCCATGAGACCAAGATCTCTCACACTCTTAGACGTGATGAGAGGCATAAGACTTCCCATGAAATTCACATGTTTGTGTAGGTACATTTCTCTGAGTGAACCTGGTGGAGAAAGAATTCTCACTTCTCACCACTCTAAAATGCCATCTCTACATGTTTACCACTAACACGTTGTTGTCTTGTGACAAGTATAGACCAAAATATTTCTTCTATCCCCTTCATTTTTCCACTGAGTCTCTATGGCATGCAGAAATGTATCAGGGTTCCCTTCACCAGTATACCATGGTACACAATTACATCCTAACCACCTCACCATGCGTGGCCTAATAATTCTGGTGACTCTTCCTTTGACCTCACGCCCAACCATTTCATATGTTTCATGAGCCCATTTATCAAAAGAAACACTAGTAGTGTCATTGATAGATAGCGTGTCTTTCCTATGAAGCACACCTTCCTTGGATGGTTCTAAATTATTTGGATTACACACTGAGTGTGCATATATTATGTTAATCTCTTCCAATCTTAGTGGTTCAACATAGGTCTCAACCTTATTTTCAAATAGAGGTATAATCACGGGATCCTCATCATTCTAAAAAATGATGTAGATTTAATTAAAGTGCAAATATGCTTTGTTCACATAGCACTAAGGTCACCCAAGTAATGTTGGAAAGTTGTCTACTTTAGCAAGTTCCAATACCTCAAATTCTCTAGTAAACTTGGCCCCCTAAATAGTAATAGATGCATCCTTCAATAACCCAATAGGCATGGCCCTAGTCCTATTCACCATATACAACACATTCGAGGATGGCTGCAATTGTGGTCTACCCATCTGATTCCAAGCATCTAGAGTTAGTACATTCACTTCCATGCCAGTATCAATCAGAATTTTGTGTAGTAACCAACCATCAATGATTGCTTCAAGTGTGACCTCATTTTCAAATTCATGATTCTAAGGTGGGATATTTACATGAAGTATTTTTCTTTCGCACTCATACCCAATGTGCATTACCTTTTCTCACAACCATTCCCCTAATAATGGAATGATGTTCTCCTGACACAACATCTTGCACACCTCCTTCAAGTCATGCACATCCTTTTGTGGGAGCTCAAGTGTTTTTGCTCGCTCTCTCTCACATGCTTTCTCTTTTAAACATTGTATCTCACCCTATAATTCTCTAATGACTCCCATAGTCTCCTGGTAGACTTCCTTCTAGTGTGCAACATCTGGATACTTATCATGTATCACCTCTTCCCTTGAAATGAGTGGCTTAGTTTTCAATAGCTCACAGTTTCGCGCAGCCTTAGCACACATAGTAACCATTATGATTTGTATCTCAGGATCAGGTGTCTTCTTAGGCATCCATTGATCAGAAGCATCCCACTCCACTTTAATCATTCATGTGCCCTTTTCCTTCTTATAGGTCTTGCACATGTGCTCATATAGCTCCAGATAATCTTCTAGCTTGTGTTGCTTTCCACACCATTGACAAGTAATATTTTGAGGGCACTCACGTTGATAATGATCAGGGGATCCACAAGTATAAAAAGTTCCTCGTAGAAATATACCTCTTCCACCACCACGACCTCATCCTCTATATCCTCTTATAAATCCACCATTCCTGTTATTTCCATTGTCGCGCCCTTCATGGTTATGGCCTTCATGCTCCTTAGATCCACTAGCCACACTAGTTGGTGTCTTGTCTCAATGACCTCATGGATGTGATCAATCAACTTGCAGTCAATAGTGTCATGAGTGTGGGACTTGTAAATTTTATAGTACATGGACACCTTCTTCGTAAACACACAATGTAACAACAGGAAATTTCAAACATCATGATTTAGGTGAAAAACTTCACAATCTAATAATAGTGCATGCACTGACCTACATGGGAAATTATATTTAGAATGTCCTTCCACCTTCACAAATCTATTTATACACCATATTCCATTACATCTCATGAGCTAAATTGGTAGAAATATTCTCCAACTATTTCCATAGCTGCAATCTATGCTTCCAAAAACAATCTTACTCTAGTATCAATACTCCCAACTGCTTCAGTATGCAGAGCTACTTCTAAATCCTTACATGGGTCCACATAAGTCTTATGAGAAAGTGATCTATAGAATGGAGTAAATAATCCTCTAACAAACCATTGTGCATGTTGACTTAGATGAATGTCATACGAAAACTTAGACAATAGAGTCTTGAAACGTGCATCATATTCCCTCACACTTTCAACTAAACCTTGTTTGTTGTTCTTGAGCATGTTGATGCTCTATTACTCAAAGTATGGAATGTAAATTTTTTTTAGAAATATAGAATGAAATTCATCATAATCCACCATAATATGATGTGGATCATACTCCCTGTACCAGATATGCATGCACCTTTGAAGAGTAATAGCAAACTGAACTTATTTTTCTATATAAGGCTGTAATTCCTTTAGCATGCCATAATAGCTCACACTTGTGCACATGCTCTGTTGCATCTTCAATACCTCTATATTCTAGAAAATGAAGTGACATCTCATAGTAAACCTACTAAGGTTGATGTGGGGGTTACTGGGGATGTGGGCCTTGTCCACCAGATCCAAAACCAGAACCTCCACCAGTATTTCCTCTACCTCCAAAACTATCTGATCTACTTGATCAAAATCCTCCTGATCCCCTAACCCCTTGTAGTGGGCACCAGACCAGTGGATGTACTTCCTTACATCTCAAATGTAGTTCTAAAATAAAATCCCATAGTCTATGAAGTTTTAGTACTCCCAGTCATATTCCCAATATTCTATGTGCCCACACTCTATCCTGATGATGCGCCAGAAAATATTCCTCCAATCAGACCTCCAAACAACAATGTTGACTATGTTTCCATGGGCACACTATTAATTTTATCTCCTAAATTCAACACAAAATGATACCTACTTATCTTTTCTTGCTTACTCGCACTAGTTTCTTCTCAATGACTACTTCTGGATCTAGAAACACCAAGCGCAAGGGCTAGGTGGATCAAGGTGGGATCAGATGCATGCTCACGGTCCTTAATGCTTTCCTCTAATGCACTCTCATCTAAGCCAAAGGGGATTCTTTATGTTTACCCAATGTTGGGAGAACCAGAATGCTGCGGCTCCTCATCTTCCATGAGAGCTTAAATCCTTCAGTGAGCCATCTCTCTCCTAAACTCTAGGGACTCCTCAATCTCCCTCTATTTCAAAATTTCCCTCTCTCGTGCTTCATTGTATCTGAGTCATCTTTTTTCTCTTTCCATTGTTGCTATCAGGTCTGCCATCTTCACCACACCTGCTCTTACCCCTGCGTGTGGTGGGGGTTTAGCTAGCCATAGGTAGGTGCTTCTAAATCCAGTTCTACCATCAAAATCTTGATCAATAAAGGTATAGTGCAATAGTAAGATCCTCTGGGATCATGCAAGAACTATGAAATCAGCTTCTTTAGGACACATAGACGTGGAAATAGTGTACTCCAAAATATAACTGCATAATACTCCATCCCACCAAATATCTACAACTCTTGTCCACTCCACATCAGCATCAACAAGAGTTTGGTAATCCTTACATCCAAGGTCTCAGCCTATAACTCCAACACTTCCCTATTGACATATGTTGACAACCACTCGTACAATTCTACTAGAAAGAAGTTGAAAATAATGTCTCATATAGCAGCATCATACAGATTTTCTTCCACCCATCTGTGTGCATTGAAATCAATTCTGATGTTATATCTCCTGCACAAACTTGTCTTGTCCATTATCTATCCAACCTTCAATACTCTCCAAAGTCAATCAATACGCCATCTGCAAGCAACATCCTAAAAAAAATATTTTGAAAAGAGGTCCCAAAAATGGAACCAAAATGTAGTCTTTTATTTTCACCAAATTATGTAGGCACGCTGGCACTTCATCTAGATATATCTGAATGCTTACCTGAAGCACCTAAATCTATCATGTCCCTCCTTTTTACTGGCTTATCAAGATGTTAGCATGCATGTTCATGATTACCATTATTAAGGCATACAATCAAATGTAGATCATTACAAACATCGCAAAGAAACACATGTAATAAGGAAACATAACAAATCAAACCATTACTAGGATTAATTGCACTATGTGGTCACCATACTTAGATATATCAATTACCAGAATCCATCCACAATTATCCATTCATAACATAAATATTACATCACAAAAGTTGAATACATAAACAGTGCACATAACATCATGCAGCAAGTAATGCAATACGCTAGACATCACTCATGGTGTATCAATTACATGTTCCATGGTATACATTAGTTCCAAAACAATATAGATCAACTAATACATATTTATAGGGGGAATTTCCCTTCACCACCCATGCATCTCAAAATAGATTGCATGCTCAAAATAGTCATGCACTAGTAACTGCATGCTTTTACAAAGAGGCTAATAATAGATTAATCTATAAATAAACTCTACTTTAATCCTATTATTAGTGTGGTCTATGCATGACCTTTGATCTCTACTTTGGTCCCAAAATATCTCTTGCTTAGCTACAAATTATTTCTACTTTTATCTTTACTTGGGCCACACTCCAACCACTTTTCCTATTTTTAGCCCGTAACATGCAAAATTGGCTAAGTCCTAGGATTTTCTAGCCTCATGTCCCTATGGTACATGCACCACGAATGCATGTCCATGTGGGCCTCCCCTATAAACCCATCTCTGTCCATGAAAAAAACTCAAACCTCCCCATGGCTGTGTCAACCTAGCTAGCCTCATCCCCTGCCACCACTCATCATATCTCTACATTGTCCCCAGATCTACTACAACTGGTAAGGGCACCCATAGGACAACTTGTACATTGTCTAAACTGGCCCTATCAACATTTGTCAAAATAGGAGCACCCCAATCCTTGGTCTCCTGTGTGTTTCGTGTAAATAAATGATGACCTGTAGGTATATCTTGTATAATACCAAACTACCAAAGGATGTGATCTAGCTGATATCGCTCTACCATGTAAAGATGGCCCCCTACTAAGTAAAATGGTATTTGAATCCTACCCAACTACACATGCTCTCCTACCCATTCCTCATAATGGTGGCATGGTCAACACGTAATATCCCTTTCCTATAACTCATCTATCATCCACCTATAAAAATCTATCTACCCCAAACGCTCTCTCCTACCCATATGCATGTACCATCCATATACTTAAGGCTCACCATCACTTCACTGTTGACAAATTCCTATCGGCCTCCCCATGGCCATGTGATCATAACTCCAAATTCTGTGGTGAAATCTCTGATCCAATACTGTTACCTCCTTGGTAATCCACCCTGTGCAGATCTTGATATAAGCATGCTAATACTGCAGGCGCCCAAGCATACACTATCTCAGACTGCCACATCACCTACACAACATCTATAAAATCAATGCTGAAATATCATCCTCCCCTGTCAGGTAACAAATTATAGCTAATTAGTGAGCATAGCAACATCGGTACCTACTCCATATAACGCTCTCTCAAATACAACCCCAAGTCTATACGTAGCCCTCGACAGGGTGCACCCTCCACATTTATCAATAATCCCAGCCACACCTTAGGCTTATCCCTATGCCACTCCAGTCACTCTCCCTCCACTGGAATACAAAAAATGTGGTAGAAATCCTCCAATGTCACCGTTATCTCCCATGTTGACAACTAGAAGGTGCTCATCTCTGACTGCCACCTCTCCGCCAGTGCAATCAATAATCCTAGGTCCACTCGCATACTCGGCATCCTTGCCACATTTAATAGTCTGAGCACATGTAAGAGAGAGGCCTCATCCTCCTCTACCTCCTCATCAAATCCTCCTAGTAATCTTATCAGGGCGGTCGATTGCCAATGTCAGACCTTCACAAGCTCCAATGCAACCTGCACATATCACCCTCATATATTAGCCCCAACCCATAATTTCTTATCTTTTTACTCTATACCCCACATTGTTTTACCCTTAAACCACTACACCACCCTTGTAATTGGCACTTACGCTACTTTCTAGGATAGGAATCACTCTATAAGCTTTGGCACCACTTTACCTCATAGGAGCCATTCTATCCCCTACCCTACACATAGGCATCACTTTAAAACATAAGTGCCACAACACTTTGCGTAGGTTCCATTTCATAGGATCCAAACCTTGGCATAGGTGCTAATCCAAAACATAAGTGCCAAAACTCACCCCTCCCAGGTGCATAGGTGCCAAACTTCATCCTACCCCCTTCCACAACGTATAGGTGCCACGATATGACACATAGGCACCATTTCATGTGCATAGGCACCACTTTTTACCCCCATCGCTAAAACTACCCTCAAAACCCTAAAAAGCTCAAAAAATACGTAAAATGAGAAAAATAAAAAACCTACAAGTTACTTACTGCGAGTCCATCAGTTATTGGTCGTTGATACTCCCTCACCATGTCTGCTCGGTGCTCTCGAATCCTCTCATACGCCGTTATCCTCTCTCATAAGATCTTGTTTCTCTATCTTGTGCAGTGAAAATGACTTTCCGTGTGGTCCCTAGGCCACTTTTATACTTGCCGCGATACCCTAAACCACTCCAAGTGCATGATATCCCACCCCATTCGCCCATTTTTCCTCCCATTTTTTCCTACCCTGGCTTCATCTCCTCACATATCACCTAAAACCATAAAAACATCTAAAAAATTAAAAAATCATTAAAAAATATTTAAAAAATCCAAAACAATCCAAAAATAAATTAAAAAAAGTAAAAAATCCAAAAAATCATTAAAAAAACCAAAAAATTAAAAAATTGTCAAAAATCCGAAAAATTGTAAAAAATCCAAAAAATACCAAAATCATAAAAAATTCACAAAATTATAAAACATTCAATTTTTTTTTGTCAAATTCTCAAAATAAAAAACCGTAATAATCCTAGCACAATAAAAAATAATAATTAAAAACTCTAATATAAGATCTTTTTCATAAAAAAAAATTAAAAAACTCAACCCAAATACCCAATTTTTCATTCCAAATCCATCTCGTCACTTTTTTTTTCTGGATGCATGTTTGTTTGTTGTACCTCTTGCATATTTTTCTTGGCTGATGATACGAAGCCTCTTTTATTTCTGTTACACGGTCCAATGACATGAGGACCCTCTATTTCTTAATTTTTCCAATGATATGAGGACAACAACATTTGACAACTTAAGCATCATGGTCTTTATACATGGTTACATTTTACTCTATGCCACATTACTCTAAGTGCTAATGATGACACTATGGAAAACACATGACAACACTTACCCCTTGTCATCCTCCTCCACTACTAATTATTTCATGACATCATCCTCTCTTCTGATTATTCACAATCCTTACTCTCAATCTCCTTAACCCCATCACAATAATCAACTACCCTAACCAACATCTAGATAACATTTTCTTTCAAACCAAGAGCGCAAGAGGCATATGGTATAATGGCACTTCAATCAATTAAATCGAACTAATGACCAACTGATCTTTGACATCCAATTTCTTAATCAACCTATCCTTATCCCCTTTCATATATTGTTAATTTGGGCATCGTCTCCAATTACTATACCTTGCTCTTCCCAGTTGGGGCATCCTATCAATCCAATTGACTCAATCCATTCATCCATGATCCTCATTTTTGAACTGGACATCCAATTACTTCATCTAACTCTCATTCATTGGGGCATCTTCTCATTTCATCACTTTAGATGGGGCATATTTTCACAATCCCTCTCAATCTCCACATTTTTCCTTTGCTTCTACTAATATAACCTTATCTTCATTTTGAGCGGTCACCTGACTCGTTGTCCTCCTTGGTCGACCTCTCGAGGGGCATCACCCTTGCCATCTACCCTGACAAACTTTTTTCTTTGAACAATAATTGCTTCACAATAACCCTTCAAAGAGGGGAAAAATCTAGACATATGAAATTTCGACATAATAAAATATTTATTAATTCCTCTTCCATCACTAATTCATTACTACAACTCCCATCTTAACCATATAATAATTAATCATAAGATTAATTATTATCAATCCTTTATATCACATATATCCTTATCTTAATTATTCTCACCATTCACCTAATATCCCGTTTCATCCTTAATCCTCTAATTCATTATTAATATCATATTTTCCCACTACTAATCCCTATTACCATTTTATACGAATTAAAAATTCCTACTCACCTACCACCTACTTTATACCTATCCTACACCTAAATTCTCCATCAAATCAAATCCTTAATCACAATTAATCTCACCTAATCCAAAACTAATCAAATCCTCCACCTCCAAATTTAGAGGCTTCTCTCCATTTTATTTAAAATTTTAAATTAAATTCCCTCCCTCTCTTAATTTCTAAAATTTTATAATTCTCTATCTCTCCATCATCTCATGTAACAACAACCATTGATATTCCATCTACATGGCAATATCTCCACCCTCCATTTCTCCTCCCATAACCTATAAATTGGCTTGCCACCCTGCATGGAAGCCAACTTTTGAAATTGCAACTAAGTGTTGCCAAATTTTCTAAGAAGTTATACAACCACAATCAAGCATTCTTCAAGAAAAATCATCAAGTTATAAGGGGATGTGATGTCCAATTGAATCCAAAATCTGAAGCAAACAATTAAATTCATCCATTGAGCACATCTAAAGCATCAAAGGTGGATTGTAACTAGTAGGTAAGTGCAGGTATTGAATCTATATCCTTCATATCAATTGCTCAATCTGAAGTGTTTATTGGAAGGATTAGGATAAGGAAGAAAATTTATAGCTTGTTATCTTATATTTGCACACTAATATTTTCTAAACAATACACATGTATCTTATTCTATATTGTCTGCATGTGCTTTGTTTTCTACTATGCACATCCCCTACCCCCTACAGGTATCCAATCTACAAAATGCATATAATTTAAGGTCCTCTCATTTAGGCTGCCTCCTCCTACATTCTTCACATGCACCCCAAACAAGGGGGAAATTATTGGGTGAACAAATCACCTTTCTAGAAGCACATAACTCCAGAATAGAACAACACAGTACAAAATTGACAAAGGCACACAGTTACAGAGTGGTCCAAAATCAGACTTGGATCACAAACACAAAGCAAACACTAACACACAATATCAAACATGAATGGTGGGTGCTTGTGTCTTGGGGACAAAATTAGACAATTTATCAGTTCAACATAGTTTCTAGCAGGTTACAATACGGATCTACAGTATTAGACACTTACCTTCAGTTATAAAATTCATTTAATTGGCTACAATTCAGTTGCATTTTGGTTACAAATTGCGACGTGCCAATCTGTAGTGGCACTTATCTTTTGAGAAGCGTCATGGAAGGAGATAAAAACATACCTCTCTCCCCAACACTTTTCTCATTGGCGCGAGATATCCCAAAAACCTCACTCTTGGTGTGAGATCATCTAAGAAACTCATCCTTGGTGCAAGATTTCCCAAAAACCTCACTCTTGGGCGTGAGATCAACCAAAAACCTCACTCCTTGGCATGAGATCACCCAAAAACCTCATCCTTGGTGGAAAGACACTCAAATCCATGGCTCGACGCTTTCTTGGTTGGGAATTAATCACTTCGAACCCCTTCCAAAAACATCTCCAAGAAAAACATGAAATTTTTTTTATCTTATACTCTCTCATACATTAGGTACGCTCTTTCCTCAGTTATTAATTTTTACACACTTTTACTTACTTATACATATGTTACTCTAGTTTTTCACATACGAGACTTTGACTACTCTCTTGCTCTTATTTTACAAGTCAATCCTTACAAGCAACAAGAAACAACTCATTAACAAGCACAAGCTCCAACAACACGTTACTATGCACACGATTCACCCTTAGGGTCTACCTCCCTTTCTTAGTTGCCACGGTTCACATTGCGATCACTTCATACTTCACATGGCTACTTGTCCACTAGACATGCTACTAGCTACACTCTTCTCTCTACTTTAAGCTATCAAGTATTCACTCAACAACATAAAGTGGGGGAAAATGTAGACAAAAAATCTATGCACTTAGGTACATTTCTAGGTTTTAAAGCATACTAATGTATACATGATTCCTAAACAAGAAAACTAGTGGTTGACAACTCCTTTTGGCTCTTTGATTTCTTTATCTCTTATACTTCACTTGCTTTACCCATCTTATAGTTCTGTCGGCACTTGACTGATTTATCTTTTAATGCCCTCAGACACTAGCGCCTAGTTAGGATAGACACACCCAGGTGCTCTTATCCCTCTTAGGCACTCCTGTCCATCCCAAGTGCTCCCGTCCCTCTCTTTTTTCTTCTTACTCTTTTGGATCCCTTTCGCTTCTTAGTCACTTTTTAACACCTTGGGTTGGCCTTTCAGTTGTCAATTACAAAATTCAAACAAGGGAATTATACATATACTTAATTACTTCTTCTAAATAAGGGGCTAAGCATCATAAGAATTATCTAGCACCACCTAAGATTTTACAGAGGAACAAAAGCACTACAAAGCATTCTTCTAGCACATCCATACAAGGGACAAGGGTTACATTGATCTGCATAAACTACATAAGAGGGGAGTTCATTTTATTCCATCACTCACATTTTGCATATTTGGGTACAAACTAAATCTATCTTGATATCATTGTGAACCTAGGGTACAAGGGAAACCTAGGGCACATGACACAAATACACACACACACACATGTAAAGAACTACATAGATTTTGAGATGTAGTGCAACGCTCGATCGTAAGTTCACTCTTTGGGTGACCATCGGGGTTAGTCTGACTCCATATTTTGCATATTTTTTATTAGATTTTATTTGTTTTGTGGAAATGTGTAGGCATTCATTTATTTTGCAAGTTAGAGGCGTGATCGGAATCCTAACACCGAAACTGAAGTCACACAGAGCTAGTAACAGATAAGATCTTTTGACCTAGAAAAGACTAGATTTCTAATATCAGTTATTAGAGCCTAAGGTGCTCTTGTCCTCATGCAGGTGCTTCTGTCCTATACATTCTTAGGTTTCTGAACCCTTATCTAACCCTTGCGATGATGAATCCATCATGTTCTAGTAGATACACAAACCCAATCATTTCCAGGTCACACAGAATCAACTAATTCATAATCCCTATCTCATTTGCTTAGGGTTTTACATTGTTGAATGCTCAATGCTTGTACATTATTGTATTTAATCATATGAATATCATTTTTTATAGTAAGTTAGTCTAAAATAAGATTTAATTCAAATTAGATTAAATCAACAACAAGCTAGATCTATCCTTTGTGCTTCACCTTTCCTTCTTCAAGAATTTCAAAACCAATATATGCGGGTAAGATAACAAGAAAACTAAGGTATAGTCTTTGTGCACTAAGATCCAACGGTTGGAATGAGGAGGGTGAGGGTGCTTTTATAGATTTAGATTGCATAGGGAGTGGGACACACACGGGTGTAATTATACAGTCCATAAAGAATTAGGAATGCACATGGGTAGGTGGGATGGACACAATTAAATGTGAGTGGATGAGGGTTAGTAAATGAGTGGTTTGTTTTTTTTATCCCCATTTTTTGGAGTTTTATGATTTTTTGGTCTTTTTGTGTTTTATAATGTTTTTGGTGTTTTCGAATAAGGGACCTTGTGTGCAAGGTGAATTTTTTGGTGTCTACATTTTGCCTCTTTTTGGGTTACGTGTTGCAGTAGGTAAGATGTAGTGCACAAATTAAAAATGAGATGGGTATCATCCAACCCTATGACATTGGTTGTCATAGTCGCAGGCTTAGATGGTTGATTGGATAGACAAGAACTTGGAAATGCAATCGATGGATCACTTCATCCAAAGTCTGTGAAGGGATAAATAGGTTGATTTTGTGAGGAACAAACTATATAGTTAGTTGATTGATGAATGTTGATTGGTTGTCATAGAATCAAACGAGAAGGGTTATGCATGATTCCCCCCTTAAGAGATAGTTTTAGGAACCGCATGTTGCCCAAGCATAACCCGAGACAAAAAGTGGTGATTGAAGATGAGATAAATTGATCTTGGCAAAAAGTATGCTGATTGGAAGGGATGATCAGGTTTCCCTAGTAATGTGCAAGTGAAAAAGTGATAAGGGGTATGCAAAAAATGGATGCAAGTATTAGGAAGTCATGAGGTGAATAGGTATAGTTGATGAAAGATTGATGATGATTGAGCTTGGTAGTATAGTCGGTGAGCGATGCAACGTGAGTGAGGTGGAAAGCTACACAACAAGCTCGGTGAATCAAACACAAGTTAGGAGCAAATTAGGGGAGGTGGTCAAGCTAAATGAGTCTTAAGAGGGTTAGCTAAAAAGTGAGCTGGTTGGATAGGACGACAGACGAACTGGTTGGGAGAGCTGATAGGTAAGTTAGCTAGTGAGCTGGGTGGCTGAGTGGATTATGAGATGGTTATGGAGGGTTAGCAAGTTGGGTAAAGCTTGGTTGCTAGTATGGTCAAGCTGAGGAGCTGGGTTAGGAGTCACGAGATTGACTTGGGTGTATAAGCGGGTTAGGTGAGTTGAATTGGGTGATTCACACTCGTG
The DNA here is from genome assembly GCA_019776745.2 of Taxus chinensis. NCBI lineage: Eukaryota > Viridiplantae > Streptophyta > Pinopsida > Cupressales > Taxaceae > Taxus > Taxus chinensis. The sequence continues at coordinate 350,195,321 of CM034147.1, read as the reverse complement.
AATCGAGCAGGGAGCTCAAGGAGGAGATAGCACATGAGGTGAGCTTGAGGAAGGAAGAAAGTGTGGGAATATTTGAATAAGGGAAATGCAGGTTAGTGTAGTGTAAAGGTTGCGAGTGTTAGGTCGGGGTAGCTCAGATGAGTCAGCGTCAAGTTGGCTAAAGGGTTTAAGGGAATGATCCTAGTCGCAAGTATGACTTGGCGGGGGGGTGGGGGGGTGAGTCCAAGGGAGTCAAGAAAGTTAGAGGGGAGATTTGGCAAGTCTAGGTGATCTCGGTCATAGTAGTGACCAATCTTGGGAGGGTGAGGTGAGGTTAGGGGTCAGATGGGTACATTTATATGTCCTATGCATATACTAATATTCATATGATTCCTAAGCAAGAAAAGTATTAATTAACCACTATTTTTGGCCTTTTTGCTTTCTTTCTGGTTTCCTTCTTGGCCTTACACACCATATTGCCCAGTCTAACTTTTGATACTTCATATTTTTGAAGTCTGGACAGTAACACCCAGCTAGGACACCAATGTCCAACGCCCCCATCCCTCTGGGTGCCCCTGATCTCTTTGTATCTTGCTCACCTCTTTTGCGCCTCTTCTAGCCATTGGGCATCTTATTTTCTTATGGGTCATCATTTTAATAGTTAATTACATAATTCAAACAAGGGAATCATATAAATATAAAGTTATATGACCAAAATAAAGGACCAAACTCTAAGCATTTATTATCATCAGGTAAGGTTGCATTCAAAGGACATTCTAAGAGCATTCAAGCATCCATCTAGCACTTCGTACAAGGGACAAGGGACTACATTATTTTTCATACATGCATAGGATGGGAAGTTAATTTTTCCATCCACACATCTACTTACATTTCTACATCTAGATATTACTCATTATCAAGTGTGTCTGGCACAAAAGCCACCTAGGACACGATTTCCACTTACACACACACAAAACTACATGGAGTCTAAAATGTAGTGCAATGCCTAGATCATAAGTTCACTCATTCAGGTGACCATTGGGGTCAGTTTCATTCCCCATTTCCATATTTTTCTTTTTTGGGATTTGATGTGTTTTGGGGTTTTACAGGAGGTATTTTGTTTTATAGGTTACATGTGAGCTCGATGATCATATAATGGCATAAAGGTGATCAAAAATGAAGGGAAGCAACATATAAATGAAACTTAAGAAATTAATTTCCAAGAATTTTGGCAGTCACAGGTGCCTAGTAGCAGTCTCCAGCACCCCAGATGCCCCTGACCTATTCCAGGCACCCTAGTCCCAATATTTCCAACAATTTTGCTTTTTTCTGGGCTCGATTATCACAATCCGCACTTCTATTTCATTAGTTTACTAGCCCTGCACACCTCTGGGATTTTTTCAAATCAACTAAGTCTCCTATCCTCTCTCTTATATTTAGGGTTTCATATTTTATCTTACTTATTGCTTAGGTAAAATATTTACTTCATTACTTATTCATTTGTTTTTACTCTGCAATTAGGGTTTAACATTCTTAAAAGTTACTTTTTAAAAAAATCATTTGGTGAACCCATCGCCTTCGTACACTCTTGGGTCCTTATTTTTCTTCTCTCATGGCTCACAAAGTCTCTCAAGTCTCCTTGCTTCAATTACTTCGAATGTACCCATATTGTAAAGATTCTCTCAACATAACCCTAGACACTACGTATCTTCCTATCAACATGCTACATGCTCAAGTCAATGTTTTATTCGATCATCTTTCTGATGACTCTCTTGGTTCTAATTCTAGTAACTCTATTTACAAATCCATTTAGGCTCTTCATTCTTTATTTTAAGATAAAATTCAGGCTATGGAATCCACTATTACATCACTAAATTATGAAATCCAATATCTTAAGGAAGTTTCTCAAGCTCATGCTAGTTTTTCTTCTCATCCTCATTCTATATATTCTACATGTGCTCATATTAGTGAACCCTAAGTCTTACCACTCCCTGTACCTCTAAAGTTTAATCTCAACACTAAGCAACAAGATATTATCCTGCAGTTCATAACTCATCAACTAATCAACTTGCCATCTACTCATTGCTATCCTCCTTATCAAATTAAAAAATATCAAGGTCATCCATATTGCAATTATCATTGAATCAACAGACATAATGATAATGATTGTTATGCTCTTAAGTGAAAAATTGGCCACCTTAAACATTATGGTCTTATCTCATTTACTGCTCAACATGCTGCTACATCTTCATCTCCAACTATAAATCCTAATGGGTTCCTAAATCCAATTCATCTATGTCTAGTGATCATCATGCTATCATTACTCATGTTCCTTCTACACTAATTCAAGTTCCTCCTAAATAACTACCTCTCAAAATCAGTCTCACTCCTCCTCCTTTCAAGTCATCTATGACATTACAAAGTCAACCTACAGAACCACCTCTAAAAATAAGTCCACCCTCTTCACCTATCAATTCTTCTACAATGTCTTCAATAGCACATAAGCTCCAACCAATCACTTTTGTCAAAGAAACTACTCATTCTACTAATGGCCAAGACACATTTCAAACTTTGCCACCATCACATGCTCTTACCGTTTCTTCTGCCTACCATTGTGCTGCCTCTCTCTCTCTCTCTTATCATGACACAGATAACTATTTCCCACAATGGCATGGTATCTCTTGTGTCACTACATAGATATCCATCTTCATACACTTGGGGGGCATCATGTTCATCTCTCCCCCCTTTTAACATTATCAAGTGTCTTACATTTCTACTATTACGCTCTATGCTTCATGTTTCATCTCTTTAAGGATCATTACACATCTTGGTACACTATGGTACAATTACTACCCTATGATGCACTCTCATGCTACGGTTCACACTTGATTATTGAGGGCATACTACATACATGAACGTCACACACTAAACATTTCACACTCTGCGGGGATATATCTCTCTCTCGCATTCACATCACATTTCCCAAAAATGCACTCTAGTTCCATGGTTCATACTCGACCGCTAAGGGTCTAAATCTGAATTAAACCTCACATCAATCACCACACTCTACACTCTATACTTCTGTAGATACTAAATCATGCACTTTGGGTACATTTTTAGGTCCTAGGTACATACTACTATTCATAAGATTCCTAAGCAAGAAAAGTATTAATTAACCATTGTCTTTGGCCTCTTTGCTTTCTTTCTGGCTCCCTTCTTGGCCTTACACACCTTATTTCCTAATCTGACTTTTGATACTTCAGCTTTTCTGAGTCTGGACACAAAATCCCAGTTAGGACTCCAACGCGTAGGCTCCCCCGACCTCTTTATATCTTTCTCACCTATTTTGGGCCTCTTATAGTTGTTAGGCATCTTGTTTTCTTATGGGTTGGAATTTTAGTGGTTAATTACAAAATTCAAGCAAGGGAATCATATAAATATAAAGATATGTGACCATTATGAAGGAACAAGATCTAAGTATTTACTATCACCACCCAAGGTTACATTCAAAGGCCATTTTAAGAGCATTCAAGCATTCATCTAGCTTCCATATAAGGGATAAGGGACTACACTTTTCTGCATACACGCATAGGAGGGGAAGTTCATTTTTCCATCCACGCATTCTACTTACATTTCTACACCTAATTACTTGCTCATTATTCAAGTACGTCTTGCACAAGAGCTACCTAGGGCATGATTCTACACACACACACACACACGTGCAGAACTACATGTGCAGAACTACATGGAGTCTTAAATGTGGTGCAGTGCCCGGATGGTAAGTTCACTCAGTCGAGTGACTATCAGGGTTAATCTGACTCCCCATTTACATCTTTTTCTTTTTGGGGTTTGATGTGTTTTAGGGTTTTACATGAGGTATTTTGTTTTTCAGGTTACATTTGAGATCGGTATTCATACAACGACATGTAGGTGACAAAGAGCGAAGGGTAGTGACATTGAAGCGACACAAGAAAAATCAGTTCAGAGGTTCTGAGCAATCACATAAGCACAACAAAGGTCTACAACACCCCAAACGGCATACTCGCCTTCGATCTAATCCAGGCACCCCAATCCAGCTTATTCTGACACTTCTATAATTTTCTAGGGTAACTCGTGCGAAATCAAGTGTAAATCTTAGCGATCAATACAAAGGGTGTCGCCATAAGTCACCTGCATTGTTGTAACTTCGAGGTTTGTTAGCAAGAATCTGCACTCTTATTTAATCAATTTTCAGCTCTACACACCTCTTGGATTATTGTGAATTAAATAAATCTTCTTTCCCCCCTCTTGCACTTAGGGTTTTAATTCTTATTAGCTTATTTCTTGTGTTATCTTATATCTTCTAGAGAGACAATAGTAGTTATTTATCATAGCTTACTGTTGATGCAAAATCACAGCACCCCTGGATGTATCAGATCAGGCTTCTAGGTTGATCACTCAGGCATCCAGTGTGATTGCACAACATGGAAACCTCTCTCCAAGCGTGGGACTTGTAAAACCGAGAGAGGAATCTCCAGAGAAGGCTGGTTCCTGCTCCTAAACTACCTGCCACAAGCTATTCCAGTGCAGGCAAGCTAATCTAATCCTAATCTAACCATGCCAAGGAGACAGAGAGAGAGAGAGAGAAGGGAAAAATAACAAAAGCCTACACTAAAACGGTGATACACCAGAGAAGGAGAATGTTGGACATCTATCAAAACTGCCATGGGACAAAGAGAGGTGAGCAATGGGAAGGATGGACAGATGCATCACAGGCCCAAGGATAGATTTCACATAGAAAATGTCCCAAAACTCCATGAACACAGCTCCAAACCTGTAATGAACATTCAAACATGCACAAATACCTAGAACGAAGAGAGGCAAGAAGATAACAAGCAAAAATGAGCAAGGATGGACAGATGCATCACAAAACACGTTTTGTTGCTCCTGAAGTTTGCACAGAACATCATTCCATTAATAAGAGGCAAAAATGCCATTACAGAGCAAGGGAGGAGGCTCGAACTCCATTTTCAACCCTAGAGAAGAAAAGAAGGGAGGGCAGAGCAGAAAAGATGAACCACTTGTTATGTTTTAGCCAAATCTAGCTTTTTACATTGCCTGGGTCGAGCCCAAGGGACAGGGACGTGGGAAAACATGCAAGCCTAGGTCATTCCTCATTGACTGCATATGCATTAAAAAGGCATGGGATACCTTACCAGCCCATACCCTGCCATGAAATAAATGAAAGAGTCTATTCCTCAGTCGAGATCCAATCTCAGAAATTTTCACATGATTTGGAGGAGAATGCGACCCATTTGCATTAATTTGGCCACTGAAATGTCACTTCTGGATGTGCTGAAGAAGAATGCAACCCATTAGCATTAAAATAGGTTGTTGAAACGTCGCCTCTGGCCATTATCACGCGTTAGATCTGTTTCTCGATTTTCTCTCTCTAGAATGCACCAAAACTCAAGATTGATCCAAGAATCATGCAGATAATTTCAACAGCTTTCTGCTGATATAAAGAACGTGCAAATCTGAGCTCTGGATCAAAAGATATGGCGATTTGAAGATTTAGGGCACGGAACAGACCAAAACAGATTTTGAAATATTTCCCGCGCTTTGCCACCTGGATGACACATGGCACGCATTGATTGGTCGCGTGATTCTCTCTCCTCTGCCTTTCGGTGGGCTTTCTTTTGAAATTTCCTTGTGGGCCCCAGCTGGGACACGTGGCACTATTTCATTGGTTCGGATCAGTGCTCGAAAACTCGCCCCTTTGACTTTTCTGGACCTTTCCCCTTGTGACACGTGTCATGTGTTGATTGGTCCTCGGCCCTGCCGGCTCTTTCGCGCCCTTCACATCTTTTTTTCCCGGATGTCCCAAACCGTTTGGGACATAAACCTCTGATCCGCCCGAAATGGGCTTCCTTGTCCCTCATTCGGCCGATGACACATGGCGCTGCTTGATTGGCTTTCGGCTCCTTCGGCGATCCGCGTCCCGCGCGTCCCTTTGTCCCAGATATCCCAGTGCTCCTTGTGCTGATTTCGGCCGATCCGGCCGGTTTGGGTCTTTTTGTCCCATTTGTCCCAAACTTGTTTTCGGACTGCCTTGACCTTTTTCACCCGGTTCGGCCGGCGTACTCGCGGCCCAAATGTCCCATTTGCTTTCAGACCATTTGTTCCCATTTTGTTTCGGACTGCCTTGACCCGGTTTCGGCCGGTTCATGTCGCGGCCCAAATGTCCCATTTGCTTTCGGACCATTTGTTCTCATTTTGTCAACACTTAGTCGTTTTTCTTCCTCTTTCGGCCGGATCGGCTTCTCGTGCCCGCCGCGTACTTCTGGCCTGATTGTCCCAAATGCTTAGCGGGCCGCCTGGAGGCTTTTCGGCCGATCCGCATCTTTCTGTCCCACACGTCCCTACTGTCCCAAGGACTAGGACTTAGTCGATTTTCACAATTTTTCCTGGATCAACCTACTTGCCTGGGACTTGAATATTCTGATGCATGTTATCAAAATTACCCTGGGGGGGTGAATTTTGGATAACAGTTTTGGCGACTCAGCGGGGTCATCTGCCTGCTAGATGAATGATCAGTAGCCTGAAGCAATCCATTGGGCATGGAGTCATGAGTAGTAGCCTGAAAACTGATCTGAACTTTGAAAACCTGCCCTCTGAGCCACTTGGAAACCCACCGGGCATGGAGTTGTTCTCACCAAAAACCACTGGAATGAACTGTGCAAGAGCAAAACCAGCAACACCAAAACTATGTACAAAACTAAAAATCATACATGCCCCAAAATGGAACATGTAGAGTGTGCACAAGCACTTCTTCTGCTGAAAGCAAACCTAGCTACTCTACTCTAACTGGAAGCAAAGGCAAGCTAAACAAACCCTGCAACTGGTTGTGAGAAATAGCTTCCTTTCTTCAAAATTGGCAGCCATGCAATTGATTTGGCACTGATCATGGCTGTTTGGATGGATGGAAAATCAACAAGAAGCTGGTCTTCCACCCAAATCATCAAGGTATCAACTGAAAACAAATCCAATACCTCTTTTAGTTGCTCTGCATTTGGATTGAAGAGGTATGGCAGTTGATCCTTGGTACTTTGTAGCTCATCCTCATGCCCAGAAGTGAGCATGACCGGTTGTGGCTTCTCCTTTGGCTCCAATGAAGCCAAATACCTGATTGGGCAAGGTCTGATCCGTTTGATATGCCCATAGCTCTGATTTTCAACTCCAAGAATGGAGTCTTCTTGTAGACCCACCTGAATGGATGATGTGGAAGAAATGGTGGAAACCTTCTGTCCTTTCTCTTCCTCCAATGAAGAACAGGGAAGATTAAAATCTTCCAATTTTGATTCCAAAGAGCTGTTATAAGATGCGGGATGCTGCAAATGAATGCTCTCCTCCATGACAGCAAACTCTGGTGTTTAGAATGTGGATGATGAAAGAGAGAAAGGTGAAAGCTCAACCGGCTCTTCTCCATCAAAACAGTCCTCCAAATCTGACAGGTAAACTGTCTCATTGCTGTCCTGCTGCTCGTTTTCAACTTCTTCCATGGTGTCCTCTTGATCTGCAACTTGACCACCATGGTTTCCTTCACTCTCCAATATTGAGTTTGAGAGATCAAACTCCTTTTCAGTACCAGAACTTGAGAGAGATGAAGTAGAGAGAAGAACTGAAGGTTCTCCTATAGCCTGCTTTGTGCTCAAAGCCCTTGGATCTGCACTTTTCTCCTCCACAGCTAGATTGTGCTCCTCTTCTTTTGGATTTGGAGCAGCTTCTCCTTCCTCCAATGTTTGAAGACAATCTTGCTCTTGATTGAACTCTTCCTCCAGCATGAAGTTTGTCAAGTCAAACTCTTCAATCTGCTGCTCTAGAGGACAAGTTGGGACTGCAAGATCTTCTTCTTCTGCTGCAACAAAATCAGTCCTGACCACCATTTGTTCTCCAACCCTAGCCTCTTCTGTAGGCTTAACCATCAAGGGGATCTTTGTCATCCCAAATCTAAGAGCCCAACTCTTCAGACTTTGAATTTCTTCATCTTTGTTTGGCCTCTCTTTTTGCTGTTGTTTTCCTTGACTGGCATTCTGATTTTCATCCTCCCAACATGGATTTGGGAATGCAAGAGGAGGGATGGGTTGAAACTCAACTGATTTGACAATTTTTTGTGGTGGTGGAGGAGATGAAACCTCTTGTTTCTTTGGAGGAGGGGGTGTTTCTGTTAGCTCTTGTGGAGGGGATGACTGTCTAGAAGGAAAAAGGAAAGAAGAATTGAGATGAGGTGGAAGACTAGGAGATGGAGGGATGGATTCAACACTTGGGACAGCAGATGGAGGGTTTAAAGCTTGACACTGCTGAGATGAAACAGATTGGGAAAGAGGAAAAGAAAAGGTATGAGATGGTGTGCTTACCCGTTGACAAGGTTGCTGAATACTCCTCTCATACACCTCTATTTCTTCAATCCACTTAGCAAGAAAAGGCAGCGTTGCAATCATGAAGTCAAGCTTCTCCTGAGGGCTGTAATGCCTTGGAAAAGGTCCCACCCATGGACAGGGTGCTCCACAACCGATTCCAAGTGCTCTCATCTGTGCCTGAGCCCTGGACTGCACTATGTTTACCTCCATCTTTTGGATTTTCTCCAACAGACCAGCATCTTGGATCTGATGGTCTTCATTGTATGCATACTCTTGCTCTTGGAAAGCTCCATAGCCAAACTGACTTTGGCACTGCTGCTCATATGAGTATGCATGCTGATCTGGAGGATTTGTAAAATGTGTTGGAGGTGTGATATACTGCTGTTGTTGTAAATGTGAGTTCCATGATGGAAATGAAGTCATGGTTGCACAACTTCATGGAATGGAAAAGAATGAAAGGGATGGAAAGAAGGATGAATGAAAATGGATGGAAACGGGTCTGCAACTTCAGAAAAATGGGTTGCTGATCAGATGGAGTCACCAGATGTGTTTGCAAGTGCCTCCAAAGGCTGAAATCTTCACAGGAACACATCAACCTGCAAAAGATGAAGTGGAAGACCTCTAATGTCCCACCGGGCGTGCCAAAACTGTTGATGCAAAATCACAGCACCCCTGGATGCAGATCAGGCTTCTAGGTTGATCACTCAGGCATCCAGTGTGATTGCACAACATGGAAACCTCTCTCCAAGCGTGGGACTTGTAAAACTGAGAGAGGAATCTCCAGAGAAGGCTGGTTCCTGCTCCTAAACTACCTGCCACAAGCTATTCCAGTGCAGGCAAGCTAATCTAATCCTAATCTAACCATGCCAAGGAGACAGAGAGAGAGAGAGAAGGGAAAAACAACAAAAGCCTACACTAAAACGGTGATACACCAGAGAAGGAGAATGTTGGACATCTATCAAAACTGCCATGGGACAAAGAGAGGTGAGCAATGGGAAGGATGGACAGATGCATCACAGGCCCAAGGATAGATTTCACACAGAAAATGTCCCAAAACTCCATGAACACAGCTCCAAACCTGCAATGAACATTCAAACATGCACAAATACCTGCAATGAAGAGAGGCAAGAAGAGAACAAGCAAAAACGAGCAAGGATGGACAGATGCATCACAAAACATGTTTTGTTGCTCCTGAAGTTTGCACAGAACATCATTCCATTAATAAGAGGCAAAAACGCCATTACAGAGCAAGGGAGGAGGCTCGAACTCCATTTTCAACCCTAGAGAAGAAAAGAAGGGAGGGCAGAGTAGAAAAGATGAACCACACGTTATGTTTTAGCCAAATCTGGCTTTTTACATTGCCTGGGTCGAGCCCAGGGGACAGGAACGTGGGAAAACGTGCAAGCCCATTCCTCATTGACTGCATATGCATTAAAACGGCATGGGATACCTTACCAACCCATACCCTGCCATCTTTTCACCGATTTGGAGGAGAATGCGACCCATTTGCATTAATTTGGCCACTGAAATGTCACTTCTGGCCGTGCTGAAGAAGAATGCGACCCATTAGCATTAAAACAGGTTGTTGAAACGTCACCTCTGGCCATTATCACGCGTCAGAGCCGTTTCTCAATTTTCTCTCTCCATACTACACCAAAACTCGAGATTGATCCTAGAATCATGTAGAGAATTTCAACAGCTTTCCGTTGATATAAAGAACGTGCAAATCCGAGCTCTGGATCAAAAGATATGGCGATCTGAAGATTTAGGGCACGAACAGACCAAAACGGATTTTGAAATATTTCCCGCGCTTCGCCACCTGGATGACACGTGGCACGCATTGATTGGTCACGTGATTCTCTCTCCTCTACCTTTCGGTGGGATTTCTTTTGAAATTTCCTTGTGGGCCCTAGCTGGGACACGTGGCACTATTTCATTGGTTCGGATCAGTGCTTGAAAACTCGCCCCTTTGACTTTTCTGGACCTTTCCCCTTGTGACACGTGTCATGCGTTGATTGGTCCTCGGCCCTGCCGGCTCTTTCACGCCCTTCGCATCTTTTTGTCCCGGATGTCCCAAACCATTTGGGACATAAACCTCCGATCCGCCCGAAATGGGCTTCCTTGTCCCTCATTCAGCCGATGACACGTGGCACTGCTTGATTGGCTTTCGGCTCCTTCGGCGATCCGCGTCTCGCGCATCCCTTTGTCCCGGATGTCCCAGTGCTCCTTGTGCTGATTTCGTCCAATCCGGCCGGTTCGGGTCTTTTTGTCCCATTTGTCCCACTTTGTTTCGGACTGCCTTGACCTTTTTCTTTTCGCCCGGTTTCGGACCATTTGTTCGGCCGAACCTTTTCCTTCGCGTACTCCCTGAACTGTCCCGCTCAGCAGTTAGTCATTTTTCTTCCTCTTTCAGCCGGATTAGCTTCTCGCGCCCGCCGCGTACTTCTGGCCCGATTGTCCCAAATGCTTAGCGGGCCGCCTAGAGGCTTTTTGGCCGATCCGCGTCTTTCTGTCCCACACGTCCCTACTGTCCCAAGGACTAGGACTTAGTCGATTTTCACAATTTTTCCTGGATCAACCTACTTGCCTGGGACTTGAATATTCTGATGCATGTTATCAAAATTACCCTGGGGGGGTGAATTTTGGATAACACTTACATATGTTACATTGTAAATATGGTTTTACAAAAAAAAATTATTTTGTGTTAAATAATTTGGTGAACCCAACATTCAAAAACTCTTGGATATTCATTTTTCTCATTCTATCCACTCTTCTTTCATGAAATCTAAAGCTCCTTAAGTAACCTTGATTCAATTACCTCAAATGCACCCATCTTGTAAAGATGCTCTTTACAACGTCATACACAATATCTGCCTCCCTCTAAATACACCACCTAATTAAGTTAGTGCTCTCTTTAGTAGTATTTCTAATGACTCCCTTGGTCTTAATGCCAATCAATCTATTTGCAAATCAATTCGAGCTTTAAATTCTTTATTTCAAGATAAATTTTAGGCTACGGAATCCAAGATTACGTCACTCAAAATATGAAATCCAATTTCTTAAGGACGCCTCTCAGGCTCATGTTTATTCTTCTTCTACATCTAATCCTCATTCAATGTTTTCTACATGTGTTCATATTAGTGAGCCTCAAATCTTGCCTCTCCCCACGCTTCTCACATTTGAGATCAATGTTAAGTAATAAGATATTCTTCCGCAGCTCATAATTTGTCAAATAATCAGCTTGCCATCTACTACTTGTTATCCTCCTTATCGGCTTGTAAAATATCAAGGTCGTCCATATTGCAATTACCATCAAATCAATGGACATAATGCCAAAGATTGTTATGATTTACAAAAAAGAATCAAACACCTTGAGCGCCAAGTTTTTCTATCATTCGCTGCACAACATTCAAATACATGTCCATATCCAATTGCTAAATCTCACTAGGTTCCTAAATATGATTCATCTATGTCTAATAAGCATCATGCCATCATTACTAACATTCCTTCTATGGAAATTCAAGAGTCACCTAAACAACTTCCTCCTAACTTCATTCCATCCTCTTCTCCTCTCAAATCATATAAAACATTATCAATCCCACATAAGATACCACCATTCAAGATTCCTCCCCATCCTACTCCAATTTCATTTCTAATTCATTTTGTCAAAGCAACTGCTCCTTCTACTGATGGCTAGGACACATTTCAAACTCTGCCATCATCTCATGGTCCTACTGTCGCTTCTACCTACCATTGTGTTGGTTCTCTCTCTCTCTCTTATCATGACACAGATAATGTTCTCCCAAAATTGCATGATATCTCTTGTTTCGTTGCATAGATCTCCATCGTCATATACTTGGGAGGCCACAGGCTTACTTCCCCCCTTCACATTGTCAGGTGTCTTGCATTTCTACTATTATGCTTTATGCTTCACATCATGTCTTTCTCGTACGTCTTACATAATTTGATACACTCTTGTATCATCATTACCCTATGATGCACTCTCATGCTACGGTTCACACTTGACTGTTGAGGGAATACTACATTCATGAACCTCACATCATTACATGTTTCACACTGTATACATTCATGACATCTCTTTCTATCTCCTACCACACATCGTATGCACTGCATGATCTACACATTCACGATACATCTTTCTTGCAACCACTTCTACACACTACACTCATTCACCTTATGATGCACTATAGTTCTATGATTCATACTCGATTGCTAAGGGTCTAAATTGGAAATGAACCTCATCACACTCACTCACTCTTTATGCTCTACGCTTTGTCAATCATATCTTTCTAGCACATAATTCAAACCATTTCCTGATGACGCACTCTTGTTCTAAGGATCATTCTTGACTACTGAGGGGTCGTTTATAAATGAACCTCATCTCATGCATACTCATTGACATTTACTCAGTGAGAACATTCCTCCTATCATACTCACATTCCATTCCATTCTATCTCACTCACAACATACTACATATTTTGGTTGCACATACTCTTGCTTACTTATTCTTACATGTAGGATTTGTTTCACATGATCAATAGATACATTGTATGTTATTATATTTCTATATAAACATGCGCATTCACTTACCTTTTAGTTTTGAATGCAGCCTTTACACAAATCATTATACGTAGCATGGATGCTTGGCACTGTACCTCTTACTAGTCCTAAAGCGGCTCCTGGGGGCATCTACATTCGTACACTCTATAGGTGCTATTGTTTTGTTTTATACTATTTCATATTCATACTAGCACACTATTATATCAGATCATACATGCTTTGACATAATTTTTATATTTCTAACATGCTAATGGGTGATTCATGTGCAACATTTGCTTTGTAGGTCTATTTTCTACCATGGTTGTCTGTTACTTTGTTTGCCACTATTTTTCATTTTTTTCTTTGTTTGCCATTGTTCGTGGGTTTTACCCTTTGTCTTGTGTGCACATTGTATTCTTTGGTTGCTTCAGCCTTGATTGTCTTGTGACATTGTGAACGATGTCCCATGTTTGAAACCTTCTTTTAGCGATCTACTTTATCTACACCATTGTCTGTCTACTTTGTCTTCTTGTGTGCTAGCTTACACAATGTATTCTACATGTGTATTTGTCTTGCTTTCACTAACACATGTTTCCAACCAATTTATTTGTGTGTGACTTGGTTTTTACCAAGCACATTCCTTCCCCCTACAGGGCATCAGTTTTAGGTCAGCGGTCGGTCCTCCTTTGGGCCACATTCTTCTAGCAATGTCGTATGCACCCAAAATGAGGGGTGACATACATTGGGTGAAACAATTACCCCACATAACAATCTATAGTCAGAATACAACACAATTTAGTATAGGATCAACACAATCTACAGTTTCAAAAATGGCCTAGAATATGACTTGGGTCTTTAGCACAACATAAATACCAATGCCCAGACATAGACATGGGCACTTGTGTGTCTATGACCAAGGGGCAGTTATATTATTTTTCTCAGATTGTCATAGTTTTCAACAGTCTACACAACATATTTAACCAAAGATGCACAGTCCTCCAGCAATCAATATGCATTTTATCTCCTCTTTTCTATTTTGCATTGGAATTAACTAGATCGAACTAGGACAAAACAAGATCACACCATCTGCAGCGGTGTATAAATCACCAGGAAGCAGTTAAAGGATGGATAATAACACTAGACTTTTCTTCCTACACTTCTTCTATCGTGGGATGAGATCACCCAAAAAACTCATTCTTAGCATGAGAACACCCCAAAAAACTCATTCTTTTATAGCATTTTCAAGACACTTTCTACACTCTTCACTCATCACGGGTCAGGTGCACATGTTTCTTTCAAAATTTTACATGTTTTTTACATACTTGGATTGAATTTTTCACATACATGACTTTGACTACTCATTTTCTCTTCTCTTTTATAGGTCTGTCCTTATGGGAAGCAATGGTCACATCATCAAGCATTAAGTGACATTGACAATAGGTACAACACAACACCTATGATTTCACCCCTAGGTTCACTTCCTCTTCTCTAGCTTCCACGCTTTATTTTTATCACTCTATGCTTTTTATTGTCTCCTTGGAATCCTTTTTGCCATCAATCTACATGGTTATTAGGTACACATCTCTTATCTACTTTATGTTATTGAGTATTCACTCAACAAAATAAGGTGGGGGTAATTGTAGACACTAAATCACACACTTTGAGTACATTTCTATGTCCTAGGCACATACTACTATTCATATGATTCCTAAGTGAGAAAAGTACTAATTAACCACTATCTTTTGCCTCTTTTATTTTTTCTGGTTTCCTTCTTGGCCTTACACACACTATTTCTCAGTCTGACTTTCAATACTTCAACTTTTCTAATTTTGGACACCAGCACCTAATGAGCCCTCTTTATCCTATGTAAACCCTATTTTTTCATATCATCATTTTTCACTAAGTATGATATTGTTGTTTTGTAATTAATACTTTACTATCTTTTGGAAGGAAATATTGTGCATAATCTTGTTATTTTCATCTTGTATTTACTTCTTTAAATATGGGTTAAATGAACCTTTATGAGTATTAAAAATGAGTTTGAAGAGCATATCTTAAGCCATCATAATATCCAACTATATACTAGCACAGGACTTGCTTGTACACTAGCAGAACTCGATTTGGAGTGTAGAACTTGCTAGTGCATTAGCGTAGGAATCACTGAAGAGCACAAGGCTCACCCAAAGCACTAATATAGACTCACTTGGAGTGAGGAATTGGTGCAAAAGAGGTAGATGACTCAAATGGCAAAACAACGTGTTGATGCAACTGGTACACTAGTCAAAATGATGGAATGAGCATGAAACGTGGCCTACCATCTCAACCATCATGTGAATTATGAGAACCATGCAACGTCAACTTAACACCAGTTGATTGAATACATGGAGCAAACAAACAGAAAAACTCATAGATTTATAATTGTCATGATTATAGGGATTTAATGAAAAATATTTGATATCTTTTGGTAGTGATTGACTGCCTCAATTAAGAGTCAATTATGAACATCAACTGTAGTTAACAAGATGAATTTTATCCAAGTGCGACATGCACTAATCCTTCCACAATTGTGATTCCTCAAACAATTAATTATTGTTATAGGTATCTTCTAGTTAAGTAGTTATAATTAAATGCAAATAATTAGCCCTCTCTTAGAGGGACTAGTACTACTCTGATATAAAAGAGCATTTGTAATAGGGAAAAGATTTATTTTGATTGATTACTATAAAAGGAATTCTTTCATTCAATAAAGTGTTGATTCAGGGGAAAGTTTGACTCTTGTGATTTACAACTTCAAACTGGATCTGTAGGAAGGGGCAAGGGCCATTCCTTACCAAAGTGAAGGGATAATTTTTTATCCATTTTATCTCTATTATTTTGCATTTATTCAATTTACCATAATTTCATTGTTTTAGTAGTTTCCGTTATGAGTTCAATAATCCTTTGTTGATCAATATTTTTCATTTCCTTATGGTAGTTAACATAACATTTGGTTAAGTTTGCTAATAAATTAGTACCAGGAACAATTCCAATTATTTATTTTGTTACAAATAGCCACGGACACTAGCCTATACTAACAAACATATGATAACTTAAGTGTGAGTACCAATGACGCTCATCACTTTTTGACACCGTTATCGGGGACTTCTCAAGGTGTTATTAAATATTAAGCTATTAAATTGAAGTTTTACCTGGTTGTCTAGTAAGTTTCCATTATAAATTTTATTTCCATAACTCTTTTTTTGAAGGGGAAGACCTTATAGTGACAATGAGATTCTTTTGTACTTTGGAGTATGTTGAACACAAGCAGTTAGTTAAGCATTAGTAGTTTGGGAATTTTCCTCAGTATGGTAGGATTTTATATTTACACCTAGAGACAGTAGAGGTAAATTTATTAGAGTTAATTTGCAAAACTCCCCTCAAAACAAACTTTTGGAACAACTTGATTAAAAAGCAAGGATGGATGATGGAGTGGAAAACCCCAATGGTGCCAATAATGAAAACCCTCCACTTGGAAGGACATTTATATATCCCATACAATTGAACGCTATTGATACAACCCCCATGAAGAATATATCCCCTTCAATTCTTTGAACATTTAGGGGATTGATCTCAAAAGATATTGATTAATTCCTATTTGAATTCAAGGTCCCCTATTAGACCTATGACTACACCTCATATACTAAAAAATTAAAGTTATTTCCTTCAAATTTGAAGGATGTTGCCATGAGGTGGTTCATGGGCCTAACCCCTAACTCCATTCACATCTAGCAGGAAATGAAAACATTCTTCTTGTATAAATACCAAGATTATTGTAGAGTCAGGGACATGAAGGAAGATATTTTTAGGATTCAACAAACGGAGGATTAGAGTGTGGAAGACTATCTTGATTAGTTCCTCTTCCTTCAAAAGAGGTGTGACAATGGCCTTAATATAAAACTTATTAAAAATTTATTCCTCAAGGTATTGGATAAAAACACACAGGAAGCCTTCAATCTTATAGGAAAAGGAGACATAAACAAATTAAAATTTATTGATACCATTGACCTTTGTAGGAACTACTCCCGAACTCGCACCAATCTTCGAAGACAGAAAGGAAAAATTACCAATGGTGACATATCCAAACTAAGAGAGGAAATTAAAAATTTGAGAGCAGACCTCTTAGTTCAAATTAATACAACTATGGATAGGGAGAAAGCTAGGAACACATAGCCATTGTTCATCCACTGAACAAGATGTAGGAACAAACATAGGCTTAAGGATTGTCCCCTAGATAAGACATACATGTTCCTTGTCTGTGATCTAAAGCATGCCACAAACTAATGTGGATTGTTTCCCTTGCTAAAAAACCATCTAAAACAAAACACACAAGAAGAATCTGAGTTAAAATATATAGCTCAGAGGCAAGGAGGGAATTTTTAATCAAATCAAAACCAATCCTATGCACCAAAAACACAATGGGTCACAAACCAATGGAATGGACCATGGACATACCCCTATCCTTGGGATCAATAAGTCCCACAGGAATGGAGTCTACCACTAAGTTATTATCATCAATCCTGGACTCCAAACCTAAACATTCCACCATTTCAATAGTTTAATCCTCAATTCCAACAATAATGGAATGTACCTCAAGGATTAGGGAAGTAATATTATAACCAAAGAACACCCCAAAGTCAGCAAGATTATTTGTCTCGGATTACAAATGCTACCTCATCTAAACAACCTTCCCAGCCACAGATTCCAGTTCAGACTGTGGCAAACCTCAAAAATGTGAGGCAGGGTAACCCAACATACATAGTGGAATCAGACAAAAACCCCACAATAAACTCTATGTATTGAAGAAATGTAACATTCCCATTTTAAGACTTTAGAAACAAGGGACTTTTTTTTTATAAATAATGTTCTCTATTCTAAATTCATAATTTAGAACACACATTCTTTATTAACCATTCATATAACATATAACCATATGCAGTTGTAATGACTTGGTTTGCTACCGATCTATTCATTTCATGACTCGGTAAACTACTGATCTATTCATGTTTAACATTAAGTATTGAATAATTTTCCGTATACTATGTATAATTGGTTCTCTTTCCCTATCCAGGGTATTGAGTGATCTGTCTAAGGAACCTATCTGAATATTTGTTACCAATATTCATCTGCATCACGAACCTTAGACTAGGTGACATAGGACAATGCAACCAGCAGCTTGTGATACTTTGGCCAAAGATTTCTAACATAATGTTCGTATTACTATTCCTTGATGGCATACTCGTCAATCCATAATACATCCTTTACCCCACTCTATTGTTATCTAGAATGTCCTTTACTGGCTTCGGTCAGTCCACTTGCCCAAGGTTTAACCCTAGTTCGAGTTAACAACATATGTTATGATAGGGGGAGGCTACTAAGACTTAGGGTAAGTTGGCATACTGGGTCAACCTAAGTCAACCCCATGTGCCAAGGTATCCTGAGTTTTAGGGGGCTACCCCATATCTTAGACATGTTACTAACCAGACCTAGAGAGAAACTAAGATCAAGTCCCATGTGTGTAGATCTAGATGATCAATGCAGAATGGTGTTGCCACATGTCGAATACATCGTTGTATCCTCAAGAAGATCCTAATCTTCTTGAAGGTACAGCCCTACAGTTGGCGTGTTCCAACATCCTATAGAACAACCTCATCGAGATGTACATGCCTTAAGGAATTTATTATAAATTTAATTAATTTGGATCATTAAAAAAATATTTCAGCAACCTTGCCTAACCCTAATCCAACACTCCTTAAGTTCATCTCAATAATATATTCAACTGATTGTTAAAGAACTTTCTTAGCTTAAGATTTCCTTTAATGTTATTTACTAGACTTGACAAGCTATCAAACATAATAGGATATCAAACTCATAAGTTCCATTTATTGTGACTTAACCTTTCAAGGAAGTGTAACAACCATCTAGGTTGTAACTAAGTAGAATTTATTAAACGAAGTCTAATAATTAGGAATCACGGCTTCCATTTTGTTTGCATTCTTAAGATAGAGGAAGAATCTTCCTTTACATGATTAAGTGCTAGGGCCTAGTACCCCTATAAATCATTTACAAATTCAATAGTTATTACTGAATGTTCATTCCACATCATATTACTATATTGAATTGTTTAGTTATGACCATTAAATTTTGCAACTTAGGAAGCTACATCCTATTTAGAGAGATTATTCCAATTCCCATTGTCAAACTTATCTAATAATACCCCATTAAGCATATAAATAATATGGGAAATATCAGCAAGATAGGATTCCATCTATGTAATGAAAGTACAAGATAATTTACACATCCAATGTAAATAAATTCTCAACATTTAATTCATCTCTAAAACTTATACATTTAGGTATGCTACATAACAACTGCCTTCATTACAAAAGAATACTACTTTTCTTTTTCAATACAATCTCAAGAATGATTTAGAGTTCTTCACAAAATCAGACTTAAATCAGCCAATACATCACATAAGTTTTTACCTTCCTTATCACTTATGAAATCCATATGCAAAAATTGCTAGCACAGGTCAGTTCAATGAACTGAGCATGATAAGCACTAAGCCTTAAAAAGAAGTGCATTCCAATAATTGTTCCATTAAAACAACTCTGTTTTAATGAGACAATTATTACATCATATAATCAATATATCAAAAGTAACGGAAAATAAGTACATTTTAACCAATTGAATTCACTTTCAAGAAAAGGACATAATATAATCCACCATATCAACCTTACAAAATAGAGTCTAATTGATTCTATTAATTATCCTTAGGTAAACAACAGATCATAATATCTCATTGTTCCCCATCTTTCATAAAAGTATACATTTATCTTTGATTCAAGCCAAAGGAAGGGTTTAAAGCATGGTTCTTATTAGGATGACTCATCTAACTCCTAAACAAAAGAAGAAGAAGAAAAATTACAAACTATGCCCAAACACAACACATCCGAGAAATAGAACAGATTGAAAACGTGATTTAACTATTTCTTTTAAAGGACAACTACCTTAAAATTTGACATTTAAGATATTCATCTAAACAAAATTTCCATTTTAATCCAAAAAGGAATAGAGAATCAATCGGTCTACCTGCAAGTTTAAATTTACTCCCAAATATAGGAGTTAACTTTTAAAGATCTGAAACAACGTTCAAAAATCAAGGTAGACTCATACAAGAGTTAATCTCTACTCAAGTTCATCCAAGGAGAATTCTTAAAAAGATAGAGTGCAAGAGATAAAACTTACTCATCTCAAACCAAACAAGTAAAGTCTTGTCAAACAACAGTCTTCCAAACAAGCTGGCATTTCCAGCTCAATAAAACTGAATAATCTAATATCTTCCAACATCATTTCTACAAATGATTGGGTAAAGGAAGACCAAACAACTCATAAAGAAATTTCCATATAAAAAGAGAATCAAACAGAAAATTTCAACCAATGATCTACCCAGTAAGAAGAAAGCTCACTGCCATATTCCTTACTCTTCTTCACTTTTAATGAACACGAGTTTCAATTCCCTACTCAGAATGAAATACAACTAGCAGTCCTAAAACATGGTTTGTTCTAAAGCAATCACATTCCTTTCTTTTATAACTACACAAGGTGTATTTACTATATCCAACAAGAAATAGAAAAATAACCGATCAATAAGTTAAACATGCTCAGAAGTATCAACAAACTCAGATTGAAATCCCATTAACAGGTTTCATTATTGCATTACAAAAGAGTAATCAATTCCTAATTCAGTAAGTATTGTAACACAAAAATTATTCAAATAGAGACATATAATCCCTTCATAAAAATTTCAGAGTACTAATTTAATTAAACTCATCTTTTAAATGAAACCCATAACTTATTTTAAAAGATCTAAAGATGCTAGTTTCCACAAAAAAGAATATCCCCGATAAAACGCCATTTTCATCTCAAACAAGATGAAACAGTTCAAAGAAAAGAATTACCAAACCCATTCATCAAACAAAGACATTTTCAGCTGAGATCTTAAGAGTTTATCCAACAACTCAGCCAACTATTCTCCCAGTTTTCCTTGATCAATGGTTCAACTAAAGAGTTATCAGTTTTAAACGTTTAAAACAAATAAAACCCAACTCAAAATACCAGAACAGAGTCGACACGAAGTCTCAACAATAGTTCAGACTACACAAGTAACAAAATATGAGTGCTGTGTAAATCACGAATCTTCAATAACAGTTCCAAATTTCCCAAAAAAATATAAAACATGGTTATAAAGCCACATACAGCTTCAACAATAGTCCCGAGTTACCCCAGATTTCAACATTGGTTTAGAACAACTAGAGGCTCCAGCACAAATTCATATCAAAATGCGAAGCCAAATATTATCCCTCAACGGAACTCAAGTTTCTTACCAAAGTTTGAGCCCAAAAATGAGTAATAACATACAAGTACCGTGTACATTATGAACTGACATTAATAGTCCAGCTTATCATAAGGAAATAAAACACAAGCACTGAGCTATATACGGACTTCAACAATAGTCCAGGGATATCCAAGATTCCAACACTGGTTCAGAACAACAAGAACCTCCATCACCAGTTCTCATTAAACACGAAACCAGACCAAGTTCCAAATCAAATACGAGCTCGAATAAAGGCTCAAAAAAACACAAGCTCAAGATCAATTAAAACACAACTCCAACAAGATCAGACAAAACTCAAAGTTCTCAAAAACTCTAAACCATATCTAAATATCAACGAAGATTATTTAAACAGAATACTTCCATTACCCATTCCAGAATGAAAAAGCTGAGTTACAGAAATATGTTTTGCATGTTTTTTTTAAGAACTACACATGGTGAGTTTCAAAACAGAACATCATTTACCAAGGATTCAAAAACCAATATCACAAGATTTAATAAACCCAACAAGCAAATAACCAGATAAGATATGCAATCCAAGAATCTCAAAAGAGCAGACTTGTTTTAATGAAACATTTATAAGAAAGCAAGAGATTTTAAAGATTAGAGCCTATCATGCCTGATAGCACTTCTGCTAAATCAAATAGAACCTCCAGCTGAACTCACAACTTCTCCTCTTCTCCATGAAAGATCAAACAACCACGTTCTTTTTCCACTACCTTTTATATATCCCATGAACCAAAAATAGGTCTAAAACCTCAAGAATAGCCATTAAGTGTAGTTCAATCTGCTGGTTTGAAAAACCAGAGAGCATGTAGAGCAAAAATCACGAAATATGCAAAGTGAAATGACCCCATACAAACCCGTTTGCATGCCTACCAAAATGGTTTGAGCACAAAAACTGAAAAACCATAAATTCCATTAATTCCTATTTTACTGCCTATCCTTCCTTGCCACCGCCTTCCAAGTTTGGCAAATGCCAAAACAAAATTAACATGCAACTCCATTTTTAGTGAAGTTTCCACATAAGCCTCCACCAAGTCAACTAGCCCCTGCCACATCTGGCGGTACGTATTATTTTAAAAACCTTATCAATAACTTAAATGCCTTGGAACCGTCACCTATGATACATGCGACCACCAGTTCCCCCTTCATGCCTATTAGTTTAGGGTAGTCATAATTACTTAGGTTAGATCTTATGTTAGCTTAAGATAAGTAGCCTTAGGTTATAACCTAATCAATAAATTACCACCTTAGGTAGTTCCCACATAGGCTAGATTAATTCCAACATAATAGTTTTTAGGCATTAGGTTAGATCATCACATAACCATATAGCATTAGGTTTTAGGTTACTTCAATAACCTAGTAACCTTTCCATAATCTTTAGTACAAAGCTTAGGTTAGGATAAAATTCAATTAATTAACATAGCTAGGTAGTATATATATATATATATTCTTACCTAGCTTAGGATTCCATAGGACAGTCCCTTTAGTTTTAGGAACCATAATGTTTCCTATGCTGTGAACAGGCTATAGTTCGTTTGTGTCAGCATTGTCCTGCCACGATTGAGCTGAAAAAATCCAAACACAACATACGACTGAATAGAAAAAATTTCACATAAAAATCAAAGAACTTGTAATCAATCATATTTTAGTCATACGTATTTTAATTCATGGAATGTCAATTTACCATTCATTCAATAGAGCAGATTTAAAACATTCCTTGGATCACTGAAATTGATCCAAGGATGAGTCAGATTAATAGATAAGTTTACAATTCTTAAACTAGATTGCAACTCACCTATAAGAAGTGAAAAATGGATTCAAGGAAGCCATTCTAATTGAGTCAAAGGATCTTAAGAACAAAAGATGATTTATCCATATCAAGCATGATCTCCAAAAATCAAAAGAACATATCTTTATAAGGAAAATCACATGTCAACACTTGAAATGTAAAGGAGGAAAATAACAACTGTCAAGGGTGTTACAAGAAACATATTGTTGTATTCAAGGAAGGTTACCTCAAAACCATCATCTCCTATTATAGAAAAAATCTCTGAAGTTAAAGAAAATCTAGAAGAAATGCAACACAGTCCATTTGTTGAAGAAACACCCCAACCAAACACTAATATTCCTTTTCCATCCAGACTCTTGGAGAAATACAACATTGTAATTCATGAATGACTAGAGTTAGAGTTGATTCAGGGACTAAGGAACTTGATTATTGTAATCCCTCTATTGTAAACTCTTAAGGAAATTCCAGAATTGAACAAGACCATTAAAGAACTCTATTTTAAGACTCCAGGTGGAAGGAATAATTAGCCTAAAACCATCCATGTTGATGGGAAGCTGAATAATATACTAGAAGGGAATATGACCCTCCTAAATATGGAGAACCTAGAACTCCTATTGTTACAATTTACATAGGAGATGTGCAGATACCAAACATTCTAATTTACTTAAGAGTTACCATCAATGTGATGACCACTATTACCCTGTCCACATCGTATCTCCCTGAACCAGAATTAACCTCAATAGTTTTACAAATGGCAGAATAGTCTATAAACAAACCAAAAGGGATCATAGAAGATGTTACCATCACCATTAAGTGATGGGATTATTCGGTAGACTTTATGGTCATAAAAATGAAGAATAGGATGATTGGGTACCCTTTGATCCTAGGGCACCCTTGGTTAACTACTGTTGTTGCCCTCATTGATTGCAGAATAGGAAATATGGTGATTACAAATGGACATGATTCCAAAAATTTATCCATTTATCCAGCCACAAAAATTTTTGCTACAAAAAATAAATAATGGTGGAAGGATAATACAAATGAATTTGAGTACATTATTTCATCTCTGGTCATGGTCATAATTCAAGAACATTCAGAT
This sequence comes from Taxus chinensis, assembly GCA_019776745.2. Classification (NCBI taxonomy): domain Eukaryota; kingdom Viridiplantae; phylum Streptophyta; class Pinopsida; order Cupressales; family Taxaceae; genus Taxus; species Taxus chinensis. Next base: position 350,171,058 of record CM034147.1, on the reverse strand, counting down.
CAAATTCAAGATGGTGACCATGAGTCCTATGTTGGACTGAGTATAAGTCCTGTGCCTAATCACAAATCTTGCGTAGGATTGACAATGAGTCATGCGCTATAACTAGTGGAAATAAGAGATGACATGATGGATGAGAACAATAAGCCTATCATTCACCCTTTTTCATGAAACATAGATTTAACCGAGACTGTATTTCAAAATATCACTGCTATTCACATATTACTTCCCCAAAGGTTCTTATTGACTGCATTATTGAGAGACTATCCCATTTTTAATTCTCTCCATCTAGACACCAAACAATTAACTATTTTCCCAGGGAAAACTTTGGCAGTCAATAGTTCACTGACTAGTCAGGAAGAGAATACCATGTTTAAAATTTTATGCTCTCATCCTCAAGCCTTTGCTTGGGAATATAGTGATATGAAGGGTGTTCACCCCAATGTTTGTACACACCACATTTACACAATTGATTCCAAACCAGTCAAACAACCACAAAGAAGGATAAACCCTGCCTTAAGAGACATTGTAAAAATTGAAATTGAAAACTTCTTAGGGTAGGGTTCATCTATCCAATCTCAGGCATCCAGTGGGTTTCTTCATTAGTTATAGTTCCTATAAATAATGGGAAATGGAGGGTCTGTGTGGATTATAGGGAGTTAAATAAGGCAACTCATCGAGATTATTTTTCATTACCTTCCATTGATCAAGTCCTAGAAAAACTATCTGGGAAAAGGTATTTTTCATTCCTTTATGGGTTCAACGGGTACATTTAAATAATAGTAGCACTGGAGGGTTAGATAAAATAAATTTTACCTACCCATGGGGAACATTTGCTTACAGGGTATTACCTTTTAGCTTATGTAATGCTCCTGTCACTATTCAAAGATCCATGATAGCAATATTTGTTGATCTCACTCATGATTGTGTTGAGATTTACATGGATGACTTCACTGTTTATGGGGCAACATTCCAAGAGGAAATTGATAATCTATACAAATTCCTTTCTAGGTGTGAAAAACATTAGTTATCCTTAAACCATGAATTTTTTTTATTCATGATGGAGAAAGGGATAGTCTTAGGCCATCACATTTTAGTTGAAGGAATCAAGGTAGATCTTGACAAGGTCATTATCATTATAAAACTCCCATCTCCCATAAACCAAACAAAGGTAAGAAGTTTTCTTGGCCATGCTGGTTACTATACAATATTTCAAATTTTAGTAAGATAGCTTCTCTAATATTTTATCTTCTAACTAAAGACACTAAATTTGAATAGACAGAGGCATGCCAACAATCCTTTGACACTATCAAAGATAAACTAATAAATACCCCAATATTAAGAGGCTAAAATTGGAATCTCCCCTTCCATATACACATAGATGCTTCCAATGAAGTAATAGGGGTTGTACTTGGACAACAAGAAGCTATAATCAAGTGATGCCCCTGCATATTTACTATATAGAGTAAGAAACCTCTCCCCTTCTGAAAGGAACTACACCACCACAGAGAAGAAATTTCTTGCAGTTGTTTATGCAATTAACAAGTTTCGCCATTATATCACAGGCTATGAAGTGATTGTTCACACTGACCACTCTGCTCTTAAGTATCTAATGAATAAACCTTTAGTGCATGGTAGGATTGTAAGATGGTTGCGGTTATTGCAAGAATTTAATATTAAAATTATTGACAAACCAGGGAAATCAAATGTTGTGGCTGATTTTCTTTCAAGGTTAACCATTTTAGGAACAGTGGAGGAGATCAATGATGATTTTCCAAATGAACATCTATTTCCAGAGGAGATCAATGATGATTTCCACTGCCTCTCCTTGGTTTGTAGATATGGCTAACTACTTGGCTACAGGGAAGTTCCCAACCTTCTTCACACATAAGTAAAGGAAGCAGTTGATTAAACAAAGTGTGATGTATACATGGTTAAATGGAATACTTTTTAAATGTGGACCTGACCATGTTCTACGGAGGTGTGTAGCTGAAAATGAGATCTTTGATATACTCGGGGCATGTCATGATGAGCCGTCAGAAGGACATTATTTAGTTAAAGGAACCATTCATAAAGTCTTGGGAGCTGGTTACTATTGGCCTTCCTTGTACAGAAATGTCAAAAAGTATGTATGGCAATGTGATCAATGTCAAAGGATGGGGAAGCCAACATTTACATTTGAGATGCCACTCCAACCCTAGGTTGTTTTAAAACCATTTGAGAAGTGAGGATTGGATTTCATTGGACCAATTGACCCAACTTGTCAAGGGAAGGAGTACATTTTGGTTTGTATAGATTATGTCACCAAATGGGCTGAGGTGCAAGCTCTACAATATGCAAGGGATGAAAAAGTTGCAAAATTTTTATATAAGCACATCTTCCAAAGGTTTAGAGGACCAAGATCCATTGTTTCAGATCAAGGATCACAATTTATGTTAGGTGTAATTAGTTCCTTTGTATCAACATACCGACTTAAGCATAAGAAGTCATCCCCATACCATCCACAGTCCAATGGTCAAGTGGAAGTTACTAATAGAGAGTTGGAGAATATCCTAACCAAGACAATAGATATTTCAAGGAAAAATTGGGTTCAAAAGTTACCTGAAGCAGTATGGGCCTACAATACTACTTGGAAGACAACCACAAGATTCACTCCTTATGAGTTGGTCTATGGGAAGAAGCCTATTCTTTCTATAGAATTTGAAATTCAAACCTTAAGGACATCTGCTAAAGTGGGAATTGATTTATCAGAAGGACAACAAGCAAGGATTCTTCAACTAAATGAGTTGGGTGAGATGAGACTACAAGCATTGCATTGGACAAAAATCATCCAACACTAAAGGCAAGTATGACATGATAAACATATTAAGCAAATGAAGTTTCAAAAAGGAGATTGGGCCTTACTATTTGATTCAAAGTACAAGGACTTTAAAGGAAAATTGCAGACAAGATGGATGGGTCCATATCAAATTGAGGAAGTCTTCAATAATGGAATAGTTCAACTGATCCCAATTAACGGTGAAAGGGAAGTAATGTTGGTTAATGGCTATAACTTGAGGCTATGCCACAAAACAACATCTAAAGAGGAATTCCAGAACATGCTTCAAGAAGATGCAACTTTGAATTGTTTGGACAAAGTTTCTTTGTTCAATTCAATTCCGAGCTGAGTTAGTTCTCAGTAAAAATAAAGAGGAGATGGTTGAACACTAGAAATGACGACCATCATCCTCTGAAGTATTGACTGAAAACCAGAAATGGCGGTCACTACTTCTAAAAAAAATAATATAAACAATAAATACAATTGAAAAAATAATAATAAGTTCAGGTGACTAAAAGCCAAAAATGGCGGTCACCACCCTTGAATCATGCAATCAATAAATGAGGAACGATATGTGGAGGGTGAAACAAAGAAACATTCAAATGATAACCGATGATGTGACAAGTGAAATTAATCTGGTATGCGTAGTTATTCTTTTCTTGAATGTTGTAAAGTTTAATTATGAGATGCTCATTATGGTGCTTGTGTGAATTGATGACCTCCCTCATTCCTAATGTCTTCTCACGTACCGCATATCCCAATAAATTCGTCACTCCTTTCCACATTAATCTCCCACACATACCAAATTACTCCCCATTTTGTCGGTGGCACATTGGGACTTGTGAAAACTTTCCCAATTCGTGTTGTTCCATATAAAACCGTTTTGTTCCCCCTGTCATTTTCCAATTTTCCCATTCTGCCATTTCATTCCTGCGCTCCTACCAGTCTTACTCTTGCGATGAGTATAATTTCCATTCCTACGTTAGTACATGTCCATTCCTGTTTCATTTTTCCTTCCAATTTCAGCAATTACTTTTCTCTGTTTCAAGCATTAGCTATGGGAATCAGACTTCGGCATGAGCTTACAAATTCAGCTGAATTGCTTGTCGATACGAAATCGGTAGAAATTTTTGAGAAAACAGGGTGGCTCGACTTTATGTTGGCATACGAAGAATATAATCCCAAAATGACAGAGGTGTTTGCAAAGAACATGGAGGAGGGACATGCCACGGTAAAAGGTAAGAAAATTTTGATTAACCCTATTATCATTAGTCATATTTCGGGCATCCCAGAGGAGGGGCAAATAATTAATTTCAAGAAACCCTATTATGAGATAATTAAGATATTTTATGTAGGGAAGAAGGAAAATTTAGAATTGGTAATGGATAATAAAGGAAAGGCTAAAGGCATAAAAAGGGGTACTCTTCCTAAACCATGGGTAGAGATAGATAAGTGGGTGATTAAATATATCACATGTGATGGGTAGTATGAAGTCATTTTAGGCCTCGTGTTAAGAATTCTTATCCACCTATGCCATGGCCAAGCTAAATCACAAAACAAATTAAATTTTCCCCAGTTCTTATTTGACTCCATCTCCTCCTCTGTCAAAAAATCCCGTTGGGGTACATCCTATTTGAAATTCCAAGGCATGATGCATTTAATTTGCAAACACCATTTTATCAAGAAATGTAATGGCCCTAAGAAGTGGATTAAATTTAAAAATAATTATGCCCTGTAACCTACATTGGTTCTAGAAGGGGGGTCCTCTACCTCAGAATGGCCTAGGAAATGCCTTAGAATATTAAGGTATGCTCGAACTCTTAATGAACCAAGTAGAAATTGTTCCCTCTCAGGACAAACAAGAAGTAGCTGCCATCATGCAAAAATTACTACATACACCTTCTGCATCTCCTCCTCATTTTTTATCTCCCTCTGTTCCAGTTTTCTGAGATGGAAATTGACAAAACCCCAATCAATGTTGAGGATTCTCCCATTTAAGACAAAGGTAAAACACCCATGGTTGAAGGAGAACCTAGTTCCCCTTTTGATTTTGACACAATCATGCCCCAAGTATTATCTCTTTCAAAAATCCAGTATGAACTCCAATAGGCCCAAGATAGAATTTCCCACTTACAACTCCTACAAATTAAAGAGGCCAGTTTATTTCGGATGGAGTCTGAAAAAGAGTGAAAAATCCAACAGCTCCAACAAACCATAGAAAAATAAGAAGAGGCAACTCTTCAACTTCATCATACCTTGGAATAAAAAGAAAAGCGTATTCGGTTCCTTTAAACTAGAACAGGGGAATTAAACACATCACTTACACTCTTGTAAGAAAACATGAATGAAACTGAGCTTGTACTTACCATTAAAAAATACCTCGAACAAACTTTGTGTTCCCTCAAATTATTATATTGAGAGGATTGTATAAATGGATGTAAAAGTGTTATAGTCTCGGGGGAGTTACTGAAGAAAATAAATTGTTAAAGGAAGAGAATGAAATGCTTCGAGATAATGTGCTTAATATTTTTCATTTGTATGATAAGGCCCTATCGTGCAAAGCTCCTTCTAAATTCTATGCATTATTCTCTACCTTAAGCAATATGTTTGTGTGGACAGAGTAGAGGGGAGCATATGTCCAAGAAGAAGCTAATATAAGCCTCTTAATGAGGCATGATCTCTCTACCCCCATCCGATTTTTTAGAAGGTTTCAGTCTTAAGTGTATTGTTTACAATTGGTTGAAAAGTAAAAGGTAATTATGAGAACTTGCATATCATATTTTAGGGAGTAGGTACTCCTAACATTTAATGTTAATTTCCTCACTTGTCAGTTAAGATGTGGAAAACTTCCAGAGGCCTTAAAGAAGAAGGAAGTCATTTCTCTAAGGACCTCTACAAGATTATATTTGAAATGCAAGAGCAATGGATTGGAATGAGATACAAACCTCCATTGGTGATAACCCATGTGCCATGTTAGAACTCCAACAAGGATCAATTTGAAACCAGTTAGAAAGCATAGAGGGATACATTCATCAATTTCTTTGGTTTTTGTGATACATAGCAAGATGAGACATGGCATACTTTTGCCAATGAGTATAATTCCTCAAGAATTGTTGAGAACTTGAACAAGTAGCAGGAGGAACTATTAAATGTAAGTGTGGGGAAGTGATGAGCCCTCAGTTATCCTATGTAAACCCATGTTTTACCATGTCATCATTTTACACTAAGTATGATATTGTCATTTTGTAATTAATACTTCACTATATTTTGGAAGGAAATATTGTGCATAATCTTGTTATTTTCATCTTGTGTTTACTCCTTCAAATATGTGTTAAATGAATCTTTATGAGTATTAACAATGAATTTAAAGAGAATATATTAAGCCATCACAAGATCCAACTATAGACCAGTACAAGAATCACTTGTGCACTAGCACAGGACTTGCTTTGGAGTGCAATACTCACTCGTGCATTATCACAATACTTGTTGAAGAGCACAAGACTCACTTGAAGCACTAATGCAAACTATCTTGGAGTGAGGAACTCACGTAAAAGAGTCAAATGAATCAAATGGCCAAACGAAGAGTTGGTGCAACTCATACACTAGTCAACACGATGGAATGAGCATGAAATGTGGCCTACCATCTTAACTATCATGTGAATTATGAGGACCATGCAACCTTAACTTAACACCAATTGATTGAAGACGTGGAGTAGACAAACATACCAACTCATAGATTTATAATCATCATGATTATAGGGATTTAATGCAGAATATTTGATATCTTCTGGTGCTGATTGACTACCTCAATTAAGATTTAATTACGAACCTCAATTGTAGTTAACATGATGATTTTTATCTAAGTGTGACATGTACTAATCCTTCCACAATTGTAATTCCTCAAACAATTAGTTGTTATAGGTATTTTCTAGTTAAGTAGTTATAATTAAATACAAATAATTAGTCCTTTTTAGAGTTACTAGTATTGCTATGATATAAAAGAGCATCTATAATAAAAAAAGAGTTAGTTGGACTGATTACTATAAAAGGAATTATTTTATTCAATAAAGTGTTGATTCTTTGTTAATCAATATTTTTCATTTCCTTTTCCATTTTATCTCTGTTATTTTACATTTATTAAATTTACCAGAATTTCATTGTTTTAGTAGTTTCCATTCCGAGTTCAGTAATTCTTTGTTGATCAATATTTTTCATTTCCTTATGGTAGTTATCATAGCATCATGTTAATTTTGCTAATAAAAAAGTACTGAGCACAGTTCCAACTATTTCCTTTGTTACAAATAACCATGGACATCGCCCTGGACTGACAAACATAAGATAACTGAAGTGTGAGTACCAACGATGTTTGTTAGTGCCCAAGTGCCCCCGAGATATTTCTATCTTGTTCGCTTCTTTTGGGCTTCTTTTGGAAATTGGGCATCTTGTTTTCTTATGGGTTGGCCTTTTAGTGGTTAATTATGAAATTCAAGTAAGGGAATCATATAAATATAAAGCTACATGACCATTATGAAGGACCAAGCTCTAAGCATTTACTATCACCACCTAAGGTTGCACTCAAAGGCCATTCTAAGAGCATTCAAGCATCCATCTAGATTCCATACAAGGGACAAGGGACTGTATTTTTCTACATACATACATAGGAGGGGAAGTTCATTTTTCCATCCACACATTCTACTTAAATTTCTACATCTAACTACTTTCTTGTTATTTAAACGATCTGGCACAAAAGCTACATAGGGCATGATTCTACACACACACACAAAGAACTACATGGAATCTAAAATGTAATACAGTGCTCGGATCCTAAGTTCACTCAGTTGGGTGACCATCGGGGTTAGTCTAACTCCCCATTTGTGTATTTTTTATTTTTGGGATTTTATGTGTTTTGAGGTTTTGTAGGAGGTATTTTGTTTTGCAGGTTATATGTGATATCGGTGATCATACAACGACATACAGGTGATAAAGAGCGAAGGGTGGAGATATTGAAGTGACATAAGAAAAATCAATTTTAGAGGTTCTAAGCAATCATGAGTGCCCAACAGAGGTCTATAGTGCCCTAGGTGCCCCTAACCTAATTGAGGCACCCCAGTCCAACTTATTCTAACACTTCTACAATTTTTTGGGTTCGTTAGCGATAGTCTACACTCTTGTTCCATCAGTTTTTCATCTTTGCACACCGGGATTATTATGAATCAACTAAGTCTCCTTTTATCTCTCTTACACTTAGGGTTTCAATTCTTATTAGCTTATTTCTTACATCAACTTATATCTAGCAGTTATTTATCATAACTTATATTTATTACACTCCAATTAGGGTTTAACAAAAAGATTTATTTTTTTTAAATTAACTTCATTGATTTATCTTTCTAGCACACGTAATTCAAACCAATTCCTAATGACGTACTCTTATTCTATGGTTCATTCTCAATTGCTGAGGGGTCTTTTATAAATGAACCTCGTCTCATACATACTCATCCACATTCGCTTGAGGGGCATGTTGCTCCTATCACTCAAATTACATATCATTCCATCTCACTCATTCACAGCATACTGCATATCTTGGTCACATTTACTCTTGCTTACTTATGCTTACATGTACACTTTGTTACACATGTTAGACATATACATTGTATATCATTATCTTTTCTATATACACATGCACATTCACTAGCCTTCTAGTTATGAATGCAAATTTCTACAAATCTCTACAGACAACATGGATATTTGGCACCGTACCTCTTACCAATCCCATCCAGACTCCTTTGGGCATCTACTTTCATACATACTATAGATGTTATTGTTTAATTCTTCATAGCACATTCCTATATATTGGACCTTACATGCTTTGACATACTTTCTATCTTTCTAACATTCTAACGAGTGTTTCATGTGTAGTTTTTGCTTTGCAGGTATATTTTCCACCATGGTTGTATGTTACTTTGTTTTCTCTTGTCTATCATTGCTTGTTATTGTATGTCATTATTTGTAAGCTATGCCCTTTGTCTTGTGTGCACTCTATATTCTTTTGGCCGCTTCGGCCCTGATTGTCTTGTGACATTATAAGTGATGTCCCATGTATGAAACCCACTTTTCGCGGTCTACTTTTTCTGCACTATTTCTTGTCTACATTTTCTTCTTGCTTGCTTTTGTCTTCTATATGCATATTTGTCTTTTCTTATACTAACACATGTTTCAATCCACTTTGTTTGTGTGTGCCTTGGTTTTTACCAAGCATATTCCCTTCCCCCTATAGGGCATCTGTATCAATTCAGCGGTCGGTCCTCATTTGAAACACATTCTCCTAGTGACATCAGATGCACCCCAAACGAGGGGGGCATACATTAGGTGAAATAGTCACCCCATTCAACATATCACACTCATAGTTCAACATAGGATCAACACAATCTATAGTCTCATAAATGGTCTAGACTTTGACTTGGGTCTTCAACACAACATAGACGTCAGCACCTAGATACAAACATGAGCACCTGGGCACCCCTGACTCTTCCTGAGTTCTTATAACCATGGGGAAATTACAACATTTTTCTCAAATCAACATAGTTTCAACAGTCTATACATCATTTTTCACTGGACAGGCATAGTCCTATAACAATCAACATGCATGTTTTCTCCATTTTTCTATTCATGTTGGATCAAAATGGATCGAACTTGAGAAAATAATGATCATACCATTTGCAGTGGTGTATAAATCGTCGGGGAGTAGTAAAAGGATTGTGAATAACACTAGACCTTTCTCCCTGCACTTCTTCTGTCATGGCATGAGATCACCAAAAACCCACACTTCGTGTGAGATCACCCAAAAAACTCGCACTTGGTGTGAGATCACCCAAAAAACTCATACTTGGCTTGATATTGCCTAAAAAACTTGTTAGTATACAACATTTTTAGGATCCTTCATATCCTTTTCGCTCATCATGGATCAGGTGCACATGTTCCTTTTCACATTTTTACACACTTTTACATGTTTTTTACATATTTGGATAGAATTTTTCACGTATACATGACTTTGACTACTCTTTTGCTCTTCTTTTTTGTAGGTCCATCCTTATGGGAAGTAACGGTCACATCATCGAACACATCAAGTGAGGTGTTTAGAAATAAACTTAATGAGGATGGAGAACTCACAAGAAACAAAGATAGATTAGTTTGTAAGGGATATGCACAAGTTGAGGGAATTAATTTTCATGAGACCTTTTCTCCTGTAGCTATAATGGAAGCAATCATAGAATTCTTAGCTTATGTAGGGTTTAAGGGTTTTAAAGTTTATTAAATGGATGTAAAATCTAACTTCTTGAATGGTTACCTAGATAACGAAGTGATGGTTTTTCTTTGAATGATAAGAAATATTATGTGTGCAAACTGAATAAGTCTCTATATGACCTAAAGCAAGCCCATAGGGCTTGGTATGAAAGGATTGACAAGTACTTGATCGAGAAAAGTTTCAAGAGAGGATTTTTTGATAGCAACTTGTATATTAAAAGTGAAGGAACTCATTTGTTGATCGTTGTTGTTTATGTGGATGACATCATATTTAGTGGAGGTAGTGAACTCATGACCCATGATTTTGTTGAAGCTACGAAGAGAGAATTTGAGATGTCTATGCTTGGTGAGATTTGTTTTTTTCTTGGATTACAAGTGAGTCAATCAAATGAGGGTATATTCATATCTAAAGCCAAGTATAAAAAGGAGATATTAAAGAAGTTTCAAATGGATTATTGTAAGCTTGTTGGTACTCCCATGGTTACATGATGTAAAATAAACAAGGAAGATGATTCCCCAAAAGTTAATCAATCAGATTATAGATAAATCATTGGCATCCTTCTTTATGCAACTCCCTCTAGACTAGATATCATGCAAATGTTGGTTTAGTTGGAAGGTTTCAAGAGTACCCTAGAGAGTCACATCTTCAAGCAGTAAAGAGGATCTTTATATATCTTAAAGGGACTATTGAATATGGTTTTTGGTATCTAAAAAGTGAAAATTTAAAATTAAGGGGCTTTTCTGATGTTGATTGGGCAAGTAACATATGTTGGTGTCCATATTTTGTCTTGATAAATCTAGACAATATTATGTAATTTGTTTTGTTGGTCCTAATTGGTTCCTAGTTTGAGCTCTTTTTGTTTGAGATTCCACATAATTGGGTGTGGACAATACTTATAAGCATCTATGTTGTCTCTCAGTATTGTAATTCTGACCGACTCAGGGCTATAATTGTTCTTGATAGTATGATATAAACACATTGATTGTTTCCCCTGAGATAACAATTAAACACTTAGTCTGCAGGCGGGATGTACTAAATTTTCTACAGCTATAGGATGCATGTTTTCTCCCGAAGTCTGCAATGAGGGATCTTCTAAGTGGTTCAGAGGCCACATATAGAAACACACGTAGCATTTTATACTCTTTTACATTTATGATTGTGCAAAGTGCAAACTAACTCCTAGCCCCAAAGTCCTGATGGAGGAGTCAAAAAGATAACAATTGGGGGACTAGATGGAAAAAGTATAAAGTATCTCATGCCTCTTTGAGAAATAAAAATTATAGAAATAACTTCGAGGCTTAATGACTTGGAAATTTTGATCAATAACATGTCATGCAACCATGAGTAGAGTAGGAAATGCATGTTGTATCCTGAAAAAGGTATATGAGTGTTGTTTTGCAATACTTTCCCGAGGCCCGTCGGAAAACTAAGGAGGATCATAAATTCACTAGTTTTACTTGATATAAATGTATGGATGTGGGTCGATCAACATGGAGTGATTCATGTAATAGAAATACATGGGTGATAGGACATGGAAATATTAGAATGGTTAAAAAGAGAAAAATTTGGCAATTACAGAGAGGTTCCCATGAACGCAATCTTCGACATTAATGCAAGAATTTGAGAGTAATTAATATGAATACTTGATATAAATATGCACTCTGCATCTAAAATCTCAAAAAATTACAAGTACCAAAGTGGACTTGAGGAGGATTAAAGTGAAAGGTGTTTTCAAAAAACCAAGAAAGGAGTTATGGCATTCTTCATTCAGATTCCGGACAGTAACCAAAGCTTTGTTTGAACAGTCAAGTAAAGTGGTTTTCTTATTTATGAGAATATTTGAAGGAAAGTTTAAGGTTTGTAATTAGAAAAAGGTGGGATTTTTGAAAGAGTGTTTAGACCATGAGGATTCATGTATATTCCTCAAAGACAACTTCCAGTCTCAGTTCCCCCTAGAATGAATTATGGATTTTCACCTTGTTAATGCTAACCTAGATGAGTTTAGGCAGAGGTTGCATTCCCCAAAAAGAAGTAACACTATGGCCCTTGTGGTTAGCAATTATACTAACCTCTCCGCTACTTTCCCTTCCTATCACACCATGCCTAGAACTTGTATGGGTATGTGCCCAACATTATAACCCTATAACAAGATAAGTTCAAGACGGGAATGGGGGCATGGTATTAGCTTTTCACGAGAAAGTGTTTGATAGAATGTTGGGTTTGCCTCATACTCAGGAGGAAGGTGTTATCTCCATGTAACCAACATAGTCATATCTGAACTCATGGGCAAAGAAATGGATTAATTTTATGAATAATCATTGGCTAGCTAATCCCCAAGGTTTCATCTCCAAAATGACTAAAAAGTTGAACATAACTTAATTAATTGAGGAGGTTGGAGATGTAATTACATTGTTGAACCGAATGATGGGTATGGAATCCACCACCAATTTTCAAAAATGGATGTTCCAATTCATTGAGGTAATACTCACGAACAAAAAACCTCTCCCTTGGGCCTAGATAATAAGTAGCCGAATTCATGAACAAATGATGGGGGTTGCTCAAATTACAAGAGGAGAAAAGGCTAGTATGACATAATTCTTTATGACTTCTTACTTGTTCTATAATATTGATTTCCATAGAACTCTCCTAGGCTTGTTGATGGAGGGTGATCTTAGTAGTGCTAAGGTATATGATGTCTTCTTTTAGCTAAAATTGGAAAATTATATGACAGACTACAAGAATATTGCTAATCTCTTCTTTGCGCATGTAATTTTCCTTTTCCACCCCGATTAGGAGACTAAAATATTTTCCTAGGATGCCAAGCCAGTTATCACCTAGTATGGATGTTATTTTATCTAATTTCAAACCTTTTCTTATGTCATGGTTAGTGGTTTTGATGGGAGTCCCTATTTACTCCCTACGTATGTGGATGACAAGTGGACATTGATGGAGTTGGTGAGGCAATTGTTACTAGTACATCAGATCATCGCCAACAAACATCTCACATCCCCTATCAAGTTTCCCATGAATATTGGGAATTACACCTACCCAAACATCCAAAAGTCAAGAATGTTGGAAGTAGAAATGAATCAATGTATGTTGGATAGATTTGAGGCTAGACCTCAATATGATATAAAACAAATTATAAATAGTATTACACCCACTCAAATGGATCATAAATCTCATTATTAAGACTTCTGGATAGATTTTGGAGATGAGATGGAGGTCATACAAAGAGATAACTCGAGGATGACGTTGTTCCAGATGATGGATTTTAGGGTTATTCAAGCTCCTGAGGGATTAGAAGATAATGAAAATGTAATCGGTGATGATTACATCAAAGGGAATATTTCCTCTTAGCCCCTGTCACCAGTCGATTGGGAAGTTGATGAGATAAGGAATAACCAAGATAGAAATTCAAATATCATCAGACTCTCTCTAAAGTGGTTTTTTTCAAAGGGCGTAGATGTAATTTACCAAAACACTCCTGTGCTAAGTGAATACAAGGATACTAAGCTACTTGATGATGTCCTTCCCCCATACTAAAAGATTCACACTACTAGGGATGTTTCAAGGAAGCAGGGATTAAGGTACCTTTTAAGAAGTTAACATCCACACTAATAAGGGATGATGCAAGTGCTCATAATAGCAAGACTCGAACTTCCCTTACTCACTTGACAAAAAGGGTTGAGGATGTACTTCATGGAAGTACAAGTAAGATCCCTATTGTTTATGTTACACCTCTACAAGTTATTCCAAAATCTTCTTCATGATCAAAATGAAAAGATAAGGTAGTGGCATATACTCTGAGAAAATCTAAAGGAGTGAGTTTTTCTGAAGCACCTCATAAGATACCAACACTAGAGATGAGTTTATAAGACTTAGAAGAGGAGGAGGAAAGAGTTCACCTCCGGAGAAGAAAACAGACAAAACTATCTAAATGGATTGATTTGGAGGAAACAAAGACACTAAAACAAATAATGGATCCTGATGTCCCTATCCCCTCACCCACCATCGACCAATCTCCAGTGATTCCACTTACTGTGGAATTAATGCCTATAAACCCAACCTTTGTTTCCCCACTATCCCAGGTTGTTTCATCCATCGAGGAACAACCAATTATGAATGTTCCTATGTCCAATATCTTACCCAGTCCACAACAGAGCAATGAAGTGCTAACAGTAGAGAAAACTCTAAAGAAAATTGATACATCTAAAATGGGGGTGGGAGTTGAGCTCATCCCAGAACAAGTTCCAAGTATTGCAATGAAGGAAGAGGGGTAGAATAGTAAGTGTGAGGTTGAAGATGCTAATATGGTGGTAGAGAATGTAGTAACACAGTCTCACACGTAAGGGATTACGATAAAAGCAATGTAGGTAGAGACTTCTGGTATCACATTCTCAATACCACCTCAAGAAACTCAGGTGGTTGCCAAAATTCCTAAAATCTAGTCTCCAGTGACTAAGGTTGCACCCCAGGAACCTTATGAAACAATCCAACAAGAAAGTGGATGAAGGCTTGGCACAAATAGCAGGGGAGGTCAATAACCAACCATCCTCATGGGGTGAGGAAATAAGGGTCCTGTTTGAGCCTATAGATAAGGCAATTAATCACAGCAGACTTGTGGAGGAAGCTACTTAAGATGAACTAACCTATGTGGCCACATAAGGTGTTTCTGCAACTCCATCTTCCAAAGCCCTTGCATTTTTCCTTATAACTTTGGTACCACAATCACTTGATGAACATGGGTTACTAATGGGGGATTGGATATAGGGTGCTCTCATAAAGAAGAAAAAGGTGGAAATATAATTAGATCATGATGATCTACAAAATTTAGCCCTCCTCAATCCCGTTAGGCCACCCAAAAGTGTGAAAGTTATCTCAAGGGAAGTTTTGAATAAGAAGGCGGAAATAATTGTAGAAGTTTCAACTCCTAATACCAATGTGCTCCAAAGTGAAGTGTCTCCATCTAATTTCTAGATCACAAGAATCCCAGTGGGTAAACCCTTTACCAAAGAAATTAAACATGATTTCTCTGTGGTAGCGGAGGGAGTATTCCAAAAAATTGATGAATTCAAGGAGACTAATAAGGATCCGAAGGCCAATAATGAAGCTTTGTTCAACCAAGTTATAAAATTGACTAGGACCCACAAGATAGGGTAGGTTAAAATCCATGAGATCACCAAAGATGATATCAAAAGGTTAAGTGATCTAGGAGAAAGAGGGGAGACCACTATTCAATGGGATAATGATTTGGTTGCTAGGGGTGAGGAAGTAATCAAGGAGTGCATAAAATGTTACTCCCATATCTTTGATAAAAAAAAGGAAACCAAGGCATTGACAGAAAAATGTGAGGCCAAACAAAAGATGTGGAGTGATATGTTTCCAAAGTTAGAAGCCCTTACAAACTTGGTTGTCAAGGAAGGAATAATGTCTCCCAATTTTACAAGAAAACAACATGAATACCATGAAGCTACGAAGGTAAGAGTGGATATTTTGATAGACTCTACCAAAATTATTGATGAAGCGAGGGATAAAGTAATTGAGTACATTGATAGTCTCCATTATCGTATTAACAAGTTGATTGGAGCAGATAGTGGGGAAAGGCCCATATTGGAAAATACATAATATTTGATTAAGCTCTTCAGAGATCATGTTATTGGTAATTCAAGAGAAGTGAGGACTTTTAGTTTGTCTACTATGCAATGATGGGTGTAGATTGAGATGTCAACTGCTAAATTGAAAAATAAAATATAAAAGGGAATAACAGTTTTTGTGAAGCTTAATGATGTAGGAATCAGAAAGGAAATAATTTTCATTACCATTCAGGTCCTGATGAGGAATCTATCATACAAATGTTTGGGAATTTTAATGCTTACAGGGACAGAATAAGGAGCAGTTTGGTAAATCAACCCATTGATGTAGACCAGGAAAACTAAAGGAGGAGGAAAGAGATCAAAACAAACTTTCCCTCATGATGAGATATTCTAGAATGAAGATTTCTTCAAACAGAATGTAGTTTGCTAAAGGACAAAAAGTTTGTTAAAGGATAGAGGAATATCCTTTTTCCTTTCCTCCAAGTGTCACTATGTTGCATCTTTTTTGCTTATCCCAATCAGAAGGAGGAGGGAATATTTTCAGTTAGAATATATTTCCCTCATTTTGGAAAATATCTTGGACATGAAGAAAAGTTTGAAGGACCCCTTAGGAAGGTTTTGGGGGGAAATTTTGGAAGATATTCTGGTAAAATTTATATAGGAATGAGGGTTTTTTCCTCATTCTATGGGCGAATAGTTGTAGAATTTTTGTTGATCAAATTTAGTTTTAGTTCCATCTTCTAGTTTTTTACAAAACATTTTGTAATTTTCTAGCTCTGTGAGGAAATACTAAGGTGGTTGCATTATACAACCATTAGCAAGTTTTGAAGGAATTTTTTTATGTCTCCTGACTAAAAATTACATGAATGGATTCTCTCTGTTTTGATAAAACTATAATTTCTTGTTTCTTGTGTTTTAAAAGTATGAATGAGGTGATATAATTTCTATTACAATCTTGTACTAGTTTTACTTTGTTAATTACGCAAAGGTCCTTCTTCAATCGTTGCATTCCTCTAGTCATTGTGAGAATGTTGTACAGTAGTGTATACTTTACAATAGTTGAGTCCGGTTGTAAAATCCTAAGGGAAACAACATGTTTTGAAGGGTTATTTTTATCTATTAAGAATGATTTAGGTGTGTGAAATAAATATATTAAGTGCTTTATCAAAATTCTAACTCAAGGGTTTGTAGTTAGGATTTCGAAGACTGTCAATGACATTTTTGCAAATTGAGTATCAATCAATGCAAATGTTATTTCACAAATTATGTTAAATTGATTGTTCTTTTCAAGAATAATTGTTGCGGATGGATTCTTTCAATGGGAAAATTAACATATCAGATTCACAAAAGAAAATACCCTCTGCCTTTAATTTTAGCTAAGAGTATCCAATTATCTTCATACCTATTGAGCATATTAAATCTGCATACCATACATATGCTTATTTTGTAAAGCCATATTTGAAGCTTGTTCATTACTAATATGCTTTGTTGAAACCCCACCAATTATGCGATCCAATATCATCTAAAGCACCCTAAATCGTTGCTATGATGCAGAAATAATATTTGTGATTATTCACTATCTGTCTATTTTGATCTATATTTGATGTGTCAAGTGCGTACAATAGTGATAACTCTGATGAGTGAATGTTGTATATATGGCTGCACTTGCTTCAAATTGAGTTATAATAATTACAAAGGAATTTGAGACAATACAAACTTTCCTTTATTCAAATCCCCCATCTAGGTCCTCTCACCTTCTTCTAGGCAGGGGTAGAAGTATTAGGGCTAAGCCATCCCTTTAGTTAAGGTGTCTCCTGATCACCTCTTTGAATTGAGTAATTAGGTTGAGTGTTGAACAAACCCCCAGTTATCAATGACTAAAATATTCATTTTTCATCATTCCCTCAGGGCCAACCTAAGTTCCAGTTAACCGCTCAATTCCTTGGGTGTGATTTCGGGAGCCAACACCTAAGTGTCATCATTTCCTGGGACATTTACATTTATCTCATTACTATTTTTGAGTTTTTGTAACCCTATTTTTCTTAAAAATAATACTTGCATATTTAAAGTTCCATCTATTTATAGAATTGGATATTCTAGTGGAAAATCCTCAAAGAAAATTTGGCATAGACTGGTTTCATCCAATTGTATTTACTAATTTGCTTTCCATTTTACAAAACTGGAAGGATTGTAGTATTCTTTCAAATATGATCCCACAAAGAAGTTTCTTCCTGAGGTAGAGGTTATTCAACAAAGGAAACAGATATGGAAGCCTATAATTGGTCAGAGTTCAAAGAGTAATTTCGGTTAAGTTAATAAGCTTGATATTATGCTAGTTGAGGACTACTCTAACACATCTAATAACTCTAACACATCTAGTATGGATTATCATTTACATTCTTTACACAAGAAATTTCTTGATTACAAGGCTATATGAGGCAATCCTAATCCTATTCATTTATTTACTAATGAGAACTAAGGATTTATTTTAGAATCTACTCCTCTTAGAAGTATTCATTGGGTCTTTCAAAATCCTTTCGATCAAAAAACCCTTGTTCAACATTGGCTACACCATCCTCCACCTGAAGTTCCTGTGCAAGATAACATGGTTGACCCCCTCTTAGAGAATTGTTGCAGGAACATCTTCATAAGGCATATTGGTCATGAATAAGTCATCATCATTTATGTAATCAAGATGTAAACTTGAACTAGTTGTTAGACTATTTTTTCCTCCAAGTGGCAGATTTGAAATTTCATATTGTAATGGGTTTTTAATATGATGTAAAAGTAAAAAAAGGAATGTATAAGTGAGTTGTTAGTTGTTAGGAAAGTATGATTTGTTACTCCTACGTTGAGTATGAGTGAGTTTTCTTCCTTTATCAAGATGTGTAGTTGTCATAAACACTAAAAATGGGAGTTAGACCAAGAAAAAAATAGATAAGAACAAATTCAAGTATTTTCAAGAAATAAGGAGCAACATGAGGTCAAATGGATGTTGAAGGAAGACTAGAAGATGGAATTCTAACACGAAGAAGCAGAGAAGAGTGGTAGAATGGACATATACAATGAATATGTATGAAAAAAACTTGTATTTCAGTCATGAATAAAGACATCTGTGAGTTTCATGAATGCATAATGATGTCTATACTTCTACCTTGCATGTATGAATGATTTCAGATGTATGCATGTTGTTGACTGTGCTGAGAGGATATGACATGGTCGTGATGGAGAAACCCTCAATACCATTTAAATGTTGGAAAGCTCTTGATTGTTAAACTAGAAAGATGTTACTTGTGATAAGGAGCACAAACATATTTTTATAAGTTCTTGATGATGCATATTAAGGTACTTATAGCTAAATCCTTACTCTCAGCCCATATCTAGGGCATCATGTAATTTTTGATTTCACCAATGAAAACCTATGAAATTTTTGGAAATTTTTTTTCCTTCCATGAAAAATAAGACCCACAAATTTTAGGATGAATGAATTTTTCCATCAAAAGTTATGCATGATTGTGTTTTGGTTGAGCAAGAGAATGTAACAGTGTACATGAAAATGGGTATAAATGGTAGAATTTTCACAAATTATTCTTGGTCATGTCGATAGACATGTTATGAAAGTGACGTGAGGTGTAATTAAGATGTTGGAATGAATTTTAGGAGGATTTCATGAAGAAATTTCCATTATCCTAGAAACAAGACTGATTGTGCATGAAATGGGATCTAATTAAATCACTAAGAAACTTGTAAAGAGAGAAATGTGCAAAACATACATAGATCTAGGTCATGAGAGTTTGGGAAAATCTAATCCTTGTCTAAGGGTATTTGAAAACCATGATCAAAAGCCTTGATAAATATTTGTTTGCATTCTAGTACTTGTGTTGTGTACATGAAGGGTTATAAGGAATCTAAGGCTGGGTGCTAAGGAAAATGAAGAACTAATGCATGACCAAATCTAAATGGGTTTGTTCTTTCCAAATGATATCTCTACCATGAGAAGTTAGGTATGAATGAGCTAATGAGCCTACATCTAGTTGAATACTATTGTGAAAAAGGAATGAGAGAGTAAGTCTAGGTTTACATGTCAAGGTTTAAGTATAAGAGATTATGAAGGTTGTATAACTAAGTTAGAATACCTAAAAGGATGCAATAAGTGATCTATGGGTATGGAATTTCATCTAATACTAGTATTTTTTATACTCCTAGTCTCTTCATGCACCTAGTATACAAGATATTATAATCCAAGGAGGAGTACACATTTGAATATATGATCTTGACAGGGTAGATAATGGTATTGAATGATTCTAAATGATGTTACCTAGTTACACGCATGTGAAATAAGGCCTGTAAGAATGTATTGGTTCCTATAAGGTCACTAAGATGGTTATGAACTTAAGGTGGCAAAGTATAACTCTTTATCTTGTTCTATATAAGTGATAAGTAATACCAATGTGGACTGTGATAGAACCTGATAAATAAAACATATGAGTTAGAGATTCCCCATGCTAGACATCATCCTTAAGGTGATAGATCTATTGAACTTAAGGAAAAGGGAAATCCAAATAAGTGATCTTCATCTATGTGAGAATCAAGAGTATATCCTCTTAAGATAAAATTTAGTGCAAGAGGTCTTTAATTGACGATAATTGTTACACGGAAGCTAAATCAAGTATATAGTTTAGAGGTAAGTCATCCTGACCATATAGTCATTAGGATCACTCTTGCAAGTGTGATATGAGAGTATAGAGGATAGATCACCTATGGTCTTAATGGTCGGATGTATGTGACATATCATTCAAATAACTCTTAACAAAGTTTGTCTATGATCTGGTGAGGTGGATACTTCTTAAAGGTGGAGTCAAGGTTGAACATTGAATTCCCTCACCTTATGGTATAAATTCATGAACTTGATCTTCATATGATATGTAGGGATCTAAAGCTTTGTTTGATGTTTAACAAGAATCATATTGAGATAGACGTATGGTGCATAAAGGTTCATATAAGAACATAAAGCCTCAAGGAATGCCTGTGGGTTAATAGGAAAGATGATCACAGATCAAGAATATCAGTTGAGCTAAGATGGGTACACCAAGAACCCTTCAAAGTTAACACAAATGGACCCATTGATTTTAATGGCATGGAAGGTTACCCTAATGAGGTCCCCAATGAGATTAGGATGAGGTTTCCTAAATTATAGGGAAATAATGCTATCAGTGGTGATCACCAATTAAATTTATTTCAGAATGTAATGGATGATTATGAGGTTGAGTTTGAGGATGTGTATGTGAAGTTATTTTCACAAACTCTAGATGAATGTGCTCATAAATTGTTTAGGGCTATCCTTGATGAATCAATTGATTCATGACAAGAGATGAAAAAATGCATTCAAAGTTTTGTATGGTAATAGAACTGATCCAAGGTTTATGTTGTTGGAGTTTGAAAATATCAAGAAGAATCCAAATGAATGTGTCCAAGACTTCAATACCATATTCAATAAAACCCTAACAAGCTTTCCCAATAATATAAGGCCCAATGATGAGTCATGTCTTATTAAGTATTCATATGTGTTTTATAAGAAGGAAGCATATTACTTGAGAGATAAAAATCCTCGGACCCTAAGACAAGATTTTACTGTGGCTGTCCAGATCGAGAATAATATTAAAGCCACTAGGAAACCACTGAAGATTGAGGGTGTGAATTTGACTAACCCAGAGAAACCTCATACAAGAAAAACAATTGACATTGAATAATTTTTCAAGGCTTTGACAGGTGTTGTTAAGGAAATTTCTTATAAGTTAGCACGGGATGAGAAGGGATTGTCTCCTAATCCCCAGAATCAACATCAGAATGTTAGACACAATAAATTTATCAATCAAGCCAAAGGGGATTTCAGGGGAGAAGATAGAGTAAAATGACCTATGGGTCATGCTAGTAAGTAGTAAATTTTCAAAGCTAATAAAGAAGTTCCTGATTCTTTGGTAGGAACAGTAGTTGCTATCGAGGAAGAACATGCCATCGATTAGTGTGATAAATTATTATTTCCCTATGTGTCATGTGATCCACCTGCAAGTGAGGAAATTGATGATGTTGATTTTGTTGATAAATGCATGATGGAGTGTCAGCCAGAATTTGAGTAGGGTGTATCTTCTACTGACCTCCTATGTGCCCGAACTGTGGTTGATTTCTAGACTTGTGTTGAAAAGGTTAGGTCCATCCCTGTTGAAATTAAGACTGAAGTTAATATGGCCCATCATGATTTTGATTACTTATGAGCCTTAATGATAAAGAAATATGATGGTGACATTCCTTCAAGTGAGTATTGGAAGTTATTAATCAATGTCACAGTTGATCAGTAAAAGGAGTAAAATCTAAGAAATAGGTAGGTCAAGGGATCTTCTCCTATAGCTAAAACAAGGATGCCTATTCTTTCTAATATCTCCAAATATGTTCCTTAAAAGAATGTGTTAAATAGAAGCCCTATAATTCATCCTGAGCCAAGTAGTTTTTCTCCATTCCCCGCTAGAAAAGCCCTTTTTCCATCTGATAAAACAGTCAGGGTACCCCCAGTGGCCCTCTTCCCAGATATATTGTGTGTGATATGGCATGTATTTTAAGTTAGATAAAAATTATAGTTCCCATTGTGGAATTGTTAAGAATCCCTAAACACAAGATGTGGGCTTTCGAGTATTTGAGTTTTAAAGAAGATGAGGTTGTTATGAACCAGATTCATGTCGATAAAGAATCATCCCCCACAATTGTTGAAGCTTATGTGAAAGAAACTAAAGAATAGATGGAAACTACTCTTGAAGTATACTTGGGGACTTCTCTAGTAGAAACACAGTTGCATGTAGACCTCTTTTTCACGACCCTTATCATAAATGGATGGCTTGTACACAATTGTATGTTTGATTCTGGAGCCTCATGTAACATCACGCCTCTTGCATCTATGAATGAATTGAATGTAAATATAATTTTCACTTTTGGGAAATGTTATGCTATGGATTCCAAATATGTACCAGTGGTTTGATATGTGAGAGGATTTATTTTGTAGTTAGAAGTTCATTCGGGAAAATAATTAACTATGAATGTTGTCGCAGTTGACTGCACGACCAAATGGGGAATGTTGTTGTCAAGAAAGTGGGCAGCAGTGTCCAAATAGATATGTCATATGCTTCCATACCATTGGAAGGGAAATTGATCAAGTTTTATAGAGAAGATAAAATTCTACACCTCATTGAGGATCCTAATAATGCCTTTTATGAAGTACTTTTTGTTGATGTAGACATGGAGAATTTCATAGGCAATGCTAATTTTGAAGACCAATGTATGGACGAAAAATTCTCAGTTTGAACACCTGGCAGTCCCACCCGGCAGTCCAATGGACCTTGACCTTTGATGGATCATGTTCAAGTAGTGGTAATGGGGCATGAGTGGTATCGAGCTCTCCGAATAGCGTATCTTTAACTTTCTCCTTTAGATTGGATTTTGAATGCACGAATAATGTGGTTGAATATGAATCACTCCTGTTAGGACTGAGAATCATTTGGAGACATGGGATAAAAGATATCTTAGTTAAAGGGGATTCTGAATTAGTAGTCAAGCAAGTAAGAAAATTTTATGTGACAAAAAATCAACAATTAAAGCAGTACCGAAATGTGGTGTGGGATCTCCTTGAATTCTTTGATTCATTTAATATTGAGTACCATGAGAGAAACCATAATGTAGTTGTTGATAGACTGAAAGTCTTGGATTCGTAATATGATAATAAGGATTCACCCCCTTACTATAAGTTTTAAGTAGAAGTATTGGTTTGACCTTATGTACTGGATAATATTCAACACTGGAAGGTATTTGATGATGGTTCACACATCAAAATATTTTTGAATTGTCAAGGTGAGTTCACTGACCAAATCATTGATTTGGAGCCTATGATAGAGGTATGTGAAGGGAAGGAAACCCTTTTTGGAAAAGAAATAATCATATTAAAGACTAATGTAATCCCAAGAGGGTTAGTTAGTCTAGAGTCTTCCTTTGATAGCACTGACAGAGCAGTTTGTAAATCTACTAATTTACCAAGAGATGTTGTGGAGTGTAATCTGGGTTTTGGCTAAGATCCTAGGAATATATGGCTAGTAAGTAATTTGAATGAAGATGAAAGAAAGGCCTATTTCAAGTTGTTGATTAAATATCAGGACTTATTTGCTTGGTCTTATTCTGAGTTAAAATCCTACAAAGAAAACGTTATTCAACATGAGATAACCCTAGAACCCCACACCAACTCATTCAAACAGAAAAAAGGCTTACTAACCCTATTCTTACAACCAAGATACAAGAAGAGATGAAGATGTTACGAGATGGTGTCATTATAAGGCCTACTCGATATTCTTCATGGGTGGCCAATTTAGTGATAGTAAGAAATAATAATGAAGACATAAGGCTCTGTGTTGATTTTAGAAATCTAAATAGGACTTCACTTAAAGATAATTACCCATTGCCGACTATGGAAAATTTACTACAAAAAGTGACCAGATCATAACTTTTGTCCACTCTGTATGGTTTTTCAAGATATAATTAGGCTATGGTCAAAAAATTAGAACAATATAAAACTACATTCACTACTACATGGGGTACTTATGTGTATGTCAAAATGTCATTTGGATTGATGAATGTTAGGGCTACATTCTAAAGAGCGATGGACGTTGCCTTTGCAGGATTTATAAATAAGTTTATTTTTGTGTACCAAGATGATATCACAGTTTTTTTCCAGAAACAAAGGTGACCACTTGTTACATTTAGAGAAAATCTTGATCCGATGTAGGGAATATGACATCTCGTTGAATCCCAAAAAATGGTGTTTTGGTGTGCAAAAGGAAAAACTACTGGGACACATAGTATCTAATCAAGGATTCATGATTGATCTAGAGAGATTAAAAGCTATTGATAAATTCCCTGTCCCCTTGTCGAAGAAAGGTATTCAGTATTTCATTGGGTAGGTTAATTATGTGAGAAGATTCATTTCCAATTTTGTTGAAATCACTCTACCAATCATTGATATATTAAATAAGGATCAGGTAATCAAGTGGGGTGATGAAGTGACCCAAGAATTTAGAGGGGTAAAATATTTTCTTAAGATTACTCCTATGTTGGCCATTCCCAATTATAGAAAGCATTTTCAGATGTTTTCATTTGCCTTTGAATTCACTATTACCTCTATCTTGTTACAAAAGAATGGAGAAGACCATGAAAATCCTATTGCATTTTTATCAAAGCCTTGTAAGGATATGAGCTGAAGTATTCTTTCATATAAAAACAAGCTTTCATGTTGTTCAAAGCAACCAAAATTTTCAAACCTTATATTCTTAGTTCACACAATGGTAAAGGACATCTTGTCTCAAATGGAAGTATCCAATAAAAGGTGCATGTGGGTTAAAAATCTTCAAGAATATGACATGGACATACAAACTACCAAGCTGGTGTGGGGTCTAGGCCTTGCAAGATTGATGGTTGAGAAAAATTTATAGATTGTTGAAATTCATATTGTTGAAGAAAATGAGCAATATCCCCACGTAGAAGTGAGTCTTTCAGCTTGGTACAAAAACATGGTATATTATCTTAAGAATTTTAATTGCCTGGAAGGGCTAGATAAGTATGAAAGAAGGATACTCAAGTTATTATCTTAGAAATAAATATTGACAGACTGGATTAGCCTAGAAAATCTCAGAGGGAGTTCTACTGAGATGCATTACTGAGGAAGAATCCCCAAAGATGGTCCATGAATTTCATGCAGGGTTATGTGGGGGACATTTTGTTGGAAAGGTCACGACGCACAAGATTCTCAGAGTTGGTTATTGGTGGTTTTCCTTGTTTAAATATGTCACTTTAATGGTCAGAAAATGTGAAATTTGTCAATGTTTTTTGGGAAGATTGAAAGCATATAGATCTCTCCCCTCGCAACCTATTTATATAGAGGCCCCTTTTAAACAACGGGGGTTAGATTTTATTACGGAAATGTTAGAGCCTTCAAGCGCTAGACATAAGTGGATTTTAGTAACTACTGACTATTTTACTAAGTGGGTTGAGGCCATTCCTATTAGAAAAGTAACTCATCAGGTGGGTATGGATTTTATCCTTAATCACATAATTTTTAGGTTTGGTTCTCCTGCTAAGTTGGTTGATGAAAATTATATGATTTTTAGGGTAAAGCCTTTAATGACAATGTGTCACAAGTTTAGTATAACTCTTACCTATGCCTATAACTATAATCCCCAGGGAAATGGCCAAGCAGAATCCAACAATAAATTTTTTCTTAAAATACTCCAAAGAACGTTGGAGATAAATAAAAGAAAATGGGGTAACTCAAATTTTCATTATGGGCTAAAAGAGTTATAACTAAGAGATCCACTGGTAAAATCCTGTTTGAGTTGGTTTACAGTATTCAAGCACTTTTGCCCCTTCATTTGTAGTTATCATCTTATGAATTTATGCAACAACTGGAAGATGGGAATGATGTTGAGCCTTATGAGGCAAGGATGAACCAAATTATTGAATTGGATGAAGTAAGGAGAGAGTCTTATCAAATACATGTCAGGCTTAGAGAAAGACTCAAGAAAACATTTGATAAATAGGTTACTCCTCGAGCTTTTAGTATAGGCAATTTGATATTATTGTGGGATAATTGACATGAGGATAAAGGTAAGCATGGGAAATTCAACGCCCTCTGGACATGCCCCTACTCTATAGAGGTCAAAATTGGCAAACAAACCTTTTTTTCAGTGAGACTTGAATGGAGAAATGTTGGAATTACCTGTTAATGGTAAACATTTGAAGCATTTCCTTGACTAAGAGTTATGTCTTTGTATCATTGTAAAGTGTATAATTTCCTTTCATATTTTATCACTTTTAATTTCTTTTTATTTGGTTTCACCTGGTTTTGTTTCCATGGTTTTGTTGGTGGTGTTTCTTTTATTGTTTTGGTTTTTGTCTCTACCTACTTATCTTTGTTTATGACTCTATTGCTTAATGGATAATCATCTATGTTTTTCCTCTTGTAAATGTTTCTATGGTTCTTTGGACACCTATTGGGGGATTTTATCTCCTATTCGGAGCCATTGTTGGTGCCTGTAATTTTATCTTGATAAATCCAAGACACTGTTTTGAAATTTGTGTCATTGGTCCTAATTGGTTCCTAGTTTAAGCTCTTTTTGTTTAAGAATCCATGGAATTAGGTGTGGAAAATTCTTGTAAGCATCTATGTTGTCTCCCAGTCTCGTAATTATGACCGGGTTGGGACTCATCATTATCCCTGATATTATGTAAAACATGGTGAATATTTCCCTTGAGCTTATAATGAAACACTTAGTCATGTGTGGATGTACTAAATTTTCTACAGTTGCAAGATGCATGTTTTCTTCTAAGGTCCATAAAGAGGGATGTTCTAAAAGGTTCATAGGCTGCATATAGAAATGCACATATCATTTTGTACTTTCATACATTTGTAATTCTGAAAAGTACAAACTAACTCCCAACCCTGAAGTACTATGGAAAGGGTTATGAAGATAAATAGTCAGGGGACCAGACATAAAAGGTACAAAGTATCTCATGATTCTTTAAGAAATCCAACTTGTAAAAGTAGCCCCAAGGCCATATGACTTAGAGATATTGACCAAGCATGTGACACATACATGAACGGAAATGGAAATGAATTTTGTATTCTACAAATATGGTTTGATTGTTATCTTGCAATATTTTCTTGAGGCTCATCAACAAGATAAGGAGGATCATAAATGCATTAGTTGTACATGAATAAATATGCGGAGGTGATGCGATTAGTAGGGAGTGACTAGTGTAATGGAAATACATGGGTGATAAGACCTAAAAAGATTACAACGGCTAAAAATAGAAAAATATGGGAATTATAAATCAAAATTCCCATGAATGCAATCTTCGACATTAATGCAGGAATCTACAAGTAGTTATTGTGAGAAATTGATATAAATATGTACTCTACGTCAAAATATAGAAACTATAGAAAAGTACCCAAACAACCCTAAGGAAGATTAAAGTGAAAGGTGTTTTCAAAGATAATTAAATTAGTTACAGTGTTCTTCATTCAAATTCTGAACAATAACTAGAGCTTTGTTTGAATAGGTGAGTAAAGTGGTTCTCTTATTTTTGTGAATATTTAAAGAAAAAATCAAGGTATGTCTTTAGTAAAGGGTGGGCTTGTTGAAATATTTTTTCAACCATGAGGATCCATGTACATTCCCCAAAGACAACTTCCAATCTCAGTTTCCCTTGGATAGAATTAAAAACTCTGACTTTATAATGCCAACCTAGACAAGTTTAGGTAGAGGTTACATTCCCTTGAAATAAGTGACACTATAGCCTTTATGGATAATAGTTATATTGACCTCGCCACTTCTTTCCCTCTCACTACACCATACCCATAACTTGTATGGGTATGCGCCTAGCATTATAACCCTATAACAAGAGAATTTCAGGACGAGAATGGGGCCTGGTCTTATCTTTTAAGGAGCAAGTGTTTGATAGAATGTTGGTTTTTCCTGCTACACGGGAAGAAGGTTCCATTACCATGAAATCCATACAGTTGTAGTGGAACTTGTGGGAAAATAAATGTATTAAGGTTATGAATAATTATTGGCTAGTTAATCCTCGGGGTTCTGCCTCTAGAATGACTAAAAAGTTGAACATACCTAAATTCATTGAGGAGGTTGGAGATGTAAGTAAATTACTGAACCGACTGATGGGCATGGAATCCACCAAATTTTTTCATTAATATATGTTCCAATTCATTAAGGTAATACTCACAAACAAAAAAACCTCTCCCTTGGGACAAGATCATATGTAGCCGAATTCATGAGTATATGTGGGGGTTTCTCAAATTGTGAGAGGAGAAAAGGATGGCATGGTAAATTTATTTATGACCTCTTACCTAGTTTATAACATTTCTTTCCACATGAATCTCCTGAGCTTGGTGATGGAGGGTGATCTCAATAGCATTAAGGTATAAGATTTCTTCTTTCAGCTAAAATTGGAGAATTATATGACAGACTACATGAATGTTGTTAATCTCTTCTTTGTGCTTATAGTTTTCTTTTTTCACCCCGATTAGGAGACTGAAATATTTTCTGAGGATGCCAAGTGGGTTATCACACAATACAGATATTATTTTATCCGTTTCTAGACTTTCTCTTATATTAGGGTTAGTGGTTTTGGTGGGAGTTCCTATTTACTCCCTAGGTATGTGGATGAAAAGTGGGCATTGATGGATTTAGTGAGGAAATTTGTATCAAAACATATCATTTCAAAAAAACATCTCATATCCCATATCAATTTTCCCATGATTATAGGGAATTACACTTTTCCCAAACATCCAAAAGGTAAGAATTTTGGAAGCAAAAATGGGTGGATGTATGTTGGATAGATTTGAGGCCAGACCTCAGTATGATATAAAACAAATTATACATAGTATTGCACCCACTCAGATGGAGCATGAATCTCATTATTAAGAATTTTGGATGGATTATGGAGATGAGATGGAGGTTAGACAAAGAGATTACTCGAGGATAACGTTGCCCAAATGGTGGATTTTGGGGTTATTCAAGCTCCGAAGGGATTAGAAGATATGTCAATGTAATCAATGATGATTACAGGGGGGAAGGTTGAATATTATACTTTTAATATTTAATTTAACATTAGTTCGATTGGGAAGTTCATGAGAGAAGGAATAATGAATTTGATGATGTAACTTGTAGTTATCATCATAGTCTATTTAATGTGTTAGATCAATTAGGTGGTTCAATTCACTAGTGTGGATTTGACTAGTTACCAACTTAAGTCATAGATGTCTAAGTGTATACTAGTGCTAGTTAGGATACTTGATGATGTCCTTCCGCCATATACTTTGAGATTGATCTCATGTGATCATTTATTTTAATTTGAATGTAACAAGGTTGTTCAATGTCTATAAACATTACCAACCCATTTTCATGATGTCTTGCAAGACTTAGATTTATAGTTTAGGATTAAGAGTTATCCTCCAGAGAATACACATGCATTAAGTATTTATAATTTCATCTGAGAGTATCCAATTATCTTCACACCTATTGAGCATTTCAAACCTGTAGACCATACATATGTTTTATAAATATTCACAAATCCCTTTCTTGAGGTCCAAGTTATTCAAATTAGAAGTATGCTTTTGCGAGTGAAGGAAGCTTTCAAGGGGGGTAGTGACGGTGATATCCTCCTAAATCACTTTCCTTCATCGAAGTACTACCTTAAGGGGGGATAATGCTTAGTGATTCCTCCTTATCTGTTTAATTTCATGAAGTACATGTTAAGAGGGGATGTTAAGTGCATATAATAATCAAGTGACAAATCTGACGAGTGAATGTTATATCTATGGTTGCACTTACTTCAAATTGAGTTATACTAATTATAAAGTGGATAATTGAGACCCATTGAATTCACACTTATCCATTATCTATCAGATCCCTAATCCATATCAACTCAAGTTATTCCAATTCAGAGCTATTAATAGGATTAAAGCTAAAATTTATCCCCTTAATTAAGGTGTCTCTCAATCACCTCTCTAAATTGACCCATCTAGGTTGCTTGTTGAATAAACCCTCAACTATCATAGGGCTAAAATGTTCAGTGGATTCATCATTCCCTGGAAGAGAGTTAACTCTTATAATGTAAAATTAGCAAGCTCAGATGTCCTATGCAGATAAAATTATGATAGTCAAGTATACACTTGATAAATCTATGTTAAAGTACTTTTATTGAATATTTTATTGCATTTATTATGTCTGGATGGTTGTTCTATAGTGATTCTAGAGAATAAAGTAAGAAACAATTAGCATTGAGGTTATTAATCCACATTTTTCATAGCTATTTCTTCTGTTGCACTTTCTCCCATATAATTTTTACTTGATCTCATCCCAAATCTTGTACTACACCCTATGAAGAGTACAATGGTTGAAGTATAAGGTGGCTGTATCCTTATATCATTCTTTCAAGAGGCTCACTACTAGAAGCGGGTGCCAAGGAACACCATGTAAAGGAGCACATTCATGTTTTACATTCTAGAACTAAACACATCCCTATTAAGTATCATTACTCCTATATAAGACCTTTTTTCTATCAACTCTTCATCATTTATCATCACAATGTTGCTCCAAATTGGAGACATTCTGATTCCAGCTCTCTTCCTTTTCAACCTTACTTCCTCTTGAATATCCTAAGTCACTTCTTCAAGTAGGGTCCTTTCAATGACATATGCACATGGCACTCCATGAATACTCAAACTATAACTCGTCTTTTGCATTAAGAAGATACTGCCCATATTCTATAAGGAACCCCATCTGATTAAAGCATGTGCAACACTAGTCACACTAGCATTTTATCCCTACCTCACATGGTCTTATTTATGTCAGAACATCTAAAACCTTTAACTTATGGATTTGAATCCATATTAATTTAGGAGTGATTTTTCTCTTTGATCCAGGGATAGAATTCTATGTATACTGTATCCCCCCAATCACTTCATAATGGTTTGTAAATTTAAGTCACTGATGTTCTTACACAATTTTTTTTGTAAGTGCACTCAAATTGATTTTGAAATCCTTTTTGTAGATTCCCTCTCAGATCGTGATAATTCTAATATATGTGCTGGTTGTATTCTCTTTTATTTCTCTATGTGGTGCAACAAGATTCAATGTCAATATCATTGTAACAGACTCCATACTGACCTATATTTATTCATTATCCATTATTTTTCCACACCGTATATGTGGAAATATCATTGGAATTGTGCATGACTATTCACTGGTCCTAAGTATAGTGTTCATGATTTCAAGATTGTCTTATCTACTTGATCAATTCCTACAAATTTTTGAATCACATTACCCGGGTACAGACTATAAACTTAGATGTTTTGCATGAGACCCTACAATTTTTCTGCTCAGAGTATCTCCATATGATTTTATACAACTCTATTAGTGATTCATTTTTGTGTATCCAACTATCCATCTATCATGTGATCAGAGGTTCTTATGTCAACATCAATATACACTGATCTTGGGAGTGTGCAACACTTATTAGATGCAAATATCTCTTATTGGTAAAAAAACATGGATGAGTAAAATATTATTTTGTTTCCTGATGACTATGTGTTAAGGGTTTTGTGTGCACAAACAGAGTATCATGTGGTGTAAAGGGAATTATGACTTAATCATTAATGATTGTGTACTCCTACATATACCAATTCTTATGTGGGTAGATGGAAGTCTCAGGAGATTAAGATCATCATGGTGCAAGACTTCTACAATGAGAAACCTAGGTTAAATGTGTTCCTTGTGATGGTGCAGTATTTGAGCCTATCATAAACAGACCATCAGGTACTGTAGTTAGGCATTTAAGGTATATCCTGAGCACCTTTTTGTGCTCAATATCTTAAGCGACTCTCGTTTTATTGGACCTACCTCCATGAATACTTCTATTGTGGTATGTATACACATGACATATTATGCAACACTAATTTATTTGATTCTATTGCCTATTCTGTCAATGATCATTCCTTGTATTGAAGGGTTATATAGAACAATGTCCTAGGAAATAATGAATGGCTCCATGTTAGTCAGGTATCTAACATGATCCATGGTGTCAAAACATAAATTTGCTCATGTAGAATTGTATCCTCTAGGAATTTCTACATTATGAACACTTATACAACTATGGGTTTAGGGCTACATTCAAGTCCACTTCTAAAGGAAGTAAGTGTTCAAGTTTATTTTCACAATCTTTACCCAATTTAGGAGACTATATTATGTATTTACATTCACGTACTATTGGGTACCTAGTTTTAAAGTGTAAATCAATCCCCTTCTTGACAAGTAATAAAGGTATGTCAGGCAAACTTTTACAACCGTTCAATAGAGACCAATATGCAACACGAGTACTTTAGGGGGATCTGTGTGAATCTTCATGCTATAATGATGTCATATGAATATATAATCCACCTCACAGGTAATCTCAAACTCGAACTGAATCAGACCTCTTCATGGATCCTAGTTCTCAATTTGAGATGTACACATAAACTATATTCCTTATGTGTCCTAGGAAAGATTATGTCCTCCATATGTTTATTTTTTAGGTAAGCTTGGTGATTCTAAAGTAATTAAATAACCTAATTCTCCATATGATTCATAAGGATATACTGCATCATTTTAAATGCCTATAGTTTTGCTACGAATGCCATATTAGCAAGGTATGTCCAAGAATGACAAAATAGGCATCTATATTTGATCCCACCATTTTGATCATTGAGAATAACATGACCCATGATATGTAATGCTTAATACTCACACAAATATCTTAGGTTGATATAAAGTTGTAGTCTAGTTGTATGGCCATCATAGATAGTGCATGTTTAGGTGTTGTGCATGCTTTTTCCTAGGGGGAGTACAATGTTTTTATGCTTAGAAAAATGGCCAAAATCAAATTTTTGTGCAGAATTACTAATGTGTGACACTAGTGTTGAAGTCATTGTGTGTTGATGTGTTCCATCCATTGATGTCGATTCCTATTGATGCTAATAATGGTGAATAACACACGTACATGTAATGAGTCCTTGCGAGGAGTCATTAAGTGTCAAACATGAAGGTTGAAGTTGGTGAGATGTCTCCAGTCATGGTGACAATCCTATGGTGATTGTTGGAGCATGTTTTGAGTTTAGGTATGGTCACATAATGATGTCAAATCCTATTAATTGAGTAGAGGATGATGGAGTAGATTTGGATCATGCTCAGTATGATGTTGATATGAATATTCATGTGTGTTCATGGTGTCTTGAGGAGATTCAATGAGTTTGTTTTGGTCTAGCAAGCCCATTCAAGTTTGTCCTACATTTGCTTTGTGAGTCGTGAACTGTTTACTTTAGAGTATGAATTGGTTGCTTCAAAAACATAGATTGGAATGCTTGGATAGTTTGTTATAGATGTTATTATTACATATGCAAAAAGTTCAAGCATGATGCTAGAGTGAAGTAGAATTTCAGGTACAGGCTTGAAGACCATGGTTTTTAAGTGTTCATCTAGACCTAGGTCTAGATGCTTCAAGGTCAGATATGGTGCATGAAAATGAGGAGTCACGTAAGCTCATATGAGATCATGGAAGGCATGTCATAATTGTGAGACATGTTATCTCAGGTGTTTTAGGTCCTTTTTGATGTGCTTCATGAAGTAGATCCATGAGGTTATATCTACTTTGAACATGGTGTAAACTAGGTCTAATCCCTAAGTGCTTAGCCAGGTTTATTTAGTTGGGATGGATAGTCACTTATAGAGTATATGTGAGCTCTTCAGAATCACTTATGGAGGTATTATTATGCTATTTGTCATCATGATATGAGATAGTTTGCAGAGGTTTCCATGCTGTGTATTTTGCAGTGTATGGTTCAGTTCTTCTTGACCTAGACACATGTCAAGAACCCAAGGGCATAGTCTAGCTGAAATTGCACCTTCAAATGGTCACATTGAAGATGCAAAGCTGATTTGCATGGGACTTTTTGAGAATTGTCAAGGATGTTTATTATATTGATATCTAGGATGGTATGGGAAAAATTTCAAGGTAATTTCATCGTCACATTTTTATGAATGATTGTTAAGCAAGATAAACATGTTTTGGTGTGTGCTTGAAACCCTATCTCAGAAAGTGGTAGGAGATATTTTCTTTGTATGTTCCCAAAATTGATTGTCTATGTGTTATGGACGATGATTTAATGTTTTATAGTACTCCTCCTATAGGTTTCCAAAAAGGTATGGCATAGATACGTTTTAGTGATGAGTGGACCCCACTCAAACAGGCTATGTTTATGAAGATGTTCAGTTTGGGGAAAATGTTTCCAAGAGGAGGTGTAATACATAAATTTGACATTATTTTTAGTCCTGGGAGTTTTAATTGAGGTCCATGATGGTTTCATATCATGTTTGAGCTTTTATAAATGGATTTTTTTTTCCATATTTATGAAGACTTGTCTATAGGGTAGTTTTGGGGCACAGTTCTAGAGTATTTTGTAGAGATGGGACTTAGTTGAAGGCCTTCCACTTAG
Organism: Taxus chinensis; assembly: GCA_019776745.2. Classification (NCBI taxonomy): domain Eukaryota; kingdom Viridiplantae; phylum Streptophyta; class Pinopsida; order Cupressales; family Taxaceae; genus Taxus; species Taxus chinensis. Next base: position 350,136,208 of record CM034147.1, on the reverse strand, counting down.
AGTTGGAAGGAATTCCAATATGTTATGGAAATATAATTCAAAGGAATTTATAGTGGTATAAATTTTTCCTCATGATAATAAGTTTTTTTCCGAGTAGTGTGCGTATGTAAGAGTAAAATAGATAAGGTAAGTGTGAGGAGGAATACCTGTGAATGAAAGTGGAAGGTAGAGTGCGTGTGTTCTGATTTCCTAATCTAATTTTTATTGCGAGAGCTTCCTTTTTGCTAGGAGGAACTACTTGCAAATACAAAACAAAACCACAAGAGGAATATTAAAGAATATATGCCAGTGGACTGCCTATCATATGCTAGATCCGGGAAGTGTGATACTTCATAGATGGTTGTCAATCCACTGTTTAATATGAATTAATGCAATAAATAATGCAAACCAATAATATCCTACTATAGTTTATATGATTTATGTGCCTCATTCAAGTAAAATATGAAAATATACTCTAACAAGCTAGGTTATGACTAAATCTGGAAGTCAGATAGGTAAATAAGGTGGTTGGGATAGGTCAGGGTCAAGCTTTAGGTGATTTGGGTTGTTTGGGTGAAAGGTATGAGGTTGTTGTTATAGGAAGATTTACTAGACACACGGACTGACGTCGGTCTAGTATGACCGATGTCAGTTGATGATAGATCGACGATGGTTTAGATTAACAGACGTCGTTCGGGTCAGGTTGATGGAAACTTAATGAGGTTTGGTTTTAGGTGATTCTTTATGGTTACACAGAGAATGGACAGAGAATGGTGAGGTTGATGACAATGTTGGGAATACTCAGAGATGTCTGGAGGTGGGTATGGAGGGTTGAGAGGTTGTAGGTGATTAGGTAGAGGGATTGGCAGGAGGGTGAGAGATGATGGGATGCAAGGGAGACTAGAACTCCTAAAAAGGGATGAAGAAACTAATCTAAATAAATATATGGGAAGGTGTAGATCCAAATGTACTTACTTGTACTTGTAGATCTGTTGGTTGGATGGAGGTGATGGTTGATCCATAGAACTGGTGGTCAGTGCCATGGCTGTGCTTCCTGGAACGTTACCATGAATGCTTGCCTTTCGGATCAATGCTTGGTGTAGGTTCAGGATGTTTGGATGTGCAAAAGTGCTTTGTTGCATGCTTGCATGCATATATCTCTTCTCCAAAACTCAAATAATTCTCCCAATCTCTCAAACAAGGTTACCAAAGTGAATATATGGTAACTGACGATGGTTTAGGGTGACCGGCATTAGTTTCAGGTTGACCGGCATTGGTTAACGTGAGATATCCTAGGTTTACTAAAATATGAAGATCTTGGCAATCTTTTGGCCAGCTCTATCCATTGTCCCATGGATCCAAAATGGAATGTTACACTTAGATAAGTGGGCATGCAGTTAGAGGAAGAATAGGCATGTGATTTTAGGGTTGAACTAATTGAACTATAGTCTAAGTTTAGTTATGGTAAGTGGATATTGAGTCCTAGTAAAAAGGAAACATGCTAAGAATAGGTTTATGATGAGGTGTCTAGGTGATGTGGTGAGGTGAGGTGTTTAAGTGAGGTGGAAATTAATTTAGTTAAGGTATTCATTAATGAATATTGTGAAAATGGGAATTAATTTAATTGTAGGTAATTAAATTAATATACATGTGGGGTAAAGGGGGAGTGTGACCCAAATTTGGTGTCTACATTTTGCCCCTTTTTGTTGCGTAGCTTGTATTGGTAAGCGATGCTGACAAAAATAGGAAGTCGATTGCCCCATGTGTGGGTGAAGGTGATCCCCCTCAAACCAGGAACTGATGAGGTGTAATACGGAATCGGTGAGTGGTTTGACAAATGTGTAGTTTGTGGAAGTGAAGGTATGTGGGGAAGGGTATGAGTATTAGGGGAAAGGGTGATGGTCAACTCGGGTAATAGGTAATAGGCCAGGGTCAAAATCAGGTAATGGGTAATGGCAATCAAATGCACGTGCACGTATAGATTACAATGCGGTACCAGGTTGAAGAGCTTGCAAACTCTACATCATCCAAGGTTGATAGGTTTATCCAAACAAGGGTGAAGTGATTCAGGTATCCAAGGTATAGGATATGGTCCAGAAACACAACATAGGTTAGGTGCAGGAACGTTTAGGTATGTTCTGGTACACCAAAGGTTTTGTCAGGATAAACGACATGACAATATGCAAGGTAAGGTTGTTAGGATAAAACAACATAGGTAACAACATCGAAAGGTATAGCGAGTACATAAGGTCAATGGTCACACCAAGTAGGTCAAGTTCAGGAAAATAGGTCATGGCATGGGTAAGGCTAAGGTATATGTAAACTAACAAATCCCAAGATGCAACTAAGGAAATATAGGGGTAGCGTGGGTTTTTAGGTATGGTTCAATAGGTGTCTGTAATGATAAAAGGTGTTTAATCACTAATGGTTATAGATAAACAGAAGCTTAGCAAGGGAAAATAACTATAAGGGTTAATTGATGTTGGTTATATGGTAACCGACGTCGATCGACTAGGGCACAAATTTGACTGACGTCGCTCATGTCGAATTGGGGTTAAAAATGAAAATGTCACTTTTTATGGAATCATTTGTCATTTACCAATTGTAGAAAATGACAGAAGAGAGGTGGAAAATTAGAAAGTGACAGAATGAGACAGAGAACTGAGTTGGTGAGCCTCGTAGTGGGTGATTAGCATTTGGTGGGCAGGTCCACAAGATTGGGTTGAGTGATTCAATTGGTGGTGAGGGTGAGGTGTTGATTTGGGCATGATAGAGGTGGGAGAGGGTTCGAGTGGGTCATCAATGTAGCAACTAGACGTACCATCATGCCGACGGCACCGAGATGAGGTAGGATTTTGTCCCGATCTTTCATTTGTTGTTGAAATTGGTTTTGTTTAAAATTTGGGTGTAATTTTAATTTTTGAAATTTATGGGTAGAAATGAAGGAAATTAGGGGTGGGAAGGTCCAAATTAGGTTAAATAGGATTAGGAATGAAGCTAGGATAGGTTTTGATAGGTTAGAATAGGTATTTAGGTTAGATTTGAGAATTTTGTGAGAAATAGGGTAGGGGTTTTTGGATTTTGACGCCATGAAAATGACTGAAGAAGGTCAAGGGTTAGCCAACGCTAGTTGGCCTTGGCTAACATCGATCAAGTATTAGGTGACCAATGCCAGTTATGATGGACCAATGTTGGTCAATAGTGACTGATGCCGGTTGTCACTAGAGGAAAATAGGTCAATAAACGAGACATGGTGGGAGGGAAAGGTAGGGAATGAGATATAACTGAAGGTTTAATGAGAATGGGTAGGGTAATATGTTCAAATAGGTACTTGTTAAGGGATGGGAAATTGGGATGAGGGGAAAAGGGGTGGGCTTTAGGGTTGGGGTGTGTTGATGGGGCAATAAGTAGTAAGGGTCTTGGGAATAGGTTGGTTGGTTAAGAGTGATGTTGGGTGAAGTCAAGGTTTAACAATGTTGTGGTTTGTTGGATGCAGGCTAGGGACCAGCTGTGGATGAGAGACAGAGTACTACCTCTATTACCAGTGGTATGGTCAAGCATGACCATAAAGGAGTGGAGGCATGTGACAGACGTCAGCTTGATTGGGGTCTGAAGCTATAGGCACATTTTTTGGGAGCTGAGCTTGATGGTTGCACTCATCGACAGATGGGATTCAACAACCAACACATTTCATTTACTGACGGGTGAGATCACAGTCACCCTGGAGGATGTATACAGGATCCTATGACTACCTATAGTGGGAGAGCATGTGTATTCTATTTCCTCGGAGGCATCAGAGGAGTTGATGTTGGCGGTGTTTGGAGAGGGGATGGCGGAGATGAGGTTCCATAGTGCGAGCCTGAGTTATGGAGATATGTACGTGGCCCATCCTCAGGAGATGAGGTTGGTTTTTTTTATTATGGAGGTAGTGTGTTGTTTTGCGCTATCAGATGTAGAGGGTGGGAAATTCCCACGGATGCTGATTGGGGTTCTCCATGACATGATGGAGGAGAGGACCCATTTTTCTTAGGCACCAACATTCTTGGTGTAGTTATAGAGGGAGTTATGGGCCTATGGGAGGCTACAAAGGTTCAGTTTGTGTTGTACCTTTCTTCTTCACTATTGGGCATATAAGCACATCATATGTGTGCATCCAGTTGGTATGCCCCAACTGGATGCATTCAAGGTGGGATTGGTTTGAGTTGGCTATAGGTGTTGGGTGCATGTTGTTGGAGAGTGCAAGGTTGTCAGGGCTACACACAATGTAGCATACTACAGGCACATACTAGAGGGGTTTTTTAGAGTGGACATCATTTGGAGGCCATATGTTGGCTTCCCTTCATACATGAAGATGGCAGTAGAGTTAGATGAGATACAGTTTCTTAGATGGATAGAGGGGGCCTATCAAAAAGCATGAGATGATACCCATGAATAGGGTCACATGGAAGTTTAGGTTGCCTCAAGATGTGCCTCCACCATTCCCTCAGTACAGGAGAGATGATGTGGAGAGGTATGTGCCTCTTTCACAATCGATGGTGCCGACAGGGCAGGAGGAGCAGGTAGTGAACCGGTGGATTGATGACATTGGAGTTACAGAAAGATATAGATAGTGGTGGGTAATGTAGCTATGGGCAACACCACCAAGGCCAGGGAAGCCTAATCTAGCCACGGTTACGGTTAGGAGGGACACATTACAGGGGTAGGTGGCTACCCTTCTGACATAGCTGGGAGTAGTGTAGGGGCTGTTGACAGGATCTGAGGCACAAGTTTCCACATTACAGGCATATGTAGTAGCCCTTCAAGCCCAAGTTGTATAGGGATAGGCACCCACACAGGGTGGAGATGGAGATGGGGGATAGGTGGCCGCCCTATAGGCATAGGTAACGGGTTTGTAGGGCCAGTTGGTCACTGCACAAGTGCATAGATTGTGGCCTTATAAGCCTAGGTCAAAGTAGGCACCTTCACAAGCCTATAGGGTCCTAGAAATAGCGGATAGGGTCCCATGGTACAGGGAGGAGGGAAGGGGTCACAGATATAGGGGTTGAGGCCACCAGTAGTAGGACAGAGCTCGCAGGTTGCTACGAGACCTATGACACCCCCACAGATAGTACCGATGGCCAGATTTAGGGATGCCCTGAATGAGGTAAGATACTACTAGGATCATTTGACTGGTACCGAGATAGAAGTCCCTTCCTATATAGAGTACATGGTAAAGTAGGCCTTGAGTGAGAGGATGAGATATCACACATATAGTGCATAGATTACAGGGGGGTAGCGAGCCCAAAGACAGGGGCAGGGGGAGGCCACTAGTTCACAGAGGCTTGACCTAGCTGCAGGCCAGATGGAGGTGAGGGATAGACCCATAGAGGGTGGAGAGATTATGGTAGGGCACTAGGCTAGAGGAGAGGAGGAGACAGATGAGACTAGCCTAGACATTAGATGGGTCGACGATTGATGTCTTATTTTGATTATTTATTTTTGATATATATCAGCTTGCATACGATGATAGTGAGGCTGTACAATGATAGTTTTTGATCATATACCCGCTGCATGTCGAAGATGGTGATGAGAGATGTTTTTGAGATATTGGTATTTATTTGTATCTGTGTATATATGTATTGATACATAAACTCTCCCATTTATATAGTTGATGATGTTTATTGGATGGATGATGTACTTGTGTTGTAAAATTTCCATTGTTATATGTATATGGGTGGAAACTAGGTGGATTAGGCATGGTGGAGTCAGGTTGGTTTAGGCATGATGTTAGGTTGGTTTAGGTAGTTAATATAGGATTAGGCATGGTTGAGTTAGCTCGGTTTAGGCATGATGGAGTTAGGTTGGTTTAGGCATGATGGAGTTCAGTTTAGGCATGGTTTCGAGGTCATTTAGGAATGATGGAGTCAGGTCATTTTAATTGATGGATTCAGGTTGTTTAGGCATGGCAATTTCCAAGTTATTGGTAACATGGGAAATAAATGATGAGTTATATGTATGTTATGGTGTAAATTTCCAAAATCTTTGATATTATGGAAATGTGAAATGATTAATTGGATGTTTTTATAATGTGATAACATGGTAGATATGTATGTTTGGTAATTTTCCAAGTGTTATAAAAATGAGAATTAAGATAGAATATGAATAGGAAAAAGGGGGGAAATAGGTTAAGGTCAAGAGTGGTTGAGCTAGCCTCTAAGGGCCCCATGCCCTAGGAGTATTGCCTATATAGCCCCAATGAAAAGAGGCCTCAGGAAGATGTAGTTATCCCATAAGCTAGGGAATAATATGATGAATTAGAGGAATGGGTTGGTAAATTTTAGGCATGATTGAGTCTAGGTCATAGGCATGGTTGATTCTAGGTCATAGGGCATAAGTTGAGAGGTGATAATCTTGAGTTGAAAATGTAGGTTTAGTCGATGGTTGAGTCTTATGTATAAGGATAATCATTAAGTAATGAAGAAGGTAAAATTGTAGTAGGAGGTAAAAGAGCTGCTTAATTGATAAGAACCCGAATTGGTCTACCATACCAACGATGGGATCATGAATGGAAGACCCTAAAGGCATTGCATAATGGACTATTCTAAGGGTGAAGAAAGTCACATGATCACGAAATGTCGCAGTTATGGAAAGTCCCTTGAGCAGATAGAAAATTAGGGTGAAAAGGAAATGAGGTGAAAATGGGTGGTTTAGTGTAACTTAGTGTACGATAACATGTTTACCTGGCAAGAAACCCATGATCAAATAGGCAAGTACATGACAAAAAGTTATCATTTTCTTCTTTTGTGTTTTTTTTGATAGACTGATTGATGTGGGAAGTCTATATGGGATGATTATATTATCTCCTTCAGGTCTTCGTGAAGCTAATCAATGTGGGAAGCTTCTGAATATTTAAATTGTATTTTTGCAATGACTTTATATAGTTTTCCTTTTGAGGGAGTAGTCTATTTATAACGATGAGATAGAGAGAAGAGATGTCCCTTTTGAGGGAGTCATATTTTTGCTAGAATTTTGACTCAAGGAGTTGAATCCCATTTTTCTTTTGGATTTTTAAGTCATGGACAAGACTATAAAGGAAGATTAGGTTCTTGTTTAGAAGACAAAACCATAACACACAAAGGTTAACTATGAAAGAGATGGTTTCAAGTGATGAATGACCATGGGATTCCATCTTTGAAAAAGACAAAAAGTATCCATGAGAATCATTCCATGAGTAGATTCGTGGTACTCATATTGAAGATAAGGATGAAAGGTGATGGGTAATCACATGATTCTTGTTTAGTCGTTGATCCTCAAAACAGGTAATATGGAAGGTGAACGATGCTCAAGGGATGAGCGATCAATAGACAGAAGGTGATATAGGACTTGATTTCAACAATAAAATGGTCTAAGATGCAAGGAATTGAGGGGCTCAGGTTTGGGTTTACCTTCAAGTGAAGACAAACGATAAGCACCTGATCCATAGGTATGAGTAATGATATAGGGTCCAAGCCAATTAGGAGAAAATTTTCCCCGTTTACTTTTCTCTTCTTTGGTTACATGTTGATTTTCCTTCAGGATGAGGTCACCAACCTGGAAGGTTCATTTGTGGACATGTTTTTCATAGGAATCTTTGATACGTTTTTGGTAGATTTGGAGATGATCAAGAGCATTGAGACGATGTTCATCTAATAACTCAAGTTGTGCCAAACGGTCCTGACGAAAGTCATCATCATTGAGCATGTCTTGTAGTGAGATGTGGAGAGATGGAATCTGGACTTCGAGAGGCAAGATAGCCTCGGTACCGTAGACCAGAGAGAAAGGTGTGGCAGCATTTGAAGTGTGAATACTAGTGCGGTAAGCCCACAAGGTGAAAGGAATGTGCATATGCCAATCCTTCCCAGTATCGTCAACTACTTTCATAAGAATTTTGTTCAAGGTTTTATTGATTGATTCTACTTGGCCATTTGTTTGTGGGTAATAAGGTGATGAGAAACTGAGTTGAATGCCAAAAGTGTCACAAAGTATTTCATAGGGTTTTGTTTTTGAATTGCTTTCTATTATCGGTGATGAGGTGGTGAGGGACACCAAAGTGAAAAATGATGTGATGGTTGATAAATTCACATATTTTCTCATCTTTGTAGAAATGAGGGGAATGGATTATACCCATTTAGTGTAGTATTTAGTAGCAGTTATAATCCATTGATGGTGTTGTGAAGAATGAGGATTGATCTCTCCAACAAGATCCAAACCCCATTGAGAGAAAGGCCAAAGGTCTCGTGCGACCTGTAAGGCATGACTAGGTGTGTGATGAAGATTAGCATGTTGCTGGAATTTCACACAATGTTTGACATAGTCACAACAGTCATGGTTTAGGGTTGGCCAATAATATCCAAGGTGAAGAATGTGTTTAGCGACAACTAAGCCACTAAAGTGACCTCCACAAATTCCATCGTGAACTTCCTTGATGGTGTAAGGAATTTCAAAACTTGTAAGGCATCGTAAGAGAATACCATCGAAGCTGCATTTATAAAGAAGGCCACCCATGATGACATAATGAGAGACACCTTTTAAGAAAGGCACATTGTCCATTACGAGTGAGATCGGGTAGGAAGAATGGAAATGGAAAGGTAATTTGCAAACTACTTATACCAAAGGTCATGTGGGTTAGGTGTAACAGCTCTGATAAATTTGATATCTTGAGATAAATAAGAGGGTGATTACAACCTTTGTATTGTGACAAAGATTTTAGAGTTGGCAGACGAAGTGGGTATCTGAGAAGGTAGGAAGGCCATGGTATCCACAAATTTATTAGTAGAACATGGGGTGGTTTGAAGTTTGTAACGATCAAAGGTAGTCAAAAGTATGTCGACATGACATTTGTAATTTTGGAGTATTTCATTACGACACTGGTATATACCATTGACTTGGTTTACAACTAGTTGGGAATCACCAAAGATATTAATTGATTTAACATCTAGGGAGATGGCAGTTTGAAGGCCTAATACGAGTGCTTCATATTCAGCGATGTTGTTAGTGCAATCAAAATCTAGTTTGAAAGATAAAGGCATAGGTTCACCATCAAGAGGAATGAGGATAACACCTGCACCACCTCCACGCTGACATTTGGAACCATCAAAGAATAAGGTCATCTGGTAAGTGGTATCATCCAAAGAGAGGGTAGTAATGGATTTGTCTGGGAAATTCGAAGTTAGAGGACTGATCTCTGGAGAGAGGTGCGTTTGCAAGTTGGTCAGTGATGGCTTGGGCTTTGATAGACTTTTGATGGATGAATTCGAGGTTAAGGTCTGAAAGAAGTATGAGCCAACGTGCAACATGTTGATGTTGGTAGGGTTTGGCGTACATGTAATGTAGGGGATATGTGTTAGTGATGACAAAGGTTTTGTGGTTGAGTAGGTAATGACGAAGTTTAGTGGCGACAAAAACTAAGGCTAAGTAAAGTTTTTCAACATGGGTGTACCTAGTTTTGTAGTCCCAGAAGTGTATGACTTATGTAATAAACCACTTGCTCCTATGTGCTACTTATCGCGATGAGTGAGCATGACACCTAAGGAATGGTTAGTAGCAGAAATGTATAGGTAAAAGGGTTGGTCATCTTTAGGGGGAATGAGCACCGGTGGTTGAAGAAGGTATTGTTTTAAGGCGTCAAAGGCTTTGTGGCATTCATCATCCCATTTGAATGAGACATCCTTTTTTAGGAGATGATGAAATGGTTGACAGTGGTTGGAAAGTTGTGAAATAAACCAACAAATAGATTGTAACTTACCTTGCAAACTTCAAAGTTGACAGAGATTAGTAGGCAAAGGAATTTCTAGAATAGCCTTTACTTTAGCAGGATCGACTTCTATGCCATGCAAAGAAATGGTGAAACCAAGGAGTTTTCCTGAAAGTACCGCAAGGACACACTTCTTAGGTTGAAGGTGAACACAATACTTGATGAGGTGGTCAAAGATGACCTTAAGGATTGTTAGGTGTTCTGCCCGATGTTTGGATTTGGCAAGAAGGTCATCTACGTAATCTTCCAATATGCGATGCATGATGTCATGGAAGATATAATTCATGGCTCGCTAATATGTAGCACCAACAATTTTTTAAGGCCAAAAGGCATGACTTGATAGTAAAAGGTCCCCCAAGGAGTGATGAAGGTAGTTTTGTGTTGATCTTCTGAGTGAGTAATATTTGATTATAACCCGAGAAACCATCCATGAGTGATAGCATCTCATGGCTGGTGGTGAGATCAACCAGTTGGTCAATACCTGGTAGAGGAAAATCATCTTTGGGGCAAGCTAAGTTGAGGTCACGGAAATATGTGTAAATGCGGAGTCCCCCTGTCACTTTTGTGACAGGAATGATGTTAGAAATCCATTGGGGATAGTCAATGGGTAGGATGAAGGAAACTGAGAGAAGGCACTGAAGTTCTTCTTTGACAAGAAGAGCAATGTGAGGATGCATTTTCCGCAGCTTTTGTTTTATGGGTTTGGCATTAGGAATGGTTATGATATTATGGACCACAATGTTTGGGTCAATACTGGGCATATCAGCATAGGACCAAGAAAAAGCGTTGCTATGGTCCCGGAGGAAAGAAGTAAAAGATTCATGTTCAACAACATCTAAATATTGGCCTATATTTAGAATGTGCGGGTCGTCCTGAGTGTTGATGTTGATTTCAATGGTCAATTCATTCAACATGGTTTGCATCTCAGAAGGTAACGACCAGTGAATATAAGAATCTTCTGCACCAAGGTAGGTGAGTATAGACTCATCTTCCTAACATTGAATGACATTAATAGAAGGTGTATCATCATCGATCATGTCAGGATACATGAAGGGAAGAGAAGAGGGAGCCTCGCCATCACGTTGATAAGTCAGAGGTCCTAGGGAAATCATGTTCACAATTTTTTTTAGGAGGAATAGATTCAGGATCTATGGACTCTGTGGGTGAAGGTGGTGACGTTGGTGAATGGGGTGGAGAAGGTTTGTCTTCCTCAATGAGGTAGATGCGGGCCTTCTTGGAAGATGGTGTGCTAAATCCAATGCCATTGTGATTGTTGTGTTTGCGAGTGGTACATGAAATGATGATATGATGGCCTTGTTCATAAAAACTGAAACCAAAGCCTTTCCATGCACAACGGTGAAGGAAAGTGTGGGCAAAGCGATACGGTTAGTAAGAGATTGGAGGTCTAGATGAAAAGGGTTGTGTTTGGGATGGAGGTTCGGGTGAATAGGTGGCAGTATCAAGTCTCTCATATGTTAAGTTAGTGCAAAGGTGGGGAGGATCATAAGGGAAAACCATCATATGTGATAGTCATAATGAGGGTGTTGGCGCAGGTTTCCATACTCTTGCGGAGTGAGGAATGTGTCGATATTGTATAGGCGGTACTCCCCCTAGAGTGAGGCATTGAAAAACACCTTCTAAGGGATCAGTAGTCGATATGTGGGTAGTGGGGATAGACGAATCACTAGATGATTGAGCATAATGAGTATCAGTTGGTTGGGAAGTATATGGGTCAGAAATAGAGGTTGTGGTATTAGTAGGAATAGAAGATTTAGGTGTGGGAGAGGTGGCAAACATTGGTAGATGGGGTCATGGGTGAAGAAGAAGTGGGGTAGTGGAAGATGCCTTGACTGGTACACGTACATCGTTAGGTCGGTACAACATGTTACATGTTTTGAATGGTGATGGGTCAACGGGGATGGTATAGTTATGCCCTTCATGTTCAAATTTTACACATCAATGTAAATTTGAAGGGACAACCCATGACGTGAATCCAAGGTCTGTCAAGCAATAGGTTATACTGGAACTCTCCCTCTAAGATGTAGAATAATTCTGGATACAGTGAGGGCCCACACAAATGTGGAGAATAATGGTGCCAAGGGTGGAGGTGATGGCGTCGTTGAAGGAACACAACATAACTGGGTTATTATGCATATAATTAGAAGGGATGCACATTTGATTGTACGCATGGGAGGAGATGATGTTAATGCTAGCACCACCATCGATCATGACGTGTTATACACATATGTTATCAATATAGATAGAAATGAAAAGGGTGGGATCGGGATCATCTGACTGGAGAGGTACAATCTCCTCATTAGAGAAGCTAAGGGCGGTGACTTGAGGAGTGGGCATGGGGGTAGAAGAAGGAGATGATTTGGTAAGAGAGGCCACGTGGTGAGGGGTGATAATGGAGGCCACTGGTGTGGGGTCATTGGGTAAAACTTCAATGGATTGCAAAACCTCCATAAGGGCTTGTCTATGAGATTCAAAAGTTTGGACAAGATCATACAAAGACATCTTTAGAGGAGATTGATGTAATTATTTTATCATTGTGTGATGGGTGACCCCGTCAGAGATAGGGTATGTAGGTCCTCGAATGGTGATTTTGGGTGCGGGTGTATATGGTATTTTTGGCATGGGGTTGGTTGATGGGCTAGTTGATTTTTCTTTTCCTTTGTTTTTCTGGGTGCGGGTGGCAACTTGAACCATGTTAATCCGAGGGGAAGTGGTAAATAGAGAAGGTGTAGGATGAGTACTGTAAGGACATGATGGGAAAAAACCTACCGGGGGGAAACTCCTTTTGAAATGTGCCATGCACACATCGGCATTTGGGTGGTGATTTGGCCAACTCTCTGATATGGACCATGTCGATCTCAAATTTTTGGAGGTGAATAAAAGGTTTTTGGGGGGTGGAGATGCGGGTTGTTGAAGAAGCAAGGGACAATGACGTGTGGTGACAGGTGAAGGTAGAACATGGTCCTCATGAAGAACTTCAGTCATCGTTAAATTTTATTCATGTAGGACAAAGTTGGAGAACGAATGGTTTTTAGAGCCTTACAACTTTCTATATCATGTCCTAGCACATGATGATAGGCAACAAATATTAGTTTCATCAAACCCTTTTGGTTTGGTTTTGAGAGGATCGTAAGTACAAAGCGATGGTAATGTGATGACGGAAGTGTCTGAGATATTGGTTAAAATGTGGCATAAGACCCTAGTAACGGATCACAATGGGAAGTGAGTGTGGGTTTGGGTAAAGGTGTGGATGATCAATGAGGGAAGAGGGTTTATAGGAGGGGCAATGGGTTGGCCCATTGGTTTAGCTAAGTGGAATTGTCTTAGGTTTTGATGGAATCTACTTGGGTAAAGGTGTGGTAGAAGATCTTGCGATGAAATGTTTTGTTGGTTTAACTACCTTATTGGAGGGGTAATGGGTTCTTATCTTTGGGTTTGCACCTTTTTGGGTAAATGTGACATGAGGCGTACATGAGATGTAGAAATGGAAAGTAGATGGTGGAAAGAGGACATGGGTTACCCATGGGGGACAACCGAGTTGTAGTGGAAGTGGTTAGTAGAGGTTGGGTGGATGGTATGGGCTGAATTTGTATAGGTCAAATTCAGGGTTAATACTAATTGGTGGAGGTATAGGTGGTAATAAGTGCATGGGTTGAGGGTGAAATGGTGTTTGGTTTATATGGGTGAATGAGGTGCTAACAAAGGCTCGTGATGAAGAAAGTAGGTCTTCTTATCTTTTGAATGGCATTAGGTAGGAGATTGTTTGGCCAAGGTTGATGGATGAGGCCCTAGGATGGACGAAAGGGGTGAAGGTGACAAAGGTGTGGTAGGTGAGATCTGTGTATGCCGCCTAGAAGGTTGGTTCTTCCTTTTAGGTGGAGGAATAATGTTGGTGTGGGTTTGGGAATATGTGGCTAAGTCTAATTTGATAGGTGAGTATGTAAGGCTTGATGTCAACATGCCACCCAAGGTAGTGACAGGCCTAGATACGAGTGAAGATATAGGTGTGGGTAGGGTTATTAGGTGTTTGAATGGTTTTAGTCATGGGTAAAGGCTTGGATGTAGGTAGAGATGATGAAGAAGAATCCATGTTTCAATAGGCATGGTTAGTTTTGGTATGGTAACTGCTGGAAATACCTTTGGGTACATCATGTAAGTATCTTTAGGAAAAATTTGAATTTGAGTCAAAAAGGGGAGCCATGAAGATGTCCCCAGAGCATGGAATTATCAACATAATCCAAGTGACCAGACTAGCTGTGAAAATGAGATTGTCTATAGGAGAGAGATGGAGTTGGTTTGGTGGAAATCCCTGTAAAATATGTCTGTGAGACAGGGAATTGGCTAGCCTCATACTCTATGGGTAAAAGAGTTGAGATCATATCAATGGGTTCCTGGGATGCTGAGGGAGAATTTCCCCCAACACGTAATGGTATGTTTGAAGAATCTCCCATGAGTAAGAGAGATGGTAGGTGGGGTGAGGTAGACTTCTCCCTTGGTGGAGGAGAAGGTGATGATGATTCTCTTGTGGATGAGAGAATTAGAACTATTGATTTTTCAGTAGGTTGTGAGGTAGTTGGTGAAATGGCATCAACAGAAAGTGTGGGTTCCTCCATGAGAGTAGGGGGAGATGAAGTGGACTCCTCTGTGGGTGAAGGAGTAGAAGAGGTATGCTCCTCTGTGGGTAGAGGAGCTTGTGCTAATAATTTCCTCAATAGAAGAAATAGGTTGAATTTGAGGAACGAACGGTACGATATTAAAAATCACGTGGACTTCATGGATACATTGCTATCGCAAGATGAAAGTTCACTATTTTTATTAGGTGATGATTTATGGTTAGGGAACGACTTCTTAAAGATGTGCAAATTTTTGATTTGTCAGCCGCGTTCGGGTTGTCCATGACAAGGTCTCCATTATCTATCATCTCTTGAAAAATGTTTTTAAAGTTTATGCAGTTACCATCGCTATGGACTTTGGCACAATGATAATTACAATAGTCATGTTCCTTATACCATGTAGGCATAGGATGAGTGAGATCGAAAACCAGTATGAGGTTTTATGACGAGTAAGTGTAATGGCTCCAACTTTAAGAATATTTTCCAAGACTTAAGAATAGGGCTCTCTAATTGAAGTGTACTTCCGCTACTCCCACCGAAACTAAAAGGTCTGGATAAGTGAAATATTGGAAGAATATTGCGCTTGATTAGAAGGGATGAGATGGACCTGCACTTTTGAGAACTACCATGTTGGTAGATCCTTTAGTTTTTGAAAAATTATTTTGGGGTTTTGAAGATGAAGAATAATCATTTGGTTTGAATGGGGTGTTCTTGTTTCGTAATTGGATTTTCTTTTCTTCAATGGCACAAATTTCTAGCTTTTGGTCCATGGTGAATGCTTTGTCGAAGGTTCAGAAGGTCTGTACCTAAAAATTTGGTGAGATGTTTTTGGCACAAGCTCTAGTGAACAACTCAATAAGTTTAGTTTGAGGTAACTTTAACGTTAACTGGTTGATAAGATTTCACCAGTGAGCAACAAAATATGCGATAGATTCATCTTCATACTGTCGTGTCGAATATAGGTCGGTCATGGTAACCTTTTTGACTAAATTGATCGAGAAGTGGTCCAGGAATGCCTGAGCCATTTGGTTGAAGGAGTAGATAGAATTTTTAGGTAAATTGTTGTACCAATCTAAGGCGGGTCTTGTTAAGGACATGGGAAATGTTCGTAAGAACAAAGCATCGTCATGGGAAATTAGGTAACACCCATGTTTGAATGACCGCAAGTGTTGTTGTGGATCCTCTTTACTATTGAAATGGTTGAACTTGGGAATTTCCTAATGTACAGGGTATGGGTGAATTGGAATGGATGGATGAATAGGCTCATTACAGATTTCATCATAGGTCAAGGAGTTACAAGATCTGAAAACCGATGCTTCTAATGTCTACATATTTTCCATCATCATGTTAATGAGGTCATTGGTGGGTCGTGAGGAATGGGTGCCACCTGTAGTGAAGGGAGGTTGATGATGGGTGTATGATGTGAATGGCATCCTAATAAATGGGGGTGTCGAATATGAAAACTGCAAAGGGGGGATAGATACAAAAAAAATGTACCCCGAATAAGCGACAGACAAAATTGGGGGCTACTGGTGATTCATGTAAATAGGTGAGGTCGTTACAACAACTCTCGTGGTAATGAGTGGTAGAGACTAAGGAAAATAAAGAACCATATTTTGGAAAGGGGTATGGGTTGCGGACACTGGAGGTGGTTATGATGCAACTGGTACATACGAGGAAAAGGGGGTAGATGGGGTTATGCTCAAGGCAGTCAGTAAAGGAACGGTTAACACCATGGGTGCAATAGACATCGTTGGGGTAGTAGTTATAGTAGATGTGGAACCTAATTGAGAGACCACTGGGGGTAATGTGGATGAGGGTAGCACTGAGTTGGTAGTAGCTAACGCGGAAGTGGGGTCAAGTTTAGGAGGAATAGATACAGGCATGTTGTATACTAGTTGTCTTGAGGAGTCCCGGGTAGATGATTGGGTGAGATTGTTTTATAGGGATGTGGGATTCTGATCAAGGAGTCTTGCAAACTCCTCATCTCTGATAGTAATGGGGATAAGCTGAGTTGGATCCATAGGTGACAGGATGGATGGCGGAAATGGACTAGGTGGGAGTGGCTGACGGCTGGCGTGAAATACAAGGGCATTAGTTTGGATGCAAGTCAACACTATGTGAATTAGAGTTGACCTGGTAAGACTGTATCTGTAAATGACACAGATAACAACATATCAGAGAAGGATAAAGTATGGGGGGTAAATCTGGTCAGTGTTTTGATTAAAAATCAAACATAGAAACCGACAACGGTCAGTATGACCGATGACGATTATAGGGGAACCAATGATGGTTATGATAATCAATACCAATCACTGTGGAAAGTACCAGTTTTAGAAAATGAAATAAAATTGATGAATATGAACTGGGAAAATTACACCTAACAGAGATATCAAAAATTTGGGGGATATGATGGTGTCCTGAGGTCCCAAAACAAAAAAGAATAGGTGATAAAGGTTGTTTCGGGTAAAATAACCAAAAGAGATAGAAAATGACACTAATTAGGTAAATTGATGATGGTCAGATGTAAATTGATGTCAGTCACTGGACTGACACCGATTACTGTTAAATTAGAAGAAATGAAGAAAAATGGATGTTTGTGAATTAAACTAGATAAAGGATCAACCCATAAATCTAAGAATGATAAGATGAGGTGTTGACACACTTAGAAATATCCATAATACTCTAGCTATGATGGGGAGTGTGAAAGGAAGAAGAAAAATGGAGAATCGTAACTCACACCTCAAAACATAAGTCAAGAACAAAGCTAAGAAAAACATGTAATCCTAAAAGTGAATTTATGTTTGTTTTAGATTATGCTATTAAGAATAACTTGTGAATTTAGAACAAAGTTTTTGGTTGGGAAGGTGTCCTATGAAGAGGTAATCTAAAGGTGAAGTTTCAGGTTATGTTTTAGCGGGGGCGGTCCTTTCTCTGAGTTAAGACTAGACAGAGAAACTAGTTAGGTGCCCACTATTAATCCTCTGATCATGTGATCGTTGACAACTTCTTCTGGGTGGGATGTTTTTTAAGAAGATGTGTAAATTCAAGTTTGTGTAGTTTGGAAAAGAGAGAGAAGAGAGAAATGTGCTTTCTATGGTTTAATTGTGTCAACCATCAGCTGGGCATGACTTCCAGCATTTAGGTTTCCCTCAGTTTTAAATGTGAGCTAATAACGCAGCATTCAAGGATGAAATTCAACAAATTTTAGAACCCAATTCGATAGTTATATTTGATGTAGAAATTGATGGGTAGCAGAGAGGATGATTTTCACTAGTGTAGAAAGAAAGAAGAATGATTCTTTTTAAATGCACCAAAAGAAATGTTTCATTTAGAGCAAGTAGGAAGAAGGGTAGATTACCAGAGAAGAAAATTTAGTGAATAAAAATTTAGAAAGGAGACACACAAGATGCAACCTATATGAATAGAAAGAAACCCACAAATGAGGGTCCCACCAGATGTGCCAAAATGTTTTGCCAAGTAGTGTGCATATGTAAGAGAAAAACAGATATGGTAAGGGTGAGGAGGAAAACCTGTGAATGAAGATGGAAGGTAGAGTGTGCGCATTCTGATTTCCTGATCCAATGTTGATTGCAAAAAATTCCTTTTTATTAGGAGGAAATACCTGCAAATACAAAACAAGACCACAAGAGGAATATTAAAAAATATATGCCAGTGGATTGCCTAGCGTATGCTAGATCCAGGAAGTGTGATATTTCCTAGATGGTTGTCAATCCACTGTTTAAAACAACTTAATGCAAACTAATAATATCCTACTATAGTTTATATGATTTAGGTGCCTCATTCAAGTACAATATGCAAATCTAATCTAACAGGCTGGGTTATGATCAGATCTGGAATTCAAATAGGTAAATAAGGTGGTTGGGACAGGTCGGGGTCAAGCTTTAGGTGATTTTGGTTGTTTGGGTGAAAGGTATGAGGTTGTTATTATTGGCAGATTTACTAGACACATCGACCGATGTCGATCTAGTATGACCGATGTTGGTTGATGATAGACCGAAGACAGTTTAGGTTAACTGACATTGGTAGGGTCAGATTGATGGAAACTTAATGAGGTTTGGTTTTGGCTGATTCTCTATGGTTACACAGAGAATGGACAGGGAATGGTGAGGTTGATGACAGTGTTGGGTATACTCAAATAAGTCTAGAGGTGGGTATGGAGGGTTGAGAGGTTGTAGGTGATTAGGTGGAGGGATTGACAAGAGGGTGA
Organism: Taxus chinensis; assembly: GCA_019776745.2. Taxonomy (NCBI): domain Eukaryota; kingdom Viridiplantae; phylum Streptophyta; class Pinopsida; order Cupressales; family Taxaceae; genus Taxus; species Taxus chinensis. The sequence goes on along the minus strand of CM034147.1, from coordinate 350,117,595 downwards.
GAGATGATGGGATGCAAGGGATACTATAACTCCCAAACAAGGATGAAGAAACTAATTTAAATAAATATATGGGAAGGTGTAGATCCAAATGTACTTACTTGTACTTGCACATTTGGTGGTTGGATGGAGGTGATGGTTGATCCATGGAACTAGTGGTTAGTGTCGTGGTTGTACTTCCCAAAATATTACCATGAATGCTTTCCTTTCATATCAATGCTTGGTGTGGGTTCAGGATGTCTAGATGTGTAGGAGTGCTCTATCACATACTTGCATGCAGATCTCTCTTCTCTAAAACTCAAATAATTCTTCCAGCCTCTCAAACAAAGTTACCAAAGTGAATATATGGTAACCGACGATGGTTTAGAGTGACCAGCATCGATTTTGGGTTGACCGGTGTCGGTTAAGGTGAGATATCCTAGGTTTCCAAAATAACATATCTTGGCTATCTTTTGGCCAGTTTTTCCTGTTATTGCGGATCCAAAATGACTTATTGCACTTAGATAAGCAGGCACGCGGTTAGAAGAAGAATAGGCATGTGATTTTAGGGTTGAAATAATTCTAAGTTGGTTATGGTAAGTGGATATTGAGTCCTACTCAAAAGGAAACATAATAAGAATAGGTTTATGATGAGGTGTCTAGGTGATGTGGTGAGGTGAGGTGTCTAATTGAGGTGGAAACTAATTTAGTTAAGGTATTCATTAATGAATATTTTGAAAGTGGGAATTAATTTAATTGTAGGTAATTAAATTAATATACATGTGGGGTAAAGGGGGGTGTGATCCAAATTTGGTGTCTACAATGAGATTTTATGGGTCATCCAGGTCAGTTTTTGGAGATTAAGGTTTCTTATTTTTAGGATAGGACTATTTTTGCTGAAAGATTGAGTTGGTTGAGGCTCAAGATGGATTATTTGATGTTTGATATCACCTAGAAAGTGAATATGGATGAAATTTTTTCCTATTTAAGGTCTTTTGATGCCTTGGAAGTGGCAGAAAGGGTGAAAACTAGTTGAGTTTGCAAAATAGGTTTATGGGCAGCATGATTTTGTGAAGAGGAAAGTTATTGTGGTTTGAACATATGATTGTTACATGATCTATAACATGCATGGATGTGATATAAAGGTCTTGAGGAATCCATAGAGTGCTCGCATGCCATAGTTGAGTTGATCTTGGGTGGTCTTCAGGCCTTAAGGTGAAGACGAGGTGCTGGAAATAGTTGTTTTGTGAAGGATATGAGTCTGTTGGCCCATGTTATGTTTTATTTGATTGGTCTAATAAAAATTGAAACCATTTATGATGTTTAAATTTTATATTACACATGTGTGGTGAATTTTATAGCTTGACTAATCATGGTATTAGTGTTAGTGGATTTTACTCATCCTAGTGATGGGGTTTTGAGCCTTTTTGGTGCAAGATGAAATGGGTCATTTGTGAACATAATGGAATGTTTGAAAAAAAATTAAGTTTCCTTTGTCGAACCAAAGGATGGAAATTTACTTGGTTAGTTTTTGAATTGTAGACACCTATAATTTAGCTCGAGCAATTTAAATACTTAAATTGCACTAATTATACCCTTTCCCACAAACTGACGACATATCATCAATATCGCACATTTTCTCTGCTATCATCGTTAATTAATTACATAACATTAGTTAATTAACTCTTCTATCCAATAATGATGCCAATTAACGGCATTTTGTTAATCAACTCCCCTTTCTATCTAGATTAATTAATTATTTCTAATTAATTAAGCTCCCCTTTCTATCTACAATAATTAATTATTTCTAATTAATTAATACCCCTTTCTATATATATTAATTAATTATTCTTAATTAATTAATTCTCTCTTCTATTTAATCAATATATCATCATTTATTTGATTAAAATCCTCTCATAACATAAATCATATTAATTATTCCTCTAAAAAGCTTATATAAGCTTGCACACCTATTAATTAATCAGTTTAGTTAATTAATAAATCCCCTCAAACCCCATGAGTCACTAAAGGAAAAAATAAACTCTCCTAAAGTTGACTTAACCCTTTCTAAACCTCCCTTATCCACAACTAACCCAACCTCTCTATTATGCCACATGTAAAGGGATGTAAAGATTCTTTTATCCATTGGGCTATATAAGGAGCCCTCCTACATTTTTTCTTACACCTAAATGAGCATAGAGCCTAAGCTATAGCCATTTTATCATCTTAGAGCATTCTTCATTGGAAGAGCTAGCTATTTTCATTTTTTGTATTCATCCATCCAAGTTTTGAAGTCATATGGGGATATGTCAAATGGTCTTGTAGCCATGGATTGACAAGACTTCATTCTTAAAAACCTTGGGATTCAAACATACAATCAAACATTTGATTGCTAAGGATCTAAATAGGTTCAATCTCATCTTATTTCAAGATTCAATAAGAAATAGAATTTAATTTGTTTAGCATATTAGCTTGAAATGTTCATTTCATATTTAAATGTTGATAGGTTAGCTTTGTTTAAGCTCTTAGCATGATGATGCATAGGTTTAGCTTAGCATTGTATTGAAGCTACTAGGTGTTAGTTTCAAATTTACTTACATTTCTAACTATACATGCATACATATGGAATGCCCGGTGGGAGTTACTCCATTTTCCTTTGCACTTAATTTCAAGTTTTTGTAGTTTAGTTTCAATATTGGTTACTAACCCTCTTTTTGCATATATTGACATAACTTATTTTTCTTAACTTCTTTTGTTGAGTTTGAATGTATTGAATCTTACTTTTAGGTATATAGAGGAGGTGAAGTGCTATCAAAATTGGAATTGATGGGAAAATTTCAAGTTTTCTCCATGTTTTCATTTTTAGATCTTACTTTTTCAACATTTTACATGCTAGTTTTGTCAATTTCTTGAAAATATTAAATTATTGAGCATGTAGGTTAGTGTTTGATAGTGCTGAGTCTTCTATTTACATATTAATGTGGTGGGTTTTTATCAAAATTGAATCTTGGTGAGAAAATTTCAAGATTTCATCATGTTTTCATTTTTAGAGCTTACTTTTTCATCATTCTACATGCTAGTTTTGTTAATTTCTTGAAAATCTTAAATTCTTGAGCATGTATGTTAATGTTTGATAGCGTTGAGTCTTCTATTCATATATTAATATAATGGGTTTTTATCAAAATTGAATCTTGGTTGGAAAAAATTAACCATTTTGCATATTAAGGGACGTTTTTTTTTACATTTTGTGAGTGCATGTCCAGTGCATACTCGTGAGCATAAAAACATATGCGTAACCCATTTTCTGAAGGCCATAAATTTTTCTTCCTGTACTCGAAATGAATCCATTTTTTGTTGCGTTGGAAATTTATTGAAGTTAAATATGTCATTGAAAACATAAATTCAGGATTTATACTTACAGAAATTACAGGTTTTCCTTTTATTTTAAAACTGGTCATTTTCTAACATGTCTAATGTTTTGATGAATGTTGTATTTCCATGCTTTAATTGATTTAGACAAAAGCGTGTGTATGCTCTTCTCTTGCACCTTTTGGTGATCTTGAGAATAAAAAACAAATTTGATCTCTATCTTTTTAACATTGAGATTAAACTTGGAAATTTTATTATTCATTTTGCTTAAGGGAATGAACATTTTACAAAGAATTTTTCAATGGTCCTTTGATTTGAAGTTTTCCATTTCTATATAGTTGGGATAAAGTTTTTGTATGCTCTTCTCTTGCACCTTAGGGTGATCTTGAGAATCAAAAGCAACTTTAGTCTTCATTTTATAACATTTGGTAAATTAGAAACTTCATCTTTCACTTTTGGTTTAAGGGAATGAACATTTATCAAGCTATTTGTATGGTTCATTGATTGTAAAGATTTTCTTTACTTTTTAGTTGAATTATTTGTTGTGTATTCTCTTCTCTTGAATCCTTGGATGATCTTGAGAATCAAAATCAACTCTTAATCCTCTTTTAATTAATGTGATTTACTTGGAGAACTACTAACATTTGAGTGCAGGACCTAAAAATGCTTATCAAAGAAAGGAGTTCAAAACAAACTTTTCTAACTAAATGTGTGTTGCAGATTGTTAAATGATGAACGAATAAACCATATTAAGTATAAAATATTAAAAAACACCACATTCAAAACACTTGATTTGCAGGTTTGGATAAGGGTACGTCACATCCGCTTAAAACTAGGACATAACCCCTTTGGTATAAGCCTTAATCTACAACAATGGGGGTGGTCCTAGGAACCCCAAAGTAGCCCACACAAAAGGGAACCTTGTCGACGAAACAAGAGGTACTCTGCATAACCTACTTGACTAGTATTACCATTTGTGAGATTTAGCATCACAAGTCATCCATATTGCGACCCCAGTGAGAGTACACGATGGACATATTATTGCGCGCTATGTTTGAAGGGGGTAAAGTAAAGCTGAGATACTCCAAGAATTAATCAATATGAATTTTCTTGGTAAATTGAGCTCGCTCTTATATGACTTGTGACACCTAGTTAAGAGAACCACCTAGGAAGTTATCTTTGACCATGAGCCAACTTGGACCACATCAAAGCCAATTTGAGTTGAGAGCTATTGTTCATCACAAAACGTGTGAAGCGTTACTTTTTCTTAGTTTTTCACTTGCCCTAATGTGAGGTGAAACTCTGCCAAAGAAAGGGCAACATTTTTCAACCCCAATTGATCTACTTCCTTCACTTTCTTTTGACACTTTTTTGATCAAAAGAAGAGTGACTACCTTTATGTAATCAATTGATTGTTTTCACCACTTTTGTGTTCATTTATGCCCATCCATGTTTGTGGTTGAGTTATTAAACATCTAAAGTGTGTGGAGACATTTTTATATCATTGGTAGCCTTTTTTATCTTGATACCCAAGTCAATATTTTCATCGTAGTTAGGCTTGGTTCATCACTTTGATTCTCCTTTGAATGATTATCTTGTTTATATCATGTCACTACAATTTTGGTATTTACATCTTGTTTCTTGTAAACTTGACCTAAATACCTATATTGTAAGGTTACGCTATATACACTTTAACAATTCCTAGGTATACTATAGCTTTAGTTTGATTTCAATTATTACCTCGATTCTGAAGAGTGTTAAGTGTTACCACGTGTGCGTGTTTTATCAATATCATCTTGATATCAATACCTTACTTTCTTGCAAAGTTTTGTTAACATATCGTGGTGAAATTGTTGTCTCACTCACAATCGTAACTGACACCTTTTGGAATATAGGTCTTGATTGAATTTGGGCTTGCTTCTAGTATACTTTGTTTGGAGTTCACGTTAACTTCTTGTTATTACTTACACCTTGTTCATTTCTTTGAACTTGACATAAGTAGGGACATTTTGTTAATCATCATACGACACCAACTACCTTTCCAAAAAAAAAAATTAGGAAGTACTTCATTTGATTATTTGGCTTGAAAATCAACATTATGTGATTGAATCTTGCTTAACTAGTTCATTTAAAAGCAAATCATTGTGTCACGTTGGTTCTTTGACATTCATAATATACCTTGATTTATTGACATTCTTTTTTTCACTTAGGTTTGATAAAAATATTTGAACACATTCACAGATACCTTAGTGAAACTATTACACATCATGGCCCCTAAAATAAGATTAGGGCTAAAAAAAAGGATTTGGAAGTGTTGGTCCAAAAATCTGTCAATTAGGCAAGTCGTGGGGAAATAGGCCAACAGTGTGTAGGGCAAAGCCCCTCTTCGAGACAATGAAGTGAAACTGGTTTATTACTAATCTATCACGCAGGAATCTATGCAAATCTACACTATTCTAACTTCAGGGGGTTTTGGGATCTCATCCCAATAGAGGTAGTTCCAACTACAAATAGAAAGGTAGGAGGGAAGGAACGGAGGAGGATAGATCTGAAGGAAGAAAAGAAAAGAATTCTAAGATGGAAAGGTCAGAAGGTTTATGCTTTGGGCTGGTATTAAACAGAGCCAAACTTACTTGCATAAACAATTAAAGCAACACCAATGAACATACGAAAATAGTAGGAATGAATCTAATAGAATAAAAACATAGCTCTAACTTTAAAAAAATCTGATGCAAAAAACACGCACATTAAGCACAAAGTCTGAATATGTGTATTAATATTTCTTTTGTTGCAAGAAAACACAAAGTCTTTCTCTCCTTAGTTCTCTTTTCATCCAAAAAATGTTCACCACTTAATACAACAAGTATTCTAGTATTTACAGAAGGAGAGGAGGGAAGAAGATAAAAGCAAACCCATAAATTATAAAATATCTTACAAGATATTTACAAAAGATCTAAAAAAATATCTAAAAATTCAACAGTTGAATTGGGAAAGTTTTTGGATGGCAACATCCCATGGTGCAACATGGATGAGGTCATCGTGTATGCCAACAAAACTTTTTAAATATTTTACAAAAATGATCAATGCATTCCAAAAAGGAGAAACTACTCCTCATCATCTCTTTGCTCAAACTTGGTATCATGCTTTTGATCAGGAGATTTGATGTGACACTACGCTTGATATTCAACAAACCTGCTGATCATTGCTTGAATTTGATCATTGTCGGGACCATTAGAATGGTCGCAAATGACTTCGCAGGTTTCTTTCTCATTCTTGAACTTGTCAAGTAACTCGATGAAATTCTCACAAGCATCAATCAAAAATCCAATGAAATTGTGGTAGGCCAAGAGGTTATTGATTGACTCTCATTCGAAAGTGACCTCAGGTGCTAAACCTTGAGTGATGATAGTCTCGAAACGTTGGAATGTGTCATCTACTTCCCTCAAGTTACCCAATTCACTTAGCATCCCTGGAGCCATTTTTGCAACTGTATCCTCCATGTTGTATCGTGCTTCCAAGGCTTCATCCTTGGTTTTATCGATTCTCTCCAAGACATATTCTATCTTATCAACCCGATAATCTAATGTAGTGAGAGCCTTCTTATGTGTACGTAGGTGATTGATAACGCTGAAATTCAATAGGTCGTTAGCTGAGTAGTTAACCATTGCTCGTAGTGTTTCTCGCTGTAACCTAGCATTATCCAACTCTTCCAATAGGGAACCTGCTACTGCTTGTAGCTCCTTACTTGCTTGGATTCTATCTCGATAAAGCAATGTGAATTTTTCAAGCACTTCCTTACCATTTCTGAGGAGCCGTTCAATCCAAGATGATACTACCATGCCTTGTTCACCAATCTTAACATATTCATTCATTTTCTCTGTACTGGGAACTTGAATGGGTTTGGCGGCAGTTACTGGAGGAGCATTGCCCATTTTCTGCAATGCTTGTAGGAGATGTGTGTTTTATTCTTTACGTATCCTTTTCTCCTCTTTTGTCTCTTGGAGCTTCTTGCAGAGAGCATCCACAGCAGACAAGGCTTCCCCTTACAGGCTTTCAGATGAGGTCCCAATTGTGACTTGAGTCACCAGGAAGTCTGTGGGAGATAGATCTTCTTTTCTCTTGGTGGGATCCAAGAAAGCTATCTCCATGACTCTCTCCCCCAAAGTACCTTTAGAAAAGCAAGTTATCGCTTTCTGCTTCTTGGTTCCCTTTTTCGGAATAAAAAAAAATCCATGGCTGCAATGGTAACTTTCCTCTTATTCTGGCTCAAATGGTCAGAAATCCAACCAGGACTTATGGGAGTGGGAGCGGAGGAAGAAGAAGAAATGGGAGTGAGAGGGGGAACCACTGCAGAGCCCTCAGGGAAGCATGTTGAAACACTCAGAGGTGGCATTAATAGGGAGTCCAACGCATCGATGCTTATGGGGCTTAGAGTTACTAACAGAGAAGAGAAGGACATGGAAACGGAAGGGATCTGTAGCAGTATTGAGGAAATATTGGGTGACAGATCCACGAGAGAGGAGAAGATGGAATATGTGGGAGATGGAAGGGAGGAAGGGAGAGGAGAAGACACATCCATAGGAATATATGCTTGAATGACAGGAGGAGGAGTGGAAGATGGAGCACTGGGTACCTCAGCAGTTGCAGTTATGATGTCACCTTGGGTGGATGTATCCATTGAAACATCTATTGTTTCTTCATCATCTAGAGACACTAGGTTGACTACTTGCTTCTCATAAGTAGGAGGAAGGTCTTAAGGAGTTTCCTCTTGTCTGCTTGGTTCTCCTACCTTGTCCTTTCCTTTTCCTTTTGGCACATAGACCGGCCTTGGAGGTGCACTGCCTGAAGGAGAAGTTGTGAAGTCAACCCCGAGGTATGTAAGGCCATTCTGATTGCACCAATGTTCGATGCACTGTAATATGGGTTTGACCCTTTCTTGAATGGTCTTTGGTGCTTTAGCTCTGTCAATCTTCCCAAATGGCCAGTTGTCTCCATCGGTGTCGATGTAAAATTGATCAATTTCTTGATTAGTCTCTTTGAATTTCTTTGGGACAATGGCAATGCCATAGTGGATGATTTCTTGCAGATCCAGTCGGGAGTTATCCTTTCACCTAATGTCCTTCTCATGGGTTAGGTCTATCCAAACGTCCTCGATCTCGAGAACATGGATGGGATCAATTCTTTCCTTTGGGAGGAAACTTCGGCAGTCAAAGGTTGGCCTTGCTGGGAATTTGTGCTTTAAATTTAGTAGCTATAACTCAGCGTACATCTCCCGTGCTTTAGCAATGGTAGGGCAGGTGTATCAGCCAACTGTAAGGGGGAATGGAGTTCCTCCTTTCTTTCTCTTCATACACTTTTCATGATAAGTGATTAATTGCCTTGACAATTCCAGAAGGACCAGCTTCAGCCCTGTAAACCTTGGCAGTTTCGTTGGTTCTCTCTCAAAATTCACAGCTCTGAGGTATGTGAATGTGGGGAATTGTGTGAACAATGCTCCCCATTTCTTTGTAGCAGTAATTACACTCGGGTTGGTTCGATTGTGTCTCATTTTTTACCTCAACAAACAGATTACCTCATAGAAGAAGGCATCATTTATTTTGGAGAACTGGGAGATGTTGGCTTCGAGCCTTAGCTCTAGGTAGAACTCGTATACCTTGACTTGGGGCCATACTCCATTTTGGGTTAGCACTGCGAAATCCCTTCCTGCAGCAGCGGCGTATACAAGATAGGAGTTCATGTAGAACTTCTCAGTTGTTAGAACTTGTTGAAGCTATTGTGAGATGGTTTCACTTATGATTTCACCCCAGCCGAAGAGTTGGTCAGGTGCATTCTTTCTCATGTTCTCCAGGTATCTCAGCATCCATTTATGGAAATAATGGGCATCAGGGAGCCCAAATACTCTATTCAAAAAATGTGATTGTATTACTCAATTCTTCATTAAAATCAATACGGTGGATGGTCTGTGGCCATCTGGTCAACGGTTTCTTGTTCTTTAAATAGAGTTCATTCATCATCTGCATGCACTGATCTTCGTTATCATCTCATGCCTTCATGCAGTCTTCAATACTTATTTCCACATAATGCCTGTGATAAGGAATGCCCAGGATCATCTCAAAGTGACGAGCTATGAGGTCAATGATTGCCTCGTGTTCTTTGTTTTCAACACATCTAGTGTTCTTATTATAACATTGGGAAATCAACATGATGAACTCAATATTCACGGCACTCATCGGAAGCCCAGCTGCAAAGTGCAATCCACTACCAATTAATTTATTCATCCACAGGCCATTGTTTGCCTTGGTGGTCCTTACCCAGAAATCATCCATGTCTATATGACCCAGCTCAGAGTCTCTGATGTCAAGGTTGCACTCTGCATATGAGTCTAGCATCCTAACTTTCTGGTACTTGTACTTCATTTCTTGCTCTGACTGCTTAGCTTTAGCTTTTACTACGGTTATAGTTGGTCTCTTACTTGATGAAGACATATATGAGCTCAAGAATGGATGTTGTTGTTCTACAAGAAGTATCAAGAAGGTCCAACATAGAAGAGCCATGTCAACTGTCATGTTATTCATGATGAAAGTTTGAAGAATAACAGAACACCTTTGAATGTTTGAGAAAATAGTTAAGTTTAGCTTGTAGAAGGAAGAACGAGCAATTTTAAGCCTTAAGGCACAAGGTGCAAGTTTACAGCAGGCTGCAGGAGCTTTTTATGGCTTGGCACACTTTTATGGATGCCAACATGTGAATTTTAGTGCCAAAGGGTAAAGCACAGGACGTGGGTCTACAACAGACAACATTTTATGTTGATGTTGTGGAAGTTGCGCTTGAGCCTCTTGAAAAATATGCTAAGTGCTCTTTGGCTAGGCGCAGAAAAGGTTCATGTTGCATGAGTGAAAAGTGTGCCAAAGCGCAACTTTGGAAGATGTAATAAGGAAAAACAGTGCGTCGTATTTGTTTGGTGTAATTTTCAAGCGTGTAACATCTCTGCAAATTGCGCCAAAGTTTTAATAATTAACAGTCTTGGCAAATTCCTTGATTTTCACTTTTCTCTTTTTTGGATTTTTCAAACGGCAAGGAAGAGAAGTGGCAGCAAGCAGGGACAGATGATTTTTTAATTTACCTCAGCAACAGGGGCCTTCCAGATTTACAGATATGGAAGGAGAGGAAAAGAGGGTTTCAGTTGGGTTGGGAATTTAATAGGTTTTTTAGATTTTAACCATTTAACACAAACCCTAACACTTAACACAAAAAAACAAAAACCACAACTAGGAGAGTATCCACTTACCTGGATTGATAAAACATAAAGAAAAATGTAGGGGTCCACAAGCTTGAAAATGACACATGAGGGCTGACATGGACAGCTGACACGCATAGAGAAAATACTTTTCACAATTTCCAATTCATGAAAATGACATTTGTCAGGATCCTATTTATAGAAAAATCGGCATTTATGACCTTACCAACTGCTTTTGGTGCGATTTTGGGAGTTGCAACACAAGGAAAATCGCACTTAGTGTAAAAGGGCGCAGTTTTAGTCATATTGACACACTAATTTATGTGCCGAAGGATAAGCTAAAAACGGCTAAGTCCTGAAACAACTTGATTTTTGAAAGGGATTTTTGGGCTATTTCAAACGTTATCAAATTTCCCTAGGGGCCAAAACAGAATTTTGGTATAGTTACCTATAAATTTCCCTTGTCAATTTTGCACGATAATAGGAAGCAAGACATACACAAACTTGGGAAGCCTCAAACAAACAAGGGTCAAACCCCTTTATTGGCCATGATCTTGGGCCTTTATTATCCGAAGAGAAAGAGGTAGAAGAAATGATAGATCATATCGGTGATGAGTTGGAATCACCACATGCGGAATTTGATTTCGACCCCACCTTGTTAGATGAATTCCTTTTTAGAAACAAGGATCAGGTACTACCATGAGTTATGGTGTTAGGAGCCAAAATGTCTATCGAACAAGAGATAATCCCACCTACAAATGATGCTAATTAAGAGAAGCAACCTCTTATTAACATGGATGATGTCTTAACACATGGACATGCTTATACCTCTAACATGGGAAATGATAATGCAGTGGGATATAGAATACCTTTCCTTTAAGTACCATGTAAAGTCAGAATAGAACATGAAACTGTTGAACAACCTCCGCAACATGAAGAATAAGAGGAACCTCTCAAAGAAGAAGTCACTATTCAACAACAAATTTGCAATCTTAGTCAAAAATTAGCTTTGTTAACATCTCATGTACAAAAAGAAACAAACAAGAATGTACAAAAGACAAAACCTAAGGTCAGAATTAGTGAACTTCAAATGGACAATCAAGGAGGATACAATACGGAACACAATCGTATATATATCCCTGATTCTCCTATCAAAGAGCAATTACTCACGTAAGAATTACAATCTATGAAAGTGAAAATTAAAATCCTCCAAGAGAGTATTATGGGGAATAGTATAAAATATCAATATGAAGAGCTATTTCCCCATCTGTTTGATAAAACTATGACGCTTCAACCCTTCCCTAAAAATTTTGACATGCCAAAATTTGAAAAATATAGAGGGAAAGGTGACCCACGAGACCATGTAAAATATTTTTACATGGCATGCCAAGAAGTGTCCTACAATGACAATTACCTCATACAACTCTTTCCAAAGAGTCTAGGGGTCCAAACCTTGGAATGGTTCACTTGCTTACCTGGTGGGTCTATTTTCACATGGCCTGAACTTGCAGAAAGGTTTGTACGACACTTCTCATAAAACATAGAAAGTGACATAACCATGGCAGACTTGTGTGGCAGTAAATAACATCCTAACGAGACATTTGCTAGCTTCCTGCAAAGATGGAGAGGGATAGCCAGTCACTTCCCTTGTGCATTCCCTGAAAAATAGATGGTGAGTATATTTGTGCCCAATCTCAACCCAGACATCACTTTTCATCTATAAATGCATTATGTTCACACCTTTGAAGAGGTTATTGAAAAGGGTATTCAAATAGAGAAAGCCCTTATTGCCAAAGGAACCATTAAATCACACTCTAAGGATAACCAAAACACAAAACCCACATAAAAACTAAAAATATTTAACAAAAACAAGAACATTGTGGGAGACAGAATTACGGATTCCAAACACGTACAAACAATTCAAATTGGTCAACCTTTTAAACTAACCAAAGGATCTATTCAACCACCACCTAAACATAGAATGTTCACTCCTCTCAATGAGCCTTTTTTGGCCATATTGAAATAATTGGATGCATCTCACATGGTAACTCATCCCATGACACTACCCTTTGATGAAAATGCTCCAAAACCATCATGGTACAAAGAGCATGATTATTGCAAATTACATTGTGTCAAGGGAAACAAAATAGACAAATTTCTATGATTTCGTCACTACATCCAAGATCTCATCGACAATGGGGAGATAGAAGTGGACACCCCGGAGAACAATTAGATGCCAAAAGAAAAGATGGTAATATTCAAAGAACCATTCCCTAAACATGGTAAGTTGGATGAGAAAAATCTGGATCGAGGAGATCATCCCAGAGTTACAAAGCAACGAATTATCTATATACCAAGAAGGATAATAATCATTACGATTCTCTCATTGGATGTATCTACTCTCCTAATGACCATGTGAACACCATTCAGATCAAGGGAAAGGATTGCGTCAGGGTAACAAGGTGCACCCACCTCATGATTCCTGAAACCTCTCTGTTAACCCCGCAAGATGGTAGGTATAACCTCTTAGAACAACTTGAGAAGACATCTGCCAAGATTTCAATCTTGGATCTTCTCAAAATATCAAATGTACATAAGGACATCTTGTACAAAACTCTTCAGGGGTTAGGAGTGCCACTAGAAGTAGACCCTTCACATCTTCAAGCTGCAGTGGCAAACATTGCACCAACTGAGTACATCTCCTTTAGTCATAAGGAGACCCCTATTGAAGATCTTGCACATAATATCCCCCTATATATTGAGGTATTTTTTACCCGTCAAAATATAAAACGGGTGCTTGTGGACAACGAATCATGGTTGAATATATGCACTTTGAAACTAAGTAAGTAACCAGGACATACAAAATAAGATCTAGAGTCCCATATTATTACCATAACCACTTACGACAATGCGAAACGAGAATCAGCTAGGAAAATCATGTTGCCAATGGAAGTAGGACCCACTTGTCATTAGACGGAGTTTCATGTATTGGACTTGGAACTTCCATATAATATACTTCTTGGCCAACCATGGATTCATGCCATGCAAGCCATACCATCAATATTCCATCAGTGCATCAAATTGAAACCGGAGGGACACACTCTCACAATACAATGAGATCCAAATCCCTTCGCTCACTACTTAGCTCTCAGTAGTTTTACGCGTAAGGGTGCCTATATGTGTCCCTCTGCGGATATAGTTGTTCCTCTTCAATACAAAGCCATGGAGTCACAGATAGATTCAAATTACCTAAGTTCTTACACCCGTGAAGCTTCTACATCAACTTCTCCTTTTTATTCATTGGAGATGAAGGTTCTGGAATACAGTTGTGGAGAATATAATGTGTAATAAGATCTTTTGGTCTCAGACCTATTGTTGTTACCTAAAACTAGAGGCCGATCCAACTATAATTTTAGATGGCCTAGCGATGAGTGAAATACTGGCTCATTTTCACCTAGGGGGTTACTCACTGAAGAGAAATTGTTGGACCCACCTACGACTTGGGTCCTGGAAGATACTCAACCAACTTGCCTACCAAATCCCTGAGTATGAGAAGTCTAGCTGAATGATGTATTCTATGGGCTACAAGGGGTCTAGGATGCCGGAAATAATGAGCAAGAACCGAGAGAACCAGTTCATATCCCACATTTCAAGACAAAAATATATGGTATTGACATTCGACCCTATGGATCGCACCCCAATGATCAAGATGCTACTTATTTTGAGCACGAAGATAGCTGTGATTATTTAGATAATGACACAAATTCCCACTATAGCCAATACAAGGATTTTACCTCTACAAACCTATTCATGGATACCGCTGTCCTTACCGATAACCCCCACTGAACCTAAAATTGATCTTGTTTACCCTTGCACTATGTCGTACTGGGACCAACAACGTCACATAGCATTGGATATCTTTGAAAATGATGAAGCCCATTGCAGAATTCATGGGCATTCAAGATACCATTCCAATCGGAGACCATAAGAAAGGGTTTCTACATTGAACTTAGATACCTGCATGCATACTTCGGCGAGGAAGCTGAGATTCGTGGTAAGAAAAACTTAGAGAAAAAGCAAGGGACAAAAGTTCCAACGAAAATCCTCAGCAAAAACAAAATTCCAAGTCACACAGTGAAAACATCTTTTGAGGCATTGGCTCAACATAACAAGTGAAAAAATCAATGGACAAGAAAAGTGACCACGCCAAGGGTGAAAATATCATAGAGACACCCTTGGAGGAAGATATCAAACTTTCCTCTCTGATCCTACGCGTATGGAGGATTTGTCAAAAATGCTAGTGGAAGAAAGCATTGATGTGAATATTGGAACAGAAGATGACCCAAAAATAGTCAAATTGGGGAGCTTCACTCTCAGCATAGGGAACAGAAAGACATTCACCATGGTTATACGTGAGAATTTTTTGGATATATTCGCATGGTCATATAAGGATATATCAAGGCTTGGATCCAACTTTGGTAGTGCATAACCTAGTTTTTCACGTAGATGTCAAGCCCATCAAGACAAAATCTCAGAAAAATGCATCCACGGGTGGCTCTTCTAGTTAAAGAAGAGCTAGAAAGATTGCTAGTAGTAGGCTTCGTTAGACCTATTGATTACTCAGAATGGATATCAAATATAGTCCCTGTACAAAAGAAACCTGTCATGAATCAGAATCTGTACGACTTTTAGAGACATCAATAAGGCATGTCCAAAAGATTATTTCCCATTACCCAATATTGATATGATTGTTGATTCAACTGCAGGATATGAAATGTTATCTCTTATGGATGGATTTTCAAGCTATAATCAGATCAAAATAGCTAATGAAGATCAACACAAAAAAACCTTCACAACACCTTAGGAGGGACTTTCTTGTTATCAAGTAATGCTCTTTGGCCTTAAAAATGTAGGTGCAACCTATCAAAGGGACAATGGGCCATGATTTTTCTATGATATGATTCATGACATCATGGAGGAATATGTGGATGATATCATCGGGAAATCCAAGACATGAGAGAAGATCACCCTGAAGATTTTGTGGCATGTATCTTCAAACGCCTGCGGGAATACAAAGTCAGATTGAATCCAAATAAATGTGTGTTTAGCAAACTGTCAGGAAAGTTTCTTGGATTCATTGTATCACGAAGAGGGATTGAGGTAGACCCAAGTAAAGTTACCGCCAACACTGAAATGCCTCCTCCCAAAAACATCAAACAAACTACACAGCTTGTAAGGAATGATACAAGCCATCCGCCACTTCATTTCCCATTTTGCTGACAAATGTCATTCATTCACCCATCTACTTAAAAAGAACGTTGCCTTTATTTGGGGACCAGAACAACAATAGGCCTTCACCTTGCTTAAGCAATACTTATCCAATTCACCTGTCCTCATGCCTCCAACTCCTGGTTAGCCACTTATGTTGTATATTTCTACTACTCAATTTGCTATTGGTGCGTTGCTCACCCAATATGACCTCATCCATAAATAAAAAGTTGTGTACTATATCAATCATACTCTCATTGCTTATGAGCTCAACTACCCTCAGATCAAAAAATCTTGTTTGGTTGTAGTTTTTACCTTCCAAAAAATTCGTCATTACATGTTAAATACTAAAACCAAGCTTATATCCAAAGTTAACCCGCTTAAGTACCTGTTGTCAAAACCCACCCTTATAGGTAGAATGGCTAATTGGATCATTCTACTAAGTGAATTTGACATTGAGTATGTACACTAAAAGTCGGTAAAAGGACAAGTACTCGTCTGATTAGTTAGCAAAAGCACCGTTACTAGGAATAGAGCCTATGAGTTTGGATCTTCTAGATGCTTCATTAATGTATATTGAGGAATCTGTCATGTGGTAAGCTACACTTTGATGGATCTTTTAATTTTCATTGTTTAGGGGTAGGTGCGGTATTAATTACTCCTTCAGGCGACCCCATACCTCAAGCTTTTCGCCTTGGTTTTCTTTGTACAAATAATATTGCGAAATATGAGGCACTCATCACTGGGAATGAAGCTGGAAATCAAATGGGATATCCATCATGTTAAGATCGTTGGTGACTCACAATTGATCATCAAGCAAGTCAACGATGAATACAAAGTCAAGGATGAGAAATTCATCCCCTACAAGAAACTGGTGGAAACTTTGAAAGAATATTTTGTGCATAATACATTTGAATAGATTCCAAGAGAACAAAATAGATTTGTAGACGCTATGGAAACTGTAGGTTTTGTGCTATGTATTCCACCAGAGAGCAATGATATGATGTTATTTGTTGAAAATCTATGCTAGCCTGCGTATGACATGCCAAAATCCTGTTTAGCTTGTGAAGTTGTTGGTCCATATTCCTCATGGTATGTTCACATCTATGCCTATCTTAAACACAACACCTTCCCTCATGACATCTCTCGTTCTGAAAAAAAATCCTTATCCACCAAATATCCCGTTACACCCTCTTAGGAGATACGCTCTATCATCGTGTCTATGATGGGAATGTGTTACGTTGTCTAGATGTAACAAAGTCAATCCAAGTGATCAAAGAGGTACATGAAGGGGTGTGTGGCACCCATATAAATGGAATGGTTTTAGCTTAAGAAATTATTGAGAGTAGGTTACTATTGGCCTACTATGGAAATAGACTACTGCAACTATGTGAGGAAATGTGTACTATGTCAAAAGTATGGAAATTTCATTTGTGCACCATCGCAACCATTACAACTGATCACAACCCCATGGCCATTTTCTAAATGGGGACTGTATTTAATAGGGAAGCTCACCCCTACCTCATCTAATGGTCATACCCACATCATCACAACTACAAAATATTTCACTAAATTGGTGGAGGCTATTCCTTTGACTTATGTTACGGGTGCTCAGATTTTAAAGTTTATCATGAATCACCTTACCTGCCGGTATGGACATTCCTGCGTAGCCATAGTTACTAACAATGGAAAATCATTTAAGAACAAGATAGTGAAAGATCTCTATCATCGGTTTCAAATAAAATTAAAGTGGTCTATGTGATATTACCCTCAAGGTAATGGAAAAGCTGAAGCCACTAACAAAACATTGGTTTAGATCATGGAAAAGATGGTGAGTAAGACATGTCACAATTGGAATTTGCAAATTCACCCAGCCCTCTTGGGCTTATAGGAATCTCCATTCACACTCCTATTATTAGCGATACCATATTCCCTAGTATTTGGAACTGAATCCATCATCCCATTGGAAATTGAGCTTCCTTCCCTAAGAATATCTCTTAGGGATTACCTGGACAAGGATGAGGATTACAGAGTGG
Organism: Taxus chinensis; assembly: GCA_019776745.2. Taxonomy (NCBI): domain Eukaryota; kingdom Viridiplantae; phylum Streptophyta; class Pinopsida; order Cupressales; family Taxaceae; genus Taxus; species Taxus chinensis. The sequence goes on along the minus strand of CM034147.1, from coordinate 350,099,709 downwards.
CCAGGCTGGCATAATTAGAACTCCTAGATGAAAAGTGCATTTGCACCCTTAACCATCTCAAAGTGTATCAGAACAAAGTCTCCAAAAATTACAACAAAAGGATCATATCTCGTTAGTTTTAGGTCAAAGATTTGGTCATGAGGGAAAATCAGTTCAACACAAGGGCGGAAAGAGAGAAGAAATGCAAGTTTGAACCGCATTGGTTAGGACCTTACGTCATTTTGGCCAAATATAGTACTGGAGCATACAAAATTACCCATCCTAATGGTAATGAGCTCCACGAACCTATGAATGCCATGCACCTTAAGCAGTTTTATGCTTAAACATGGCATAAAAATCATAAAAGCAAACAAAAACAAAGAGTGAAGAAAAATGACCTTCAACCGGGACAAGGAATGATCAAAAAAGAGCAACGCAATCGGGCACAGAGGAGAATTTCAGGTTTCGGGCATATGTCGAAGAAGCATGCGTAAAAATGGCACGTTGGTAAAAAGTACGTCTGGTAAAAATGACATGGAAATCCGCATATATATATGAAAATTTAGTAATCATAATACATCTTACAGTCTGACACGGTGCTTTTACTTACCCGACATACTCGGCATTAATGCCATGTCTAGCATGCTCAGGATAGCCGATGAACCTGATCTTGTCAAAGGTTTGATCCGAGTAATTTGAGTTCTCGGGTTGCGGGAAACAATCGACATGAAGGGATGATGCTTTGCATGGCCCCGAAAACCCGAATTCAAAGGAGTAAATTTTGTGACTTCAGGGAACGGTTTAGACAGGCGACATGGATGCATGCCCTTGACGAAGGCATTCTTCATCGATGCATTGGAAGGTCTGCAAACCCAACGTTACCTAATTTGATGCGGGTTGTCCATAGTTTCAGGGAACACATGACATGAAACACCACAAAACACATGTAAAAAATGCTTATGAAAATCACGAAAACAATAGAAATTACCTTCTCATGAGTAGGTGATCCTTAGAAAATCAGTTCCAAAGAAGCACAATAATTCTTAGGGCTATCTCATTGTTTGGCGTAAACAATCTTGTAAAAATGGGATAACAGAAGTTTACTGGTAAGATCATGATGATTCTCTACTATGATGTTTATGATACAGTGTTTAGGTCATCTCTCATAGGTTGTAATGATTGCTTCATGGTCCATTGGGATAGAAATATTGCTGAAGACATAGATTTGATTAAGCATTCATGTAAGTCATTGCTTGGATATATATTTCTAGGAATATTTGTAGCATATGCAGTGATGGTTTTGCATGCATATAATAAGTATTAATGGTGCTTCATAGAAATTTTGTTAGATCAACACGTTGAACGAAGCTGAAGTTATGATATTTTCGGTAATACTTGATTGTCTTTGTAGAAGTCACATTTCTAACATAGAATTGGAAAATTCAGATGCATCACCTATCTAACATCACACTCTGCATCGGGACCTTAAGGATTTTTAAGTTGATTTTTCATTTATAAATAAGATGCTATGTTTTAAAAAATACATTAGAAAGTTATGCTAGTCGTCATGAATTTTATGAGCGAATGGGGTTAAGAAGGATCGCAAGTTGGTTCAAAATCTATCCTAAAACCCTAGCAGCAATAGTGATCATGGAATATTTGTCCATTAATGTATGAGCATTCACATGTTTATTGGGAATGCTAATGTAATGATCTATGGATCTATCATGTAGAAAATTAATCACATGTGGTATATTTTTCTCAACTGGTCATCATGTTCACATACTATTTTGGGAAATGAGAGACCAGATAACATCACTAGTTTTTTAGTTTTTGTAGTTTTAGGGCTCGATGATGGATAGTTCCATTTTATTTAAATAATAATTTTCCTTACTTTATAGCCATCCTTGGGAGATTATATATGTGGAGATGAAACTCATTTCTTCTCAGGTAGGACAATTTTATGGAGAAAATGGAAGATATCAAGTTCTTTTACACATGTCCCTTCAAATGATTATTGGCCTTAAAGGTTAAATATATTAGTCTTCAAGTTTGAAGTGATTTTGGTCATCAAGTTGGGGTCATTATTATGACCCCCTCCAAAAAACATTCTTATAGAATGGATGGAAAATCTTTTGCCTCTGAAAAATCCTTTCCGATTCTTCTACTATCTTCTGCGCATTCAAGCACGTCAAACAAGTTTCGTGATGGTGTCAAAAGGAAGGCATTTTTCTAACCAAAATGGTGGGGCATTTTTTTTTATTATCTAAATGACAATAGTAAAAATTGTAAAACAATTACTAGAATGGTAAGTATGTGAACATATGTGACCGAATGTCAAAAAAACTTCTATAGTATTACCAGTCGGTCAACACTTTTCAGTGTTACATTTCAACTGCCATTGGTTAGTGTTACTGGCCATTGTAGACACTTGTCAGTGTTAACGATCAGTAACAATGTCAGTACTTCAATGTTTGCGCTAACAATGTATACCCGTTAACGGCTGGTAACAATGTCAGTGCTAACGGCCAGTATCAGACATGTTCAGTGTTAATGATCTGGTAACAATATTATATTGTATTCAGTTGGTTAACTATATGCTATGTTAGCATTCAGTGACATTATTAACGTTATTCCGTCAATCAGCTCATTTTGTCTATTTTCGATCTGGTTAATTATTGTCTAGTTAATTAATGGTCCCCTTTCTATCTACATTAATTAGAGTTGTCAACCGACAATATATTTTGCTCCCCTTTCTATCTACATGGCCGATTAATTATTTCTAATTAATTAATACTAGGATTTCTATCTAGATAAATTAATTATTCTTAATTAATTAATTCTCTCTTCTATTTAATCAATAAATCGTCATTTATTTGATTAAAATCCTCTCATAACATAAATCATACTAACTATTCCTCTAAAAATCTTCTATAAGCATGCACACCTATTAATTAATCACTTTGGTTAATTAATAAATCCCTTCAATTCCCATGAGTCACTAGAGGATAAACTAAACTCTCCTAAGGTTGTACTCAACCCTCTCTAAACTATCCCTTATCCACAACTAACTCAGCCTCTGCTATTATACCACATGTAAAGGGATGTAAAGATTCTTTTATCCATTGGGCTATATAAGGAGCCCTCCTCCTACCATTTCTTACTTACACCTAAATGAGCATAAAGCATAAGTACTATAGACATTTTATCATCTTAGAGCTATTCTTCCATTAGGAAGAGCTAGTTATCTTCATTTCTTGTATTCATCCATCCAAGTTTTGAAGTCATATGGGGATATTTCAAATGGTTTTGTAACCATGGATTGACAAGAATCCATTCTTGAAAACCTTGGGATTCAAACATACAATCAAACCTTTGATTGTTAAGGATCTAAATAGGTTCAATATCATCTTATTTTAGCATTCAATAAGAGATAAAAGCTAATTTGTTTAGCATATTATCTTGACATGTTCATTTCATGTTTAAATGTTCATAGGTTAGCTTTGTTTAAGCTCTTAGCATGATGATGCATAGGTTTAGCTTAGCATTGTATTAAAGTCACTAGGTGTTGGTTTCAACTTTACTTACATTGCTAATTATACATGCATACATGAATCAAGAGGAAGGTATAAAAGTCATGTTTTGGGTGTAATTTTGCACTAATTGAGCAAAGAGAGAGAATGTGTGACCTATGTGAGAGTGATTTCCTGGTACTAAAGCATGTTTTGACATTTGAGAGAGTGCATTATAGGTTGAATAATGTTTTCAAGAGTGTGTGCAAGGGTTTGATGTAAAGAGAAGTGAAGAAAGTTAAATATATAGTAAGTTTAAGAAGTTAGGGTTTCAAGGTGAGTGAGCCGAATCAATAATCTTAATCAGTTTTGGAAGAAATAAAGACATCTGATATCTTCTTCAAAGGTGATTTATTGGGTTCTTAATCATATTTGGGGTTGTATCCTCCTTGTGGAGTTGGAGCTTCAAAAAACTAGGGGTTGGTGCTCCTTGTAGGGTTGTGCTCTACTAAATTAGGGGTTAGTGCTCCTTGTGAAGTTGGTGCTTCACTAAATACCTTTGATTTGAGTAATATAATCAAAAAAAATAGTGGATTTTCTTCCCCTTAAGGGTTTCCCACTTACATATTGTGTAATGGTGTGGTTTCTCTTGTTCTTGGTAAATTGAATGTATGATAATGTGATGTTGTGCACACTCTAATGGATGATTAATTGATTAAGGGTTTAAGAGAACAATCTAAAATAGAAATTAAATTTGTAAGCACTGAATCACCCCCACTCTCATTCCATTATGTTTCCAACATTCACTTTGCTAGAGTTCAAATATGTTTAATCAAATAAAATACCTCTTCCATCTTAGCATTCACATTGTTAAGGGTCAAGAAAATTTTAGCTCCATTCCCACCTCTTCCATATTAACATTCACTTTGTTAAGGGTTGAGAAATTTTGAACTCCATTCCCACCTCTTCCATCTTAGCATTCACTTTTCTAAGGGTTAAGTTCTTCAAACTTCCTTTTTCACCTCTTCCATCTTAGCATTCGCTTTGCTAAGTGATGAGCTATTTAATCTTTCAAACCTTTTCATCTCTTTTATCTTAGCATTCACTTTGCTAAGGGTTAAGCTTTCAAAAAAAATTGTCTCTTCCATCAGCATTCACTTTGCTAAGTGTTGAGCTATTTAATCTTTCAAACCTTTTCATCTCTTCTATGTTAACATTCACTTTGCTAAGGGTCGAGCTTTTAAAAAAAATTGCCTCTTCCATCTTAGCATTCACTTTGCTAAGGGTTGAGATTTCAGACCTTTTCTCCTCTTCCATCTTAACATTCACTTTGCTAAGGGTTGAGCATCAAGCCTTTTCACCTCTTCTATCTTAGCATTCACTTTTCTAAGGATTGAGCTTTCAAACATTTTTGTCTCTTCTATCTTAGCATTCACTTTGCTAAGGGTTGAGTTTTCTATTATACCTTTCTTCACTCTCCCCCATTTTTCATTACATGGTGGATTCACGTAAGACATTACACAATGATTTATTAGAAAAAATTACTGAGATGAGAAAACAACTAGCTCTCATATCCTCTGAAGTCACTAATAATGATATTGTTACCCATTTCTCCCTCGGGAAAAATTAGACAACTTGGGAAAAATTGGATGTGGGAGCTGGTGGAGCTTCAATGAAGGAATCTGGAAATTCAGTTATTTTTCATGTTTTGGGCACTTGGAATTATTCTAAGGCATTTCCCTCCTTTTCTCTAGGCCTTATAGATCTAAATACTTAGAAAAAATTGAGAAAAAATGAATTTTGGGGTCTTTTCTAGTGTATTACAGAAATGCGGGTGGCAGGCGGAACTTAGGAACTAGTTCCCAAGTTCCTTCGGTTCCCTGATTTCCTGATTTGGCCAAAAAACAAAGGAGTTTGACTAAGTTTAGTGTATTGCGGTTTTATCAGGTTTAGAAGGAACACATGGAACAAGTTCAACGAAGTTAAAGGTTCCCCGCAATACCTTTGGAGCGGCACAACAAAGGATCAAGTGTATTGCGGGTACGAAAGGGTTTTTGGGAACCAAGTGGTCGGAGGAAATGGTTTGGCTAGGTCTAAGGTTCCTTGCATTGATAAACAACCCTATGAACAAAGGAATGGGGGGAAGGAGTTCAATTTTTTGTGGAATAGGAGGGCATTGGGAGAACTGAGGAGCAATGGAACTAGTTCCTCACATTAAGGGATGACCCGCAATGCAAAGAAAAGTATAGATATAAAGGGTTTTAGTGTATTGTAGATAAAAAGGGGTATAGGAGAACCATGAGTCAGAAGAACCAAGAGGAGGTAGAATGGTTCATGTGGGGGGTTTGTTCCCCGCACAGGCTTGGGAGCTGCAACATAAAGGATGCGGCCGTGGCAGAGTTCATTGCAAGAGCCATAAGGGTTGTGGGCACCAAGGGAAATGAGGGATTGGTTCCCTAGTCCAACAAGTTCTCCACATCACTCTCCCATCTGCAAGCCAAAGGAAATTTTCATTTAAAGTGGATTGTAGCTACGCATTTGGAACCTGTGTTCCTCCTTAACCCTTCCATATCCGCATGGCCATAACTTTTACCCAGATTGTCTAAATTTGAAAAACTTAGACTTTTTGGAAAGATATTTTCATGCTCTTCATCATGAAAACTTCAAATCTTAAGTTAGGTGAGAGCAGGTGGGAGAAAAATAAGAAAACATCCTCATTATTAATGAATGTAGTTCCAGGCAGTTAAACAGTTAAATTTAATGAAGTTGGTACTCATTTCCTCACCAACAAGCAAAAGATCGTGGAGGGATTGATTTGGCAAGCTTCCCATGCCCCTTTTTAGATATTTAATGCATCTTGTTGGTGGGTGAGGGTAGAATTTTGAGTTTCTCTTTTCCATCTCTCTTTTTCTTCTATATATTGTAAAAACCTCTCATTTGAGAACGGGGGGTTCTAAAATGCAAAGAAACTCTGCCAAAATTGTTTCTAAGTAGTTGTGAGTTGTAAGCCTTCATTTGGTCCTGATAAGTGTTCTTGTGCCTTATTCTTCACATGTAATGGTTTGTGCATACATTGAAAGAAATTAAATATTTGTTGTGGTGTTTCTCTCAACCCTAGCTTATGTTTTATTGTATTTCTTTTCCTCTCGATTCTTGTTATTGTATTTTGTTCACGTATTTCTCATTCGCAGGTTTATATTGTTGTGTTTAATGGAGAATAGATGGTGAATGAATTCTTCAGGTATGTGTCACTTTTGTCAGGCATGTCCCTTTTCCCTTGTTAGAGTATCTCCACCCCTTTTCTGGTGTTATCACCTCTCTCTAGCTTAGGATATCTCATTTTCATGCATCTCTCTCTCTCCCTAGTCACTTGGAATGCGTATATGTAGTGATTAGGTAGCTGCATTTACCTTCATTATGAGTAGTTCTAGCAGTAGGATATAGGTAGAGGAAATAGCCTTCTTTGAAGGTATATCTCAAGCATGAAAGGTCATAGGACAAGCTTAGAGATAGTCTCAGTTGTGCACCTCAAAAGCCACAATTCATGCCTGATCCTAGGATGGGAGTAATTTTGCACACTCCAATGGGAGAAGATTGAAGTCATTTTGGTGACTGGTGCTTCCATTACAACATCCTGGTGTACTGATTTCGATAGGCTACTAAGTAGGAATTAGGATCCAAAAATCTATGATGATGATTTGAGCATATGGAGAATATCTTTCAAGCATATATGGTGACTCCACTGATCTAAACAACCCATTTTCTGAATCAACAGACCATTTCTTTTCTTTTAGTCATTTCATTTTTCATTTCCCATGAAGTTGTGCAATCATGACTTCATTTCCTCACTAGAAATCTCATTTGCAGCTGCCTTACCATTGATTGTTCATTTCTAACATTGTACACAATAGTCCCCTTCAAGCTACCATAATCACACCTGCTAGTTCAATGTGATTAAGAGAATAAATTACATGTGAGAATGCATGTTTTTCGCAAGTTTAGACTTAATGTACTATTTGATATGGTCATTTATTAAACTTATGGATCTATTTCCACTGTGTTATGGACCATGTCACAATGAGGCATGTGGAGGTCATCCTACACTTGAAGATGATTTTGTTAGGCAAAATATCAAATACTTTAGGTGTTGATCTTGTTTCTTCACTTATGTCAAGTGAAATAAGACTTCATATTAATGCAAAATCAACAACCTGGATGAAGAAATGAAAGATTGGCTCGAATGCATGTCCCAATAATAGCAAGGAAATAAAGGTAGTTTGTTATGGATGCCCATTCAATAAGTGCTATATAGGATAAAGCGTTAGTGAGTCTTTCACTAAATATTACCTTGAGGAATTTATTTCTGAATTTGATCATCAAAAAAGGTTAATCATTCTAAGGTCTGAATATACCTTGTCAATGAGAAGTTCCTACACTAGCTTACCATATAAGGGGATCCAATTAACATTGACTTATCAGTGTGACCCAATGTGTAAGGTGGAAAAGGCCTAAAAAAACATGGGAAGAGAGAGTTTGTATTTTTTTCTCACTCGACATGCCAGTGGAATTAGGAATAACATTTTCCCCTTCATTAGTGTACATTGTAATACCATGTTGACATCTAGACCAAACCCTCCTCTTGCATTCCGAAAGTCCATTTAGGGATGATAACATCATTACATGATATGTTCAATCAAAGAGAGGGTGGAGAAAATTAGGAGAATTCAATATCAATTTAAACAACATACTACTACAAATTTAAGAATTGGGCTTCAAAATTTGGAACCATATTATGATGTCCTATATGATTGTTTGGCCTTGTGAATCGTAAAAATATATTGGGACTTAAGATCAAAAGTTGGAGGATGATATTTGGGCCACCAAGGCATGTTAAAGCTTAAGAAGTATATGATCAATAAGAATATAGTGGCTAACTACTAATGTGCAGGAAAAGGTACCATGATTCGACAACATTTAATGATTCATATGAAGATGAACAACTATGGAAATTAATGTCAACAATTGGAATTTCATAAAAAAGAATGATCACATGGAGGATGAGATCCTAAGGGGAGTGTGGTCTTTATACCTTGACAAATGGATTCATATGAATTTCTTATCCATAATTCCTTGAGCCTATCACTGGATTATTGAAGTTCCTTGATTGGCCTTCACTACTTTTGATAGTTTAAAGCACTATGATCTTCTAGTACATTAGAGAACCTCTTGTTGCTAAGTGTTTGATTTACACTATAAGAACAGGACATAAGAGATTCAAGTGATCATAACGGATCCATTTAGGTTTCCCCTTTTGGAAAAAATTAAACAAAGGAGGTTACATGCATAATTGCCCGCATAACCTGCTAAGCCTAAATCAATACCTAGAAATATAAGAAACCTCAGATTTTTTGAGTGTTGATATTCCAAACGTTCATCTTATGGGTCATGAGGAACATGGGGATTTTAGATGATGACTATGATGATTATGAACCTTAGTATAGTTTACTTTGAAGAGATAGATGTTTGAATATATTAAAATAAAGGACAAATCATTTATAACAAGATGTGTACAAGGAAATGAGAAAAACCGTACATCAATATAGCTTCATTAATGAAAGTGATAAATCAAAGAAGCTCTCATGGGACAAAATGAGAGGATCAAAACTTGCCCAAGAAGCTATATAGGTACAATGTCTTGCACCAACTTAAGGATTGTTACAGATCAAGTCATTCACAACTTCAAAAAGCATGACGATATGAGCTATAACATACCATGTAGGTCAGCAACACATACCTCTTACAATTGGAAATGTAGATTAAAAAAGGAGGTAATCATTAATTAAGAGGTTATTGATACTTAGAAAAAGGGTGGAAAATTAATTGCATGATAATTTTTCACTCTTATTAAATACCATGATAACTAGTGCCTAACAACTAAGTTACATGGTCTCAATTTTTGAGGAATTGCAGCCAAACATGAGGGTGTAATGTATAGCAATAATTATAGAGATTCAAATGGTTCCAAATATTGGTCTAGAAAACCCACCAACCATTGAGGTTTATTTTCAACAAAATACAAGCCAGAATGTGCACACTTTGCATGTTTCCACTTGGGAAATCTATGATTTTCTGTCTTGTTAATAGTTAGAGTGCCCTATTACTAAGGAAGTACGTCACTTCAACATTTGACTAAGAACTCCCTCCATGAACAAACTAAAAGTTAAGGGATAGTTCCAAGCACATCCATCAAAACAACATGAAATTTAAAACTCTACAATGCTTCATCCTGTGACCTACGGGTGTACGTAGATCAAGTTTTTCATGAGAATGGAACAATAAGTAAGAATTTAAGATAGTTTCATATCTTCATTCTTTGTCTCATCAAATCAGTTACAGAGGAAACAAGGTGATACTTTCAAGACTCAATGGTACAATTTGTAATACTGTAATAAAACCCTCTTAGTGGAGAAATCCATTGTCTTATGAATGAGATGGTCAATTCCATAAGGTTGAGATTTGATCTCACACAAATCATCTTTAGGCAATGCTTCAAGTGGATTTAGGGCTGTGAGTTTCAAGTTTCATATTAGTTTTAGTTTATCAGGTTGACTCCATACCCAATGGATGTGTCAAGACCACTGATCTTTTCAATCTAGCAGGAAAATTACCCCGTGAGTTGCCAAATTGTTATCAAACATTCTACCCCCCTTATTTAGAATTGGACATAGTTCTCTAATTATAGACTGGGCAGTTATTGAAGCTTCAATGAAGGTTTAAGTCTGATATTGTTTGTTATTTTGTGAGACCTTTTAGTCACTTAAAAGTGATGTGGAGGAATTTGACTACCATTTCTACAAGCCTATATGGATTTCAAAGGTTGATAGAGAGAATTCACATTTGAAACTGATTTTATTGTCTGTTTCTAGTGTACTTCCCCACAATTTACGGGTGGCATCACATTCCATTGAAAAGGATGATCCCAAGTCACCATTCGGTTAATTGATTTCCTAATTTGATTTAAAAACAAAGGAATTTGACTTAGTATAGTGTATTACAGGTTTATTGGGTTCATAAGGAATGCATGCAACAATCTCCATGAAGTTAAAGGTACCCTGCAATGCCTTTGGAGCCGTACAACAAAGGATCAAGTGTATTGTTGGTGCAAAAGGGTTTTTGAGAACCAAGTGGTAGACAGGGATATAGTTTGAAGTCAACTGATAAGGTTCCTCTTCACCTCGATTGGAGATGATTTGATTAGACTTAGTGAATCTCATGAAGGAGTTAAATGTTTTGCGGAGAAGGATGGGCTCTCTTGCTTTCCTAAGGAGTCAAGTGAACTAGTTCCCCACATTGATGGTCGACTTATTCAATGTGAAGATTAAGGGTTTTAGAAGATGTATGTTATGAAGAAATAAGGGGTGTGGGAACATTATTAGTCTAATTAACGAAGAGGAGGTATGATCTTTCCCGCTGGGGTTACAAAATACACACTGTAATTTCTTTCAAGGATCGATAAACCTTAGAATTAAACGATAATGCCCATAGTTCATTGTGGGAGCCACTCTCCAACTTGTATTTATTTTCACCATACGGAAATGAAGGAATCTTACTTTTAAAACACAACAAGATAACCTCATAGATATAACTCTCCCATTCATAACCCAATTGCCAAAGAGATTATTTTTATGTCTAGAGAAAATTATAGATTACAACATTTGGATCCTCTTCAACCTCATCCATAATCCGCATGGCCACTCCATTTTGCCCCAGATTAGTCTAAATCCTAAGCACTGACATGGACTTGTTTTGAAATCATAATTTTCATGTTCTTCATCATGGAAACTTTAAATCTTGAGTTAGGAGAAACTAGGTGTCAGACATCCCCAAATAAGAACAACGTCCTCAACATTGATAAATGTCAGTTCCAGGTCATTGATCCTATCAAATTTAATGAGAGATTATACCCATTTCTTCTCTGAGAAAAGCAAGAGATGCACTCAAGGGATTGCTTTACGTTCACGCTGCTAAATGCCCCTTTTGGATACTATTCCCTAACATGAAATACTCCTGTGCATTATACGGTGGGTAAAAACACATTGTTTCTCTTTAGGACATTCCAAACTCTTTTAAGTATTATATATCAGTAGGAAACCTCTCATTTGACAACGGGGGATCCTATCTTTGGCATAACTCATATGGTGTTGCCAAAATCTATATTCAAACTCAATTGTAAGTTGTAAGCCTTCAATTGGGTCATAGAACACTGTAATTGTTCATAATCTTATTCACATGTAAATTCGTAACTGCATACTGTTGGGCCTCAGAATATTGGCTAAGTACAAGAAGGGTGACATGCACACGCAGGGCCAATATGAAGAAGGGTGTGCAGGGTAAAGGTGCGCAAGATAGGGTTTTAGAAGGGTTTAACAGAACCCAAGGCGCGTGCACAAGGAAAAGGAAAGGGTTTCAGGACTTATCCATATTTGGCGTCCTAGGAAGCACACGAGAAAATCGTGACCCGACTAAGCATGCGGAGTGGATAAGGTGCCATCCTGACAACTTGATGGTCAAGGAAGGAATATTCCACATGTGATGGAAGGATCCCAGAAAGACATCATTTTAGAAAGTGGAGAGCTCAGATGGGAAGAAGCATGCTCCATTAAAGGACCACATGGACACTTGGAAACCGATCTATTACTTTAGGAAGGCATGGCGGTGGATGCTAAAGCTATATATAGAGATGCTTGGGTAAAAGAAAAGGGCATCAAGAGAGATATCAAGAGAAGAAGAAGAGGAGAGGAAAAGCTCTATAGAAATAGTAGATAGATTCTAGGGTTAAGGTTCTCATTAGAGGACATAGGAGAGATGGCATATCTAGAGGGATGGGTCTATGAACATCTTGTAATTTAAGAAAGCATAGTTTAGGAACTTCTGATGTATAATTCATCTGCATTAAGACATTTGGTCTGTAATGAGCTTGAGGAATGTAATGTGGTTACTGAATAGAGAGTAATATGAATATATGGTTTTCTTTTAAAATGTATACATTGTTCATGGGTATAAACCCTAGTGCCTTTTCTTTGTATTATCAGATCTGTTATCTATTTGATATTTTCCTTGTTATCTAAATGGATGCATTTATATAGTAACTCCTCCTAAGACCCTCAGAATGAATGCATGGTTTTTCCCCTTCTTACATCTAAGCTTCTATCAGTAGGGGATGTATTCTCACAAAACTCACATAAAGGAGGGGCTCAACACCCGCACATGCCTTGAGTGAGCGCCCAGCACCCGTTGGGTGATAGGTCAACACGCATGGGATTAGACTATTGTTTCTAAGGACATAAAAATGACTACATCTTGGTTCTATTGTTGGGACCTCTTTTCAAAGTTGTTGTGAGAAATGGCATACATCTTGGTCCCTATGATGTGTGATGAAGAAATGTCTGACCTTGGAGAGTGTTGAAGCATGGTTTAAGAGCACAGAGGATGATTTTTCTCAAAGATTCAACACTGGACCTAAGTTTGATGCACGTAGATGGGTAGAAGAGAACATGTACCATGAGTTGTATGAGACTTTATTCTGTTGTTTTCTAGTAGAACTTGTATGAATTGCTTTCAACATATGTATCTAGATTGAGATGGTACTATAGATCACGTGTGTGGACCCAAGATGATTACCAGAAGGCTGCAAGGATGTGTATCTGACTTAGGTGCATGTTGTTAATCACTGGTGGAAAGGAGTGCTAACCAGTTATACTCTAGAATATGCCATTTCTACGTATTCTTATCCTAGAGGTTGATGAGTTTGAGTTTCTGAGGGAGCCTAGAGGATCATTTTTATGAGTTTCCCTTTGGATATGAGCATCTTGATCATTACCCTAAGTTTAGAGGCATTCCCTATGGTTGGCTAAGCTTCTCTGAGTGCTGGGTAAGGAAGCTAGGGTGGAGGAAGATGGCAGACCTTGCGGTGGAAAAAGAAAGGGAAGAGAGATGACTCAAGTATAGTGAAGCTTGTGAAAGGGAGATGGTTAGACAACATGAGGTTGCAGGTGTGATGGATCTATGGAGGTAAACATTGCAGGAAGGAGTTGAGGTTATGCAAAGGACATGGAACCTAAGAAGTCTGTGCTACCCCATCTTAGAAAGCATGGGAGAGAAGCCCCTTTAGCTTCTGATGAGATTTCATTGCATGGAGAAAGGAGAGTTGTCAACGCGCATCTAAACCCACCTAGTGACCAACCCCTGGTGCTTAGTTTTCCAGATCAAGGAATAAGTATTGTTAATCCAGTTACTATCGGTGGAAGTAATTGATATATTCCTAGGAGATATAATTTCTCATTTGGGACTTCCATGGCTGCACAAACCATTCCTGTATTTGGGGATTTTTGGACAAGGTGACAAATACACAAAGTTTGGGTATCACATTTGGGAGTGGCACGGGACACACATCTGGTAGCAGAGAACTATCACAAACCATTGACACAGTTTAGTGGGACGTTGGGGACACTAGGTGCGACCACTTCAGGCCATTTTCTAGCTACATGAGGTGGATCTGGTGGTATAGGAACAAGAGAAATTGGTGGACCTAGCAGATCTGGAGGATCTAGTGGGTCAGGAGGGACAAGACCTGGTGGGCCTAGTGGATTTGGTGGTGGAGGAAACACCAGAGGGAAGGAAGGTTCTAGATTAGGGGGACAAGGGTCACAGCCACCTCCATGAGTATTCTTTGAGATGTCTTTACATCTACTAGACTACAAGGCATTGAGGATGCTACAGAAGCATGTGCACAAGTGTGAATTGTCTATGGTGCACAAAGGGAATCACTAACTCGGAGTGAAAAACAAGTTAGTTTGCAATGATGTTGCAAGGGCAGGCGCACAGCTAGTACCAGAACTATGACCCACATCAGACGGTGGTGGATTAAATTGTGTTGAAGAATGCCTTCCTAGCAGAGTTCCATATCCCTGAGTTTGAACAGAAGAGCATCAACACTCTGAAGGAGATGTAACAAGGAATGGTAGAGAGTGTGCAGGAGTATGACGCACGATTCAAAACTCTCTTGTCAAAACTATCCTATGACATTCACCCTTCTCAGCATGCTTAATGGTTTATTGGAGGGTTAATAACACTATTTAAAAGAGCATTATCGTACAAGACTTTCACAAGACCCACACGAGGCCTTGGAAGGCTGCCCTATGTGATGAGGCTGTTGGGAGCGTTGATACTGGTGTTAGCCCTTTTCTGGAGGCTCAAATTGTTGTAATGGAAAAGTAGTTGGAGAAGTTATCTATAAATTCAGTGCATGAGGTTTGTAGTTGGTTTTGGTGCACATATTGTGAAGTGGAGGGGAATGCAAAGGATAGTTTCCCTTGAAAGTTGGTATGCACCATGGCGGTAGAATGTGAGATTTTCCATGGCAATCATGATGTAAATAGATGTCCTCTACTATAGCATGTAATCCATAAGAATTTTTCTTGCTATTGTAAGATTTGTACCTCTACGACCCATGATACCAAGGATTGTAGGCTAATTGACCAGATTCATGATGTTATTAATCTTGGTGTGCACTAGACTAGCCTTGCAAGTAGTTCCAAGGATGATGATCGTCGTTATGAAGGGCACACAGATGGAGGAGCACATGGAAGAGGCTTTTGTAGAGGATTTCATGGTCGCAGTAACCGCAGAGGAGGAAGAAGTGAGTTCTCGTGAGGAACTTGTTATAATTGTGGGTCTACATAGCATTATAAGCGGGAGTTTACTTATCTATTGTAGTGCTCATGGTCCCAAAAAAAATACAAAGAGTGCCCTGAGTTATTTGAGCACATGAGCCAACACCACCAGAAATACTAAGACATTGGGATGGTGAGCATAAACAAGGCTGACCCTCAGTGGATACCGAGAGTGGCATGTGAGTCAGGATTAGAACCTGTACTAGTGACGACATGAGCGAAGGTAGTGCATAAGGGAGATACCAAGACAGAAACTGGTTGTTAGGGAAGAAGTGGTACATGGGAAGTATCCAGACCCTACTCATCAGAAGGAAGTGTATCAAGAGACTATGGATGTGATTCAGATTACAAGGAGAGATCCAGTGTTTGAAGGAGCAGTCAAGGTAGTTAGAGTAAAGGAAGAATGTTGAGGCTCCACAAAAGGATCTAGATGAGGTCAGGGAAGTGTGTAAAATTTTAAGGTAAGAGAATATCATTCCCTTGCTAGGAGAATGGTTATGGGAGAAGGTACCATGTCGTGAGAGAGCAAAAAATGTAGTTTCTACATGCCAACCTTCCTCCTCATAGCCTTGACTATGAAAAAGAGATTACATTGAATGCAGTTGTTGATGGAAGGCTTCTGAGTAACATCCTCATTGACACAGGAGCAAAGGTCAATGTTCTCACATTAGATGCATGACATCAAATGGGAAGGCTTGCATTACAACCATCTTCGAATGTGTTGTATATGGAAAACAAGACAAAGGCAATTCCCATTGGAGTCTTGAAGGATGTGGTTATCACTATTTAAGGGGCCAAGTTCACTGGTGACTTTGAAGTCTTGGCACTCGCTGAGGTGGATAATTTCCCAACATTACTTGGGCACCCTTGGTGTTATAAGAACAATGTTGACCTGTGGTTTAACAAGGGGTATATCAGTTTCGAGAACAAGGAAGAAAGGGTGATCATCCCTTTAACAGATGGGAATTCAGGGCCTTATATTGAGCCCTTAGGAGAGGAAGTGCTCAATAGAATCTATGTGTGCTCCATTAGAGACCCTGAAATAATTCATCCTACAGAAGGATTTATCCAATTTGAAGATGCTCAGTCGATGAGTGATACAACTACTATAACATGTGACAATTGGGCGCACGGGACTTATGAGTTTATTGGGTGACAATTGAGAGGATCTGTAATAAGGGTGATGAAGGCACGCTCATTCAAGTGCCTGGGAAGAAAGAAGCTACAAATTTACTTTAGAGGAGCAAGCCCTGATGATTTCTTACGAGAAATGGAGGCTCAGTGGAAAAATGAGGATGAAAGAAGAAGTATGCTCAATTATAAATTTCTCAGAACTGCAGCGCGTTGGTGGGCAACACATCGCGAGAGTCTCCTAGAATGGAATGAGGTAAGAGTCACATTTTCTGTAAGGTTCTCTAGAATCAACATGCCCATTGTCATACAATACTACCATGGAAAGGAACCTGCTTCGTTCCATATCCAAGCTTGTGAGAAGTCCTGGATGGGAAGCGTAGAAGCTTTACCACCTTCATTATGGGTACATAATTTTTATTCCACTTTACAAGGTTGTGCACATGGATGGTATATCCGCTCAGAGACACATCGTCAGATAGGGAATTGGCAAGAATTAACAATTGATCTCATTCAAGTGCTTGAGTATCAAAGTACCAAGCCATCATTGGATAAGGTGTTGCAAGTTGTCAAGTGCCTTACAATGGGAGATAGTGCTATGGTAGAAGATAGGTTACTAGAGTTGTTAGGTGAACCTAGTTTGGAGACATGCTTCGATGAAGAGGAATCAGAAGAGACATAGCTTGAGCGCACATGTATGGAAAAGGAAAAAGGAAAAATGGTCTATGTAATAGATGGTGAAGAGATGGAAAGTCTAGATGTTAACCATTCTGTAGGTACATGTGAAGTCATAGATAACACTGATGAGCGAGCATACACCTACCATGAGCCCTTGAAAATGAAGAAGGTTAACATTGGCTCAGAGGCAGAACCTAAGGAAGCTATCATTGGGGACTATTGGTTAGAGAAAGAAGTTTCAAAGATCATTGATTTATTGCACGAGTTCCAGGATTTGTTCCCACGTAGGTACCATGAACTCAAAGGCATCCACCATTCCTTAGGGGAGATGAGGATCAAGTTGAAGGAAGGTGCACACCCAATTTGGAAGAGGCCTTATCGGATGAATCTGAACTTACACGTATGGGTCAAGGAGGAAATAGATAAGATGATCACTTCAGGCATCATTGAGGTTGTGGAGGAATCAGAATGGATAAGCCCAATGGTCATCAGTATCAAGAAGGATGGAAGAATAAGGATCTGTGTTGACTACAGGAACCTAAATGTAGTATGTGTCATCGATCCTTTCCCAACCCCCTTTACTGAAGAAATTTTTAAGGGAGTAGCCAGGCACGAGGTCTACTCTTTCATGGATGGGTTCTCAGGGTATCACTAAGTCAGGATTGCAAAGGAAGATTAGAGAAAGACAACTTTTTCCACTGAGTGGGGAAGATTTTCCTATACGGTCATGCCTTTTGGATTGAAAAATGCACCTATTGTATTCTCGTGCATTGTGGTACAAGCATTTAAGGACTTCATCCACAAATTTCTTCAAGTCTACCTAGATGAATGGACTGTGTATGGGCTGGTAAAATACCATTGTGACAATTTGAGGCTGATGTTTGAGAGATGTTGGCAGTTGAGGATATCCCTCAACATTAAGAAATGTGTCTTTGCCACTCCATTTGGAACCTTGTTGGGGCATATTATATGTAAGGAAGGCTTACTAGTGGATCCTGCCAAAGTTACAGTTATTGTGGGATTGGGGGAGCCTACTAGTCAAAGCGCAGTGCTTGGATTTCTTGGGCATACAGGGTACTATAGGAAGTTCATCAAAGGATATGCCAAGATCATCAAACCCTTGGAAGAATTGCTAAAGCATAAGAGTGCCTTTCATTGGGGAGTGGCACAACAGAAAGCATTTGACACTTTGAAGGATAGACTTGTCACTATGCCCATACTATGTTTTCCTTCTTGGGATAAGCCTTTCCATGTGCATGTTGATGCCTCAGGAACAACCAATGGAGTAGTAGTAGCACATCCTAGTGAGGGGATTGTTGATCATCCCTTGTGTTCTGCAAGTAGGAAGTTGACACCAGCAGAACAGAATTATACCATTATTAAGCATGAGGCACTTTCAATGATCTATGTGTTGCATAAGTTCAGACAGTACATATTGGCAACACCTTTTATATTCTATACATACCACATGGCATTGAAATACTTGGTGAACAAGCATGTTCTGCAAGGGTGCATATGTCATTGGGTCGAGTTATTTTAGGAATTTGAGTTTTCATTTGTGGTAAAACCAGGGAAGAGTAATTTAGGGCCTGACAACTTATCAAGGATGGACTCAAGGGAGGATGCATAAAGCATTGAGGATACCATGTCAGATGCGCAACTATTTAGGTTGTAGCGTGTGCCCTCTGATTTAGAAGATATTGCGGTATTCCTTAAAACAGGTTTGGCACCGGACGGGATGAAGACTTCGGAGAATAAATAGTTAGCAATACGTGTCGTGCCCTACATATTGATTAGTGGAGATCTCTATAAATTAGGACATGATGAGGTTCTACACCGAGGCATATTGGAACATGAGCACATGGTAATTATGGAGGATGCGCATGGTGGGATTGTAAGAGGACACTATGTAAGAAATGCTAACCGTGTGAAAGATTCTAATGGCAAGGCTTTAGTGGGAAAGCCATCTACCCAGATTGAATTTAATTTTGCAAGGCCTGGGACCATTTTCAGCACCTGGGAAAACCTGGAAAGAGGGATGAGATGTCCCTTGCGATTATAGATAGCCAGCACATGAGCCATTTAAAAAGTGGGCAATTGAATTTGTAGGACCAATTTCACCTAGCCACACGAAGGATTGGTTCGTGGTATATCATTACTTACACTGATTACTTGACAAGATGGGAAGAGGCAGCACCTATAAAGGATTGCACTGCAGTGACAGCTGCTAGATTCTTATGGGAAAACATAATCAGCAGGTATGGGTGTCCTTTGAGCTTGACTAGTGATAGGGGTACACATTTTCTCAATGAAATGGTTAGGATTCTACTAGCAGAATTTATGGTGGCCCATCACAAGACTACCCCCTATCATCCATAGGAAAATGGAACTGCTGAGGCATTTAACAAGATACTAAGTCACACGTTGACCAATATTTGTGATGTCGGAAGACAAGATTGGGATGACAAAGTATCAGTCATTCTATGGGCATACGGGACAACCTACAAATGATTTAACAAGGGCACACTATTTCAGTTAGTGTTTAGCGCAGAGGCTATTTTTCCTGTTGAATTCATGTTACCATCGCTACATATAGAATGCGTAGGAGGATTAGCTGATGAACAAGCACCTGAAGAAAGGATTGATAAGTTGATGGAATTAGATGAGAGACGATCAGTTGCTAGATTGAGTCAGAAGACTAAAAAGGCTAGATAAAAGGCATGGCATGATCATCATATCAAGAACAAAAAGTTTGAGGTTAGACAGATGGTTTTGTTGTATGATTCCAAGTTTCTGTGCCATCCTGGGAAATTGAAATTCCATTGGTTGGGCCCTTACATCATCTTGTACATCCTTGATTCAGGTGCATGTCAGTTACAAGTGCTAGATGGGACAAAGCTACCTTTCCATTTTAATGGGAGTAGGCTGAAGCCCTACTATAAATAAGCCTTCCTATTGCTTGTAAATAAGGCACTATTGCTAGTTAGATTAGAATTTCCCTTTATCCATTTTTCTTTTCTTTGTGTTTCCCTTTCTCGTTGCTTGTTCCTTTCCATTGTTCTATTTTGCACCTTGTGTGCTAGTAACTACATTATTTTCAAAAGGTTGTGTATGCACAGAGGACTGTGCATCTATTTTACTGTGGGATGGAGTCATGCGAAGTGAAGTATAAGCTAGTAGTAAAAGTTAAATGGTCTTATTGAAGGATAGAAAGCAAATGGGAAATGATGGATGAGAATGGTTGGAGTCAGGATAAGGCTTTATAAAGTCCATGTACAGAGAAGGAAAATTGCACGAACAACATGAGGTAGGTGAGGGAAAAAATTGGTTAAAGGACAGAAGAGGTGCCTTCGGTGCCGCAGACACGTGCGTAAGAGTCTTCGGTCAATAAGGATTTTTACATGCCAGAAGGTTGTAAAGAGTTTTTCACGTAGGATTGGGCACATGGGTAAGGGTGTTTAAGGTCGAATTTAGTGGAAAAACCCACATTTAATGTTAAGTACATTAGTAGGTTGCATAACATTTATTGCTGGAAAGGAGGAAAAATCTAGTATGAGGTTAGGAAAATCATTATTTTACCTTGCTATTAAAAAGTGGAAGAGCTCTTACGAACCAGGGCATCTAGAGAGATTTGTGCGAAGGAAGAAGAATCATAGAGATCTAAGTGCACAACTAGGTTGATCTATGAATTGGAGTGGAAGGAGTACATAGGCTTGGGGAGAGTTATTTTGGAGCATGCCATCTTGTGGAAGGGTTTTCCTAGTTAGGGTTAGGTAGCTAGGGTATGGAGGTATGAGGATTCTTCACGGAGTTGAGCCTTAGAGTTGAGCAAAGTAGTGAAGTATTGACGAAACAGATAGGGTAACGGGCATAGGAGGAATACCTATTCAAATGCTAGTTGATGGGTTGTTGCACGTGTATGACTTCTGAATCCACAGCTGATTGTGAGAGCTTCCTTTTGGCTAGGAGGAACTACCTGTAATGTAAAGCAAGACCACCAGAAAAAGTTAAACAATATGTGCAGTGAACTGCCTAGCGTATGCTAGATCCAGGAAGTGTGATACTTCCTAGATGGTTGTCAGTCCACTGTTTTAAAAAATTTAATGCGGTAAATAAAGTAAATCCTATTGTAATTCGAAATGATTTAGGTATCTCACTTAAAACACAATAAGAAATAGATCTAATCTAACAGGCTAGGTTAGAATAGGATCCGAAGGTCAAATGATTGGTTCTGGGTCTCTGCAGGTCTGACAGAGATCTCAGGTAGATCACAGGTGGATGAGGGTGAGATGGAATTAGGTGGTAGGTCACTGTTCTGGGTTGTATGGGAAAATACAGAGACTATGCCGGTTAAGGGTGACCAACGGTGGTTAGGTGTAACCGGTGCCTATTACTGTGGAAATCTGGAATGCCATAGAATGAGATTTGGGTCTCCTTTGTGATTGCACAAAGGAATTTGGTTGGTCGGGATGAGGTATTAGGTGATTTGGGTAGGATTTGGTGAGGTTTTAATGGGTATATGGAGGGGTGAAATGTTGGAGGAGGTCAATGGGTGGCTAGGTAAACAATAGATGATAATATAATGATGAAATGAAATATACCAGAGAAGTATAATGTTTACTTACTTGGATTCTGGTCCTGGATGCCTGTGAGTGAGGGATGGAGGTGCTGGTGAGAGGTTTGAAGGCTACAGGTGATCACCAATCTGAGGAGAGCTTCTGCATGGGCTGCATGTGCATTCCTCTTTGCTTGGTTAGATCAGATCATTGTTGGGATGGCTGTGTAGGAGAAAATGCTTGATCTCCTTCCTTGCATGTGTGTTCTCGCTGGAATTCACTCTCAGAAGATGTGATATCTCTCTAGAATGTGCTAATGTTCACCAACCTTTTCCAATTTTTTCTGCCAACCTTGAGAATAAGGTTGTTTTGGGGTTAAAAGGGTAACCGATGGTGGTTCCAGCTTAACCGGCGACGGTTAGGGGTAACTGGCGTCGGTCAAGGTGGGATTTCCTAGGTTTACTAAACTAGGGAGATCCTCTTGATTTCCTCAGATCTCATGTCATTAACCCACGGATTAGACTGGAAGCTTCTTGTAAGCATGCAGGAATGTGGTTAGAGAGAATGTAGGCATTGATTTTTAGGGTTTGGGTAAGTCTTAGTTAGTTATGGCAACTTACTAAGAATAGGTCTTAGGGTGAGTTGGCTTGATGAGGTGTCTAGGTGAAGTGTATGTGTGGATATTATTTAAATTAAGATATTTAAATAATAAATATGGTGAGGATAATGAATTAATTTAATTTAATTAATTAAATTAATATTAGTGGGGTGAAGGGGGCCATGGCTAGGTGAATGTGATGAAGGGTGCTTATTTGTCGAGGGACCAAAGGGGAGTGTGACCTAATTTTAGTGTCTACATTTTGCCCCTTTTTGTTGTGTAGCTTGTATTGGTAAGCGACGCTAACAAAAATAAGATGTGGTTGCCCCATGTGTGGGTGAAGGTGATCCCCCTCAAACCAGGAACTGATGAGGCAGAAGGTAGAATCGGTGAGTGGTTTGATAAAAGGTAAATGTGAGGGAAAAGGTAAGGTGGACACGGGGGAAAAGGGTTAAAGGTCTACTTAGGAAATCTAGGTAATGGGTCAGGGTCAAAGGTAGCAACAGTCAAACGCACGCACACGTATAAACTGTAGCACACTACCAGGTTGAAGAGCAGGAAAACTCTACATCGTCTAAGGTCGATAGGTTTATCCAAACAAGGTTGAAGTGATTCTGGTATCCAAGGTATAGGATATGGTCAGGAAACACAACGTAGGTTAGGTGCAGGAACATTTAGGTATGTTCCGGTACACCAAAGGTAGGGTCAGGATAAACGGTCACAGAAATAGGCTAGGTAAGGTCATTAGGTCAATCAACATAGGTAACAGTGCCACAAGGTATAGTGAACACATGAGGTCAAAGGTCACTAGCGATGGTCCAAGTCCAAATATCTAGGTCACGGCATGGGTAAGGCCAAGGTAGGGGTAAAATAATGAGTCCCCAAAGGAGGACAAAGGGAGGTAGTAAATGATGAGGTCAGGAAATGTGAGGTAAATGGTTTGGGTAAAGGTGGGGTGGGGTAAATGATCAGGGTGAAGGTTGGGTGGGGTAAAAAAAGGAGGTAAGGGTAGGGTAAAAGGGTAAAATTTAGGGCAATGTGTAGGTGAGGGTGACCGATGCCAGTCATGGATAACCGACATCGGTAGAGGTAAACTGTCGACAATTAGGTAGGGCACGGATCGATGCTGGTCAAGGGTAACCGACATTGGTTAGGTCGGTTTTGTTATAAAAACAAAAAAAGTTACATTTTGGAGTTTGGTATTCATTGGTTATGTGCGAAGTCGAGAAAAGTGTCCAGACAAAACGGTTGAGCTAGGTTATGGCATGGACGAGTGTTTGGTCAGGTGATTGAGTCCGTAGGGTTTGGGTATGATTGAGTCAGGTTATAGGCATGGTTGAGTTAGGTTTGTTTGGCATGGTTGAGGTAGGTTTGTTTAGGCATGGTTGAGTTAGGTTTGGTTAGGCATGGATTGAGTTGAAAGTAGGTGAAGTTGTGATTCATTATTTTATGCAATGAATGATAATAT
Source organism: Taxus chinensis (assembly GCA_019776745.2). Lineage (NCBI taxonomy): Eukaryota > Viridiplantae > Streptophyta > Pinopsida > Cupressales > Taxaceae > Taxus > Taxus chinensis. The sequence continues at coordinate 350,076,055 of CM034147.1, read as the reverse complement.
GGGTCATATGTGAGATGTGGTATAATCTATGCATAGTGATGATAGAGAAATGGTAGGCGTAATAAATGTATGTTGTGATAATGTTTAAAATATGAAACAACTTGTTATGTATGTAGTTTAATTTCCAATTTTGGGTATAAAAGGGAAACTAAGTTAGGTGTGATGTAATGTGAGGCACATGGAAGATGAATTGTTTAGGGTAGAGGATGGCCGAGCTAACCTCCAAGGGCCCCATGCCCTCAGAGTGCTGCCTACATAGTCCCAGTGAAAAGGGACCTCAGGCCGATGTAGTTCTCCCATGAGCTAGGGAAGAATATGAGGAGGTATGAAAATGAGTTGGTAGGTTTTTGGGCATGTTGTGGGTTTAGGTTTGTTAGGTGTGGGTAGATTATAGGTAAAATGATGTAGGTGAGGGTGATTGTGGTGAAAGAAGAAGATTACCCCAAAAGTAAGCGTCGAGGACCAAGTCCTGTATAAGGTAATCAAAACGTAAACAAAGATGGTTAAAAGATAAGAGGGGGCAATAAAGCCACCTGATTGGGTAGGATCATACCGAGTAGATCATACCTTGGTAGAGGTGATGAATGTAAGACCCTAAAGACATTGCATGATTGATTGTTCTACGGTGAAAAGTAGTCACATGATCACCAAATGTCTAAGTTCCAAGAAGTCCCTTGAGGCAATAGGAAATGAGAGTGGGAATGGTAAGAAGGGTGAAAGGTAGTTAATTTTTATATGGTATGAGGTAGCATGCACTTTGGGCAAGAGAACCTAGGTCACAATGGGCAAGTCCATGACAAAAAGGTTGAGTTATTTTGACTTATAGTTGAGATAGACTGATCGATGTGGGAAGTCTATATGGGATGAATAAAATTTAACTCCTTGAGGTCTTCATGAAGCTGATCGATGCGGGAAGCTTCGGTTGCTCTCATTTTTTTTAGAAGAGCTTTACATAGCTGTCCTTCTAGGGAGCAGTCTATTTATAGCAGCAATTGTCGAGAGGAAGATGTCCTTTTGAGGGAGTCATCTTTTTATTAGAAGTTTGACTCAAGGAGTTTGGTCCCATGTGAGGTCTTTGAAGTCATGGACAAGACCAAGGTGGAGAATAAGACTCTTGTTCAAAAGGCAAGGTGAAATGACCATGGGATCTCATCTAAAGGTAGACAAAAAGTATCCATGAGAATCATGCTATGTGCAGCGCCGTGGTACACATATTCAAGAGAAGATAACAAGTGACGGGTACTCACATGATTCTTGTTTAATCATTGGTGAGGTGTATGAAGTGAATAGCGCTCAAGGGATGAGCATGGAAAGAGACAAAAGGTGAGGTAGGACTACAAGTCAACAATAGAATGGTCGAAGATACAAGGCGTTAAGGGGCTCAGGTTCAGGGTTTACCATTGAGTGAAGATAAACGATAAGCACCTGATCCATAGGTATGAGTCACGATGTATGGTCCAAGCCAATTAGGAGCAAATTTTCCCGTTTACTTTTTTCTACTTTGGTTACATGTTGATTTTCTTTCAGGACAAGGTCACCGACTTGGAAGGTTCGTTCATGGACACGTTTGTCATAGGCACATTTGATACGTTTTTGGTAAACTTGAAGGTGATCCAGAGCATTAAGATGACGTTCGTCTAATAACTCTAGCTGTGCTAAACGGTCCTGATGAAAGTCATCATCATTGAGCATGTCATGGAGAGAAATGTGGAGTGAGGGGATCTGGACTTCGAGAGGTAGGACTGCCTCTGTACCGTAGACCAGAGAAAATGGTGTGGCCACAGTGGAAGTGCGAATACTAGTGCGGTATGCCCATAGGGAAAAAGGAATGTGCATATGCCAATCCTTCCCAGTATCATCAACCACTTTCATAAGAATTTTGTTGAGGGTTTTGTTAGTGGATTCAGCTTGGCCATTGGTTTGTGGGTAATAAGGTGATGAGAAACTAAGCTGAATGCCGAAGGCGTCGCAAAGTTTTTGCAATGTTTTTTTTTGAATTGTTTTCCATTGTCAGTGATGAGGCGATGAGGAACACCAAAGTGACAAATGATGTGGTGGTTAATGAACTCACATATTTTCTCAGCTTTCATGGAGATGAGTGGTATGGCTTCCACCCATTTTGTATAGTATTTGGTAGCAGTGATGATCCATTGATGGCATTGGGAAGAATGAGGATTGATTTCTCTGACAAGATCCAAACCCCATTGAGAGAAGGGCCAAAGGTCTCGAGTGACCTGTAAGGCATGACTGGGTGTATGATGAAGATTGGAATGTTGTTGGCATTTTACACAATGTTTGACATAGTCACAACAATCATGGTTAAGGGTCGGCCAGTAATAGCCCAGGTGAAGAATACGCTTAGCAACAGCAAGGCCACTGAAGTGACGTCCACATATGCCATCATGAACTTCCTTAATGGTATAAGGAATTTCAGAACTTGTGAGGCATCGTAAGAGAATACCATCAAAGCCATGCTTATAGAGGAGGCCCCCCAGAATGACGTAATGAGAGACCTTTTTAAGGAAGGCACGTTGTCCGTTACGGGTGAGATCAGGAGGTAAGATGGAGAGAGAAAGGTAGTCGGAGTATTGTTTATACCAAAGGTCACTCAGGTCAGGGGTAGTGGTTCCAATCGAGTAAACATCATGAGGTAAATAAGAAGGTGATTGGAGTCATTGTATGGTGACAAAGATTTTAGAATCGGCAGGTGAAGCGGGTATTTGGGAAGCTAAGCAGGCCATGGTATCTGCAAACTTGTTGGTTGAACGTGGGATGGTTTGAAGGGTGTAACGATCAAAGGTGGTCAAAAGTATGTCTACATGATGTTTATACTTTTGAAGTATCTCATTACGACATTGGTATATACCATTGACTTGGTTTATGACCAATTGAGAATCACCAAAGATGTTGATTGATTTGACATCTAGGGCGTAGGCGGCTTGGAGACCTAGTACGAGTGCTTCATATTTAGAAATATTGTTGGTACATTCAAAATCTAATTTGAAAGACAAAGGCATGGGTTCACCATCAAGAGGAATGAGGATAATACCAGCCCCACCCCCACGCTGACACTTGGAACCATCGAAGAAGAGTGTCATTTGGTAAGGGGGTTCGTCCAGGGAAAGGGTAGCAATTGACTCATCTGGAAAGTCAAAATTAGAGGGTTGATCCCCAGAAATAGGTGCATCGGCCAATTGGTCAGTGATAGCTTGGCCCTTGATGGACTTTTGATGAATGAATTCGAGGTCAAGATCAGCTAAAAGCATAAGCCATCATGCAGCACACTGATTTTGATAAGGTTTGGCATACATGAAGTGTAAGGGGTCGGTGTTGGTCACAACATAGGTTTTGTGGTTGAGTAGGTAATGACGGAGTTTGGTGGCAATGAAAACTAAGGCTAAGAAAAGTTTTTCAGGATGGGTGGATCAGGTTTCATAGTCCAAAAGAGTATGGCTTATGTAATAAACCACCTGCTCCCTGTGTTCTTCATCACGATGAGCGAGCATGGCTCCCAAGGAATGATCGGTAGCTGATATGTATAGGTAAAAAGGTTGATCGTCTTTAGGTGGGATGAGTACGGGTGGTTGGAGAAGGTATTGTTTTAAGGCCTCAAAAGCTTTGTGACAGTCATCATCCCATTTAAAGGAGACATCCTTCTTGAGCAGATGATGAAATGGTTGACATCGATCAGATAATTGTGAAATGAAATGGTGAATAGACTGCAACTTACCTTGTAGGCTACGGAGTTGTCGAAGGTTAGTAGGTGGAGGCATTTCAGAATGGCCTTGACTTTAGCAGGGTCAACTTCTATACCACATAGGGAAATGATAAATCCCAGGAGCTTTCCTGAGAGAACCACGAAGACGCACTTCTTAGGCTGAAGGCAGATGCAATATTTAATGAGACGGTCAAAGATGGTTTTGAGGATGGTTAGGTGCTCAGAGCGGCATTTAGATTTGGCCAAGAGATCATCCACATAATCTTCCAATATGTGATGCATGATGTCATGGAAGATGTAAGTCATAGCCCGCTGATATGTGGCACCAGCATTTTTAAGGCCAAAAGGCATGACTCGATAGCAGAAGGTCCCCCAAGGGGTGATGAATGAGGTTTTGTGTTGATCTGCTGGGGCAAGAAATATTTGGTTATAACCCGAGAAGCCATCCATGAGTGATAGCATCTCATGACCAGCGGTAAGGTCAACCAGCTGGTCAATACCAGGTAAGGGAAAGTCATCTTTTGGGCATGCTAGGTTGAGGTCACGGAAGTCCATGCAAATGCGGAGTCCCCCTGTCACTTTAGTGATAGGGACAATGTTAGAAATCCAACGAGGATAATCAATGGGTAAGATGAAGGAAATGGAAAGAAGGCACTGAAGTTCTTCTTTGATGAGAAGAGCAATGCGAGGGTGCATTTTCCTCAGCTTTTGTTTGATGGGTTTGGCATCGGGAATGGTTACGATATTGTGGACCACTATGGTGGGGTCAATACTAGGCATGTCTGCGTAAGACCAAGTGAAAGCATGGTTATGATCTTGAAGAAAAGAAGTGATGGCTTCCTGTTCAGCAGCATCTAAAGATTGTCTGATCTTTAGGATGTGCGGGTCGTCCTGAGTATGAATGTTGATCTCGATAGTCGATTCATTCAACATGGTTTGCATCTCAGAAGGTAACGACTGATGAATATATGAGTCTTCTGCACCAAGGTAGGTGAGTATAGATTCATCATCCTGACATTGAATGACGTTAATTGAAGGTGTATCATCATCGATCATTTCAGGATACAGGAAGGGAAGAGTGGAAGGGGCCTCACCCTCACGTTGATAAGTCAGAGGCCCCAAGGAAATGGTGTTTATGAAAAAAAAAGTTAGGAGGGATAGATTCAGGATCCATCGACTCCATCGGTGAGGGTGGTGATGAAGGTGGAGTGGGTGAAGAAGGTGGAGAAGAGCTAGTGTCCTTAATGAGTTCAATGCGGGCTTGTTTGGTAGGTGGTTCAGGAAAGCCGATACCACTACGGTCATTATGTTTGTGGGTGGTACATGGAATAATGGTATGGTGGCCTTGCTCGTAAAATCCAAAACCAAAACCCTTCCATGCACATCGGTGTAGGAAGGTGTGGGTGAAATGGTGATTGGTAAGTGATTGGAAGTCAGCGGAAAAGGGGCAAGTTTGTGGCGGTGGTTCGGGTGTGTAAGTGGTAGTATCAAGTCCCCCATAGGTGAGACTAGTACAAAGATGAGGAGGACCATAAAGGAGGCATTCTCCTATGTGGTGATCATAGTGAGGGTGTTGGTGAAGACTTCCATACTCTTGTGGAGTAAGGAATGTGTTGACACTATATAGGTGGTACTCCCCCAGAGTGAGGCATTGAAAAACACCTTCCAAGGGATCAGTGGTTGGTATGTAGGTAGCTGGAATGGATGATGTGTCAGAGGTCGATGCGGAGGTGGAGTTAACGGATTGGGAAGCTGATGGGTCAGCCATGGAGGTTATGGTAGTGGTAGGAATGGAGGAGGTATGTGCGGTAGAAGCAGCGGTTGTACTGGTAAGTGGAGGTGTAGGTGAAGAAGTAGCGGTTGTGGAGGTAGATGGCTTAATAGGTATGAGCACATCATTGGGTCGGTAAAGCATGTTGCATGTTTTAAAAGGTGATGGGTCAGCTGGAATGGTATAGGTGTGTCCTTCATGTTCAAACTTTACACAATGATGCAAAGTGGAAGGAACGTAACCCATGACACGAATCCAGGGTCTGCCAAGCAACAGGTTATATTGGAATTCCCCTTCCAAAACGTAAAACAATTCTGGAATAGTGTGGGGGCCCACGTGAATGTGGAGGATGATGGTGCCTAGTGTAGAGGTGATAGCATCATTGAATGAACACAACATGACAGGATGTTTATGCATGTAATTGTTCAGGTATGCACATTTGAGTGAATGCATGGGATGAAATGATGTTAATGCTAGCACCCCCATCAATCATCACATGGCGTACCCGTATGTCATCGATGTGGACAGAGATGAAGAGGGCTGGGTCTGGGTCATCATTTTGGTGTGGCGCGATCTCTTCCTCTGAGAAGCTAAGGGAGGCCACTTGGTGAATAGGGTGGGGTGAAGATGAAGGTGGTAATTTGGTGAGAGAGGCTACATGATGGGGTGTGATAATGGAGGCTACGGGTGTAGGGTCATTGGGTAAAACCTCAATAGATTGAAGAACCTCCATGAGAGCTTGACGATGGGATTCTGAGGTTTGGATGAGGTCATATAGGGACATTTTGAGGGGAGATTGGTGTAATTGTTTGAGCATGGTGCGATGTGTGATGCCATTAGAAATGGGGTACGTGGGGCCACAGATAGTGATTTTAGGTATGGGTGTAGATGGTATGTTGGGTATAGGATTGGTTGGTGGGTTAGTTGCCTTTTCTTTACCCTTATCCTTCTGAGCACATGTAGTGACGTGTATCATGTTGATCTGAGGGGAGTTGGAAATGGAGAAGGTGTAGGGTGAGTGGTATAATGACACGACAGGGAAAAAACCTACCAAAGGAGAAAAACCCTGTGAGGTGAGTTGGGCACAATGACATTTGGGTGGTGGCGTGGAAAGTTCTCTGATGTGAACCATGTTAATTTCAAATCTTGGGGGTGGCTCTAGGAGCTGTGAGGGTGGAGGTTGTGGTTGTTGAGTGGGCAGTGTGGGAATGGGTGTTGGTGAAGTAGGATCCTCATCGAGAAGGTCATCATCGTCAAAGTTGGCTTCCAGAGGACACAACTGGATAAGGACAGTTTTCAAGGCCTTGCAGTTCTCCACATCATGCCCTGGCACATGATGGTATGCACAAATTTTAGTATCATCAAACCCTTTTGGCTTGGGTTTGAGGGGGTCATAAGGTCTGAGTGGCGGTAATGTGATGACAGAAGTCTCAAGGAGGTTGGTTAAAATTTTGGCATAGGACCCTGCTAGTGGATCAAAATGGGAAGTGAACATGGGTTTGGGTGTAGGTGTGTTGATTGTTGAGGAATGGTCTTTGGAAGAGGAGGAGCGGGTTGAGCTATGGGTTTGGGTGCTGGCATGGTTTTGGGTGTTGGTCGTGTTGGTTTAGGTAGGGGTATAGTAGATGGATGGGTAGGAGGGTGTGTGGTTGTTTTGACTACCTTATTGTGGGGTAGTGGAGTTTTGTTTTTGGGTTGCACCTTCTTGGGTAAAGGTGATATGGGTGTATGAGGTCTAGAAGGAAAAGAAGATGGGGGAAGAGGGTGAGTTACCCATGGGGATAACGGGGGTGCTGTGAAGGTAGATGATGCGGGTCGTGCTTGGGGTGTGAGAGACAACGACTGAAGTGTAGTGGGTAGTGAAGCAATAACTGAGGGTATTGGAGGTATGGGTGGTAAAGATGCTGCAGGTGTGGGTGTAAGTCATGTTGGGCATCTGGGTAGGTTAGAGGTTTGTGAGGAAGGAATGGGTTGTTGTGTTTTTGGTTTATTGATGGGTGGAGGTTTCTTGACCATGTGGGGAAGCTGAGATCCTAAGACGGACGGGACAGGTGCAGGTGTGATTGGCACAGCCGGGGTATGAGTTCTATGGGTTTGGTGCTTCTGTTTGGGTGTCAGAGTAGGTGTGGTGTTGTCTTTGGAGGATGTAGCTAAATCCAGTTTGATAGGTGGATGAGTAAGGCTGGTAGTCGGGGTGACCCCTAAAGTGGTAATAGGTTTAGTCGAGGATGATGTCATAGGTGTGGGTTTGGGTTTAGATATAGATTGGGCTATGGGTAAGGATGTGGTTTGAGCTATGACAGGTGTCATGGAAGGAGTTGTGATAGAGGTGGTTGTGTTTGGTTTGATTGGTCAAAATATTTTTGGGTAGATAGTGGAGGTATCAGCAAGTGACCTCTGCATCTGCGTTGAGACAGGAAGCAAAAGGTGTCCCCATAGTAAGGCTCTATCCACATAATCTAAGTGATCAGCCAAACATGAGAATGACACATCTGTAGGTGGAGTTGATGAGGACCTAATGGAAATTCCTATAAAATGTGTCTTAGAGATGGGAAATTGGCTAGCTTCAGCTTCCGTGGGTAAGAGAGCCGAAAGTAGGTCTGCAGGATTTTGGGTAGCGGATGGAGAATGCTCACCAAGAGGCAAAGGTATCTCAACTGGGTCTATGGTAGGTGTAGAAGGTGATGGAAGCTCCTCTGCAAGTGGAGGAATGGATAGGTGCTCCTCTGTGGGTGGAGGAGGTAATGGGTGCTCCTCTATGGGTGGAGGAGGTACTGTGGGTAAAGGTTCTCTAAGTGGAGAAGCCAGGGGTGAGATGGTCTCGATGTTAGCGGAAGACTCCTCCATAGGTGATGAAGGAGATGAAAGATGTTCCTCTGTGGGTGAAGGAATAGGGGAGGTTGGTTCTGATGTGGAAGGAGGATTTTGGGCTAGGATTTCCTCTATGGAAGGAATGTGAGGTAATTGGGAGGTGACAGGTACATCATTAAAGATAGCGTGGACCTCGCGGGTATGGGTATCATGAGTTGAGGTCTCACCGGTTTGATCAGATGAAGGGGCATGGTTGGGAAATGGTTTCTTGAAGATGTGTAGGTTTTGGTTGGCAGGTGCATTAGGATTATCCATGGTTAACTCACCTTTCTCGAGCATTTCTTGGACAATATTTTTGAAAGTGATGCAGTTGCCGTCACTATGACCCTTTACTCGATGATAGTTATAGAAGTCATGTTCTTTATACCATGTGGGCATGGGGCGAGTAGGGTCAAAACCAGTGTGTGGTTTTATGGGTGGAAGAGTGATGGCTCCAGATTTGATAAGATTTTCTAAGACAGAAGAGTAAGGTTCCCCAATTGGGGTGTATTTCCGTTGCTCTCGTCTGAATTGAAAAGTTTGGATGGGTGAGAGATTAGATGAGGGGGTAGCCTGATTTGACGGATGAGCTGGGCCAGCCTTGAGTACCACTACGTTAGTGGTGCCCTTAGCCTTTGAATAATTGGTTTGTGGTTTGGAAGAAGAAGAGGTATCATTCGACTTGAATGCCGAATTCTTATTGCGTAATTGGATTTTCTTCTCTTCGATGGCCCGAATCTCTAACTTTCGTGCCATAGTGAATGCTTCATCGAATGTTTGGAAGGTTTGGACCTACAAGGTCAGTGAGATATGTCTAGCACAAGCCCATGTGAAGAGCTCGATGAGTTCTATTTGTGGCAGTTGGAAGGTGAGTTGGTTGATCAAGCTACGCCAGCGAGTGACAAAATCTGCGATAGATTCATCCTCATACTGACGCGTGGAGTATAGGTCAGTCATGGTAACCTTCTTGACGATATTGATAGAGAAATGATCCAAGAAGGCTTGGGCTACCTGATTGAATGAGAATATGGAGTGTCTAGGTAACCCACTATACCAATCTAATGCAGGTCCAGTCAGAGACATGGGAAAGGTTCTCAAGAGCAAGGCATCATCGTGAGCGATCAGATAACACCCATGTTTGAATGACCACAAATGCTGCTGCGGGTCTTCTTTGCTATTGAAATGATTGAATTTAGGCATTTCCCAATGCACGGGGTATGGGCAGATAGGAATGGATGGGTGGATGGGCTCATTGTAAATCTCGTCATAGGTGAGAGTGTTGCGGGAGCCAGAAACTGATGCCTCTAATGTCTGCATCTTGTCCAACATCAATTTGATTAGGTCATTGGTAGGTTGCGATGATTGGGTGCCTCCTGTAGCATGAGAGGGTTGGTTTTGGGCATATAATGGGGGTGGCACTCCAGTGTATGGTGCTTCCATGTAGGTTGATTGGGAAGAAGGCAGTGAAACAGGGGGTACGTACCCTGAGTGAATAATGGAGGAAACAAGAGGTGGCTGATAGTATGTATATGGAGGTGGAAGGGTCATGGTAACCCTAGTGGCAATGGGGGTTAATGATTGTGGAATGGAAAGGACCACATTCTGAAAAGGGGTAGGGGTCACCGACACCGGAGGTGGTAGTGTAGCTACGGGTATGTGTGAGACATTAGGGGTAGATGAGGTTGCGTTTTGGGTAGTTGTCGAGGGTATGGTGGATGTGGCGGGGGCCACGGAGGTGGCAGACGTGGCAGTCATAGCGGGTATAGGACCTAGCTGTGAAACGACTGGGGGTAAGGTAGATGCGGGAAACACAAAGCTAGATGGGGCTGATGCAGGAGTGGGAGCAAGAGTCAGGGGGATAGATACGGGCATGCCGTATATCAACTGACCCGAGGCATCTCGAGTGGATGAGTGGGAAAGGTAAAACTGCAAGGCGACAGGGTTTTGGTCAAGGAGTCATGTGAACTCCTCATCTCTGGTAGCGATAGTGATAGGTTGGATGGGATCCATGGCTGGTGATAAAATGGAAGGTGGTGAAGGACTAGGTGGGAGTGGTTAACAACTGGCGTGAAACATGAGTGCACTTGCTTGTCTTTGGGTCAGCACCATGTGAACCAGTACTGATCAGGTAGGGCTGCTTCTCTGTAAATGACACAGAAAACAACAGGAACAGGTGAATCTGATGGTAAAAAGTGTATTAGGTACCAAATGGTGGTTGGAAAGTGAAACAGGCTAACCGATGCCGGTTAAGGCAAACCAACGCCGGTCAGGGGTAACCACTACCGGTCACTGTAGAAAATGGTCAGTGAGTGAAAAACCAGGTAGAAGGTCAAATCTGACAGGTATGCCAAATCTGATGGTGTTTTACAATGTCAATGGGAATGATGGCAGTGACAGGGACTGTGAAAAGTGGAAGAAAATGAATAAAATGTCCTTTTGGGTAGGTTAACAAAAGGACCTGGAACCGACGTCGGTTGGGTATAACCGACGATGGTCAGAGGGTAACTGACGACGGTTACTGTGAAATTGAAACAATGATGAAAGAAAAGTGGTTGTGAATTAAAATCTGATGTAGAATCAGACCCATAATTCTGAGAATGATGATGATATGGCCCAGGCACACTCAGGTGAAGCCGGAATACACCAGCTGTGATGAGGAGCGTGCAAGGATGAACAAGAAAAATGAAGAACGTGATCTCTCACCTCAAAACGCAAGCCAAGCAGAAACACTAAGAAAAATGTGATCCTAGGAGTGCCTTTTCTATTATGTTTGTTTAGCTTATGCTATTTAAGGACTGACACATGAATTGTGAAATAGAATTTTTTGGTGAGGATGGCTTCCTACGAAGAAGGAGATCTAAAAGGTGAGGTTTCAGGTATGTTATGGTGGGGGCGGGCCTCACTCTGAAGTATGACTCGACAGAGCAGCGAGCTGGGTGCCCACTGTGTCATGATCATGTGATCACCTACAGCTTCTTCCAGGTAAGATGTTGTTTAAGAATGTGTGTATTTTCAATTTTTGTGAGGTTTGGTAAGACTCAGAGAGAGAGAAAGAGAAAGAAAGTGCTTTCTACAATTCATTTGTCAACCATCAGCTGGTCATGACTTCCAGCGTATAGGTTGCCCTCAATTAATGTGAGCTAATGCGATAAATCAGAATGGAATGCACTTATTTTTAAGCCCAAATCGAAGTGTGAAGTTGGATGACACAATAAGATGAAGAGGAAGAGGGATGCTCTTTCACTACAATGCAGAAAACACGAAGAAATGGTTCTTTTTAATTACACCAAAAGAAAGGTTTCCTTTAGAGCAAATAGAAAGAAAAGGTGGGTTACCAAGGAAGAAAATTAATGTGTATGCTTTTCAGAAGGGAAACAAACACACAACTTTTCCTAGGAATGAATGAAATGCAAGGAACCCCGGATGGGTCCCACCGGGCATGCCAAAATGTTTCACCTGATTCTAGATCATTTCTTTGAAGTATTGACGAAACAGATAGGGTAACGGGCATAGGAGGAATACCTGTTCAAATGTTGGTTGATGGGTTGTTGCATGCGTATGACTTCTGAATCCACAGCTGATTGTGAGAGCTTCCTTTTGGCTAGGAGGAACTACCTGTAATGCAAAGCAAGACCACCAGAAAAAGTTAAACAATATATGCAGTGAACTACCTAGCGTATGCTAGATCCGGGAAGTGTGATACTTCCTAGATGGTTGTCAGTCCACTATTTTAAACAATTTAATGTGGTAAATAAGGTAAAACCTATTGTAATTCGAAATGATTTAGGTATCTCACTTAAAACACAATAAGAAATAGATCTAATCTAACAGGCTAGGTTAGAATAGGATCCGAAGGTCAAGTAACTGGTTCTGGGTCTCTGCAGGTCTGACAGAGGTCTCAGGTAGATCACAGGTGAATGAGGGTGAGAGGGAATTAGGTGGATAGGTCACTGTTCTAGGTTGTATGGGAAAATACAGAGACTGATGTCAGTTAAGGGTGACCGACGGTGGTTAGGTGTAACCGGTGCCGGTTACTGTGGAAAACTGGGAATGCCACAGAATGAGATTTAGGTCTCCTTTGTGATTGCACAAAGGACTTTGGTTGGTCAAGATGAGGTATTGGGTGATTTGGGTAGGATTTGGTGAGGTTTTAATGGGTATATGGAGGGGTGAGTGTTGGAGGAGGTCAATGGGTGGCTAGGTAAACAATAGATGATAATATAATGATGAAATGGAATGAACCAGAGAAGTATAATGTTTACTTACTTGGATTCTGGTCCTGGATGCCTGTGAGTGAGGGATGGAGGTGCTGATGAGAGGTTTGAAGGCTGCAGGTGATCACCAACTGAAGGAAAGCTTCTGCATGGGCTGCATGTACATTCCTCTTTGCTTGGTTAGATCAGATCATTGCTGGGATGGTTGTGCAGGAAAAGATGCTTGATCTCCTTCCTTGCATGCATGTTCTCACTGGAATTCACTCTCAGAAGATGTGATATCTCTCTGGAATGTGCTAATGTTCGCCAACTTTTCCAATATTTTTCCAACCTTCTACCAACCTTGAGAATAAGGTTGTTTTGGGGTTAAAAGGGTAACCGACGGCGGTTCCAGCTTAACCGGTGACGGTTAGGGGTAACCGGCGTCGGTCAAGGTGGGATTTCCTAGGTTTACTAAACTAGGGAGATCCTCTTGATTTCCTCAGATCTCATGTCCTTAACCCACGGATTAGACTGGGAGCTTCTTGTAAGCATGTGGGAATGTGGTTAGAGAGAATGTAGGCATTGATTTTTAGGGTTTAGGTAAGTCTTAGTTAGTTATGGCAACTTACTAAGAATAGGTTTTAGGGTGAGTTGGCTTGGTGAGGTGTCTAGGTGAAGTGTATGTGTGGATATTATTTAAATTAAGATATTTAAATAATAAATATAGTGAGGATAATGAATTAATTTAATTTAATTAATTAAATTAATATTAGTGGGGTGAAGGGGGCCATGGCTAGGTGAATGTGATGAAGGGTGCTTATTTGTCGGGTCGAGGTTGCTGCAACTTTATGAGTTGCCCTATTTTGGCAAGCCCAAGCGGTTATACCAATGGTTGATGTTGCGCGTACATGAAGACCAATTCTATTTTGTAGGCCACAAAATGTGCATAACTCCTCAACTCATATCAAAGTTCACTGCCTTGATTTGTGAAGGAGACTCCATAGATGACAACTTGGATGATAAGGAGGCCATTAAGGAAATTGTGGAGGCCTATGACTACAAGAAGGGTTTGTGGTACTTCGATATCACAAATATCCTCGACCCTGTTATGAGAATGGCCGCTCACTAGGTTACCAAGCTGAATGATCAAGAAAGGTGGACACAAGTGAACAAGGCATGGATAAATGTATGTCGGAAGATTTCTGAAGGCACCATTTACAACTTATCTACCTACATTGCAAATGAGATCATTAGCAGTGCACAGGAAGGAGAGAAGATATTGTTTGGCAACATTCTCCTCACCATCGTCTTCTTGGAGATTGAAGTGCTCAATGGGCTAGAGAAGTTCATATGGGAGTATCCAGAAGAAAATCCCTCGCCCACGAAAAGGTTTGAGAAATATACTTATGAGACCATGACGTCCACTCACAAGGCACACCTAGAAAAATGGTACAAGTGGATACGCGACGCATTCAGGGTAGAGTGGAGGATGCCTTAGTAGTTTCCTGCGCTCGTAGATGGGAAAGTGGAGTTTGTTGTATATCAGCATTTTTGTATTAGCTAGTTCACCTTAACAGATGGGACTAAGAGTCCATGGTGCAAGCTACCATTTTCTTTCACCACACAATACTTCCAAGTGGGGGTCAACCATTTTAAGGAGGCTAAAAGAATAAGGTTTGACCTTAGTGAGGTAGATCAAGACCACCACGAGCTGTGCAGAAAGCTCGTATATCCAAATAAGTGTGCATATGTGGAGAAGTATGTCTCCCACGAAGTACAGATAATGAACTGTTGACACTGGTGATTGCCGGAAGGACCGCATCAAGGGTATATCTTTTCATAAGGACAAAATTTGAGAAAGGCACATACCTAGAAAATGATATCTCCATTCCAAAAGACCCCATAGAAGAAAGAAGGTCACGCCCAAGAAGAGGGAGAGAGAAGAGGTATAGGAGAAAAAGGCACCAAGAGTGTAGGTAGTACAATCTATGGGTGCACTAGAAGTAAGTGCAAAGCCAAGCACTTATGCACACAGGAAGATTTCCCCAGTTAGAAGAAAGATCCCAGAAGAAGAGGTGCTAGAGCAAGAGGAGCCCCTCACAAGAGAATAGTCGCCAAGAAAGGAGTCACCCGCAAAAGAGAAAGAGAGGGAAGAATCTCCTATACTGAAATCACCAGTTAGGAAGAAACATAAGGTGACGGAGAAGGAAGACTCATAGGAAATAGAGGGCTTGGAGACCTACAGGGGAGAGAAGGATGACAATGAGGATGAAGAAGTTTAGAATCATCCCGTGTATGATATACATGATTCATAAGAAGAAGTGAAGGGAAGAATGGCAAGGAAGAAACAGATGCTCAAGGCAAAGGGGTGAGCAAAGAAGTAAACATAGGAGATCAGAGAACCCCAAGCCTCACCAAGGAACAAATAAAAGAGGTCACACAGAGAGAAGTGGTAGGCATCATCAAGAAGTTAGTGGAGCAGGAAGTAGAGTGCAACACAAATGAAGTGATGAAGGAGATTGAGGAAGAAAGTGTTGGAAAGGAGTATGACAGCATGGGTGGAGATCCCAATCTGGATGTGAGCTTTCCAAAGGCTACGCGCACATGTGGGAAGAGCATAGTGGCAGCACAAGGACAAGGAATGGGTTACATCAATAATTCAAGCAAGGTGCTACGTGCGCGCTTCCAAAGCACCATGCCAACAGAACAACTCCTATCCATGCCCTCATTTGACGTAGAATGCGCATACCCACAAACCAGGAAAATGCTATCCTGGGTGTTTGAGTCCCACATCGATGAGCCTAAGTTCAAGGTAACCAAAGGGGCACTGATAAAGGTGCCAGAGATGAAAGGAATAAATCCCTTGGTGAATGCTCAACAATTTTCAGATGAGCAAGTCTGCAATGCACTTAACAAAGTTTCAGTTTAGGTTGAGGCCAAAATTTTTGGGAGGAATGATAGGGTGAGATTCCTAGAGGTGGAGTTGGAGAAAGAGGAGGAGGAGCTTCTCAAGAAAATCAAGGACCTAAAACAAGAAGAACTAATCAACGTGTAGTTAAGGCGTGAACTAAAAGAGGAGAACGAAAGGGTGCATGAATTACACAAGAAAATTGAGATGATTATTGATGTTATTGTCTTAAAGCATCCCGACCTAGCACCACCTGAGAAAAAATATGAATTAACCTTACAATTCCTAGAGGATTTGACTCACATCCTCACTATGGAGAGGTGGTCACTCACCTTAGATTCTGCAGAAGAATTATTGGCGTGCCAAGAGAGAGAAGACAAGCTGAAGGTTATAGGTATTGTTGCTCAGTATACCAAACTCCTTGCCAATGTGAAAGTTGTCGCATGAGTTGCTAAAGTTGCCTATGATAATTGTACGGATAGAGATAGAGTAGAAGGCATCTTGGTCGCTACACATGAGACAGAACTCAAGGAGTTCCAGGAGAAGAATAAGGGGAAGAGAACAGAGTGGGATAGGATACTGGCCAAGGTGGAGAAGAAATCAGAGGCTATCGAGACCTTGAGAAGCTCGATCAAAAACTGGCTGAAGGAATTATACCCCCAGATCACCCACAGGATGGACACCCTCAAGGATTTGGGAAAACAACTGGAAGGAATTGTTGAAATGATGAGTACCAAGGGGGAAGGTATAAGCTTTGAGGAGGTCAGCACCCTAGTGGGTGACCTCTGTCAGCAAGCGCAAAGTGACGTTAATGCCTGGGAGAAGCTAGACGTAGATATAGGGAAGGATTTCCCTCTCCTCCTTTAACAATGAACATGTTCTCCTTCATTTCCCCATTATTTCATTCTTTCTCCCAATTCTTCATTCCTTCATTCTTTTTCCAACTATTCAGAGCCCACCATTCTTTATTCATTGAAGATAAGTGTTTTCAAGGATGGAGAAAAGGCGTAGTGTGGGATGATGTTGGGCCTCAAAATATTGGCCAAGTAAAAGAAGGCACACGGGTGTGCGGGGCCTATATGAAGAAGGGTACATAGGGTAAAGGCACACAAGATAGGGTTTTAGAAGGGTTTAGCATAACCCAAGGTGTGCATGCAAGGAAAAGGAAGGGGTTTTAGGAATTATCCATATTCGACGTCCTAGGAAGCACATGAGAAAAGCGGGACCCGACTAAGCATGTGGAGTGGATAAGGTGCCAGCCTGACAACTCGATGGTCAAGGAAGGAATATTCCAATGCAATGGAAGGATCTAGAAAGACATCATTGCAGAAAGTGGAGATCCCGGATGGGAAGAAGCATGCTCTATTGAAGGACCACATGGACACTTGGAAACTAATCTATTACTTTAGGAAGGCATAGCGGTGGATGTTAAATCTATATATAGAGATGCTCAGGTAGAAGAAAAGGGCGTCAAGAGAGATATCAAGAGAGGCAGAGAAGAAGAAGAGGAGAGGTGAAGCTCTATAAAAATAGTAGTAGATTCTATGGGTTAAGGTTCTCATTAAGAGGACAGTAGGAGAGATGGCATATCTAGAGGGATGGGTTTATGAACATCTTCGTAATCTGGAAAGCATAGTTTAGGATTTTGATGTATAAGTCTTATCTGCATTAAGACATTTGGTCTATAATGACCTTAAGGAATGTAATGTGGTTACTGAACAAAGAGTAATATGAATATATGGCTTTCTTTTAAAATATAGACATTGTTCATGGGTATAAACCCTAATGACTTTTCTTTGTATTATCAGATCTGTTGTTTGTTTGATATTTTCCTTGCTATATAAATGGATGCATTTATATAGTAACTCCTCCTAAGACCCTCAAAATGAATGCATGGTTTTTCCCCTTCTTATATCTAAGCTTCTGTTAGTAAGGGATGTGTTCTCACAAAACTCACATAAAGGAGGGGCTCAACACCCATGTGTGCCTTGGACGAGTTCCCAGCACCTGTTGGGTGATAGGACGGTGTGCATGGGATTAGATTTTTGTTTCTAAGGACATAAAAATGACTACATATTGGTTCCATTGTCAAGACATCTTTTCAAATTTGTTGTAAGAAATGGCATACATCTTGGTCCATGTGATGCACGATGATGAAATGTTTGACCTTGGAGAGTGTTGAAGCATGGTTCAAGAGCACAGAGGATGATTTTTCTCAAAGATTCAGCACTGGACCTGAGTTCGATGCACGTAGATGGGTAGAAGAGAACTTGTACCATGAGTTATACTAGACGTTCTTATGTTGTTTTTTAATAGAACTATATGAATGGCTTTCAGCATATGCATCCAGATCGAGCTGGTACTACAGATCCTACGTATGGATCCAAGATGATTACCAAAGGTTGCAATATGTAAATCTGACTTGGACGCGTGATGTTGATCACTGGTGGAAAGGAGCCCTAACCAGTTATACTCTAGAATACGCCATTTTTACGTATTATTTCCCAGATGTTGATGAGTTTGAGTTTCTGAGGGAGCACAGAGTATCATTTTTATGTGTTATCCCTTTGGCTTTGAAGATCTTGATCATTACCCTAAGTTTAGAGGCATTCCCTATGGCCGGCTAAGCTTCTCTGAGCGTTGGGCGAGGAAGCTAGGGTGGTAAAAGATGGTAGAGATTGTGGCTAAAAAAGAAAGAGAAGAGAGACGACTCAAGTATAGTGAATCTCATGAAAGGGAGATAGCTAGACAATGTGAGGTTGCATGTGTGATGGATCTATGGAGGCAGACATTACGGGAAGGAGTTGAGGTTCACGCAGAGGACATGGAACCTAAGTAGTCTGTGCTACCCCATCTTGGTAAGCGAGGGAGAGAAGCCCCTTCAATTTCTGATGAGAGTTCATTGCGTGGAGAAAGGAGAGCTGATGACGTGCATCTGAACCCACCTAGTGACCAACCCCTGGCACTTGGTTTTCCAAATCAAGGGAGAATTATTGTTAACCCAGTTGGTATTGGTGGAAGTAATCGATGTACGCCTAGGAGATATAATTTCTTGTTTGGTACATCCATGGCTACACAAACCATTCCCTTATTTGGAGGAATTTTTGGACAAGGTGCAAATATAAAAGGTTTGGGTATCGTGTTTGGAAGTGGCGCGGGACACAGAACTGGTAGCAGGACAATATCACAAACCATCGATGCGCAGTTCAGTGGGACGTTGGGGACACTAGGCGTAACCACTTCAGGCCATTTTCTTGCTACAAGAGGTGGATCAGGTAGTATAGGAGTTGGAGGACCTAGTGGACTTAGTGGATCTGGAGGATCTGGTGGGTCATGATGGGCATGACCTAGTGGATCTAGTGGATAAGGTGGCAGAGGAAACACAGGAGGGAACCAAGGTTCTTGATTAGGGGGACAAGGGTTGCAACCACCTCCAGAAGTATTCTTTGAGATGTCTTTCCACTTACCAGACTACATAGGCATTAGGGATGCCGCAGAACACATGAAAAAATGTGAATTGTTGTGGTGCGCAAAGGGAATCACTACCTCGGAGTGAAAAGAAAGTCAGTTTGCAACAATGTTGCAAGGGCATGCGCATAGCTAGTACCATAAGTATGACCCACATCAGATGGTGGTGGATTACACTGCATTGAAGAACGCCTTCCTATTAGAGTTCCATATGCCTAAGTTTGAGTAGAAGAGCATCATTGCTCTGAAGGAGATCCAACAAGGAATGACAGAGAGTGTGCGAGATTATGAGGCATGGTTCAAAACTCTCTTGTCAAAACTATCCTATGACATTCACCCTTCTTAGCATGCTCAATGGTTTGTTGGAGGGTTAATAACACCGTCTAGAAGAGCATTGTTGCATGAGACGTTCACAAATCCGCACGAGGACTTGGAAGCCGCCCTGCACGCTGAGGCTGTTGGGAGTGTTGATACTTGTGTTAGTACTTTTTTGGAGGCTAAAATTGTTGCAATGGCCAAGAAGTTGGAGAATTTGTCTAAAAATTTAGCGTATGAGGTTGGTACTGGGCTTTGGTGCATAGATTGTGAAGTGGAGGGGAATGCAAAGGATAGTTACCCTCGAAAGTCGGTACGTGCCATGGCAGTAGACTGTGAAATTTTCCATGGGGATCATGATACAAATAGATGTCATCTACTATAGCGCACAATCCGTAAGAATGTTTCTTGTTATTACAAGATCTGTACCTCTACGACCCATGATAACAATGATTGTAGGTTGATTGACCAGATTCATGATGATATTGATCTTGGTGTGCATCAAACTAGCCTTGCAAGTAGTTCCAAGGATGATGATCATCGTTATAAAGGGTGCGCAAATGGAGGAGTGCACAGAAGAGGCTTTCGCAGAGGATTTCGTGGTCATAGCAACCACAATGGAGGAAGAAGTGAGTTCTCACGAGGAACCTATTATAATTGTGGGTTTGCAAAGCATTATAAGCGTAAGTGTCCTTATCTATTGTAGTTCTCATGGTGCTGGAAAAAACATAAGAGGAGTGCCCTGAGTTGTTTGAGCACGTGAACCAACAACACCGAAAAGACAAAGGCATTGGGATGGTGATCATAAAGAAGGCTGACCCTCAGTGGATGCTGAGAGTGGCGTGTGAGTTAGGATTAAAACCTGTACTGGTGATGACGTGGGCGGAGGCTACGCGCACCAAGGAGATACCAAGATAGAAACTAGTTGTTGGGGAATAAGTGGTGTATGGGAAGTATCCATACCCTACTCATCAGAAGGAAGTGTACCAAGAGACTATGGATGTGATTCAGAGTTTGCAAGGGAAGATCCAATGTCTAAAGGAGCAGTCAAGGAAGTTGGAGCAAAGGAAGAATGTCAAGGCTCCACAAAAGGACCTGGATGAATTCAGGGAAGTGTGAAAAATGTTAAGGCAGGAGAGTATCATTCCCTTACTAGGAGAATGGTTACAAGAGAAGGTACCATGCACCGGGAGAGAGCGCAAAAGGCAGGTTCTACATGTCAACCTTCCTCCTCACATCCTTGACTATGATAAAAAGATTACATTGAATGCAATTGTTGATGGCTTGCTTCTAAGTAACATCCTCATTGACATGGGAGTAAAGGTCAATGTTCTTACATTAGATGCATGGCATCAAATGGGAAGGCCCGCATTACAGCCATCTTTGAATGTGTTGTATGTAGCGAACAAGACAAAGGAAATGCTCATTAGAGTCTTGAAGGATGCAGTTATCACTGTTCAAGGGGCCAATTCATTGGGGAGTTTGAATTCTTGGCACTCACTGAGGTGGACAATTTCCCAGCATTACTTGGGTTCCCTTGGTGTTATAAGAACAATGCCAACATGTGGTTTAATAATAGGTATATCAGTTTTGAGAACAAGGAAGAAAGGGTGATCATCCCTTTAACAGATGGGAAGTCGGCACCCTTTACACCCCTCAAAGAAATTCTCTCCAGTGTCTTTCATCAACTAGTAAAGGCTGGAATGATAAGATATCCGATTACAATACCCTTTGTTAAAGGGGAACCTAAGCCATATTGGTACAAACCTTGAATATATTATGACTTACATCGCGTTGATGGTCATTCCATAGATAGATGTGTGTGATTTCAAAATTATGTCCAAGACTTAATTGATGATGGAGTCATCTATATAGAGCTCAACAAAGAAGCTATTACAACTGAATACACGTCAACAACCAATTATTCTAATGAAGAGTTAAATGTTGTCCAAACTCTTGTACATAATACAACTCTATGAGATCATGATGACAAAAGTTAGGTCTCTCTAACTCAAAACCAATCCATCTCTTCTACAAATTTTCTTCCATTAGTCCAAACAAATATTGAACCCGTTTCAGACGACAAACTTTTACCATCACATCAGAGATTGACCTTGCTTCAAGACTCCCTTTCAACCCTTGGTATAAATGTAGACTCTACAGAAGATGGTCCATCATTAAGCACCATTGAGCTTGATTTTATTCTTTCACTGTCGACTCTTATGCCTAACATCTCTAGTATTGTTGTAGAAACACAACCACAATAAGTTTGGACACTTGTGATAACACAACCTCCTATGTACATAATACCTCAAATGATTAATCTTGTAGGCGTCTCATCAATTATGATTCCTCCACGTCAAGACATCTATATATGTGCACTCAATGAGTTGCGTATACCCAATAATATCCTTAAAGAACCTTTCAATATTTAATTGCTAATATTTCATCAAATCAATTAATTCACAGCCACAAAGGAGCAACATTTCCTATTTTCTCTCTACAACCTATACCGAGCCTCGGATGTACATCTAGAGATCAATTCTTCTTTCCTTGCATCCTTCCACTTACGCGTGAATATGAAACTCAACATATTCTCCACATTGACGAAAATCCTCCTCTCACGTCACCTAGGTCTTATGATCCCATCGAAGACTTATCTAATTATACATCCATTGACTTGGAACCCATTCGCCCAAGTCTTGTACTTCAAGACTTATCGCATCTTTTGATTCCCTCATTTGGCTTGGACCTTGTTTGCCCAAGTCTTATACTTTAGGACTCATTGAATCTTCAGATTCCCTCCTTTGACTTGGACCTTGTCCCCCCAAGTCTTGTAAATGTGGACTCGTTGACTATTCGGATTCCCTCCTTTGACTTGGACCTTGTTCACGTAAGTCTCGTACTTCGAGACTCGTTAAATCTATGGACTCCCTCTTTTGAATTGGACCTTCTTTGCCCAAGTATTGTAATTCAGGACTCATTGAATCTTCGGATTCCCTCATTTGAATTGGATGTCATCTAACCAAGTATTATAATCAGGACTATTTAAATCATGGATAGATTTAAAATCCTTCTAGCTACTCCTTTAACTTGGATCTCATTCGTTCAAGTCTCATAACTCATGACTCCTTGAATCCTCAAATTTCCTTCGTTGACTTAGACCTTGTCTACCCAAGTCTCGTAAATCAAGACCATTTCACTTTCATAAACATGGACCTATTTCCCAATGAGTATATTGCAAACCCTCATCAACAAAAACTTAGAAAGATTACAAGTGTAAACAAAGAATAAAAATCCATATCAAACCCATCATTAAAACACTATTTGAACATCAAAAATGAAGAAGCAAAAACATCTTGTTCCACAAGTTCTATCTACATTGGGGAAGGCCGCTTGCACGGCCAATTCATAATTCAAACAATTTTAACTTATTCATCCATTGGCAGATATCTTAATCAGAATGTTATCATATCTTCACATACTTCACCTATCAGACATAGGTTAAACTTGTTCTAATTTGGACATTTTGTGTCTCATCCTTGTTATGGTTTCTACCATTTTAGATATTTTTACCTATCTCAAAGCTTACTAATGGTAAATCCTCCTTTCCAATAATCTCTCTCTTTAACAAAAATATCAAACTTCTTTACCCAGTCCTTTTTTACAGCCCATTTTAGTCTACGGTGTTAAACCCTTGCATCCTACCGATCACATGCAACTAAGACTTGGGGGTAGAATTTTCCTTCCCAACAAGCACACTATCAATAAACAAGACAAAAATAATATAAAATACAAAAAATATAAATTCATAATTACACCTTTTGTCCTTCACAGTCTTCAGTGATGAGCCCATACTTTTTACTAGTAGTATGACACTGGAAATGGAGGCATGTGTCCTTACTTACCTACATTTTATCTTCGATCTTGAGTCCTTGTATCTTACTAGTGGTATGGGGCACAATGTAGGGGGTCCTTCACAAAAACAATCAACTAATAATGTCTTCTAAAAATTTGAATCAAACGTGTTTGATCAAAAACATCACAAGAATTTACCTATGTTAATAAAGACAATAATTCCTTCAACCGGATTTTGCCATTCAGTAGGCCATTAATGGATCTAAGTCTAATCAAAACCTATAAAGTGAAGTCATCTTGGAATCGATCAGATAATCTTGACTAGAGATGTGTTACATTTTTCTCACATGGATCATTGTTACACCTTGTTTCTTAGCATCCATCGTCTTCATTTTCATTTCACTATTCACCTAGTTTTCACGTCCTTCTTGGTTCTCGGTGATGATCCCTCACATATTCCTAGTTATGTGGAGTCACAAGTAGAGAGAGACATCTTATCATTACATCATCTACATTCTACCAGTGGAATGAAATGCTTACAATTGTTTGAACATGAGTTCAGACTATGTAACCCTTTACCGAGTCAAAAATACAAAAAGATGCAAATATGTTCAAATTTTAAAAAAAAACATTCAAATATGTCTCGAAAACTACCAAAAACATTCAAATATGTTGTCAAAACTACAACAAAAATCAAATATGTTTCATAAAATCCAAAAACATTCAAGTATGTTTCATAAATCCAAAAAACATTCAAATATGTTTCAAAAACATTTAAATATGTTTCAAAAACTCTAAAATAGTATAAAATTGTTCCAAAATAAAAAAAAGTATAAAATTGGAAAAAAAAACAAAACATTCAGATAATGTTTGACCAAATTTCAAATCATGAATAACATAGTTCAACAATTTCACCGTTTGACGGTGCTCCTCATGATCATTCATGGTCATCTTTCACTAATCTCATTTTCTTTCTTGTGGTGTATATCTATGCTCGATGCAATCAATCCCCCCTTTTGCAATATAAATTTTCTTGGGGCACATTTGGATTTTAAATTTTACACCAATGTAGATCAAACTTCAATGGGATCTGACAAGAGTTGATTTTGGAGTATCTAAGCATCACTCCACTCTTTGGCCTGATCCAATCATCTCGAGTTCTAAGATATTGCTTGAGCGCATTCATATCTGTCTAATTCTTTAATGTGGAACACATTAGGAGTGTCAGTAAATTTCATTATTGCAAGTTGTGTTGTATTGTTGCATTTTGTCAACATTTTGATGATGCTTTTACTTCTTTTAGTTTGTTATTTTGTACTTTGTTTACCTTTATTGTAGACCAATTTCAGGAAAAATCTTGACATCTTAGTTCACACATAACTTTGGTGTCATTCATTCCAATTCATATTGGGTTTGTTTGCATGCTTTTTGTGTCTTTTGATTGCTTACTTGTGTTGTGTTTTCACCCTAGTTTATTAAATAAGCCATGGTTTTATTTCCTTTTTAATACGTATTCAAGTTTGTCTACATTTCTTTGTATTTATACTTCAAATTTCTCAAAAACTTTGTAAAACCATAAAAACAATCATAGATTCAAAAATTAAAAAAAAATGATAAAATTCAAAAATTCAAAACAAATCTCAAAATTTATGAAAATTCAAACAAACATTCACTTAAAATAGAAATCCTACAATTGGGAAACCCTTGAAGTTAATGTTTCAACACTCCAATAAAATCTTGATTTAAGTCCTACTTTTATCTACTACCCTAGTGGTCATTCCCATCTTATGACTATCACTTTCTTCCCTTTGTATGATTCATAATCCTGTTTAGGGCAAGTCAACTCATATCATTTCTAAACTAGATCCAAAATGAGTTTCATGAGGAGTATCCTTACTCTACTCTTCAATCTAATCTTATTCCCACCTTGGGGGAATTTATATCTATTTAATATTCATTGTGGCACGCATTAGGGACATCGTAACTTATCTTCTTTTTCAAATTTGTTGCATTGTTGATGTTTACTTTTTCGTCCACTTACATGTAGTGTGATAACATCTTAGTTCCTTTATAACCTTGATGTCTACACCTACTCTGTCTATTGGGTTTGTTTTCCTTTTTATCTTTTCTTCAAGTTGTGTGTGTTTGTTTATGTGCATATGGGTTGACTATCTTGATTATTTCATAATCATGGTGACAACTCTATTGTACAATAGTAAAATAAAGTTTGCTCTTATATTCACACTCTCCAAATGATGTTCACGCTACGAGAATAGTTCTACTATATAAAACCCAAAAAAACCCAGGTGTTGGCACATCACCCAGCCTGAGCTGAGTGCTCACCCAAAGCATGCAAAGGTACCAGGTCTCTCTTTAGAGTTACTTCTATAGGATGTTAGTGTAATGAAGATACAACATATTCAGAACTGTAAATAAGCATAACATTCCACAAAGCATATTCCAGATCTAGATCTTAGAGAATCATGAATTAAATGATAACTATAATAAGATTAACCATGTAAGAACCAATTACAGTCATGTTTAAAACCATTATCCATCCAATATACTCCATTATATTAAACATTGTAATACATAGAAGCTTCTTACATTACAAAGCATCACCATAAGTTATGCGCGTATCAGATCCAACAACATAACTCTACAATAATTCACTATTCAGTATCTCTCTAACTACACAGTTCACTACATATTTATAGGGGTGGGGACTTTCCCTTCACCACCTACACACTTCCCAAAATAGGTCGCATGCTGATAATAGCCATGCACCTTTACAATAACATGCACACATGCAAGTGCGCTAATAATAGACATCCTATAGTTAACTGGAAGAAGTAATCCTATTATTATCTTGAACTCATGCATGGTGCTTATCAGACGCTCATTCCCAAAATAGCATTTGTGTGTCACACAAGTATCCATCCCAATGTGTGCTCTGCACATTATCTTCCAAAAATACCCCATATCCATGAGAATGGCTAAGTCCAAATCATCTTGTCTTGGCACACATGTTTCCTCCCCTATCCTTCCATGCCTTCAAGTACACCTTGTTCCCACATGTGAATCCTATGTGTGTCTTCTCCTTAGGAAAATATTGTCTTCTCAACATTACCCCACACTAAAGTACATTTTCATCCTGATAATGGGGATTCTTTATGATGTTCCCAAAGAATAAAGAATAAGAATGGAAAGAATATAATGAATCACTGTACAAAAGAATAGACCTCTACTCTGCAACACCTTCTTCTTCAACTGGGAGGATCAATTTTGGATATTCTATTTTAATCTCAGCCTCCAATGTCTTCCATTCATCTAGCATGGTCCTTGTCTTCTCTGGAATGTCTGTGGCAATGGATTCCAATTCATCCTGAGTAATCTTTCCCTTTTCATTCTGCAGTACTTGGACAACATTGGCCATAACAGTCATCATTCCCTCTAGAAGATCCATCTTCTACGCTATGTGCTTCCCAATCTAATCTATTCTCTCCTTATGTGGGTCTTGAGCTGTTGCAAGGGATTCACACTTCTGTTTCACAAGTGTCCAATATTTCTATGCATCCTAGTGTCTCATCTTTCATGGCCTTCAGAACATCATTATCTTCAACCAGAGTTCTGATCCTTATCACTGCTTCTAGTGCCACACAAATATTCAGAGCTTGGTTGGCTTTCTTCAGTTCATCCTTCAGAGTTTGGAGCAACACCTCATAATTTGAAATTTTCCTAACCATGGAGGCCCTTGCTCTTTCTGCTTCTTGTTCAGGATCCTTTGGCACTAGCATTCAAATTGGTCCATCTTCTAGCACCAAATCAACTAATGTGCACACATAATGCATAGCCAAAGGAAACTTCTCAAGTACCTTAGACTCAAGATGAGGTCTTGCTTTCAGAACATAGTCACCAATTTCTTCTGCCATGCTAATGAAGGCCTCATTCTTCTTCTGTTCTAGGTCCTTTTCTCCTTTTAAACGTTATTTCTGTAATTTTTTCCTTGTTATCTTCAAGTAGTGCTCTAATGGTGGCATCCTTATCAATGTTCCTCTGTGCCACCTCTGTAGATACCTTAACCAAAGCATTTCTCACCTACTCATCAGACATTAGAGTAGGCTTGACTATCATGTGTCTACTTTGGGGTGCCTTCTTCACTCTCCTTGATACACAAGATTCCTCGTAGATGTCAAAATTTGGCTCATCCATATGGGTCTGCATGGACCAGGATAATTGTTTCCTTGTGCACATGGTGGCCATGTCTGGATCCATCAACTCCCATCCATACAATTCCTTAAGGCCTATTGTGCTCTGAAACTGGGCATGGACGATTTTTCTTGTGTCCTCAGCATAGCCCATACTTGGCACAACATATTCTTCACTTGTTCTCTTTGTTCTTGGCCCCTTAGGAACCTGAGTGCCAAGGTTTGGAGTTGGCCCTTCTTCTTCCTGAGTAGTAACATGCATGCTAGGTTGCTCTTGCACCATGTCTCTTCTACTTCCTTCATCCCTTCCTCTTCATCTTTCATTTCTTCATCTCTGGGTTCCTCCATATCTTCTAGTTGTACTGGGGTTCCAGGCACACTCTCCTCAGACTCCTCTACCTCCTCATCTAGCTTCATCTTTCTCCTTCTCTTCTTCTCAAGTGCCTCTTTCTGAGGGGAGAGTCTAGGTGATCTTCTTACAGGCTGTGGTGTTCCCACACCTTGGGTCTTGGTTCTTCTAAATACCTTCTTAAACTGGTGCTCTTCAGGGACTACATCCACATCCAAGTCCTCTTCTCCATCTTGTGCCTGTGGTGGAGAATCTATGCACTCACTCTCCACTTTGTCTATGGGCTGCCTCCAGCCTCTATGATCCAAGCCTCCACTATCTTCTTGTTCCTCTTCCTCCTCATCTATCTGTATGGTCGCAACAGGCTTTGGAGTTGGCACATTCTCCATTGTGTGTTTTCCCTTAGGTGGCCCTGGGAGCATGAACTCATTCTCCACATACTTATTATTCTCTAGCCTAGGCTTGAGCTGAAGATATATGAGCGCGGCTCCACTATCCCCAATAGCCAAACTTATTGGCTTCATACTTATGACGTCTGAAATGAGCCTCTCAATGTAGGAAGACCAACCTGGATATACATATGTTTTTCTGAGGGTGTGGTAGTCACAATCTACCTTGTCTGCATTGAAGTTCAGCCTGCGCGCATCAGAAAATATGTGAACTGAGGCCTGGAAGTAGTGCATTGTGAAGGCATAAGGTAGTTTGCACCATGGACTCCATGTCCCATCCTTCATGGAAAACCATGTGATGCAGAAGTGTTGATACACCGTGAACTATACTGCCTTGCCTACTACCGAAGGTAGTTCCTTTGGAATGCATCATTCCTCCTCAAACGCCGCATGAAGTCAGTCATACCACATTTCTGCCCTTTGTTTGAATGGGCCACTCATTGATCCTTCACATAAATATTTCTTGAACCTTTCCGCGAGGGACTTCTTCTCAGCGGGGTATTCCCAAATTTTATTCTTTGGCCCATCGGGCACTCCAATTTCTACAAAAACAAGAGATAAGAGGATGGCGCCAAAACTTATCTTTTCACCTACACATGCTTCCTCAACAATGGTTTCTACAATATAGCCTACTAAGTTGTAGATTTCTCCCTCTGTCATCTTCTTTGCAATGTATAGCCACATTGTATTTACCTATGACCATCTCCCTTGATCATTCAGCTTGGTGAGAAGATGCGTGGATGCCTACACCACAGGGTACTTCCTCAATCTGTAAATTTCCATTCTACACAAACCCTTGGTATACCCCAACTCCTTGCTTGTGGCTATAACAGCTACTTTATCAGTCAAATCACTAACAATGTCTGTCCCTATGCCCTTCAGTCCTGTTAATGTTGCAATGAGGGTTGTTGTGAGCCTAACCCTCCATCTGACAAAATAGAAGAAGTCCTCATGGACTCTGCTCATAAGCCATTGGTATAAAGGTTCATATTTTCCAAAATATGGGAGCTCATACAGTTGATAAACTCCTACCTACTTAAGAAACTTTTCCCCAATGTCATCATACACTGGCATATCTTCCACCATGCACTTGTTGGTCTTCTTATTCAGCAAAGCATCCAACTCTCCCTTGTTATCAGTGGTGTGGTGGTTGTAGTCATTTACTTTGCATCTATGGATGTGGGAATCCCAATCTTTCCTAACTATTACTCCTTCCGGGTACTGCATCTCTGAAAAATTTCTCTCGATGGAGAAATTTCAACCTCAACTTCCACCTTTTTCTTTCCTTTTGTGCCTGTTGCAGGTGCTTTCTTTGGTGCCATCATAAAAATCCCACCTTTTGTCTTCTATGTTGAGTAAGTTCAAACCCTAGCTTGAAATCATGTTCCTAGCTCAAACCACATGCCCTAGCTCCTTCTCAATGCTTCTGCTTCACTCAAACCCTTCACCAATGGGGATGCAAGCCTTTTCCACACACAAATCTACTCTCCACATCTAGTTTCGCAACTCTCCACACCTCAACATGATTCACTTGGCTTGGTTGCACTTAGCTCACTCAATACTTGTGATTGCAAAGGTAAAAATGAACCCGCATCACGTCCTTATATAAATTTTCAAAAATTTAGTGCATTTATTGCTCCTTCACCTACCAATAATCCTCTCATTAATTGACCATTTTCAAAATTTGAAAATTTCCATGTGGTACAATTTTGTGCCCCAACTATAACCTTCTAGTGTGCCTTCCTACCCTCTGGCTACAGACTTCTCTTCCATGCACTTCCATGCACCGAGTACCTCGCCACTGTGCCTTCTCATAGTAGTTTCCATGGCCACTGCTTACCTCATGTTATATTGTCCCTTCATTCATTTCCATCTATGGTCTTCTTTAGAAGTAATCTCCTTTCTAACAGCTCCTTTCCATACTTGAATAGCACCTGTAACAGTTTATTCTCATGTGTACCCATTTGTGAATAACAAATAACAACCACCCCACACCAATGGTATGTGCAGTCCTCTGTGCATAAAAATACTTCAAATTGTAATTAGCTTCCAATGCGCAAATGTGCTTATTACACAAAACACCAAACTAAATTGACAAAGCATAGCGATGAAGAAGGAAATAAATTAAAGGAAATACAGAAAGGAAACCTATACTAAATGGAAACACTACCTTATTACAAACACCAAGAAGACTTATTTATAGTAAAGCTTCAGCCTACTCCCATTAAAGTAACTGGGTAACTGCATTCCATCAAGCACCTCTAACTGGAAAGCACCTGAGTCAAGTATATGAGTGATAACATATGGTCCCAACCAATGCACCTTGAGCTTTCCTGGATGGCACAGAAACTTAGAATCATAAAGTAGTACCATCTGTCCAACCTCAAGCTTCTTGTCCCTGATGTGTCGGTCATGCCATGCCTTCTGCCTGGCCTTTTCCTACTTCTGACTCCAACGTGCTATGGCATGCCTCTCATCCAACTATATTAACCTGTCAATTCTTTCTTCTAATGCTTTCTCATCAGCTAGACCTCCAGCACACACAATACACAAAGAAGGTAACATGAATTCCATAGGAAGAACTACTTCTATGCCAAACACCAACTGAAAGGGTGTGGCCTTATTCAACCTCTTGTAGGTTGTTCTATATGCCCAAAGTACAACAGAAACTTTATCATCCCAATCTTTCCTTCCAACATCACAAATTTTTGTCAAGGTCTGGCTCAATATCTTGTTAAAGGCCTCAGCAGTACCATTTTCCTGAGGATGATAGGGTGTAGTCTTGTGGTGCGCAATCATAAATTCATCCAGTAATATCCTGATTGTCTCATTCAAAAAGTGTGTACCCATATCACTTATCAAGCTTAGTGGACATCTATACCTAGTAATAACATTTTCCCATAAGAACCTGGTTGCTGTAGATGTTGTACAATCCTTTGTAGGTGTTGCTTCTTCCCACCTTGTAAGATAATTTGTGCAAGTGATGATATAGCATGATCCAGTTCTACGCGCGGCTGGTGAAATAGGACCTACAAAGTCTATAGCCCATTTCTCAAATGGATCTGCACTAGCAATAGGCATTCAAAGGCATTTCATCTCTTTGACCAGGTTTGCCAAGGCACTGACAATGATCACACACCTTACAATACTCTTTACAATCCTTGTACAGGGTCTCCCACCATAATCCAATGAGTAGAATCTTGCATGCACGGTGGCGTCACCTGCATAGTGCCCACCTGTAATACCACCATGAGCCTCTTCCATGATATCTGTGCACTCATGTTCTAGTACACACCGATGCAATACTTCATCTCAGCCTAGTTTGTATAAATCTCCACTGATCAACATAAAGGGTGTCACATGAATTACAAGTTGTTTCTTCTCCAATGCTTTCATTCCTTCTAGCACCATACCCATGCGTAAAAATATAACAATATCCTCCAATTCTGAAGGTGCATGATGTAACCTATACAACTATGCATCTGGATTGTATCTTCAATTGTCTTGTGCATCCTCCCCTGACTGAATCCTTGATAAGTGGTCTGGGCCAGAATTACTTTTACCTAGTTTTACCACAACTGTGAAATCAAATTCCTGAAATAAGAGCACCCATCGACATATGTGCCCCTGTAAAATGGGCTTATTTACCAAGTATTTTAATGCCATGTGATCAGTATAGAATACAAAAGGTGTTGCTAGTAAGTACTTTCTGAATTTATGCAGCACGTAGATCATCGAAAAGGCCTCACTCTTTGTTGTTGTATAATTCTACTCTGTAGGAGTCAAATTTCTACTAGAAAAATAGATAGGATGATCTATAATACCTTCTCCAGGCTGAGCTAACACCACACCAATGGTTGTGCTAGAGGCATCCACATGTACATGAAATGGTTGGTTCCATGAAGGAAAACATAGAATAGGCATTGTTGTAAGTCTCTCCTTCAATGCCTCAAATGCACATTGTTGCGGTTCTCCCCAATAGAACGTCCCTTTTCCTTTTAGTAACTCTTCCAGGGGTGACAATCTTCGCATATCCTTTGATAAAATTTCTATAATACCCTGTGTGGCCCAAGAATCCATGCACCTCACTCTGACTGGTAGGCTCTTCCAGGCCTACAATAACTACAACCTTAGCTGGATCCACTAACAAACCTTCCTTGTAGATGATGTGCCCTAACAAAGTTCCAAAAGGTGTAGAAAACACACACTTCTTGATGTTTAAAGAGATGCTTAACTGTCTACATCTTTCAAACATTAAGCACAAATTGTCACAATGATCCTTAACAAGTCCATACACCATCCAATCATCCAAGTAAACCTGCAAGAAGTTGTGAATAAAATCTTGGAATGCTTGAAAAACCATGCGCAAAAATATAGCAAGCGCATTTTTTAAACCAAAGGGCATCACAGTATATGCAAAACTTCCCCATTCAGTGGTGAAATTCATTTTCTCTTGATCCTTATGT
The DNA here is from genome assembly GCA_019776745.2 of Taxus chinensis. Lineage (NCBI taxonomy): Eukaryota > Viridiplantae > Streptophyta > Pinopsida > Cupressales > Taxaceae > Taxus > Taxus chinensis. Next base: position 350,043,499 of record CM034147.1, on the reverse strand, counting down.
GTAATTCTAACCTGATGATACCCAGAGAATCCATCTATAAAAGAATAAACTTTGCACCCTGCAACACCTTCTAATATTTCCTCTGTGAAAGGTGTAGGAAAAGGATCAATCACACATGCAACATTCAGTTCCCTATAATCCACACAAATCCTAATCCGACCATCTTTCTTTATACTGATCACCATGGGGCTAACCCACTCTGATTCCTCTAGGGGCTTGATGATGCCAGATTTCAACATTTTGTCAATTTCTTCCTTAACTTTGACCCGTAGGTTAGGGTTCATCCTATAAGGTCTCTTCCTGACCGGGCACACTCCTTCCTTTAGCTTAATCTTCATCTCTCCTAATGACTCATGCACTCCTTTTAACTCATGGTAGCCCCTAGGAAATAAGTCCTGAAAATCCCGTAGTAACTCAATTATCTTTGCCACTTCAGAATCAGACCAATAATCCCCAATTATTGCCTCCTTAGGTTCAGCATCCGTGCCAATGTTCACTTTCTTGGTCTTCATAGGTTCATGATAGGCACACGCATTCTTATCCACACTATCTAACACTTCGCGCATACCTACTGAATGATCTATATCCAGATTTTCTACTTCTTCATCATCCACTATGTAGACCATCTTTCCTTTTTCTTTCTCACAGCAAGCATGCTTAAGTAGTGTGGCATCTGTCTCTTCTACTTCATCAAAATGTGCTCCTGAGTCTACCTCACCAAATAACTCCTGAATGAGTTCTTCAGTCTTTGCACTGTCTCCCATAGTTAAGTTATTTATGACCCTTAATGCCTCTTCCACTAGAGGTTTAGTAGAGAAGTAGTCAAAATTCTGGGTCATTCCTGTAATCAAGTCCTGCCAATTTCTAGTCTCCCTATGCAGCTCTACATAAACATACCAGGCTCGTGCACAACCTTGTAAAGTGGAATAAAGTTTGTGCACCCAAAGTGAAGGTGGTAAAGCTTCCTGCCCCTCTGTCCAGAGTCTCTCACACTGTTGAACGTGGTGCTGAACAGGTTGATTACCATGATACATGTAGATTGTAGTAGGCACATTGCTCCTGAAAAACCGAGTGGTTAGAGAAATTATGACTTCATTCCATTCCATAAGATTATCCCTGTGAACCATCCACCAGCACGTAGTTGTCCCACGTAAGGTATATACTAACATATTCCTTCTTTCCACTTGATTTGTCCACTGCTCCTCCATGGCGCACAAAAATACCATAGGATCTCCTTCTCCAGTGTACCGAGGTACAGGGTTGTTACCTATTCTCTGAATACATCGAGGTTTGCTTCTCCATGCAAATGTGCTTCTTACTTCATGCCCAACCATCTCATAGGTGTCATGTGCCCAATTTTCACAAGAAATACTTGTAGTATCACTGATAGACTGTGCATCTTCCCACTGGAGGATTCCTTCCTTTGATGGCTCAAGTACTTTTGGGTCCCGAATGGTGTGTACATAAATTCTGTTAAGGTCTTCCTCACTCAAAGGTTCAACATAAGGCATAGATTTCCCATCTGTCAAAGGGATAATTACTCTTTCTTCCTTGTTCTCAAAACTTATATACCCCTTGTTGAACCGTAAATCAACATTATTTGCATAACACCAAGGGCACCCAAGTAGAGCTGGGAAGTTGTCTGATTCTGCAAGTGCTAAGACCTCAAAGTCCCCAGTGAACTTGGCCCCTTGTATAGTAATGGATGCACCCTTTAAAACTCCTATGGGAGTGGCCTTAGTTTGATTGGCCATGAACAGTACATTAGAGGATGGTTGTAATGGAGGTCTTCCCATCTGTACCCATGCATCTAAAGTAAGCACATTAACTTCCACACCTGTATCAATCAATATATTACTCAAGAGCCACCCATCCACAACAACATTCAAAGTGATCTCCTTGTCATAATCCAAGCTATGAGGGGGAAGATTAGCATGCAGGATCTACCATCCATTCTCAATACTTGTGCATGGAGCGTTTCCCTTTAGCCAATTCCCTAGTAATGGAATGATATTCTCCTGGCGCAACATTTTACATACCACTTTCAAGTCATCAATATCCGATTGAACTGTCTATGTTGCCTTCTTTTGTTCTAACTTCCGTGACTGTTCCTTCAAACATTGTATTTCACCCTAAAGATTTCTGAGTACCTCCATGGTTTCCTGATAAACCTCCTTCTGATGTGCAGGATCTGGGTACCTTGCATGTAAAACTTCCTCCTTGGTGATGGTAGGCTTCTGCTGTAATGCCTCTCTGATGCACGCAACTTCAACATGTGTAGTAATCTTCACAGGTAATACCTCAGGTTCTGGTGCCAACTTTGGCATCCACTGATTTTCCACAGCACGTTGTATTCTAACCATCCCTGCACCCTTGTTCTCCTATTTATGTTGCTTGCTAAGATGCTCATATAAGTCTAGGCATTCCTCATAGCTGTGATTCTTCCCACAAAAAGAACAAGTAATATTCTGAGGACATTCACTTCTGTAGTGGTCAGGAGATCCGCATGTAAAACATGTTTCGTGAGGGAACTCACCTCATCCACCACCATGGCCTTAGCCCCCAAATCCACCATGGTATCCTCGACCTCTGCCATGACCTCCTTCAAAGTGCCCTTCATTCTGATCATAGCGCTTGAGTGTGATCACAATCATGGTGCTCACTTTTACCTTTAGAATTATCTGATACTCTAGTCTGTCACACACCAATATCTATGGCATCATGGATTTGACCAATCAACCTACAGTATTTTGTATCATGAGTCATGGACCAACATATTTTACAATAACAAGATACATTCTTCCTTATCATGCATTGTAATAATGGGCAATGGCTTGCATCATGGTCCAAATGACATATCTCACAGTCTAACAATAATGAACACACTGATCTGTGAGGACAACTATCTTTGGTGTGCCCTTCCACTTCACAATCTATACACCAAATCCCAGTGCACGTCTCATGTGCTGAATTTTCTGATAGTTTCTCCAACTACTTTACCATAGCTGTAATCTTGTGCCTCTAGGAATGGGCTCACTCCAGTTTCTATACTTCCAACTGCCTCAGCATGCACAAAGTTGCTTCAAGTGCTTCACGCATGGGTCCGTATAAGTCTTATGTGACAACACCCTCCTAAAAGGTGTGATCAATCCCCCAATGAACCACTGTGCATGCTGACTTGCATGAATATCATAAGAAAGTTTAGACAACAATGTCTTGAAATAGGCATCATATTCTTAAATGCTCTCAGTAGTTCCCTACTTAATATCCTTGAGGTCACTTATACTCTTCTGCTCAAACTCAGGGATATGAAACTCCTTAAGGAAAACATCCTTTAATGTTGCATAATCTACACAAGTCTGATCAGGGTCAAACTTCATGTACCAACTGTGTGCGCGTCCCTGTAATGTAGTTACAAACTGACTTGCCTTGCACTCAGAAGTTGTAACTCCTTTTGCGTGCCACAATATCTCACACATGTGCACATGTTCAACAACATCTTTTATGCCCCTATACTCTGGAAGATGAAGAGACATCTCCATGTAAATATTTTGGGGTTGGTGCGTACCCTGCCCACCTGATCCAGAACCTCATGTGTTACCTTTGCCTCCAAAACCACCAGATCCCCCAAAACTAGAGCCACCTATGCCCCCTGATCCTCCACCTGTAGCCGAAAGCAAACCAGTGGATGTACTTCCCTGTGTCCCAACAGTGGTACTAAACTGAACTCCTACAGTCTATAAAGTGGTACTACTCCCAGAAGTGAGTCCAAAATTCTACGCGCTTGAGTTCTGTGCTGATGATGCACCTGAAAAGGTACCTCCAAACAACAAAGAAGATGTTTTCCCTACCATAGATGTACTTGTTATCTGACTTACTCCTACTCTTCTACTACCCAAACTAGCTTGTTGACTACTAGTTGTACTAGATACTGGAAATCCAAGCACGAGGGCTAGGTTACTAGGTAGATTCAGATGTGCACCCGCAACCCAAGTCATCTCTGCTGGTGTGCTCCCATGTGAGGCCGAGGAGGGTTCCCTATTATGCTTTCCCAAATGTGGGAGTTCCAGATGCTCTGGCTCCATGCCTCCTGCATGAGCTTCAAATCCTTCACGAGCCATCTCTCTCCTCAACGCCATCTACTCTACAATATCATGTTGCTTCTCTATCTCCCTCTCGTGCACCTCATTATACTTAAGCCACCTTTCTTCTCTTTATCTCTCTGTCTGCTAGGTCTGTCATCTTTCACCAAACCTGTTCCTGCCCCTGCACATGGTGGGGTTTAGCTAGCCATCAATTTTTCTTCCAAGTTCAGGGTTACCATCAAGATTTTGATCACTAATGGAATGCCTTGCAAATAAGTTCCCCTTGGATAATGTAAAAACTAGAACTCAGCTACCTCCAGGCAAGAATAAGTGGAAATTGAGTACTCCAAAATATAGCTATTCAAAACACCACGGAACCAAGTATCCACAACATGCATCCAAATCAGATCAGCATCATAAAGGGCCTAAAATTCTTCCTATGTCTAGACAAGCGTGTGATACCTCCAATTCCTTTTAGATGCATAAGCAACCAGCCACTCATACAACTCTACCAAAAAAATAAAAAAGAAGCTCTCATATAGACAGTCATACAAATTCTGCTCCACCCACGCACATGCGTCAAACTCAGATCCAATGTTGAACCTCCAAGTGTACTCTTCTTCCAGATCCTTTATCCACTCCTCAACACTTGCTAAGGTCAATCGGTACATCTTCATCATGAAACATCCTAAAAACAGTTGAAAAAGAGGTCCCAGCAATGGAACCAATGATGCGACCTAGAATTTACTATATATAACCCAGAAAAACCCAGGCGTGCTGGCACATCACCCAGCCTTAGCTGAGCGCTCACCCGAAGCGCGCAAAGGTACCAGGCCCCTCTTTAGAGTTGCTTGTAAAGGATGTTAGTGTAATGAAGATACAACATATTAAGAACCATAATAAGCATAAACATTCCACAAAGCATAACCAGATCTAGATCTTAGAGAATCATGAATTAAACGATAACTATAATGAGATTAACCATGCAAGAACCAATTACAGTCATGTTTAACACCATTATCCATCCAATATACTCCATTATATTAAACATTGTAATACATTGAAGCTTCTTACATTACAAAGCATCACCATGAGTTAGGTGCATATCAGATCCAACAACATAACTCTACAATAATTAATTATTCAGCCTCTCTCTAACTACACAGTTCACTACATATTTATAGGGGTGGGAACTTGCCCTTCACTGCCCATGCACTTCCCAAAATAGGTCTCATGCTGATAATAGCCATGCACCTTTACAATAACATGCACACATGTAAGTGCACTAATAATAGACATCCTATAGTTAACTGGAAGAAGTAATCCTATTATTATCTTGAACTCATGCATGGCGCTTATCAGATGCTCCTTCCCAAAATAGCATTTGTGTGTCACGCAAGTCTCCATCCCAATGTGTGCTTCGCACGTTACCTTCCAAAAATAGCCCGCATCCATGAAAATGGCTAAGTCCCGAATCAGCTTGTCTTGGCGCGTGTTTCCTTCCCTATCCTTTCACACCTTCAAGTACGCCTTGTTCTCGCGTGCGAATCCCATGTGTGTCTTCTCCTTAGGACAAGATTGTCTACTCAACATACAACATTGTTAAAACCACCCTAAAAGAGGGGAAAATGTAGACACCCTAAAAATGCATACATATTTTCTAGCCTATTTCCATCCAATTAGAATTAATTAAATTAGTTTTATCTTGTTATAATACCCTCTTTTAGAATTAATTAAATTAATTCTATTAATTAAGTCATATTCCCCCTTTAGGGTTAATTAATTTAATTCTATCATGCCTTTGGAATTAATTAAATTAATTCCTATCACCTCCTAGCTAATATAATTAAACATTTATTTATTTAAATGGTTAATTATCTCGTCACAATTAATAACCAATTAAATTAGTTATTTAATTCCACCTATCCTAGTTAACTACACATGAACTTCACTTCCCTATTCCACTTGAACTCCACTTCTAGATTCCTAGAAAGGTGGTGGCAATTGGGTTGTACGTGCAATTCAATTGTTGGGTGTAACTTTTGTCATTCCAAATTTCTATTGCCTCTTCGAATATGTAATTCCTAGATTCAGTCTACTTTTTATTCCCACGTAATCACAATCATCCTCGCTGGAAGCTTTGAGAAAATTGCACCTAACTTCTGCCAATTTTATAACATCTGCATCCTTGTGCATCCAAACTTGTAGCATTTGCAAATCCACTTTGGAGAGTAATATGAAGATCACCCATAATCAATCAAATCCAAAGATTTCACAAGCTCAAGTGCTTCACAAATCTTCTTGAGGTCTGCAAGAGAGTAACAAAGAAGGTATATTGTTGTTTTTTTTCCTTATCTTTCATTTGTATGTCAATTTTCATTACTCACAAGTGGATGGGTTTCTTGCAGAAGTTTCATTTGATTATAAAATATAAGAAAGGTGTGACTAACAAGTTAGCTAATATGTTATATAAACCTCCTTTACTGAGATATCTTTTAGTAGAAACCTCCAATTAAGGGATTTTCACCTAGGGGAGAATAGTACTTCTAGGACGGTTTTCTCTACAAGAATGGGGAACTTCATGTGCCTAAGGGGGAAAGAGTTCAGTTGATGAGGGAAGCACACACTTCTAAGGTGGTTGGTTACTTTAGTGTGACAAAGACTGTAGCGCATTTACAGAGGTATGTTTATTGGCCAAACATGCATGCAGAAGTTGCTAAATTCATCAAAGGTTGTGTTTTATGTAGTACAAACAAGCCTAATAATAGAAAGTTGGGGTTGTATATACTATTACCAGTTCCTTCCCGACCATGAGAAATAATCTCCATGGATTTTGTGGGCGGTTTTCGTACTTTTAAGAAAGGGTGTGATTATATTTTATGGTAGTGGACCAGTTTAGTAAAATGTGTATTCTCATTCCTTGCAAGAAGACCATAAAGGACAATGATGTAGCTAAGTTATTTTTTGCTAATGTGTGGGTTCATTTTGGTTTTCCTGATTCTATTGTATTAGATAGGGACTCATGGTTCATTGGGAATTTTTGGTTTACCTTTTGGGAGAAGATGGATACTAAGCTGAAAATTTCTATCACTTTTCATCTGTAGACTGATGGGAAAATAAAAGTGGTAAACCGTACCTTGATCTAACTATTGAAAGGGTACAACATGAAGCATCCTAGGACTTGGGATGAGAATTTCGTATATATCCAACATTCTTGTAATAGGGTAGTTCTTGCTTCTACTAATAAGAATCCTTTTGAGACATGTTTTGTTTATTTTCCTAAGAGTGCATTTGATGTTGTTTTGAGATTACCATGCAGAAATGATCGAAAAATGGATTTGGAGACCCACAAAGCTGAAAGGTTCGTTGAGAAAATTTAGTAGATACACCTCTAGGTACATGAGAGGTTGAAAGAGTCACAAGCCAAGTTCGAAGCACGATATGATTAGCATAAAACTGAGTATTCTTTCCTTATTGGTGACAAGGTATGGTTGTACTTGAGTAAAGAAAGGCTACATAGAAAACATAAAAACTCAAACCTCTTCGTTATGGCCCATTTGAAATTTTGGAACAAGCGGGTATTACTGCATTTTGCTTGGATTTTCCTCCTTATGCGAGAATATATTCAGTTGTGAATGTTGAGAATTTACATCTCTTGGAGCCCTCCATGTTGGATCAGGAAGAAGAGGGATTTTTACTACCATCTATTGAGGATATTGCTCCAGAAAATTAGCTGGAAATGGAGGAAGATGTGGTATTGTAGCGGAAAGAGAGAACAACACAACATGGAGTGCAAGATAGGTGGTTGACTGGGTTGAAATGTCAATTGCCTACCAAGCCCGAGTGGTATTCTAGAGAAGATGTGGGGAAGAAATTTCCTTACCTCATTAGTCCTTAAAGCTTATAGGGACTTAAAAGCATAAAATTGGCGAGGTATGATCCAAAAATGGATCTATAAGTACCCAATTCTATGTATTCTTTGTTTAACTTGTAAGATCCCCCCCCCCTCTCTCTCATGTAAATTTAGCATAAAAATGGTTGAGTTAGTTGAAGGTGATCTGGAAAACTTCAAATGATAAGGTAAGAAAGTTATGTTCTAAGAATAAAGTTTGGAAGCAGTTACGTGACTATTACATAACTGTTATGCAACAGTTAAACGATGATTTTACAACAATTAAAAAATGTGAAGGTGAACGGTTGTAAATGTTTAACTTTCCCCAATCAATTTGTTTTACTTCATCCTTCCATCTTTAGTAGATCAATTATAAATACCAGTTCATTTATTCATCCAAACAAGTAATTTGAGTGAATTCAAGCGTGAGCAAAGGAGGAATTTGGAATTGTTCTTGTTTTATTCATAAAGAGTTGAGTTCTTTCTTGTGGAGGATTGTAAGCAAGGAATGCAAGTAGAAGGAGCTATAATCCTTCTTGAGGGTCATAGTTTAACACTAAACTTGTATTGTATTGGATATTTACATAGTGAAGGGAAGCAATTTCTTACCCATCTAGAGTTTTTTTCCCACATTGGGTTTCTCCAGGATAAAATTGTTGTCTCCTTATCTTGCATCTTTCATTTTTAGTATTGTGTGAATAATTCTTACATAATAAAATGGATATTAAGAGCTTATTTAAATTGTTCATTCATTATCACAACATAGGATCTTGTTTATTGTTTAAAAGAGGCAGTTTACATATGGAGGGGAATGATATTACTCTTGAAAGTGAGGATCCTAATGAGGAAATAAAGTCGTGATTGCATAACTTCATGAAAGTAAGGAAAACGATGAATGGAAATGGTCTATGAATGGAATAAATGGGTTGTTGGATTGGTGAATTCGTTAGATGTATTGGGATAATGCCTTAGAAGGCTATAAATCACTAAAACACACATCAATCTTAATGAAATGAGTTGTAATCAGCTCAAGATTCTCCCACCAGGCGTGTCAAAAATTGTTGTCGACTGAGATTGCACCCTTGTTAAATCTACCAGATTGAACACATCAGTAAAATATGGGAATTTCTCCAAGGTGTAGGACCTTTCTCTTTGGGACAAAACTTCTGAGAAGGTCGGCTTCCTTTACCTATCTAACCTAATGCTAACACTACTCCTAAGCTAAACTACTAATCTACAGGGGAAAAGGAGGAGAAATGCATGAAATGAAACTAAGCTAAGGGAATGGAAATGATGCCATAAAAGAAAGGGGATCTATCTCCATGAGGGGAAAATTAGAATATGAAAAAACACGATGAGAAGGAAGATACATGTTGCAGTAACAAGATTCTATTGGTAAAGAAATACATAGTCCACTACATTACTAGAAAGGGGCATTAAGTGCATTACATGTGACCAAAACAAAGGTCTACAAATCATGAAAGCTCGAACACCATTTTGACTTGCTAACTTTACAATTAAGGGAGGATATTTAACAAACGATATTGAGTTACTTTTTATAGAGAAGAAATAGAAGATAGAGGGAGAAAATTAGATCGTGTTAGTAATGAAAAGAGACAACCACCCACCACCCACCAAGGACTAATCATGATTCAATGCTTGCAAATAGGCATGGACAACAAAGGTTGCTTACAAGGCACTCTATCAGATCATCTGAAAATGTGGACTTTGATGTGTAGGATTTAATGTTGGTGATTGGGACTGGTTCATGCTTTTGAATTGAGTTAGGCACAACACTATTACAACCTATGGGTTTTACCGCTATCTTTCTCCTGTCTTCCATGACTTTATGATATTTCCATTGTGATCCATGACTTTATTTTGATTTCCATAGTCTTTCATAACTTTTAACATCTTTCACATGATATGTGGACTTGTTTCCTTTCTTTTCCCGATTTGTGACCATACTTTACTTTTTGTGACCTCTTCTTGTACCACAGGTCTTCTACTCGAGATTTATCTTTTACTTCGCTCTTTACCACCTTTTCCATGGTGTTTGAATCCTTTGTGTAATTTCTTTATTATGCATCCTTTAACTTTGTGTGTTCCATAAACAACCACCTCTTTATACAGTGGGTTTCCTTTGATACACAAATTTTCTTTGTTCCTTAGCTTTCCTTTTTTGTGCGAATTTTATTTGTTCCATAAATTTTTTGTGTTCTACGACTTTTATGTGTTCCACGGCTTATTTTTGTTACACGGACTTTTTAAACTCCTCAAAACAATACACCTTCTAAACTCCCTGAAACACTAAGTTCCTTCTTATTTCTATGGAACACTAAGTTCCTTCATTCCGCGGGTGTCTTTCTTTTCCCAATATGCCGAAAAGTTGTAAGCCTTTGTTCGGTAGCATATATCCTCACAATGATGTCCCTTTATTGTGCAGGTTAGGTAAACCCGTAGAACACCAAGTTCCTAATTTCCGTAGAACACTACATTTTTCATTCCTTTTATCTATGTCTTTTCAAATAAGAGTCACTTAAGTCTTTAACTTAAATGAAGTTGTCCAACATGGGTGCTATTTTGGACAACAGAACCTAATTTAACACAAATATTATCATTCAAAAACATTATGAGAAATATCAATCCCTTCTAAAAGCTCATAAAGACCTTTAATCTATGACTAATCATAATAAGGAACCTATGAACCACTTTGTAGGTACTATTGAAGGGTCTTATGATCACAACTATCTCAATTCTTAATATGTCAATTTGCCAAAGGTTAACTACTGATACAAGCTTATACATAAGGACCTCATCCATAAACCCAAGAAGCCTTCTCCTAATGACCAAAAGCTCACAAATACTTCTCATGAGCAACTAAGTGATGAACCTGCTCCCTCATTTGAGCCTTATCCCAAATATCCACTAGAAATCCCCTCCACATGACCCATTCCTCCATGTTCAGATAAGGTTTCTCAATCCTACAATCCTCATCAGCAATGGACCCCTCCTCTGCTTCTCATCCTCCTATGTATCACTATGACACCTATCATAGGCCATAATGGAATTTCGTAGATGAACTTAATTCAATGACTTACAAAATCCCTTTGATGGAACTCATGCATACTTCTCTACAACATCAGAAATTTCTTATGCAACAATTATATCTTTTAGAAGATGCTTTTAATGAGGTAAAGGATTCTTCCTCTATTCCACTTTTTACTAACCCCGAAATTCACAACATAGAAACCAATATTCCCTCCAAAAACTCCAGTCTATAGCCTTAGAATTCCCTAAGGATGATACAATTAATGATGAAGTACTATTATGTGTTGATGACCTTCCACTTCTTATTAGTGTCATCATACATGACATTCAAGTATAGTAGATGAAGGTTTTGGAATCAATTTCACTTCCTTCTCTCTTATTAAAAACATAGGATTCTTTTTTGATAACCTTAAACATACTCGACTCACTTGTCATGGATTTGATAAGACTCTTTAAAAGCTACTCAAATATATTTTTATCCCTATTATCATTAGCCTCAGGGCCATCCACACTAAGGTCATAGTTCTTGATTGACCTCTCTCCTACAATATCTTATTTGGTCGACATTGGGCACATAGCCTGCACATAATCACATCATCCCAATACAAATGTATTAAATTCATTCACAACAACCAAGGATATAAGCATGATGCTGATCTAAATCCTTAGGACATACTCACCCCCTTCACCAACAAACCCTTTCACATTCCTACTGCTTTTATAGTACCTAGTATCACATACCCTGAGTTTTATGACTACAAGTATGACCTCCAGGTCACTTGAACTGACTCATACAATGATGAACCTACTAAATTTTAAAACATAGCCAAAAAAAATAATTTATTGATCATAGTTATATTACAACTTCCTTCAATTCTACAACCTCAGGACCAGTTTCCTCCCATGCTATAATTTGAAGAGTCTCCTTTTAATGTTGCTTCATTTATTCATCATAATGAAAATTCCCTTATAAGAAATAAATTAGAGATAGCTCACCTCTTCACATACCCATCATCTCCTGCTCCTTTAATAAAATGGGAGTCATTTCCCAAAAATGATACCCCTACTTCTGACGGGTTTGATTGTGATGATGTTACAACTCATTCTAATTCTACCATCCTCAATGAAGAATATATCTTATCTCATGTTTAATTATAACATTTATATCTTCTCCATTACCAACATAGTTTGACATGTATACATGCCTTTAATCATAGCATTTACATGATTCATGCATCATATGATTATAATCCTTCTTCTTATGATACTAGTGATAATGAGGACAAGGAAACTTTGTCTCATGTTCTACCAGTTAATCCTCCCTTACACAATAGTTGTTGGATCCTCCAACAGATTTCTAAAACTAAGCATGCATCTCAACCAGCTCCTCCTTCCAACACAATTAAGCCTATTTTTCGTAGGCTTGATCCTGTTAATAATAACACATCCCTACCTAACAAAATAGACCATATTACATTTTACATGACCGATTATGTCTACATTCCTACACCCTCTTTCAAAGCCATCATCACATGTGTTTCCAACATGACTAATCCTATTGAGAAAATAAATCCCCCTTCCTCTCCTCATCATGACATCACCCTAGATGCTAAGGTCCTTGACGTTAGACAAATTATCTCACACCAACGTAGTGATGGTAAATGATATGTGGCCCTCAAAATTGATGTTTAATATAATTCCCCCTATCGACATTTAATAATTATGAATCCATACTCGAGTTACTCCATGCATGCAAAGACAACCTTCCTCACCAACATCATAAGCTCGACTATCTCTACTATCAATCCCCTCTCTTTGATAACTTTGCATTGTGGATGAACCTATGAAGTAAAAGATTGATAAGATTCGCAAAGCTCCCTACCATTTTCAAATGGTAACATCTTGCTCAGTGAAAAGCAACATTAATTTTCAAATTGATGATGACCCATATCATGTAGTCATGTCAGATGATTATTTCCCTCATCCACATGACCAACATCATGAAGTAATTCGTAAAAACAAGGATATTTTTTTGGAATTATCATGACATGCCCAACATTAATCCTAATATTGTAGTATACAACATTGTCACTTATTTTGATGTTGTACTTGTTAGAAAAAAGGTCCCAAATTTCCCCCAAAATCATATATGTCATACAGAAAAAGTGGAAATCCTTGATGCAATATTCATTCACCCCATTAACTATTTTAATTGGGTTTCCAACATCGTTTATTTCAAAATATAAGTCACATTAGCCATTCACATCTATATCAATTTTCATAATATTAATATTGTTTGTCCAAAGGATAAATTTTATATCCCTGCCATTGATGCCATTATAATGGGATTCATTTCCCAAAATGATACCCTTACTTCTGAAGAGTTTGATTGTGATGATGTTACAACTCATTCTAATTCTCTCATCCTTAATGAAGAATATATCTTATCTCATGCCAAATTATGACATTTATATCTTCTCCATTATCAACATAGTTTGACATGTATACATGCCTTTAATCATGGAATTTACATGATTCTTACATCAAATGATTCCAATCCTTCTTCTTATGATAATAGTGATAATGAGGATGAGGAAACTTTAACTTATGTTCCACCAGTTAATCCTCCCTTACGCAATATCCGTTGGATCCTCTAACAAATTTCTAATTATACAACTAAGCATGCATCTAAACTATCTCCTCCTTCCGACATAATTAAGCATATTTCATGCAGGTTCGATATCATTAAGAAGAAAACAAAACAGACCATATTACATTTTACATGACCGATTATGTCTACATTCCTACACCCTCTTTCAAAGCCATCATCACATGTGTTTCTAACATGACTGATCCTATTGAGAAAATAACTCCCCCTTCCTCTCCTCATCATGACATCACCCTATATGCTAAGGTCCTTGATGTTAGACAAATTATCTCACACCAACGTAGTGATGGTAAATGATATGTGGCCCTCAAAATTGATGTTTAATATAATTCCCCCTACCTACATTTAATAATTATGAATCCATACTCAAGTTACTCCATGCATGCAAAGACAACCTTCCTCACCAACATCATAAGCTCGACTATCTCTACTATCAACCCCCTCTCTTTAATAACTTTGCATTGTGGATGACCCTATTAAGTAAAAGATTGATAAGATTCCCAAAGCTCCCTACCATTTTCAAATGGTAACATCTTGCTCAGTGAAAAGCAACATTAATTTTCAAACTGATGATGACCCATATCATTTAGTCATGTCGGATGATTATTTCCCTCATCCACATGACCAACATCATGAAGTACTTCGTAAAAATAAGGGGATTTTTTTGGAATTATTATGACATGCCCAACATTAATCCTGATATTGTAGTATACAACATTGTCACTTATTTTGATGTTGTACTTGTTAGAAAAAAGGTCCCAAATTTCCCCCAAAATCATATATGTCATACAAAACAAGTGGAAATCCTTGATGTAATATATATTCACCCCATTAACTATTTTAATTGTGTTTCCAACATCGTTTATTTCAAAATATAAGTCACATTAGCCATTCACATCTATATCAATTTTCATAATATTAATCTTGTTTGTCCAAAGGATAAATTTTATCTCCCTTCCATTGATGCCATTATCCATGCCATAATAGGTTACGAGATGATATCCCTTATGGATGGATTTTTTTTGCTACAATCAAATCCAAAATAGATCTTAAATATCAACATAAGACTGCATTCACTACTGAATGGGGAACCTACTATTATGTTAAGATTCCCTTCAAACTTAAAAGCATTGGGCAACCTATCAACGGGCCATGACACACATATTTTATGACCCCATACATAAAATCATCAGATTCTATGTCGATGATATTCTCACAAAATATTGGTATGCTAAGGATCATGCCCATGCCCTACGAATTGTTCTCCAATATCTTCATAAATACAAGGTTTGCCTTAATCTTAGCAGCTGTATCTTTTGTGTCACTCAAGGAAAACTCTTAAGACTCCTCGTCTTTGGGATATACGTGGATCTTGCAAAAAATAAGGCCACCCTTGACATGTCTTTTCCTACTTCCATTCCTAACAACCACACTTTCTTATGGAAACGTAGGGAAATTTGACGATTTGTTCCCAAATTTTCCTATCACACTCAACCAATCAATAATCTCCTAAAAAGGATGTCACACTCAAGTGGAATAAATATTGTCAACAAGCCTTCAGAAATTTGAAAAGTCGTTCCTTGTTACTCCTACATTACAACCACCATTTAGAGACCCTCTATATACCTCCTCTACCCTTATTTCAATTGGGGAAATGTTGACCTAAGAGGATGAAAAGGATAAGGAACATGTTATTTACTATATTATTCAATCTCTTCTTTATTATGAAATTCACTATACATCTATCAAACGAGCTTGTCTATCCATTTTTTCATGGCCACCAAGCTTCACCACTACATTATCTATCAAACCGCTTACATCGTCATTCAAATTGACCCTCTTTTCCATTTGTTCTCCCATATTATCCTCCCTATAGACCACATCAGTAAATGGATGGTGCTCTTGGTGGAGTTTGACCTACACATCATTATGCAAAAGGATGTTAAAGGTCGAGTCATCATTTACAAGCTTGATGTTTCTCCATTTTCTACAATCAAACCTATTCCATATGCATCACTTGAGAAGGAAATATCACTCATTAAAAGAATGAACCAAGATCTTACAATCAAGGATTATTACCATAGTTTGACTATTTATTTTGAGGCACAATCCTTCATAACTGGTGATGAAAATCCCAAGCCTAAACCTGTAAAACCTAACATCAAACTCAAAGAAGAAGAAATTATTGTTGATCTCCATGAAGAAATTTGGACTCTCCATTTAGACAGGGGAAAATAGCTTCAAGGTGTTGGGACAGGTTGTGTTCTTGCCAATCCCTCACAAAAAACACTCCCCCTTTTCTTTTGACTTGAATTTGACTTAAACAACAATGCAGTACAATATGAAGCCCTTATTGTTAGCATGAAAGTTGCTCTTAATTCCAATATCACATACCTACATGTCATGGGTGACTCCCAACTTATTTTCCAAGAAGTCAATGGTAGTTATCAATGTTGTAGGGAAAACCTCAAAGCATATCATGAAATAGCTCAAGAATTAGCAAGATAATTCACTTTTTTCAGCATCGGATCCATTCCTCGAGAACACAATTCCTTGGTTGGTTTGTTGTCCTCGTCTGTCACCCAATTTCAACCTCACATAGATCTCCAAAAGGACCAATCCACATTTCAAATACATAAGACACCTTCCACACTAGCTTCTCCCGATTCTACTATTGTTTGCCACATAGATGTTGTCTCTGCCACACATAGTTCATGGTATCATGACATTATCCAATTCATCAAAAACCAAACTTACCATCCACACTCTGACTATAAAAAATATGCTAAAATCCGTAAGAAGGATCTAAAATATGTCGTCAAAAAATATCCTTTACCATCATAACTTTGAAGGTACTGTACATTGTTGTGTTTTTGAAAAAATGAGGCCCCTTCCCTCCTTAAAGAAGTGCATGGGGGAACTTGCGATGGAAACCATGACAGCCATGTCATAGTCTAAAAATTCTTGCATATGGGTTAGTATTGGCCTACTTTGAAATAGATGCACATGCTTTCACCAAGAAATGTAAACCATGTCAGTATCACAATAACCTCGCTCACTTCCCACCAATCAAACTTTAAGTCCTTGATACTTGTCGACCCTTCAGTATGTAGGGGTTAGATTGCATTGGTAAAATTCCTCATTTCTAAGATGGACATATTTTAATCATTATAACCACTAGATATTTCACTAAGTGAGTTGAAGCCATGTTGCTCACTAATATGACCGACCTCACCACTTCCAAGTTTATCCTTAATTAAATCATCTGCCACTTTGGAATTATTTACACAACATTTATGACAATGGTAGGATCTTCAAATGTAAAGAAATGAAACAAATATGCATAAAATTCAAAAGCAAACACAAATTATCAACTCCTTATTATATACAATGTAATGGATAGGTTGAATCTAATAAAAACCTTAACAAAATTCTCCAAAAGACCATCGATGAATCACCCTCTTACTAGCATCTCAAGATTTATCCAACACTTTGGGATTATCATACAAATATATGCATGACAACCCCATTCTCACTTGTATTTGGTGCTAAATAAGTCCTTCCATTCAAGGTGGAACTGCTTTCCCTTTGTTTTTCTCTCCATGGAATCATCCCCGATGAAGAAATACGTGAGGCATGCTTACATGCCCTCAATATCCTTGATGAAAAATGCAATAACTTTGTCCATCATAACCGCATATACAACTATTGTGTCATCAAATAACACGACAAAGTTGTTAAGCCCATAAAATTTGAAATTAGTGACCTTGTCTTAAAATTAGATTATACCCATGATAAAGAAAGCAAATACGCTCAAAAGTGGTGGAGTAAAAGATCGTACAAAATGAACAGGTAAATCATATAACCATTGCAATGCATAATATTGTAAACTTCTATGAAACAATTTTGTTAATAATTTATCATCGAAAGAATGATCTAAGCAAGCAACATTAAATGATCTAAGATTTTCTTGTGGATCTTCCTTACCATTGAAAAGTGGAATTTTAGGGGAAACAAAACTGGGATAAAGAGGATAAGATGCAACCTTAAGTGTGAGCAGATTGTGCAAAAGAAGTGAGGAACTTGTAGAAGAAGAGGAGGGAGTAGCACCCCATTATAGTTGAAGAACTTGGGCTTGTAAATCACACACCAAGGATTCTAAGGCATGTGTGCTAGAAGAAGAATTTGGTTGAATATGAGATATAAGAGGAGAAGAAAAATGAGTAGTAGACATATGAATGGAGACATTAAGACTAGATTTTCCCATGGAGGTGGGGGGAGAAGAAGCTAGAATGGAAGATGTGGGAGCTGTAGAGGTGACATCAGTAATAATGGTAGAAGTTTGGAGCCATTGTGATTTCTCACGAGAGACATATAAGAAAAGATCTAGATTATGATGGTTGGCAATTATGTATACATTTTAGATCATTTTAATGTTTAGTAGTAAATGCCTCAGAAGGAGCTTCAAACATGATGTGAAGGAATAAAAATCGTTAGAAACCCTAAAATAACTTAAAAGAGGGAGTCTCGATGCACAACAAAAAAATGTCGGGTTCACCAAATGATTTAACCTAAATGATTAATCTTTAGGGGGTAGAAACTGATGGTAGGTTATCCTAATCAATTAGTTTTCAAGGCTAATTGCAACAATATCAAGAATAATCATTAAACAAAGCTAAATAATGATAAACAATATAACAAAGCACTAGGAATAAGGGAGAGAGGAAGACTTAGCTGATATTATGGCTTCTATGATGATCTAGGCTGATTTGATGACTGGAAAAGGCTGAAAATGATCTGACAGAGCTTTGCTACTGAGATTGTGTCCTGAACAACTACTTGGACCAAACCGTATGGTATAGACCAAAGCGTAGCCCCATTATGGCCCTTTTGGTATGCCCTTTTCCTTTCATACTTTTACCTCCTGTAAATTTTTGGGTTCACACACTACTTCTTGATCTATTATGCCTGCAATTCAGACCTTCGGTACTATGCGATGCTCGTTGTGTAGTTGATTTAATATTTAAAACCCTAAATGGTGAAGAAGTCTTACAAAATAAACATTAGGTGGGTTGGGGGCACCCCTATGCACCACTAACGTCGTCACTACTCCGAAGAGGGCCGAAACCGGACATTGTTATTGCCTAGCATGCGATATCCAAAATGTATAAAACCAAATTGATAATCATGACCTTGTAACAATGTGATTGTACTTGACCTTTGTTCTAGCTTGACTTGAGATGATGTGGCCTTTTATGCTTGCAAATATGAGTGGGTGATTGCCCTATAATGTGTATGCAAAGTATATGAAGTTCAAGGGAGTCTTAGAATTACTTTTCTTGTGATTGCTCTTAATGTTTGCTCATTGGAACACTAGGATTCAGGTAAATATAGTGCCCCCTTTAATGATAGATGAATATCTTGCTTATATATGTTTCTGGATCTAGAAAACTTAGATAAGGACAACTATAAGTGTTCTAAAGGGATTCAAATTAGAAAAAGTGTTGTTAGAGGAAGAGGGACCAAAGTGGCTAGGTCGGTCCATAGTGTATGGATGCTAAGGCCCTTTTTGGGTGCTATGGTCTTGGATCTATGTGCGAGTAATTTGAAAGTTGGGTTTGTAATGTGCAAGGGTATATCTTGATTTGATGGATTGATATGACCATTGTGCAAACAAATAGGTTGTGTGTGCAAACAATAATGAGTGGGATATAGCTAGGGATAACATAATTGGCCAAACCGAGCAAGTGTGGGCTAGTACAAGAGTGTTGTACAATTTGTGTTGTTAAAAGTCATGGATTACCAAAATGAGTGTCTACGGTTTGTGAAAATTGATTTTGTGAAATCTTATGATAGGATTGAATAGCACTTCATTCTAGCAATGCTCAAAGCACTCAGTTTTGGGTCGAAATTTTTTCACTCGATGTCAATGTTATTTTTCGTTGCTTCAACTTATCTCTTTGTTAATGGTATCAAATTTGTATAGTTTAGCCTCTGTCATTCAATTTGACATGGCTGCTCTCTCACACTAACACTATATGTTTTAGTTGTCGAAGGATTTGTTTATCTCCTAGCCAATGCCTCTTAGTGAGGGTTAATAAAAGGAATCTCTCTTATGGGCAACTTGTCAATGAACACTTCACTAATGACTTGTTTCTGACCTTGTTGGAAGATGAGAATAACATGTATCATGCTATGCAATACCTTAACATTTATAGCTTAGTTTTCAACTCAAACATTCAATAACAAAAGTCCCATTGCTACAAACAATACTTTCTACCTCCTCCCTGGTTAGATTTTTGTAATGGAAGTGGATTCAACATGGATAAATCTTTTTATTTTTGGGCATTCCTTCTGCCTTTTAAGAAACCCCAACTCGCCTTTACGAGTATGCAGTTGACAAAGTAGAGAAGAAACTGTCATATTAAATCACAACGTCCCTTTCCTTGGCAGGTAATTTCAAAATTTCTCCAAGGATCTTGCTGCCATATATGTTTATTATTTGTCTTATTAGGCTCCTTCTCAAGCTTCTTTCAAAAAACTTGAGAAATTGCTTAGATATTTTTTGTAGGTTGTCCCGAAGCTCGACAAAGGTTTTCACAGATTGTCTTAGGAATTTTATTGCCTACCTAAGGAGTTTGGTAGCCTAAGATTATTGGACATTAGGTGTCATGGCATTGCCCTTTGTGCCAAATGGATTGTCTACACCATTGAAGGGAAAAAAGCTTTGAAAATCCTCTTGCTTCATTGCATTTCAGAAGACTCTCCACAAGAGTGTGAGACTTAGAAAGGGTTAGGATTTTAGAACATGATCATCATCAAAGCTCTGGTGAAAGTGGTGGACTCATTCGTTATATAAAACATTTGGAAAGCTTGAGAAAAAATCAAATCTTAGCTTATGTGAAATGGAGATGAGCTCATAAACGAGCTTTCCATAAATGATCAGTTGGTGTCGTGGTCCCTGATTGTTAACTTCTACAATGTGCCATTAGTAGAGGTGTTATGGGTGCATGCCCTTAGCTTTTCAGGCGAGGGATTCACATAATGTATGATGTTTATTGTAGACACTCCAAAAAATTACTTTCGTGTCTAAAAGCTAAGCTTAAATTTATCCTAGCCCATGGTGATCAAAATCTTTCTAGGACATTGTGGATGCTATTCTAGAGTAAATGTCGCACAAGATTGGGGTTTTCTCTTCACATCCTTAGTGGAAAGATTAGAAATGGTTTCCAAACACACCTTTTCAAAACTACTCGTTGATAATATCTTCACATATAATAAATGAATAATTCAAAGAATGTGCAGAATATAATGAAGATCAACACAACACAAGAGATATTGGCGGGTCAAAATGCCTAGCTATTCAATATACTCACAAATAAAAGAATACCCTTAAGGTAGGGAAACACCATACAATACTTCTTAAGGAAGGAATAACTCTACAATATCCCAATATAAGAATTCCACTTTAAGGGGGACACCTCCAATATCCTTCAACATAATAGAAGACTCGACACATACATCACATACCTTTTATTGATATGCATCACCTTCATATAGGCATACATTATTCTTAATGAGTAGATAACACAATCCCAATGTAGGCTGACTCATTACCCAATATAAATATTTACTATGAAACCCTATTTATTATAAACATATAACTAACTAAGGGGGATGCATGCCACATGTTGACGTCTCCATCAAACCATATATGTTATAATATCATATCCCAAGGTACATAACACTTGCCTAACAAGGGCTATGAGTTTCTGATACCCAAGTTTCCCATGGTGGACAAACTTAATTTTTGTTGGTCTTAGTGCTCTTCTGTGCATTATTGGCAATACAAATTTGCCACCTTCTAGTAAGAAATTTTGGAACCCAAGCTTCATCATTTTGTTTGGTATCTCATCTACCAAGGTTTACGGTTTGGCCACTGACTCATTCATTTAGGTATTCTGACACTTTGTTGCCATTTTGTGGTCGCATTGAAACTCTTATGCACCCCTTTTGGTTTTGCCAAAAATCCCAAACTATTTGGAATTTGATTCATGAATTCTTCCAGCCAGAGCCTTTCTATTGGTAACATATTCTTTTAGGGGATTGGTTGGGCATCACAATGGCCTTCACCCAAGTTTGGCATGCTTTCAGAGTTGAAATTCTCTCGTTTTATTTGGAAAGAAATAAACTTAGTTATCTTTGCTCATGTTGTTGTGGATTGCAATCTTTTGGCTTTTAATAAAGCGATGATTATGTTTGATATTTTTAATAGATTCAAGTGTAAGCACAAAAGGTGGCATTGGAGGTTGCTCACCTCCATACCCTGACCATCGGGGCAATGCCCATGCAATGTTGCTCAAGTTCCACGACCCTCTACCCCTTAGAGCCACTCAGTGAGAGGTAGGGGCATCACCACAACATGTCTCGTCGCCACATTAGATGGGGCTCGTCACCTCACAACCACTTTGCACCACAACCTTAGCGTGGGGGGCAGGGCTTGTCGCCGCCTCGTCATCATAGTCAAGCTTCGCCTTCTGTGATAAACAACTTTCCTCAGTTAACTTTGGCAATTTCAATGCCTCGAGGCTAGGATAAAGACAATGAAGAAAAAAAATGAAAGTAGTGAAACTATTAACACTACCTGGGAGCCCATTTCAGACAAACAAGACCTTCCAAATAGCGGGTGGGGTAAGCTCCACAATAGAGATCTTCCTCTTTTTGCTCTCTTTGCAGTTGTTGCCTAAGTTTCATGTGTTCGTAGTTTATGTACTGATCTTGTAATTTGTTTGTACCCTCTCAACTTGTATAATTTTTCTTTTTGTTCCCCTAACTTTACGCTGGTGAAGCTTTAGTGGCATGCTCCCATACTACCAAACTTTTTCTATGAATACTTGTATTATTTTATTTTTTATAGCCGCTACAATCACAAAATCAATAAATTATTTAAAAAAAAATCTACGAAGAAATATTTAGAGGGAAAAGAACCCTTTCCTATGTGTGGATTAGGTTATGAAAAGGTAAGCGTCGCGTTTATGTGATTCTGACAGGTCTCGTGTTCAAGTCCCGGGAGGTCGAAAACAATTTCAAAATCTTCCGCTGTGTTGAGCGATGGAAGAGCGTGGGCGCAAGCCAGGGTTTGCAAAGCAGCTGGCGTCCTGCGACAAAAGAACTCGCGACAGAGCTGTAAGGGCGTTGGAATCATGGCTAATGGCGCAGCCGAGAAAGGTGTCGGACGAAGAGCTCAAAAAAATCTGGAAGGGCCTCTTTTATTGCGTGTGGCACGCCGACAAGCGCCACGTCCAGGCGGACGTAATCGAGAAGCTAGCCTCCCTCATTCGAACTCTCGACCTCCCCCTCGCCAGGGACTACTTGCAGGTATTTCTCTTAACCATGAGGCGCGAGTGGAGCGGAATAGACCACCTCCGCCTAGACAAGTTTTATCTCATGCTCACGCGCTTTTTGCATTTTCTATTCCTTCGTTTGGACGCCCACGGCTGGGATACTGAAATAACACAGGATTTTCTGACGGTTTTTGCGGAGGGCTCTTTTCTGGCCGTCGATAAGTTTTCCGCAATGGGGATAAATTTGCACTTTGTCGATGTTTTTCTTAACGAGCTTGCCGACTTTCTGCCCCTGAAAGAAGAAGCCTTTGGTTTGGTTTTTGAGCCGTTTTACAGTATTTTGGCTAGGGTTGCCGATAGACTTTTAGTGGATAGGGTTAGATGTAATGTGTTTGAGCGGCTTTTGGAAAAGGGGAGAGAGCTCGTGAAGCAGAGGCGGGATGACGATGATGAGGAGGAGGATGAAGTTGTGGAGAAATTTGGACGTGTTGCGCTGTCGATGGGGATCGGGAGGAGGCTGTTGGAGCTGGCCACGGAGGAAAGTAGTCTCCAGGTTAATAGGAAGGTTTTGTATGGTCTGCATGAGGAGTTTGGTAAGCTGGAGAAGGTCGTTTCGGCGTCCGGGTTTGTGCTCTTTTCGAAAAGGGTTAAGAGGCCTAGGGTTTTTGTGGAGAACGAGAAGGTCAGGGTTTCTGCAGAGGAAGAGGAGGCGGCAGGTTGTGGAAGTCAGCACGTTGCGGATAAAATGGAATTAGAAGAACAAGACAAGTTGACCTCTACAGGTCATGAGATGAAGAAGGTTAAGAGGCAGAAGTCTAAGAAGGCGAAGAAATTGAGCGATGATGGGAATCAGGAAGTAGATGATAAAATGGAGATTGTCGAGGAAGGCATGTTCGATGCAGGCAGTGCGATAAAAAAGGTCAAGAAGGGGAAGCAGAAGAAGGTGAAGACAGCTCTGGATGATGAGAATACTGTTATCATTGTTGATGGAGGTGTCATGGGATCCAGTGGGGTGGAGAAGGTAAAGATGGGCAAATCAAAGAAGGTTAAAAAGGAAGCTAAATCTGACCCAGCTGAAGGAGGCACAGAAATCAGTCCTGGAATACTGGTAAAGAAAAGGAAGTTGAAGGGCAGCTCTGAGCTTAATGAAAAGGCAATGAAGGCCCAGCTGAAAAAGCGCATGAATATACCAGATGAACCGGTGGCTGATAATGTTGGGCATGAGAAACAAAGTGGTGGCCCTTCAGATTCAAATACAGAGGGTTCTTTTGAATTTGAGAATTCGGTGATCTCCAATCTACAAAAAGAGTTTGAGAGGGTTGCGGCTGAATTTGGCGAAAATATGGGCTATTTCAGTTCCCCTGATACAACTTTGGTAGCACCTGCATCCCCCGGTTTAAAAAAGCGGAAGAGAGTAAAGAATGCTTTGAAAGAGATTAACAGTAGTTTAAGTTTAGGACGGGATAATGGGGGAAAACCACATGGCTTTGTTCATCCTAATGGAATCAGCTCTTGTGGTAAAATTTGTGAGAAAACTGCTAAGAAGGTTACCTTTTCTATGAAAAGGAATCTTGTTTGGAAGCCTACTAGTCCACTTCCTCCTGAGAATTTGAGGATGCCTCCATCTGCTACCCCAAGGGGCAGTGCACTGAAGAAGGGAGTGCCTCCAGGTCCGATTCGCATTGTGAAAGAGTCTCCTAGTCCCCAAAGAAGGATGCTTTTGTCCCTGTCCGCACGGAAGGGCAGGAAGAAGTTGAAAAGCATTTCATCACGTGCCAAGCTGGTTCGAAACTGGCAGTCAAATATTTGGAAAATAAATTCAGTGTAGTTTTTGTGGAGGTACAACCAGTGATGTCACAGTGCATGTGATTATAGATACTCTATCAATTCTCTACCATTTATTACATAACATGATTGTTTGCCTTTTCCAGCAGTTAGAATTTCACGTTCTTGTTCTGCTTGTGGTAATTCCCTTAACATTTGATATCTATGGAGATGGTTGAACAAGGCTCATTTGGAGTCTCATTTTTTCTTCTGTAGTGGGAAGAAAATTCTAGGCTGTCTGAAGTGAATTTTTGGTCATTCTTTTATTGCAGCATTATTTGATTGCTCTAGTGAATGATATGAAAAATGATTTTGTTTTATGTGTGATAGGAGTACACAACTTTTGTGAGGACACATGATACATGAACCCTGGCTGTTATTCTTTTTTAAAATATATGCACCCAATGCTTTCAAGCCTTACCATATTTGTAACATTAATTCTAAATTAAAACATAAATCCTTGTAAGTTGCTTATATTGGGTAATTGCATTGTACATCTGAGGAGTTATTGTTGGAGTGTGTTTTTGTTGAATGGTTTGTGCTTTTCATGCGAGAATAGGATTGGAGTCTCCTGTAGTTATTAGGATTAAGAATGTCACTTGATTCAAGAATTGGACAGTGTTAAGACTTGGAGGATAGGAAACTAGATCAAATCACAATTTGCAGCATGGGAACTTTAATTTAGACAGTGACAACTGTTGTCACTTTAGTGTATCAGGATTTCATGGTCTTCCATTTTATGATAAACTATTGGCTTATGTTTAATGTCAGTTTGTGTTAAAGGTTGATTATATTCTCAGGTGTAAATATCAACGGTCTCAGCAAACCTTTTCCTATAGTTCCTAGCTCAACCAATGTTCTTCTTTGCCCTTTATTTGTTGTTATGATCTTCATAAATAGTCATTCCTTTCCTATTTTTACTAGCTTAGCCAACATTCATCTTTGCTCCTGATTTGTTGTTTTAATCATAGTTGCTAGGAGATGGGTACAGGTATGATGAGACAGAGATGGGGACTGGTACACCTTTTTCAGGAAAATAGGAGACGGGTGCTTGGGGACAGAAATTTTATGTATGTTTTAAATATATATGTAGATTTATGTTTTAAATATATGTTTTAAATATATATGTAGAAAACAATATTATACAGCCTAACATTAACTTTAAAGTAAAGATATTAGATGTTGGCAAAATATGGGTAATTATATTGATGTCTATCTTTGATATCTCATCATAATAGGGTCAAGAGTACAAACTAATCTTAAAAAAGTTAAAAACCATTGAAATGTACTGGTCTCTGAGATGAGCACCGACGAGTACTGGTCTCTGAGATGAGTACCAGTTGCTGAGATGTGTCTCTGGTACTAGGAGAAGAGTCTCCCTGCAACACTTGTTTTAATTTTCTATAAATGGCGTCTTAAACAAATTGCTTGTTGCTATTAGATTTTCTTGTTCAGGATTTGAATATATTAATTTTCTTCTTCATTAGTAGAAAAGTGTTATCATTTCAACTGCTCATTCCATCAAAGGCATCATCAATTATTTTGTACAAATATAATGTTTACAATCATTCGACCCATTTATTGTCAGTTCCTGCAGTGGTATCTTGACATTTCCAATATCCTTCTCTCTCTAGGTCTGCTTTCCTTCATAGCCATGAGGGTTCTTCTAGATGTTGGTGGATTTTTTAAGGATACATGATGGTTATAAACTTATAACCTATGTCACTGCATTCGCCACATTTTATATGAAAAATTCAAAAATTGCCACATTCACAATAGTCCCAATAAGTTCGTTCAAATTCGCAATTTAAATCGGACATATGGAACGGAGATTTCAAACAGCAAAAACATTAAAAAATCACTTTAAACATTCCCAAAAAATTGTGATCAGGGTTGGAAAAACTAATAAAATAATAATAACGACGTGGCCGCCACTGAGCAAGGAAAAATTGATAGACGAATGGATGGAGAAATCATGACTGTAGTCTGCATGGATACAGAAAATCGTGGAAGAAAAACAAACCTTCAAATCGCGTCCGGGAAAATCCCTACAGGGGCCTGCAAATCACAAAAGAAAACCCTGCAGAGTTGTGTGCAAATGTGTGATTGAGCTGTGTGATGGATGCGGCGAAAACTAGGTTTATGGAATACATAAGGAGTTAATTTAAAATGCAGTTCATAGATTATCATTACTTCATGAGTTGATAAATATATTACCAAAAAGATTATAAAATATATTACAAGTTTATTTTTTGGAAGGAGAATATTTAGTTTATAAAATATGGTTTATTGTTTGATATTTTAATCATTTAGTTTTTGATATTTTAATTAAAAATATTAATTTTTTAATGTATGCTTATGATATACTATGATAAGAGCATTTTTCTCAGTCGAATTTAATCACAAATTTTATCACTAATTTTTTTAGTGACGAATTTCTTACAAAATTTATCCTCTACAAATTCAAACACGAATTCGAATGGGGTGACTTAGCTTATAACAGCTGACATCTTTGAAATTTGGTAGATATACAAATAGCTCCAAGTATACTTGGACTGTGATTTATGCTTTTTCATAGGATGACATTGGGTCACCCAAGCTCTAGTTTGCAGATAATGGCACATGTGTAGAATAAATAAGGACAAACACCACATCATTTAAAATAGATCTTGGACTGTGATTTATGCTTTTTAATAGGATGACATTGGGTCACCCAAACTCTAGTTTGCAGATAATGGCACATGTGTAGAATAAATAATGTCAAACACCACATCATTTAGAATAGATCGAGGTAGCATCACTCAATATATGAGCAAAATGCATCATTTCATGCTACATTACTGGGTTCACACTTGCAGGGGGCTGGCCCCGGTATGGTATGCAGTGGGTATGGGTACAGTTCCCATTTGTCTGTGAGGTTGCATAGGGTATTGCATATTGGACCAGGGTTTGTCCTTGGATGCACCAGGGTCTGTTCTGCCTTACCCTATGCGACCCCACGGGCAAATGGAACCATCCCCCCTACAGGTGTGTACCGCAACAACTTAGCATGAAATGATGCATAGGGTATGGCAGTGTGGACCTGGGTTTGTCCTTGGATGTACCCGGGTTCATTCTGCCGTACCCTTTGTGTACCCAGCCCCAAAAACAATATAATGTTGTTTTATGTAAAAAAGTCAAAAAGGACTTTAAAAGTATTTAAAAAGTTCATAAACCCTGAAAGACACTCTCGAACTCTCTTTAAGAAACGCCGCATTTACCTCAGACTGTATGCTTACCTCTCAGTGCCCATTTGCTCACTCACCCTCATATTTTCAATTGCTTAGGGCTGAAACTCCATCCTTTTGCTTATCCTACACCTCTACAACTACTAAAGGAGTTTAAGGAGCTTGCAACAAAGAGGCTTATGAATATGCCAATTTATGCTGATTTTTGTGTATACATTGTAACATTTGCATAATGTACTTTTTCTATGTTCGCCCAATAAATATCATGACTTTTGGCATTGAATTATCTATATGTTTTGTGCGTATTTAACTTATTGTGCTTACTCTATGCATATAATATTGTTAATTTTGCTTATTTGGCTATAACTTTTTAATATTTTATCTTTTAGGGCCATACCGGGGCCTAATTTGTTTTTTTGCTATACCAAAATACTGGACCTCATTCTGTTATTTGTACCCATACCTGTATCGGATACCTAGATTTCATGGATTAAACAGGTTACAGAGGATTTCAAAGATGATAACAGTTTGTTGCATCACCTATTACTAATAAGTGATAATGTTACCAGGAGACCGGTCTCTAGTACTGGAGTCTGCCACTGAGATGTCTCCCAATACCCAGTGAATTTGTTCCGAGTCTCAATGTGTCTTGTGTGCAGTTTCCTGACTTGAGATGCGGTCTTCTTTAAAAAATGAAAAAGAAAATAGAAAAAAGTTAAAAAAAGGCCAAAGTAGCCCCAATCACTACTATGCAATCCGAATTGACTAACCCCCATGCACTAATCTCATTTAGTTACTCTGAATTTTTAATTCTTTATGCATTCTGATTGTTTATACATGGTATGCTATATATTTTTTGATTTTATATATATATATATATATATATATATATATATATATATATATATATATATATATAAAAGTTCTGGTGTCTCCCAATGTCCCTCCTATTTTTCTGAAAAAAGTTATACTGGTACCTGTCCTCTTCTTCTGTACCAGTTCTTTTACCTGTCTCCTGTTATCTATGCTTATTCCTCACCTTTACTGCCTGAATGACTCGTAAAATACATTATTTAAATGTCTAACTGCTGATGATTCTCGGGACATGAAAATGTATAATGCAAACAGAATTGTTATTTTAGTCTATCAACTTGCCCTATGTTATAAAATTTGACGAGTCTTTTTTGTTACACGCCAACAGATGTTTTTGTTTGACAGCCTGATATACTTCTACACTCATCAGTTCAGGTTTGGTCTTGCCACTAATCTTGTATATCTACCCCTCTCATTTACTAAACAAATTTCTAATAGGCCTGATTTTTCTCTGCGTGTATAGATTCAATCTTTTCTCCTTCCATTAATGCGTGTCCGTAAATCATCCTTATACTGCTATCCAGGTGATTCTCATTGATTACGTAGATTGGTCTTCATGCCACTTGTTGAGCTGTAGATGATGTATGTCTCCTATCCCAGCTTTACATTTCAAACAAGTAGTTCCACTCTTATATAAATCCAAAATGGCACGTCCCACAAACTAACTAAAGCTGTTGCCAATTACTCCAAAAAAGAAATGGACAGTCGTGTAAAGCAGCTGTTATATAATAACACTTACCAGGTGGTAATATTAAAATTGCACGACATGGATCACTGCCTTATTCTCAAATGCCATCAAAAGCTTGAAGAGGTGGCACTATGATAAGTTACTTGGAGCCCGAACATTTTGTGTTGTTCATCCTTCTCCTGTTTCAATTTAAGTTTGAAATATTTCGCACTTTCCATGGGTATATATTCCTGGAGCATTGAAACTTGTCCAGGGATGACTGAAGTGGCTGCAATTTCAGGGTGCTTCTACCTTTTTTAGCTGATCTGGAACCAAGGCCACAATAGAACTGTTTCAAGGTAATTTGTTGTGATTTCAAAAATTCCATGGTGTGGGCTGAACCTTTTTGGCGTATTCTTTGAGAACAGAATTTTTTTATGTCTCCTTTTCTTCCGTATTTCCACTTGATTTATGCATCTCAGTGCTTCACTGCCAATCTGCTGCCTCTGATTTTTGTAGTTCTGGGAACTTTGGTCTTATGTGAAGTCTACGAAACATGACTGAGTGGCATCCCTAGCAGACAACGTAGTATGATGAAACACTAATGAGTTTCCTTCCTCTTCCATCACATCCACAGTGTAGTACCTGTTATCACCAAATCACAGCACCCCTGGATGTTGATCAGATTTCTAGTTTGATCATACTAGCATCCAGTGTAATTGCACAACATTGAATCCTTTCTTTGAGTGTGGGACTCGTGAAAATGAGAAAGGAATTTCCAGAGAAGGCTGGCTCCTCTTCCTAAACTACCTGCCACAAGCTATTCCAGTGCAGGGAAGCTAATCTAACCATGCCAAGGAGACAGAGAGAGAGAGAAAAGGGAAAAACAGAGCCTACACTAAAACGGTGATACACCAGAGAAGGAAAATGTTGAACATCTATCAAAACTGCCATGGAACAAGGAGGGGTGAGCAATGGGAAGGATGGACAGATGTATCACAGGCCCAAGGATAGATTTCACACAGAAAATGTCCCAAAAAACTCCATGAACATAGCTCCAAACCTACAATGAACATTCAAACGTGCACAAATACTTGCAATGAAGAGAGGCAAGAAGAAAACAAGCGAAAAAACGAGCAAGGATGGACATATGCATCACGAAACACGTTTTTGTTGCTTCAGAAGTTTGCACAGAACATCATTTTAATGGTAAAAGGCAAAAACGCCATTACAGAGTAGGGGAGGAGGTTTGAACTCCATTTTCAACCCTGGAGAAGAAAAGAAAGGAGGGCAGAGCTGAAAAGATGAACAACCACTTTGAAAGAAGCCTCTCCTTACAATTTATAGGAAGAATGAGAGAGGGAAGAGAGAGGAAATCCAAATCTATCCCAACCACTTCTAAGTTGCATTTAATTCATCTCATTACGGCGGTGGTTGAGAACCCTAGCAAAAGCGGCGAACTGTATTTTGCATTTAAGCTGGTTGTTGAAACGTCAGTTCTGGCCATCACCACGCGCCAGAGACGTTTCTTGATTTTCTCTCTACAAACTAAACCAAAATGCAAGATTGACCTGGGAATCGTGTAGAGAATTTCACCAGCTTTCCATTTATATAAAGAAGTGAAAATCCGAGCTCTGGATCGAAAGTTATGGTGATCTGAAGATTTAGGGCAACAACAGGCCAAAACGGATCGGCGGGAAAATATTTGAATTTTTTCTGCGCTCTGCCACTTGGATGACACGTGTTAGGTTCTGATTCGTTCGCGGGTTCATCCTCTGAAAATTTATGTCGGGCCCTTCCTTAATTTCTTGCCACTTGGACACGTGGCATTATTTTATCGGCTCGGGCCTGAAGGGCGCACTTTGTCCTTTTAAAATTTGGTATTTTTACTTTGGGAAAATTTTCCCATTTCTCCCTCGCGCTCCGCCACTCAAGTGCCACATGGCACAATTTCATTGGACGCGGGCCCTTTCTGACTATTTCCCTTTTGTTTTTGCCTTTGGAAAAATTTTCAAAATTTCCCGCCGGGCCGATGAGGTGAAGACACGTGGTGAGATTTGATTCGTTGGCGGCTCTTTCGGCTTTTCGCGTGCCACGCATCCCTCGTGTACCTTTGGCCCGGATGTCCCAAACGAAAATCTCCTGCTTCGGCCGATTCGGGGGGTTCGCGTCCTTTGCGTACTTTTGTCCCAACTGTCCCGGACTGCCTGGGACAAATATCTCCGAACCGCCCGAAATGGACTGACTTGCGCCAAACCGGCCGATCCGCGTCCCGCGCGTACTTTTGTCCCAGATGTCCCAAACTGCTCGAAACGAAGACTTAGACATTTTTTCCCTCTTTCGGCTGATTCGGCTTTTCGCGTCCCTCGCGTCCCAAGTGCTCCAAGTGCTGCTTGGGCTAGGACTTAGCCTATTTTCTTTGTATTTCGGCTCCAAGCTTGGCTTTCACATTTTTAAAACTTGCTGGGTTTTCTTCTTAGACAGGAGACTTAGAAAGAAGCCGAGGGGACCCCAGAAACATGATTTTTTGCCTTGAATCAATATACTTTCTCGGAATTGAAAAATCTGATGCATGTTATCAAAATTACCCTGGGGGGTGAATTTTGGATAACAATTTTGGCGACTCAGCGGGGTCATCTGCCTGCTGGATGAAGTTACCAGTTGCTTGAAGCATCCATTGGGCATGGAGTCATGAGCTGTAGCCTGCAAACTGATCTGAACTTTGAAAACCTCCTCTCTGAGCCACTTGGAAACCCACTGAAATGGAGTCGTTCTCACAAAAATGTCACTGAAATGGACTGTGCAAGAGCAAAACCAGCACCACACAAATTATGTATAGAACTGAAAATCATACATGCTCCAAATGGAACATGCAAAGTGTGCACAAGCACTTCTTCTGCTAAAAGCAAATCTACCTACTATACTCTAACTGGAAGCAAAGGCAAGCTAAACAAACCCTGCAATTGGTTGTGAGAAATAACTTCCCTTTCTCAAAAGTGGTAGCCATGCAATTGATTTGGAGCTGATCATCGCTGTTAGGATGAGTGAAAAATCAACAAGAAGCTGGTCTTCTACCCAAATCATCAAGGTATCAGCTGAAGGCAAATCCAATACCTCTTTTAGTTGCTCTGCATTTGGATTGAAGAGGTATGACAGCTGATCCTTGGTACTTTGTAGCTCACCCTCATGCTCAGAAGCAAGCATGACTGGTTGTGACTTCTCCTTTGACTCCAATGAAGTCAAATACCTTATTGGGCAAGCTCTGATCCGTTTGATATGCCCATAGCTCTGATTTTTAACTCCAAAAATGGAGTCTTCTTGTAGACCACCTTGAATGGATGGTGTGGAAGCAATGGTAGAATCTTTGTGCCCTTTCTCTTCCTCCAATGAAGGACATGAAAGATTAAAATCTTCCAATCTTGATTCCAAAGAGCTGCTATAAGATGCAAGTTGCTGCAAATGAATGTTCTCCTTCATGACAGCAGACTCAAGTGTTTGGAGTGTGGATGATGAAAGAGAGAATGGTGGAAACTCAACCGGCTCTTCTCCATCAAAACAGTCCTCCAAATCTGACAGATAAACTGCCTCATGGCTGTCCTGCTGCAAATGCTCCACTTCCTCCATGGTGTCTTCTTGATCTGTAACTTGACCACCATGGTTTCTTTCACCCTCCAACATTGAGTTTGAGAGATGAAACTCTTCTTCAGCACTAGAACTCGAGAGAGATGAAATAGAAAGAAGAACTGAAGGTTCTCCCATAGCCTGCTTTGTGCTCAAAGCCCTTGGATCTGCAATTTTCTCCTCCACAACTAGAATGTGCTCTTCTTTTGGATTTGGAGTAGCTTCCCCTTTCTCTACTACTTGAAGACAATCTTGCTCTTGATATAACTCTTCCTCTAGCACGAAGTTTTTCAAGTCAAACTCTTCAATCTGCTGCTCATATGGGTAAGTTGGGACTGCAAGATCTTCTTCTGAGCTTTCTTCCTTTATGGTTGATCGTGCAACTTGAATTGAATCAGCATTCCCTTCAAATAGAGTGCCAACATGGACACTACTTTCTGAGCAAACTGACTGCTGATCTGCTTCTCTTTTTTCTCTTCTTTTGCTGCCACAAAATCAGTCTTAACCACCATTTGTTCAACCTTAGCCTCTTCTGTAGGTTTAACCATCAAGGGGATCTTTGTCATCCCAAATTTGGCAGCCCAAACCCTCAAGTTGTCTGTCATTTCTTTTCTGTTGGGCTCCTCTTCTTGCTGTCCTTCATGACCAATTTTTGCAATTTTTTCTTCCCCACATGGAATTGGGAATGCAAGAGGAGGGATGGGTTGTAACTCAATTGATTTGGCAATTTTTTGTGGTGGTAGAGGAGGTGAAACCTCTTGTTTCTTTGGGGGAGAGCGTATTTCTTTCAACTCTTGTGGAGGGGATGACTGTTTGTAAGGAAAAAAGAAAAAAAAATTGAGATGTAGTGGAAGACTGAGAGGTGGAGACATGGGATCAACATTTGGGACACCAGATGGGGAGTTTAGAATTTGCAATTCCAAATGAGATGGTGCTGCTTGAGTAATGGGAAGAGAAAAAACAGATGATGGTGTAGAACTTACCCATTGACAAGGTTGTTCAACAACAAGTGTATGTGCCTCTATTTCTGCTGTCCATTGTGCAAATTGGGGCAGCATCTTCATCATGAAGTCCAGCTTCTCCTGAGGGCTGAAGTGTCTTGGAAAAGGGCCTCCCCATGGACAAGGAGTCCTGCAACCAATTCTGAAAGCTCTCATTTGAGCTGTTGCTCTGGACTGCACCATCTTTACCTCCATCTTTTGGATTTTCTCCAACGGACCAGCGTTTTGCATCTGATTGTCTTCATTATATGCATACTCTTGCTCTTGGAAATCTCCATAGCCAAACTGATTTTGGCATTGCTACTCATATGGGTATGCATGCTGATTTGGAGGATTTAAAAAACATGTTGGAGGTGAGAAACATTGCTGTTGTTGAAAAGGTGAATTCCATGATGGAAATGAAGTCATGATTGCACAACTTCATGGAATGGAAAGGAATGAAAGGGATGGAAAGAAGGATGGATGGGAATGGATGAAAAACAGGTCTGCAACTTCAGAAATGGGTTGCTGATCAGATGGAGTCGCCAGATGTGTTTGCAAGTGCCTCCAAATGCTGAAATCTTCACAGGAACACACCAACCTGCAAAAGATGAAGTGAAAGACCTCTAAGGTCCCACCGGGCGTGCCAAAACTGTTATCACCAAATCACAGCACCCCTGGATGTTGATCAAATTTCTAGTTTGATCATACTAGCATCCAGTGTGATTGCACAACATTGAATCCTTTCTTTGAGTGTGGGACTCGTGAAAATGAGAAAGGAATCTCCAGAGAACGTTGGTTTCTCTTCCTAAACTACCTGCCACAAGCTATTCCAGTGCAGGGAAGCTAATCTAACCATGCCAAGGAGACAGAGAGAGAGAAAAGGGAAAAACAGAGCCTACACTAAAACGGTGATACACCAGAGAAGGAAAATGTTGAACATCTATCAAAACTGCCATGGAACAAGGAGGGGTGAGCAATGGGAAGGATGGACAGATGCATCACAGGCCCAAGGATAGATTTCACACAGAAAATGTCCCAAAAAACTCCATGAACATAGCTCCAAACCTACAATGAACATTCAAACGTGCACAAATACTTGCAATGAAGAGAGGCAAGAAGAAAACAAGCGAAAAAACGAGCAAGGATGGACATATGCATCACGAAACACGTTTTTGTTGCTTCAGAAGTTTGCACAGAACATCATTTTAATGGTAAAAGGCAAAAACGCCATTACAGAGTAGGGGAGGAGGTTTGAACTCCATTTTCAACCCTGGAGAAGAAAAGAAGGGAGGGCAGAGCTGAAAAGATGAACAACCACTTTGAAAGAAGCCTCTCCTTACAATTTATAGGAAGAATGAGAGAGGGAAGAGAGAGAAAATCCAAATCTACCCCAACCACTTCTAGGTTGCATTTAATTCATCTCATTACGGCGGTGGTTGAGAACCCTAGCAAAAGCGGCAAACTGTATTTTGCATTTAAGCTGGTTGTTGAAACGTCAGTTCTGGACATTACCACGCGCCAGAGACGTTTCTTGATTTTCTCTCTCCAAACTGAACCAAAATGCAAGATTGACACGAGAATCGTGTAGAGAATTTCACCAGCTTTCCATTGATATAAAGAACGTGAAAATCCGAGCTTTGGATCGAAAGTTATGGCGATCTGAAGATTTAGGGCAACAACAGGCCAAAACGGATCGGCGGGAAAATATTTGAATTTTTTCTGCGCTCTGCCACTTGGATGACACGTGTTAGGTTCTGATTCGTTCGCGGGTTCATCCTTTGAAAATTTATGTCGGGCCCTTCCTTAATTTCTTGCCACTTGGACACGTGGCATTATTTTATTGGCTCGGGCCTGAGGGGCGCACTTTGTCCTTTTAAAATTTGGTATTTTTACTTTGGGAAAATTTTCCCATTTCTCCCCCGCGCTCCGCCACTCAAGTGGCACATGGCACAATTTCATTGGACGCGGGCCCTGTCTGACTATTTCCCTTTTGTTTTTGCCTTTGTAAAATATTTCAAAATTTCCCGCCGGGCCGATGAGGTGAAGACACGTGGCGAGATTTGATTCGTTGGCGGCTCTTTCGGTTTTTCGCGTGCCACGTGTCTCTCGCGTACCTTTGGCCCGGATGTCCCAAATGAAAATCTCCTGCTTCGGCCGATTCGGGCGGTTCGCGTCCTCCGCGTACTTTTGTCCCAACTGTCCCGGACTACCTGGGACAAATATCTCCGAACCGCCCGAAATGGACTGACTTGCGCCAAACCGGCCGATCCGCGTCCCGCGCGTACTTTTGTCCCAGATGTCCCAAACTGCGCCAAATGAAGACTTAGACATTTTTTCCCTCTTTCGGCCGATTCGGCTTTTCGCGTCCCTCGCGTCCTGACGTTCCAAATGCTTCAAGTGCTGCCTGGGCTAGGACTTAGCCGATTTTCTCTGTATTTCGGCTCCAAGCTTGGCTTTCACATTTTTAAAACTTGCTGGGTTTTCTTCTTGGACAGGAGACTTAGAAAGAAGCCGAGGGGACCCCAGAAACATGATTTTTTGCCTTGAATCAATATACTTTCTCGGGATTGAAAAATCTGATGCATGTTATCAAAATTACCCTGGGGGGTGAATTTTGGATAACAGTACCCCACAAGGATATTCCTCAAACAATCACCAAATCTGTGTTGCACGTCTTTAAGCCAATTTGATGTTGATTTCAAGTTTTTAAAATTTGGGCAACATAGGGTTTAAATATATCACCAATTATTGGGCACGCATATCTATGCATGGGATGGGACACCAGCTATAATGTCTCAAAGGGACATTCTGCATTGATTTAACTCCATGTGCATTGGAGAGTGGCCATGATGTGCTCATGCCCCCTGCACCTACCCTTTTATTTGTTAGAGGAGGTCTTTGAGCACAGGGCCTTATTTGACGGCGATGGCTATTCCCCTAATAGAATGCACTCCGCCATACATCATGCCCCCATAAAAGATCCATGCACCCATCTGATGCCCATCCGATGCCACGTGGCAGGTGTGTGGGTACTTGTTTTTTTGCAGATTTTTTACATTGTGTAAAAATACAGTGCAGAGGTTGCAGGATTCGAATTAGGGACCTGCAGGATGTGAGCGCATGTTCCCACTGATTGAACTGCAGCTTCACAGATGCAACCTTATGTTTTCATACTCATTTATTATTAAAATCTTCTGCCAATGAAATGACAGGCGACTGTGGGGCCCACCCATGCATGTGCATGTATGCCTTTTATTGGGTCTTTTATGGGTGTATGATATAGGGCTGGTGCATTCTATCGGGAGAATAGCCACTGGCTTATTTGACAAACTTTCTTGACATGTTTCAAAGAAAAAATAAATAAATACAGTATTTATCAGCTAACATAGGAAGTTTAAAAAAGTCAACAGGACGAGTAAAAAAGTATGGTGCATCAGACGAGGCTTAAGACATAGTCACATCAGTCTCTGATCTAATTACATGTCGAAAGATAGATTGAATACAGAAATGGTGAATTAATATTTTTACAATTTGGATGCTATGAAACATAAATTAGTTCTCTCAGTCTTTGTCAACAGGCTGTTGTCTATTAGCAATAATCGATTTATATGCTAATGAATTGCAAGCTATACTGTCCAAAATATACCAGCTACGCTGATGCATATTCCTGCTGGTTTGCAGCTACATCTGTGTTATATAGAATAATCAACTTTGTAAAACTGAAATGTGTAAACATAGGCTTCTAATTGATCATCTAAGACTTAAGAAAATGTTACTGAACTTTATAAACAATAAACGATGTGCATATTCTACTAGCAATTGTACCTGAAGTGTGCAATGAGAACGCCGATATGCAGGAAAGAAGACAGCAGTGAATATTTTGATGTTTTCACATTTGCAAGCCAATATCACCTCTTCAACAACAAATAGATAGAGCTGTAAACAATGTTGAAATTTGCTTCTTCCAATGCTTGGTCCCAATATTGTTGTGAAAGATGATACTTCTGTTCAAGGAAATGGTGTTGCTGATTGAAGCGAGATTTCCCTTCATGAACTTTTTAAAGTTTACCTTCGATCATGACTTTGGGATGCTTAAGGTTTTGGAAATTTGGTTCGACTTTGATTGGATCCAACGTATGTTATTGTTTCAACAATATGGCTTAGGAAGTCCGCTACATGTTTTTGTGACAGTTCAAGTTCTATATTTTGTAAACTATTTCACTCCCTATTAAAAAAGAATGTTTCTATCACTGTTTGATTCTAGAGTAAAACATTGATGATGGTGTTAATATTAAGATACTAAAAAGATGGTTGTCAATGTACTTCAGGTCAAAATGATATGTAGGGCCTATCAAAGTATGCTTGCTTGTGTAAGAGATTGTTTCTATAATTTTTTTATTTTAAAAATAAATTCCCCCAAACTTTGTTTGATTGTCCTAGAGTGAGGATTTTGTTTGCAAGGCTGTAATCGGACATGTACGTAATTGAGTCTAACATCATCATATGGTTGTCAAAGTAAAAATTATTGTTTATCATCTTGTAGTGGAGAGGGACTATCTACTGGTTTTCACTGTATTGTTTCTGTGAGTCGGTTCTTAGTTATGTATTCATGATTTGTCTTTTCGGACTATTTACCTTATGCAAGTAAGTGGGATGCTCTAGTTTGGGATCAATGATATTTTATATGTTACCGTAGTTTCATCTTGTTTATAATTGTTTTTTGATAAGAGTTGTTGTCATTGATTTTGATTTGAATTTTGGATTTTAGATTCCCCAACCTTATCAATGTCGTATCATCTTAATCTTTTTGCCACTTTTCCAGAAGTCGTAGGTTGGGAAATATATTTTCTTGGTAGTGAAATAGAGAGTAAGGATACTAACACATCCATGGAGTACTTGCATTCTTTTCTCATAGTTGTCATCCGCATGTTTTGAATGTGACAAGTGTTTAACCTCATAAACCGCCTCTGTCAGTCACAATTGTCATATATGCATTTACAACACAATTATTAATCTGGATATACCACTATGAAATTGTCATCCATGCGTTCACAATACATGTATACATTTGGATATGTCATTATGAAACAAGAGTCTCAATGTGACTAGTCCTTGCCTTTAGGGTGAATTGTTTATTGTTTTAAAGTAAATGTCTTTATATTAATTTAAAGTAATTATGTTACAAAGAAGTGTGTATGCATTGTATAAATATAAAATATTTAGTGTTTGTTGAATTATTTTAAAGGTATTATTATTGTTTTTAAAAAATATTTAGCATCAAATAGCATCAAAAGTGAGATAAGTTTAGGACTATTTTATATTATGAGTTGTTAATTTAACTCCACAAAAAATTATATTGCTCTCCGGAAAGTGTTCCATGAAAGTAGAATGCCTATGCATATTGCTAAGTTTAAATGCATCACCCGAGACCTATTAAACATGGGAAAGGATGATTTTTGCACACCGTTGAAGTCCACAAATGCATCTATTTAAATAACTAATGTTTTAATTAAAATGTTATGAAACAACTAAAATTTGAAGATAGTAGTTTATTCATAGATAAGTGGAGGCATATAGGATAAATGAAACCGTCGACCAATTGTTTGTTTTGAATCCTATGGATCAGTACAAAATTATGGATATATGGTATACAAAGGAAGAGACGTATGTGACTGAATTTTAAGTTTCGTGTTTAAAATGCGAGGGAGTTAAAAAAGAAATGGAAATGGAATGGCTGAGATGGGTGAGTACTCTCGAGATGGGTGAGTACTCTTAGCTACAAGTTCCATGTGTCTTTTTTTCGGGGGATTGAAGTCCGCCCACCCTTTTTGCCTTTGATGGGCGTAGAATGTTGCCACGTGGAAATGGTAATGTAGAATCGCTTCGTTGAAAGGAAATTGTTATGAATTCCTTTGACAAGCCTCATCATGCTTGCCAGGGTGTGAATGCCTACCTTATCATTTCTTTTAAGGGGGTAAAAGTGATGTGTGATATTGCAGATTATGGGGGACGTGACGGAGGTTGGGAAGATAGCAATGCCTGTGACAACCATGAATTGTGTGGTATTTTTGAGAGCAATGGTTTCTTTCCTGTGCTTGGGAAAATTGAGGAAGATAGAAATGGCAGGCGGTGCTCTTTCCATAGGCTTTACTAACATCACATGGTATTGAGTTCTATTTGGATTGGCATCAGGAGTCGACCCTATTTGTAGTCAAGCATTTGGTTCTAAGAATTGGGACCTCATAGGCCTTTCTCTGTAGAGGACCATTGTAATTCTTCTCACTGCTTGTATGCCCATAAGCCTCTTATGGATCTATTTGCTGCAATCACAACAGTTGCAAGCACATATTGTATGTTTTCACTCCCTGGTCTCATTACAAACAATCTTTTGCAACCTCTTCGTGTGTACTTTAGATCCCAAGGCATTACTACACCTATGATGTGGTCCAGGAGTGGCAATTGTTGCAGTTTTAACCAACCTAAACATGGTCTGCCTCTTTCTTGGGTACCTCTACTTCAGTGGAGTATAGAAAAGGACTTGGAATGGTTGGTCTGTTGCTTCCTTTAAAGAATGGAAGCCTTTGCTTAGTCTAGGTGTTCCAAGTTGCTTTGTAATATGCCTTGAGTGGAGGTGGTATGAGATAATTATCTTATCAGTAGGTTATCTTCTTGATCCACAAGTTGTTGTGGCAATTACTACAATCCTAATGCAGACAAGAAGCCTAATAGAATATACTTAGGGCATAAACATATAACTATAGGATTGACCCCTAGCTAGAGAGAGTAGGCCACCGGCCCAGGGGGCGGCTATAGAGAATAGGCGACCCGATGAAGTTCTATAGTTATATGTTCTATATATAGGGGGGCCCTCTCGGTACACATCCATCTACATCTATTAGACTCTATACGTGATACGTGATATCAGTCGTATCACATATATAATGGATAATGGATGGCCCTATCCATACTTTCAGATAGATGCTTTGAAAAGTGACTTCTGGTGGCCCCAAGAGAGATAAATCCTTCCGGTGGCCCTATCTATATGGAATATAGAACCTTGGCCTCCCTATCTCACCCCATCTATGTCGTTAGGTTTGATTGAAGGCTGAATTGAAGGCTAGTCCCTCTATAACCACGCCCAACTAAGGCTAGCTAACACAACCCAGCCTATCTACATATGGGGCTAGAGAT
Organism: Taxus chinensis; assembly: GCA_019776745.2. Taxonomy (NCBI): domain Eukaryota; kingdom Viridiplantae; phylum Streptophyta; class Pinopsida; order Cupressales; family Taxaceae; genus Taxus; species Taxus chinensis. Next base: position 350,002,073 of record CM034147.1, on the reverse strand, counting down.
TCGTTCGGATTGGTCTGGTAGCCCAACCGGCTAGTCCAACCAACTACTGGTCTAGGAGCCCAACCGGCTAGTCGAATATCAACAACTCTGCTACAACTAGTCGAAGGTAGAGTTGTTTGGGAGTAAGGCTAGTCGGCTAAATTGGCCTTCTAGCCACCTCGCCCAGGCCTATATAGATAATGCCAATGTGGTATTATCTATATAGGGGGTCCCCATATCTCTATCTGAATGAGACTATCTGAAATCTATCTCTCTATCTCTCTCTATATCTCTATCTGCACTCTCTCTATATCTTGACTCTCACTCTATCCAGGGATCTATCTATCTATCCCTACTAATAGTCTTTGTCCCCGTCCCAGTCTTCGTCTCCCAACTGGCTGGACAACCCTATAAAGAATTAGGGCATGGGTTCCTCCGGGTAGATAGGGGCCCAGGGTTCCTTTCCAGTACTCCCCCCCGGTCCCCATTTAGTCACGGATTCCTTCTGTTTACTCCCCCCCCTCGGGCAGATAGGGGCCGAGGGTCCCCCCTCTGTACTCCCCCCTTATATATATATGGGGAGAGGAGGGGGCGGGGGGACCCGGCGGGAGAGGAGCCCTATATTTATATGGGGGACCCTATATATCTAATCTATGGAGGGCGCCCATATCTAATCTATGGAGGGCGCCCATATATCTATAAGGGGGGGCACTCGACTGCCTATAGAGTCCGCTATCTGACTACTCGACTGCCTATATATAGATCTGCTATCTGACTATCGCACCCCTCTATATCTATATGGCGGTAGGCTTGGGAGAATTCTCTACACCCCCCTTGGGGGAGAGCGGGGGGCTACTCTAGATTAGATCCCTTCGACCCCTATATATCTATCGTAATAATTAATAGACCATCCATTCCATACGTGACCATATATCTCTATGATGACTGGTTGTATCACGTATAGAATGGATGATGGTAGATGGATGGCCCTGAACTCTCTATTCTATAGGCCATTGGGCCGAACTGCCACCCGATCGACCCCTATCTCTATTTGGGGTGGGCCCCCTATATATAGAACTCCATCGGGTCGCCTATTCTATATCTATAGCCGCCCCCAGATAATAGATAGGGCGCCTCCTCTCCCCCCCAAAGAAAAAATATAGAGAGGGGGGGATAAGATAAGATAGTTCGGGGTGGCGGGGGATCTGGGCGGGGGGGTGCTGGCGGCACGACCTCTCAAGCTCAAGTTGTTCAATGATGGAACATACCTACACTTACCGGTCGTCGAGTACCCCCATATCTGGATAGGGGCCCTTGGATATGATAATTCTTCTCTCCTCTCTTTGGCATACATGATTCTTCTCTCTTCAGTGAGTCCATCATTCACTTGCCTTAGGGGGGTCCCTTTCGTCTAGTGGTTAGGACATTGTCTTTTCATGTTGAAGACATGGGTTCGATTCCCGTAGGGGATGGATATTCGTAGTTTATTCTTACGAGTTACTAGATCCTAGATAGATGATCTCGTTGCGAGATCCCTCTCTCTCTCTCTTTTGGGTCGAAGGCGACTATGACTCTCCATAGTCGGGGTGAGCAATAGGGCTATATAGAGTCTAGTTTCGTTGGCACCCCTATATCCATATAGGCGCCCACCCAACGACCCCCCTTGCCCCCCAAACCTATATAAGGGGTGGGGGGGGGGGAGGTCGGCGGCCTATATATCTAGAGGGGTCATAGAATTTCTGTATGTGCCCCTACCTTATAGATATAGGCCCCCCTCTCTCCCCCGGATAGAGGAGAGAGGGGGTCGAGTGCATGAATGCTAATCATAAATTCTAATATAGATATAGATAGATCGACCATATATAGGTGTCTTCCTATATAGATATGATATTGGGCCATAAATGACCTTCGGACCCAACAATCATGTCGTTGACCCTATTCACGTTCCTATGATGGCCCAGGAACACGCTCATTCCTCAGTCGTAGAGAAACCTCTAAATTGCGAGGTACCATTACGGGCTCAATATATACGAGTGTTATTTCACAAAATCACTCGAATTTTGAATCATTTACTTGCTTCAACCACTCATGCCATGGATGTGGGAGCATTAACCCTGTTCCTGTGGGCTTTTGAGGAGTGGGAGAAATTGTCGGAATTCTATGAGAGAGTCCCGGGAGCAAGGATGCATGCCAGTTACATACGACCAGGTGGAGTGGCACAAGATCTGCCTCTTGTCTTATGCCGAGATATTTATGACTTTACACGACAATTCGCTTCTCGTATTGACGAATCAGAAGAGATGTTAACCGGCAACCGTATTCGGAAACAATGATTAGTGGATATTGGTACTGTCACTGCACAACAGACCAAGGATTAGGGATTTAGTGGTGTAATGCCAAGAGGTTCGGGAGTATGCTGGGATTTGAGAAAAGAAGCACCTCACGATGCCCATGACCAATTGGATTTTGACGTACCAGTGGATACCAGGGGAGATTGCTATGATCGCTGCTGTCTCCGCATCGAAGAGATGCGACAGAGTCTGAGAATCATTGTGCAATGTCCTAATCGAATGCGTGGTGGCATGGTGAAAGCCAATGATCGTAAGCTATGTCCCCCATCACGATGCCAAATGAAACTCCCCATGGAATCCTCAATCCACCATTTCAAACTCTATACAGAGGGTTTTTCCGTACCAGCTTCTTCTACCTATACGCAGTTGAAGCACCTAAAGGAGAATTTGGTGTGTTTTTGGTCAGTAATGGGAGCAATCGCCCCTATCGTCGTAGAACAAGAGCACCTAGCTTTGCCCATTCACAAGGACCTGATTTTATGTCCAAGCATCACATGCCAGCAGATGTGGTCACCACCACTGGTACTCAAGATATTATGTTTGGGGAGGTAGATAGCTAGGGAGAGGACAATTGGTTGCTCACCCTAGCTTCATTGCGAGCCAGGAACAACTACCATATAGAACTCTAGGGTACCCGGTGGGTCGAGGGAGGTAGATAGGTCGCTCGTGATTACACCACCATCATGCATCATGTTACGTATATAGTATGGTATGGCGTTACCATCACTATAGCATCAGCCCCAACCAATATAGCTAGCCAGCCCCAGCCAATATAGCCAGCCAATATAGTATGGCATTACCATCACTGTACCTCAATCTGGTATGGCATTACCATCACTGTAGCATCACCAATAATCAGTCAGGGCCTCCTGACATCCACCCCCACCCTCTAGATCATATCTATATGGCAACGGGAGAGGAGGCCCCCCCATAGAGAAGAGAGTTCAGGGAGGGGGCTCCCCTCTATTCTCTGGAGGGGGGCCCCCTCTCTCCCATGGAGAGAGGGGTGGGGGGGGGACAGATAGGCCCCCCCCATAGATAGCCTCCCCTAGATCTCTATGGGGGAGAGGGGGGGCCTACTATATGACTGACTATATGACTATATTACACAGCTGGGAGAGGGATTGATTTCGGAGTCTCCTAACATTCAATCCCGTCGGCACTGACAGGGACTCGAGGAAGGTTCTGTATGTTATGGTTCTGAAACGAGTGGAGTAAGGCCAGTAGGATGAGATGGATGGTTCTCTAGTTTAGTTGGGATGGTTGGTGTCTCATCCATACCAATCAGTCTGTGATATGACGATCCCACCACACTACTATAGCTAGTTTCAGCTTGACACCACTATAGATCAAACCACCCAATTCTAGTCTAGTCTAGTCTAGTCAAACCCATCCTTGAATTGAATCAGAGATGGCGGCCCACTATCTATCTATGTCATGTCATATCGTCTTGTCCCCTCTGGAATGAAATATATAGATAGTGCCGGAGTACACATGCATGAACAAATGAACACTGAGGGGGTGTCGAGCTGAGGCCCCCAGATTTTTTAGGAAGGAAACCTATCTGAACCCTGCCAGACACTCCAGATGTGTAGCAGTAGGCACTTCTCAGGCCCCTTCCCGGCCGGTACTACGGGCCCTCTGCCATCCATTGCAGCAGAGTCGTTCAATGAGCGGGCGCTAACTAAGCAAATCTCAACTCTCCATATCGTATCCCATCTGGATCCAGATCACCGGAAATACGAATCATGATGCGCCCTAAGCTGTTCGTTGCGATGTCGCCCCCCGGCGGCTCGGGCCCATATATAGATAGGGGGTGGGGGCCCGAGCGTCGGGTAGGGGTGAGCGATGGTATATAGAGTTTAATTGACGCTCTCCCCTATCTAGAACTATCTTATCTTAGAGTTCTAGATAGGGCGCTCGGGTGCCGGGCCCCTCTAGAGAATCTAGATATGGCGACAGCCTACTCTGCCCCCCCTCACCCTCCAGATAGAGATAGAGATATAGGGGCCCCTCCAGAGAGATCTCTCTATAGGGGCGGGCCCCTCCGCTCCCCTCCCCTCCCCTCTCTATAGATCTCGATCGAGATCGATCAAATCTAGCAGATAGAGTGGGGCCCTCTCTCTATATGGGATATAGAGGGGCTGCCCCTAGGCCACTGGCCTCTCTATATATGGGGCACCCCTATAGAGATAGTATAGGCGCCTGCCCATATTTGATGGATGGGGCCATCTCTATATATAGAGGGGTTGGGGCCCGGGTCGACTCTCTATAGTCAATAGTCATAGTCGGGGTGAGCGATGGGTTATATACAGTTTAGTTGGCGCTCACCCCCTATATATCTATATGGTATGGGGGAAGGGAGAGGGCCTGAAGGTCCTTGCCCCGAATCCTTAATTCAGTTTGGCCTGCACTGCTTTGGGCCCAGAAAGTGCGACCATGGGCCCCTATCTCTAGATGGGGTCCGAACGACGGCACAACACTCTTTTCCCTGTGCTCGTTCCGCACGCGCTTCGCCTGCCATTCATTGGCGCTTTGCTCTCCTCTTATTCATCAGTTTTGGATGGACTTCGTCGTTATTCCCCAAAAGGAAAACTCTCACGTTGAGATGTCGATTTGTTCCCCGTTCCCGATAAGATGGGTAATCCCTCTGTCCATCCCTCCTTCTCGACCTATCGCGTACGTCGGCCTATCTATACTATATATATGGGTCGACTCTCCTTTCTATAGTAATAGTCTACACTCGATTGGTGCGGCGACTATCTCGACGTCGGGTACTCTAGTATAGTCCCCCAATACCCTCTATCTATATGGGGCACTCGACCAGTGCGGCGATTATCTATCTATAGTCGGGTCTAGAGAATCTAGTCTTTAGTATAGTCCATTCATGCCCGATATGATATATGGGCCCTCTAGATATATGGGGTGGGTGGCGGTCGAGTAACTCAACCGATGGATGGTCGAGCCAACTGGCTCGCGTCGTCCCAGCAACCAGCGGGGAGCACCTCGGTATACGATCGCGCGCTATAACTGGGAATCTTATCACACCCAGGGCCAACTTCGATTCACCAAACCCAAGTTCATCTCGTGTAGTGTCTCGCGGCATTGCGGATGGATATGGTTGGTTCATGATCTATTGCAAGATAAGATCTATCTAGATGTCATGTTAGTTGATCCCACCCGATTCACTGTAGCAGATATGTTAGTTGATCCCACCCAATTCACTATGTCGCAACTTCTGGTAAGCTACGTGTCCGGTGCACGGATGCAGAATTGCCACTCCAGGCAACCTTCCGGCCGCCCAACGACCTATAACGCTAGTCACTACTCCCATCAAGGTTCGCCGTAATGTCGAGACTATGACGGATGCACCTATCGTCATTGATACATGGATGAAGATACCAATTAGTAGTGATTGAATTCCTCCTATGGTTCCACATGAAAAACCGATACGAATATAACCCACATATCCAATCAGACTATGAGCTAAAGGTCTTTTGACATTCGTCTAGGCCATGGCGGCCAATGCTCCTGGGATCATGGGAGTAATGCTATGGAAGAAGAAGATTTGTTGCGATGTAGTTCCATAGAAACTATGGGTAGAAACACGTAACATATTTGTAGGAATAGAGATTTTAGGTGCTATAGAGGAGAATGCTGCAACCAGGGTGGGTGAACCCTCATGGATATCGGGTGCCCACATATAGAGGGTCGAGAGACATATGGAGTCCGGGGGGGGGGGTGGCGTCACTGCCTTCTCTTCCGGATCTTGAATTTGTTCGGTTCGCTTAGCAGAAGTGCCACACGAGGGGGAACGAGGACTATGGATAGTCATCATCTATGAGAAAAGTGCTCCCTGGACCGAACGTGAAATAGTCAAGATATATAGAGAGAGAGAGTGCAAATAGAGATATAGAGAGAGATAGAGAGATAGATTTCAGATAGTCTCATTCAGATAGATATATGGGGACCCCCTATATAGATAATACCACATTGGCATTATCTATATAAGCCCGGGCGAGGCGGCCAGAAGGCCAATTTAGCCGACTAGCCTTACTCCCAAACGACTCTACCTTCGACTAGTTGTAGCAGAGTTGCTGATATTCGACTAGCCGGTTGGGCTACCATACCAGTAGTTGGTTGGACCAGCCGGTTGGGCTACCAGACCAATCCAAACGAATCTCTAGCCCCATATGTAGATAGGCTAGGTTGTGTTAGCTAGCCTTAGTTGGGCGTGGTTATAGAGGGACTAGCCTTCAATTCAGCCTTCAATCAAACCTAACGACATAGATGGGGTGAGATAGGGAGGCTAAGGTTCTATATTCGATATAGATAGGGCCATCGGAAGGATTTATCTCTCTCGGGGACATAGTAATGGAAGATATAACTATAACTATAGCCGGATTACTATGGGGGCCAATCAGATTAAATATAGAATATGGATTGACCCCTAGCTAGAGAGAGCATTCGCTGGTATTTTCCGTTGGGCCCCCTCCATAGAGATATAGATACCCCCCCATACTTTGGAAAGGCGCCAATCCTCTATCTAGCTTTTAGCTCTATAGAGGGGATCGGTGTGGCTGGTAAGCTCAGGTGGCAGATCTATATCTATATATAGGTATAGAGGGTCCGCATCTAACTACCGGCCGGACACGCCCTCCATCGGGAGGCCTGGATAGCACCCAACTAGAGTAGAGTCGAGTACAGTAGAGTGCGGGATAGGGATATGGAGAGAGGGGCGGCCAAACTCTCTATAGAGAGGGGTAACACGGGCTGGGGGCGACTAGAATCTCTGACCGGAAGCTTGAGAAATAGGAATAAGAAATCTCTTCTCTTCATCTTTGAGGGCCGCTGCCCCCCTCTATAGATATATGATATGGGGGCCATATAGAATCTATATGGGGGCCAATCGAGAGGGCGGGTATCACGGCTCTATATATCACCTCACCTCTGATATAACCGAACACCAGGGAGTGGAGTGGAGTGCCGATGGTATCAAATGGTAGGGTAGCGGTAACGGAAGGAACATGTATTATCAAACGAAACGAAAGGCTAGGGTTTGGTTGGCTAGGCACTAGCCAGGGCTAGTCGACCCAACCCACTAGTCGATAGGTGAGGTGTGATGGCTAGTCGGCCCAACCCGCCCCTACCCTATATATCTCCTCTCCCCTATATCTGGTTGGGGCAAGTCGAGCAAGAACTACTAGCATATAGATATAGATATAGATATAGATCTCCCCTATATCATAATTCCCACCTGGCCCCCCCTATATAGAGATGGGAGCCGATAAATCTAGAGAGGGGGGGGGGCTATCCATATCTGTTGGGCATATAGATATAAGGGATATGGATAGGGCCATACCATATATAGACGGCTAGTCACCGTATAAACATATATGAGGGATTGGGATGGGTTTGATGGTGAGTCGAACAAACCCAACAGTCCATTCCCCGCCCTATATCTAGAGTATCTATAGTTTCGTCCAGTGCATCAACCCAACACATCAGCACCAACACATCAGCTAGTTCGAACCCCCCCTCCCCCCGTCCATGCTGGATTAGAAACTTGAGTCTAGATAGGGAGACTACTATATAGTTAGAGAGGGCCTATCTAGATATTCGATGGGGCTAGATATAGATAGATCCGCCTCAGATCCATATCTATAGAGGGGGAGGGGCCCGCCGCTAGATCAGCCGTCGATTGAGTCTAGATAGGAAGGGATATATAGGCATATAGAACTATAACTATCCATAGCTGAGTAGTGCTGGGATATCTGGATGAACCGGCCCGAACTCGAGATCTATACTCTATAGCGAGCTCCATATCCAAGGCGAACAGTGCCCATCTAATCTATATTCTATAGAATGAACCACATCTTTCGATTGGTGGACAGACCCCCCAGATATCTAGAGGGGTGCGCCTGGGCCTCCTTCGGTGCCCTATCTATATCTGTTCGGTCAAGTATCTATCCGGGGCGGCCAGATCAGGTATAGGGTGGGGCGGGCCAGGTCTCTTCTCAACCAACCTTGTAAACAATCCTTCTATAGAGAGAGGGCCCTATCTAGATATCTCCCTTCTGTTAGGGCATATAGAATAGTGGGTGTAGGTGTGTTGCCCCGACGATCTGATAATCTATATGGGGCCCTATATTCTCTATATTGTAGCCCCCTCCCATATCTCTAAATAGGGCCTATCGGTTGAAGATAGATCTAGGGAGGCCCCATAGAATGATCTATTCTATAATTTCCGACGACATTTATGTACTATACTCTGCAAGATAGAGGTCTATTCTCCGCAAGCCCTATCTGCGACGGTCTCTTCTCCTCATAACCAACTAGCTATTGGACCAACTAACCAACTATCGCTGTGGACCAACCAACTATTGCGTTGTGTGGACCCCCTATCTATCTAGATATCTCCCTTTTGTTTCTATAGGGCATATAGAATAGTCAAATAAAGCCCCTAGACCCTATATCTATGTGGCCCTATATCTATATGGGGGGGTGGGGAAGGCCTAGGGGCGTGGGAGGCCTGTTAGGGGCGGGGGAGTCCCTCCCCCATATAGAGTAGGCCGCCCTCTAGAGCGCCTATATAGATCTAGATCTAGATCTAGATATAGAGTTCAGATAGAGAGAGAGATATAGAGTTCAGAGAGATCTATATATAGGGAGAGATATATATAGATATAGAGATAGATATATAGAGAGAGATCTATATAGAGATAGAGAGAGAGACTGAAGAGTGAAGAGTGAAGAGTGAGATCTATAGAGAGATAAAGAGAGAGACTGAAGAGTTCAAATAGTCTCATTCAGATAGAGATATAGAGAGAGATCTAGAGAGAGAGTTCAGATAGAGATATAGATACCCCCATACTTAGGGCATAGGCATATAACTATAGGATAGGGCTATATAGAGTGTAGTTTCGTTGGCACCCCTATATCCATATAGGCGCCCGCCCCCCGGCGTCAGCCCTACCCTAACGCAAACACAACACCTGATCGAGCCCATGCCCCAATCCCAACTAGAGAGATGGGGATGGCTATATAGAGAGATAGAATAGACGATGGCCCCAACCCTCTATATCTATATAGGATGGGGCTATCCCCATCCAAATGTCTAGATCTAGATGGATAGCATCAGATCTTAGATCTCTATTATATATGTAATACAAACCAAACCGCCAGTCCAGATCCTCCAAATCTAGATGGATAGTAGACTAGACTAGACTCTATTTCCATCCATTCCAGATCGCCCCCCATATCATATAGAGCTGCCATCGGGTCTAGATTCTCAGATCTTAGATCTCCCCCGCCCATATCTCTATTCTCTATGTGGATCTCAGCCCTACCTTAACCCTGAACTTTTGTTTGTCCTAAGGACCGAAGGGACTTGGGACAAACAACTGAAAAATCCTTAGTATTGTATTGTATTGATCTGGAAGAGAAGGCAGTGACCCCCCTCCCCACAGACTCCATATCTCTCTCGACCCTCTATATGTGGGCACCTGATATCCATGAAGGTTCACCCACCCTGGTTGCAACATTCTCTCTTCGGCGAGTCCATCATTCACTTGCCTTAGGGGGGTCCCTTTCATCTAATGGTTAGGACATCATCTTTTCATGTCAAAGACACAGGTTCGATTCCCATATCGCCATAGTTATATCTTCCATTAGTATGTCCCCTAATTATATTCTATCTGAGATCAAGGTTGCTCGGAGATCAAGTCGGGTCGCCCGGTTGGAGCGGCCCATATAGATCATATCTATATTAGTGGGTCGAGCGTTAGCTGGTTTTTTCCGTTGTACGCCTATGCCGGTTACTATGGGGGGCCTACCCTCGCTAGATTTGATTTATCTATATTCTATATTCAAAGATTCTATGGAGGGGGGGGGTCGAGTCGAGACCCCACCCCATAGAAAGAATGGATAGGGCCATCCATTATCCATTATATACGTGATATGACTGATATCACGTATCACGTATAGAGTCTAATAGATGTAGATGGATGTGTACCGAGAGGGCCCCCCTATGTATAGAACATATAACTATAGAACTTCATCGGGTCGCCTATTCTCTATAGCCACCCCCGGGCCGGCGACGACCTCTCTCTAGCTAGGGGCCCTATCTATATGGGGATTGCGGCCAATCGACAAAACCAACGGCCCGCCTTCTCCGAGAGGACAGGACATTTATGGGCACCCATAGATTAATAGGCCCCTCTCCCGCCCCTATATCTATAGGCGGTCCCCCTCTTTATCTAGATGGGGCACTTGGCCGATGGATAGGCCAAGTGCCCCTATCTAGATATGGGGAGCCGTATAGAGTCTAATAGATGTAGATGGATGTGTACCGAGAGGGCCCCCTTATGTATAGAACATATAACTATAGAACTTCATCGGGTCGCCTATTCTCTATAGCCACCCCCCGGGCCGGCGACCTACTCTCTCTAGCTAGGGGCCCTATCTATATAGGGATTGCGGCCAATCGACAAAACCAACTACCCGCCTTCTCCGAGAGGACAGGACATTTATGGGCACCCATAGATTAATAGGCCCCTCTCCCGCCCCTATATCTATAGGCGGTCCCCCTCTATATCTAGATGGGGTGCTTGGCCGATGGATAGGCCAAGGGCCCCTATCTAGATATGGGGAGCCCAAATCTAGAAAGGGGGCCCTCGACTTCCTCGGCCCCCCTATCTAGATTCATATTCTTTATGGCCCCCATTTCTAGATATAGAGAGAGATCTAGATAGGGGGGCCGAGCTGTGAGCGATAGATCTAGATAATAACTAGAAGATATATGGGGTGGGGGCGCTCGGCCCCATATAGATATAAGGGCCCTCGCCTCGGGGCCCCTTATCTAGATATGGGGGGCCCCCTATAACTCTATGGGGCACTCCCCCGAGTTCTATCGGCCAACGCCCTATCTATCTATGGGGACCCTAGAGTTATATATGGCCCCCCTCCCCCTATTATATATCTTATCTTATTCCCTCTATAGAGAATGGGGGGGGGGGCGCCCTATCTAATCTGAACGCCCATATAGAGAATAGATAAGGCCCCTATAGATCTATATGCCTATATATCCCCTCCATATGGGCCCTATCTATATCTCCTTATAGTTCTATATGCTTATATATCCCCGAAGGGGGGGACCCTCTCTCTCTATGAGCCCCCCCATATAGATATATATATATATCTATAGGGCCCCATAGAGAAGATAGTTCAGGGAGGGGGGCTCCCCTAGATTCTAGATTCTATGGAGTGCCCTATAGAGAGATATGGCGATAGCCATATAGATATAAAGGGGGCCTAGATAGGGGGGTCATTTCTGCTCCCCTCTCTATCTGAACTATGACGACCCCTATCGTGACCTATGGGAGATCGAGGCACCCTATATAGATAGATACGGCCTACTATACTCTGCCCATAGATCTAGAGGGGCTGGGGGAGGGGCACTCGAGAGATCGAGGCCCCCCTCTCTCCCCCCCCTCTAGATCTATGGAAGAGAGGGGGTGCTCCCTTTCTATCTATATATGGCGATAGGGAGAGGAGAGCACGAATCATCACTACCTCGTAAGGGCGTTGAGACCATAGCATGTTACATGCCTTTCTCTGTAGCCACCGGCCCAGAAGAGCTGCTTGCTCCATAGTGTTGTCGCACAAGATAAGCACTCCGCCTGCTTGGCAAATCAAAGTTCTCTCCTGGTCAATTGTCCACCTAATGAAGTGCGAACGTAATAGTGGAATGCCACGGCGAACGCACGCTGCTTGCTTGCACTAACACTAGCTTGCACTAACACTGATAGATCTGGTGTGCCTCCTGCCCATCGACGAGGAAAGAGTGGCAAGGTTTAGATTCGGAAGTTACTGCTTGCAACATGGGAGCTGATCACCCAACAACTGTCTGGGAACAATGGGAAAAAGGATATCCTGATAACGGAAACCATAGGGGGCTGTATCGGCGAGATCCAACGGTGAACAACTCTATTCTCCAGAAGAAAACCCCGGCTGGAAGTCTGAGGACCTTTAGTACCAGCAGCCAGTGCTTCGTGCCCGATCTATAGGCTATCGCCATACCATAGAAAAACTCTATATATGGGGGGTGCCCCCCCCTATATAGATAGGGGCAAGGGAGTGCCTCGACCTATCGATCGAGTGCATAAATGAATGCCCTAAAGGTAAGGTAAAGGGAAAGGCCCTCCCCCCATCTATATAGAGTCCTTAAAGGCCCTCTATATAGATGGGATAAGATCTATAGGGAGGGGGGTGCCCTGCCCATATATAGATAGGGCGGGCCCCCCTCTTCTCTCTATAGGGGATATATAGGCATATACATATATCTATATAGGGTGCCCATATATAGATAGGGGGCGATAGCGCCGTGAGCTTTCTCTTTTCGAACGATAAGGAAGAATCCCCACTCTTTCCGGCCCGGGAAAGCGCTGCAACAACGGAAAGGGGTCTAACCATACTGAGTGAGCAACAGGCATCCACTACGGATCCACGAGTGAAACCGCTCGAAAGTGGACTTTGCACTTTTGGATATCCAATCCAATTTGAGAGTAGAGAACTGGAGCTGTATGATGGGAAAAACTTTCAAGTCCAGGGAGCACTTTTCTCGTAGATGATGACTATCCATAGTCCTCGTTCCCCCTCGTGTGGCACTTCTGCTGAGCGAACCGAACGAATTCAAGATCCAGAAGATAAGACAGTGATGCCCCCCCCGGACTCCATATCTCTCTCGACCCTCTATATGTGGGCACCTTATATCCATGAGGATTCACCCACCTTGGTTGTAGCATTCTCCTCTATCGCACCTAAAATCTCTATTCCTGCGAATATGTTACGTGTTTCTACCCATAGTTTCTATGGAACTACATTGCAACAAATCTTCTTCTTCTGCAGCATTGCTCCCATGATCCCAGGAGCACTGGCTGCCATGGCCCAGACGAAAGTCAAAAGACCTTTAGCTCATAGTCCGATTGGACATGTGGGTTATATTCGTACCGGTTTTTCATAAGGAACCATAGGAGGAATTCAATCACTACTAATCGGTGTCTTGATCCATGTATCAATGATGATAGGTGCATCCGCCATAGTCCCGGCATTACAACAAACCCGTGTCAAATATATAGCGGATCTGGGCACTCCGACCAGGACAAATCCTATTCCGGCTATTACATCTTCCATTATTATGTCCCCATACGCTCCCCCCCATGGTAACCGGCATAGGCGTACAATGGAAAATACCAGCTAATGCTTGACCCACTAATATAGATATGATCTATATGGGCCACTCCAATCGGGCGACCCGACTTGATCTCCGAGAAACCTTGATCTCAGAAATTTGCCATTCACTGACTATGAGAGTGACTATAGTCGGATAGGCAACACCTCATAACTCACCGAAACATTGATGCCAATGCCCCCGGCATTCAGTTGATTTCTCTCGAGCTTGCACTCGCAAATATCTCCTCTCCCAACTCTCTATAGCATGGTTCCGGTCGGGGTAACCTTTCCGCCTTTTCACAGTGGGCACCACCTCTTCATCGCCGTGCTGTCCAGTCCTCTCCCTCGCCATATAGTCTCATTCAGGCCCCCCTCTCCCCTCTCTCTATATCTCTCTCATCTTATCAATAAGATTTGATTTAAAAGCCACTTCCACTGAATAGAAAACAAATGGGAATCTGTTTTCTCGTTTCCGAATTTCCCACCCCCACCATTATAGGCTTAGGCTTAGGCTAGGTAGGGGCAGGCTAGACCGGATATGGTTGGTTTCCCTGAGCGGCTATAGATCCTAGTTCAATCCTTAAGAATGATTAGGAATGGGTAGGCATCAGATATTTCTTTCTAGACGAGGTAGTTGAACGAGGTTTAGTGAACGTGCGTAACCAATCAAGAGAAAGAGACAGTGGGCGGGCCCGTGCAAAGCTAAATGAAGTGGGCGCGAGATAGTGATGTTTCCCTTATTGTTTCCCAACCAACCCTATCTGCTCTGCCCCAGTCGCTTACTTTCCTCATTCGTCAATTCTGTGGGACAACGAAGCAAACGCTCTAAACGAAACCTCGGTAATCGGACCCGGTCGAAGGATCTCCCATGTATTACGTAGTCGGCTACCGCCATCAAAACCCTCTAGCTTCGGTAGTATTCGTCACACCCGGCTCTACTGTGCCATTTATCACTCCCCCAACCTCTCCTATTTGATCGGTGCTGTATACATCTCCCAGAATGCGACCACCATACGAGTGTGAGTTCAAGTTCCCGTTTCAAACATGAATTCGAATGAATATTGAGATGAGGTGAGATGGCGAGCGAGATGTATAGTATAGGAAGTGGGAGCGAGATGGGTAAGTATTTTTGAGAACAGAACAACACCGCTGAAAGAATGTGACTGAAATAAAGAAAGGTGCCACGCCTCGGGAGTCCATTTCTCCTTTCCACCCGTGTTCTATACTATGATTCTCCACCCCCAGCCTAGATGCAAACGTAGTGACTTCATTCAATACCCAACCTTCGATACCCCGAACGCAAGCATTCAATTTCGTATGAATAGGGTGTGCAATGTTTCTGTCCGCCCCATACGAATGAATAGGGTGGGTGGGATGAATATGGCCCAGATATGGATAGAGGGCTAGATATGGAGAGAGGGCATGGGCTTACTATGAAACTATGAATGGTGGGCCCACAAAATTGCTGAATCTTCCAACAATCGAATCCAATCCAATACAATCCATTATTAGACTAGATTGAGACTGGATTGACTAGACAAATGGGAAGAATGGGCCAAGGAAGCGGTTGGTAATTAAAGTACCCTATCCATTATGGCTCTGCCTCCCCATCTTCTGTTTCATGAACCATCGATTCACGGGGCCCCCTTTCTCGTGAAATCCATAGCTGGGCAGGTCCAGCAGCCCCAGAAATCGTTAGTTAAAACCAACACCCCGCCCCGAGCCACCTGGGCCATTATCTCAATTGGATCAGGGGGTCGGGCCCACAATTCTGAGCTCCCATGGTGAATTCCAAGTCATCTGCCGCCCTTCCAACAAAGGCTACCAGTTCTGCACGGGCGGGTATCGATTAACCGACATAGCCGTACAACAGAAAATACCAGCTAACGGGCCGGACCTTATCTATATATGGGTTGCCGAAGAGGGGAATAAAGTCCCCTCCCCTTAAATCATAGAAGTTGGGAGCACCATCCTAGATTTTCCTTTTATGGCGATTGATTTTGCGCTCTCTGCAGTTGGGCATCTGATTCGCCCTCGCCCTATCTGTGTGGCCCGGGCGAAAGACCATGAGGACTATGGGTAGAGTAGGAGTAGATAGAAATTATAGCATAGCATAGCAATGCCCATTCTAGGTGCTTAACATATGTAGTGAACCCGGATTGCATTATTGACTTGACAAGAAATAGAGGTCAGTTCTTAACCGCCCAGAACAACTCGAGTCCTACGCCCCGATTCGATTGGCCAGATCTCCCATTCATTTACTCGCCAACTCGGGCCCCGGGGCGCTGTTCAATGCTACATGGGTGGGCGCTATTGTCGCCATAGCAGAGAACTTCTCTTCCTTCTCGGCCGCCAGATCCATTCGGCCTCCCATCTCTGCCCAAATCCGGTGTATGCTATGCCATAGCTAGTGAGCAGCCCCCCTCTATCTAATCGGCAGCCCCCTCCATAAGACATGACATCTTTTCTCTTTTCTCAATGGCCTGCTTCGATGCTTTCATAAGTGAGTGATCCAGCTATCGTTCATTCTATCCGCGTGCCCGACGAGCTTACTCCTCCCACCGAATGGCATAGATTTTCATTCCAGCATAGCATAAGCATACATTTCCCTCGATCTCTCTATATCTCTCTCGACTCACTCTATATCTCTCTCTCTATCTCGACTCTCTATATCCATATCTGGAGACCCTTGGGGGCAGAGACGAAAACTGTATATTCCATACGTGACCTATACCACATATCCAAGGAGTGTCTGGGTCTGAAACTCGCCCTGACGTGGGTATTACTCTATAGGGGAGCCCCATCCCCATATAGATAGGGCCCCTAGCTAGAGAGAGTAGGCCGTCGGCCCGGGGGTGGCTATAGAGAATAGGCGACCCGATGAAGTTCTATAGTTATATGTTCTATATATAGGGGAGCCCTCTCGGTACACATCCATCTACATTTATTAGACTCTATATGTGATACGTGATATCAGTCGTATCACGTATATAATGGATAATGGATGGCCCTATCCATACTTTCTATGGGGTGGGGGCTCGACTCGACCCCCCCCTCCATCGTCTTTTCATGTATATCTCTAATGTACATTGTCCCATTGACACTGAGATCCTTTGTTTCCACCTGAGTTGGGAACGAGCTTGGGGCTTGCAAAATATAGTCTTTCAAGATTTGGAAGTTGATAGTGTGGATGGAATACTCTCATTAAAACAATTTTCCCCTAAGGCCAAGAATGTCAACTTTGTGAGGTTGGCAATGCCACTTGGTATGTTTCCCTCAAATTTACTAGAGTGGAATGGTCGGGTTCATAGGAAGGAAATAATGGTGAGGTAAAAATATAAATGGTGGTTGATAAACAAAGGTGAAGAACTCTTATAAACTGAATAGAAATGAAATGGTGCAGGTTAGAAACACACTTATTGCTATGCAGGTTCAAGGGCCAGGTGGTGGTGATGGTTGATCGGTGAAATGACGATCAATTCTGCGGCAGTGCTTCCTAGAATGTTCCCGTGAATGTAAATATCTTCTGATCAATGGTTGTGCTGACTATGGCTGTTTGGATGTGCCAAAGAGCTCTGGTTCTTGCTTGCATGTAGATCTCCTTTGTTCCAAAACTCGAGAATGTGTCCAACCTCTCAAATAAGGTTACCAAAATGGTTATATGGTAATCGACGATGGAGTAGGGTGACTAGTGTCGGTTTCGTGTTGATCGGCATCGGATAAAGCGGGATACCGTAGGTTGCCTAAAATAACAGATCTTAGCTATCTTTTTCCATCTTTGCTAGTTGGTGCTAGGTCTAAATGGAACGTTGTGCTTAGATACGTGGTAATACGGTTAGAGGAAGAATAGGCATGTGCTTTTAGGGTTACATGAAGTTTTAGCTCATTAAGGTAGGTAGGGCTAAGTCTTATTTAGTTATGGAAACATGCTATAAATAGGTCTATGGTGAGGTGTCTGGGTGAGGTATCTAGGTGAGGTGTGCATCAATTTAATTAAAGTAGTTAAATTAATAAATGGGGTGAGGATGGGTAATTGAATTTAATTATAGATAATTAAATTAATATTAAGGTGGGGTAAAAGGCGGGCTGATGGTTAGGTGAGTATATGTAAGTTAGTTATTCAAAAGGGGACCAAGGGGAGTATGACCCAATTTTGGTGTCTACATTTTTCCCCTTTTTGTCATGTGGCTTGTATTGGTAAGTGACGCTGACAAAAATAGGAGATGGTTGTGTCGAGGCTAAGTGAAGGCGGTGTTGCCCCGAGCATGGGTGAAGGTAACCCCCCTCAAACGAGGAACTGATGAGGTGAAAGATGAAAGCGGTGAGTGGTTTGATAAATGTGTAGGTGGGGAAGCATCGGTAGGGTAAAGGTTTGAATATTGAGTCAAAGGGTGACGGTAAACTCAGGTAAATGTAGTAGGTCAGGGTCAAAATCGGGTCAGTGGCAGTAATGACAATGCAAATGCATGCACATGGATAGACTATGCAACATGGTAGCAGGTTGAAAGATATTTCAAACTCTACATCGTCTAAGGTCGATAGATCTAACCAAAACATGGTTGAAGTGATTCCGGTGTCCACGGGATAGGATATGGTGTGAGAAACACAACAGTAGGTTAGGTGCAGGAAATTTTAGGTATGTTTCCTAGTACACAAAAGGTTCAGGTCAGGATAAACATCACGTTAATAGGCAAGGTAAGGTCAGTTAGGCAGAACAAACACGGGTAACAACATCGATAAGGTACAACGAGTCACAGAGGGTCAAAGGTCATAAAAAGTGGTTCAGGTCAAGGTATATAGGTAACAGACATGGGTAAGGCCAAGGTGTGGGTAAAATAACAAGTTTCTAAACATAATTAAGGATAAGTATAGGGCATGTGGGCTTGTAGGTAGGTGGTCATAAGTGTAGGTAAGGGAAAAAGGTGCCCGGCAATGGGGAGTGAGGGTCAAAAATGGGTAAAATGAGGTAAAAATGAGAAAGGTAGATAACCGATGCTGGTTGAAGGATGAACAATGTCGGTATAGTAGGGCACGACTTGACTGATGTCGATCAAGTCGATTTGGGGCTAAAAAAGGAAAATTCCACTTTTTATGGAATCATTTGTCATTTGCCATTTGTAGAAAAATTCCAAAGAGCACGTGAGAGCTGTGAAAATGACAAGGTGAAACTGAGAACTGAGCAAGTAGATCTCGTAGTGGGTGATTGGCGTGTGGTTGGCGGGTCCACGAGATCGGGTCGGTGGATTTGATTTGTTGGAGGTGAGGAGGTGATTTGGGTCATGGTAGGAGAAGGTTTGGGTGGGTCACCAGTACATCGAATGGACATACCACCACGTCGTCGGCAGTGAGATGAGGTAGGATTTGATCCGAGTTTACTTTTGTGGATTGAAAGAAATTGTAGAAATGGGGGTGGGTAAAAAGGTTTTTGGGTAGGAATTAAATCGTCATTTGGAAATAAAATGAATGAAATGGGCGGGGGGGAGGTGCTGGGTAAGTGAAATGAGAGTGGGAATGAGGATAGGTGAGGGTTGGGCATGGTAAGGTAGGTTATTAGGTTATGTTTTGGTCAATGTTTGAAAAAATAAAAATAAAAAAATGGGGGGTTTCGGGTTTGGGTGGTGCGACAAAGGCTGACGGCGGTCAAGTTTTGGCCAATGCCAGTCGGTCGTGACCAACATCGGTCGAGTAGTATGTGACCGATGCCGGTCAAGGGTAACTGATGCCGGTCAACCGTGACTGATGTCAGTCAGGTGTAAGAGGAAATGGGTCCATAAGAGAGAGGGTGGTAGGCAAAGGTAGGCCATGAAGGGTCAGTGAAGGTTTATGGACAATAGGTAGGGTAAAAAGGTATATAGGTGAGAGGTTTGATAGGTGTAAGACTAGTATAGGGAAAAAGGGGTAATATTGAGAGTTTGGGTTGTGGAGGGGATATTGGGTACATGGTTTTGGAAGAGGTGTGGTTGAGGTTGTAATAAGTTTGTGGTTTATTGGATGCAGGCTGTTGACCAGCTGCGTATGCGTGATAGGGTGCCACTGCTACTACTAGAGGTACGAGGGAGCGTGACTGAGGCGGAGCGGCGTCACGTGACAGAGGTAGGGTTGATTGGCATCCGACGCTATAGGCGTATAACCTGAGATCGTAGTCTGATGGTCGCACTCATCGATAGATGGGATTTCGCGACCAACACCTTCCATTTGCCGATGGGTGAGATCACGGTCACCCTGGAGAATGTTTACAAGATCCTGCGCTTGCCGATAGTGGGGATGCAGGTGTGTTTAATCACCTCAGAGGCATCATAGGAGCCCATAGTGGCAGTATTTTGAGAGGCGATGGCAGAGCTGAGGTACCATAGCACTAGCTTGAGCTATAGAGAGATGTATACAACCCATCGAGAGGAGATGAGGCTAGTGTTGTTGATTATGGAAGCGGTGTGCTACTTTGCACTGCCTAATTCAGAGGGTGGGAGATTCCCATGGGAACTGATGGGGGTCCTTCAGGACATGATGGAGGAGAGGACGTGTTTTACATGGGCACCAGGCTTTCTAGTGCAATTATACAGAGAGTTGTTGGCCTACGAGTGATTACGGAGGTTCATCTTATGTTGTACCTTCCTTCTTCATTGTTGGGTGTACGAGCACATCGTATGCGTATGCCCAGTGGGCTTGCTCCGACCAGATGCATTTTTGGTGGGGTTGATCAAGTAGGTTACCAGCGATGGGGTACCCACTGGGGGGGAGAACAGGACAACCAAGGCTACACATGGTGTAGCGTACTGTATGCGCGTGTTGGAGGGTTTATCTGGTGTAGATATTATTTGGAGGTTGTATATCGGCTATCCGTCATATAGGCGGATGGCAGATGAGTTGGAGGGGCTACAAATTTTGAGATGGATAGAGAGGCGTCATGCCGGCGAGCACAAGATGATCCCCATTGACAGGGTCAGACGATAGTTGGGATTGTCCCAGGATGTGCCACCTCCATTTCCACAGTATAGGAGGGATGACATGGAGAGACCTATGTCTCCACCACGACCTACAGTGTCGACCGGGCAAGAGGAGCAGCCCGTCAACCGTCAGATTGATGATGCAGGTTGTATAGATGCGTATAGACGGTGGTGGGCAGCCTAGCTGTGAGCAGCACCACCTAGACCAGGTCAACCAAATGTGGCCACCCTCACAGTTTAGAGGGATACACTGCAAGGGACAGGTGACCACCTTACAGGGCCAGATTATAGGTCTACAAGGGTAGTTGACAGGGTCGCAAACAGAGGTGGCCATGTTACAGTCACAGGTAGTGGCAGGCCTAGTTGCAGGGCACAGGGATAGCCACTGCTCAGGCGCAGATTGTGGCCTTACAGGCCCAGGTCGCAACTTAGGCACCAACACAGGGTTAGTGGCCTTAGGGTCCTCATGCACCAGCAAAGGTACAGGGTTCGAGACTGATGGGGCCACCTCAGAAAGTACTGATGGCGTGGACATTACCAATGGCCATTCAAGGATTCCCTGGGTGAGGCACGGTACTATCATGATCACCTGATGGCTGCAAGGATAGATGTCCTCTCTTATGCAGAGCACAGAGCACAACATGCCTTGAGTGATAGGATAAGATCTCGCACAAATAATGCTGAGAGTACAGGGGGCTGATGAGCCCATAGACAGGTTCAGGGAGAGGCTACCGGCTCATGGAGGCCTGACCCCGCTGCAGGCTAGGCAGAGGCTGATTTGAGATCTGTGCAGGGCGAAGAGATGTTGGCAGGGCACTGCACAAGAGCGGAAGAGGAGGAGACAAATGAGATGAGGATGGACATCATATGGGGAGATGACCAAGCCCCCAGTGCACCCTAATTTTTTTATTTTTGTGATATATATATCGACTTGCATGCCGTAGATGCGAGGATGCATATGAGAGATTTTGAGTTTTTGTATATTGTATCGGCATGTGTGCCAAAGATTTTGAGACATTTGTATATGGGAGACATGTATTTTTGTTGTACCTGTGCCCATATATACACATGGTGGAGTCATGGTTTATGGTTTTGTTTTAAGTTCCAAGTCGTTGGTAACATGGAGTTAGGTCGATTTAGGCAAATGATGATGGAGTCATGCATAAGCATTATGGTTTTAAATTTTCAAATATTAGCTATGGTGGAGAGGTATAATGTAGATAGTTTTGAATTTCCAAATAATTATGAAATGATGTGATGAATGTGGTATGTTGTGATAAAATGTTTCTTAATTGGTGCTTGTTTGGTTTAATTTCCAACTGTTGATATAAAATGGAAACCAACTAAGGTAGGGCGTGAATAGAAAAGTGAAGGGGAAATGGGTTATGGTGAAAAGAGTGGCCGAGCTAACCTTCAAGGGCCTCATGCCCTCGAAGTGCTACCTACATAGCCCCGGCGAAAAGGGGCCTCAGGCCGATGTAGTTCTCCCATAAGCTAGGGAAGAATACGATGAATTAGAGGAATGGGTTGGTAGATTTTAGGCATGATTGAATTTAGGTCATAGGCATGGTTGAGTTTTAGGTCATAGGCATGGTTGAGTCATTTTAAATGTAGGTGTCAATGGTCTAGTCCTGTATAGGATAATCAATAAGTAATGAGGAAGGTGAATGGTAAGAGGTGGTAAAAGAGCCACTTAATTGATAAGAACCCTAATGAGTATACCATACCCAAGATGGGATTATGAACGTAAGACCCTAAAGGCGTTGTATAATGGACTATTCTAAGGGTGAAGAAAGTCACATGATCACGAAATGTCGCAGTTACGGTAAGTCCCTTGAGAAGAGAGAAAGCTAGGGTGAAAAAGGAAATGAGGTGAAAGTGGGTGGTTTAACGTAATTTAGTGTACGACAATATGTTTACCTAATAAGAAACCCAGGATCAAGAATAGGTAAGTCCATGATGAAAATTTCATCATTTTCTTCATTTGTTTGTTTTTTAATAGATTGATCGATGCGGGAAGTCTATATGGGATGAGTATATTATCTCCTTGAGGTCTTCATGAAGCTGATCGATGCAGGAAGCTTCTGGATATTTTTATTGTATTTTTGCAATAACTTTATATAGTTGTCCTTCAAGGGAGTAGTCTATTTATAGCAACGAAATAGAGAGAAGAGATGTCCCATTTTGAGGGAGTCATCTTTTGCTGGAAGTTTGACTCAAGGATTTGAATACGATTTTATTGTTTGGACATTTAAGATATGGACAAGACTATAGAGGAAGATTAGGTTCTTGTTTAGAAGACAAAACCATAGTACACATGGGTTAACTATGAAAGAGGTGGTTTCTAGTGATGAACGACCATGGGATTCCATATATTTTTTAAAAGATGAAAAGTATCCATGAGAATCATGCTATGAGTAGAGCCGTGGTACTCATATTGAAGATAAGGCTGAAAGGTGATGGGTAATCACACAATTCTTGTTTAGTCATTGATCCTAAAAATAGGTAACATGGAAGGTGAACATCGCTCAAGGGAAGAGCGGTCAATTGACAGAAAGTGATATAGGACTTATTGTCAACAATAAAATGGTCGAAGATGCAAGGCATTGAGGGGCTCAGGTTCGGGTTTACCTTCAAGTGAAGATAAACGATAAGCACCTGATCTATATGGGTAACGATGGGTCCAAATCAATTAGGAGAAAATTTTTCCCATTTACTTTTCTCTTCTTTGGTTACATGTTGATTTTCCTTCAAGATGAGGTCGCCGACCTAAAAGGCTCATTCATGGACGCCTTTTTCGTAGGCATGTTTGATACATTTTTGGTAGATTTGGAGATGGTCAAGAGCATTGAGATGACGTTCATCTAATAACTCAAGTTGTGCCAAACGATCCTGAAAAAATTCATCGTCGTTGAGCATGTCTTGTAGTGAGATGCAGAGAGATGGAATCTGGACTTCGAGAGGCAAGACAACCTCGGTACCGTAGACTAGAGAAAAAGGTGTGGCAGCAGTCGAAGTGCAAATACTAGTGCGATAAGCCCAAAAGGTAAAAGGAATGTGTGAATGTCAATCCTTGCCAGTATCGTCAACTACTTTCATAAGAATTTTGTTCAAGGTTTTATTGGTTGATTCTGCTTGGCCATTGGTTTATAGGTAATAAGGTGACAAGAAACTAAGTTGGATGCCAAAAGCATCGCACAACTTAGGTAGGGTTTTGTTTTTGAATTGCTTTCCATTATCAGTGATGAGACAATGAGGAACACCAAAGTGACAAATGATGTGATGGTTGATGAATTCACATATTTTCTCAGCTTTTGTAGAAATGAGGGGAATGACTTCTACCCATTTAGTATAATATTCAGTAGCGATTATAATCCATTGATGGCGTTGTGAAGAATGGGGATTATCTTGCCATCAAGATCTAAGCCCCATTGAGAAAAAGGCCAAAGGTCTCGTGTGACCTGTAAGGCATGAATAGGTGTGTGATGAAGATTAGCATGTTGCTAGCATTTTACACAACATTTGACATAGTCACAACAGTTGCGGTTTAGGGTTGGTCAGTAATAGCCAAGGGGAAGAATGCGTTTAATGACAGCTAAACCACTAAAGTGGCCTCCACAAATTTTGTCATGAACTTCCTTGATGGTGTAGGGAATTTTAGAACTTGTAAGGCATCATAAGAGAATACCGTCGAAGTCCACGTTTATAAAGGAGACCACCCATGATGACATAGTGAGAGACACTTTTAAGAAAGGCACATTGTCCATTACGAGTGAGATCAACGGGTAGAATGGAAAGGGAAAGATAGTTTGCAAACTGCTTATACCAAAGGTCATGTGGGTCAGGTGCAATGGTTGCGACGGAGTAGACATCACGAGGTAAGTAAGAGGGTGATTGTAACCTTTGTATTGTGACAAAGATTTTAGAGTCAATAGGAGAAATGCAGGCCATGGTATCCACAAATTTATTGGCAGAACATGGGGTGGTTTGAAGTTCGTAACGGTCAAAGGTTGTCAAAAGTATGTCTACATGATGTTTATACTTTTGAAGTATTTTATTATGACACTGGTATATACCATTGACCTGGTTTACGACCAAATGGGAATCACCAAAGATATTGATTGACTTAACATCTAAGGCATAAGCAGCCTGGAGACCCAATATGAGTGCTTTGTATTCGACGATATTATTTGTACAATCAAAATCTAGTTTGAAAGATAAAGGCATAGGTTCACCATCAAGAGGAATGAGGATAACACCAGCCCCACCTCCACGCTGACACTTGGAGCCATCAAAGAAGAGTGTCATTTGGTAAGCGGTATCGTCCAATGAGAGGGTAGCTATAGATTCGTCAGGAAATCGAAGTTCGAGGATTGATTCCCGAAAAGAGGTGCATCTGCTAGTTGGTCAATGATGGATTAGCATTTGATAGAATTTTGATGGATGAATTCGAGGTCAAGGTCAATAAGAAGCATGAGCCAGTGCAGTAACACGTTGATGTTGGTAGGGTTTGGCATACATGTAATGTAAGGGGTCAGTATTGGTGACGACAAAGGTTTTGTGGTTGAGTAGGTAATGACAAAGTTTGGTGGCGACAAAAACTAAGGCTAAGCAGAGTTTTTCGGTGTGGGTGTATCTAGTTTCATAGTCTAAAAGGGTACGGCTTATGTAATAAACCGCTTGCTCTCTATGTTTCTCATCACGATGAGCGAGCATGGCACCTAAAGAATGGTTAGTAACAGAAATGTATAGGTAAAACAGTTGGTCATCCTTAGGAGGAATAAGCACTGGTGGTTAAAGAAGGTATTGTGTTAAGGCATCAAAGGATTTATGGCATTCATCATCCCATTTGAATGAAACATCCTTCTTGAGAAGATGATGAAATGGTTGACAACGATCAGAAAGTTATGAGATAAAATGATGAATGGATTGCAACTTACCTTGCAAGCTTCGAAGTTGATAGAGATTAGTAGGTGGAGGCATTTCTAGAATAGCATTTACTTTAGCAAGATCGACTTCTATGCCACACAAAGAAATGATGAAACCAAGGAGTTTTCCTGAAAGTACTGCAAAGACGCACTTCTTTGGTTGAAGATGAACACAATACTTGATGAGGCGGTCAAAGATGACCTTAAGGACGGTCAGGTGTTCAGCTTGATGTTTGGATTTGGCAAGAAGATCATCTACGTAATCTTCCAATATGCAATGCATGATGTCATGGAAGATGTAAGTCATGGCTCGCTGATATGTAGCACCAACGTTTTTAAGGCCAAAAGGCATGACTCGATAGCAGAAGGTCCCCCAAGGGGTGATGAAGGCAATTTTGTGTTGATCTTCTGGAGCAAGTAATATTTGATTATAACCTAAGAAACCATCCACGAGTGATAGCATTTCATGACTGGCAGTGAGATCAACTAGTTGGTCAATACCTGGTAGGGGAAAATCATCTTTGGGACAAGCTAGGTTGAGGTCACGAAAGTCTGTGCAAATGTGGAGTCCCCCTGTTGCCTTTGTGACATGAACGATGTTAGAAATCCATTGGGGATAGTCAATGGGTAGGATGAAGGAAACTGAGAGAAGGCATTGAAGTTCTTCTTTGACCAGAAGAGCAATGCGAGGATGCATTTTCCGTAGCTTTTTTTTGATGGGTTTGGCATTAGGAATTGTTACAATATTGTGGACCATGATTTTTGGGTCAATACCAGGCATATCGGCATAATACCAAGAAAAAATGTTGTTATGGTCCAAGCGGAAAGAGGTAAAAGCTTCTTGTTTGACGACATCTAAAGATTGAACTATCTTTAGAATGTGTGAGTCGTCATGAGTATTAATGTTGATTTCGATAGTCGATTCGTTCAACATGGTTTGTGTCTCAGAAGGTAACAACCAGTGAATATAAGAATCTTCTGCACCAAGGTAGGTGAGGATAGACTCATTGTCCTGACATTGAATGACGTTAATAGGTGTATCATCATCAATCATGTTAGGATATAGGAAGGGAAGAGAAGAGGGAATCTTTCCATCGTGTTGATAGGCTAGAGGTCCTAGGGAAATTGTGTTTACGATTTTTTTTTAGGTGGAATAGATTCGGGATCTATGGAATCCATGGGTGAAGATGGTGATGTGGGTGAATGAGGTGGAGAAGGTTTGTCTTCCTCAATGAGGTCGACGCGGGCCTTCTTGGGAGGTGGTACAGCAAAGCCAATGCCACTACGGTCATTGTGTTTATGGGTGGTACATGAAATGACAGTATGGCAGCCTTGTTCATAAAAATCAAAGCCTTTCCATGCAACGGTGGAGGCAAGTGTGGGCGAAACGACAGTTAGTAAGTGATTGTAGGTTAGATGAAAACAGTCGTGTTTGGGATGAAGGTTTGGGTGGATAGGTGGAAATATCAAGTTCCCCATACGTTAGACTAGTGCGAAGGTGGGGAGGACCGTAAGGAAAAACCTTGCCTACGCAGTAGTCATAATTAGGGTGTTGGAACAGTTTCCCATACTCTTGCGGAGTGAGGAATGTGTCGATATTGTATAGGCGGTACTCCCCCAGAGTGAGGCATTGAAAAACACCTTCTAAGGGATCAGTAGTCGATATGTGGGTAGTGGGGATAGACGACTCACTAGATGATTGGACATGAGGGGTATCGATTGGTTGGGAAGCAGAGTGGTCAGTTGTGGAAGTTGTAGCCATAGTAGGAATAAAAGAATTAGATGCGGGAGAGGTGGCGGCAACATTGGTGGATGGGCTTGTGGGTGAAGGTGAAGTGGGGGTAGTGGCAGATGCCTTGACTGGTACAAGCACATCGTTGGGTCGGTACAACATGTTACAGGTTTTGAATGGCGACGGGTCGGCGAGGATGGTGTAGTTATGTCCCTCATGCTCAAATTTTACACAACGGTGTAAAGTTGAAGGGACACAACCCATGACACAAATCCAAGGTCTGCCAAGCAATAGGTTATACTAGAACTCCCCCTCTAAGACGTAGAATAGTTCCGGGATAGTGCGAGGGCCTACGCAAACATGAAGGATAATAGTGCCAAGGGTGGAGGTGATGGCATCGTTGAAGGAGTGCATCATAATTGGGTTACTATGCATACAATTAGAAGGGATACACATTTGATTGTATGCGTGCGAGGAGATGATGTTAATGCTAGCACCACCATCAATCATGACGTGTCGTACACGTATGTTATCGATATAGACAGAAATGAATAGGGCGGAATCAAGGTCATCTGATTGGAGAGGTACAATCTCCTCTTTAGAGAAGCTGAGGGCGATGACTTGAGAAGTGGTCATGGGGGTAGAAGAAGGATCTAATTTGGTTAATGAGGCCATATGGCGAGGGGTAATAATCGAAGCCACTTGTGTGGGGTCATTAGGTAAAACTTCATGGATTACAGAACCTCAATAAGGGCTTGTCTGTGGGATTTAGAAGTTTGGACGAGATCATACGAAGACATCTTTAGAGGAGACTGATGTAGTTGTTTTACCATTGCACGATGGGTGACCCCGTCAGAGATAGGGTATGTAGGTCCGCGGATGGTATATTGGACATGAAGTTGGTTGATGGGCTAGTTGCTTTTTCTTTTCCTTTGTCTTTCTGAGTGCGGGTAGCAACGTGAACCATGTTAATCTGAGGGGAGGTGGATGGAGAGGGTGTGTCATGAAAGGTATAACAACATGAGGGGAAAAATCCTAGCGGTGGATAAGAGCCTTGTGAAATGAGTAGGGCACACTGACATTTGGGTGGTGGTTTGGCCAACTCTCTAATACGGACCATGTTGATCTCAAATTTTGGAGGTGGGAAAAATGGTTGTGGGGGTGGAGATATTGATAGTTGAATGGGTAAAGGATGATGATGTATGGTGATAGGTGAAGGTGGAGCATGGTCCTCATCAAGAAGGTCATCATCATCAAAATTTTGTTCAGGAGGACAAAGTTGGAGAAGAATGATTTTCAGAGCCTTACAATTTTTGACATCATGTCTTGGTACACGATGATAGGCAAAAATATTGGTTTCATCAAACCCTTTTGGTTTGGGTTTGATAAGGTCGAAGCGGTGGTAATGTGATGACGGAAGTCTCTAAGAGATTGGTTAAAATTTTGGCATAGGACCCCGCTAACGGATCACAATGGGAAGTGAGTGTGGGTTTGGGTACATGTGTGGATGATTGTGAGGGAAGAGACTTTATAGGAGGGGGAATGGGTTGGTCTACTAGTTTGGTATGTGGAGTGGTCTTAGGTCTTGCTGGCATCTGCTTGGGTAAAGGTGGGGTAGAAGAGTTGGTGATGGAAGGTTTGGTTGGTTTGACTACCTTATTGGAGGGTAGCAGATTCTTATCTTTGGGTTGCACCTTCTTGGGTAAAGGTGACATGGGAGTACGGGATGTAGAAGGGAAAGCAGATGGTGGAAGAGGACAGGTTACCCATGGGGGTAACTGAGTTGCGGTGGAGGTGGTTGGTAGAGGTTGGGTAGGCGGCATTGGTTGAAGTCGTATAGGCAAGGTTGGGGTTATAGTAACTAGTGGAGGTATAGGTGACAAGAAGTGTACGGGTGAGGGTGAGGAAGTTTGGTTTTTGGGTGAATGAGGTGTAACAAAGGCTCGTGAGGTAGGAGTAGGTTGTTTATCTTTTGACTGGCCTTGGATATGAGACTGTTTGGTCAAGGTTGATGGATGAGGCCCTAGGATGGACGGAAGGGGGGAAGGTGACAAAGGTGTGGTAGGCGAGACCGGTGTACGTGGCCTAAAAGGTTGGGTTTTCCTTTTAGGTGGGAGGATAATGTTGGCATAAGTTTGAGAAGATGTGACTAAGTCCAATATGACAGGTGGGTGAGTAAGGCTTGATGTCGGCATGACACCCAAAGTAGTGATGGGTCTAGATATGGGTGAGGGGATAAGTGTGGGTAGGTTTTTAGGTTTGGGAAGAGTTGTAGTGATGGGTAGAAGTTTGGATGGAGGTAGGGATGATGAAGAGGAATTCATTTCAATTGGCATGGTCAGTGTAGTTTTGGTTGCCGAAAATACCTTTGGGTAGATCGTGGAAGTATCTTCAGGAAACATTTGCATTTGGGTCGAAATGGGGAGCCGAAGATGTCCCTAGAGCATGGAATGATCAACGTAATCCAAACGATCAACCAACCATGAAAATGGGACTACTGAAGAAGAGGATGGAATGGATTGGGTGGAAATCCCTGTAAAATAGGTCTGTGAGATAGGGAATTGGCTAGCCTTGGATTCTGTAGGCAAAAGAGTCGAGATCATGTCAATAGGGTCCTGGGATGCTCGGGGAAAAGTATCCCCAACAGGTAGTGACATGTCTGAAGAATCTCCCATGGGTAGGAGAGATAATAGGTCAGGTGAGGTAGACTTCTCTCTTGGTGGAGGAGAAGGTGATGATGATTCTCTTGTGGATGGGAGAATAACAAGTGTTGATGGTTCAGAAGGTTAGGAAGCAGATGATGAAACGACATCAGTAGAAAGTGTGGGTTCCTTCGTGATAGCCAGGGGAGATGAGGGGGACTCCTATGTAGGTGGAGGAGTAGAAGAGGTATGATCCTCTTTGGGTGGAGGAGCTCGTGGAGGAGCTCGTGCCAAAATTTCCTCAATAGATGAAGTAGGTAGGTTTTGAGGAACAGTTGGTACGATATCAAAAACTGCATGGACTTCACGGACATTGTTGTCACTAGATGAAGGTTCACTATTTTGATTAGATGATGGTTTATGATTAGGGAATGACTTTTTGAAGATGTGCAAATTCTGATTTGCTGGCACGTTCAGGTTGTCTATGACAAGGTCTCCATTGTCTATCATCTCTTGAACAATGTTTTTAAAAGTTATGCAGTTACCATCACTATGTCCTTTAACATGATGATAATTACAGTAGTCGTGTTCTTTATACCATGCGCATGGGATGAGCAGGATCAAAACCTATATGAGGTTTTATGGGAGGAAGTGTAATGGCTCCATATTTAAGAATATTTTCCAAGACTGATGAATAGGGCTCTCCAATCGAAGTGTATTTCTGTTGTTCCCGCCGGAGCTGAAAGGCCTGGACAGGAGAAAGATTGGAAGAAGGTTGGGCCTGATTAGAAGGATGAGGTGGACCCACCTTGAGGACTACTGCATTGGCAGATCCTTTGGGATTTGAATAGTTATTTTGAGGTTTTGAAGATGAAGAAGAATCGTTTGATTTGAATGGGGTGTTCTTGTTTCGTAATTGGATCTTCTTTTCTTCAATGGCGCGAATTTCCAGTTTTCGGGCCATGGTGAATGCTTCATCAAAGGTTCAGAAGGTTTGGACTTGTAGAGTTGGTGAGATGTGTCTGGCACAAGCTCTAGTGAACAACTCAATAAGTTCAATATGAGGTAGTTGGAACGTCAATTGGTTAATAAGACTCTGCCAGTGGGCAACGAAATCTGCGATAGATTCATCTTCATACTGTCAGGTTGAATAGAGATCGGTCATGGTGACTTTCTTGGTAACATTGATTGAAAAATGATCTAAGAAAGCTTGGGCTACTTGATTAAAGGAATAAATAGAATGTCGAGGTAGTCCACTATACCA
Organism: Taxus chinensis; assembly: GCA_019776745.2. Taxonomy (NCBI): domain Eukaryota; kingdom Viridiplantae; phylum Streptophyta; class Pinopsida; order Cupressales; family Taxaceae; genus Taxus; species Taxus chinensis. The sequence continues at coordinate 349,971,001 of CM034147.1, read as the reverse complement.
ATCCAATGTTGGTCCTGTCAAGGACATTGGGAAAGTTTGTAGGAGCAAAGCGTCATCGTGGGCGATTAGGTAACACCCATGTTTGAACAACCGCAAGTGTTGCTGCGGGTCTTCTTTACTATTGAAGCGATTGAATTTAGGCATTTCCCAATGCACTGGGTAAGGACGAATGGGAATAGATGGATGGATAGGCTCATTACAGATTTCATCATATGTTAAAGAATTACGGGAGCCAGAAACAAATGCTTCTAAGGTCTGCATCTTCTCCATCATCATTTTAATGAGGTCGTTAGTAGGTTGGGATGAATGGGTGCCCCCTGCAGAAAAAGGGGGTTGATGTTGAATGTATGAGGTGGGTGGTATGCTAGTGTATGGTGGCACTGAGTATGAGAACTGCGTAGGAGGAATAGATGTAGGTGGCACATAGCCAACATAAGTGATAGATGAGGTCGGGGGTTGTTGGTAGTATGTGTAAGTGGGTGGGGTATTCGTAAAAACTCTAGTGGTGATTGGGGGTAAGGACTATGGGATAGAAAGGTTGATGTTTTGGAAAGGGGTGTAATTTTCCAACACTGGAGGTGGTTGTGATGCAATGGGTATATGTGAAGTGGTAGGTGCAGATGAAGCTGTACTTATAGTGGCTATCGAGGGGACAATTGATGTCACGGGTGCGATAGATGACGTAGATGTTGCAGTTATAGCGGTTGTGGGATTTAGCTGAGACACCACAGGTGATAAAGTGGATGATGGTAGCGTCAAACTGGTGCTAGCTGATGCAGAAGTGGGGGCTAGAGCAGGAGGGATAGATACGGGCATGCCGTATATTAACTGTCCTGAGGAATCCCGGGTGGAAGAATGAGCAAGGTAGTATTGGAGGGTAGCAATATTTTGGTCGAGGAGTCTCACAAACTCCTCGTCGCCGGTAGTGATGGGGATAAGCTAAATCGGATCCATAGGTGATAGAATGGATGGTGGTGATGGACTAGGTGGGAGTGGCTGACGGTTGGCATGAAATACGAGGGTTTTAGTTTGGCTACAAGTTAACACCATGTGAATCAGTGTATATCAGGTGAACTGTACTCTGTAAATGACACAGGGAACAACAGAGATGGGACAAAATAGATTCTGGGAGGGAAAGTTGGTAAATGTTTTGATTAAAATCAAAACAGAGTGACCGACGTTGGTCTAACTGACCAATGACGGTTAAGGGGTGACCGATGTCGGTTACAGGAACCGATACCGGTTACTGTGAGAAAATGATAGTTTCAGCAAATGAGGCAGAAACTGATGACTGTCAGATAGGAAAGTTTGTATAGGATGACTGTTATTAGAGTACAGAGAGTACAATGATACACAGAGACTCAAAATAGAAGAGAAGATGAGATAAGTGTCTTTTGGGTAAATTAACCAAAAGAACAAGGAACCGACACCGGTTAGGTAAACTGATGGCGGTCAGATGTAAACCGGCGGTGGTCACTGGACCGATGCAGGTTACTGTGAAATCTGAAGAATGAAGAAAAATGATTTTTTATGAATTTAGATTAGATGAATAATCAACCCAGAAGTCTGGGGATGATAAGATGAGGTCCTGACACACTCTGAGAAATTTAGAATACTCCAACTGTGATGGCGGAGTGTGAAAGGCAAAAAAAGAAAAAATGAAGAATCGTATCCTCACACCTCAAAACACAAGTCAAGCACAAAGCTAAGAAAAATATGTAATCCAACAAGTGAATTTAGTGTGTTTATCTTATGCTATTTAAAAGACTGACTCATGAATTTAGAGTAGATTTTTTGGTTGGGAAGGCTTCCTACGAAGAAGGAAATTCTAAAGGTGAGGTTTCAGGTTATGTTATGGCAGGGGCGGGTAGTCCTCTGATGGGGTACTGGACAAGAGATAACCAGTTGGGTGCCCACTGTCAATCCTCTGATCGTGTGATCATTGACAGCTTCTTCTGGGTGGGATGTTGTTTTAAGAAGATGTATATATTTCAAATTGTGTAGTTTGGCAAAGAGAGAAGAAAGAATGTGCTTTTCTACGATTCAGTTATGTCAACCATCAGTTGGGCATGACTTCCAGCATATAGGTTGCCCTCATTTTAATGTGAGCTAAGATGCAATGAATCAGAATGCTATGCAAGTGTTTTAAGCCCAAATCGAAGTGTGATATTTGATGTAACAAGTAATGAATAGGAAGAGGAATGCTCTTTCACTAATGCAATACTAATGAAAGAAAAGAAGTATTCTTTTTATAGCACCAAAAACATGATTTTCTTTTAGACAATAGAAAGAGAGGAAGATTAAGGAGAGGAAAATTAATGTGTAAGCTTTTCAGAAGGGAAACAAACACACAACTTTCACCTAGGAATGAATAAAATGCAAGGAACCCCGGATGGGTCCCACCGGGCGTGCCAAAATGTTTCACCATTTTCTTTAAGTATTTGACAAAACAGATAAGGGTGTGGGCCAAGGAGGAATACCTGTTGTGATGGTCAGTTTGAAGGTTGTTGCACACGTTCTGACTTCTTGATCCAATGCTGACTGTGAGAGCTTCCTTTTGGCTAGGAGGAACTACCTGAAATACACAACAAGACCACAAGAAAGAGTTAAACAATATATGTCAGTGGGCTGCCTAGCGTGTGCTAGATCTAAGAAGTGTGATACTTCCTCGGTGGCAGTCAACCCACTGTTTAATACAATTTAATGCAAGAAATGACATAAATAAATAAGGTTCTACTGTAGTTGATATGATTTAGGTATCTCATCCAAATACAATAAGAAAATCTAACATAACAGGCTAGGCTATGGTCAGATCTGGAAATAAAGTAAATAATCAAGGTGTTGGAACATGTCAGGGTCAGATTCTGGGTCACTTGGGTCACTTGGAAAAGGGTTATAGGGATCTGGTATTGGTAGGACTGCCAAATACAAAGACCGATGACGATTTAGTAAGAATCAATGACGGTTAACGCGGGCTGATAATAACTCAATAGTTCATGGTTTTGGGGATTTTTCTGAGACTGAATCAGAGATGGTAAGGAGTTGGTTTAGATCTGGGGAGGTGTTGGGAATATTCAGAGGTACTTAGGAGTAGATAGAGGTGATTAAAATGGTTATGAGTGATGGGAATGGTCGGGTTCACAGGAAGGCAATAATGGTGAGGTAAAAATATAAATGGTGGTTGATAAACAAAGGTGAAGAACTCTTATAAACTGAATAGAAATGAAATGGTGCAGGTTAGAAACACACTTATTGCTGTGCAGGTTCAAGTTTCGGGCAGTGGTGATGGCTGATTGGTGAAATGGCGATCAGTGCCATGGCAATGCTTCTTGGAATGCTCCCATGAATGCAAATACCTTCTGATCAATGGTTGTACTGGCTATGGCTATTTGGATGTGTGAAAGAGCTCTGGTTCTTGCTTACATGCAGATCTCCTTTGCTCCAAAACTCGAGAATGTGTCCAACCTCTCAAACAAGGTTACCAAAAATGGTTATATGGTAACTGATGACGGTTTAGGGTGACCGACGTCAGTTAAGGTGGGATATCCTAGGTTGCCTAAAATAGCAGATCTTGGCTATCTTTTTCCAGCTTTGCTAGTTGGTGTCGGGTCTAAATGGAACGTTGTGCTTAGATACGTGGGAATATGGTTAGAGGAAGAATAGGCATGTGCTTTTAGGGTTATACTAAGTCTTAGTTCATTAAGGTAAGTAGGGCTAAGTCTTAGTTAGTTATGGAAACATGCTATGAATAGGTCTATGGTGAGGTGTCTATGTGAGGTGGTTAGGTGAGGTGTGCATCCATTTAATTAAAGTAATTAAATTAATAAATGGAGTGAGGGTGAGTATTGAATTAATTGTGGATAATTAAATTAATGTTAATATGGGGTGAAAGGGGGGCTAATGTTAGGTGAGTATGTTTAAGTTAGTTATTCAAAAGGGGACCAACATTTCGAGCAATTTGTTGAAAGGTTCTCTTAAAGCAATGAGCAAAATGGTAATGGTCCAAGCCATAGATGTGTCTCTCAACAACTTCTCGTGTGAAATTTCAGCTGCATTGTTAAGCTGCATAGATTTTCACTATTTAAATATTTATGTTTGGTATTAATTGAAATATGTTTAAGGGGCTATTTTTTTTGGACCTGCTTTTGTTTATGTGTTTAATTTTTTTTGGGGGATTGAAGTCCGCCCACCCTTTTTGTCTTTGATGGGCGCTGAATATTGCCAAGTGAAACCGTTAAAATTATTCCACGGTTGGCGATTTTAATGCAAAATGACAACAGATGTCAGCGATGTGAATGATGTATAGAAAGATGCCAACGTGAAGGACATAGTGACATATTTTTGTGGAAACTTAGTCATTGGGCATAACCTTTTTCCACTGATACAAAGAGGTTGTTATGATACAATAATTAGATATAACAAGAACTACTTTGATCATGGATAATTAGTGGAAGAGTTAATGTTTTTTAAAAATAAAATATTGTTTGGGTTTAGAAATCCTCCATGTCAAGGCTGGTGAAGGGGGAATTAATGGAGCAACTGCACATCATGCCAAGAAAATCAAATAATTGTAAAAATAATAATTGCAAAGGCTTAAGCGGATATTTTTTTATTGCTCTTCGATTAAAAAAATGCTTGGGAAGTCATCCATGAAAATAAGGAAGTGTTTCATGAAACTAGAATGAATTATGACATCATTTTGTTGTATGGGAATAAAGAGATTAAGGAGAAAAATGTATCAACCAATCAAATACGTGAAAATTTGTATTTGTAAATAAATTAAAAATTATATATTGTTTAAAACTATTGCCTAGACCATATGAAATAAAAATAGTTGATTGTGATTGGTTGAAAAATATTTGAGTAATAAGAAAGTGATTACTATAGTTACCCTGCCTTGGGACTAATAACATGTTAGTTAACATACATCATATAGGTAATCACTACAAGTATGGAAGGACCGACAATGCTTACAAAAGGTGTGCAAAACATGATATGAAACAACACATTATTATTAAAGAGAAGGAAGATGGAAAACATCAACATTGGGACTTATGCAATGGTTCAATGGGAGGTAACTGAATTTTTTTTAGGAGTTCCTCATTAAAATTTTGAGCTATAACTTATTGACAATCTTATGGTAAAAGAACGCATTAGAAAGGGCAAGATCTGATAATTCTCTTACTAATTCAATTCTTCTATGAACCTGAACAACATTACCATACTTCCATCATAAGTCTAAAATGAAGGTATCACTTTTCAGGATGCAGCAAGTTTGCATGATTTGTTGCATCACAACATAAAGCCACAATTCTAACCATTGCCACATCACATCTTATGGTCTGATCATATTTTTCTTGGCATTTCCTAAACAGTGATGGGATATGTCATTGTAAATGTTTCCAACCTTGATGATCTTGGTGTATCTTCCATCTATTTTTATAAAGATTATTAAAAGTATGGGAAAAAATCAATTGTAACCCTAATAAAGAAGCTCACAAATATTGTTTAAATCAACATTGTTTGGGAAATCTTTATGCATGTAAAATGTTGCAAAATGTTTTTTGATTGTTTTATCATCTTCTAGGCACTCGAGCTGTAAAAGAAACATCAAAGGCTATTAAAATAAATAAAAATTAAAACTATGAATGATGGTTCAATGTTGAACATAATATCCTTATTTTACACGTAGCATTTTAAATATCTAACATCCTACAAATGTAACAAATCTGCCACACCAAACAATGCACATGTTTTGTTAGATGTGCCATTCAATGGGTTAGTTTTGTGAGTCTACGTTTTTTGACTGTGTAGAAAAAGAAATACCTTTTCTAGATAAGGTCTCAAACCTGGGCATGTGACTTGAATGTTTTGGCATATGTTAGGGTATAATATCTCACATCTCCGTTAAACTTCTAATAACATATATCATCACTATCAGGGCGCCTCATTAACAGTAAAATCAGGTGCCGGTAAAGATCAATATCAATTTGCCATGTTTACATTGAATGTTTTGATCATAAATAGTAGTTACTTCATAAAATGTTGAATACAACTATTGCTCAAACACAAGATATAGGCTTGCCAACAAGAGCATGGTCAGAAGTTGGTGAAAACAGGGGAACTCCTTCCATCATTGAGAATTTTAAAACTATTTGTTTTATCTTAAAATCCCCGCTGCTTAAGGTTGAAAAGAACTACTGTTCCAAAGATGCTTATTTTATTCCTTTCCTGCAAAAGCTATCTTTAATGAGATGGGATGTTTAATATTATATAGCAACTAACAATGATTAATAAGAGAACGTAGTTCCCACGTTTTGTTTATTTCTATGGTAAGGTAATTAGGAGTATCAAACAAAATTGGCAAAAGGAAAAAATCCTAGAAGACAATCCTGATTTGTAAGCCCAAGTTCATCAGATGAGTGTTTGGAGCTATCCCTACTACTAGTAGATGAACCTGTTGCAACCATGACCATCATGGTCGAGAGAGCTTTCCAGTCTAGACAAGAGTGTATATTAAAACAATCAAATGTCAAATTGCAATAAACTTGTTTCAATTAACGATGATGAATAACGATATCAAACTCATCGGGGAATGTGGAAGCTCGTGAGAGGCCCGTGAGTCACAAAACTCAAGCTGGAGGGTGGAGAAGAGATCAATAGGAAGATGACCCCATTGTTGACGAATCTGTACATGGAGATGTTTGGACGTGAAGGTACTGCATCATAAAGAAGGAAATAACAGTGCCATAATCTAATTTATTCCTCACATTTATGCAACATTGGTAAGGGATACTATGGTGAGGATTCTGTCCAAGCTTGGAAATTCAAATTAGTCAGTTCAGCTCTTTGAAAATCAAAATCCTTTTCCAGCTTAGCTTTTCCACGTGGTTGCAAATTTCAATTTTGATATATAAAATTCGCAGCCTTGCATAATGAAAAATTACAAAAAACGGTCTACAAACAAACATTTTTCATACCTGATCTTGTCATATATGAAGTTATAACGACTCCTTCCTCTGCACCACCAACACCTCAAGTAAGAAACAACTAATAAAATCACCAGACCGCTGTAACATAAAAGGACATGTTAAATTCATGTTTGATGAGAGATGTTTTTAGTCAAGACTACAAAGCGCAAAAAAATTCAATCACAAGATTATATATGAAAGTGAAATAAAATATATTTTGAATAATTATGATGGATAAAAATATCGAAAACATTGGGAAAGGGAAAGTACTGGAAAATAAATCTGAACTCCCATAGAGAAGTTTGCAGTTTTCATCAAGAAAGGTGGTTAAATAGGTGATAGGTAGAAGCTTACATAAGGTCCAAGTTTCAACCACCCATTTCGCAAGGCCAAGCAGTCATAAGAAGCTACAATTAAGGAAAGGACATCTTGGAAAGAAAAGTGTCACCTCACTAAGTTTAATGTATGAAAGGGAACTCAAAGAAAAAAAACAAACCTCAAGCATTATATTTAACAATACATAACAAACACTACAATGAATACTGGAAAATGTTAGGAAATCTATTAGTATTTATATTAGTATTTATTTCGGTAAATATTATTTAATAATGAAAAATTGTTAGTAGGTTAGATATATTGTTATAAACAATATATTTTAGTTGTTACACCAGTGAATCATTTAAATAGGCATGTTGTTATATTGACTTCCTATTTTACAGGCAGTTGTTTTGTATCCTCCATGGCTATTTAATAGCCATTACAATAACAATTGTAAGTATGCTGGATATAATATTATCAGTGTATTTACTTTATTCATATTTGCCTCTGATCTTTTAGATTTGGTATCAGAGCAAGCTCAATCCATAGGTTATGAGAGTCCTGTGATGAGCTTTGTCTCAGGGTATTATTGGCTGCAAACCTGTGATAGTTTATTCAATACATTTTTTTTTATTGTGATCTCCTTGGGTTCGGTTTTGCACTTATTGTATGTGTTTGAATCTCCAAATATTCACCTACCTAGCTCAACGTACCTACCAGCAGGACTTCACATTGGGATCAATTGTTCAACATTGAACAAAGTCTTGCGAGGAGCAGTGAATATAAATCACAAAGAGCTAAATCCAAATTTATTAGAAACGTGCAGAATGTGGCCTTTTGGAATTTAGACATGAAAAACAACTCCAAATTCACGTCCAACTCAGTCATCCATAGATTTTAGGTCAGGGGATGAAATCAATTTGTTTTGGTACCACTGCAAAGATCTTAAAACCACCTTTTCAACGCATTTTTTGGTTTACAAAAAGGAGCTCTAGTCCTCGAATTATCAACAAATTATTCTTGGCTGCTTCAATGAAGCCGTGAGTTTTTGCAGTCATTTTTGATTGGCTATTTTATTTAATTTTTAACCAAGACTATAGTTTGAAAAATTTAATTTTACTATAGTTTTTGTTTAATAATTGCATGTTAAGGGCAATTATTACGCTTTTAGCCAAATTAATAGTCTTCTGGTGCCAGTTTTTTCGGCCTTTGACATTTTTGGAATCCTCATTTCTTCCTAGTTCCAACGAGTGGTCACACGATAAATTTGCTCTCCATTTGGAGCAATTTTTTAATCGTTGATCCAATTTTAATTAAAATTGGGCCTTTTTACAGGAAATTGAAACCTTAATAACTTTTGCTTAGTACCTTGAAATCGAGTTCTGTTTATTGTAAAAGTGCTTATTTTTTTATCCTCGTTGCATTGATTCCAGTTTCATTAAAAAATATGAAGTTTGAAAAATATCCTTTTTTTTAGCCTCATTATGTCAATGTCCAAAATTGTAAAAATTTGCCTCACGGATGCATTTTCGGTGTTACTCGACGTCCAATTAAAATTATTGAGCAACATGTTCACATTACGCTGAGTTAGCAACGTCATTCATCAGAGATTGAAGGCAACAAAGGATGGAGGGCGATCAAAGCCTCTCGTCAGTCACCAATGACAGGGTCGTGTATAACACTGGTGGCACATTTTTTAATTATATTTTTAATTGTTTGATTTGAGTGGTGTGTGGTTTCATTCCCTTGATATGATCGAAACTTGGAGGATGTGCATTTTAGAATCTGTGAACAATTGTAAAGGAGGGCAGTTGACTGTGGTGATCCTCTAACTGTCTTACGGTCCATTGACTGCCGTACTTCATTGGAAGATGATTAGTTGGTGAATAGATTCACACAAAGAGGTGATCATGATCAGTTGGTGAACTAGAGAGGTGATCATGTGCAACAATATCCAGACAACAAGATCCAAGCCAGTGGTATGCAGACCTAAAAGTATGCGGAGGCATACGATTCTGCTTCTAGTTTTCAGATGTGCTTCTTCCCATGTAAACACTAAGGGGGAAATGTTAGGAAATCTATTAGTATTTACATTAGTATTTACTTTAGTAAATATTATTTAATAATGGAAAATTGTTAGTAGGTTAGATATATTGTTATAAACAATATATTTTAGTTGTTACACCCGTAAATCATTTAAATGGGCATGTTGTTATATTGACTTCCTATTTTATAGGAAGTTGTTTTGTATCCTCCATGGCTATATAATAGCCATTACAATAGAAATTGTAAGTATGTTGGATATAATATTACCAGTGTATTTACTTTATTCATATCCGCCTCTAAATAATCTCTATGATCTTTTAGAAATGTCAATCGTTGGAGTGAATGCTGAAAATGTCAATTAATAGCACGTTGTGAACGTTACACATCAAAAATATAATGTTTCAAATTTCTTTATATAACATTAACTTAAAAAGCAAAGGAAGACAATTGCAGTACCAACAATGGAAACCAATATCACAAAAAATGAACAATAACCAAAATGAAAAAAAATGATATTAAATGTTGACCCTAAATCTCGACAACAATGTGATACTTAGGAAGTTCAACATATGTTAGGGATGTAAGGGGGAAAACTACTTTACTCTAACTTGTGAATAGAAAGAATGTAAATACACATAACAAAATTTACTCCAAAAATCAATCTTTATTCATATCTCAATAATCAATACATTAGTCTCTTTTACATTCATATCCTTTTCATTCTCTTTCTCATACATCTCACATGCTATCAATTCTCTAAAAAGTGGCACTCACACACACATTTATTGTGACGCACCCATATACAATAAGTTAAATACAATAAATATACAAAACACATATTATCCAAAAGTCACTTCTTTTGATATGCGCCTCTGTCGGCTTTTGTCTCATTCTGGGTTGGTTGGTTCCCCTTCATTATGTGGCATCATGTCAGCTTCGGTGGCTTCCTAGAGTGTAATGCTTCTTTTTCTTGTATCTACGTGGCTTTCTAGACTTTTGCGGCTTTATTTAGTAATGCCCAAATTTTTCCTTTTATCTATGTAGCTTCATTCCTTTATCAACGGATTTTTTCCTTGTCTCACGAGCTTTCCTAATTTCCCTCGCGGTCTTGATCCATCTCTTTACGGTTATTTCCTAACTTTGGTGGATTCATTCTTATGTTCATAGCTTATCCAAACTTTATTGAAGAACCCTGTCAACATCATCCCCCAACTTAAACTTTGTCTCATCCTCGAGACAACCAAAATTGATGAAGAACCTTGTTCTTTCCTCCAAAAAAATTTCTTCAAAAACATATTATGTAGGCATCGACCACTAGAACTTAGATGTTTGGCGTAAGGAAAGATTCCCTTGCTCGACTGGATTTATGGGACGCCAATTTTGAGATGGTAAAAGGCATCAATTGCCTAGGAACTTAGATGTCTGGCGTAAGGAAAGGTTCCTTCGCTCTACTCACCAAACTGGGTATGTGGGACACCCTGCCTCTTATTCTTCCCTTTATGGTGCGGCTGCGGGGGACGTACATTAGTGACTTGAGGTATGATGTTCTACTCAAATATATGCACCATAATTGTAGATGAATGCCTCTATTCTAGTCTTGGTCCACTCTTGTAGTTGTGTGTTCTCCTAGATTAATTGTATAATATCATATAGTGTTTATTTTTCTTGTACTTGGACTCCATCTGTGGTGGGCGGTTTGTATCCTCTTGTTACATTCAGAATCATAGCTCTATCAAGTGGTGTTTCTACATTCTTGCATATCTAATATGATTTTCATCTATGTGCATCCTTTGATATGTTTGATATGTCTCTGTCAGTTCAATTTTGATAGCTATTCGTTCTATGTGTACCATCCTTGTCTTTGTTGATAATCATACATATGTAACAATTTGCATATGAATTTGTTGTTCTAGCTTGATCTAGCTCTGCTTTTTTCTTCTTGATTTTTGTTGGGTCATCCAATGGTATATAGGTATAATAGGTCGTGGAACATTTTGTAGCTTTGTACCTCTAACTTAGCTGACTGGCTGTTTGCATTTTTTTCCTTCTTTGCTGATTTTCTACACTTGTTGTGGTTTTGAGAATTTAGTATGTTGTATACTCTTCTATTGCATTATCTTCGCGATTGTTCTTCTTTTCTGTCTTCAAGATTAATTTGTATCTTCCTTGTAAAATGTTTGTTCACTTCTTCTCTGTTGTGGCCACTTCCACTTGGAGGTTGGATGCAGTTATGTTGATATGTGGCTTTTCTACTTTGAATGGAGGATAAGTATCTTCTACATGGTTTCTTATAACTCCACACATCGTTGCATCCAATCTTGTTTGGAAATTTACTCTAGTATCTTGGATACATGTTGTCTTTTGCAATAGGGGAGTGAGTTAATCTAAGTGCACCTTGTATCCTTCTTTGGTTTGTTCTACAACCCCTTATTGCAACTGTATTGAGTGTTCCTTCTTCCTCTATTGCAGTGCTTGTTTGATTTTTGCTAATGAGTCTCTAGGGTGCTTGTGTTGGTACCTATATTTGTAGATGTTTCTGTAGAGGAGGTTGATTATAGAATCTTTTTTTCTTGTCTTTATTTTTCCTCCTTATTCTTTTATTCTTCTTCTTCTTCTTGTTTCTTTTCTCTTTCCTTTTTCTCCTTGTGTTCTTTCTCCTTCTTGGTTTCTTCTTCTTTCTCCTTCTTTTCTTGTTCTTCTTTGTCCTTCTTTGCTTTCTCTTCTTTTTCCCTCTCTTCATTTCCCTTCTTTTTTTTCTCTTCTTTTTCCCTCTCTTCATTTCCCTTCTTTTTTTTCTCTTCTTTTTCCTTTCTTATTATTTCCTCTTTTTTCTTTTTCTCCATCTCTTCTTTTTTGTAGTTTGTCTTTTTGTTTCCTTTCTTCTTCTATCTTCTTCTCCTATTCTTTATGTTTTTTTTCTACTTCTTCTCCATGTTTTTGTGTTGCCTCTTCTTTTTTGTTTTTTCTATTTTTCTAAAAAAAAAATTCTTTGCATCTTCTCTTTTCTTTTGCTCTGCAATCTTCTAAGGCATTTTTCTTTTGTTCTTCCTCAGCGATATTTTTAGTTGCTTCTAACTCATTTTCTTTTTCTTCTTGCTCAATCTATTTTTCTTGTTTTATTTTATTTTGTTAGGCTTCATCTGCAGCTTTTTGTTTTTCTTCTTCTAATATTTTCCTTTTTCTTCCTCTATTGTTGCCTTTGTATGTTTTGAGTCTTTAGCTATGAGTTTTGATGCTTTTTCCTCCCTTTCCTTTCTTAGTTTAATCAATAACTCAATGAGTTATTTAACCCCTTTGAACCTGATTTGTTCCATGACAGTCTTGTTCTTCAATTTTGATATTTCTTGTTGAAGATCCTTCAGGAACTTGTATCTTCTGCTTCTATTTGTTCTTGTATCTCCTTATTAATTCAGTTGGGAGTAGCCTCATAATGTCCTCAAGTATGAATCCAAATTTCTCTAATTAGTATACTATTGCTTCAGCTATTTTCATTTGTTCTCTTCCAGTGTTGGCCTTGTATTTTGTTGCTAACTGGGAAATGTCTCCTAGAGATATGCATTTTTTATAATACCTATATGTTATTTTTTGGGCCCAAAAATATCAGCTAAGTACAAGAAGGCGCGTGGGCACATGGGACCTAGTTGAAGAAGGGTGCGTGGGTTGAAAGTGCGTAGGGAAAGGGTTCTGGAAGGTTTTTACAAAACAAAGGTGTGCGCATACAAGGAAAATTGGGTTTTGTACTTAGCCACATTAGGCATCCCAGGTAGCACACGAGAATAATATGACCCTTATGGATAAGGTGCCAGCCTGACGACCATGGATCAAAAGGGAATATTTTAGGAATTCAATGGAAGTTTCCAAAATACATCATTGCAAGGAATGGAGAGATTAGATTAGAAAGGCATGCTTCCATGGAGGACCACTTCGACACTTGGCAACCGATCTGTAACTTCTGGAAGTCATGGCAGTGGGTGCTAAGGCTATATATACAAGCGTCTGGTAGAATAAAAGGATATAGTTGAAGAGAGGCAAAGCCCTGCAGAAAATAGAATGGAGGATGTTGTCGGTAAGGATTTAGGAGATCTCTATGAGTGTTTAGCACATAAGGGGATGGGTTCTCATTTTTTTTCTTTGTGTGATGTTGAGTATAATTGTAGCTTTGATGCATGATTTGGCTCTACATAATTATATGAGGATTTATTATGGCCTCAAGGGATGTAATGTGGGTTATTAACTTTGATAGTATGAATATAATGTTTTTTTGTAAATCATCTATGTTTAATACTTATGCATTTCCTTTCTAAATGAATCATCTCCATGTGGTTCTTGTTATATCTCTTACCTACATACAATGAGATGACAACTTTTCTGAAGTTCATTAAAATGTGGTTTAGTTATTTTTTGTCCTACATTTGATTATATGTTCTAAGATGATGCATTCTCAAAAAACTCACACAAAGGAGAGACTCGGCACCTGCACATTCCTCAGGTGAGTGCCCAGTGCCTACTAGGTGATAGGACAGTGCAAATGGGATTTTCCTGTTCTGTGAAGGGTGCAAAAATGACTACAATATTTTTGAAAGTTAAATGTGTTTCCACCCATGGCTCTACCTCTTCAGCAATCTTTAGTGCTTCTTGTTCTTTTGGGTGTATGGGTGATGGAGTATCTTCTTCTTTCTTCTAACCCCGAAATTTCTTCTATGTCTTCTGATTGTTCTTCTTCTTTTTCTATGTTGGTCATGGCTTCTTTTAACTTTGTTTTTTCTACTAAATCTTTATGTCATTTGGTGATAGGTTTTTTTATAATAGGACCTTTCTTTCATTTGTATGTTTTGGGAAATTATTTACTTGATTCGGCCTTTTCAGATTGTGTGGAGAATTTATGCCTATATTCTTCAAATGTTTCTTCAATCACTTCATCAAAATTAGGTAGTTTAACTTTTCTAGCATCCACAGGAATATTTCTAATTGCTTCAATGGATGTAGCAAATAGTTCATTTGAAGCCTCATAAGGTAATTTTAGAGGTATGTATTTCGTGTGTGGAGTTGTGGGCTGGATAAAAGTGTAATCGATGTCAGCAATAAAGTATACCTCCTCATATTTTGCAATAATCTACTTTGAAACCCTTGCTTTATTGCCAATTATTTTCCTAATTTTATTTATCCACCCTAATAATGATGTAATTTGGGTGACGACATCTAGATTGTTCATATGTTCCCAAATTTGTTTCGTTATTGGTTTATCTTCCTACCATTCTACTTCTTCTATTTTTTGGGGTAGGGTTTTTGTAAAATACATAGTTAAACATATCAATATTGATCCATAGCAAAATGTATGCTTTCCTTATTTTATCTTCCTTATATTCTCATGAAATTATGTGGCTAATAACTCAGTGATATTGTATTCTAAGTGTGAATCAACCATATCTAGGGCTAACTGTGCGCTAAGTTTGTGGGCACCATCCTCTCTATTGGTTATGATAGATCTTTAGACATATGGCTTTAGTGGCATACCTTAATGCATGATTGGTGATATATGTTATGCATACCCCGCACTTTGATTTTTTTGCTCCCATTGTTAAGGTCGTATCGTTCAATGCCATCTTCTTCTTAGTAATTTTTGAGTGTCCTTTTTCCCATAGTCTCATAACCCTAGCCATTGCCTCTATGTTGATCTGGATGGTTGGTCTAAATATAGCATTTGATTGTGGAGTCGACTTATAATAACTCACACTGTAGAATCTGCCCTAAGAAAATAGGGAATGTGAATCCAAGTGTCGATTTTTAACTCGCTAATAACTTTAGCATTCTTCTTTTATACGAGCTCCTTTGTATTAGGATCTTATTCTAAGAGTAATGCTCTCTCCACTTTGAGCACCGTGTGATCATATTCCAAACTGGGTGAATGGATATACTTCTGCAAATCCCTTGTGTGTGTGACTTTATATGGAATGTGTGAAAATGTGCCCTCTAGATTGTGTTTGTATGCCTTCATGGAATGCTTCAGGAATTTTGGTTTTGGGAGCTCTGTTGGTGTGATCCTGACTAGGGTATCCATTTTTTCTTCACAATTTTCCCTAATTTCTACCATAGTTTTCGTTTTTGCCCTTACGCTGCTAGATAGCTCACTATCTTGATTTACTTTTTTGTGTCTTATTGAATTCCATGTCATCACCTTTTATAAGGTTCTCCTTTCGCCTACCCCATTTATTGTATTTTTTGGCAAAAAAAAATTCTTTGGCCACGGAATTTTCCCCATGTATTTTCCATGTTTGGTGTTTTTCTTCATTCTATGGCTTTTTCTAATCCTGTGGTTATGCCTTTATCATGTGGTTTCTCCTTCATTGCGCGGCTTTTCTCAAACCCCTTTGTTTGTTTCACGGCTATGTATTCCATGGTTTCTTTCTTTCCTTCATGCCGCGGAATTTTCCTCAATTCTTCCTTCCAAGGTTTTCTTTATTCCTTCTTTCCACAGTTTTCTTTAATGTTGATGTCTTTCTTTGTTTTGAAAATTTTTCTCATTTTTTCCTTCGTTCCTTATTTGTGTGGATTGTTTCATTCCTTCTCTCCATGGTTTTATTTCCATTCTTTATTTTTATTGATTGCATGGTTATGCTCCTTTTACAGCTCTACCTTCACTTTAATGTGTGGGTATTCTTCCTTCGGGGTTCTTAGTTTTTTTTTTTTTTTACCTTTTTCATATTTCTTAGAGTAAGGTCTCCCTTGCAGGTTTTCATCCTACCCCTCTTCCTACCCGCCAAATTTTTGTTTTTCAGATAGGCCAATTTTATTTTATTTTTTCCATTTTTCTTTCTTATTTTTTAGTTATTTTTATGTCAAGTATTATACTTCTTTATTTTGGCTCCATTTATAAAGCCTAGTAACTTTTTATGTTTCAATGTTTCCAATTTTGTAGCTCTCGAAGATAGTATATCTTTGATAATGTAAGGTCTTAGCCATCTTACCTTAAGCTTCCCGGGATGTTTCCATTTACTATCATACAAAAGGACCTTGTCTCCCATATCAAATTCCTTCTTCTTTATGTGGCGGTCATGCCATGCCTTTTACCTTCTTTTCTCTTCTATTTGATTATATGCAGCTATGAATCTTTTTTCATCTAGCCTCTCCAATTCAATCATTCTTTCATGCAATGACAAATCCTAATTCATCCTGAAGGTGATTGCAACTCTTAATCTTGGGAGCACAAACTCTAAAGGTACCATGGCTTCTAATCCATAAACCAATTGGAAGGGAGAGTATGTAGTGAGCCTTTTGTATGTTGTGTGGTATGCCCATAGAACGGATGGTATCCTCAAATCCTAGTCTTACTGTTGGAGTGAATAAATCATAGTCAAAACTTTCTCTAAAACTATGTTATGTTTGTTTAAGGATGGTATGGTGTGCTCCTATTATGATTGACATGAATTGGCTCAACAATTATTCTATGGCAGCATTTGCAAAATGCTTCCCCTTATCACTGGTAATGCTTAATGGGCATCCAAACCTTGAAATAATATTTTTATAGAGGAACCTAGCTGTAGTCCTAGTAGTGCAATCTTTAGTGCGAATCACCTCTTCCCATCTTGTCAATTATTTCATCCCTATGATGATGAACCTGGCCTAAGAGTGTTTCATAGCTGGATTGATTGGTCTAATGAAGTCTATTGCCCATTTTTCAAATGGTGCAAGTGTTAACATAGGTCTTAGTGGCATTTCATCTTGTGCATTGGTTTTTCCTACTATTTAGTAGATGTCATAGGTTCTTGCATGTGTTTGTGTGCATATTTAAATAATGTGGGCCACCATAACCCAGCCATCAATAACTTCCTTGTTTTATGATCACCACCATTGTGTCCTCCTACAACTCCTTCATGTTCTTCTGTCAGAATTTTTTTTCTTTCATGTTCCACCGCTACTCTCCTCAAAATTTCATCATGCCTTTTTTTGTATAGTTTCCCTTGAATCAAAGTGAATGGGAAATATCTGGTTACTAAACTTCTCTTATGTTGTTTGGTGTAATCTGCTGGAAATTATCCTATAGTAAGCAACTGAGCTATCTCGCCTAATTCTTTTAGAATTACTTCAATCCTAAATAGGTGAACTTTGGGGGAAATCATCATCTATTGGACCTTCATCCTCTCCATTCTCTATTCTTGATAAGTAATCTAGTCCATTATTCAACTTGCCTGGTTTGACTGCCACAATGAAATCAACTCTTGGAATAACATCAACAATCTACAAATCCTTCATTGCAACATTGGTTTGTTTAGCAAATACTTCAATGGCTCATGGTCAGTATAAAACACAAAAGAAGTGGCCAATAGATATTTGTGGTATTTTTTAAAATCATAACACCATGTTTAAAGCTTCCCTCTCTACTGTGGAGTAGTTTCTTTCTACCTTGGATAGTTTCATGCTTTCAAAACCATTGGATGGTCCATCTTATCTCTCGGTTGAGTTAATATTGCACCAATTGTAATTCCTGATGCATCCACATGAACATGGAAGGGTACCTTCCAATCAAGAAAATTTAGGATAGGTGCATGTAAAATCTTATCTTTTAGTACTTCAAATGCATCTGCACATTCTTTTGTCCATTGTATCTACTTGTTTGTTCTCTTCTTCAATAGTTTTTCTAGCAGGTGCACTTATTTCTGCATAATTTCTGATGAACTTTCGATGATACCCAATGTAGCCCAAAATTGTTCTTACATCCTTTATGAATTTTAGGTGGTGGTAAATTACTGGACAATCACCCAAGTCTTCAAAACTGGGTTATCTAAGTAAACTTCCGATCAATTAGTGGTCCTTCTTTACATATGATGTGTCCTAGTAATGTTCCAAATGGTGTTAAAAATATACACTTCTTTAAATTGAGGGAGATTTGTGATGCTCTGCACTTTTGAAACATTACCCTCAACAAATGGATATGGTTTTTCAATGATCCATCCACTGTCCAGTCATCTAAGTAAACTTCCAAGAAATCATGGATAAATTCTTTAAAAGCATTGATCATTATCCTACTGAAAATTGTTGGTGTGTTCTTTAAACCAAAAGCCATTACAGTATACATAAATGAGCCCCATTTTGTGGAAAATTTAGTCTTTGGAGATCTTCATGTGCAATTATAACCTGATGGCAACTAGAGAAACCATCAGTAAAAGAATATACTTTTTTTTTACCACATTCTCCAAGAATTCTTCTGTGAAAGGTGTGGGGAATGGGTCATGAACACAAGCTTTCTTCAAATCCTTATAATCTACACATATGCGTATTTCTCTAGTTTTCTTGTTTTGGATAAGCATTGGAATTATCCATTCTGAATCTTCTATCAGTTTGATGATTCCAGCATTTAACATTTTGTCAATATCGGATTTCACCTTAACCTTCAGAGTTGGATTGATTCTATAAGGTATTTTCTTCACTGGTTTGAATCCTTCTTTGATTTGGATCTTCATTGTGCCCAAATTCCTCTTTTATGCCTTTCAGATCCTTGAAATCCTTTAAAAAATGGTCTTAAAATTGTTGTAGTAATTCTAGTACCTTAGCCACTTCCTCATCTGACCAGTAATCCCCAATCTTTGCAAATTTTCTTATCCATTGATGCCAATTTTTTTAGTCCTAATCTTCAAGGGTTAGTAGTAATATTGATCTCCTTCCTCCTTGGTTTCTACCACTTTTTCTCCCTCTCCTCAAGTTTGGTTTTTCTTCTTTCTCTTGTTTCAGTCTACCGCGAAACAATATGCTCATTTCTAGACTTCTTTTTCTTAAATTTACTTGTGGTTCAAATACTTTAGTTTTTCTTCCTTTTTTCTTCTACTGAATAATGTTTTGATGCTTCTTACTAGGGTTAACCTAACAAGAAACTATTTCTTGTCTTCTTATGTAGTGCTTGCAAGGTGTTCAGATCTGCAACCCAAAATTTAAATGTATGACAAAAGTCTTTAACAATCTGACTCCACTCCCTTGTCACTCCCTTGTTTCGCATCTTATTTCTTGGTGCATATACCAAGACTGCGGTATGAGTCCTAGGGTCCATAAAATAAAGTGTATCTATACTAATGGTGAATGCTCTCCACATATCTTTAAATTCCTTTCACAAACTTGAATGTGTCTTTGTGGATCAGTTTCTCTAGTGTATTGAGGTATTACTGCATAATAACCCTCACTTTCCAAATAACTGGTTCTAAGCAATGTAGTCAATGAATTCCAGTGCAATATGTTTGGTTTATAAGCCGCCCACCAACCTGTGGCATTTATGGTCAGGGTATCATCTAAAGCTTCCATTCTGGCCTTTTCATTTGGAAATATTTGTTCCATTATCTTAATGTACCCTTCTAAATCTCTAAATCCTAAATATTTTGGTAAGGTTTTGTGGGACACCCTGCGGCTTAACCTATACATGCGTTTGATGGGTAATTCTTCAAAGTATTCTTTTTTTAGGATAATACACCTCATCATCTTTAGGTCCAAACTCTTCTTCTGCAGAATAATACCCATCATCATCTTCATATCCGCATTCTTCTTTTGCAAATTAATAACCATCATCTTCTTCAAATCTATCACACATGGGAGAAAAAATGTCTAAATCAATATCCATGGTATCATTATCCAAATTGATTAGTCATGGTGGGATCCTTCTTGCATAATGTAGATTTCTTGTTCTTGATTCGGGAAATCCATGTATCCAAGCCTCCAGAACATTATCTAAAGTATCACTGTTATCTTCACTTTTGACCGAAATTTCACCCTCTGAATTTGGCTCGAATTCCTTATCAATACTGGAAAACTTGTTTAAAGTGTATACCCATTGAATATCATCAAATTCTTCTTCTTCAGGGTCGTGCCATACCTCTTATGCCCACACGACACTCATTCATGTGTGTAAGGGTATATGTACCCATATGACGTCTGCTTGGAGGGTCACTTCTTCTTCTGAATTGAGTGTTCCATTGCAATCCACAAACCACTCTAGAGCTACGATAACATTATATCAAGGATTCAAAGCTACATTTTCTACCACCTAAAAATTGACTCTCCTCTTTATGCCCATAACGTTTACTTCGACATTTTTCAATGCTCCTAGAGGTTTTCTAGATGATCCATCTGCTAAGTCAATAAATACCTGGCGGGTTCCAAAGGTGGTCTACCTAACCTTTCCCAAGTAGTCTTGGACATCATGTTTACATCCATGCCAAGGTCTAGTAATACTCTTGTGATGGTGGTATCAAATATGTCAGTGTCCAAGTAAATAGCGGATTTCCACCATGTGCGTTGTGTTCGGAATATATTTCTTTTCTTCTTATTATGTTCTGCTTCAATTCTCCAAACATGCATAGTCTTTTCTTCTTTATTCCAATACTTGTTAATGGTTGATTGTCAATTTAGCTATTTCCTTCAAGGCAAGGATCTCTTCTTCTACAAATAATTTTTTCTCCTTTTCTTCCAAGGCTTGTACCTCTTTTACCAATGCCTTACTTTTCTCAATTTCTTTCATATAGCAGTTTGGTCTAATTTCTTTAGGGCTCCATTCTTCTTCACTGGAGGAACTTTCTTCTTGTGGTAACCTAATTATTGTCTTCTTTTTGGGTACAAATTCATTTCTTGCAGAACTTATGGTAGTGATTGCTACTCTATATTTATTAGGTTCTTCAATGCTCTTTCCTGCTTTGGATGTCTTCCTTCTCAAATAGCTCTCTTTTGCTTCTTCTTTCTTATCTTCTTATGTTGATCTATTTTATGAGTCTGATGCTCTCATGGCTTTATCTTTTGCTATTGTCTCTTCATCCCAAGGAATCTTGGTAAGATGTTGTACATGCTTCTGAGCATCCTTCCCCAAATGTTTCTAGACTTAGTTCCTCCCACTCCTATAGAATTGCATGTCTTTAGGAAACTTAAAGCATCATGCCCTTTTTCATGAAAAAATCTGGAAGGATCTAGTTTTGTGTAGTTCCTAGCTAGGTGTCCATCTTGACCACACTTATAATAGTTTATTGGTCTTCTATCTTGATATCCACCTCCTTGATTATCTTTATAGCCTTCATGGTAACCCCCATCATTGTAACCTTGATAACCTTGTCCTCCTTGGTAATTATCATAGCTGCCCCTGTATCCTCCTCAGTAACCACCTCTGTAGCCTCCCCTATAGCCTCCTCTGTAACCTCTGTGGTATCCTCCATCATTATATCCTTGATAATTTGGGTTATAATTATTACCCTGATAGCTGCCTCTAAACTGTGGTTGTCCTCCTTGTTGGTTTGGGTACTGGGGTGTAATTATTGTTGGTTATGTAGGTGGTGGAGGTGCAGTAATCATTTGTTTCACTGTAGGGGGAGGGTTGGGTGTTTTAGTCTGTCTTATAGCCATTTCTCTTCTAGTATTGTAATATTTTAGATTTTCTAGAGCTTCTACAGAGGGACAAGTGTGATGATAATGGTTATATGAACCACATGCGGTGCAATACATCAATTGGTTTGTTAGAGGTGCCACTTCTAGTAAGGGACAGGTATCTTGTGTGTGTTGGTCCCACAATCTGTAAATACCACACCATGTTCTTTCTGATGCTGATATATTACTGGAAGATGCTCTCTGTGATGAATGTTGTCTAACCATGGTAGCTCTTTTTGCACTCTCCAAATGAGGACATTCTATTCTACTATGCCCTTCAACACAACATATTGTGCACCAAATATTGGGTTTTAAATGACTCCTTGGTGGTGAACTACTTCTAAGCCCTTCATTCTTTTGGATTTCTTGTTGAAGTTTCAATTTTACTAACTTCTAGTTGTACTCTTTTTAGTTCTGTTCTTATGGATGTCTCTCCTTCTCTCCCCCATGGATGAGACTCTAGTCTGATTTCCATCTCTATTACCTCTGTAAGTGTTTTGAATTGTTTTCCATCTAGTGTTCCTCAAATGTAGGGAAGAATCCCTGAAGTGAACCATTTCAATCCTTTGTTTGTCTATAAGGGGATCTTCTAACTTCCTGGTAGTAGTTTTAAATCGATGGCCAAACTCTTTAACTGTCTCCTTTTCTCCTTACACTAGGTCTCTCATCTTATTCACCCCCTCTGATGGTGCTTCTAGAAAGTGGAAGTCTATCCTAAATTCCTTTTTCAATAGCATCCCAATCTTTGTTGTTTTGAGAATTTGTTTTCATATACCATCTCAATGCGTCTTCCCTCAGAGTACTGACAAATTCACCTAGTTTGACAATGTTATCTGTGATGTTTCTATTCTTCCAGAGAGTCTCTAATAAGAACAAATGTTCCACTGCATCATTTGTGTCTGAATCAAACATTGGTAATTTGACCTTTTGTGTCATCCTTCCAACTGGTTGAGAATGTATTTGGGATGGATTAGTTTCCTGTTGTTTCACTAGTTTCACCTTGATTGGCTCTGGGATTTTACTAAGTTACTATTTCGTCCTTTGTCTCTTGATAAGTCAATATCAAAATATAGTTCTCCTAATAATTCTCTAAATTCTCTCACAATTTCATGTCTCTTCTGACTCTCTTCTTGTAATTTGTGATATCTTTCTTCCAAGATTTCTCCCTTTTCTATTTTACGAATAGGTGTTTCAAGTGGCACATGGAATGGCGACCGTTCCGAGGGGGTCATCTCCTTTGGGATTTTGTGGTGGTTGGGGGGCGCATCTTTAGTTGGCGGCTCTTCATAACTATTCATTTTCCATAACTACCTTCCTCCTTTATTTTCTAAATCTAAGATCTATCTTCTAATCCCTTCATCACTCCTTCTTTTCTTATTTTGTTTTTATTTTCTTCTCTTGGTTTTCTTGCTTCTGTATTTCCTCATCCTTCTTTTCTACTTCTTCTCTCTCATCAGTTTTTCCTTCCTCCTTCTCTGTTATACGTATCTTCTCTCTAAATTCTTCAACTAACCCTTCTATCTTGTTGACTATTTCTTCTTCCTCTCCCCTTTCTTTGATTAGTAGTGGACCTTCCATCGATCCTATTTCCCAGTTCTCTTCTCCTACTACTTGCTTGAATGTTGGCTCTAAACTTCCTACTAACTGTTGTAATTCTGTCATCAAAATAGTTGTTCTAGATATTGATTGTTGAATAGGGTTATCTATAGATATTCTTCTTATTGGATTTTGTGGTGTAACTAACTCAAGTTGGTCTCCACCTTGGGCGGGTATTATAGCTAGACTTATGTCCGCCTCCCTTTTCGAGGTAGCCAATTACTGGCCTCCACTTGAAGTGGGTGTTTCTTTCTTTTCTTTCTTCGTAGGTTTATTCAATTTCTCTTTCCTTTCCTTTATCTTCTTTTCTCTGTCCTCTCTTTCCACTCTATGTTTTTCTATTTTATTTTCTAATTCCTCCTTCTCCGTGACTAGCCTTGCTCTCTCTTCCATTCTCCTCATTTTAGTTTTTCTTTTCAATTCACTAATTCTATTTAATTCTCTTAATCCTTTTTTTGCCAATTATCTAATTTTTTTCCTTTTTCTTTTCCCCATGTCATCCTATTTCTGCCACCCCAACCAACACCCCATTAATTCTAATAAGTCATGTCTCTTGGATCACCCCCTTCACGTGTGCCATCCCGTGGTGACTCTCCCCTGAAGGAACTTTTTTGCACTTTTGATTAAGCCCTTCTCTACCATCAAAATATTAATTAAAAATGGAACTAAATTAAGAAATCGTCCTCTTGCTCCACTTAGTACTTCAACTTTATTATGGTTGAAACTTGTCTAACCTTGTATGGCCCGAGTAATTATGTATGAATCTAAGGTAGTCTCATACCAGTAGTCAATAGTTTTTGTCCAAGGTTCGTCAAGATGGTTTAGTATAGTTAGTCTTGCTACAGTCCACTCAGAGGGTCCTCTCAAATGTAATCTTGACCACTCTATTCTCTTGGCGTGTGCTAGTAAGCAAGGCCATAGAAGATGAGGAAACTATGACCAAAAATCTTCTCTGTATTCTCCAAGAACTTTGGATTCTGCTGCTTTGTAAGATATTTTCAATCTTTTGGCTTCTCCTTTAACAAACTTCTTAATTTGCACTCCCCACCAATCTTCAATTTCTTCTAAAGGAAGTTTCCAATATCCTGGTGGTGATATTTTTCCTGACATCCACCTAACAATAGGATACCTGGGCTCAGACACCAAATATTGACCCTAAATCTTGACAACAATGTGAGACTTAGGAAGTTTGACCTATGTTAGGGATGTATGTGGGAAAAGTACTCTACTCTAACTTGTGAACAGAAAGAATGTAAATACACATAACATAATTTACTCCAAACATCAATCTTTATTCATATTTCAATAATCAGTACATTAGTCTCTTTTACATTCATATTCATTTCATTCTCTCTCTCATACATCTCATATGCTATCAATTCTCTCAAAAATGGCACTCACACATACATTTCTTGTGACGCACACATATACAATAAGTTAATTACAATAAATATGCAAAACACGTCATCCAAAAGTCAATTCTTTTGATTTGTGCCTTTTTCGGCTTCTGTTTCGTACTGGTTCAGCTTGTCTTCATTCTGCAACATCATGTTGGCTTCTGCGGCTTCCTAGAGTGTAATGCAGATTTTTCCCATATCTCGCGGCTTTCTAGTCTTCCACGGCTTTCTTTAGTTATGCACGGTTTCTTCCTTTTATCTGCGGCTTCATTCCTTTACCAGTGGTTTCATTCCTTGTCTCGTGGCTTTCCTTTTTCCCTCACGGTTTGACCCAACTCTTTGCGGCTATTTAATGACTTCGGAATAGCTTCATTCTTATGCTTGTAGCTTATCCAAAATTCGATGCAGAACCCTGTCAACATTAAAGCCACAATATTTACTCATTAGTCTCACTTATGCAACACAAGTATTGGAAAGTATTGCGAGGATCCCATCCAAGCTTGAAATTTCAAACTATTCATGCATACTGAATCAAAACTCATTGTTAACTCAACAGGGGATGGCTGCACATTTATTAGTGCTGTCACATTACCACAAAAGTATCATCTCTTCAAGGATCAATAGATAAAATTGTTATCGATGACAGAATTTGATTTCAATACTTATTAACACCAATGTAGAAAATAATATCATAATAAAACTAAATCGAACATCATGATGGGTAAAGCCAACACTGGAAATAACTTTATAAGGAAATAATATTAATATCAATTGTTGGTAAAACTAGTGCGATCTCTTCAAGGGTTAATGGATATAACCCGTCCAACGACAATTTATGAATTTTTATTTCCACTTTGGAGATGCATACTTGAGGAAGGATATGCCAGATCATGATAGTCAAGACCAATGTTGCAAATAATGGCAGATCATGACAATAAAGACCAACACTGAAAATAATTGATAAAGAAATAATATTAATATCAAATATTTGTAAAACAACTGCAGTATCTCAGGGGTTAATGGATATAAACCTATCAAGTTACTTTAGATCACAATTTATGACTTCTTATTTCCGTCGTGGATATGCACACCTGAGGAAACCAACACTAGAAATAACCTTAAAAGGAAATACTATTCCATCATTGAACACAAGTCACCTAATTCTGGCAAGTTCCCATGTACCTTTTCATTAATACAAACATGCCCCAGAACTATAGGCTCCCCCCTCCAGAGATCTGGGTGAGAGAGGGGGGGCCTACTCTATTCTATAGATATAGCTGGGGGAGGCCCAACTCTCTCTATATGGCCCCGTCCTGGCCCATATAGATATCTGGGAGAGAATTCTCTACATAGGGGACTGCCCAGATCTACCATATCTCTATAGAGAGCCGAGCCCCTCTCTCGTCCATATATAGAGAGGGGGGGAACACTACCAGAGAAAGTCAGCATATCCATTTCACAATGAAAAAATGTAATACCAAGAATGGGCCATTTTCCGGCAACATTTTCAAAAGTTTATGGCCCAATTCCTCAATCTGAAGTAAAACTTACCCTATAAAAATTTGTATCTTTGTTGCATATCCCCTTCATGCGATTGTTGTGCCTAACAAATTAAGCCCATTGTACATGTGTTTTGCCTTTGGGCATATACAAGTTCCACTTCTTCACAACGCCATTGGAGATATATACAAGTTCTCTTACAAAATGAATACAATTGATAGTAATATGATGAAACATATTCTTCTTTCAAAGTTTCAATAAAAAGTTACAACCAATTAGTAGAGAATTATTTGAGTTTCTGAAGGATCCCGATAACAATTCAATATGTAAAAGGCTTACAACTTACAAACCTTGGATGAGTCCAACGAGATGTACAATTTAGAGAAGGAATAATTTCAATTCCATTCATGTTTCTTGACACGACATCCACACTTGAAATCTGCATTCAAAGCAGCAGTGCCAATTAATAACTCTTGACATGTGTAAAGGAAGAGCGATCATACTACAAGCTGTCTTTTTAAGTGTTGTCTAATTTTTTTTTAATTGTTAAAATTCTATAGTGAGGCTCAGGGCATACCCCATTTCACATATGATTTAAGCCACCATTTGCTTGAACTGATATGCATCTGTATGCAACACTACGATATCATGGGATTCATTCTTCTATTGAACGGGCATTAGAGTTTAAAAATTTGGTCCAATGGCGACTGCAACTCACTTTTCGTAAGTTTTATTGCATTTTTCTGTACTTACCTAGAATTTGGAATCGTGTAAGAGTAATACAATTGATAGTAATCTAATAAAACATAAACATCTAAAGAAAAATCAAGCCAATGGGCATGTAAAGTATGTCAAAAATTGATCACTAGTTATTGATACATGTGATTCCCAATTATTTTGGTTGGAAATTGAATCTTTATCCTTAGCAAGGGGCATGTTCTAGTCATATCATGACATAATGTATATCATCTTAATTCAACTTTCAAGTTAAGAACATATTCATGGATCTTACCAAGTATAAGCCATAGCCTTCATTTTCAGTGTTTTATCTTGAGCAAGGTTGCTTAATGCTATAAATCAATAGCATGTTAAAAAAAAACAATAACACAACTAGGGAATCAACAAACATTTGATTATAACCAATGTACATTGTGTTAAAAGTTTAGGGGTATACAAATGTCTAGGAAAGGAGATCAAAAATCCATCTAACACTGTGATATAAGCACAATTGATAGATTTGTTGCTTAATACAATTAAACTTGCAAGACACAATATTAACTGAATTAAGGAACTCATTGATTAAATGAATGAAAATAACCGATTTTGGCATTGCAAGCATGCAAAAGAATGTAAACCATAGATTCATGATAAAAAAATTAGTCAAAGGCATCATAATCTGGAAGAGGTTGGGCTACTGGTACTTGTAACCTTAAAAAAATCCATAATCAATAGTAAAATCATGCTCTCATAAATGAAATTGATGCACGACCTCCATAATTTGCGCATTTACAAAATGGTCTATTTACACACCAAGAAACTTGTAAAACATGTCGATTTCAACATATCTTCTTATACAAACCTTTTAAATAAAATATTAAATTAAAGAAACAATAAATTTAAGTATACTTATTGAAAAAATCTGATAATAAATTACTTAATAGAAATCACATGTAAATTTCCTCGCCATGTTACTTAACCATCTTCAAGACCCTTCAAAACCTCACTACCTTCACCTCTAAATGCTTGCCACAAATAATTACAAAGAATATTCCCACTAATTAATGATGAAAACTACACAACTTTAATGTGGTTTATTTCATCGTACACATATAAATTTTGTTAAAAAATTCTCAATTTTTTCTTGGTGTTAGTAGTGGATAAAACTCTGTAAACACAAACAAAGGTGCATATGTAGTCTCTATTATCACCACCTGTTTCAACAACCAATCCCAAGCGCGTCGGCATATCATCCATTTTTAGCCTAGAAGCTCACCTGAGGCGCGCGCTGGTGTCGAGTCCCTCCTTTATGTGAGCTTCATGAGAACGTTCCTTCTTAACATGAGGATGTAATACAACTAGGAAACAAGTGCATACGTTCATGGAATTTAAGACGTAAGCACTAAATCCTAGCCTAATGAATTCCAAACATAGATTGACATGATCAACTAAAGGAAAGTAGAATCAACCCATGAGCATCATCAATAAAAGTCATAACGCACACATGAACATAAGGGGAAAAATACACAAATCGAGATCCATCACATGAGTGTTTCAGAATCACTTCATTATATCTATAAGTCAAAATATGGCAGCCAAGATTACATCAAGAGAGTTCCATTGTTTTTTTTAATGTTCACACTAGCAGAGCTTAGTTTACATCACAGAGCTCGCCATTACACATTTTTCACACACTCTCCTACTCCCTATCTATCCTTACTTATCTATCCCTTGCTCTCTAAAAACCATCATCCTCATAGAATAATCATTCTCCTTCCATCTTAACCTCTCATCACCCCCTGTGAAGACCTGATGGAATCCTTTCATCATTGCTCTACCACTACCCAGGAATATGCCAGGTGTCGCCATATGTTTCCCTCAATCGAGTGCCTTCTAGAATAAATTTGTTAGCTAATCCTTAATAACCTCAACTCCCCATCCTTTCATGATAACCATATTGATGCCCTGGAATATCCTTTCCTTGATTCGCAAGTCTCCATAGCTTATCCACATTTGTATTTGGTCACTTTTCCATTCACTCCCTATGCACATCTTTTCCTGTTTTCCAAAACTTACTAAGTCCTGACTCCATTCTGCCTTGACACGAGCCTTCGTGCCTCTTCAAGAATTACTTCTAAGTGTGCCTTCGCGCCCTGTTTCTACATGCCACAAGGCTTTGCGCCTTAGGTACTTAATTACTTTTAGGTCCAACATCACCCTGCACTAAACTGGTTATCGTCCCGACAAACCTCTACGCTTCCCAAACAAAAATTTTGTCAGCCAGAATACTGCTAAAAAAATAAAGAATAGAGGTTGGGAGAGAATCTGAATAAAGAATTGAGGAATGGGGGGGATGTTATGCGACCAATTGAAGGAGTTCGGGGAACTCCACATCTATCTCATCCTTCAATTTTTCCCAGGTCTTCAACTCTTATAAGGCCTTAGCGCTTCATCTATGACACTTGGCAAATGGTCTAGGGTGATTTCTTCCACCTTTCCTCTCAACATGTTAATAGCCACCCCGAGCTCCACACAAACACCCTTGAACTCATCCATCCGTTCAGTAATGGAGTCTTAGATCTCACCGATTTTAAAATCCAACTTTTCACGCTTTGTCTTGATTTTATCCTTTTGGGTCGTGGTGTTAATGACCAATTATGTGCGCTTCACCTTGTTGGTGAGGATGGTCTCCTATAACACTTTGAGGGCTACCTCTTCCTCTGTCACCCACACGTCGATAATTGGCTCTCATTTTCTACATCTATTAAATCCCCTATTTGATAATATATTCACCTCCTTGAGTTGGGAGAGAAAATCTTCTAACTCCGTGATCTGGGCTTCAATTGCGACCTTGTTTTCTTCTTTCTCCTTTGCAAGATCTACTATAGTGGGGCCTGTGCCATCCTTGATGTTAACGAGTAACATCCCTAGAAGGTCCTTAAGGTACTCCATCTCATCCCCATAATCAATCCTGGATTGGCTCACCAACGTTAGACATTGTCCAAGAATGTTCTTCACGAGGGCACCAACTCGGTCATATGCCTCCTTCGTCCATGCTTTCTCTCTCCTTAACCCCTGGTGCAACCTATCTATTTCCTTCTCCTTGCTCTTCCTCTCTGTGATCAAGGTCCGAACAGTGGCCCCTGTATCTAGACTGCGTTGGATTACCTCTAAAGACATCTTTTGCAGAGCATTGCATGTCTGCTCAGTTGTTAGGTGGTTAGGATCCACCACTTTGTATGTATATCTTCCCTTCTTCTTTAAGTGAATAGTCTCGATCGAATGATTGTTGACCTCGAACTTAGGTTCCTCAGCATGGTAGTGCATGCTCCAACTGAGCATCTTCCTGTTCCTAGGCACACACCCTTCTTGATCCATCAAACACCAACCATGCAACTTTTCTGGTGGGAGGGTGACCTGGAATCTTGCGTGCAAGACCTTCATGGGGTCATCCATGAAGTCCATGTGTGGGGACACAAGTGTCCACTTCTTCCTTGTAGCTTTGCACTTGGTTCTTTGCTTCTTCACCACAGGGGTGAATCCCTTATCCTCATTTATAGTAAAGGAGTCCCCTTTATCTCCCTTTGGGCCAACATTCTGTGGTGTAGTGGCCCCGCGCGATGGACTCTTCTCAACCCCTACAGAGTGTTCTTCTCCTTCTCCCCACTCCTCGCCTACATCTGTGGTCTCCACCTCAGCCTCCTGACCCTCCAGTTTTACTTCCAATTCCACTTTGAAAGTGGTGGGGTCTGTTTACTCTCCTTCCCCTGATCCTATTGTGGGGCTTGATGCGTCATGTGTATTTTGTCTCTTTTCTTCAGGCTTTTCCTTTTCTTTCTCCTCCTTCTTGCGCCTTAGCAATGAAGCCTCGGTGCCACCCTATACCAAAGTGTTGGTGCCCTTGCTACCATTCCGTCACGTGTAGTACTTCTTCTTTTTGGAGGTATCTAACCTTCCTTCATCTTGTTCTTCTTCCTCCTCTTCCTCCTGCACTGTTCTCATGGGTGGGACTGGCATCTCCCATGGATTTGGAAAGGGAGAGTCTGTAACCTCCACCTCAATCCCTCCTTGTGTTTTGGGGTGTAGCTGCATGAACACCCAATGGACATACCCCTTGATGGTAACACTGACTTATGGGTGCAAGTCCAGATAATATGATTCCAAAAATTCAACTTAGGCAGGTCAAGCGCCATACTTACATGTAGCGCACAACGTGTGGACATTAACATCCACCTTGTCTGCATCCAAAATAAATTTTTGCATGTCCTTGATCCGGTTGATGGTGCACTTCATATATTTGGTTGTGAATGTGAAGGGGACTTTTCACCATGGCCCCATCTCTCCCTTGGCCATCATAAACTTTGCTAGATAGAAATGTTGGGTAACATAAAATTTTAACTTGTCTCCAACAACTTGTGGGGGATGCGCCACTCATTCTCAAAATCCCCGCACATACGCTCAAACCATTTATTCATCTGAGCCTTGTAAGGGATCGATATGGTCCCATTGCAGGTGAACTTTGTGAATTGGATTGCAAGGGACATGTGCGTGGGTAGGCGAACCCAAATGTTCTCATCCAGTCCGTCTAGGACACCAATCTCCCAAAACATGATCAATAATAGGATGGAGCCCCAAGTGATCTTTTCTCCTACCTCGATTTGTACCCAGGCCTCTTTGATGATGCCATTCACAATGAATTGGGAAAATTTGTAGTGTGCCCTCTTGGATACCCTATAGGCCACGTATAGGAACCTCCGGTTAATGTTCGTCCACCTTTTTAATGCACCCAATTTGTAGCTAATGAGCTGGGAGGCAACTCTCAATGTTGGGTTTGGGAGATCTACAATTACCTGTGCCCTACCCTTCTTCTCGTAGTTCATATTTTTTTCCAGCTCCTCAATCTGTGGAGTGGAACATAAATCAAGTGTCATATCCTCTCCAATGTTCCGCAGGCCCATAACTGTCTAAATCAATTGGCCTGTGAGCCTCATCCTTCTTCCCGCGAAGTAGAAGAAATCTTCGTGCACCCGTGACATTAACCACCTGAAAAGTGGGGCGGGTTTGGCAAAGAAGGGAAGCTCCCATAACTGCAAAACTCCAATCTTTTGCAATGCTTGTTGTAATGTGTCGTCAACCTTAGGGTTTCTAAGCTCATCCACCATCAGAGTATCCAACACTAGGTCCACCCGCATCAGATTTTCATTATTAGATGTTTTGTGGTTGTATTCACTGATCTTACATTTATATAGCTTCGAGCTCCACTTTTCGGCCTTAATAACTCCAGGAGGGTACTGCATCTTTGAGTAGATCTCTATGGGATCCTCCTTTTCCACCATTAGTTTCATTGTTCGAGCCTTGTTTGGTGCCAGCTCCCTCTCCTTTTTCGTTCGTGCCCTAGGTGTTATGTTCCTCTCTTTCGACTTCCCTAACTCGATAACTTTCCTGCTTCTCTTTCACGCTACCTCCTTCCTTCTCTATTGTCTTCTTCCCTCCATGTTATGTCACATATTTTACTACAACTTTGCACAAGTCCACTAGTTTGTGATAGTACTTCGCGTCGCTCTTCTTCGAAAAACCTTTATCGCACTTCGAGATCAAGAGCACAAAAGAAATTTTCTACGAAAAAGTAGTCAAAATGACTATTCTTATCTCTTATTTATACTTTATCGATGCCTTAGAGTTCCTCTGACCACATGTCCTAATCTCACTTTTTTGATAAATTGCTTTATTTTTTAAAGTCAATTTACGCGACTTCCCCTCGCGCTTTGCAGCTATAACCTTAAGGCACTCCAATACCACTTAAACTGCCACAAACCTCCTTCACACGCATCTCCTTGTCAAAGTACATAACCTCTGCGTTGTCTACTAAGTAGTTCCCTATAATGATTCTTATCTTATGTCATACCGCGCGATCCTTCCCTTCTTGTGGTCTTCAAATTCTTTCAACCCACCTTCATAACTGCACAAATTTACGCATCTTAACCATTACATTTCTCATTCTTCTGTCTTCATGTTAATTTTCCCAACAGTCCATTGTTGAAGTTGTTGTCCACCGTGTTCAATATATTTGCTACCTCACCCCACACAAAAATGTATACGTGGTCCCCTGCGCATAGAACCTCTTTCAATGCAGTTAGCTACCGGCGCACCAATGCGCAAAACCAAACCGAAAATGACGATGAAGGATAAGACCAAAAGGACCAAAAGAAATCTAAACTAATTGGAAAAACTGCCTTATATTTTACTACACATAAGCCTTATTTATAGTAGGGCTTCAACCTACTCCCATTGAAGTAACCTGGTAACCTCGTCC
Source organism: Taxus chinensis (assembly GCA_019776745.2). Taxonomy (NCBI): domain Eukaryota; kingdom Viridiplantae; phylum Streptophyta; class Pinopsida; order Cupressales; family Taxaceae; genus Taxus; species Taxus chinensis. Next base: position 349,937,756 of record CM034147.1, on the reverse strand, counting down.
CATCCAGTGTTTATAACTAGCACGTGCCTGAATCGAGGATGTACGAGATGATGTATGGTCCTAACCAATGGACTTTCAATTTCCCAGGATGGAATAGAAATTTAGAGTCATAAAGCAAGACCATTTGCCTAACCTTAAATTGTTTGTTTTTGATATGTTGATCATGTCATGCCTTTTTGTCATGCCTTCTCATTCTTTTGACTCCACCTAGCAAGTGATCACCTTTCGTCCAACTGCAGTAACTTCTCTATGCACTCCTATAGTTCTTTCTCGTCAGCTAATCCTCCTGCGCGCGTAAGACACAGAGACGGTAACATAAAATCTATTGGTAAAACAACTTCCGTGCCAAACACTAATTGAAATAGTGTGGCCTTGTTTAATCTCTTGTAGGTCATCCTATATTCCCATAATACAAATGAGACTTTGTCATCCCAATCATGTCTTCCCACATCACAAATTTTGGTCAACGTGTGACTTAGTATCTTGTTAAATGCTTCAGCGGTTCTATTATCTTGGGGGTGATAAGGGGTGGTCTTATGATGGGTCACCATGAAATCTGCTAACAAAATCCTGACCGCCTCATTCAAAAAGTGTGTGACTATTTCACTAGTCAGGCTTAAAGGACACCCATACATGTTGATTATTTTTTCCCACATGAATCTTGCTGATGTGGTTGCTATGTAATCCTTTGAAGGCGCTGCCTCTTCCCACCTTGTTAAGTAAACAGTACAAGTAATGCTATAGTGCGAACCAGTCCTTCGCGCAACAGGTGAAATCGGTCCTACAAAATCAATCACCCATTTCTCAAATGGTTATGCACTAGCTATTAGTCTCAAGTGTTAGGAAATAATAGATAAAATATGCGGAATAATCCCTCACAGGATCGCAATAGTAGAAAACTAATATGCAGAAATTATTACAGATCTCAAATAAAATTGCAGGATAAAATAACACAACACAAAGAGATAGTATTTAACGTGGTTCACCCAATTTGGGATACGTCCACCAAGAATCACTTGCTCAGATTTTATTACAAACCACCGCTCTCTCAATACAATACCCAGATCCGTTTGGAGCTATGCTCAACAAACTCTACAGAATTCACAGGCGAATTCAAAACACATCTGCAACACATTTACTTGTGTATCTATCATATGCATAACACCATATAAATAGACAACTGCTTAAGTAGTTTTACAAAACCGTGGGTATCAAAAACCATGGGAAAAACCCGTCCCATAAACCTGTGGGTCAAAAAACTCACCCATATGAGAAGATTACATTTCCCGATATGTCGGGTGTATTTTTCGAGGCCAAAAAAAATTTACGCCAAAAAAAAAATTTCAGGGGCTGCACCCCCGAACCCTTACTATCGGGGGCTACACCCCCAAACCCCTACTACCGGGGGCTGCTGCCACCGGACCCCCGCTTGGGGCCCGACCCGGCCCCGAACCCCGCCGAGGATACATGAAAAGTGTACAGTACTCTTAGTGTACAGTCTTCAACACTTTCACACATCAAAACAGGCTCCACAACCTAACAATCTCCCACTTGGAGACTAGTTTTCCTCTGAGCAAGCTTCTCAACCCTTCACTAGTTTCTGTGAAGACAAACCAAATTTGAACACAACTTTAGTTTTTCCCTTGTGACCACCTTGGTAATCATGTCTGCAGGATTCTGACTGGTATGAATCTTCTCCAACTTCAACTTCTCTTCCTCCAAAGTTGTCCCTAATGAAATGGTACCTTAACTATATATGATTCGTCCTGGAGTGGAAAGCAGAGTTCTTAGCTAGGTGTATAGCACTCTGACTATCACTATGCAACTTACATTCCTCATGCTTATGCTCCAACTCCTCAAGCAATTGTTGTAACCAAATCATCTCTTTGCTTGCCTCTATTATAGCAACATACTCAGCCTTCGTGGTTAATAAAGCCACCAGCTTCTGTAGTCGTGAAATCCAGCTCACTGCTATCCCACCTACAGTGTAAATATAACCTGTCGTGCTCCTCCTACTGTCTACATCTCCAGCCACGTCTGAATCTACATAACCACGTAAAGTGGTGTCTGATCCATTGTAGCACAAAACTGTCCCCATGGTCCCTCGCAAATACTGAAGGATCCACTTTACTGTCTGCCAGTGATCTCTACCTGGATCACTCATAAATCTACTCACCGCTCCCACTGCATGGGCAATATCAGGCCTAGTGCACACCATGGCATACATCAAACTGCCAACTGCTGATGAGTAAGCTACCTTGGACATTTAGTTTCTCTCCTGCTCTGTCTTGGGACACTGCTCCTTAGATAACTTGAAATGGCCCGCCAAAGGAGTCCCAACCGATTTAGCATCCTGCATATTAAACCTCTCCAAGACTTTCTTAATGTACTCTTCCTGAGATAAAGTCAACTTCTGTTCCTTCCTATCCCGAGATATCCTCATACCAAGGATTTGTTTGGCTGCCCCCAAATCCTTCATAGAAAAGGATTCACTTAGCTGCTTCTTGAGTACTTTTATTTCTTGCATGTTTTTACCTGTAACCAACATGTCATCCACATACAGAAAAAGGATAATATAACTGCCATCCTCAAATTTCTTTGTATACACACAATTTTTAGAATGACATCTAATATAACCTTGCTCCATCATGAAGCTATCAAACTTCTTATACCATTGACGTGGAGCTTGTTTCAGGCCATACAAGCTCTTCTTCAGTTTGCACACCATCTCCTCTTTACCTTTGACCTCATAGCCCTCTGGTTGCTGCATACATAGTTCCTCCTTCAAATCACCATGGAGAAATGCAGTCTTTACATCACGTTGTTCTAAGTGCAAGTCTTCTGTTGCAACTATTCCTAGAACAGTTCTAATAGAAGTCATTTTTACTACAGGAGAAAATATCTCATCAAAATCTATACCTTGTTTCTATGCAAACCCCTTGACCACCAACCGGGCCTTATATCTTTTCTTTCCTCCTTCTTCATCTTTAAATCTGTACACCCACTTATTCTGCAATGCTCTTTTTCCTTCGGGTAGCTTTACTAAATCCCATGTCTGGTTCTCCATGAGAGCCTGATGCTCCTCATCCATGGCTTGCTCCCACTTCTTCCTGGCATCTACCTACATTGATTCATCAAAGCTCTCTGGTTCTCCACTATCAGTGAGTAATAAATAATAAAGAGAAGGAGAAAAATGTTCAGGTTCTCTTCTTACCCTAGAAGACCTCCTCAATATAGGAGTTTGGGGTTCCTGTTGAAGGGGAACCTGAACTGATTCATGTGTCACTTTCCCATCCGGAAGATCCTCTACCGATGCATATTCTTTCTTGGATTCTTCCCTGTTTTCCTGCAACTGTTGCTTATACATGAGTTTCTCATTAAAGACCACATCCCTAGATTGAATGATTTTCTTGTCCTTAATACTCCAACATTTATATCCAAAGTCATCACCACCATAACCAATGAAAGTACATTTTTCTGATTTAGCCTCTAGCTTAGTCCTATTATCCTTGTCTATGTGAACAAACACCTCACATCCAAAGACTCTAAGAAATGAATAATCAACTTTCTTACCATACCAAGCCTCCTCAGGTATGCCTCCATCCAAGGCACTTGAGGGTCCTCTGTTTATCAAGTACATAGCTGTCCTCACCGCTTCTACCCAAAAATAAAGAGGCAGTCCTGCGTGTAACCTCATGCTCCTAGCACGTTCCATTATTGTTCTATTCATCCTTTCTGATACCCCATTCTGCTGCGGAGTTCCTGGAACCATCTTTTGCCTGCGGATTCCATTCTTAGAACAATAATCATCAAATTCATTACTGCAATACTCCCCTCCATTATCTGACTTGAGACATTTTATCTTAAGACCTATTTCATTCTCTACCAAGGCTTTCCATTTAACAAAACTATCAAATACATCAGATTTGTTTCTAATACAATAAACCCAAACTTTCCTTGTTGCATCATCATTAAAAGTAACATAATAACTTGAACCCCCAAGAGATGATACTTGAGCTGGCCCCCACACATCAGAATGCACCAGCTCTAACTTACTCTCTTTCTTTGTAGGTCCAACATTGAGAAACCTTACTCGCTTCTGTTTCCCATATATGCAGTTCTCACAGAAATCCAAACTTGTTCCTGTATATCCAGGCAAATTCTTCTTTATGATGTTCATGCCCTTATGGCTCATATGACCGAGCCTATAGTGCCATAATATTATATCTACATCTGAAGCCACAAGATTACAATAATTAGTACTATCAGTGGTTAAATACAAGGTTCCAACCTTCTTACCTCTTGCCACCACAAGAGCACCCTTGGTAACCTTCCAAGAGTCCGCTGTAAATATCACAGTACAACCATCACTTCCCAACTGCCCTGCCGATATCAAATTTCGTCTTAATGTAGGCACATGTCTGACATCCTTCAATAGCCAAGTATTCCCATTCTGCATCTTAACCTGAACAGAACCTTTTCCAACTATGCTGCAAGGCTCATCATCACCAAGAAAAACAATCCCAAAATCTCTTTGAACATAATCAACAAAATAATGCTTATGTGCAGAAGCATGGAAAGAAGGCCCTGAATCTAAAACCCAAGATTCGGTAATATTATGCAAAGAAAGAATCAAAGCATCCTGACATACATTACCCATTGCCACATTTGCCTCCTTGTTTTCTTCATGTTGTTTCTTCTTATCCCAAAGCTCCCAACAGTCCTTCTTTGCATGCCCAGGCTTTCCACAATTCCAGCATACAATCTTGTTCTTGGATTTTGACCTAGCCCGATCTTTTGATTTTCCACGGTTTCCTCTATTCTTCTGTCTCCCTCTAGTTTCCACTGTCAAAGCATTCCCTGAAGTAAAAGATTCCCCAGAGCTTTTTCTTCACATTTCCTCACTTAGAATAACCCCTACAACATCCTCAAACTTCAACTTCGAGTTAGCTGGAACCGAGTTACTTACCGCCATTACCAGGCTATTCCAACTCTCAAGTAAATAGCACAGAATTAATAAAGCCCTAACTTCTTCATCAAATTCTATTGTAACCGAAGCTAGCATATTCACAACCGTATTGAAATCATTTAAATGATCTGCTACTGAACTATTCTCAGACATCTTCATATTAAACGACTTTTTCATTAAAAATATCTTATTAGAGGCAGAGAGTTTTTCATACAACTTCCCTAATGCATCCATTAGATCTTTTGTAGTCTTTTCCTTTGAAACATTAAATAATACCAAAGATGCAAGACACAGCCGGATCGTTCCAAGTGCCTTTCGATCCAACAAATCCCATTCCACATCTGTCATACTCAAGGGTTTGTTCACCTTCTCAGACAGCGGAGTATAAATATCCTTATGATAAAGGTAATCTTCCATCTGCATCTTCTAAAGACTGAAATTCTGCCCGTTGAGTTTATCAACCCTAGATCTTCCATCATCTGCCATAGCTCCCACTCAAGATAAAACTTTCCTTGTGATTCAACACTTCAGCAAACCAAACCTCTCTCTGATACCAATTGTTAGGAAATAAGAGATAAAATATGTGGAATAATCCCTCACAGAATCGCAACAGTAGAAAACTAATATGCATAAATTATTACAGATCTCAAATAAAATTACAGAATAAAATAACACAACACAAAGAGACAGTATTTAACGTGGTTAACCCAATTTGGGCTACGTCCACCAAGAATCACTTGCTCAGATTTTATTACAAGCCACCGTTCTCTCAATACAATACCCAGATCCGTTTGGAGCTATGCTTAACAAACTCTACAGAATTCACAGCCGAATTCAAAACACATCTGCAATACATTTACTTGTGTATCTATCATATGCATAAGACCATATAAATAGACAACTGCTTAAGCAGTTTTACAAAACCATGGGTATCAAAAACCATGGGCAAAACCCGTCCCATAAATCTATGGGTCAAAAAACTCGCCCATATGAGAAGAGCACATTTCCTGATATGTCGGTTGCATTTTTCGAGGCCAAAAATTTTTTACATGAAAAGTGTACAGTGTTCTTAGTGTACAGTCTTCAACACTTTCACACATCAAAACCATAACCTAACATCAAGGGTATCTCATCTCTTCTTTCTGGTTTGCCAAGGAATTGATAATGGTCACAAGCCTTGCAAAACTCAATACAATCCTGGTAGATTCTTTCCCACCAAAGCCCTGCTAGAAGGATCTTGTGCACGGTTGCATTCCCTACATAGTGTCCTCCTGCAATTCCACTATGTGCTTTTTCCATGATTGCAACACGTTCATGCTCTAACACGCACCGACACAAAACCTCATCACAACCTAGCTTGTATAAGTATCCACTAACTAACATGTAGGGAGTGACACTTATGGCTAACTACTTCCTTTCCAAGGTCTTCATTCCCTCTGGTGACACTCCCATTTTGAGAAACACAACAATATCTTCCAAGTCAGAGGGTGTGCGTCATAATCTAAATAGTGGCACATCCAACATTGTATCCTCAATGCTCTATGCATCCTCCCTTGAGTCAATCCTAGATAAATGGTCAGGTCCTAAGTTACTCTTTCTTGGTTTCATAACAACTGTAAACTTAAACTCTTGAAACAATAGGACCCACCGACATATGTGCCCTTGCAACACTGACTTGTTTACCAAGTACTTTAGTACCATGTGGTCCATATAGAAGATAAAGGGTGTTGCTATTAGATACTGCCTAAATTTTTGCAACACATAGATCATTGACAATGCTTCGCGCTTAGTAGTAGCATATTTCTGCTTTGATGGTGTCAATTTCCTACTAGCAAAGCACAAGGGGTGGTCGACAATTCCTTCTCCAGGTTGTGATAAGATTTCCCCAATCGTCATCCCAGAAGCACCAACATGTACATGGAATGGCTTATCCCAAGAAGGAAAGCGTAATATGAGTGCAACGATAATCTTATTCTTCAATGTGTGAAACACCATCTGTTGCCCAATGGAATCTACATACGTGCTTCAACAATCCTTCTAGTGGTGTGGTTATTTTGGCATACCCCCTTATAAAATTTCGGTAATACCCCGTATGCCCAAGGAATCCACACACTACGCTTTGGCTGGTAGGATCCCCCAATCCCACAATAACAACAACTTTGGTAGGATCCACCAACAAACCTTCCTTACAAATGATATGCCCCAACAAGTTTCCAAATGGAGTAGCGAAGAGACATTTCTTGATGTTGAGGGATATGCACAACTGTCAGCATCTCTCGAAGATCAATCGCAAATTGTCACAATGGTATTTCACTAGTCCATACACTGTCTAATCAACAAGGTAAACTTGAAGGAACTTATGGATAAAATCTTGAAATGCCTAGACCACTATGTGTGAAAACACAATAGTCACATTCTTCAGTCCAAAAGGCATGACTGTGTAGGCAAAGATTCCCCAATTAGTGGCGAAAGTTGTCTTTTCTTGGTCCTCCTTTTCAATCCTAAGTTGATGATATCTTGAGAAGCCATCTGTGAAGGAGTAGATATTGCACCCAGCTACTCCCTGTAGGATCTCCTCGGTGAAAGGGGTTAGAAAGGGATCATTAACACATACCGCATTCAAATCTCTGTAATCAAAAAAGATTCTTATCCTCCCATCCTTTTTAATGTTAATGACCATTGGGCTTATCCATTCTGATTCCTTAACAACTTCAATAATACCTGAAGCGATCATCTTATCTATCTCTTCCTCAATCCAGAAGCACAAATTTGGATTCATTTGGTAAGGTCTCTTCCAAATTGGGTGTGCTCCCTCCTTTAGTTTAATCTACATCTCTCCTAAAGAGTGGTGAACTCCCTTAAGCTCATGGTGCCCGCGCAGAAATAAATCCTGAAACTCGTGCAATAGATCAATGATCTTTGAAGCCTCCTTTTCTAACCAATAATCCCAAATATTAGCATCTTTAGGTTCTGTTTCTGAGCCTCTTTGTTTTGAGAGGTTCATGGTAGGCGTGTTCTCGCTCATCAGCACTATCTGTTACCTCACGTGTACCCATAGTATGGTTAACATCTAAGTTCTCCACTTACTCCCTATCTATCACATAAACCAACTTTCCCTTCTCTTCTCCATACAAGCACGCTCAAGTTGTATCTCCTTTGATTCTTCCTCATCAAAGCATGCTTCTAAGCCAAGCTCACCCAATAATTCCAGTATTGTATCCTTTGCCATGGCACTGTCTCCCATAGTTAGATGCTTAACAACCTGCAATGCCTCGTTCACTAATGGTTTAGCACTTTGATGCTCAAAGGTTTAAATCAAGTCATCTGTTAACCCCCGCGAGTTCCCTGTCTAATAGCGTAATTCCGAATGAACGTACCATGTGTGCGCGCACAACCTTGCAATGTGGAAGAGAACTTATGCACCCAAAGGGAAGGAGGTAAAGCCTCTGTGCCTTCCATCCAAATCCTCTCGCACTCCTGGACATGATCTGAGGCGGATCCTTTCCCATCATAAACAAAAAGTTTAGTTGGTCTGTTGCTCTTGAAGAATCTAATAGAGAGCGCAATCCTCACCTCGCGCCACCCTAGAATATTTTTCTGATGCGTCGTCCACCAACATGATGCGGTTCCACGCAAAGTGTAAACAAGCATGCTCCTTCTTTCAATCTCACATCTCCATTGAGATTCCATGACTCGTAGGAAAAAACATCAGGGTTTCCATCCCTAGTGTAGCTTGGTAACTGCTTCCCTCTCAGGTGCCTAAGTGGGCGTGCCTTTTTCACTCTTGTAATAGAGCCTCTCAATTTCTACCTAATTAACTCATAAGTCCAATGCACCCAATTGTCACATGCTACTCTAGTGGTATCACTCATAGATTGAGCATCTTCAAATTAAATAAATCCTTCCATAAGATTAATCACCTTAGGGTCCTTGATAGTGCACACATAGATTCTATCAAGGACTTATTCTCCCAATGGCTTAGTATAGGGTGTTGATTTCCCATCAGTTAAAGGGTTAATAAATTGTTCTTCCTTGTTCTCAAAACTTATCTACCCCTTATTGAACCATAGGTCAACATTGTTCTTATAACACTAGGGGCACCCAAGTAACGTTGGAAAGTTGTCCGCCTCAGCTAACACCAAGACTTCGAAGTCTCCAATGAATTTCACCCCTTGGATAGTGATAACATTGTCCTTAAAGACACCAATGGGCATCGCCTTTGTCTTGTTAGCCATATACAACACATTTGAAGATGGATGTAATGGGGGCCTTCCCATTTGATTCTAGGCATCCAGGGTAAGAACATTAACTTCTACACCAGTATCTATTAGAATATTGCTTAGGAGCCATCCGTTGACTATTGTATTCAAGTTAATCTCCTTATCATAATCAATGGTGTGAGGGGGAAGGTTAGCGTGTAAAACCTGTCGCTCGCGCTCTCCTTGGGCGCGCAGTACTTTTTCCCATAACCATTCCCCTAGTAAAGGGATGATATTCTCTTGCCTCAACATTTTTCATACCTCCTTGAATTCATCCAAATCCTTCTATGGAGCCTTAGCGCTCTCCCTTTGCTCTAACTGCCATGACTACTCCTTTAGGAATTGGATCTCTCCTTGTAGGCTTCAAATTACATCCATAGTCTCCTAATAAACCTCTTTCTGATGAGTAGGGTTTGGGTACTTTCTGTGCACCACCTCTTCTCTAGTAACCAACGGCCTTTGCTTTGGTATCTCCCTGGCGCGTGCAGCCTCAACTCGCATTATCACCAGTACAGGTTCTAACTCTAACTCGCACGCCACCCTTGGCATCTATTACGAGTCAGCCTTCTTCACATTTACCATTCCTACGCCTTTATCTTTCCATTGTTGTTGGCTCATGTGTTCAAATAGCTCTGGGTACTCCTCATACTTGTGCTTCTTTCCACACCAAGAGCATTATAACAAATCATGGCATTCGTGCTTATAGTGCTCCACAAACCCAAAGTTGTAACAAGTTCCACGTGGGGGAACTCACTTCTTCCACCTCCGTGGGTACCTCGACCTCGAAATCCTCCACGGAAGCTTCTTCCGCAGGCTCCTCCATCCACACGCCCTTCATAGTGACGACCATCGTCCTTGGAATTATTTGCAATGTTGGTCTGACACACACCAATATCAATGGCATCATCTATCTGGTTAATCAATCTACAATCCTTGGTGTCATGCGTAGTGCATGTGTAAATCTTGCAATAACAAGACACATTCTTACGGATTGTGCGTTGCAGTATTGGACACCTACTTGCATCATGATCTCCGTGGCGAATTTCACAGTCTACCATCATGGCGCGTACCAATCTCTAAGGGTAACTGTCCTTCATATGCCCCTCTACCTCACAATCCATGCACCATAGGCCACTACGAGTCTCATGCGCTGAGTTCACAGATAGCTTCTCTAGCTACTTGGCCATCACAACAATCTAAGCTTCAAGAAATGGGCTAACATCGATATCTACGCTTCCTACAACCTCATTGCGTAGGGTAGCTTCCAAGGCCTCATGCGGGTCTGTGAAAGTCTTGTGCAAAAGCACTCTCCTAAAAGGTGTTATCAACCCTCCAACAAACCATTGAGCATACTGAGAAGGATGAATATCATAACACAATTTTGATAAGAGAGTCTTAAAACGTGCATCATATTCCTGCGCACTCTCTTCCATACCTTGTTGAATCTCTTTCAGTGCACTAATGCTCTTCTATTCAAACTCAGGAATATGAAATTCATCTAAGAAGGCATTACGCAACATGATGTAATCTACCACTGTCTAGTGGGGGTCATACTTCTAGTACCAACTATGTGCACGTCCTTGCTACATTGTTACAAACTGAATTGCCTTCCATTTTGGGGTAGTGACCCCCTTCGTGCGCCATAGCAGCTCATATTTGTGTACATGCTTTGTAGCATCCTCAACACCTTTGTAATCTGGTAGATGCAAAAAAAATTGAAAAATACTTGCTGAGGTAGTTGAGGCCCTTGTCCACCTGATCCGGAACCTTGATTCCATCCAGTGTTTCCTCCACCACCAAATCCACTAGATCCACCAGTGCCTATTCCTCCTGACACACAAGATCCTCTAGATCCACCAGGTCCACTAGTTCCTATTCCACCTGATCCACTAGATCCATCTCTCATAGTTAGTAAAGGTCATGAAGTGGTCGTGCCTTGTGTCCCCAATGTTACGCTGAACTGCACGCCAACAATCTATGATATTGTACTGCTACCAGATGTGTTTTCTGTTCCATTTCAAGATGCAATACCCAAGCTTTTTGTACCCATAATTTTCCCAAATGTTGTTCCAGACAATATACCTCCAAACATAGGAAATGATTGTGCAACCATAGATGTGCCAAATGAAAAGTTATACCTCCTAGGTGCTGATCTCCACCTAATACCAACTGGGTTGGTGATACTTATCTATGGATTTGGAAAACTAAGTGTTAGGGGTTGGTCACCAGGTGGATTCAGATGCATGCCAACGACTCCTCTCCTTTCTTCATATGAAGACCCTTCTCTAGAAGCCGAGGGGGGTTCTCTTCTGCGCTTGCCTAAGATGGGGTAGCATAGACTACTCATGTTACACGTCCTCTGCATGAACCTCAATTCCTTCCCGCAACGTCTACCTCCATAAATCCATTGCTCATGTAACTTTGTGTTTCCTATTTAACTCCCTCTCATGAGCTTCATTATACTTGAGTTGTCTCTCTTCCCTCTCATTTTCAGCCACAAGGTCTGCCATCTTCCTCCACCCTAGCTTCCTCGCCCAGTGCTCAGAAGAAGCTTATCCGGCCATAGGAAATGCTTCCAAACTCATTGTAATGATCATGATCTTTATAGCTAAAGGGATGGCATGCAAGAACGATCCTCTTGATTCCCTCAAAAACTCAAACTTAGCAATCTCTAGACATGAATATATAGAAATCGTGTACTCCAAGGTGTAACTCATTAACACTCTACTCCACCAATGATCAACAACATGTGTCCAAGTAAGATCAACATCATGCATCCTTTGATACTCATCTTGTGTCCATACACGAGGTCTATAGTACCAGCTTGATCTAGATGCATACGCTGAAATCCATTCATACAACTCCACTGGAAAACACAAAATAAGGTCTCATACATCTCATAATACAGATGTTCTTCTACCCATTTATGTGCATCAAACTCAGGTCCAGTACTAAATCTTTGAGCGAACTCATCCTCTGTGCTTTTAACTCCATGCTTTGACATTGTTCAAGGTCAAGCGCTCTGTCATCACGCACCATTCTCACAACAACTTGGAAAAGAGGTCCCAACAACGGAACCAAAAAGTAGTCTCTATTTTTACTGCCTATTTCCGCAACCAATCCCAAACGCGCTGGCATATCATCCAGTTTTAGCCTAGAAGCTCACCTGAGGTGCGCACAGGCGCCGAGTCCCTCCTTTATGTGAGCTTCATGAGAACATTCCTTCTTAACACGAGGATGTAATATAACCAGGGAACAAGTGCATTCGTTCATGGAATTTAAGACGTAAGCATTAACTCCTAGCCTAATGCATTCCAAACATAGATTGACATGATCAACTAAAGGAAAGTAGAATCAACCCATGAGCAACATCAAGAAAATTTGTAACACACACATGAACATAAGGGAAAAAATACACAGATCAAGATCCATCACATGAGTGTTTCAAAATCACTTCATTATATTCATAAGTCATAATATGGCAACCAAGATTACATCAAGAGAGTTCCATTGTTTTTTTTTAATGTTCACACTATCAGAGCTTAGTTTACATCACAGAGCTTGCCATTACACATTTTTCACACACTCTCCTACTCCATATCTATCCTTACTTATCTATCTCTTGCTCTTTGAAAACCATCATCCTCATAGAATAATCACTCTCCTTCCATCTTAACTGCTCATCATCCCCTGTGAAGGCCTGATGGAATCCTTTCATCATTTCTCTACCACTACCCAGGAATAATCCAAGTGTCACCATGCGTTTCCCTCAATTGAGTGCCTTCTAGAATGCATGTGCCAGCTAATCCTTAACAACCTCGACTCCTTATCCTTTCATGATAACCATATTGATGCCTTGGAATATCCTTTCCTTGATTCACAAGTCTCCATAGCTTATCCACATCTGTATCTGGTCGCTTTTCCGTTCGTTCCCTATGCGCGTCTTTTCCTATTGTCCAAAACTTACTAAGTCCCAACTCCATTCTTCCCTGGCGCGAGCCTTTGCGCCTCTCCGAGAATTACTTCTACGCTTGCCTTTGCGCCTTGTTTCTATGCACCACAAGGCTCCGTGCCTTAGGTACTTAGTTACTTTTAGGGGTCCAATCAAACATTTCACACACGTTCTGTATGCTTCCACATTCAACATACATGTTTGTTAGAAATTCAATACTTCAACATTGACCAAAATTCCTATCTTCTAATAGCTATGCTCTTGTGAAATTTTTCTTATATTATTATAAACCACACCAAATTGCCATAGAAATGGATTCTCATTCCAAGAATATTTAAAAAGCAATCCGTGAAGGAGGAGAAAAAATTGTAATATTAGCATATAAGGGAATACAAATTTCAAAGCAACATTGGGTGGTTGTTTGCTAAAACATAATGTGGACCATGGAAAATAGATGATAATAAAATCTCATGCGCTTTCCATAAAAGAATTTTGGCTTGTGATTCAATTGGACTAAGCAACATGATTGTAACAGAGGAGGGTAAGAGAAGTCACATTATTCTTACAACTCTATACAGTCAATGCAAGTAATCTTTTTCTCACCGCAAAAGTAAAGAAAAGAATCAACCATATTCAAAATCACTTTTGAAAAATTTAAAAATAAAAATCTCCTTTCCAAATCTCTTGATTTGACATGGGTACTGGAAAATGTGGATTGATCCGGTTGAACCCTGTTCATTACATCTGATAAAACGATTTTGATTTCATTGCACTTTTTAGATCTAGGGCTGTATGTAATCCTTAAGAAATGAAGACTGGATTTTTTAGAATTTAAGAAAATATAAAAAGTGCACCTTTTTTTATATTATTTTAACGAGAATTGAGCTAAGCCTTTCATGATGCAATAACAAATAATTTTTACTTGTTTTATACATGATTCTTTGATTTTCTTGAAAATATAAAATATGAAGCTCCAACAAAATTGAAAGTGTTACTTTATGGGACAATCTCTTCTAAACTGAAAAGTTTGAGATGATATCCAACTCTCCAGTGTTGTCTTCCACGCAATACCAAACAAAAACAATGTGAATCCCTATGAATAGTTTCATAGAAAATCATACAAAATAGTTAATTTTTGAAGGAAGACAATGCACATAATTTGTTATAGGATCTAATATTATGAAGATGTATATTTTTGTGATGTCAAACTTCTCATAAAATGATATTTTGTAGCTTTAAACACATTGGAGTTTGAACCTTGAACTTCTAAATCTACAAATAAAACTAAATCCAAACAAATATTGAAATTACCAGCCACAAGAATAGAGATCTATATAAATTAAACTTCATCCAAACACATGAAAAATGTACACCTCACTCGATTGGGAAGAGGAACACGGTTACCCTTGTCCTCTTGAAAACAATATATATATATAACTTCTTTGTAAATGACTAAAATCAATGAAGAAAAAATATATAAAAAGAAACTCTTGGGTGCCTCTTTAAACAAATGGTACCCCAATTTTTACATTGGACTTTGTTCTCTACTATGTTTCTATCATTTTTCTTTAACATTAGCTACCAAAAAAATTTTAAGTCCAATTTCTTCAATGTCTACTTAATATTTAAAGTACATACTAAATTAAACAACATTAGGATCCTCTAACCTGTTGACAGTAGCATCCTCTAACTTGTTCTTGAGGGCTTCAAAATTTGAAATCTTTGATTTATCAATAAACCAAAATCAATATATTTCATACAATCACTTTGTCAAACACATGCCATGTATCCTCTTTGAAACCTGACACATATATCAAAAATAGGCCTACCTTCATAAGACTCTCAATGGGTAAATGAAATCATTGCAGGAGAAAAATGCCATGTTCTAAATCTTCCATTTTGGCAGAGGCTGAGAGGATGTTGACAGACTGTTGTGGCTTCACACCTGTTGATTGCAATTTCCTGAAAAAAACGAAGGCCTGTTCAACAAACCAGCCACCCCCCACCTTTTTTTCCGCCATATCCGGCAATCATTGTAGAGACCTATTCAAGATATCTTTCAGGCATTTTTTCAAACAGTTCACGTGCATTGTGAATTCCTCCACATTTTGCAGGAATCAAAAATAAATAAATAAATGATTATTAATGATGGAAAAATTTAAAAATATGAGAAATAAGATAGAAAATAAAAATCATATAAGTCGCTCGAGAATCCGTGTGCGACGCACTCCCGTAGAGCTACGCAACCATTTCCGTTTTCTCTCGTATTCAACAAACCCAAACCAAAGAAAACGGTTTTCGCAAAAAAAACTCGTATTCAAATTGTGGAAAGATTCTTTTTCCATTATAGAAATTTGTTTTCTATGAACATCTTTTTTTAATTTCTTTTGTTTCCTCTAAACTCTTCCTGGTTGAATTTGGAAGGGTTAAAGATATTATCCTAAAGACGTAACAGACGTGGTTGGCGCGAGTTGCATTGAAATTCTTGTAACCACTCAACCTCACTTTCAAATTTACCCCATCACTCTTCGAAGATTCATTTTGTATAGTCTTAAGCATAAATGTCCTCCTCCTTGTGATATTGCAGAGTGTAGAGATAGAATTTGTTTACAGAGCGAGAAGACTTGAGCTGGATTTCTCAATCGGAGCAGGAGGAGGGCATTAGCTACCTTCCTTTGCCAAGAAGATGATGGTCATGGTGGAAGAAATATTTCCCACCACAACTAGAATGAGAATGAAAATGAAATTAGAAAAATGTTCGTTTCAGTAGAATCCTGTCTGGCTGCTGTGGTGTATTTGTTGGTGTCACACTCCAATCTTCTGCTCACACGGATGCTGCAAAGACTGCGTTTATGGAGGTTCAACGTCAAATTTTTATCGCAAACAATGCAGCAAATGTAGTTGATGTCCTTTTGCTAGGAAATTTTTTATATGTGGATTAGGTGCATGACATGCAGGGTTTTAAGTCGCACATTTTTATTTCTACTTTCCGTCTAATAATATAAATATGATGCAATTAAAATAATTGACACCATAAAAAATTAAAGTAAAAAAATAGCAAATTTCAATCGAGAGATAGAATCTTCCTTTTGTTCATTTGTCCATTCGCTAGAGAGGTTCAATTATCAATGATTGTGTCTTGCATCGCTTGCTATTTTACACTTACTCAAGCTTAAAACTAAAAAGAGTGCTTGCAAAGTACTACAAGAAGCAAGCATTGTGGTTAGGTTTCAGACTTGGGTTTGATTGAATTCTCACCATTTTTATTTTGGCCCCTTTAATCTCGCATTGCACTGACATGAATAATGCAAACGAGGTTGAGACGACTAGGCGAAGCACATGTAACCACTATTCACTCGGTTGAATCCTCGCCATTTTTATTTTAGCCCCTTTAATCTCGCATTGCATTGACGTTGATAATGTGCACAAGGTTGAGACGACTAGGTGAAGCACATGTGACAGATATTATTTGTGTAGCAACAATATGCTCAATCGAATAGGTGCGGGACATGCGAGTATTTGATTCCCACCTTTAAATGTCCAACATATTTTCACTCGGCACTACCTATTATATTCTATACAACTCTTAATCCTCTACAAATAATCTCTACTTTTGTTTCGGCTCATGGTTCATCATATCGCTTCTCACCCTTTGCCACAAGGGGGGAAATATTCAGGGTTATCCTAATACCCATCCTGCAACGATTTAAGAAAAATTCCAACGTGGAACATATAACCACACTATGCACTGCCATGCTGTTTTCAATTTATTGTGAAGCACTATTCAAATCCTACAAAAATCTCTTACTCAAAATCACAAAGTTCGATCTATTTTTAAGCACAAAACTATCTCAGACTCTCAAAATTTCTTAGATTCTCACAATTTCATCCCCAAATGACCTAAGTCGGGGGCAAGTCAACTTTCTATATCTGATTCAAATCATTCACGTTCAATCAAATGCTACATTCCAATTGATTCGTGATCACAATGATTAATCTATTTCAAGTGCAAAACTATCTCAGATTCTCACAATTTCTCAGATTCTCACAACTTTCTCCTCAATCGACCCAATATGGGGGTAATTCAAATCTTCAAAGTAGTTCTAGATCCTAATTCCACCACTATCAATATCCCTCCCAGATGACCTAAATTGGGAGCCAATCAAGTTCAAGCACTTTTTTCATTTGGCTTGGTTTACACCCTTACATCATAAAGCGGGGGCAATGAGATGCCATTGCCTTTCCTTGTCCACTTTTTGGGGTTTTTTTGTGACTAGTAAAAAAGTAACAATTGGTTCATTTTTGTCTATAGTGTTGGGACCTATTTTGAGGAAGTGTCATGGCATAGAGAAAGGTGATGACTCTCCCAACACGCTTTCTCTAATGACAGGATGCTCAAATCAATAGATTTTCGCACTAGTTCAGGAATTGATCACACTCCCAACTCCAATCTTAAAGTTTCAAAGTCTCCTATATCTCCATAGTACATTTCTAATATTTTCTTGAGCCTCATGCATGTAGCTAGGGTTTTTTAGGTTCAATTGTGACACGAGAACCCTACAGTGAAGTGTACGTGAAAGAGAGCGAAAGGAAGAAGATAAGCTCAAACCCTGAAAAGATCAGAATTAGAGTTACTGTCAGAATAATAGCACCCAGCGTCAGGGTAGTTCTATTCTCATCTTAGTGGTCCTATCCAAAGAGGTTTTAGATCCCATTTTCTTAGACAAAGCATACACATATTAGATCCAGCCTTCTCAGCCTGTTTCCCAGCCCAGAATCAGTACATATTTGTTGATAAAAGCTAAGTCACTATTATTTCCTTATTGTACACATTTGTTTATTTTTTGTATGATAAATAATTCTTATTACTATTGTATTCATTTGATCTCAATCCTTTGATAAAGATTTAAGATTTCATCAAATCACACAGTGCCAATTTACTATTGTTACCATTATTGCTTATTTTGGTGATGTTATTATATATGTTATTGAGATGAGATTTAGATGAATTATATTTTGGTATATTATAGATGTATGTCATTTGGCTATTTATCTCATCATGGATATTAATTGATTATTTAATTTGGATGATTAAGCTTATAATTGATTTGATCATTTGGGTGTATGTAGTATCATTTCAATTAGTTTATTGCATCTAGCAAGCATGCTGTGTGAGGTGAGTGTGTAGGTTATAGGTTCACCACAAGAGAATGTTAACATGGGACCTGGGGATTGCACCTCCAAGATTTCACAATTGGTTGTCTGGGCCAAATCCTCACCTCTTGTTCCATTGGTTTTGTCTCGTTTGTCTTTGGCTTTATATAGAAATGAGAAACCATCATCCTCATGCGTGTTTCGTCATTTGATTCGAGCACCTTGGGTTGTTGTATCCTTGGATTCATTTTAGTGTTAATTATTATTTTTGGATAAAGGTAAAATTTGAGGGTGCTGAGAGGACCCACATCCTATTACAAGGAGCCCCAGAGGCTAGATATAACATTAAATCCTGGAAGAAAAGATTCTCAAAAGAAAAGGAAGCAAAGGACCAAATGGGTCCCAACCAAACACAAAGAAGAAAGAAATACCAGAAATTAAATAGAGGAGAAGCAATTGTCCAAAAAAAACAAGTTACAATAGTCCCAAAGGAGAAGAAGTGAAACAGAACAACTGCACCCAGCAACAGCAGAAGGAAGAACAAAGGAAGAAGAGGAGATGCATCCCAAGTGGGCTACAGGACCGAGAAGAGAACAACAAGATAGTGAGTGGAAGATATAGAAATGGAAATAAATGTCTTCCCTTCTTTCCTTTCTTCGAACAAACTAATTTCCATTTATCCTGCGTAATCATCTCTGAAATAAGAGGATTATATTCCGTTAAGTCCAAGGCTGAGGATCCCACAAGGGGGAGGCCATTATCCTTATCTGAGTCAGAATGATCAAATTCATGGGCTTTCTTCGACATTAGGGATTCTACTTCCGAAGAGGGAGAAATAACAAGTAACTTCCCAGCTTCTGAAGAAGGGGATGAATCAGTGGCAACAACTCTTGCAGAAGGAATTGCAACTGTGGAGACACCAGTTACAGCAAAAGGGGTTGTAGCTGCAATTGAGGGAGTTATAGTTATAACTAAAGGAGTTGTAGTTGTGGTTTGATTTTCTAATTCAGAATTGTCTTCTTCCTCTGAGAATTCATCTTCTTCTAAATCTAGTGTGCTCCAATTCTTGGGGATCACTCTTTTTTTGCGAGGAGCCTGTGTTTTCTTTTGAGGGCAGGCGGCATGGAGATGACTTGGTGTTCTGCAATTGTGACATCTGAAAGTAGTATTATCATAGTCTGAAATTTGGGAGTAGCTAGTATCACCCATTTTAAGGGTCATCATGTTTGGCAATCCCTTGTTGAGAATAGCTTCAATGCAGATCCTAACAAAAGTGTAAAGACTGCTTATCAACCTCCGATCGTCCACCTTGATGAACTGACTAAGGAGGTTACTAATATCCTTCAGAGAGGAAGTGAAATGAAGGGGTAGATTTGGTAACCTCACCCAAATTGGAACCCTCTTGATGGAGAAGGTATTTGGGTCAAATTTTGGAAACCATGGGGTAGTGAAAAGTCTAGTCGTACCCAAGAACCAAGGGCCCTTGTCAATGGCTCTCTAGTAATATTGTTGTTCATTGAAATAGACCAGAAAGTAACCCCGAGCATAGAGGAAATATCTACAATTTTCAGTCCATGAGGTGTGAATCCATTGGAAAATTGTGTTTGACGATGGCCAGACTCCATTAAATCAACAAATCAGGGTTTTAAATTTGATGTCTTGCAGCAGATTCAAAAGATCTTATCCTTTACCTCCAAGACCGGATTAACAGAAGATTTCTCAACGATGTAAGTAGGGGGAGGGGGTGGGAGAGATGAAGGGGATTTTTTTGGAAAGGCATTTTTGAAGAGTGCCTCCTTGAAAGAGGAATCGCCACGATTCTTGGTCCCTCCCAAGAGGAAACTGGTCACAAATATCAAGGAATCCCTGTGTATCCCGTAGGAGAGGAGAGGCAAATCATCCTCAATCAGTTTGCCTAAAAAAATAAGGCCAAAAAATCCAAACTTATAGCCTAATTTTTGGGCAAGAGTGCATTTCAAATCCAACCCAATAGCAAGTCGATTGAGATGCACAGTCAAAGCATTTCTAGTGATAGTACGGACAAAAATTTGTAGGTGCCCAACACTATCAACAAGTAGCTGGGTGATAACATGAGTCGGGGGGATATTTGCATCAGAGGGAGAATCTGTAAACTCCCATATTATTTTGTGATCTAATTTTCCAGTGGCTAGTCCATCAATTCCCCATTCCCATCTGACCCCTAAGATAACATGCTAAGGGGGAAAAGAGAGCAAAACGTCCCAAGAAGAGAGGTTTTCAGAACCACAATATCTGTCATTTCCATGGGGTTTTTCTTTGGCCACAATATGGAGCCCTACGCTCAGAGACCAGTCACCAAGTCTCCAGGGTTGCACCTCACCCGAAGTAGAACTGGCGGTGGGTGAAGCTTGAATCGCGTCATTAGGGTTTGAGAGAGCACAGAGCGGAGCCATCATTTTAAACCTTTTAAATGGGGATTCTTACTCCTCATTCTTGATACGCAAAAATGTGTTCATTAGTGTTAATTATTTTAATCTCTTGTTTAAATCAATTTTAAAGGTTTAATTATTTCTACTTGTATTAGTAATGGTTTTATTATTTAGTCATGTTTAAGGAGGTATGAGACTACCTAATTATGGGTTACGTGGGCCCCACCACCTGACAAAGTGTACCACTTTTCCCAAACCCAAATTTGGGCTAAAAGTGGAATTTTTAAGAGGTACTATACTTTATGGGGGTCTCATTCACACTAAAATGGACCCTTTGGACCTTTTTCAAGGTTCAAAATTGTCTTTCTCTCCCATTTGAGCCTCTCTTGTCGACATCCTCATTAATGAGCTTGTTTTAATAGCCACTTGGGAATTTGGAGGATATTTTATTTGGTCTTATTTTTAATTTTGTGAGATATTCCTCCATGAAGACTTTTTCCATATGATGGGGACTTGGGGTGTCTTGTTTTGATAAGGAGATGGGTGACACATGTCACCCTCTCATTAGTGTGAATAGTTTAGTTCTTCCTTACTTATTTCTCAATTTTGGAGGGGGCGGGGACTTCATATCTCATTTATTTTTGGTATTTGGAGTTTGGAGAGCTTAGAGAAACAAGGAGCTTGGAAGGATTGTCTCTCATTTGGAGTTGGATTTATTTACCTTGTAAGGTAGGTCTCACACATCTTGGTCTTGTTTTATGTTGTCAACTAAATTTAAGTTTTGGTTTGCTTGTCTTGGATTTAGGATTATATGTATTGTTTATTTGATCTTGTTTTCTCCATCCATATCCCTTGGGAATGGATTTTGGAGTGTTAGGAAGAGGGAAGAACCCCTATTAAGAAGCACGGATCTTCTTGGTTGTGTTTTGGGTTATGGAAGAAATAAGGAGTGGGATTATTAATATTTTCTTAGAAAGTGATGAATTCAATTAGAGTAAAAAATGTGATCAAATGGGAAAGCTGCCATCTTCCTCCTTATGAGAAGTTTAGAGCTTCTTGTTGGTGTTGGTTTATGGTTTTGTGTTTGTTGGTGTGTATGAAAATATTTTCTTTCCTCCATTGCCTTGTGCATCTTGGAGGTATGCAACCTCTCTCTCCCATGGTCTTGGAGGGAGGCTAGCATGTCCTCCACTCATGGAGATGGCATGCAATGATTCCATTTGGTTGGGTGGACAACCAAGCCACTACTCTTGTGTATGGAGTTATACTATTTGAAGGTAGAGCATGCTTCTAGAGCCTTACTTGGAGTATTCATTTTCTTGAAGAAAAGGAGTTTTCACTCACAAATTTGACATGTTGTTCACAATTATAGGGAGGCTACCCACTTGCACTTTAATTTTTAGTTTTCTTGTAAAATGTAAGGAAGGAAGGAGTTTGAAATGTTTGTATTATATTTGAAAATTCCATTGTGATTTCTTGTGTAGTCTTGGTTTTGCAAAGAAGAAATTGTGTTTATGTATAAAGAGGAGCTCTTGTATTACCCATATTATCTTAATGTTGAAAAGAAATGAGAATATTATTTCCTTTCACTCATCTTACAAGTTTTTGTTGAAGAGGATATAGGTATAGTGGTTTAAAAAGAATGTATTTGCGTCATTATGTTTGTGAAAGGAATCTTGTGTGTTATTTTCTAAGGAGAAATGGAAACTAGTTTTCATTGTAATGAAGAATCTTATTGATATTCATTTTATAAGGATTTTTGGAAGATATATGTTATGAATATGATCTCTTAATGCCCCAAGTCATCTCAACAGTGTAATGGCATAGAAACCTCGTTATAAATCCTCTTATATTCCTAGAAGGAAGAGAAGGATGTTGCAATTAGTGTTTGCAAAATGAGTGTTATGTTTTACTTTAGTTTCCGAATGGTTGGTCAATGTCAATCTTCTTGATTTTGTATGATTTCTTTATTCCTCATCAATAATCTTGAAATGGGATGGTTGTAATTGATTTAACAAATATTGAATTTTTGAAATCATAATTGTAGAGTCACATATGATAAATAAACGATAAATCACATATCTGACACAAGAAATAAGCTAATGAAAATTGAAACCCTAAGTGCAAGAGAGGGAATAGAAGACTTAGTTGATTTCGTAATAAATCTCAAAGTGTTATGAACTAGAAGACTGGTGAACATGAGGAGAAAAATATCGCAATCACACAAAGAAAATCCTAGAACCATCAGATGAGCTTGGAATATGGCGCTTGGAATAGGACTAGGGCACCTAGGTGTTAGGGACCTTTGTTGGTGCCTGTGACTACACAAGAGCTCAGAAAATGATTCTCGCTATGTCACACAAGTGTCGCTAACCTTCGCTTTTGGTCACATGTATGTCACTAGACGATCATTGTATTCGCTTGTAACTTGAAAAACTACATCAAATCCAAAAAAAATAAAGATGCAAATGGGGAGTCGTACTACAGAGAATTGCACTACATCTCATATTCCATGTAGTTTTTGTGAGTGTGTGTAGAAATTGTGCCCTAGGTAGCTCTTGTGTAAGATGCACTTGATAGCAAGTGATAGTTAGATGTAACAATGTAAATAGATGTGTGGATGGAAAAATAAACTTCCCCTCTTATGTGTGTATGCATAAAATATAGTCCATTGTCCCTTGAGTGAGTGCTAGATGGATGCCTTGTTGCTCTCAGAATGCCTTTGGATGCAACCTTAGGTGGTGATAGTAGATGCTTAGAGATTGGTCCTTTATTATGGTCACATAGCTTTTGATTTATATGATTTCCTTGTTTGAATTTTTTAATTGACAACTAAAAGGCCGATCCATAAAAAACAATATGCCAAAAATATAAAAAGAGGCCCAAAAGAGTCGAGTAAGATACAAAGAAGTCAGGGCACCCATAGGGGACGAGGGTGCCTGGGCGCTGGTGTCCAAAGTCAATAAAGGTAAAGCAATGAAGATCAGACTGGGTTGTGGGGTGTGCAATACCAAAGAGGAAACAAGAAAGGCAGAAAAGAGGCCAAAGATATATGTCAATTACTAGTTTTCTCACTTAGGAACCATATGAATAGTAGTATGTGATTAGGACCTAGAAATGTACCCAAGTGCATGATTTTGTGTCTAAATTTTCCCCACTTTATGTTGTTGAGTGAATACTCAATAACATAAAGTAGATAAGAGATGTGTAAATGATAACCATGTAGATTAATGGTGAAATCATGCCAAAGAGACAAGAAAAAATGTGGAGTGATAAAAATAAAGCGTGGAAGCTAAGGAAGAGAAAGTGACCCTAGGGGTAAAGCGTATGTGTTGAGTTGTGTTGTACCCACTGTTGTTGTAGCTTGATTAAGGGATGTTTCTAGTTGTGTATTAAGGACGAACCTATTAAAGAAGATCGAAAGAGTAGTCAAAGTCATGTGTTATGAAAACTCTGTAAAAGCATGTAAAAGTATGCAAAAAATTTTAAAAAGGAAAGTGTATGCCTGATACATGAAGAGTGAAAAGGACAGAGAATGTCCCAAAAACTCTATAGAAGAGCACGTTTTTGGGTGATCTCACACAAAGAGCAATTTTTTTGGGCGACCTCATGCCAAGTGTGAATTTTTTGGGTGATCTAATGCCACGGAAGAAGAGCTTTGGGGGAAAAGATCTAGTGTTATTCTCCATCCCTGAATGCTTCCTGAAATTTATACACCATTGTAGATGGTGTGATCCTACTTTGATCCATGTGTTTCTAGTTCAATCCAAGTAGAAAAAGGAGATATAATATAATCTAATTACTGGAGGACTATGCCTATGCTGTGAAAAATTCTCTTTGGACTGCTGACAATTGTGTTGATATGACAAAATAACTTTAATTTCCCCTGGTTATAGGTTCCCAAGAAAGTCTAGGAGAACCCAGGCGCTAGTGTCTGTATCTAGGTGTTGGCATCTATGCTAAACTGAGGACCCAAGTCAGAATCTGGTCGTTGTGACTCTATTGTTATTGTTCATGTACTGTAACTTTACTTATGAGCTCTTATATGGGGTGACTATTCACCCAATGTATGCCCCCCCTTGTTTTGCATGCTCTGATATGCTTTATTGGATACCAAAGCACATGCAAACAATATGGATATAAACATGTGTTAGTAGATAAAGTGACAAACATGCTATAAAAAACAATGTAAACAAGCAATATTGAGTAAAAAGTAGACTATGAAAAGTGGGTTTCAAACATGGGACATCACCCACAATGTCGCAAGACAATTAGGGTTGAAGAGGCCAAAAGCATACAAGAAATGAACAAGCAAGACATAGGGCATATCCCGCAAACAATGGCATAAAATAGAAGACAAGAGAAAGAAAAGTATCAAACAACCATGGTGGAAAATAGTTCCCGTAAGACACATGTTGCACATGAAGCACCCATTACCATGCTAGAAAGATAAAAAGTATGTCAAGATGTGTATATATCGATAG
Organism: Taxus chinensis; assembly: GCA_019776745.2. NCBI lineage: Eukaryota > Viridiplantae > Streptophyta > Pinopsida > Cupressales > Taxaceae > Taxus > Taxus chinensis. The sequence goes on along the minus strand of CM034147.1, from coordinate 349,912,530 downwards.
AGTATCATGCTAGTAAGAATAGGAAGTAGTAAAAAATGAAACAATAACATGCATGATGTGTACAAAAGTAGATTCCCCCATGAGCCTCAGTGGGACTCGTAAGAGGTACAATGCCAATCATTTTTGTTGCATATAAAGATCTGTAGAAAGTATACATTCAGAACTACAGAACAAGTGAATGTGCATGTGTATATGACACAGATAATGACATACTAGGTATTTGTCTAGCATGGGAAACAAAGTGTACATGTGAGTATAAGCAAGCAAGAATAAATGCAACTAAGATATGCAATATGTAATGAGCATGAGTGTGAATGGAATGAAATGCAATGTGAATGTGATAGAGAGCTCATGTTGCCCCCCGAGTGATATGGTATGAGCATGAGATGAGGTTCATTTATAAAAGACCCCTCGACAGTCAAGAATGAACCATAGAACAAGAGTGTGTCATCGGGAAATGGTTTGAAAAATCACGCTAGATAGATAGATCAATGAAGCATAGAGCTGTGAAGAGCGAATGTGATGAGGTTCATTTCAGATTTAGACCCTCAGCAATCGAGTATGAACTATGGAATTATAGTGTATCATAGGGTAATGATGATACACATGTATAAAAATGTGTAATGATGCTCAAAGAGATGAAATATAAAACACAGAGTGTATGAGGAGAAATGATAGACACCTAAGGATGCTAGGAGGGGGGGAAGTAAGCATGATGCCCCCCAAGTGTACAAAGATGAGTAAGCTATCCGAAAAAATTGAAGGGAAATGATCCTCCACCTAATGCTTGCAAAGATAAAGGCGTGTGGCCATGCTCTGAGATCGGAGATGTATGAGAGAGATGATGTATCGGTGAATGAGACCTATGTGCATGAGACCTAGGAGGCGATGAAAACTTATGTGAAGGGGACTGAGGAGGTTATGTATACCTATGTGAAGGATGCATCCAAGCATGTGATTTATATCTATGTGAAGGAGACTGAGGAGGTGATGTATACCTATGTGAAGGATCTAACCAAGGAGGCAATGTATACCTATGTGAAGGATACCGAGGAGTTGATGTATACCTATATGAAGGAGCTATCTGAGGAGGTAATGTATACCTATGTGAAGGAGTCCTTAGAGAAGGTGATGGATACCTATGTGAAGGAGTCGTCTGAGTGGTGGACCTAGGCTGATGAGATGGACTAGTGGACTGATGAGACCGAGTAGGTCGTGTGTGAATAGGAGAGCTAGGAGCAGATTGCACTTTAAATTTGAGATGTCCCAGGGGACCTAGATGCTCTAGCAAGTGCAATGGAAACCTCAAGAGGAGGTTGTGGCCATGGTGTGCATGGTGGAACACCTTTGATGGTAATAACTTTGATTTGTTGTGAATGAAATTTAGACATAAGTGATTCATGGAAATGATAGCTTGAGTGGCATGGAGCCAAGGAAGACCTAAGAGCATGTCACACCCTTTGATTGAAGGTGCCACAACGAATGGCACAAGCATGGTAAGAGGCCCAACTATAACTGGAAGCTTGATGTAACCATAATATTTGGGAATTGGATATGGAATATGAGAGAGTGGATAGTTGATAGACAAGAAGTGTAATAGAGCACACACCCATATGAATCAATGGATCAATCATTGTATTATTGATAGCATGAGGTCCAATAGAAGCCTTGATATGTAATGTATCAGAAGAGAATGTAGCATGATAATCATGATCAGAGAATGCAATGAATGGTGGAGATGCATCAGCATGTGAGAAACTAGGAAATCAAGAGCCCTTGATGAAGGAGGAGGCATGAAACAATATGTATGATTAGTTGAAGAGTCAGCAACTTTTTTGTCATGTTTAGGAAGAGGATCATTAAATATTTTTAGCTTTTTGTTTTCATTGACCAAAGTAGATGCCAAAGGCTCAGGGATCTCAATTGCATTGTTGTCTATGAGATCTTGAATAATATGTCTAAGTTTGAAACATCGATCAGTAGAATGCCCAACACATTGATGATAGTCACATCTAAAATTTTCATTATAATTGCGTCCTTTAGGGTGAGATGGATCCAAATTAAGTGGAGGAGGAAGCATAATAAGATTTCTCTCAACAAGTTGTGGCAATAGAATATGTGGAGCACAAGGAAATTTTGTGAATGTACGCTTTGGAGGTTGTCATTGAAACTTTTCAGGAGTGGAGATAATTGTTAACAATATATTTTTGCTTCAGTAGGTTTAGTAGATGGCTTGAAAGTTGATTTTCTTTGAAACTGATTAGAAGATGAAATCTTGATCATGATATTTAAGCTTTCCCATAGATAATAGTTTGCTTTCGCGTAACTTAAGAGTATGGCATAGCTGATCAAATGATGGAGAGGTCTCAAAGATGACACTCTCTTGTAGAGGTGGTAAGAGACTTTGGATAAATAGATCTTGAAGTTCAGAGTCCATGAGTACATTAGACATCTTAGCTAAGTTTTTCTTATATCATAACACATAATCTACTAGATGCTCATTAGATCCTTGTTTGATTTGTGCAAGTTGAGCATAGGATATCTTAGAACCGATATTGATTGAAAAATGAGTGAGAAAAGAATCGGCTAAATGCGTAAATGATTTTATTGAATGAACAGGTAGATCATAGAACCAACACATAGCATAATCTTGGAGGCTTCTAGGAAATATATTTGTTAGTAAAGTATGATCATCCACATAATCTAGACATGCCACATGAAATACTCAGAGATGCTCTTGAGGGTCACCATGGCCTTTGAAGGTGGGAAACTTAGGGGTGAAGAAATTTGGAGGAAGTGGATAGGATTAAATGACAGGTGTGAAAGGAGTGTGAAGGAGTAAAGTGGAATCAAGAGATGGAGATGCAAGAGAAGTAGCCATTTGAAGTTGATGAATTTGATTCTGCAACTCCTAATATAAAGAAGTTAAATCAAGAGTATTTGAAGAAGATCCAGGTTGTGTAATAGAAGCATTAGGTTGAATGATGGGAGAAAGTAGTAGTGGGAATGGAAGTAGGAATATGAAGGGGTTGAGTAGAGGCCATGGAAGCTGAGGAAGAACCAACAATGGGTGCAGAAGAAACGTCTTGAGATTTTTTAACAGTCATCAAAGCATGGAGAATATGCAGAAGATGTGTAGGATTATCATGTAAAGCTTGACAAAAATTGGTAAGCTTATCTAATTACTCTTGATCAATGTTGGTGTCCTCATCATATGATTTCTCATTGTCATATGTTTCAATGTTTTTGAGAGGAACATTTTGAGAGTTAGAAAAGGGGTTATCAGTTTCAGCCATTGATTTAGAAACCCTACGGGTAGATGGAGGGATCTCTATATGCTCAAAAGACCCAAAAAAAACCACTACGGGTGATGGGCATAAGAAGGAAACTCTAGAAATAAGGTTGGAGTCGAGTGGTGGGTTCACCAAATGATTTAACAAAAATGGAATTTTATAAAACCCTAAGGTATTGTCAATAGTCACATATAATAAATAAACACTAAAGCACAAATTGGACGCAAGAAATAAGCTAATAGGAAATTAAAACCCTAACTGCAAGAGAGAGAATAGATGAATTAAGTGATTTTGTAATAAATCCTAAATTTTTATAGACTAGAAAAATGATGAATAGGAGGAGGACTATGTTGCAACCGCACTCAGAAAATTTTTTAACTGTCAGATGAGCCTAGACTAGGATGCTTGGGACTAGGGTGAGGGTGCACCTAGGCACTAGAGACCTCTGCTAGGCACCATGTGACTATAAAAGCTTTTAGAATCTATGGTTTTTCTTGTGTCGCAAGGTGGTCACTAACCTTCGATGTTTGTTGCATGTATGTCACTAGATGATCGCATAGTTTTCCTGTAGCCTACAAAGAGAAAGATAACCTGCAAGACCCCAAAACACATTAAATCCTAAAAAATAAATATGTAAATGGGGAGTCATACTAACCCAAACAGTCACCTGACAGAGTGAACTTATGACTGAGACTACACTACATCTCATAATCCATGTAGTTTTTGTGCAAGTGTGTGTGATAAATCATGCCCTAGGAAACTCTTGTGCAAGATGCACTTGATAGCAAGCAATAACTAGATGTAACAATGTAAGTAGATGTGTGGATGGAAAAATGAACTTCCCCTCCTATGCGTGTATGCAGAAAATGTAGTCCCTTGTCCCTTGAATGAGTGCTAGATGGATTCCTTGATGCTCTTAGAATGCCTTTGGATGCAACCTTAGGTGATGATAATAAATTTTTAGTGTTTGGTCCATTATTATGGTCAAAAAGCATTGTATTTATATGATTCCATTGTTTGAATTTCATAATTGACAGCTAAAAGTCTGACCCATAAGAAAACAAGATGCCAAAAGATAAAAGAGGCCCAAAAGAGGTGAGTAAGATACAAAGAGGTCGTGGGCACCTAGAGGCGACGAGGGCACCTGAGTAGTAGCGTCTTGGCTGGGCATTGGTGTCCAGAGTCAATAAAGATAAAGCTATGAAGATAAAATCTAGGTTGTGGAGATGGGTAAGACTAAAGAGGAAATAAGAATGATTGAAAAAGAGGCCAAAGATAAATGTCAGTTACTAGTTTTCTCGCTTAGTTGATGGGATTCTTAGTTGGTTGGTGTCATGAGTTGAAGAACATAAGTGATTTCATTTATTGTGTTATTAAGTTCTTAGCTTGTATAACTAAGTTCCTTTTTTATTTTACTCGTTTTATAAGGAAACTAAAACTTAATTATTGTCTGGTAATGTTAGAATGAAGTTGAGTTTGGGTAGGATTCTTCTTTATGATATTTTACCTCATTATTCTCTAGATTTAACTTGACATTGAAAGAATTTACAATAGGATTTGAAACTCACCCATTAAAAATATTTCTGGCATTATAGTGCAAACACCATTTAGTTATTGGTGAGAATATAATGGTTGATATACTTGTTTGCTTTCAACTTAATTTCTAGTTTTCTTTTAATTCAGCCCAAACTTTCTTAATCCCATGTGTTGGTAAAAAAACATAGTCCAAATCCAACTTGTTTCAGTCAATCTCCAACCTAGAATTAGCCCAGATCATTTGATACAAGCTAAGTCACTCTTATCTCTTATCTTGCACACTTTTTTGTTTCTTGCATGCTAGATATTATTTTTTGTTGATATATTCATTAAATCTTAGCCCTCTGATATAAGATTTAAATTTTATTAAGTCAGCATGCAAGTTTAAGAAACTAACATTTCCTATTGTATGCATCTTTTTCTAAAAGAACCCCAATTTCATAAATCATGAACCCAAAAGGAATCATTTTGTATAAAAATAATATAATAACCTTAAAATTTTAGGCACACTTTAGATAAAGATCTTGGCAGAACAAATTTTCTCAAAGTAATAAAGATGTGAGGCCTTTAAAATATCTAAGCTATGGTGTTGAGTATTTACCAAGACTATGTCATTAAAATTGTATGCAAGACATATGTAAGAGATTGATCTCTATGCTCAATAGCAATTCAAGGTGAAAGTTAAATATTATCTTACAAAAAAATAATATTTCTATTTTGTCATTAAAATTTGTAAGGTTTCGAAAAATGTCTTCTTTAAGAAATCACACGAAGATAATAAATTCCTCACCTTATTGTACAAACATTAACCCTCCAGTTTTCAATATGAATTTCAGTAGTATATTTTCTCCTAAAAATGAAAAGTGTTATAGCAATAGAAAAATGTGTTTGCCACAAACCCTAATTTCTTATTATTTTCTTAGAGATGCCTTAATTTCGTATTGTGGAATTTTATAATAATGAAAAAAGGGATGCACCATAATTTAATATTAAACGTAAATGGGAAACATAAGTTACCTTTTTGGCACTATGATGTAAAGGTGGTGCAATTGTGGCACACATTTTGCATCACTTTTGCACCACATATTAATGTCATTTTTACTTCATAATTTGAGAATAAAAAACGAAAAAGACACAAATCTGATACAATTCATGATGTTATTTTCATTATGTGGTAAAGACCCCAACCTATCAAGGTATCCCTTATCAAAAACACATCTAAGAAGGACGTTGGGTGTGTAAGCTATGAAAAATACACTACTAACAAGGAAGTAAAATACCAATAATCATACCTCCTCCTTCGCGTTCCATAGCAAACCTCAGAATGGGCTAGGAAACTTGGATTGAGCCCAGATTTTGTGATATGTAGGTTCTTTTCTTCAAGATGGAGCAAGACCTTCCTGCAACAACAATCTTCTTACTTTGCACTAGATGGGAAGAAGGATTATGAGGCTATTTTGACATTAGGACAAGGCAAAATGATGTTCTTTGCTCAAAGGATGCAAGAACTTAGATATGGCATGAAAGCTTATTCTCCGTGTCTTTAGAGGGGAGGGGTAATGTTGTATTTATAGCTTGAGGGAGTGATTAGCTTAGATTAATTTAAGTAATCATGGTTTGAAAATGTGGGCAAGATTAAGTGAGTGGTTTGAAAATGTGGGCAAGATTAAGTGGGTGGTTTGAAAATGTGGGCAAGATTAGGTGAGTGGTTTGAAAATGTGTGCAAGATTAGGTGAGTGGGGGCCACGAAGAATGGGTGAGGATTTGAATTATATTTTTAATTCATAAATGGAGGATTTTAGGTGAGTGGGGACCACGAAGGGTGGGTGAGGATTTGAATTTAAATTTTTAATTCAATAATGGAAAAACATGGAGAATAATGACATGTGATGAGGATTAGATTATTTTTAGACTTTGAAATGGATAATTAATTTGATTAATTCGAAGTGTATTTTTGTGGGAAATGAGGAAGGGGAATTAATTGATTTAGGATAGATGTGAAATTGGGGTGTCTACATTTGCCCCTCTTTGGAAGGGTACTATGAAAGTAGTGTCCTTTTAAAGAAAGTAGACGGTATGGGAGAAAAATTCAATCTACTTTTTAAAAGGTAGAGCGAATGTTTGTTGGGGAGAATGGAAAGTGGTGAGTGACGGATGTTATAGTATCCTCCAAGACAAAAATGTCATGAGAAGATGTGATTATGGATAGATGTGGCGATGCCCCCTCGAGAGGACTGACGAGAATGAAATATACAACAGAACTCTCGAAAAGAAAGGAAATGGATTCGGTGGAGAAGAGGATGATAATGGAGTGGAAGAGACTGGAATGACCGCACGACGCAAATGGAGAAATGATTCAATCGACCTTGAATACTAGGTGTGAGGGTGTGTGGGAAAGAGAAAAGGGAATGGTTAGGATTGGGGGTTGATTATGAGAAGAGTAAGGGAGATAGGGGAGGGGGAAAAAAAGGAATGAAAGAGGTAGAAATAAGAGAGAGGGATGATAGGGGAAGAAGGGAATGATGAAGGACAAACAAGGCAAAAAGAGTAAAATGACAGAGTAGAGGGTGAAGGGATGAAATAGAGAGATGTGCAAAATGAAGGAAGCAATAGAGATAGTAAAGAGGGATACATGGAAGTGAAATAAATGAGAGAGTGAAGAAAAGCAGGAAATGAGAAAGGATAAATAAGAAGGAGAAAACGAGGTGGGAGTAGGGGGTGAAATGGAGGGAAATGGAAAGAGGACAAAAGAAGAAGTAGAACGGAGAAAAAAAAGAAACTATGAGGGGCGAGGAAAGTGTGAAAAAGAGGAGAGAAAGGAAGAGAAACAGATACAGAATGAACAAAAAGGTAGGGGTGGTAGAGAAAAGGAGAAGTGGTTAGAAGAAACGTGAAAATTAGGGGAGAGGAAAGGAAGATAGAACGAATACAAGGAGAAGATTGAAGGAATCGTGTCATTGCGAGGAAGACCAAGGCCAAGAATATGGAACAGACCGTATGGAGATGCATATGGAGGGTGGTATGATAAAAAAGATAGGACAACGCTGAACAGCCAGGTTATCGATGGGGAAGTAAGGAGGAAACATGATGGAAAAAGGGGAAGAAGATGATACAAGGGAAGGGAAATAAGACGAGGGGTGGGGAGAGAGAAGAGGATAACAGAGAAAATGATGTAGAAGGAAGGGAATACAGAAAGGGGGTAATAAGTGGAAAGGGAATGGTATAAGGAATGTTCAAAGAAGAAAGAGGGGAGGAATGACATCGATTGGAAAAGATGTGGAGATGCATGAAATGAGGATACTAGAATGACGAGAAAATAGGAAAATGATGTATGATGAAGACAGTAAAGATATTGAAGAGGGCAAAGAGGAGATGGAGAGATGGGTAAGAAGTGACAAGAAAGGGTAGGAGTGAGGGAAAAGAATAGGAGAGAAAAGAGAATAGGGGATAGAAGATGCAATGCCAATGAGGGGACGTTAGGGAAATCCCCTTGACAATGAGTGGTGGGGAAGGGTGAGAGAAAAAATGAAGAAAAAGAGAAAACTAATGAGGATTGGAAAGGGTAACGCCAACAAAGGGACGTTAGGGAAAACCCTTTGACAATGAGTGGTGGGCTTAGAGGAGGGAAGGAATGAAGGGAAACTCTAGAAGGTCCAAGGGAGTGAATGAGGTCATGCAGAATGAGGATTGATAATTTTTAGGGAAAACCCGTTGACAATTATTAGTGCAGGAAGAGAAGATGATGATGAAAGAATGATATAGGAGTGTTAACAATAAGGGCAAATGTGTGTGTGGGTAGAAATGTGGGGGGAAGTTGAGAAAAGGAAGTGGAAAGAGTGAAGAATATGGGAGGGATGAGTTGGGACTAAGTGGAAGCGAGGAGAGGATGTGGGTGATGAGGATGAACGAGGTGAGGATGAAGAACGAAGACATGAAAATAATGGGAAGAAACGGTATGAAGGGTGATGGATCAAGAAGGGGGAAATGGGGGAAAATAATGTGATTGTAGGTGGAAGAGATGAGTTGTATGTTGTAAGAGGATATGTGGAGAAAGGATAATAGTAGGAGGAAAAAGTGGGTAATAGGAGATACCAGGTGGAAGAAGTGATCAACAAAGTGAACGAAGAATGAGGTGGGGGAGAAGTTCACAATGACAAGTTAAGTGTAGGGAGGACCCTGACATAAGATTGTCATGTGACGGAAGTGGCTAAGTAAGATTGCCATGTGAGCAATACTGGAGATGAAAAATGGTCAAGCGAGAAGTAGTGTGGGAGAAATAAGAAGGGGGAAATATGATGGGATGGAGGAAGGCCATCCTTAAGAGGGACTCTTAAGTGAGATCGCCATGCCGGGTGAGTGGTTAAGTAAGATTGCCAAGCAGAGGAGGGTGATAGTGGTGGCAAAAAGATGTGATGATGGGGAATGAAGAGGAAAGATGGATGGTGAGATTATAGAGTGATGGGCGAGTGTAAGATGACATGTCATGCTTAAGAGAATCTCTTAAGTAAGATTGTCATGCTGCCGGAGAGGTTTCGTAAGATCACCTAACTGACAAGGATGATATGCAAGGAGAAAGACAAGATGATATTGGGGACATGGGTGGAATGGTAGGTTGAAGAAGATGATCGCGACAAGAGGCATGAGAAATAAGATGGGGGAAATATGATGGGATGGGGGAAGGCCATAGGGAAGATCAACCTTAAGTGGAAGTCTTAAGTAAGATTTTCATGCGAGCGAAATGGTTAAGTAAGATCGCCAAGCTAAAGAAGAAGAAAAATGATGATAGAGTTGGTGGGAATAGGGTATGACAAAATGGACTGATGGGGAATCCTCAAGTGAAATTTCCATACTATGAGACCGTGTAAGTAGGATGACCAGGCATAAGATGGACTTGGGGAAGGATGAGAAAAGAGTGAGTGAGGTACGCCTGAGTGGTATATGATATGAGATGAGGTGATAACAAGAAAGAAAGGAAACAAAGGAGTGTAACATGAATGGATGAAGAAATTTATGTAGTGGAGGGTGGAGAGTGTGAGGGGAATCCTTAATTGGGATGCCTGCGTGGTCAGAGTAATGATGCAAGAATGAGAAGCAGAAGAGGTGGAGTTGGAAGATGTGTTTGGTGGTGATGGTTGTTTGATGAGAGGGCAGGTGGTGAAGAAGCTTCTACAACGGGAAGATCTTAGGGAGAGGGTAAACCTCCACTGAGGATTCCATATAGAAGGGGTTATTAAGTAAGATTGTCAAGCGGGAAGAAAAAGGGTGAAAGGAAAGAATACCAATGGGTGAGAGGGGACAGGAATGGTGAGAAGGGTAATATGGGTATAAGCGGCGGAGGAGGAAAAATGAGAAGTGAGAATGAATGGATCAAATACATGGTGATCATGGTGGGGGAGAAGGAGCTGCTGGATAGTGAATGCTACTTGAGAAAGATCGTCAAGTAGGATTCGCAAACTGCAACGGTGATCAAGTAGGATTCGCAAACTGGAGAATGCATTAGTATGGGTGAATGGATGGGGTGCAAAGTAAGATGTTGATCATGCAGGAAGATACTCACGTGACGAAAAGCATCTTAATTTTAATATAGCACATAACAGGATGCATCGTGATATAAAAGATCAGGATGACTAGACTGTAATATGCGTGATAGCATAGACAGGGGCCATCAAAAAGGTTTGATGCCCCAGTACGATATGCAAATGGAAGAGAGCATAGACAGAGGCCATCAAGAAAGTATGATGCCCAAGTACGACATGCAATCAGATAACATAAGAATATTACAGAGAACACCAGGATACATAAAATCAAGATGCCCCCTGTAATATATCAAGATACAAGAAAGCAATTAATAATTTGCCACTAATAATGCAACACAAGAACCAGTAAACATGTCCCTAACGTGTTCCACAGTGATGATTGATTAGATGTGCCCCCAAGTAGGGGTACAAGGGATTGGGTCAGTCTCCTCAAACAAGGAAACAATGAGAGCCGGATTTCCCCCAAGCGAGGATTCACGCGAGGAGAAGTGGTTTGAAATTGGTAGTCATAAGGTGGTTGGACCATTTGTTTGGGATAATAGTTCAAAGAATGAATTGTGTTGCTTATTGAGTTTTTACGATTTTGTGGATGTTTTTGGTCTTTTGAAAATTTTGCAAATGTTTTTGTATTTTGGATATTTTCTAATGTTTTTGTTTTTGGATTTTTTGGATTTTCTAATGTTTGTTTTTGAATTTTATAATTTTTTTTATATTTTTTGGAGATTTTTGAATGTTTTTTTTTTTTGAGGGATTTTTATACTTGGGAATTTGACGATTTTCAAATGTTTTTGGATTTTGAGATTTTTACACTGTTTTTAGATTTTTGACGATTTTCAAATGTTGCTAGATTTTTTTACACTGTGAGTGGCAATTTATGGCCCAGAGTGCAGACTTATTTTTGAGAGGAGATAAACATGGATATTATTCATATGTACCATGTTCCGTGTGATAACTTATGCTCAGAATAACACAAATTCTCTTTCCATTGGTAGGATATGGTGGTGATGATATGATGAAAAGAATTCCAGCTCCATTCTTGACTCCACACAACTAGTAAGATGTGTGGGCTCATCACCGAGAATCAAGAAGGACGCAGGAGGTGGATAATGAATATAGAGACAAATGCTAACAATAATCCCTTTGGGAAATTGTGACTCCATTCTTCATAATGGTACTGAATCGGTTTCAAAAATGGCTTTCACTTTATGAGTCACATGCTAGACTTAGACAGTTATGTGGCCTACTGATTGATAAGATATGAGGTTAAGGGATAGTTCTCTCTTCACTTAGGCATCTAAATTACGTGTTTGGGGATTCTATAATTTGTAAGCACTATAAGATTTTGTATTTTTGAAATGACTCCCTATGCCTTGCCCCATGCTACTAGTGAGAAGCAAGGGCTCATCACCAAAGGCAAAATATAGGCGAGTGAATTTCCTTTTTGTTTTTTTTTTTTTTTTTTTAATATTTTGCAATGTTTTTATGCTTGTATGAGAATGACCCTCTATGCTTTGCCCCATGCCACTTGTAAGAGGCAAGGGTTTATCACCGAAGACAAGACGTAGACGAGTAAGGGCACCTTCCTCCATTCCCAGTCTCACACTACTAGTAAGAAGTGTGGGCTCAACACCAAAGACTATGAAGGACGAAAGATGTGACAATGAATTATTCATAAGTTATTGAATTGATGGATTTTTTTACAATAGTGCTTTGTATTTGGGAAGAAACATCTGCCCCCAATCTCAGCCCCACACGACTAGTAGGACGCGAGGGTTCAACACCAAAGACTGAGATGGACGACCAAACGAACTGGGTAACGAAGTTTAGAGCTTTGTTATGAAAGAGAGAATGTATTAGAAGGGGATATATTACCATCAGTAAGCTTCTAGGTATGACCATAGAGGAAAGCGACTGAAAGTGGAAGAAGTATGATTCTCACAAACTTAATAGGATTTATATTAGCACTTGTATCATGATGATAAATATGAAGACGTGATTTTGATAAATAAAATATCTGCCAATGGAAATGAATAAATTTAAATTATTTTGAGATAAGCAAGACAAAAGGAACAATGTACATGTTGTATCCTGGAATAGTGAACATCTCAAGGATAAAATTTCTTTAAATGAACTGCATTCATTGGTTCATCAAGATCTTGACCATATGCAGTGGCCAATTTATAGGCTCCCGAGCCAAATTTAGCTGTGATTACATAGGGTCCTAACCAATTAGGCTCAAATTTTCCTTGTTTTTCTCGTTCTTTAGTGGTATTCTTTTGATTTTCTTTTAAAACAAGGTCACCAATTTCAAATTCTCTGGGTCTTACCTTTTTATGATAACTGTGTTGCAGTCGGTTTTGATAGACTTGAAGATGATTGAGAGCATTAAGTCATTTTTCATCGAGAAGCTCAAGCTCCTGAAGCCATGACTGTCGGTATTCATCCTCATTAATTACATCTTTAAGGGAGATCCTCAAGGATGGGAGTTCTATCTCAATAGGTAAAATGGCTTCACAACCATAAACAAGGGAAAATGGGGTGGCTCCGGTAGGCGTGCGGTAAGATGTACGGTAAGCCCAAAGAGCGGGGTAAATTTGAGTATGCCAATTTTGTCCATGGGTGTTGACAATCTTTTCCATGATGGATTTTAAGGTCTTATTGGTTGCTTCCGCTTGACCGTTTCCCTGAGGGTAGTATGGAGTGGACCATTTAAGTTTGATGTGAAAACGTTTGGCTAGGTCTTTTACATCCTGATTTTTAAATGATTTACCATTATCTGCAACCAGAGCGGATGGAATACCAAATCGACATATGAGATTATTGAAAATAAATTTTGATATTTGGCTACCGGTAACATAAGTGAGAGGCATAGCCTCTACCCATTTAGTGAAGTAATCGGTAGCGGTAATGATGAACTTATGTCCATCGGAAGATGTTGGTCTGATTTTACCAATGAGGTCAAGTCCCCATTGAGAGAAGGGCCATGGTGTGGTTATCGATTGTAATGCCTAGGAAGGTGCGTGGATAAGATTTCCATGCTTTTGACATGCTTGACAATGTTTGACAAAATGACATGCATCACTTTCCATGGTGGGCCAATAATATCCAACTCGCAGGATTTTCTTGGCTAAGGCGATACCATTCATGTGTGCTCCACAGATACCAGAATGGACTTCAGCTAAGACACTCGAGGATTCTTCCTGATTAAGACATCGGAGCAGGGTGCCATCATATCCTCGTTTATAAAGAGTTTATGCTAAAATGGTGTAACGAGAAGCACGTTTAAAGCACGTTTATGCATTGGTTTCATGTCGGCAGGAAACGTTTTATCACGAATGAAGGTATAAAGATCATGGTACCAAGGGTTATTCGGACCCACAATCTCACATACCATAGTGTTTTCAGGAAGATCATAGGTAGGCATTAAGAGATGTTCAACGAGAAAATGTGCCTGGGGTTGACTAGATGCGATTTCTAATAGGGATCCGATGGTTGCCATAGCATCGGTAGATTTATTACGAATTCTAGGAATTTGATCAAAGCTAATTAATCAAAAATAGCTTCGAAGACTATCCACCATGCGTTTATATGGGATAATTTTTTCATCCTTGACCTGGTATTCATCGGTAACTTGCTTGATGATAAGTAAAGAATCACCAAATACAGCTAATTCTGTAAGATTCCAAGATATAGCCAGTTTTAACCCTGCGACGAGAGCTTCATATTCTGCGATATTGTTGGTACATGGGAATGCTAAGCGAAATGATTTGGGGATAACATGTCCGCTGGGTGTGATAAGCAAAATACCAGCCCCTGAGCCATGGAGATTACAAGATCCATCAAAAAATAGAGTCCAAGCTGGCGCGATGTCTATGTGTAGAATATCTTCATTAGGAAAAGAAAACTGAAGTGGTTCTGTGCCAGGAAGGGGTGCCTCGGCAAGTTGGTCGGCAAGGGCTTGTCCTTTAATTACTTTTTGCGAAACAAACTCGACATCGAATTCACTAAGTAATACAACCCAACTAGACATTCTTCCCGTGAGAATGGGTCTGGACAACAAATACTTGAGAGGATCAATTTTGGCAATCAACTTAGTTGTGTGATTGAGCAAGTAATGACGTAACTTATGGAATGCAAAGGCAACCGCTAAGCATACTTTTTCGATTTGGGAATAACGTATTTCGTGCTCAATAAGTGTTCGACTAAGGTAATATACAGCCTGTTCTTTTCCTTGATCGTTATGTTGTGCTAGTAGAGCTCCTATGGCATGTTCAGTGGCAGATGTATAAAGCAACATAGGTTTATCGGCAACTGGTGACATAAGAACAAGTGGACTAGAGAGGTATTCTTTTAACTTAGCAAAAGAATCTTGGCAATCGTGGTTCCAGTGAAAGTGTGCATCTTTCTTGAGTAACTGATTAAAGTGATGGCACTTGTCAGCCAACTGTGATATGAAACGCCGAATAGATTGTATCTTTCCCTGAAGACTGCGTAATTCTTTTAGGTTTTGAGGAGGAGGCATTTCCATAATGGCTTTGACTTTGGCAGGATCCACTTCTATGCCTCTTCGTGAGACAATAAACCCTAATAATTTACCAGAGGTTACTCCAAACACACATTTCTTTGGGTTAAGACGAACCTTATACTCACGTAATCTATCGAAAATGCATCTCAACACACTTGGATGCCCTATTCGTGTTTTAGATTTTGCTAATATATCATCAACATAATCTTCCATGATATCATGTAACATGTCATGGAAGATAACATTCATTGCTCGTTGATAGGTGGCACCAGCATTTTTCAATCCGAAAGGCATGACCTTATAACAGAAGGTGCCCCATAGTATAGTAAATGCCATTTTATGTTGATCTCCTTCAGCAATACGTATTTTATTGTAACCAGAGAATCCATCCATTAAGGAGAGCATTTCATGGCCTGCCGTAGAATCAACAATCATGTCTATATTTGGCAAGGGAAAGTCATCTTTGGGACAAGCCTTGTTGATGTCACGGAAGTCTGTGCATATTCTGATGCTAGGAGTTTTCTTGGCGATAGGAACTATGTTAGATATCCATGCTGAATAATCAATAGGTTTGATGAAGTCAGCTTCCAAGAGTTTCTTGAGTTCAGCTTTAACAAGTAATGCAACTTGGGGATGCATTTTACGTAGTTTTTGCTTTACAGGTTTTGCATCTGGATGTACCACAAGATGGTGTACTACAAGAGATGGGTCCAAGCCTGGCATGTCCTTATATGTCCATGCAAATATATCTTGGAATTCAATAAGGAGTGTTGTGAATTCCATGCATTCTTGGTCAGACAGACTAATGCCAAGTTGTAAAAATTTTGGTTGTTCGGTGGTGCCAATGTTTATGTCTTTTGTTTCTTCTACAAGCATTTTAGATGTATCCTTTTCAGAGAATGATGCTAATGGTTAATGTAGGTCATCAGTGTTGGGTGTTTGTTGGAATTTTTTGACATGTTTATTGGATAGGGTGGCGGTGAGGTTTTGACTATGGGAAATCCTCTGTTTGCGCTTTTGATCCAAATTTTCTGATGGTGAAGGATCTGAATATTTTATCTCTTCGCCAAAATAGGCTGATTCATTTAGATTGATTTCAAATCCTTTTCTATGGTCTGAAGTAGGTATTTGGTCGCGAGTTCCAAGGAATTCTTCGATGGCTTCATCATTTTGGAACATGTCCATGGCTGCATGATGTGGTTGGCCATGGTCTATGAGACTCGGATGTGTAGGCTCAAAATTGATGACATTAATAGAGAAATGTTCAAAGGCAAGATGTGTTTCAGCGAGGTCCTCAAAAAGACTACATGGAGACCTAATGTCATTATCAGAACTGGTGTCATCATTGTCACTCGAAATTATTATGGGAGCGACATCAAACACCTTGAAACCTAGACCATGTTTACCGTGATGTTGTGTGCAATTTATAGGGTCTAAACGACCTTGTTCATTTGGGCCGAGTCCTTTACCCTGCCATCGCATATTTTTCATTATTCGGTGAGCTTTGGTAAATTGAGGGGACTCATAACATGGAGCAAAGTCGTCATTATATAACCAAGATCCTGAAGAACTTGGAATATGTTCGTTGTCAAGATGACCAAAATTTTTCCAAACTGACTGACCCATTTGGTAATTGGGATGGATTCTCAGATGTGGAGCGTTAGGTTTGCCATAGCTATGTGGGGATTTGGTGATATAAAAAGAGTCTGCCATCTTTTGAAATTGATATTCACCGTATCCTGTGTCAATGATTTTAAATGTGTGAGATGGGGGACCAATAGGTACCTCATGTGATGGGGAAGTTAGTTTGGTAGTCTTAAAAGATGAAGAGAATGGGTTATAAGAAGAAGGGGGTGGATTGAAGGATGAAGGTTGGCTATTCACAAGAGGAGGTATCTTAATAGAGGAGGTGTGGTTGGATGAAGAAGATTGGCTTGGTGAAGAAGAAGATGGTGTGGTGGAAGAATAATTGTTGCTGGAAGAAGCTTGATTAGTGGAAGAAGATGATTGATTAGTGGGAGGAGGACTGGTGGAAGGTGGTTGATGAGCAGATGATAATGGATTGGAAAATGTGTTTTGGTTATGAGATGATGGTTTTGGATTACTGTTAGGGAGTGTATCAGGATCAATGTGTGTTTCATTAGGGATTATACGAGGTGGAGCATATTTATCTGTTGATGGACAATAGTGATCATGTCGATACCGTCCTTCAAGGAATCTACAATACTCAAAAGGTTAGGGATCTGCACGTAATGTAAATTCCTTGTCCAAATGAGGAAACTTAATGCATTGGTGGAATGTTGATGGGACGGCTTTCATGGCATGAATCCATGGTGGACCGACAAGAATGTTATAGGCAACTTCTACATCTACCACATGACAGATCGTGTCTAAGGTGATGGGTCCAACTTGGAGAGGCAACGTGATTGTGCCTTCAGACTTTCTTTCGCTATTATCATACCCACGAATGGTTATGATATTGTTTTGTAAATCATTTTCAGTGTAACCTAGACAACGTAAAAGTTTCATGGAACAAATATTTAATGTTGATCTGTTGTCGATTAAGATGCGCTTGATTTTATGATGAGTTACATAACCCTCGACGTATAAAGAATGATTATTAGCGATATTGGGATTAAGCATGTCATCGGGACCAAAAGATAAAATAGGATTGGGGACTGTAAGATGTGCAATTAAAGCCTGAAATTGTTGTGAATTGATGTCCTCAAGGACACGAAAATTATTCAATGTTTGCATAAGGATGCATTGTAGTGCGGGAGAAGAATTAAGTAGTTCCATGATTGAAATTTGTGCGGGAGTCTTCTCTAATTGTTTGACAATATTAAATGACGGCGTAGGTTGTGGAGAGGAATTGGCGGCGGAATTAGATGGTGGTTTAGGAGGTGATGCCGAGGACGAAGTGGCAGATTTTTTTGTTATAGGGACCCATATTTTTTTCTGTCTATTGGTAATTACACAGTCAGTTCTGATCTTTATAGTTGCCACTAAGTCTTGGTCATAATCTATGGTCAAGATGACTGAGTCAAACTCGACATTACTTGACGATTGACCCTTATCTTTTGAATTGTTATCATGATTAGGGAATGGATTTTTGAACATGTGAAGTTTTTCATTAGGTGTTTTTGTCTCAGAAGTATTTTCAACTTCTATGTCTCCACGTTCAATCAGGTCTTAGACGTAATGGCGGAGTTGCATGCATCTATCTGTGGAGTGCCCTTTTATGCGATGATAATTACAATATTCATTGTCTTTATACCAATTTGGTTTGGGTTGTCCTTCTTCAAAGGGTCTGACAATGGGATATGTAATCATATTAGCATTTGCCAAATGACGAAAGACACTAGATAGACTTTCTCCGAGAGGAGTGAACTCTCTTCGTCGATCCCTAGAAGGAACTTCCTTTCTAGGGATAATGATGGGTTGTTTCTATTTTAATGTGTTGGTGGGATGGTTTTGGACATTTCAGACATGTCGGGAATCAGTAATGCCATCGTTGACGATATTTCGATTCCGATTAAAGAATTTAGATTTGTCCTGGTTCTGAGGAGTGTCTCAATAAGGTTGGTCTCTAAAGGGTGCTTTAAGTAAGCCCTTAGAAATGAGGGCTTTTTCGATTTGTGTCCCCTTTTCGATGACTTCTTCAAAACTATTCAGACAATGCATTTGCATGTGGAATGATAATTCGGCATTGAGATTAGGGACAAAAATGCTAACTAGTTGTCTCTCGGATACTGAGCAGGGAAATCGGCTTGCAATTCTGCGCCATCATTGTAAAAAGGAAGCAAAATTTTCGTTTGGCCTTTGCCTAGTGTTGCAGAGATCAAGCATGGTTATTTCTAAGTCTAGGTTATAAGAAAAATGTTTGACAAATTTCTCCAATAAATCTGCAAATGTCGTGACCGACCCTTTGGGTAGATGGAAAAACCAGTCTAAAGCTTGTCCTTCTAAACTTTGGGGGAATAATCGTAAAAGGTACGTGTCTCGATAGGAAACTTCCTGACATTGCATGTAAAATTCCTTGACATGTTCACGAGGGTCACCTTTGCTTTTGTATTTATCAAACTTAGAGATTTTAAAGGATGGTGGAAATGGTAATCGTGATATCTCTGTATTAAATGGATAAGGACACAATTCTTCAAAGTTGAATTGTTTCGATTGTTTTTGCAGTCCCTGAATGGTGTCTTTCATAAGTTTCCATTCTTGTGCAAATGGAGAAGTGGGTGACGGTTTATCAAACATGTCGTGAGTATTGGAATCTAGATTGAGGTCTTTTAATCTTTCAGCTCTAATCGTTGTTTCCTCAAGTTTCTTTGTTAAATCTTGTATTTTAGTGAATAATTATTCGACCGAAGAACCGTTTGGATTGTTTGGTATTTCATTGTGATAACTGGATTCACCATTGTCGATGAGTTTGTTTAAATTTTCGGTCCCGAAGTCAGGGGGTAGTTTTGCCCCCATGGCTAGGATGCGTAACAGATATTCATTTTTGTTTTGTTCTATCACCTTATTAACTTATTCTTGTTCTTCAATGGTGAGTTCTGGTTGTGCGACTTCTTCGTCGTCATTTTCATGATTGTGACTACGAGTGAATACCATGATGACTTTGATTACTTTAGATTTATCATGAATAAACTTGTGATGACTGATAAAGAGAGTAACTCAAACAAGTTATCTCAATATGATGATGATGTAACTCGAGACGAGTTATTAGACGATTTGTTGCACGTTGTGTAGATTTGACTTAAACAAGCTCTGGACTATTGACGGGGAGAGTAACCTGAATAAGTTAATCATGATATGGTTGTGAAAGGATTTGTGTTGGCTGTGATTTGGATAAATGCGATGGTGGACAGAATAATGAATGAACTCAAACAAGTCACCCAATATTAGTTTGATATATCTGGAAACAAGCTATGAAGGATGTTTTGACAATTGACAATATGGGGAGTGAATGCTAGTCACTCAATATCAGTTGGATATAGCCGAAGACAAGCTATGACAAATGTATTGTTGGATGAGGTAAGCTAATGAAATTGGTGTGATGGTTTGATCTGTGTTGTTGGATTGTTTGGATGTTTTCGCTTGGTATTGAATTGGTCGAGAACTGATTTTTTTTTTGTGGAACACAACTAGGGTCTGAACTTTTACAATGAACACATTGATATCAGCCAAGTTTTATGGTAAAATAATGCTAAACTATTGTGTTTTCAAACAGCAAGCAGTCATGTGGATTCAATTGTTTTAGCTTATGAGGTAACTTCTTCAGGAATGATCATTGTTTCATGCAATCATACAAGTATGCTTTGAAATGGTGGATGTAGGCTCTTATTACTCCAAGAAGATGCGTCCTCCGATATACCCTAGTCCTGATATACCTAATTCTGTACGGGGACAGAATTGGTATGGGGAACCCTTAGAGCACTGGAGGAGACTCACCAATTCTTACTTGCCTGTTTCGGAGTGAATCACCACATCCAGAACAAGTTTTGTGAAAAGGTGGAAGGTGATGGAGGGATGAATGTGTATGGTGTCCTTATAACTCCCTGAATATTTACAGGGACGATGCCCAGGCTTCATTGTTACAGCTATTTAGGCGTAACTCGCATGCGCTGCACGACAGCATTACCTGTAAGTGAAGAGCAACGGCGAGGTAAATACCGAACGCTGTGATGAGACTAGGTCTCGAAGTGCAATGCAGATGTAAATGTTGTTGGTGCATGGTAGTCAAGTCCACGTCACCGGTGTAGCTTTGGTGGTGATGAAATCCACCTTGTCTACGTGCTAAAACAATATGATGAAGTGATTAAACGCAGGGTTCTTTCCAATTTGAAATAAATCACTAACAGAAAATAATTGCGTACCTGAGCGTACTTTTTTTTTTGGTTTCAGCAATTGTCTTTGAATGGTGGTATTTTTACGGGATTTTTTTTGTTTTTGTTTTTGACAATATTCCAGTAATGTGGTTCTACAGAAAACAAATTAGTAGTTATCCTGTAAATGAAATGTTAGAAAAGTGATCGTGGTTGTTTTTGATTTGCCAGATCGCTCAAAGGCGCAGGAAAAGAGCATACACAACCAATGACCAAACAAATATTAAGAATATGACAAAGGAAAATAATTATTAAAATGACAGTTGGAAAACAAAGCTAAAGGATCCTGCAATGTTAGAACAAGAAACTAAAAAAAATTGTGACCGTTTCTGATTTTCCAGATCGCTCGAAGGCGCAAGAAAAGAGCATACGCGGATACAATTGGAATAGTTTTTTTTTTTTTTAAATGTTAATAATTATTGCAATTAATCATGATTGCGAAATAGCGATAATGATTATTTTCACAAAAAAAAAACGATGAAAGAAGAGGGTGAAAACGTTACCTTGAAGTGTTGTCGTGGAAAAGTTAAATGTAAGGCAAAAAATTAAAAATAAAAATTGTTTTCTAGAGCTCGAATGGCCTCACGTTTCTGATTTCCAAGATCACTTTTGAAGTGCGAGGAAAGAGCATACGTGTGAGGATGTTTCGTGAAATAAATAAATAAATAAAACTATAATTTTGTTGTTTTTTTGTTAAAAAGACAAGTGTTTTTAAGAAATGAAACCAAAAATTTTCTGTAAGTCTAAATCTAAAAATTATTTTTTTATTGCATATATCTTTTCAATACCTTTCTGTTAAAAAAATGAAGTCATTCTGAGTTCGGGAGCAAAAGTTATGGCTTCCGGAAGATGGGCTACGGTAGCACTCTGAATGAAAATTTTGGACATGAGAAAAACGTCCCAGGAGCTTTTTTTTTATTTTCTGACTTCTGTACTTCACCTGAGAAGCTAAGATTTTGACAGCAAGGTTAAAAAATAACAATAATCAGAAGGAAAGAGTTAGATCATAAAATGATTGACTAAAATAAAAGAAAGAAAAAAATAAATAAATGATTAACTTCCTACAAAGCAGTTATTTTAGCAAAAGGAAATAAATAAATATATTTTCCGGATTGGTTGTCCCATGACACTAATATGATAAACTAATGATTAGTGCTTGTGTTTGTATAGATTATGAGTGAATAGCAAAATCAAAACTACTAAACACCAAGCACCGAGGAGATCAAAGACAGGATAAGCTGCATAGTTTCATTGTTGCTATAACCTGTAGATATACCACAAGACACCACACAACAAAAACACTACCCAAAGCGTGAAGGTTAACCAAATAATACCATAAGGAACAGAAAAGGAAATAATAATGAACAATAATAAACAAAGAACAGATAAAACCACTAATTGAGAAATTAATGGTAACAGATCGAAAGAAACCGGGCGTGCCAGAATGTAAGCTATGAAAAATACACTACTAACAAGGAAGTAAAATACCAATAATCATACCTCCTCCTTCGCGTTCCATAGCAAACCTCAGAATGGGTTAGGAAACTTGGATTGAGCCCAGATTTTGTGATATGTAGGTGCTTTTCTTCAAGATGGAGCAAGACCTTCCTGCAACAACGATCTTCTTACTTTGCACTAGATGGGAAGAAGGATTATGAGGCTATTTTGACATTAGGACAAGGCAAAAGGATGTTCTTTGCTCAAAGGATGCAAGAACTTAGATATGGCATGAAAGCTTATTCTCCGTGTCTTTAGAGGGGAGGGGTAAGGTTGTATTTATAGCTTGAGGGAGTGATTAGCTTAGATTAATTTAAGTAATCATGGTTTGAAAATGTGGGCAAGATTAAGTGAGTGGTTTGAAAATGTGGGCAAGATTAAGTGGGTGGTTTGAAAATGTGGGCAAGATTAGGTGAGTGGTTTGAAAATGTGTGCAAGATTAGGTGAGTGGGGGCCATGAAGAATGGGTGAGGATTTGAATTATATTTTTAATTCATAAATGGAGGATTTTAGGTGAGTGAGGACCACAAAGGGTGGGTGAGGATTTGAATTTAAATTTTTAATTCAATAATGGAAAAACATGGAGAATAATGACATGTGATGAGGATTAGATTATTTTTAGATTCTGAAATGGATAATTAATCAAATTATATTTGATTAATTCGAAGTGTATTTTTGTGGGAAATGAGGAAGGGGAATTAATTGATTTAGGATAGATGTGAAGTTGGGGTGTCTACAGGGTGAAACAATGAATCATATTATATCTTATAGAATATTACAATAGAGATACTAAAATATAAGCACATATATCATTACTAACCTAGATAAAATCTATGCACTAAAAATAATCCAAGCATCACTGCCAAGTGTTGAGGGCCAAATTAGGGTTGCATCTTTATTTGAATTTTCTAACCTCCACTCCACCATATGACTTGGAGAATTGTGTGTGGTTCAATCCCAATTCAACATATTGGTATGTAGTGTAATGCTCATTGTACCAATGGGGGGTATGACGAGGTTATTCCAATACATATGATGAATTACACTCTTGGAGGTCAATAAGCAAGATGAAGGAACATACAAGTATAAAAGAGTTATCAGAGAGATCTAGATACATGAAATAGTTCCAATGATATAGAAAAGGTAGGTTTTAGAGGTAGATTGGAGATTACAATAGTAGAAGACATATTTGTAAACCTTAGGACAGATTCAATGGATAAACATATCCATGTGTAGAGGAACTTGTCTTGTGCTTGATTTCAAGTTCCTAAATTTCACAAAAAATTATGACACCATACACAATATTATCATCCAATTCCATATCAATGTCATACATTTTGATACCGAATTAGGGTAAATATGTTCCAAAGATAACCCTAATTACTCTTATTTACTTCTAAAAATTTGTATGAACGAAAAAATCATCCTTATATATTGTATGACAATATGTTTTCATTTTTTTAATTAATAAACGCTTTTGACCGGAGCTATGAACCGGAGGGTTAGGCCCCAACCATACAATAGAGGAGAGGAAGATGAGGAAAGGAAGAAGAAAGGAGGGGGGAAAAAGAAGAAACACGAACTACAATAAGAGAAAGGAGAGGATCAAGAAGCACCAAGACGCAAGAGGTGAAGCTAACACTGCAAACCAAGAGAAAAGACCAACAACCAAAAATTCAGCCAATATGGAACCCGCACGCCTATTAGCCTCCTACAGAAGGAGGTGAAAGGCACCAATAGCCCTGTCCTTAAGCTCTCGTCATTTTTCAGCAGTGGTGTGTACAACATACCTAGCCTCATCTACATGCACTTCGGGGAGGGGCCTGTGGTCAAGACGTCCCGCCGAAAATAGGGATTGAGCATTCTGAGCATAACGAAGGAGGTCTTTGTACTGCTCGCAAAGCCATTGTAAACTACGACCAAACCCAATAGCGAGCGCATCCACCTCTTTGACCCACGGGAGAGGATCAGGGAGGGAGAAATCAATCAATTTATCGCGGATATTGACCCTGTATGTGGGGTATATCTCGTTATTAATGATGAACTTGACAACTATCATGTTCCAGTGTAACAACAAATAGAAGGAAACAAATTCTGAAGCAATCTCCAAATTGGAATGGGCATGCCGAGACCGGAAACAATAGGAATCACCCAATATGGTTTCAATTGCTTCTACTTCCTCATGAGAGGAGTAACGAAAGATTTCAGAGAGGTGATCCCTATCAATATCATATGGAGATGCTTCTTCCGAAACCGAGCTCTGAAGAAAAATGAACGGGAAGCCTAAGAACGCCATGAATAAAAGAGAAGGTGAGCAAGCTACGTGAAATCACTAGAATTGGGGCAAGAATCCACCACTAGCCTGCACCCTCACCTAAAAGAGGCATTACAATCGCGGAACAGAAAATCCATGCTATAATTGAGTACCCTGCAGCTCATGTGATAAGTTGTTGGAGAGGCCAACCCAAGCTTCTATGTCCCGAAATGATAGTGGCGGCAGGGTAATCAATAACATAATTTGTGAGAAGATGCGCTACTCGATTGGCTTCACGAAAAATGTGATTGATGTGTCATGTGCGTAATTTTCCTAACCAAAAGAGGATGTTGGAAATGAAATGGTTTAATTTCCAAGAGGGGGAAGACCCACGAGTGATTACGTGTATAATGATTTGGGAATAACCTTCAATGAAAAGGGTTTCACAACCAAGGTGAACAGCCAGTTTGACTCCTTCCAGAAGTGCATGAGCTTCAGCCAAATTGTAGGAGCAGTCCAAAATAGGAAAGGAACCAGCGGAAATGAGAGTGCCAGAATCACTCCTGATAATGCAACCAACACCTGATTTACCAGGGTTACCCCTAGAGGCCCCATCAAAGTTCAGTTTCCACAAGCCCTTTGGGGGAGGTCACCATTTGGCCCTTCTTCTTATGATTAATTTCTCAACTTGGGAAAGACCTTTTTTGATGATTGAACCAGGACTGGGGAGTTTGATGAGAGGCCAAGATTTTCTGATTGTCGCATCTCTAGAAGAGAAAATGGGGTTCAAGAGACTGTTTTTGCTGACATTTTTAGAGATGGCCACTTCCAACTTACTTAGAAAAATAGGGAGCTCAGCAGATTGATCCTGAAAAAAATGAAGATTATGTTCCCACCAAATGTTCTAAATAAAGAAAAAAGGAGTAATGAGCCAGATAGAACTGAGAGAACTACCTTGACCACACCTAGGCCAAGAGAGGAGAGTATCAACAATATTATTATAGGGGGGCCAAACAAGATTCAATTTGGAAAGAAGCCAGTGCCAACATCTGGAAGCAAAAGAAAAAAAGAAACAGATGATCCTGATCTTCCTCGGCTTCACCGCAGAGCACACATTTGGAGGGACTAGCGTAACCCCATGATCTTCTCCTTGCTTGAGTAAAAAAATTATTTTTAAAAACCAGCCAACCGAAGATAACCACCTTAGGCAAAAGACTAGGGTGCCAATAGCCATAGGAGCAGGGAGAACCCAAACTCGACTAAGAAATGAGATGAGCATAACTGGCTTTCACCATATAAGTTCTTGTGTTATCACCGAGCCATAACAGTTTATCTTCTCCTTCGTTAAAATGAACATGCCTGGCCCAAAGGGCTTTAGATAGAGTAGAAAATTCTTGGAGGGAGCAACCAATGGTCGAAATATTTTTCCATTGCCAGGATGGTGAGCCATTCAGATGCTGGCGACCAAAATCGACAACTTTACTGCCCCAGGAAGCACTGGTGACATTCATAACTCTGTTAAGATTGGAAATAAGGTTAAGTGGGTGAGACCCATTCCAACTATCCTCCTAAAAGGCTGCCAATTGACCATTGTTGATTTACTAAGAGACCGAATCATCGATCAAGGATTTGTAATTACATATAAAGTTCCAAATATGAGAGCCCTTAGGGAGCTCTTGGCTGGAGAGTAGGAGCTCTGGGTGACCTGCCTCTAGATATTTATGTGAAAGAACATGAAATGTCAATCGCTTGGCATCGAAGATAAAATTCCAAACAAGTTTAGCACCAAGAGCCAAATTCTGAAGAGCCAAATCCAAAATTCCCAGGCCACCAAGAGGTTTGGGAAGCTTGACAGTCTCCCACTTCACCAAGTGGAATTTTTGCTCTTCATTATTCCCTTGCTAGAGGAAGGTTCTGACCAAATTCTCAATTTTGTGCAAGACAATCTTTGGAATCATCAAGACTGACAACATATATATTAGGAGGGCCATGAGAACTGAGTTGATAAGGAGAGCTCTACCAACCAAGGACAACCATTTCCCTTTCCACGAAAGTAGTCTTGATGACAAAGAGTTGAGAAGCCCATCCCAAAGTTTCACTTTACCATTGCCAGAAAAAAGAGGGATACCCAAATATTTGCGGGGGAGGGAACCCACTGCAAAGCCAAGAATTGCGTTTATCCTGCCCTGCAATCTGGGTGCAACATTGAAGAATAAAATAACAGATTTGTGAAATTTGATTACATGACCTGAAGCCGACGAATAAGAATCCAGTATGGAGGAAAAGCATTAGGCTTTCAGAATAGACACTTGAACGAAAGGTAAAGTATCGTCAGTGAACTACTGGTGCGAAAGGGGGGGGAAGGTTGGTGGTTAGATGAAAACCCTTAAGCTCCCCAACCTGAAGAGCAGCTTTGATACTATGACTAAGAGCCTCAGCAACCAGAATGAAAAGAAAGGAGGAAAGAGGTTCACCCTGCCTTAGACCCCTACTACTGCTGAAGAAACCTTCAGCCGAACCATTAACCAGAATAAAAAACTGAGGAGAAGAAATACAATTGAAAATCCAATTACATAAATGTTTGCCAAAGCCCATGGCTAGAAGGGACTTACAAAGGAATCTCCAATTAATATGATCATAAGCTTTGCTGAAATCCAATTTAATCATCATACCAGAGCGGTTGGAGGAGTGAAGAGTGTGAATCATTTCATGAGAAATGATTATACCATCAGCAATAGATCTCCCTGGGATGAAACTTCTTTGTTCCTGCACAAGCTTATGAAGAAGAGCACTCATTCTTGAAACAATAGCCTTAGAAATGATTTTGTAAGATGTATTGCATAGGGAGATCAGCCTGAAATCATCAAGAGAAACTACCTGTGCCTTTTTGGGGAACATGCAAATAAAGGTGTGATTGAGAGCGCCAAGGAGCTTGCCTGAACATCTAGATTCCTCCATGGATTTCCAAACAGTATCCCCAATGACGTCCCAGAAGTCTTGGAAAAATGAGGCTGGAAAACCATCTGGACCGGGCGCTTTATCCCTTTGCATAGAGAAAACGATCCTGCGAACTTCATCTTTAGAAAAAGGAGATATAAGTTTACCATTGTCAAATTCATCAACTAAAATAGGAATCTGATTAAAGAAAGTGTGTTGTTCATCAAGAGGAGAGGCCTCATCACCATGCAGAAGGTTTCAAAAAAAAGACACTGTCTCGGTTTTAATCAGAGATTGAGAGGACAACACCGTATCATCATCTAACTTCAGAGAGGAGATATAATTAACATTTCTTCTCGCTTTGACAGAAGCATGGAAGAATTTGGTATTTTTTCCCCCATCGGCCAGCCATATTTCACGTGATTTATGTCTCCAATGAATTTCTTTTTTAAGAAGAAGATCACCAACCTCACTGAGTAAAGATTTTTCTTTGATGAAGTCTTCCTGGAACATACCTCTGGAGAAAACTGACTCATTATGAAGACGCAAAGCATTCTCAACTCTCTGTTTTTCCTAGAAAATATTTTTGAAATAGGAAACATTCCATTCCAACAATCTATCTTTTAACAGAGAAATCTTCTTAGATAGTTTGAACATCCAAGTCCCTTCCACCTCAAAGGAGTCCCACCAAGAGTTAATCAGTGGTCTGAGAGGGGTCCTGCATCCACATGGACTCAAATTTGAAAGGAGAACGACGTAGCGGGATGTCAAAGGAAATGTTGAGAGAGACAGGAAAGTGATCGGATCCATAAAGAGGAAGAACAGAGCATTTGATGAGAAAGTTGTGCTGAAGCCAGTCTTCGGAGACCAGAAAATGATCCAATCGAACAGCCATGGAACTAAACCCGATACGCCAATTATTCCAAGTAAACCACCCAGAGCTGGGTTCCACATCGATTAACTTAGTAGAGGCAACAAAGGGGGTAAAATCCACTTTAGAGTGAGGTTGCCATTGGATTCCCCCTCATTTATCTTTATCAGAGAGGGTAGCATTGAAATCCCCTAGCCACTATTGTCTTGAAGTTCAGGACTGTGTCAAGGATTGTCTGAATCCTCGACCAAAGCTCCCTTTTTTTCAACGGAGTGTTAGGACCGTAAGCATTACATAAAAAGGACACATCAGAATGTTTGATATAAACTTTACACCAAATGAAATTAGGGTCTACCAATAAAGGCTCGAGACAACAAAAATTAGAATTCCACAAAACTCCCAGACCTCCAGAGGTGCCATTAGAGTCTGAGAATCACCCTTCCCAACCTTTCCACTTACGAAACCAACCAGACTTACAGTTTACTGAAGACATCTTAGTTTCTTAGATAAGACATAAGAAGGATTTCGAGTCAAAAGCATAGCATCTCAGCCTACGCTATTTGTTAGGGGAATTCAGACCCCTAACATTCCAAGAAAATGGGATCATTGGATCTTCAAAGAGGACCCTGCCTCTCCTACTTAAGGATGGAAAAAAAGAATGGAGCTGGAGTTGCTTACCTGTTGCAATGTCTTTGAGAGAAAGGATGTTTCTAGAGGGTCGACCAGGATGAGCTTTTGGCCCCCTGTCCATATTTAGTATGGCAGGAGTCGGCAGGATTGAACTCTGCTGTAAGTTGTCCAAAGACGGATCAACGGGAACATTGTCCAAGCAATTATTAAAATCCCCGGAATCACCATTGATGGATTGAAGCACCTCGTCCTTCTCATTAACCCATTTTTCCAGGGAGGTTGCATCCGCACCAAGGCCAAGCACGATACCTTCCTGGAAAAGAGAAAGAATCTGAGTAGAGTCTTGAACCACAGACAATGTTTCTTTTACCAGGGAGATTGTACTCGGATCAAGCACTAGCGGCTCTTTCATAGGTACAGACCCGGGGAGATCAACAACCTTAATGGGATCTATCCCAGATGAAAGAGGAGTAGTAGAGTTAGAAATAGAGGACGGTGGGATCTTTTTCCTCCAAGCTACAACGCTGGAAACGGGAGGATTTTTACAAGATTTTTGTAAATGCCGAGGTTGTTTACATTTGAAGCAGCTATTAGAAACCACCTCATAATCGAATTTCTGAACCCATTGCCCTGAGGGGGTGGATATGACAATGAAATCTTATAGCTTTTTGGAGGGATCAATAGAGATAAAGATCCTGGAAAAGGAAGAAAGAGTGCCTTCCAAAGTAACAAGGTCTATACGCACAACACGGCCTAAGCTAGAGCAAATTTTAGATAGAATAGAGGAGGACCAAAATTCACTAGGCAGTGAATAAAGTCTTATCCATACATGTAATCCATCCATTTCCACTTGTGCTAGATCGAATTGGGCATACCGCTCGGGAATATGCAAACCCAACTTTGTGAAGTGAAAGTCTTTCCTCTCCAAGGTGTCGTCCCTCTATGTTGTGTTGCGGAGGATAACGAGAAAAATCCTCTCTCCAGGAAGAGAATGCGGAGGCCACTACCCCGCTAAGTATCACACCAGCTGTGTATGCCTTCTACCGAGAGATGACGACCCACAATTTTAGTGAAGATAGCTCTTTCTCCGAGAAGGGTGAGCTGTGCTACCAAGTCAGCCAAATCCACCAGTGAGACAGAGACAAACTCCATCTGAACTGGATCGAGACAAGGTGAATCGCTTATGGTATTAGCATTGGGAACATGGACATCATCTAATATTTTGGTCCCTAGATGATTCTACAGTGCTTCTGACAAACCATGGCCCACAACAAGCTCCTTTCTTGAATCTTGGGGGGAATCCGACCGACCATTGCAGATTTTAAATTTTGAAAAAAAAAGACCATTCTGTTCCATTACGTTGTTGCTTCCCCTTCATCGTAGCCTCACATTTTTTCTACACACTACATTTAATCATTATATATCTTTATTGCATATACTCTTACTCGCAATGCTTATTACCATATGAGAACTCTAGTCTCATCTATTGTATGACAATCTTATTTACTATAATTTATGTATTTATTGTTCTCGATTGTCATTTACACATATTGCAATATCCTAAATAGATTAACCCTAGGGTTGATATTATAAATCCTTAATTGTTAATGCATTAACTCTAGAAGATGGGGATAAATTAATATTGGTACTTGAGGGTTGTTCCCTAAACATGAGTGGTATTAACTTAAGGTCTACCATGTCAGGATATGATATAAGCCACCACTTGTCATTTTCTAGCATAAAGTATGACCCTAAGGTCAACATGTTTTTTGATCTTTATTGGATAGTAAAATATAATAGCAAGCCAACATGGATATAATCTATAATTTTGCAAACCTTTTGTATGTGTATATTTAGTATAAGACAAAAGCTATAATATATATATATAAAAAAATAAAAAATTGTGTATAGGTAGAGAATATTAAAATCCTCTAAATATATGAGAAGGAGATGACATTACTGGTAACTCAACAGTCATTATATTTTGTATAACTCTATGTAATGTTAATTATAAGAAGGTTGATCTTGGATCCTAATAGAAAGTACTTCAATATAGTTCCTTTTTTATTTGTGTTCTGATTTAGCTATGTTTATTCTAATTTCCTTATGTAATTCTTGTGATATGGCTCATCTATTCTTAAATATTTGTATGTTGCCTATTGTGTAATTGAACACTTTTTAATTATTGCATCCTATGTATTAATCTATACTACAACTTGTTACAAGTTCTGATGTCGTAATCTAGGAACCTATGCTAATAATGGTTATGATGTTGGGGCCCAAAATGTTAAGATGGCTACCACGACAAAAAGAGGTAGAAAGATGGCTAGAGGAGAGGATAAAAAAAATGTGGAAGATGAAGAGATGATGACAAGAATCTTGGCTAAAATAATCCATTTGGAACATATCTACGAAGACATTCGTGATATTTTTTGGTGTGAGCTTCCAAAACAACTAGCCATTTGGTTATCTTGGTTAGAATTATATTGCTTTAGATATGAACCTAAGGAGGAATATGAATGGTTGAATGAAAAAGAGGAAACATTGCACAATTTGGATGTTTTGTGGACCCGTGTTGTTGATCATTGGATGAAGACTACTATTGACGGGTACATAACTGATATTGTTGTTCAAAATTATTGTTCATTTGATTATGTTGAAGCACACTTTCTATTTGTAATAATAGGAAAAATTGTTATACAATTACCATTTTCAGTCAAAATGTTGGTTTTGGAAAAGGTCATGGTGTTTATTTCATGTAATATGGAGTAGCCAAGAAAGGTGCCAAGGGGATGCAATCCTAGAAGAGGAAGATGAAGGGGAAGGGGCCAGAGCTAAATATCAATATGGAAGGGTCTGAGAAGAATCAAAAGGAAGAAAAGAGAAGAATGGAAAGGTTGCAGAGAGAAATAGGGCTTCGTAATAGACAGGGAAGTGGAAATATTTCTAAGGAAAGTAGAAACCCATTGTGAGTAGGAGTAAAGTAGGAAGAGTTGTTAAAGGAGGAGGAATGAATCCTCCCCAATAGACCAAAGGAACTAAGGAAGAAAAGAACTGAATGAATAACAAGGGTGCACAACGAGGCATGGACTTTGAGGAGGAAACTGAAAGAGGAACCGAGGAACCAGAGAAGTAAGTTGAAATAAAAACTAAGGAAAAAGAAAAGGAAATTGAGGGAAGTTGATTAGAAGTATTTAGAAGTAGATTTAGTAAGTAGTGGATGTTGAACCTAGAGAATCCGTCATAGAAAACATGATATTACAAGAATCAAACAAGCATAGAATATGAAGAAATAATATAACATGACCCATAAGGCCCATAAAAGATGATAATACCCCTCTTCTAGGATATATATCACTGTAGATCCAGATAGAGAATTGATTACTTGTGATTGTCTAAATGACATAGAACAATTTTGAAATTCTACTAAGAATTGTGAAGAAAGCTTTAAAACAAAAATCTAAAACACACTCAATATTAAAATCAAGAGTAGAAGAAATTGGAGTAGGAAAAATCACAAGAGAAATAGAATTCTCATTACACAATCCTTCATTGTGGAGAATTGTGGTAAGAGGAAATTTTGAAAGAGGTAGAGAAGATAGTAATCATAGTTCCATCAACCCAAAGTACATGGTCATTATTTCATAGTCTGAAGAATCAAAAGAAGAAAAACCTAAATTTAGTACATCCAGCACAAATATTGGAGTGAAAAATCATACCTTGAAGCACACTTGATTTCAAGCTAAAATTATATATTTATAACAGGATAAATTCAACCAAGGATATCAGTTGGGAAGAGGAATCAATGATGGCTCATAACCCATATACAAGCTTACAACCATATGATGGAACTACATACCTTGAACATTACTTATTGACTTGTGACATGCAATGGGGCACAAAAGGATTCACCGATGACAATACCAAGAAATGTGAACTAATATGATCATTTCAAGGAATAGCCTTGGAATTCATCTATTCAATACAGTTGAGTTTGCAAGACGTCTATAAAGCTATAACTTAGGAATTCAAAATAAATAAGTGTGTCATGGAGATAATTCAAGATTTGGAAGAAATAAAATAAATACTAGGAGAAATGGTCAAAGAATATGACATGATATTCTCAAATGTCATGAATAAATCAAATTTTAATTTTGATTAGTCAAATAAAGATGCTTGGTTTGTAGAAGGATTGTACAATAAAATATGGTTTGTAATTCCATAGACAAAATTTTCAACCAAAATAGAAGCCATTGAAGCAACTATTAGAGTGGGAAAAATGAAGATTATAGAGATAGTAGTAATCATGGTTTCAAAACAAAAACAAATATCAATGCAGTAATGTGAATACTAGAGGAACTATAAGAAGGAAATAATCATAGACTTAGTATATGGTGCACAGATTGTGGGGAAGAAGGACATCATAAGAATGACTATCACAACATGAAATCTAGAGGGTGAAGAAAATTTTGTGATGTTTATAAAATATTTAGACACACAATTAACAATTATACTTTATTGCAATACTATGTCAGGCACCCTTAAAATATGTTATGTTATTTTTTCAAGATCGCAACTTCTAAAACTAAATATTGTTGGGCATTGATGGATGTAAAGGAGGAAATTACTAGGAATGTTTTTGTAGTACAATCTCAAATGGTACCTAAGGCACAAAATGTTGTAGTAAAAATAGAAATGACCACATCACCAAAGTTGAATTGTAAAATGGGATCCAGAATCACCACAAACAAATCCAATGGATCCCACAATCTCCTTAAGCTAGTTCAATTTAGGCACCATCATCTCTACAAAACAATATGGGGTGGGCACCTCCTTCACCTCAACAACCACCTCGGTGGAATATACCTTCACCAAAAGCACAATATGGATGATATCAAGGCCAAAAACAAAATTAAAATACCCCAGAGAGACCATACGGAGTGCAAAAATGAGGCTATCAAGGCAGGTACTAGAAAAGGAGGACATGACCAAGACCCCAACAACAAGGAGTGATTTGTTACCTTTATAGATAGCTAAACCACATTATGCAAAATTAAATTTTAAATCCTGAACAAGATTTTTATTGTGCTTACTATAGGGTACAAGCACAACACAATACAAAATATTGTCCTATATTAGATAAATAGTTACACAATGTCAAGATGATCAATGCAGTACTTAGAGAAATTAGGAGTCTTTAAGTTGTTACATAAGCACAAAGGAAATAACAAGGCATGGAGCATGAGGATATTCTTATGGATCCCCGCATAAGTCATGTGCACAAAGATACCTATCCTGACCTAAGAAAAGAAAAGGTGTTGTAGGAGGAAGCTAAAAGATTACTCTAATCAATTCAAAATAGGGAGGGTACTTCAAAAAACACAAGTGCAACATAAGATCAAATTTATGGATAAATGATTAGAATATTAAAAAAAGAAGGATTAGTTTTAGATTTCCAGGATTTTTTGAACATGGTAAATGTATAATATGAAATTAAGATATCTCATAGAAAATATATAATCTCCTCATAACCTTATTAGAAAGTGTATTAGACAAAACCGTCCAAACGAAGTATTCGGTCTAGTACGTAAAAACTAAGAAGCCCTAGGACATGGAAACTTGACTAAATATAACTTTAGGAGACTATAAAATAAGACATGCAATGTTTGATTTTGGAAGCATTGTTAACATGATGCCAAGATCCACTTGGGAAGCAATGAGAGCTCTTTCTTTGGCATATAGTCTGGTTAAGCTCAGCCTCACAAACTATGGAAGAGTAAATCTGAGAGGCTAATTAGAAGACATTGAAATACATGTAGGATACTTATGTTTAAAGGATATTTTGAAGTCATAGATATGAAAACAAATGAAACATGTTATCCATTTTTGATTGGAAACAAGTGGGCATATGATGGTAATATGACAATCAACATAGTCACCAATCAAATGGAAGCACATCTTGATGATTCTATTATTGTAATTCTAATAAACATGACTAAACAAAAGTCGTATACCATTCCTAAAGAACCATTGTCTTCATGTGTGCATTATTTTAAAATTTGGTTTAAGGTGGGAGATCCGGAAAAGGTTTTCGTCTTGTGATGCATGCCAAAAATAAGAAAGGAAGAGGTCCTATAGTAGCCAAATATGACTCAAACCCACACTAAGAATCCATTCCTATGAGAAGAACCAAGTTATAATATCTATTCCCCAACTAAATCAAAGATATCACATCTCTATAACTTTGCACGACATGATCAAGACTATACAAAGCCAAATGGAGAAATTCATATCCCATGGGAAATGGAATCCTTATTTGGTGGTGACTTGGATGCAAATTTAAACCATTGGATGAGAAGGGGCATAAGATAAGACTAATGAGGATGGTACAGGTTGAAGAAAAATGTATTTCACAATACTTTGGAATAATTATAAAAAACATGTGCCACATAAAGAACTAAGGATAAACATTGGATTATGTGCTCAAAGGAATAGTTACATCATGGTGGGATATGCATAAGTCAAAGACTCTAACCAGGAAGGAATCCACATAAATGTTGTGATCAATATTTGCACTAGAGGATGAGATCACTATGAAATGGCCTAAGTATTATGCAAAAGAATGCACAGAAATATATATTTAGGAATGCATCATAGCTTGGAAAATTCAGAAGATAGATCCAAAATGGTGGGTTCATATAGTCCTAAAAACATTGACACCATTACCGAAAGCATAGTATGTTCACTAAGAAAGAAGAAGAGAAAAACGTAATTAGGGACATCTGTAATATGAGGTTATCCAAACTTTCATTTTTGAAGATAGTAATCCTATGGTTGATACTACTCTTCACAGAATCAAAACATTCCTCTGCTACAAAACTGTTAACTCAAAAGGAGCATAATTTCCAGATACTAAAAGAAACATAAGGAAAAACTACGTAGGGTACAAGACAACAACTATGACATAGAACAAATAAGAATGCAAAGTGAAAATTTACAAGAAAGTGGGGGATAACAACGAATACAATAACGACTTGAAAAATAAAAAGGATAATGAATTGAGTGAAATATTTGAACTGGAATGTTGTGAGCCAATACTAACTAAAAAGGAATCGCACAATAAATAAGAAGCACAATTACATAATCTAATCATATAAGAAAAATAAGGATCCGTGTTGGTTATAGATACCCACAATATGGGGAAGGCTAAAATATATGATGAACTAGTGCATAAGTGGGTAGAAGACATTAGGCCAGTAGGGACAGTAAAACTAGCTACTATTAGAAATTATTGGATATAAAATGAGATGTCACAAATATTGCAATTATTGCGAGACTATGAAGATGTGTTCCTGCCAAATTTGGTGAAATAAAACGAGTAGATCCATCAATTATTGAAATGTGCATCAAATTGAAAGGAGTAAAACATATAAAAATGGCCATACAAATTGAATCTAAATATGAAAGTAAAGGTAAAAGTGGAATTAGATTGGATGATAGAAGCAGGCCTAATATACCCAATATAAAAATCATATTAGGTAAGTTTGATAGTCACCCAACACAAGAAAATAGGAGAAATTGGAATATGTAGAGACTATAGGGCTCTAAATGATGCATGTGTTAATGACACATTCCCAACTCCATTCACATATGAAATATTAGAATCAATAACGGGACATGAAGTATTCTCTTTTACAAATGGATTCAGTGACTACCACCAAATATTGATTGCACAAGAAGATCAAGATAAAACCAAATTTGCAACCGAGTGGGGAAGCTTTAAATATAAGGTCATGCCATTTGGACTAAAAAATGCACCTATGGTGATTTCATGAGATGTTGTCACTACATTCAAAGATTTCATTCATGAATTCCTATAAGTTTACCTAGATGACTAAGTAGTATTCTCCTTATTTAAAGAACATATATCTAAGGTACGCTTGATGTTAGAAAGATGTAGAGATTTGTGAATTACATTAAATTTGAAAAAAATGAAATTATTTACACCATTTGGAGTGCTACTTAGGCAAATAGCATGTAAAGAAGGAATTTTTATTGATCAAGTAAAAAATAGTTTTCATAACTGGAATCAAAACACCAACAACACCCTCAGAGATTTGTGCATTCCTGGTACACATAAGGTACTACATGAAATTTATCAAGGCATATGCAAGCATATTACAACTAATGGAGAAGTTGGTACTTAAGGGTGAAATTTTTGAATGGACAACATAATGTCAAAATACATTCACACTGTTAAAACATAAACTGGTTAGTGTGCCAATATTAGTATTTCTAAATTGGTAAAAAAAAATCCATGTGTATGTTCATGCGTCAGGTAGCAAAATTGGCACAATTCAAGACTAACTAGGGGAAGGAAGCATAAACTATCTAATCCAATTTGCAAGCAGGAAATTGTCACCCACAAAGAGAAACTACACAACTACAAAATGAGAGGATTTAGTCATGCTTTTCATACTCCAAAAGTTTAGGCAATATTTGTTAGCAACTAAATTTGAATTTTTCACGTACCACCAAGCATTGTGATATCTTGTGAATAAGCCACTCTTGTGAGGTAGGATATCAAGATGCTTGATGTTATTTGAAGAATACAAGTTTAAAATAAATGCGAAACTAAGAAGAGAAAATGTAAGACCATATCACTTGAGTCACATAAACACGAGAGAACAACCATATGAATTATATAAAGATACTCCAAATGCACACTTATTTTGGGTCATCAAAAATACCAAAAAAATTAGAAGAGATTGTGTAGTTTCTACATCAAGGAATTTTTCCACAGCACTATACAGAAAAAGAAAAGAAACAATTAATTACAAAGGCCCTACCATATACTATCATCAATGGATTTTGGTACAAACTAGGTAAGGATGAAGTATTGCACAAAGTTGCACTAGAACATGAAAGATAATTATTACTGAGCGAAGCTCATGGAGGCATTTCGGGAGAACATTTTGCAGGGGGAATCGTAACGAAAAATATATTACAAATTGGAATTTGGTGTCCAACCTTGTTTCAAGATGCACATCATATGGAAAAGCATTGTGACATTGGTCAGTGAGTGGGGAAACCAAATCAGAAGGATGAAATACCTCTTAATCTTGTTTTAGAAATGCAAACATTTGAGCAATGGGAAATAGAATTCATTGGTCCATTTTACCCTTCATCAATTAGGTCCAGAGTGAGATATATAATTACAACAACTGACTATTTACAAAATGGGTAAAATCTATAACTACATTATGCAACATAGAATACAACTAAATTTCTATATGAAAACATAATAACTAGACTTGGATATCCAAATAAACTAGTAAGTGATAAAGGCACAAATTTTTTTAGCAATACCATCAAAATCCTCACAAAATAATTTATGATTGTGCACCAAAAAAGTATAGTATATCACCTACAAGTGAATAGACAAGTGGAATATATTGGTTCCCAATCTAACACTCTAGGAAAGGCAAGAATTAATGGAGAAGGAAAATAGTAATGATAGACCTATTGATGTGTCATTTTGTAGTTAGGGACTAGTCTATTCATTTATCTTGGCCATGCCTTGTGGGAATGACATGGAGGCATGTGACTAAGGATGTGGTTGTTATTCTGCTACTTTTTGGCTCTTTCTGAACCAAGGTGAGATAACCAACAAGTTGGCTTGAAATAGAGAGGGAGATATTATGTTTCAAACCCCCAGACTAGTTGGAACTCTAATTCGAGATCAAGTGTAACCGCTAAATGCAATACTCATTTAAAATTATGGTCATACAAGCATTACAGACACTTGATACATCAAACATAAGCCACTAAAGACAAATACAATGTGATCTCAGTCATCATCTCTAAAGAAACTATTGACAACTCAAAATATGATAATGGTGGGATGTTAGACTTCACAAATCATTGCAAATACAATTGTAATATACATGATATGTGTGATTTTTGTACAAACACATGTAAAATAGATAGAGTTAATGTAATTTATAGGGGGTAGGATAGGGTAGTACTTAGTTAAGTGAGGTGGGGGTGGTGGATCTGGTGGGGAGAAGTATTAATGCTCACCATTTAGACCTGATGCTTTCAAAATGAAAAGAAACAAAATCAAGAGAACAAAAATTTTGAACGGGCACTTGCATTCATTGATACCGAATTCAAGCAAATACTGTTGCATAACCTCTAGATCTTCAACACAAAAACTCATGCACAAATATCCAACAAAATGTTTTTTGTATCAAATAATAACACCCAAGATACACTCAAGGGTTGTAAATAATCACTTCTTAAGTAATGTTGCAGAAAGAATTTTAAAACTAAACAAATATTGTAAAGTAAAACTATAACATGGTACTCATTCAATATCCAATAATGTGTAATAACCAGAAAGAAATCCTTTATATTTCATTGATTTGATTTAATCTAATTTGTATTAAATCTTAATTCAAATTAACTTACTATGATAAATGATATTCAGAAGATTAAGTACAGTAACATGCAAGCAATAAGAATTTAAATATGTAAAACCTTAAGCAAATGAGAGAGGGATGATGACTTAACTGATTATGTATAACCTGGGAGCGATTGGGACTGTGTATCTACTGGAACAAGTTAGAAACAATGTCAAAAAGGCTTGAAAATGGTTTTAAATCCTAGGAATGTATAGGGGAAAAGCAACCATAGAAGGACAAGAGCGTCCCAGATGCTAACAATTGATCTAAATGCCTATGTCTACTCAAATGCTCTGAACCTGGTATTTTTTAGGTCAGAATACCTTCATCGTTAGTCACTCTTTGTCGCTCTAGTTTCTCTGTTAGATCATTGATCAAACCTATAACCTAAAAAAAAATGATTATCTACACATACCCACAAACCACATCAAATCTAATAAAAAATATATAGAATGGGGATTTAGACTGACCTCAGTAGTCACCCAAAGAGTGAACTTATGACCGATATCTACAGTACATCTCAAACTCCATGTAGTTCTCTTTGTGTGTGTGTGTTGCATGTTCTAGGTTTCCCTTGTGCAAGTTACATGATGATAGCCAACTAGATCTAGATTGTTCTGAATATGTAAAATGTGTGAGATGTAATAGATTAAACTCCCCTCCTATGCAGTGTATGTAGACCAATGCAACCTTTGAACCTTGTATGGATGTGCTAGATATGTACTTTGTAGTTCTTTTGTGCCTTTGTGTAAGCTTATGTGGTGATAGATAATGCTTATAGTGTTTGGTCCCTTATTTAAAAGAAGTAACTAAGTATATATATGATTCCCTTGTTTGAATTTCGTAATTGACCAATTGAAAGGCCAACCCAAAGTACTAAAATGTAACCAAAAAGTGAAAGGGATTCAAAAGACTAAGAAGAAGAAAGAGAGGGACATGAGTGCTCAAAAGGGATAGGGCCGCTTGGGAACTTATTTCCTAACTGGGCGCTAGTGTCTGAGGCCATCAAAAGTTAAATCAGTCAAGTGTTGGTAGAATTGTAAGATGTGCAAAGCCAAAAGGATGCTCAGTCAAGCTCAGAAACAGTAAAGTACAAGAGATAAAACAACCAAAAGGCCAAAAGGAGTTTTCGACCACTAGTTTTCTTGCTTAAGAATCATGTATACATTCGTATGTTTTAGGACTTAGAAATGTACCCAAGTGCATAGATTTTGTGTCTAAATTTTCCCCCAATTTATGTTGTTGAGTGAATACTTGATAGCATAAATTAGATAGAAGATGCATACACTGTAATATGGAGAGGAGTGTAGCTAATAGAGTGCTAAGGGGACAAATAGCCGTGTGAAGCATGAAGTGATCGTAATGTGAAGTGGGGAAACTAGGAAAAGGAGGTAAACCCTAGGGGTGAATCATATGCATAGAAGAGTGTTGTTGGAGCTTGTGTTTTTTGATGTGAGGTGCTTCTTGTTACTTATAAGGATGGACTTGCAAAAGAAGAGCAAAAGAGTATTTAAATTCTTGTATATGAAAAATCATAGTAACGTATGTGTAAGTAAGTAAGAAGTGTGTAAAAGTAGTACCTAAGGAAATAGTGCATATGATGTATGAGCGAGTATAGTATAGAAATTTGTCTTGTTTATTTTAGGGATGTTTCCAAATGGGGTTTGGGAGTGATCAATTCCCAACCAGGAAAGCATCGAGTGATGGATTTGAGTGTCCTTCTGCCAAGGATGAGGTATTTGGGCAATCTCAAGTCAAGAGTGTGATTTTTGGGAGATTTCATGGCAATGAGTGAGGTTTTTGGGTGATCTCACGCCAACAGAAGAGTGTTGGGGAGAGAGGTCTGTTTTTCTCTCCTTCCATGATGTTTCTCAAATGATAAGTGCCACTATAGATTGGCACGTCCCAATTTGTAACCGAATTGTAACCGAGTTGTAACCAAATTGTAACCAAGTTATAACCAAGTTGTAGCCAAATTATATCCAAATTGTAGTTGATTGAATGAATTATGTAACTGAAGGTAAGTGGCTGATATTATAGATTCGTATTATAGCCTGCTGAAAATTGTGTTGAACTGTGAAAAATTCTATTTTTGCCTCTAGCACACAAGCACCCATGTGGGACACAAACACCCATCGTTCATGTCTGTTACTGGGTGCTAGTGTCTGATCTGTGTTTTTGGTCTGAGTATGATTCTGGACCAATTTTTAACTTTGTACCTTGGCCAATTTTGTATTGTGTTGTTCTATTCTAGAGCTCTTTATTATTGGAAGTGTGATTTGTTCATCCAA
Source organism: Taxus chinensis (assembly GCA_019776745.2). Classification (NCBI taxonomy): domain Eukaryota; kingdom Viridiplantae; phylum Streptophyta; class Pinopsida; order Cupressales; family Taxaceae; genus Taxus; species Taxus chinensis. The sequence continues at coordinate 349,870,802 of CM034147.1, read as the reverse complement.
TAGTTACCCCCCCCCCCCGTTTGGGGTGCATGCGACAGATGTAAGAGGATGTGGACCAAACGAGAGGACCTAAAAATGATATGCATATCATAGATTGAATACCTATATGGGGTAAGGCATGTGCATGATAGAAACCAAGGCACATGCTAATAAGATAGACTAGAAAACAAGTGTTAGTGTAAAAGAGCTAGAACGCAATAGAATACAATGTATCAAATAACTATGAAGATAAGATGAATCACATAAAGTGATTTTCATGCATAGGACATCGTTCACAATGTCATAAGACACTCAGGGATGAAGGGCATAGCTCGCAAATAGTGGCAAAGAAGAGAAAACAAGAAATAACAGATAACCATGGTTGTATAGTATCTTGCAAAGCAAATGCTACACATGAATTACTTATTATCCTGTTAGAAAGATAAAAAATATGTCAAATCATGTATAGAGCAGTGAAAAGTAAATAATAGTGACAAGAATTAGTAAATATTGTAACAATAAGACTTGTGATGTGTAGTAGGAGAGTAGCAAAGGTAGATGCCCCCAGGAGCCTTAGTGGGACTGGTAAATAAAGGTGTCGAGCATCATGCATCATGTAAGAATCTATAAATGTCCTACATTCACCTCAAGATACTGTGTGAGGGAAAATGTGTGTATGGAAAAATATTATGACATACTAAGTATCCAACTAGCATAGGAAACAAAGTGCAACATGTAGATAATATAAGATAACAAGACAACCAAGAAGTGCAGTTGTTGTGTGAAAGTGATGGGGTATTGTGATATGCAAGATATGTAGATAATGAGAGTCATGTTTCCCCTTAACATATGTGTCTGATGTGAGGTTCATTTAGGAATAGTGCCCTCAATAGTCAAGTATGAACCGTATAACAAGAATTTGTCATCAGGTAGTGAGATAGAGTATGTAGTAGCAACATTGTGTTGTATAGATATGAAGAAGTTATGGTATAAGAAACAAGTAAGGAGGGGGAAGTTTGATGCCCCTAAGTGTGTATATCAAGAGCTACTAGAAAATAGATGTGATCATTATGAGCAAGAATAGCTAGAGTATGTATAGTGAACGAAATAATGTATACCATATATATAAAGTAGTATATGTACCATGAATTGAAGGATCTATAAGTAAGCATGAGGAAAAAATAATGTGTGGATTAGCATACGAATGGAAACGGAAGCCATAATCATAAATATATGCAACAAGGTGTGCTCATAATGTAGATAAGAGAAATTACTGCTAGAAATATTAACTAGAAGTGCAAAGCAAAATTAAGGTATATGTGTGTGTGTGTAGTATGGATAGGAAACTATTGATTAGAATGTGAGACTATGGGCAGGAATTTTGATGCCCCCCCAAGTGTGCAAGTGATAGAGATCTATTTGATGATGGTATAGAGACCATGCCATGGTGGCGGATGTTGAAATGTGTCATGAGAAAAGTTATGGTCGTCATAATGGTAGGTAGAATCAAGGGTATGACCAACATTAGAATCAGAGTCAACAAAATTGTTAGGATTGAAATATAATGTGTACAAATGCTCATCTAACATATCAAATTGTTCATCAACATCATAAACTTCATCTGGGTCCCAGTCATTGACATAGGCATTATTTGGATCGAAAAGAGGAATTAGAAGTTTAATTTTAGGAGGTTAGTGAGGGAACTCAACTTGTGGCGAGGGAATTGGTTGTTCTTCATTTGATGGTTTGGCCTTAGAGGGGGCTTTTGGTGACTCTTGTATTACTAGAGAAGGAACAAGAGTGACTATTTTGTGATTCTCGTTAGATATAGAGGGATCAAATTTGGGAACACATCAAGGTTTGGTAATTGGAGATGAGCATGTAGTATAATGTTGTGTAGAAAATGAAATAAATCCTTGATGCTCAAGTTTCCTGATTCTTTATTCTAAAACATAGAAATCATTGTCACGATGTCTATTAATTCTATGATAATTGCAAAATGGGTTACATTTGTATTTTGTAAGCCGATAAGGTGGGTAGTAATGAGTAAGTGGCAAGGTGATTAATTGGTGATTAAGAAGCTCAAAGATAATATCGTGTTGCCTAGCATTTCAATCAAACTTGAGAGGTACTTTTTTGTGGTAAGACCTTGACCTCGCATGTATGAGCACATGTAGTAGATATGGGCTCAAGATGAGGTGTAGAAGAATAACTAACATTGGCTAGTTATTCTTGAATTGACTAAATATGGATTGAAATTTATCTTGAAAAAAAGGTATAAAGCTTGAATTGACTCAAAGATGGATTGATTGGTTGTGTTATCAAGACTAATAGGCGGGTCAGAGATACAATTGAAATTTTCACTTACTTGTAAAGGTGGCGTATCCTGAGGGAGGTACATTGTGTGTATGACTTTTGTGAGAACATCTTTACAAGCTGGGTGCTTTTGAAGTAATTGATACAAGGAGAGTTGAGGAACTTTAGGGGCCATGATATGACAGAAAAGGTAATTTGTGAAATAAGAGCCCTATGAATTGACCCAGAGGATAGGACCAAGGATGAAACCTTAGGAAGAACTATGCAGATCAGATGTATGATAAACAATAGATGGGAATATGAACCCTGATGCAACTAGGGTTTGGGTTATGAAAAGACATATTTGATATAATAGGGAAAATAAGGATCCGAGTGGTTGATCACAAATTGGGGTTCACTAAATGATTTAATCTAATTTATATTAAATCTTATTTGAGAGTAACTTACTATCATAAATGATATTCAGATGATTAAGTAAAGTAACATGAAAGCAATAAGCATTCAAAGATGTAAAACCTTAAGCAAATGAGAGATAAATTATGACTTAGTTGATTTTTTATAACATGGGAGTGATCGAGACTGTGTATTTTCTTGAACAAGTTGGAAACAATTTCAAAAAGGCTTGACAAGGGTTCAGAACCCCAGTAATGTACAGGGCAGAAGTGCCCTTAGAAGGACAGGAGCTTCCTAGGTGCTAACGACTGATCTAGGTGTTTGTGTCTGCTCAGATGCTCGGAACTTGGTCTTTTTTGGGTTTGAAGACCTTAACTTTTAGTCACTCTTTATCACTCTAGTTTCTCTGTTAGATCGTCGATAGCACCTATAACCTATAAAACAAATGACTACCTGCACATGCCCACAAGCCACATCAAAGCTAATAAAAAATATATAGAATGGGGAGTCATACTGACCCCAACAGTCACCCAAATAGTGAACTTATGACCGAGCGTTGCACTACATCTCAAACTCCATCTAGTTATGTGTGTGTGTGTGTATCTATGTCCCATGCCCTAGGTTTCCCTTGTGCAAGTTACACGATGATACTGGGTTAGATCTATATTGTTTTGAATATGCAAAATGTGTGTGATGGAATGGAATGAACTTCCATCCTATGTAGTGTATGCAGCCCAATACAACCTTTGACCCTTGTATGGATGTGTTAGATATGTACTTTGTAGTGCTCTTGTGTCTTTGTGTAAGCTTAGATGGTGATAGATAATGTTTATAGTGCTTGGTCCCTTATTTGAAAGAGGTGACTAAGTATATAGATGATTCCCTTCTTTGAATTTTTTAATTGACAATTGAAAGGCCAACCCAAAGTACTAAAGGTGACCAAGAAGTGAAAGGGAATCAAAAGAGTAAGAAGAAGAAAGAGAGGGACAAGAGCACCCAGGAGGGATAGGAGCACCTGGTCGCTTCTATCCTAACTAGGCACTAATTTCTGAGGCCATCAAAAGGTAAATCAATCAACTGCCAGAAGAACTGTAAGATGTGCAAAGCTAAAAGGATGCATAGTCAAGCTCAGAAATAGTAAAGTGCAAGAGATAAAGTAACCAAAAGGCCAAAAGGAGTTTTCAACCACTAGTTTTCTTTCTTAGGAATCATGTATACATTAGTATGCTTTAGGACCTAGAAATGTACCCAAGTGCATAGATTTTATGTCTACATGATTCAACAAAGATAATATTACATCAAAAGTTATATCCATCAAAATGTGTTCTCATTTACATCCTAAAATCCTAGACTGAAATATGGCATATTTTTCTATACACTTCAACTTAGACAAGGGAGGCATGAAAATGCTCTCAATGTCTACTAATGACTATACAATGTAATCACCTTAGCCAAAACTCAAACCTAGACCAAAACTAGAACCAAAACCAACCCTTAGAATGAAGACATGCCTTAATTCTTATACAAAATTTCACCCAAAGGGAATATACCAATATGCCCCCAAGAACCCTTCAAAGTTATCCAAAACGTGGGACCAAGGTCTTCAATCCACCAAAATGAGAAGGAAGGCTATTCCAACTGAAAAGATTTGATCTTGATAACCCATGATGGAACAACTTTGGATGATGATGGATCTTGTGGATAAGTGAAGAATATGTTGTTTAATAAACTCTTCTTTGTCTCTTTCTTCCATGTCACCATCATACATGCACTTCCAGGGAGATTTTGTTATTTGCCACCATCATCCAAGTTGATTCTCCTTGCTTGGAAGAAAGATTAATGGAAAAGAACAAAGAATGGAGATGAAAAGAATGAAGGAATATTTCAAGAAGGATCAAGATCAATATGTTCACTCTCTTCCTTCTTTTCCAAATTATTTCTATAAGAATCTAAACGTTCAAACATCCCCAAAAGAGGTTCTTCATCTGATCATCTATGATAGAGAAATATTGTTTCTTGTTTGGACAAGACATTGTCCATATCTATAGAAATTACTATCCTTTTCTTAACCCTCTTGGCCAATTTATTGGTGCAACATTCCAAATGGACAAATCTTTGAATGAAATAATAATCAATTTTTTTTTAACTTATAATTCCCCTGTAACATGTTTTTTATAATTTCAATCATTCTTTTTTACATCTGAAGTCCCTGGAGAATATGTACCTTCAAGGGGAAGCATCTTCTCAATCTAGAATTATAGGTCATCAATGTATTATGTTGCCTTCTCCCTCATATTTTGGAGGTTGTTAATGCAATATCCTAGAGTCTCAATCTGCAATTTGATAGCCCCTCATATTCATATTGTCATCCTCTACAGTCTAGGAACACTACCCCTTTTCTACTTCTTCATCCTCCATGGCAGTTATATCTTCAAGTTTGGGCAACATGACATCCCAATATTCCACTTCATCTTGATACTTATCCATTAGTGCTTTACTTTCCTCCATTTGTTTTGAGACCTGACTATAGCACTTAATCACTTCTTTGATGACTTAGCTACCTCTACTTATCAACTCCTCTTCCTGTTGTTTAGTGGCTTCCCCTTATTCTTCAAATCTTCTACATTCTTCATTACTTCTCAGGTTATAGTTGCTACAATTTCTTATCCTTTTTTGGGATTTTGTAGCCATTTCCACACATAGGTTAAAAAGATGCCAACCTTCTCCTTAAGTTGCCTCTTGGTTTCTTTGTCTTTGTCCATCTTTTTGAAAAGACCTCTCATTTCCATATTGAATTCATGCTTGAGACCCTCAGTGGTCGGTTTCCCCAGTGGGACTTGAGTAATTTAGTAATCAGATGGAGTGGCTTCATTCCTTGAAATATCACCTTGTTGAGTAGAAATATCCACAAACATGTCTTATTGTGGCCCCACCATTTTTCTTGAGATAAGTCTAGCCTTTTTTGGTGATATGGATGGTATTAACAAAATGACATTCTCAAGGTCTACCTCATCCACTTACACCCTCAACTTTATTTTTCTTAGGATTACTACTCCCAACCATCCCTCACTTAGAGTACTACACTCCCCTTGTGTTTGTTGTTGGGAGATACTTGGGCCAATCACAAGCTATTTTGATTTGGATATTGCAAGGTCGAAGTCGTGAACATGTAGTTATTGTGTTTCCACATTTTTTGTCATTTGCACTTGGGTTTCCTCCTCCTTTGCTCTTTTATCCTTTACTTCCTCTTCTTTCTTTGTTTAAGGGTGTTAGGTACCTAAAAATTCTGTTTCAACCACTTCAACTTCAATTCCTTTCTTCTTAGATGGAGAAGATGCTTTGGATGGCTCTGTTGATATGAGTTTCCTACTTCCTGTCCAAATGAGTGTTCGATTAATCAAGAAACACTAAACAACATCGAGTATACAAGGGCTTAGTACCTTAGAGATAACGATGAATGATACAGGTGCAAATAAGATAGATGCATGATATAAAGAAGCTAGATCTGCAACACTGAAATAGATAAGATTAGATCACAATATGTGGGGGTTTCCCAGATAGTGCCGGTTCCAAGAGGATTTAAACTCCCTTGGAGGATGTCAACCCCCGTGTCAGACAAGATAATAATATATCGTGAACAGTAGTAAAGGAATATAAAATGACAAGTAACTAAAATGACGAGAGGACTTAGCTTGTACTCTACTATAGAGATGAACCATGCATCAAGATGGCAAGATAATGAACCATGGCAAAGATTCCTCCCTCAAACTTGCAAAACTTGAATAAGTTCTTTCTTCTCCTCTCTAGGCCTAAGTCTTCTTAGAAAATATTGGTTAGGGTCCTCGGAAAGTATATCTCCATCCAGGGTCTTCAGTCTTCTTTTTTTCTCGGTCCTTGAAATATGGGAGAGAAACCCATATTTATAACTTAGATGTGAGGTTAGATTTGGGGTTAACAAGTAACCGGGGTTGAGTAAAGTAACTTGAGTTAGGGATATGATGTGATCACGTGGGGACCACGACTTGAACTATTAGATGGAGCGGGGAGCATGATTGACATGGTGGGTGAGATAAAAGATTCCATTTTAAAAAAAAGGTGTCAAATGGGTGTATTAATACCCATGGATTAAATAATTTTTTAAGGATGGAGATACGCCAAAATTTGAATTATCTAATGGGTCTATATGGAGCCCATTTGATAATTAATCAAATAATGTGAGCAAATAGATAGGATTTGATTTAATTTAAGAGAAAGAGATGCGAGAATGGAAATTGTGTGAATGTGAGATGACGGAGGGGCGCTATAACCAAAAATAGGTGTCTACATTTACCCCTTTTTGTTGAGTGGTTTGTGATAGCAAGCCATGAGACAAAAACAAAAAAGGTTAGATGAGATTTGTGTCTGAGGGTGGATGAAGACATGATCAAAGGCAAGATGCCTCAAGTAAAAAAGGATCGCAATAATAATGAAAAACAAAATGTATGGCGGCGACTTCAATATCACATCGATAAAGGACAATTGTGGTCTCAATGGAGACAGACGACAACGTTCTATAGACCAGTGAGTGGGTGAAGACCACTGTAGTATGGATGTAAACCAAGATGATCAATGGGTCATAGGAAAACATCAAAATATGTGTAACTAAATGTGAAAATATGTGTGAAATCCTTCATCTGGGAGGAATCGTGTGAAAAATCATGTGTCTACAAAAGGGATGAGGATGAAGATAATTATGCCCCAGCATAGAGCACGAGAAGGACACAAAGTGAGTTCTATGCATTGAAAAGTACAAGGATAAAAAGGTGCCCCAACATAAGACATAGATAGAATAATCATAAATGTGGACAAGATGAGCAGATAGGATAGAAAGGTGAGATAAAATGTCCTAAAAGGGTGATAAATATGATGGCAATCATGTTTTATAGGAAAGATGCATAAGTGTTAGCAAATTAGAAGATGTTAAAGAAAAATCATTTTGTTTCTTTGACAACTATGATAAAGATACTTTTGCGAAAAACAAAAGTAGAGCAAATATATGCATGGGAGAGAACAAGATTAGATAGGTGATGGCCGTTATGGTATCTTCTAAGACAAAAATCTCAAAGGAAGATGGGAAGTGATTCTTATAAATGGATATGATGATGTCCCTACGAGAGGACTGACAAAGATAAAAGATGTGATAGGGTTCTTAAAAAGAGAAGAGGTCAATGTGGCAAAGAGAAGAACAAGAATGGTAATGAAAGGGATAGATGGCGATACATAAACGGAGAAACATTGGCGTTGACTGTGAATGCCACATGTAAGGGATGTTGAGAAAGAGAAAAAGGAATAGACAAGAGGATTGGTTGATTATGAGAAGATTGAGAAAGATTGAATATGAAGGTGACACGGATATGGAATAGAGGGACGGAGACAGAGGAGGAGAAAATAAGGAATGAAAGGGGAGGAAGAAGATAACAAAGAAGGATTATAAAGAAAGGGGAAATGAAGAAGGAAAAACAAAGAGAAGACAAGAAAAGAATAGAGCAGAGGATGAAATTATGAAAAAGGGACATATTTATTGAAGACGAAAGGCATGATGAAGGATCGAGTAGAGGAAAACAGAGAGGTAATAGAAAATGAAAAAGATGATAGAGCAAAGAAAATTGAGGGAAACAGATCACAGTGAGGAAATCTGAGGCAAAGAATATGGAACTGACCACATGGAAATGCATGTGGATGATGAGATGATAAAGGAAATGGGATAACACCGAAGAGTCAGGTTTTCGACGGGGAAGTAAGGAGGAAGTGCAAGGTAAAATGGGGAGAAGGATGATGTAGAGGAAGTGAAATAAGATGAAGATCAGAAAGGAGGAGAAGACAATGAAGAAAATTATGTAGAAGGAAGAGAACTAATAACAAATATATTTGATAAAGAGTGAGAAGCACAAGGAATGTAAAGAGAGACTTGAAGGAAGGAATGACATCGATCTGAAAAGAAATGGAGATGCATGAGATGAGGATATATTGATGACAAGAAAATAGAGAGAAGGTGTATGATGAAGACAATGAAGAACTTGGCAAGGAAGAATGGAAGATAGAAAGGTGGTAAGGAAAAATAAAGGAAGGGATAGGAAAGGTAATGCCAGTGAATGGATATTAGGAGAAATCCACCGATAATGATCAGTAGGAAAAGATGGGACAAAAGATGAGACAAGGAAGAAAGTAAACGAAAAATGGGAGGGGGAATGCTAATGAAGGGACGTTAGTAGACATCCTCCGATAATGATCAGAGAACACAAAGGAAGGAAGGAATTAAGATAGAATGGAGGAGGTCAAAGAAAAGGATTTAGGCTATGCAGAATGGGGATGAGTGATTTTTAGGAGAAGTTCACTGATAATTCTAGCGTGGAAATGGAAGATGATAATGAAATAATTGGAAGATCAATGACAATGATGGGTAAACATGGGAGTAGATATGTGGGAGAAATCTAGAAGACGGAGTGGAAAGAGTAAAGAAAGGAGGGATAACGATGTGTAGGAAGATGAAGATGAAAAGAGGGTGCAATGGATGAGAATGAATGAGAGATAAATGAAGAAAAAAGACACGAAATGAATGGAGAAGCAACGGTTAAGTAAGATTATCCAGCAACAGATGATGGAGATGAAAAAGGGACCAATAGGAAGTGGTGTTTGCGAGAATGAAAGAGGGGGTGAGAGGATGTGATGATGGGGAATGACGAGAAAATGTAGATGGAGAGAATTTGGGGTAATGGGGGAAAGCAGGATGACAAATCATGCTTAAGAGGGACTCTTAAGTAAGATCGCCATGTCACGGGAGGATTTAAGTAAGATCACCAAACCGGCAGTGATGATATGGAAGGAGAAAGAAAACATTGTATTGGATGTAGGTGTGGAAGGGTTGATTGGAATGGATAAGTATGATGAGAGGCGGAAGACAGAAGATGAGGAAGAGATGATGGGAGATGGAAGGATCAGACAACCAACCATTCTTAAGAGAAACTCTTAAGTAAGATTTCCCTGTGATGAAGATGGTTAAGTAGGATTGCCAAACTGAAGAAGAAGAAGAATGATGAAAATACTGAGCAGTGTATACCAAAATGGAACAAGAGATGAAAGGAGGTGATATCAAAGTGATAACAAAGAAACAAAGGAGTGTGACATGAGTGGATGGAGGAACATATGCAACGTAGATGGAGAGTGTTAGAGCAATCCTTAACTGGGATGCCCACATGGTGGTAGTGATGATACAAGAGTGTTAAGCGGAAAATGAGGATTGGAAAGACATTTGTGGTGGTGATTGTCATTTGTTGAAAGAGGAAATGGTGGTGAAGCTTCTACAGCAGGAGGATCCAAGGAAGAAGATATACCTTAACTCAGATTTGTTGGCTATATGGATGGTTAAGCAAGATTGTCAAACTGAAAGCGGAAGAGTAAAAGAGAAACTCAAGAGGAAAGACAAGTAAGATATCTGGCGTCGTGCAAGGGGACAGAACGGTGAGAAGCATGATGTGGAGACAAATGGTGATGAGTGGACATGGAAAGTGAGGAGCAATGGATCAAAGACGTTGTCAAAAATGTTGAGAGATAAGGAGCTGCAGGATAACGAACTTGCCTTGAGATGGATCATCAAGTAGGATTCACAAACTACAACAATGATCAAGTAGAATTTGTAAACCAAAAAGTGTATTTGTAAATGCATTCATGGGGAAGATGGATAGATATAAAATTCATAGTGTGAAATTTGATGTGAAAAAGATGATCTAGATGAGATGAATGGAACATAGTTGTAGCAAGGGCGTACATGGAAACTATGTTTCGAATTGGAGATAAATAAGAAAGGTTACCACTCAAGGCATTGCACTTGTAGCCAATAGCAGATGTTGACACATAACCAACGATAGTTAGTTATACCAAAAGATTATGAGGGAAATATGGATGAAAGATGCTCGCAATCATAATGTTGACATGACGAAAAGATCGAAGATGTGACTTGTACATGGGAAGAGGGATCTTCAAAGGTGGTGTTCCTTAAGTCTATGCCCCAGCTCTGGGAAAGGGAAAGAACAATAGCATAAAGCTGATCAATGCGGGAAGCTTTCGGAAAATGTTGATAAAAGAAGGTTGATCAATGTGGAAAACCTTCCAAATGCCATAATAACAAAGTAGCCATCCTTCAAGGGTATGGTCTGCTTTATACATAATAAAGATGACAACAATAATAAGATAGTCATCCTTCTAGGGATCGGTCTATTTCTTTTGATTTTACTTGGATTTTGATTTGTATACTTTTCGTTTTCTTTTCTTTTTTACATGAACAGCTGTCCTTCGAGGGATCAGTCTATTTTTGATAACTTTGATTTTACCTTTTTCATAAGTGAATTTGAGTTTCACATGGGGGAGAGTTGGGAATAGTCAAGTAAACCACTCAGGAGGGGATAAGGAATGTACAAGAGACACCCTGGACCCTTCGCATGGCTACAATAGGAGAATGAGAAGGTGATGGATGCAATGGTTACGGGGTCACATCAAAGTAGTGAAGGCGGACCACACAATTCAAATCATTACAATAACAAATGGAAGGGGATAAGGATGGAGGAATGATCTAAGAATATAACTAAGTCGTCATTGGTAGATATGCTAACAGTAGACTAATTGCAAGTGTAATGCATTAAGAGGCTCCATCTCTGGTTTACCACCAAGAGAGGGAAGACAGTGAAGTTGTAATAAGATGAGATGATAGCCAAGCAGGAAACAAAACTAAGTCTTGAAGGAAATGAACATATGACCACAAAGGTGGATTTAGATGAAACTAAATGATGCCCCAAGAGAGACATAAACATAGAAGGACAATCATGTCCTCACAGGAGGACTTGATGAAATAAACGGTGTCCCAAAAGAGACACAAATATAGAGCCACAAAGGTGGACTTGGAGAAAAAGGTCCCTCAATGGAGAGACAAATATGGCCTCAAAAGAGGACTTCAATGAAAAAGATGATACCCCAAAAGAGGCATAAATATGGCCATAATGGTGGACTTAAAATGAGAGAGGATTTGAGTAGAAATAGTTTAGATTGGATAAATGTGAAGGAGGTAGATAAAATAATGTCAAAAATTGAAGTCCCCTAGTAACAAGGGAGTTGTACGGATGATGTGCTCAAGGGTGAGGGAAGGTTGTTCCCCCAATAAGTTAAATGTGAAGGAGTTAAAGGATGTCGAAAGAGTTTAGATGAGATTGTTTTAGATTTTGATGGGATAAATGATTGGAGACCACAAGTGTGCTTAGTAAGATAAGCGGCATTGATGAACAATGGAGGACCTTCCTTAGGAGGAATGTCATGTGCAGGAGGGATGTTAAGGGATGATGTGAATGAAGGAATCGTGGGAAACCTGACAGATGGGATATGAATTGGAATCAAGGTAGATGGAGAAGGAGCTTTCCCTTGAATGAGGAAATCATCTTTCTCAATAAGGTTGTGGACGATTGACCGAAATGCCTTATAATGTTCGATGTCATGGCTCGGGGTACGATGATAAGCGCAACTACAATTATGATTGAACCATGATGGCTTGGGACCATATGGATTAAAGGCTTTAATAGGAGGAAGTTTGATGGTAGATGTTCAAGTTAAATGTCGAAAGATATCTACGTATGACCCCATTGAAGTTTCATGGGGAAGGTAACTCTTGTGGGTTTTGATAGGATATCTCAGCTTGGAGTTGGGAGAAAAAGTGGATGTAGATTAGATGGGTGAATTTTGTGTTTTGGAGGACAAATCAAATTCGGTTGGAGGATTGTACTATTTAGATGTGGATTGATTATTGCAAGATGTCGTAGAGGGAGAGACTGATCCTGAAATAGATATTGTGGCATTGGATTGTTGAGAAGAGGGAAAACCTGAATATTTTCGAGGATGCATAGGGGACTATCGGGGATGTTTGCCCCAAGCCTTAGACTTTAACCAAGAATATTTAACTCTAACAGGGATGACAATAATTTCAACTTGAGGATCTATTGGTGGTGGTGTGGTTATTAATGGAGAAAATGTCCTAGCTATGAAAAATACACTACTAACAAGGAAGTAAAATACCAATAATCATACCTCCTCCTTCGCGTTCCGTAGCAAACCTCAGAATGGGCTAGGAAACTTGGATTGAGCCCTGATTTTGTGATATGTAGGTGCTTTTCTTCAAGACGGAGCAAGACCTTCCTGCAACAACGATCCTCTTACTTTGCACTGGATGGGAAAAAGGATTATGAGGCTATTTTGGCATTAGGACAAGGCAGAATGATGTTCTTTGCTCAAAGGATGCAAGAACTTAGATATGGCATGAAAGCTTATTCTCCGTGTGTTTAGAGGGGAGGGGTAAGGTTGTATTTATAGCCTGAGGGAGTGATTAGCTTAAATTAATTTAAGTAATCATGGTTTGAAAATGTGGGCAAGATTAAGTGGGTGGTTTGAAAATGTGGGCAAGATTAGGTGGATGGTTTGAAAATGTGGGCAAGATTAGGTGGATGGTTTGAAAATGTGGGCAATATTAGGTGAGTGGGGGCCACGAAGAATGGGTGAGGATTTGAATTATATTTTTAATTCATAAGTGGAGGATTTTAGGTGAGTGGGGACCACGAATGGTGGGTGAGGATTTGAATTTGAATTTTTAATTCAATAGTGGAAAAACATGGAGAATAATGACATGTTGTGAGGATTAGATTATTTTTAGATTTGGAAATGGATAATTAATCAAATTATATTTGATTAATTCGAAGTGTATTTTTGTGGGAAATGAGGAAGGGAAATTAATTGATTTAGGATAGATGTGAAATTGGGGTGTCTACATTTGCCCCTCTTTGGAAGGGTACTATGAAAGTAGTGTCCTTTCAAAGAAAGTAGACGGTATGGGGGAAGAATTCAATCTACTTTTTAAAAGGTAGAGTGAATGTTTGTTGGGGAGAATAGAAAGTGGTGAGTGACGGATGTCATGGTATCCTCCAAGACAAAAATGTCATGAGAAGATGTGATTATGGATAGATGTGGTGATGCCCCCTCGAGAGGATTGACGAGAATGAAATATACGACAGAACTCTCGAAAAGAAGGGAAATGGATTTGGTGGAGAAGAGGACGATAATGGAGTGGAAGAGACTGGAATGACCGCACGACGCAAATGGAGGAAGGATTCAATCGACCTTGAATGCTAGGTGTGAGGGTGTGTGGGAAAGAGAAAAGGGAATGGATAGGGTTGGGGGTTGATTATGAGAAGAGTAAGGGAGATAGGGGAGGGGAAAAAAAAGGAATGAAAGAGGTAGAAATAAGAGAGAGGGATGATAGGGGAAGAAGGGAATGATGAAGGACAAACAAGGAAAAAAGAGGAAAATGACAGAGTAGAGGGTGAAGGGATGAAATAGAGAGATGTGCAAAATGAAGGAAGCAACAGAGATAGTAAAGAGGGATACGTGGCAGTGAAATAAATGAGAGAGTGAAGAAAAGTAGGAAATGGGAAAGGATAAATAAGAAGGAGAAAACGAGGTGGGAGTAGGGGGTGAAATGGAGGGAAATGGAAAGAGGACAAAAGAAGAAGTAGAACGGAGAAAAAAAAGAAACTATGAGGGGCGAGGAAAGTGTGAAAAAGAGGAGAGAAAGGAAGAGAAACATATACAGAATGAACAAAAAGGTAGGGGTGGTAGAGAAAAGGGGAAGTGGTCAGAAGAAACGTGAAAATTAGGGGAGAGGAAAGGAAGATAGAACGAATACAAGGAGAAGATTGAAGGAATCACGTCATTGCGAGGAAGACCAAGGCAAAGAATATGGAACAGACCGTATGGAGATGCATGTGGAGAGTGGGATGATAAAAAAGACAGGACAACGCTGAACAACCAGGTTATCGATGGGGATGTAAGGAGGAAACGTGATGGAAAAAGGGGAAGAAGATGATATAGGGGAAGTAAAATAAGACGAGGGGTGGGAGAGAGAAGAGGATAACAAAGAAAATGATGGAGAAGGAAGGGAATACAGAAAGGGGGTAATAAGTGGAAAGGAAATGGTAGAAGGAATGTTGAAAGAAGAAAGAGGGGAAGAATGACATCGATTGGAAAAGATATGGAGATGCATGAAATGAGGATACTAGGATGATGGGAAAATAGAAAAAGGATGTATGATGAAGACAATAAAGATAGTGAAGAGGGCAAAGAGGAGATGGAGAGATGGGTAAGAAGCGACAAGAAAGGGTGGGAGTGAGGGAAAAGAATAGGAGAGAAAAGAGAATGGGGGATAGAAGAGGCAATGCCAATGAAAGGATGTTAGGGAAATCCTCTTGACAATGAGTGGTGGGGAAGGGTGAAAGAAAAAATGAAAAAAGAGAAAGCGAACGAGGACTGGAAAGGGTAACGCCAACAAAGGGACGTTAGGGAAAACCCGTTGCCAATGAGTGGTGGGCTTAGAGGAGGGAAGGAATGAAGGGAAACTCTAGAAGGTCCAAGGGAGTGAATGAGGTCGTGCGGAATGAGGATTGATAATTTTTAGGGAAAACCCGTTGACAATTATGAGTGCGGGAAGAGAAGATGATGATGAAAGAATGATATAGGAGTATTAACAGTAATGGCGAATATGTGTGTGGGTAGAAATGTAGGGGGAATGTGAGAAGATGAAGGGGAAAGAGTGAAGAAGATGGGAGGGAGGAGTTGGACGAAGTGAAAGCGAGGAGAGGATGGGGGTGATGAGGATGAACGAGGTGAGGATGAAGAACCAAGACATGAAAAGAATGGGAAGAAATGGTATGAAGGATGATGGATCAAGGAGGGGAAAATGGGGGAAAAGAATGTGATTGTAGGTGGAAGAGATGAGGTGTATGTTGTAAGAAGATGTGTGGAGAAAGGATAATAGTAGGAGGAAAAAGTGGGTAATAGGAGATACCAGGTGGAAGAAACGATCGATAAAGTGAACTAAGAATGAGGCGGGGGAGAAGTTCACGATGACAAGTTAAGTGTAGGGAGGACCCTAACATAAGATTGTCATGTGACGGAAGTGGTTAAGTAAGATTGCCATGTGAGCAAAACTGGAGATGACAAATGGTCAAGCGAGAAGTGGTGTTTGCGAGAATCGAAAAGGAGGTGAAAGGATGTGATAATGGGGAATGCCGAGAAAAAATGAAGGGTGAAGGGTGGGTAGTGATGGGGAAAGGCAAGGAGACAGATCATCCTTAAGAGGGACTCTTAAGTGAGATCGCCATGCTGGGTGAGTGGTTAAGTAAGATTGCCAAGCAGAGGAGGGTGATAGTGGTGGTAAAAAGATGTGATGATGGGGAATGAAGAGGAAATATGGTGGTGAGATTGGAGAGTGATGGGCGAGTGTAAGATGACATGTCATGCTTAAGAGAATCTCTTAAGTAAGATCGTCATACTGCTGGAGAAGTTTCGTAGGGTCACCCAACCGGCAGGGATGATATGCAAAGAGAAAGACAAAATGATATTGGGAATAGGGGTGGAATGGTAGGGTGAAGAAGATGATCACGATGAGAGGTGGGAGAAATAAGATGGGCGAAATATGATGGGATGGGGGAAGGCCACAGGACAGATCAACCTTAAGTAGAAGTCTTAAGTAAGATTGCCATGCGGCTGGGATGGTTAAGTAAGATCGCCAAGCTGAGGAAGAAGGATGATGTTAGAGTTGGTGGGAATAGGGTATGACAAAATGGACTGAAGGGGAACCCTCAAGTGAATTTGCCATACTACGAGAGCGTGTAAGTAGGATGACCTAGGCATAAGGTGGATTTGGGGAAGGATGAGAAAAGAGTGAGTGAGGTATGCCTAAGTGGTATATGATATGAGATGAGGTGATAATAAGAAAGAAAGGACACAAAGGAGTATAACATGAATGGATGAAGGAATATATGTAGTGGAGGGTGGAGAGTGTGAGGGGAATCCTTAATTGGGATGCCCACGTGGTGAGAGTAATGATGCGGGAATGGGAAGTAGAAGAGGTGGAGTTGGAAGATGTGTTTGGTGGTGATGGTTATTTGATGAGAGGGCATGTGGTGAAGAAGCTTCTACAGCGGGAAGATCTTAGGGAGAGGGTAAACCTCCACTGAGGATTCCATATAGAAGGGGTTATTAAGTAAGATTGTCAAGCGGGAAGAAAACGGGTGAAAGGAAAGAATACCAATGGGTGAGAGGGGACAGGAATGGTGAGAAGGGTAATATGGGTATAAGCGGCGGAGGAGTAAAAATGAGAAGTGAGAATGAATGGATCAAATACATGGTGATCATGGTGGGGGAGAAGGAGCTGCTGGATAGTGAATGCTACTTGAGAAAGATCGTCAAGTAGGATTCGCAAACTGCAACGGTGATCAAGTAGGATTCGCAAACTGGAGAATGCATTAGTATGGGTGAATGGATGGGGTGCAAAGTAAGATGTTGATCATGCAGGAAGATACTCACGTGACGAAAAGCATCTTAATTTTAATATAGCACATAACAGGATGCATCGTGATATAAAAGATCAGGATGACTAGACTGTAATATGCGTGATAGCATAGACAGGGGCCATCAAAAAGGTTTGATGCCCCAGTACGATATGCAAATGGAAGAGAGCATAGACAGAGGCCATCAAGAAAGTATGATGCCCCAGTACGACATGCAATCAGATAACATAAGAATATTACAGAGAACACCAGGATATATAAAATCAAGATGCCCCCTGTAATATATCAAGATACAAGAAAGCAATTAATAATTTGCCACTAATAATGCAACACAAGAACCAGTAAACATGTCCCTAACGTGTTCCACAGTGATGATTGATTAGATGTGCCCCCAAGCAGAGGTACAAAGGATTGGGTCAGTCTCCTCAAACAAGGAAACAATGAGAGCCGGATTTTCCCCAAGCGAGGATTCACGCGAGGAGAAGTGGTTTGAAATTGGTAGTCATAAGGTGGTTGGACCATTCGTTTGGGATAATAGTTCAAAGGATGAACTGTGTTACTTATTGAGTTTTTACAATTTTGTGGATGTTTTTGGTCTTTTGAAAATTTTACAAATGTTTTTGTATTTTGGATATTTTCTAATGTTTTTGTTTTTGGATTTTTTGATTTTCTAATGTTTGTTTTTGAATTTTATATTTTTTTTGGATTTTCTAATGTTTTTGAATTTTTATGATGTTTACACTGTGTTTGGATTTTTGACGATTTTCAAATGTTTTTGGATTTTTGGATTTTTACACTGTTTTTTTTTTGGATTTTTGTTTTTTGGATTTTGAGATTTTTACACTGATTTTTGACATTTTCAATGTTTTTGGATTTTTGACGATTTTTCATGTTTTTGGATTTTTGGATTCTAATGTTTTTGGATTTTTGACGATTTTCAAATGTTTTTGGATTTTTGACAAATGATTTTTGACATTGTTTTTGGATTTTTTTACGATTTTCAAATGTTTTTTGATTTTTACATTGTGATTGACAATTTATGGACCAGAGTGCAGACTTATTTTTGAGAGACGATGTACCGTGTTCCGCATTGTAACTTATGCTCAAAATAACATAAATTCACTTTCCATTGGCATGATATGGTGGTGATGATATGATGAAAAGAATTCCAACTCCATTCTTGACTCCACACAACTAGTAAGATGTGTGGGCTCATCACCAAGAATCAAGAAGGACGTAGGAGGTAGATAATGAATATAGAGACAAATGCTAACAACAATCCCTTTGGGAAATTGTGACTCCATTCTTCATAATGGTACTGAACCGGTTTCAAAAATGGCTTTCACTTTATGAGTCACATGCTAGACTTAGACAGTTATGTGGCCTGCTGATTGATAAGATATGAGGTTAAGGGATAGTTCTCTCTTCACTTAGGCATCTAAATTACGTGTTTGGGGATTCTATAATTTGTAAGCACTATAAGATTTTGTATTTTTGAAATGACTCCCTATGCCTTGCCCCATGCTACTAGTGAGAAGCAAGGGCTCATCACCAAAGGCAAAATATAGGCGAGTGAATTTCTTTTTGTCTTTTTTTTTTTTTTGTTTTTTTTTTGTTTTTTTTTTTTTTTTTTGAATATTTTGCAATGTTTTTATGCTTGTATGAGAATGACCCTCTACGCTTTGCCCCATGCCACTTGTAAGAGGCAAGGGTTTATCACCGAAGACAAGACGTAGACGAGTAAGGGCACCTTCCTCCATTCCTAGTCTCACACTACTAGTAAGAAGTGTGGGCTCAACACCAAAGACTATGAAGGACGAAAGATGTGACAATGAATTATTCATAAGTTATTGAATTGATGGATTTTTTTACAATAGTGCTTTGTATTTGGGAAGAAACATCTGCCCCCAATCTCAGCCCCACACGACTAGTAGGACGCGAGGGTTCAACACCGAAGACTGAGATGGACGACCAAACGAACTGGGTAACGAAGTTTAGAGCTTTGTTATGAAAGAGAGAATGTATTAGAAGGGGATATATTACCATCAGTAAGCTTCTAGGTATGACCATAGAGGAAAGCGACTGAAAGTGGAAGAAGTATGATGCTCACAAACTTAATAGGATTTATATTAGCACTTGTCTCATGATGATAAATATGAAGATGTGATTTTGATAAAGAAAATATCTGCCAATGGAAATGAATAAATTTAAATTATTTGGAGATAAGCAAGACAAAAGGA
The DNA here is from genome assembly GCA_019776745.2 of Taxus chinensis. Classification (NCBI taxonomy): domain Eukaryota; kingdom Viridiplantae; phylum Streptophyta; class Pinopsida; order Cupressales; family Taxaceae; genus Taxus; species Taxus chinensis. Next base: position 349,851,457 of record CM034147.1, on the reverse strand, counting down.
ACAATGTACACGTTGTATCCTAGAATAGTGAACATCTCAAGGATTAAATTTCTTTAAATGAACTACATTCATTGGTTCATCAAGATCTTGACCATCTGCAGTGGCCAATTTATAAGCTCCAGAGCCAAATTTATCTATGATTTCGTTGGGCTCAAATTTGTCTTGTTTGTCTCGTTCTTTGGGTGTGTTCTTTCGATTTTCTTTGAGAATGAAATGATTGACCTTAAATTTTCTAGGTTTGAATTTTTTATGGTAGCTATGTCGTAGCTGATTTTGATATACTTGAAGATGATCTAGGGCATTAAGTCGTTTTTCATCAAGAAGCTCGAGTTCATTAAGGCGTGAATGTTGATAATAATCTTTATTGATTACGTCTTTGAGGGATATTCTAAAGGATGGGAATTCAACCTTGACATGTAAAATATCTTCCCCACCATAAACAAGGGAGAAGGGAGTGGCCTCAGTTTGCATTGTTTGATTTTTTGCTTCTGTTTGTCCATGAATTAATTGATTTGACGATAGATTCAAAATTAAAGATGGAAAAGGTGGCATAAAGATATTCCTAGGTATACATACCTCGTAGAATATATGCACATAGAAGTCTTGATAGGTGAGAATCATTAGTGATGAGATGCCTGCAAGATCGATCGTTGAAAGTATGATGGTCATGACAGGTTGCATTGTTGCAAGTGTCCAAACTTGATGTGGTTGTGTTTCGACAAAAAGGCTAGAGATGTTAGGCATAAGAGCCAATATTGGAAGAATAGAATCAAACTTAATGGTACCTGTTGATGGAACCTCGTCTGTAGTGTCTACAGTAATATCAAGGTTTGAAAGGGAGTCTTGAAACGAGATCAAGGTCTCGTTAGATGTTGGAAGAATGTTGTCACCCAAAACAGGTTCAATATATGTTTGGGCTGAAAGAGAGTCTTGAAATAAGTTCAAGTGCTCAGTAGATGTTGGAAGAATGTTGTTGTCCAAAACAGGTTCAATGTATGTTTGAACTAATGGAAGGAAATTTGAAGAAGATATGGATTGGTTTGGAATTAGAGAGTCTTGACTGTTGTCGTCATGATCTCGTGGAATTTCAGTATATATAGGAGTTTCGACAGTAGTCAGCTCTTCATGGAAAGTTGTGGTATTGGATGTGTCGTTGGTTGCAAGAGCATTGTCATCAAGTTCTACAGAGATGACGTCGTCGTCAATTAAGTCTTGGACGTAATTCTTAAATCGTACACATTTATCTATGTGATGACCATCAATGCGATGAAAGTCACAGTATGTGTTAGGTTTGTACCAGCATGGCTTAGCTTCCCCTTTGACAAAGGGTTTTGTAATTGGATATTTTATCAGTTTAGCCTCTTTTAGTTGATGAAAAACACTAGAGAGACTTTCTCCAAGGGGGGTAAACTGACGTTGGACTTTACGTGAACTGATTTCTTCGTGAGGTTGTATGATCGGCTTTTTGGGTGATCGCTCACTGATTTGGGTAGCCATATGAGAGAGTTGTGTTGTCATCTTATTAATTTGTTCTAATAGCTCATTGTGTGATGTTTTTCGTGAATTCTTCATGTTTGAAAGAGAGGGAGAACGAAGAAATGTGCGATGAAGAAATCAACCTATTGATTATGATCTTTGTTTTCGCTCAATCAAGTTTTAACAAGGCTATAAGGAGTAAGCTCAAACAAGCTACTCGGGATACAAGTGGGATATAACTTAAACAAGCTATGACGAATATGTTGATTGGTTTGGATTAAACAAGCTTAACAGACGAAAATGTAAGGAGTACACTCAAACAAGGTACTCAATACAAGTGGGATGTAGCTCAAACAAGCTATGATGAATATGTTGATTGGTTTGGCTTTAACAAGCTCTGGATTTTTGATAGGAAGAGTAACTCAAACAAGTGACTCAACACAGTTGTGAACTCAAAATGAGTTTTGAAGGGATTTGTGTCGGATGGGATTTTGTGAAACTCGACAGCTGATGAAATAATGAGTGAACTCAAACAAGTCACTCAATGTCATTTTGATATAGCTTGAAACAAGCTAGAAAGAATGTTCTGACAATTGATGAGATAAGGAGTGAACGCAAGTCACTCAATATCTATTGGATATAGCTGAAGACAAGCTATGACAGATGTATTATTGGCTAAAGTGAGCTAATGAAATTGGTGTGATGTTTTGGTCTGTGTTGTTGGATTGTTTGGATGTTTTCGCTTGGTATTGAATTGGTCGAGAACTGATTTTTTTTTGTGGAACACAACTAGGGTCTGAACTTTTACAATGAACACATTGATATCAGCCAAGTTTTATGATAAAACAATGCTAAACTATTGTGTTTTCAAACAGCAAGCAGTCATGTGGATTCAATTGTTTTGGCTTATGAGGTAACTTCTTCAGGAATGATCATTGTTTCATGCAATCATACAAGTATGCTGTGAAATGGTGGATGCAGGCTCTTATTACTCCAAGAAGATGCGTCCTCCGATATACCCTAGTCCTGATATACCTAATTCTGTACGGGGACAGAATTGGTACGGGGAACCCTTAGAGCACTGGAGGAGACTCACCAATTCTTACTTGCCTGTTTCGGAGTGAATCACCACGTCCAGAACAGGTTTTGTGAAAAGGTGGAAGGTGATGGAGGGATGAATGTGTATGGTGTCCTTATAACTCCCCGAAGATTTACAGGGACGATGCCCAGGCTTCGTTGTTACAGCTATTTAGGCGTGACTCGCATGCGCTGCACGACAGCATTACCTGTAAGTGAAGAGCAGCGGCGAGGTAAATACCGAACGCTGTGATGAGACTAGGTCTCAAAGTGCAATGCAGATGCAAATGCTGTTGGTGCGTGGTAGTCAAGTCCACGTCACCGGTGTAGCTTTGGTGGTGATGAAATCCACCTTGTCTACGTGCAAAAACAATATGATAAAGTGATTAAACGCAGGGTTCTTTCCAACTTGAAATAAATCACTAGCAGAAAATAATTGCGTACCTGAGCGTCCTTTTTTTTTTTTTTTGTTTCAGCAATTGTCTTTAAATGGTGGTATTTTTGCGGGATTTTTGTTGTTTTTTTTTTGTTTTTGTTTTTGACAATATTCCAGCAACGCGGTTCTACAGAAAACAAATTAGTAGTTATCCTGCAAATGAAATGTTAGAAAAGTGATCGTGGTTGTTTTTGATTTGCCAGATCGCTCAAAGGCGCAGGAAAAGAGCATACACAACCAACGACCAAACAAATATTAAGAATATGACAAAGGAAAATAATTATTAAAATGACAGTTGAAAAACAAAGCTAGGGGATCCTGCAATGTTAGAACAAGAAACTAAAAAAAATTGTGACCGTTTCTGATTTTCTAGATCGCTTGAAGGCGCAAGAAAAGAGCATACGCGGATACAATTGAAATAGTTTTTGTTAAAAAAATAAATATTAATAATTATTGCAATTAATCATGATTGTGAAATAGCGATAATGATTATGTTCACAAAAAAGAAAAATGATGAAAGAAGAGGGTGAAAACGTTACCGAGAAGTGTTTTCGCGGAAAATTTAAATGTAAGGCAAAAAATTAAAAATAAAAATTATTTTCTAAAGCTTGAGTGGCCTCACGTTTCTGATTTCCAAGATCACTTTTGAAGTGCGAGGAAAGAGCATACGTGTGAGGATGTTTCGTGAAATAAAAATTAAAAAATAAAAATAAATAAAATTATAATTTTGTTGTTTTTTTGCAAAAAAGACAGGTGTTAGAAGAAATGAAACCAAAATTTTTCTGTAAGTCTCAATCTAAAAATTATTTTTGCATTGCATATATCTTTTCAATACCTTTCTGTTAAAAAAAAAATGAAGTCATTCCGAGTTCGGGAGCAAAAGTTATGGCTTCCGGAAGATGGGCTACGAGAACGCTCTGAATGAAAATTTTAAACGTGAGAAAAACGTCCCGGGAGCTGGTTTTTTTTATTTTCTGACTTCTATACTTCACCTGAGAAGCTAAAATTTTGGACAGCAAGGTTAAAAAATAAAAATAAACAGAAAGAAAGTGTTAGATCATAAAATGATTGACTAAAATAAAAGAAAGAAAAAAATAGTAAATGATTAACTTTCTTACAAAACAGTTATTTTAGCAAAAGGAAATAAATAAATATATTTTCCGGATTGGTTGTCCCATGACACTAATATGATAAACTAATGATTTAGTGCTTGTGTTTCTATAGATTACGAGTCGTAATAGAAAAATCAGAACTACTAAACACCAAGCACCGAGGAGATCAAAGACAGGAATGAGCTGCATAGTTTTCATTGTTGCTATAACCTGCAGATACACCACAAGACACCACACAACAAAGACACTAACCAACGCGTGAAGGTTAACCAAAGAAGACCATAAGAATAGAAAAGGAAATAATAATAAACAATAAAAACAAAGAAGGATTACACCACTAATGGGAAAGTAATGGTAACAGATCGGGAAAGAAACCGGGCGTGCAAGGAATGTAAAGCTATGAAAATACCCTACTCACAAGGAAGTAAAATACCAATAATCATACCTCCTCCGTACACGTGCCTAGAAAGAAAACCTCCAAAATGGGCTAGAGAAAACTTGGATTGAGGACCCCTGATTGTTGTTGCTTTAGATGGTAGGTTTGAGTGATCTAAAGGCAAATCGGTTTTGAGTTAGTATCTTGCTGGGCGAGATCATCAGAGGAAGTAACTTTATTGGATAGAGTAGATTGTTGTTTTGTCTCGATTTGAGAGAGAGCGATAATAGGTGTGAAATAGAGAAACATCTTTTTATGTATGTTGTTAATAAACAAATCAAACAGAATATTTTTTAGCATCATGATTAATTTAGAGGATGTGAACAGAAAATAAAAGTAGGTAATGAAGGTGCCTAAAGGAATTTAAGGTTGGTTTCAGGTAGTTATGGATTGGGAAATGTTTGAGACAGTTAGTTGTTGGGTGTTTAAGTCCCAATCAGTTAACCAGGTGAGAGGAGTGTTTCAATGAGTTAATTATGTTTGTGCAGTCTCAGGTAGTGTGTGATAAGTGAAATGCAGAGAGTTAAATCCCTTACTTGGGCTAATGTAAGAAAATAGGATGCAGAAGTTTCGTTTTAGACCAAAATGAAATGTGATATTTGATGTAGACAGTCACTTAGAAAAGGGAAAGTTCAATGTAGAAAAGATAAAATAAAGAAAAATGAGGAATACCTGGAGGATTACTTATTAGTGTTATTTGATTGCATGGGTTTAGAGGTATTAATCACGGACCCGGAACATCTAGTGCCCTTAAAAGTGCACTGTTCACGACTGGAAAGAGGGATCTGGATAATGTTTTTTTTTCTATTTATTTGATTGCATGTGATGATGGTGTATTTGGAGGTGACGGTCAGTGACCAGCTTCGCCCGAGTAACCTAAAATGGCATCGTCTATGTTTGTAGATAAGGTCGGTAAAAGTATTTTGTGCAGTGTGTTTGATTTAAACATTGGTCTTTAACAATGTAATATTGTTGTCGTGAGGTTATAGACATTATCCTACAAGAAGATAATAAATGTTATTAGTTAAGGTAGTTAAAAATGACTTTATAAATTTTACAAATGGTGTCATCGTAAATAAAATAAAATAAAATATTAATTAATTTAATTTATTAACAAAATTGTAGTTTAATGTTCCTATTTCATTCGAGTAAATAAGCGACAAAAATTAAACGATAGACTATAAAATAATATAAAGGAAATAATTAAGTCGAAAAGATAAATTATATTAATGAAATAAGAGTTTATATAAAAGCTAAACTAATGAAGTGATATGACTTATAAAAGCTCAACTAATAAAATGACATGACTATAAAAGCCCAACTAATAAAATGACATGACTATAAAAGCCCAACTAATAAAATGATAGATTCGTCAAACCTACCTAAATGATGAGTGAATTAAAATTGGTGGGTCATACCATGGACACAACTTTTTACATGTGTGATGATATAAAGTGAATCACATGAAAAAGAGAACTAAACGGGACATATACAATTAACTATGGTGTTGACATTCCATGGATGTGGATTACATTTCAATATTGAATGGCATTTTTTTTTATAATTTAATTCTAATTTCTTTCATAATTTTTTTTTATTTTTTATTATAACTTAATTCAATGTTATTTCATAAAGTTTTTTATTAATTTTTTTATATTATTATTTGCCTTATAATGAAGGTTAATATTTTTATATAAAATAATATAAATGAGATTGTATATTAACAATCATCTAAAGAAAACCCACGATAATATCATAAGCTAGATAGATAGAATGAGCTACAAAATTAATCAATATTAAACCAGATATAAATTTTTATCTTCTAAATACTAATCTTTTAATGACGATTAATTGTGATATTTACGATATTTAATGCAAAACCAAGTTTGAAAACAAACATCAAGTCATAAGGTCAATTTTCGGATTCATTTCCCATGCGGGTAAACAGAAAATAAAGAGCATGTACCTCTGAGGTAAATTAAACGATGGATTGTGCTACACTGAGATCAATGAATATTAAGACCATGCAAACAAGCAAGTTAGACAAGATGAGTAAAATAACAAACAAAACGACCAGATCTAGGATCTGGTCTTACTGGGCGTGCCAAATGTTGATCTGAGTTTCCTGCTTCCTATCCATATGAGTGTACAAGTAATCAAGAAACATTGAACAACGTCGAGTATACAAGGGCTTAATACCTTGAAGATGACAATGGATGATACGAGCACAAATAAGATAAATGCATGATATAAAGAAGCTAGATCTGCAACACTGAAATATATAAGATTAGATCACAATATGTGGGGGTTTCCCGGATAGTGCCAGTTCCAAGAGGATTTAAACTCCCTTGGAGGATGTCAACCCCCATGTCAGACAAGATAATAATATATCATGAATAGTAGTAATGGAATATAAAATGACAAGTAACTAAAATGACGAGAGGACTTAGCTTGTACTCTACTATAGAGATGAACCGTGCATTAAAATGGCAAGATAATGAGCCATGGCAAAGATTACTCCCTCAAACTTGCAAAACTTGAATAAGCTCTTTCTTCTCCTCTCTGGGCCTAAGTCTTCTTAGAAAATATCGGTTAGGGTCCTCGAAAAGTCTATCTCCGTCTAGGGTCTTCGGTCTTTTTTTTTTCTCGGTCCTTGAAATATGGGAGAGAAACCCATATTTATAACTTAGACGCGAGGTTAGATTTGTGGTTAACAAGTAACCGAGGTTGATTAAAGTAACTTGAGTTAGGGATATGATGTGATCACGTGGGGACCATGGCTTGAATTATTAGACGGAGTAGGGAGCATGATTAACATGGTGGGTGAGATAAAAGATTCCATTTTAAAAAAAGGTGTCAGATGGGTGTATTAATACCCATGGATTGAATAATTTGTGAAGGATGGGGATATGCCAAAAGTTGAATTATCAAATGGGTCTACATGGAGCCCATTTGATAATTAATCAAATAATGTGAGCAAATAGATAGGATTTTATTTAATTTAAGAGAAAGAGATGTGAGAATGGAAATTGCATGAATGTGAGATGATGGAGGGTCGCTATAACCAAAAATAGGTTTCTACAGGCACAACCTATTTTTCTGATTGATCTTGAGCCTCAATTTGTACAACCTTTGTTATAACTTCATGTGTTGGCATGTTATTGCATAAGTGTTGTCATTGATGAAAAACCTCATTAATGAAAAAATGGATGATGAAATAGGGTAGAAGCATGTTGATAATGATGATGACATGATTATTCAAAGGTATTCATGGTGATATTAACTGATTCAATGAGGATGGCTTGTTCTTGCAAGTCTAATCAGTTGATCTAGCTAGACTAGGTGATAGTCTATGGTGATGTGAGATTCTTGGTGATTATAGAAGCATATTGTGATGTGAGATTCTTGGTGATTATAGAAGCATATTGACATGATGGATAGTATGTTTTGGGAGTTCTTGGGAACTCATATAAGTTGCAGGGTACATATTCAGGTTGGTAACCATGTTCCATGTGCTCATTTAGACCATGTATGGTTGGTAGATTGAATGAGATTGAGTTATGGAGCTATATGAGCTCATGGATGCATGTAGTCAGTTGATTCATGATGTACTAGGTATTTTAGGACCATGTAGAGAGTTTTCATGATGTGTTATGAGGTTATTTGACCTTAGCCTTAACAATGTAAAACCCTAAGGGCTAGCCATGCAAATGAGATAGGATGGAGAGATGGATTTTTTTTATGGCGTGGTGATTATTATAGATGTGTGTAGGGTGTGTCATGGTGTTGTGGTTAAAATTTCAGGTTTCCACAATGGGTATCTTGTAAGATAAGATGTTTTTTGTGAAACAAGGTTAAGAGTAAGGTCATTTCCAGCTTGAATTAGATATTCTGATGATCTCCCTGAATTGTGTGATTTTAATGGGACCATGTGGATTTTAGGGATATTTCTACATTGATTTTAGAAGGTTTCACAAAAATAATGGGGCCATTTCATCATTAGGTTTTTATGAACAAATGTTGAGAAGGTAAACAACTCATTATGTGTTTGAAGTCTAGCTTGAAAGTGGTTTGAGAGATTTGCTTCCTAAGTGGAAAATTTTACTTGATAGTGATTGGATGATTATTGGAACATGTAGATAAACCTTTAGGTTTCCATAAAGGTATGGTAATGCTTATGGTGATGAGTGGACCCCACTCAAACATGTCAGTTTATGAAGAACTTCAGTTTAGGACAAGGTTATCTAAAGGAGTTGCAAATTAAATGACCATTATATGATTTATGTGAGCTTTTATTTATGTAAATGATAATTTAATATCATGGTGATGTTGATAGATGGTCTAGTATGCTTCATTTATGTTGACTGGTCAAAGGGCAGTTAGAAGCAATCTTCAGTAAAGTTGACATTACTGGAGCTATAAGAGGAGTTAGGAGGTGGTTCAAGTTGTGTTGGAAAGATAATTAAAATATATTTCCATTGATATACTATTTTTCTCATGATGATTATTTTTTCTATGGTTTCTAGGCTAGTTTATGAGAAAGAATATTTCTTGCTTTTCAAGATAGAATTGCTTTTGTTGAAAGATTGAGTTTATTAGTGCATGAAATGGATTGGGTGATGTGTGATATCACATGGAAAGTTAATAGGGATGAATTTTTCATCCATTTAATCCATTTTAGAGGTATTTAATGTGTCAAGAAATGTGTTAACTAGTTGTTTTTGTAAAACTACTTTTTAGGTAGTTTGATTTGGTGAAGGCAAAAATTGTTGTGGTTTGAACATATGATTGTTTCATGAGATATAAATTACTTAGAAGTGATTTATAGGTCTTGATTTTTCCATAGATTTGTCACATGCCATGGTTGAGTTCATCTTAAGTGGTCTTGAGACCTAAAGGTATATTCAGGGTGTTGGAAACATGTGTTTTGTGAAGGCAATGAGCCATTGGGCCCATTAAATGAAATAATTAAATCGGTTCATGAAAATTGCGACCATGGATGATGTTTAAATGTTATTTTAAACATTTTTGGTTAATTTTAGAGCTTGAATAAAAATATTTTTTGTGTTAGGAGATTTTTCTCATTCTAATGATGAGATTTTGAGGATTTTTGGTGCATGGATGAAGGGTTTTGGCATGGCCGACCTATATGGGTCAATTATGAATGTTTTTTTTATTCATATGGGATTTTTTGGAGTTGGTATGGTCGAGCTAATGGAGGGAAATTGATATATTTTGAATTTTAATGAAGGAGAGGCTATAAAAGTGATGTTTTGGGTACAATCCTACTAATCTTTTGGAACCCCGTTTATCTTCTTTTGAAGAAATTTTTGCTACAGATAAAAACCCTTGGGCCTAGCTCAAAACCCTTGGAATTACATTCTAGGTCATTAGATGGTGGTATTTTCATGAGGAGGATTTGAGCGAAGCAAAGGATGGTGAAGTTTACTTGATGACGAGTTGATGAAGGAGGGAATAGTTGGTATCATATGTTGATAGTTATATTCATAGTGTGTTGATGTTATTTCTAGATCTCTGAAGTATTTTCAGGTATGATTATGAGCTGAAGTCTTGTGCAAAGGAGGAATACAGTCTTGTGTATTCAAGAGACATAGTTGATTGCATTGATATCACTTGCTTATATCATGTTGATGTATTGCTAAAGACATCATTTGTTGTGGTCTAATTTGAATATCAATAAAGAAAGGTTTTGAGTATATATTTTGTTCTTATTGATATGTATACATGAATCCTTTCTTTGGTGAATTTATTTCATGGTGAACTATATATAATTGTGATCATACATTAATATATGTGTTTCATGAGCATGTGTGTTTGATGTTTGAAGTATATAGTGAAAATGTTTTATTAAGGACTAATTCACCCCCCCACTCTCAGTCCTTGTCACTTTCAACATCATGAGATATAATCACTGCTTCTACTCTTTATAAATCTAATTGAAGAGGATCTATGATTGATGAATGCCTAACATCTGGCAATGGAGTCTCTTCAACACTTGGTTGTTTTGATTGTGTTGCCTTTGATGATTCTTCCTCGGTGGATTCCTTTTGAGATATTGGGGATTCTTCCTCCATTACAACTTGTGCAACCTAAGTAAGTGCAACTTGTACATCTTCAGAGTGAAGGTATTCTCCCACATCTTGTCCCAATCCACGCAAAAGTCAGTAAAAACTTGTTCATGAGAAGAATCCCACACCCCCTTCTTTACAACTTCAACTGATGCAACTTGTTCTTCATGAGTTGTGATTAAAATAGGAGCTTCTTATGATAATGGATGTGAGGTAGTGTCAACTACCTTAAAAGTGTATGGAATTTTGGAGGGTACTTAAATGCTTAGGGAAACTCCTTGTATGGTTGTACTTGTGGTTATTTCAGATGCAAGTGTTACCACCTTTGTTCTCTTTGTCCTTACAAAGTGCTTAGTTAATGAATCTACCTCCTCCACCTCTTCAAGAATGGGCTTCAATGATGGAATCACCCTTGGCTGCTTTGGTGAAACACCCCCCATCCTTTTCCCCTTGCTAGATGATCCCTCTAGGGCAGAGGATGATGCACCTACTTGGGTCTTCTCATGAGAAACAATTACTTTGGGCCTTGAGGTGGGATGTGGCATAACCTGAGTGTCTTGAGTGATTGGGGAATCCTTCAATGCCTTCTTTAGAATATCCTCAATATTTTGTGTTAATTGAGATATAGGAGTACCAGTCTTGCTGTATTTACACGCAACTCCTCCATTGTTCCTAAGGTTGGTCCCTTGATATAAATTTGAGGAGATTTTCCTTTTAATGGATCTAAACCTATTGCTCCTCTCCTCAAAGGGGGAAGTTCTTACTTAATTTCTCATGAAGCTTTGTACTCCCTTAACACTGTAGTGTTATGGAGGGATAAGTCAATTCCTTTAGTAATGAGCCAAGAGAGGGTTCTCCTTATGACATGAGTTGTTCTCTTATGCAAATATATTAGTTCCTACACATTCCAATCAAGAGGTGACATTATTTGAGCTGCAATATTTTTATCTATGTAGTATTTTCTCACCAAGCTCTTGTCATCTACTAAGCCCTCAAGGACCTCTGCAATTTTATAATCAATTAGATGAGTGAGGGTCATTCTATAAAAATGCCTTAATCTCACCTCTTCCTCAACTCTGCAATCCATCCAGTAGTCCTCATAGTGAGGCTCATGTTCATACGAGTTACCAAGTGCTCCTTGAACTATCCATTTGATGTCTTAATTTGGTCTTGCCTAGAATTTTTGCATTATGAATCAATTCATAACTACTTTAAGGAGTTTGGATTTGACCACTATGGAGCAGGTATATCTCCCAATTATAATTGGGAATTCAACATTTGTTTTGTGCTTTCATGCAATTAGCTTATGGACATCTACAAGTTGGCTTAATAACTCAAGTGGTGTCCACCTATCATCCAGATACCTTGGTAGCATGTATGGAGTGTCTTGGAAGCCACTCACCCTAATGTATGTGAAGAATTTGAATTATATAAAGTAACATCAATATTCAATGGTTGTCTCCTTAGCTCTGGTTGACATTCAATATTGCTCCCATTCAAGTTTGAACAAATAGAGGATAGATGTAAAGAAGGCATCATGAACCCTTCTGAAATTGTATTTCTGATTTTCCCAGTTAAGTTATGGGTATACAACATATACCATACACTGAGAGAATTCCTTGGATCTCACTAGCTCAATGAAATACTTGTGGCATGCAATGTTGTAAACCAGGTAGGAAGTCATGTAGAATTCACATTTCTGTCAGGACAAGGGGATTAATGAATATTGAACTTATTTAATAAATATAAAATCATACATATAAATAAATGAATGCACAAAAAAGTAAATAACACAATAACACTAGATTTAACGTGGAAAACCCCAATGGGGTAAAAACCAGGGTAGAATAATTTCTACTATATGAGAAAAATTTACATCTAGTCCAGTAAAAACTCCCTCCTCACTTCTACTCCATGTTTTTAACTCGAATCCATTAATTGGATTCTGAATATGACCTATAGTCATATTTAAATAACTCAAAGGGTTATGACCTTCTTAAGTGACGGGGTAGACCTCCTCGATTAATATTAGTTAATAGATAACTAACAACCTAATATAAATTTTATATTTAAATAATAAGAATATAAGTTATTATATATTATTTAACTATAAACTAAATATTATGATCACTTAATATTATAGTTCTAACACTACCCCTTAATATTAAGTGGGAATCCATATGCCAACATTACATGTTTGTGCAACACGATTTACAAATCCATAAACCCCAAAGGTTTAGGCTAGCATATGTATTTTTGAATGAATTATAACACCTTCATCATGCTCAACTTACCTTTTGGTACAAAAGGATTTGGAATCCATAAATCAGAAGTATGATTTAGGTTAAGCATGATTTGTGAGACTAAATCCCACCGTTTCTCATGGAAAAAATTCTTAAACCGCATCTCTATGAGCCTTTTATAACACAACTCCTTTAGAAATAGATGCAACATACATGACTGTATTACTGTAAACTCTATCAATTTACATAGATCATAAAAGATCTTTTTACAATGCTTTATACCAGAGCAGAATTATAGAGGAGGAGTCATCAACCAACTGTCCATTAGGAGGTGACATTGCATACACAGTCCCCCTCAATGGTAACTCTGAAAGGCCAAACATTGCACACTTGCAGTATTTTATAGCACACAATGGCTTGTAAACATATCTGTAATATAATCTTTAGTTTGGTAGAATTGGATATCTTTATCACTGCAGAGAACCTTCTCTCGAATAACATGCATATGAATTTCAATATGCTTCATTATTTGATGTTGAATTGGATTCTTTAGCAAGAGTAATAAAACTCTGAACACCACATAGAAGAGGAATACTTCCTTCAGCTTCCATGTGTATCTCTTCCAATAGCCACTTTAGCCACATGGATTCTTTGCAACTTCAATTGTATTTTTCTGCCTCAGTAGAAGAAATGGATACTATTGGTTTTTTTTTTGTGTTCCAAGAAATGGTTTCTGCACCAAAAAAATTGAACACATATCCAGTATATTTTATATCTAATACAACATCAACATGGTTAGAGCCACAATATCCATATAGACATCATAATAAACATATAAATCTAAATCATTATTGATTTCACTTTTAACCATCCGTAAAAGTTAAATACTATTTGTATAACAACTAAAATAACAATATGCTTAACAACCAACCATGTTAAAAAATGTTGAGAAATTTCAACATACTATTCTTGTGAAATATATATTAAATGAAATCAATATTGTACATCTCCAATACAAACGCAAGGGCGTCCCCAAGTGTCATTTGATATGCATATAATATAGTTTTAGTAATTACATACTAAGAAATTTTAGAAATATTTTATCAAAAACATATATATCTCCATTATCTTATTCTAATCCTTTACAAATGAGATAAGACTTGATAGATAACATAGCTAAATAGATAATCAAATCATTCAAGAATAATCACAGTATTCACTGAAAACATAATCCACTAACTATGGAAACTTCTCATGGAGTTTGCTTCAAAAGATGACATGTAAGGACCCTTCAATACATTTCATAGGTGGTAAATTTAAGTTTATACATGTTATATATGATCAGTTTTGCATGCTAAAAAAATGAACATAGTTCTATTTTTGAATAAACTATCAAGAAACGAAGCAAAAATTTTAAAACACATATAATCCATTTTGTGTATGTTTTCAATTGTAGCTACTTCTAGTTCAATTTTACTAATCCATATGAGTTAAAAAGGAAAGAACAACTACTCCTTTTTCAACAGTAAAATAAAAGATATACCTTTCATTTAGAAGTAATAGAAATAGTTTATAAAACTATTATATTAACACTATGATTATCCTCATCATCATCATCATTATCTTGATTTTGGTCTGATTTATTCCATTTTTATTTTTGAAATTTGACTTGTTTTTCGATTTACAATCTTCTTTCTTATGGCCAAATTTCCCCTAGTTATGACATTTGCCATCAAAACTAACTTTTAAGTTTCTTGGTTTCTTGTCTTTACTAGGAGTTTTAAAGGTTGATTTTCAATTCTTGTTGAACCTAGAAGGTTTACCTTTTGATTTATGAGCGAGAAGTGCATGTGTGGCATTCTCTTTTGAATCAAAATTAGTCATAACCTACTCTTCCTGAACCAAAAGATTACTAAGAGTTTACAAATTTGGAATGTCTTGTTCTGTTTGATATTTAGAATTTAAAATTGAAATGAAATTTCTAAATTTTTCATGAATATTCAACTGAATAATGAAATAAAGTAATTTTTCCTGAATTAAGCTTTAGTTTCATCCATCTAATTGTGACTTGATATTTTTAATTTTTGCCAAATAATTAATTAAATTTTCATCTCCCTTCATGGGAGTTTTCATTAGTTCTAAAATCAGTTTAATGATTTTCGATTAATGCGTACTTTCGTGCATCGATTCTAATTGAGTCCAAGCCTTACTCAGACTTTCTTGATTCCCGATATGAAGTAGAAAATCATCTTGTATGCTTTGGAAAATTATGGACATCACCTCTTGTAATTTATGTTGATACGTAGCGACGTTGTCAACAGTTGTTTGTCTTCCGGTCAGAGCCTTCTCAGTTCCATTCACAAGTGCCCATAATTTGTGAGCCATGAATTCTTCCTTCAATCGAATCTTCCAAATGTTGTAATTATTCCCATTCAACATATGAGATTTATCAATTGAAAACTGATTAGACCCCATTTTTGTGTAAATAAAATTAAATAATTATTGAGGATTAAAAAAAGAGTTTAATAAAAAATCGCCCTATTGTCATTTAATCCTCGCAATCAAAATACGACCAGTTTATGCCAAAAAAGGAGGTCGTGTCAATTGGATATTCTATACACGAATATATTAGTATGATATCAAAAAATAAATTGAAATGTGAGTGATTTTTTTTATTTTTCTATCAAAATGACGACGACGATTCAATTGTCGTGTCGCAAAAACTATATCATTTCAAAAAAGGATGATTATTTTTCAAAAAATAAATAAATTTTATGATTAATTTTTGCAAAAAAGAAACAAAATAATATTGGTATATTTTTTTAAAAAATGGGGAGCTCTTGCTCCTATATTGGTTTGAATCTCTATCAACAAGGCCGAGTTGGTTGAACCAACTTGGCGAGTTTATCACTGAGTTAATTTTAATCAATGTTAGTAATGAAATATTATGCCACATTTCAATTTACAATTTGAATCGAAACTTATCAATCAAATTATGTCAAACCATATTAATAACCAAGCCTTATTTACCAACCAAGCTACATATATATTGAATTAACTAAGCCTTATTTATTTTCCACTGTCGCGCCTTAGAAATCAACTCACCAAGCCAAACAAGCACCTGTGACCGAGCCACTAAATAGCACACAGAGTCCATATGACCCAGAGGGTGAGCCAAGCTCTTAAGGGCTTCAAACAAAAAAGAGAAGTGGTGTGACCAAAGTCACACCACCATCCTTCACCACAAAGGATTTTAAAGCCTTAGTTCCCCCGCGCATGTCCCAATGTGGTACTAAACAAATACATCAAAAAATAATTGACCCCAGCTATAGCCGCATAGAGAGATAGGTGGTCGGCAGTATGGGGAACCATAGGGCACATGGCAGTCGCTAATAGGGTCATTTGAGGGTTATGCAGAGTGTGCCACTTGGCACATAGGGAGATGGGGGTGGTAGGAAGGGTGCCACCCCCTTATTTAATACATCATGTGTGACCCTTAGACAAATAAAATAATTAGGGGTGCATAGATATATGTTTTATATAGTTTATGATATAATATGAACTATAAAATATCAATTTATAGAGAATATATAAACTATATTATTTAAGATTATATAAACTATATAATTTTATATTTTATTTTCATTTTTTTTTATAAAACACATTTTATAACAAAGGAAGTTTTTAAAATACAGTATATAAAAAAATATAGTTTATATTAACTATAAACTATAGGTGCAACCATTAAAGGGGGTCCGAAAGGACACAAGATAAGTTTTTGAAGTTCAAAGTAAAAATAATGATTTTACATCACCAGGGGACAAGATGATTGATCTGACCAATAAAAAAAATTTAAACCCCTATTCTCACTTGTCTCCTCTGTGAACTGGGTTTCACTTTAAATTTTACCTTCTCTTTTTAACATCTCGTATTAAATTAGCCTGCACACTTTAAAAAACTATAGAAATATATAAAATATTTCACATAACTATTTAAACTTGACCTCTATTTTCCATGCCCTTGTAATTCTCCCAAGTTTCAGTTTTCACACAAGGGTTAAAATCTTCAAAGAGGTTTCCACTTGTACACACACACATTAATCCATCTGAAGAGGGACGTGGGGGGTTAATTAGAATACTAACCAACTAACCACCTAACTTCCCAACTGTTGTAACTTTAGGATTTAAATAAATTATTTTAACCAAAAAATTATCTCACTCTCATACCATGTTAGGACGAGGGGATTAATGAATATTGGACTTATTTAATACATATAAAACCATACATATAAATAAATGAATGCACGGAAAATTAAATAACACAATAACATGAGATTTAACGTGGAAAACCCGAATGGGGTGAAAAACCATGGTAGAATAATTTCCACTATCTGAGAAACTTTTACATCCATTCCAGTAAAATATCCCTCCTCACTTCTACTCTGTGTTTTTAACCTTAATCCATTAATTGAATTCCGAATATGACCTATGATCATATTGAAATAACCTGAAGGGTTATGACCTTCTTAAGTGAGGGGGTAAACCTCCCTGATTAATATTAGTTAATACGAAATTAACAACCTAATATAAATTTGATATTTAAATAATAAGAATATAAGTTATTCTATATTATTTAATTTTAAAATAAATATTATGATCACTTAATATTATAGTTTTAACAATTTCTTCTTAGACCCTTCCTGAATTTGCATTGTCATTTTAATTAGTTGTTGATAGATGGATTCACCGATCAATTCTCCCTAGTGAATATGTGCTTTGTAGTTGAAAATGATTTGGATGAATATGGACATCCAATCATGGTAGTAATAGGTTGATTCATTTCCCAAAATCTTGTTTAGCAAGGTAATAAGGTTCCTAATTTCCTCAATGAATTCATCTATGGTTAATATTTTGGGAATCCTGGTTACAGAGATCCTTGGCTTCATAAGCCATTAATTTATTCAACACTTTAGAAAATTAAGCATGGTTAGAATTTCAGAACTTGTCTGCATTTTTAACTGTTATCTCTCCCACTTCATCTACACTAGGGAGTCCTAACATCTCATCCAAAGTGTTTGGTGATCCGAAAATGGTACTTGAAATTTTTCAAGTCCTTAGAAAATTCTCAAATTCATAACATAACTTTAAAAGATTTTAACTTGATCAAGAGTTTTTTTTTATCAATTATGGGTGTTCTTGAAAGCCCCAAACTTAAACTCTTCCAAAAGATCAAATTAATCCTTAATTTTCAACTTAAGTGAAATATTTGAATCCATCACAAATCCAAATAAAATAATCACAATTGATTTAGAATGCACTCAATCTGATATTTAAATCCAAGTTAATAAATGTATTCAGATTTGTTGTGGATTATAGATACTGAAATTTACTTCCTTCCAATTAAACCAATTTGTGATTTCTTTAATAATTAATCAAATAAAATAACTTGAATGTTTTTATCTGATCAAAATCTTCTAAAAATTGAAATCAAATACACAACACAACACAAGAACTTAATAACAAAGTTCACTCGAAGGCTACGTCTCCGGATTCTCGAAAAGAGAATCAATTTATTATTGCCCATTGAAGTACAATATCCCTTCACTATTGACTTAAAAAACCTTTATACTTGTAAATGAGTTGATTCAAACCTCTTGTAACTCTACAATTTACCAGAAACATTCACAAGTCCATTTGTGGCCCCTACAGTATTTTCACTAATAGTTTCTTGTGAAATTACGTTTGAAAAACGTCTACAACTTGAAATATACAACACCTAAATAAAAGATGTTTAAATTTCTAGAAACTAGAGGAAATTATGAAAAACTTCCCTTTTTACTCCATGGCCTAATTCGGACCAGAAGTGGTTGGAAAATGCATATCTCTTCTAGCTCCTCGTGCATGTTCTATGAAACTGCAATGGAAAAATGCCTACACAGGAAAATATACAACACTTCCTATAACAAAATTCAAAATTCTAGAATTTTCTTAGAATTATGAACACATTTTCTTTTTACACCATGGAAAAATTCAGACCGTAAGTGCTTCGAAAATGGTGATATCTGCAAATTGGCCCTTCGTTGTCCCTTCACAAACCTACCAAAAGGTCTCTTTAAATAGAAGTGATCTCATGTTCTATAACTTGCTAAAAAGTGGCGGATTGGTGAGGCTGATAAGTATTTTGGCACAGGTCAAGGGTTTGAATCCCCCTTCCATAGGTTTAGGCGCTCAATTTAGCCATTGACCCCACATTTGGTGGGAAAGGGATAGGATAAGCCTTTAAATAACATTTTGGCCACAAAATCCTCCTTATCCCATGGGATTTAGGCTTATTCACGTGGAATGGATTAAATAGATTATTATTTTATTTTAGTTTAAATCCAAATCCACTACAAAACTACCAAGTGTCATGCGCATAATATGTCATTTGTCCATGTAAGAGTGTGTCACGTCATCATTTGACCACAACTTTGACTATGCAGATCTTCACATACGAACTCAGATTTGGTCCATTCAAAATGCGTCGGAAAGCTTGCGACAAGCTCTATACCATGGAAATAATTTTGAAATATTATAAGACCATCAATTTTTCCTTTTCGTTAACTGCCATGCGTCACCTTGTCATTGGTCCACTTGTTGACTTGTTGACCAGGGTTGACCCGTTTACGACCTTAACTTTGACGGGCGATAGAATTTACATACGAACTCTGATTCTGAAGTTTAGAATACCATCGAAAATATATCAAGAATCCCTTTAACATGGTTCAGTTTTAGGGAATTTTAGGGAAGATATACTCGTGATAAATCCTCTGAATCATTTGGAGTTAGGGACAAGACCACGACACCATTCCCATCCCTAACCTCCCTTCGTTCTGGTTTGTAATTCTCTCCACATGCCCATACGATTTCTAGGTACTAGGTTGGGGGAAAATGTGGCTGTTAGGGCAATGGTACTTTCATCAATTTTCTTCATGATCTCACTCTTATCGGCTGGATACAACATCTAGAGGAACTCATTCAAATCCACATTGCCCAAATTGTGTCAATTATTTGGTCTAGGTCAAAGACAAGGTGGGATGAAGTCTGAGCTTTAGTGAATTGGATCTTTATTTTATCAATGTAAGTGGGATGACAATATTTCTTCAAAGGGTGGGTTGACGAAGATTGAGGATACTCAAGAATATCCCTTATTTTCTGGAAAAATCTCATAACACGAGGGAAATAAACTTACTTGTACACCAAGGAAACTACAATCTCTTGTTTCCTAACCAACCAGAGCCTTCAAACATCATTCTTCACTTTAAACACACTTTCACATAGTAAAATCATAGGAATAGTGGATTTTTCAAGTTCTAGGGCTATGAAATACTCAACATCTTCAAATTCAAATGCAAATTGTCAGACTTAGCCAAATTTATGTTCATATAGTTCTTCACACACTTTCATTAATGGCAGACATATTCATGACCTTTTCATATTTGCAACTATTGATCTTATGTTTCATGTTTGAATATGGGCCTTACACGTGGTTAGATTTACCACTTTTCCTTCTTTTTGGGCCGACAGGGATATATGAGTAGTTAACGTTCTTGTAAAAAATGTGAAGCTGCCAACTGTGGGGCTGTAAAGATGCCCCCACCTTGAGATGCCATTATATGCCACCATGTGTCTTCTATCAGACCCCGAAGATGGAAATATAGTTTGCAACATTACAAAAACTACAATATTTTCAACTATTAAACTACAAGGATGTTACCTTGGCCTACTTTCACCAGAATGTTCAATGTGTCTTTTGTCATCGTGCTTCGAAGGTGGGGTTGCAACTTGTAGTCTTGCAGTATCTGTGAATCTTCTAACTACAAAATTACTCTACACCTTGCCTCATTAAGATTCTCTAAATATTCTCTTTCTTGGGCCTTAGAGAAGACTTTACAAGTTGCACATCTTCATCAAGTTTGACTTTGTAGAAAAATCATCAAACAAAGGAATATTCCCATGTTGGGGATTAGACGTGTCATTATAGTTTGTAATTTTACAAAATTGTAAAATTGTTTATAAGGCTCGTATGTCCCTAGATTCTTTGAATATTCCTTTCCTTCAAAGTCCAGACTTGTGACTGCAACTCACAACATTACGAATAATGCAAATTTTCTCTTATGGCCCACACGCCGCCAAATACTTCGGATATTCTCTTCTCGTGCCTCAGGGGTGACATTACAGGTTACAAGCCGACATGAATGCGAACTTGCAAAATAGCACAGAACTCCATTCCAAAAGCTAAGGGCCTCATTTTGAAGGGTTTCTCATACATTTTAAGATCTAAACAACATCGTTCATTCCCCTCAAACCTGAAAATCATCCAATCAACCAAGAAACATAAGAAATATTAAAGCATTAGTAAAACATGAACAACTAGCTAGGAACACGACATGTTTGAAACAGTTTGAAGCTCACGGGAACATTGAACATCCTCGAAAGGTTGAAGAGATAACAAAGAGGGAAAGACATGTCCAAAGAGGAACACACAAATGTGTCATGATTTATAACCATATCAAATTGGGTACCAAGAGAACCTACACTCAAACTATTGGAACACATCTTAACAAAGATTTGTAATGTGCAAAGGATGACTAGAAATATTGAATACCCAAAGTTCTTATGGAATGCAGAACCAACTATAAGAGAAGTACATGATAGACATCGTTCCAGTTGGTTTATGGAAATGGAGTAATCATACCAATGAAATATATTGTACCAAGTCTTCACATCACAATAGTTACTTTATTGGGAGACAAAGAATTTGTTGAAAGAATATTGTTAGATCGTAAAAAATGGAGGAATATGAGGAAACATCACAACGAAATCAAGAAGCACACAAACAGAAATAGAAATTTTGGCATGACCACAATTTATGTAGTAAGGAGTTCCAAATAGAACAAAAGGTTTTGGTGTATGAAAGCAATGTTAAAGCACGCCTAGGAAAATTACTCATAAGATGGAAATGCCAATATATCAACAATCACATCAAGAAATAGGGCATTGTAATATTGTGAGATCTACAAGGAAACATATTTCCCAAAAGAATGAATAGATGTAGGTTGAAATCCTACAATGTGTGATTGCGTAAAGGATCAAAGAAGATACTAAGTGCTTGAACATAGTGGCTAGAGTAGAAGTTTGGTAGAATAGATGTTTGTGTAATTAATCAGTGTGTGTGAGTGTGTGTAATATAACAAGGATTCAAACAAGATTACTATCAAGTGGTGCGCGAAGAAAAAATTATAAAAAGGGAATGAATTGAATAAACCTGGGAAGCCTATATGGTAAATAAGAAAGCAACAGAAGCAAAAATCTAAATATAAAAAATTGAAAATAACAAAATCAACAATCTAGCTAGCAGTATGGATGACGCATTAAAGGCCTAAGATCTCGCAAAAATGAAAAATTGAATGGAAAAAAATAATTAAAAAGGTAGATCAAGCAATCAACGACTAAAAAATGGCCACTTAGAAATTACCAAAGGTATAAACATGTGAATCAAGTTAACGAGAGGTTATTTTCATGTAAAAGAAAACAAGAAACAAGATTGAAGTGCTGACGGAGAGAAAGTGGAAGGAAAAATTAAGTTAATCAGATGGATAAATGGATCCCTTTAATAGACCTACTAGCCCAATAGTTCAGGGAATGATGCGGGAATAAGGGTTTGCATTCCTTTCATTAAAAAATGTTGAAAAAGAAGACATGAAGATCTCCACAATGTTTAGAAAAACTAAATGGAGTAATACACCACACCACACGCTAGCAGAGTGTGACCTAAAAATTTGGGGGACAGAGAAGATGAAATTCCAAGCAAAAACTACACAAGGGCAGATAATTCCAAAGGATCTAGTTTGAAGAATGATTACATAAAGAGTCACAAAAATGCCTTATTTTCGAGACCATTCCAAGCTCATGTAGACAATCGTGAGAAGATAGCACGATGAGGCCATCTAGTTCTCTGTATAGACCGTTGTTCCCATCCATGCATCCATAGTTTCCTGAGCTATAGGTCTCCCAAATCGGGGTCTGTCTATCCTGCCATATAAAACCACCAGACCTCTTGTAAAGCCAACAAGTGCGACTATCCATGGTCATTTATACAAAGCTAGAGGTATTCCATTGGGAAATGTTGTTAATCAATATATGATAATTCTAACTAAGATCATAGCTAAACTGTATTGGCATGCGATTAGGGGAGTAAACAAACATACCTGGGAGTGGTGGAAATTATCACAAGAATGTGGGATGATGGTACAAAGTTTAATTGGCCTCAATTTCTTACACACAACTCAACAAAAATACATAAAAGATCTCATAGGAAGGAGGAAAAGTTTTTTAGTACCAATGGTTGATCATCTTGTTGTGTTTCACACACTAGAAGACCCTCAAGGGAGTCGTAGAAGTAGACAATGAGCACTTCCCATAGGAGAGGTTTGTGTAGTTTATTTTAGCGAAGCCCTAAACAACTTTTAAAGACATGCAACTATTGGGAAGATTGTTACTACAAATCAGAGAATAGATCAACACAATCCCTCACGTACCTAGGGAGGTAAAAACTTATACAACCCCTTATGCCAAGATCACACTATTACATGATGGGGTCATACTGCGATCAAAGGTAGCGAATTCCAAACATCCATATCCACTATCATTTTTGATTAACATGGAGATAGCCAAGACCAAACTGAGTAAAAAACATGGCATGGTCCCAACAAGTATTTGACCATTGCGCACACAAGGACTAGAGTAACCAGTGATGAGAGATCTATACATGGAAGTGGCTAAGCAAAATTAACCCGCATCATAATTTGAAGGAGAAGAGTCATCAAGGGAGGCTAAATGAAAAAGAGGTAAAGAACTAATAACTACACCAACACAAAGAAAATCATCAAGTGAGGAAACAGACCCTAGTTTACCCAGTTGGTTTTCCAATTTGGCCTTTCAGTAAATGCAAATTTACAGAGAGGATGTGTGTAATTGTAATTATGGAAATCAGAACCAAAATGTATCTTCCCGAGGAAAGGGAATAGTACACCTAAAAATCTATCACATTGGAGTAGGTCGCAAACAAAAATTTGAGGCCAGAAGATAGGTTTGAACTCTCGTCAATGCTAAAGTATCTCATGATCAGTGGGGGATGGGGGGATATGATACAAGGATTGCTAGTGTGAAACATAAATGAGGGTCTAAAGGACCAAAGGCTTGATGTAGCCACACTAGAGGAAGAATTAATAGTTTCTCCACCCAAGAAGAAGAGAAGTGAAACAAGTCCTTTCAGATTGGTGTGTGTAGACAAAAAATCTATGCACATTGGTACATTTCTAGGTCCTATAACATACTAATATATACATGATTCCTAAGCAAGAAAACTAGTAATTGACATTGTATTTTAGGCCTTTTGCTTTGTTTGTTATACTTTTATTGACCTTACACACCCTACAACCATGTCGGTATTTGATTGATTTATCTTGTATGGCCTCAGACACTAGCGCCCAATTAGGACACTAGCGTTTAGGCGCTCCTATCCCTCCTGGGCACTTCTTACCCTTTCTCCCATTTTCTCACTCTTTTGGGTCTCTTTTACCTCTTGGGCATCTTTTACACTTTTGGGTTGGCCTTCCAGTTGTCAATTATGAAATTTAGACAAGGGAATCATACACACACACACAGTTATAGCTCTCAAATAAGGGGCTAAGCACTAGCATTACCTACTATCACCTAAGCTTGAATCCAAAGGCACAAGAGCATTACAAAGCATCCATCTAGCACATTCACTCAAGGGACAAGAGATGCATCACTCTGCATACATAGAATAGGAGGGGAATTTTATTCTATTTCATCTCACTTATTCTATACATTTGTTACATTTTAGATCTAGCCCACTATCATTGTGCAACTTTCACAAGGGCATCCTAGGACATCATTACACACACTTTCACAAAAAAGTACATGGAGTCTAAGATGTAGTGAAGTGCTCAGTCGTAAGATCACTCTTCGGGTGACCGTTGGGATCAATCCCACTTCACATTCTACATCTTCTCTATTAGGTTTGATGTGGTTTATGGGCATGTACAACTAGTTATCTATTTTATAGATTATAGGTACGACTGATGACATTGAAGTGAAACCATAATGACAAAAGAGGACAAACATTGAAGTTCTTCCAGCCTAGAAAATATCATAACTTGAGCATCTGGGTGGACACTAGCACCCAGATCAGACACTAGCACCCAGGCACTTCTATCCTCCTGTGTGTACTTATGTCACGTGTGGTTTTGAATCCTAGAACCCTTGGTGAGCCTTGACGATACTCTTCCCAGTATGTTCCAACAGTTACTCAGCTCAAATCACTTAGAAATCAGCTAAGTCACCTTCCCTCTCTCATTTTCTTAGGGTTTCATATTGTATATGCGTATTTCTTGCATCTTTCTGTAGTTTATCATCAAGATACCATTAGTTATAGTAGTTACTCTCAAATTAAGATTTAATTCAATTTATTTAAAATTTGTGTGATTGTTTGCAATCCAAGAACTAGCTATCTTAAGTGGGGGTATCACCACATGTAGAAGAGCCTCGCTTACACAGGAGGACACACAATATAGAAGATAATTGTGTACTAGGTATAAGAGAAGCATGTCGATGACAAGGAATTAAGAACACAAAAGAGACGAGAAGTCAAGGAGAGAAAAAGAATTAAAAGCATAGTCCCCAAAGCTATAATTCAATGTAGAGATGGGAAACCCATATGAAACTAATGCAATGGAAATTTTAATTACATAAGTGATGCAACAAAAAGAAGTCATCACACAGACTAGTGCACATCTAGTTAAGGAACAAGTACAAATAACTTCAACAAGAGGATACAGTCGAACAACAAAATGTGAAGCAAAAAGAAAAAAAAGTAATTGCGCAAACAACAAGTTGAAGAGAAACAAAAACAAGATGAAGAGAGAGTGTGCAAGGAACAAGAAGAAGAGAAACACAAGATAAAATTATGTAGGCTGAAATAAAAAATGCCATGGACATGAAATGGAAGAAAGAAGAAGAAGAAAAGAAGCAAAGAGAGGGAAAATAAAGAGAAGATGATGAAGCATGAGCTAAGGTAAAAGTAGAAGAAAAAAAAAACGAAGCAGAAGAAACCAAGAGAAAACAAGAAGAAAGAAGAAAGAAAAAAGAAGATAAGAGAGCAGCAAAAGAAAAAATTTGTAAGAATAAACAAATGTGAAAGACAAAGAAGCACATGAAAATGTAGAGGCTGAGACATCCAACACAACACTAATAAAGGTAGAAGAAGAAGACAAAGGGATGCACAAGTGTTTAGGTGTACATTGTAATCAATGACACCAACATGAAAATGTAAGCTAATTCTCCCTTCATCCCATGTTCACAGTATACTCCCACATAATCACTCTTATAACTACATAGGTTATGACCTCCTAGTCTATAGTCAATACAATGGAAGTTGATTTGGAGAAATTACCATTACAAACACAAATTGAACTACGAATGGCCCAAGGTAAGGAGAACTTGGAAAATACACTACACAATCTGAGGTCACATATTAGACGACACTATCCCAAGTTGGTCACAGACACCATAGGCGACCAAGTCATGGGAAAAGCAATGAAAATAAGCTTCTCATTGACAAGCTGATGGACAGTTGGAACATCAATGAAGCAATAAAAAAGCTCACAATAAAAGTAGTAAGTAAAAGAGGCAATAATGATACTCAAGGAGTATATCATAATGTTGAAGCAGGTTGAAGCTTAGGTGAAACACCTAGCATTCAAGCTCCTATATTGGAATACACACTTGTAGACTGCCATGTGAGAAAATAAGAATGATATTTAAACAGGGAAAAAAGTACACCAACATATCTTGACAAAGGCAGAGGATCAAAATATTGAAATGAATTTGTAGACATCATCGCAAGTTAGGAATAATGTCAATGAATGATTGCGAGAATGGGAAAAAAATGCGATAAGGAATACTTTTCCATGGGTTCAAATACAAAAAATAAGAGACTGATTAGAGACACTTATTCAGGATATCCAAACCACTGTTTCAATTCACAACCAAGCTACCTAGTAGGCCAAGGATGATCAATTATATGAAGTTGTGCAGATACTAGTGCAATGAAAGATGTACTAAAAATAATAAATGAAGCATTTGCAGATTGAAATACATACAAGGCAGACTTAGAGGTCATTCTCTTAACTACGCAATCAATGAAGAACACACCAAGGTTCATTCTGCAACATATACTTGTTTGAAGAGCAAAGGTATTGTTAGAGCTCAAAATCACACCCTGCCATGAGTCATAGACAACCTAGGATTTTGAGGCAACATGGGACTATCTCCAAGTTGTGGGACTTGCACTATGAGATAGACCTCTGGAGAAGACTAGTTCCTGTACGTAATCCTAATGCTAAAACTACTCCTAAGGAAGGAAATGCAAATATCTACTCCTAATCTAAACATTCCAATGGACCAGGGTTAGGAGGAGATGCACAAAAAGGGAAATCCTAAGCTAAAAGAGGTGATAGCACAAAGAAAAGGGTGATGAACATATGAAACACAATCAAAATGGAGCCTACAAATGAGAGAGATATACACAACACATTACAACAGTAAAAGAGAGGTAAGATGCAAATAAAACATAAGTATAGTGTAGAGGAGAGCCATAAACACCAAATTTTATTGCTTAAAAGTATGCACAATCCATTACAGCTAAAACAAAAGGCAAGAACACATCTACAGAGGCCAAAATGAAGGTTTATGACTCATAGCTGCTCGGAAGACCATTTTGACATGGTTCCTTTGCATATTAGAAATGTCCATCCTTTGGAATAAGCATCATTTTACAAAATATAGAGAATGAGAAAGAGAGAAGAGGGAATGAAGAGAGAAAGAGATCAGATTTGATCTTGTCATTAATGAAAAATATGTGTCTTTCCCTGCAACATGGCTCTTCAAGCTTCAACCACTGTCAGCCATGCATTAAACTCTGAAAAACATCATTGGCACCCTTGTAAGACCATTCACGATGTCCTTTTTCTTGTAGGAGAAGACAAGAGCCCCGTACTTCATCAATTTAGGTGGCTGAGCCATCTAGATGTACACATTAATGGTTGAACTATTTTTCCTCTTTTTCTCCCACCAAATTCACTCAAAATCATATTTTTGTGATGTCAAATTGAAGGGCTCGAGGGGACCTTTCCAATGATATAAATTTTGCAAAATTTGGAACATGGGAATTGAAAGATATGGTCATTTGAATATTTACATGTGGGGGAGCATAGGAACATGACAAGTGGCGATCTTTGATTGGCTCGGGGATTGCCCTTTGTTTTTACCACATTTCGGTCTTTCATTGGTTCAAATTTTGGGCTTTATGAAACCTCCATTATCCATCGCAAAGCATAAACCAATGAGAAATCCCATGTCCTTTTGTCGGCCTTTAGTTATGTCAACCTTGTTAGAGAGCGAAAAGTGAGCCAATGAAAAAGCTCCACGCTCTTTTCACGTCAGAACTTTGATAGCCCTCCTTTGTTCGTTGCAAAACATGAGCCAATAGGAAAGCTCCACATATGACGCATGTTTTCCTTTCATTGGTTGCGCCTTCGCGTCGCAATTTCTATCTAGGTGAACTTAAAATTGTTGGCTCCATAGAATGCTGTCATGTGTCTCTGTTGACCTTTCAACCTTGCTCGGACCTAATGCCTTTATGAAGCCCAGTCCATTCCACGAACTTGAGGTCCGTGAAATGCATAGTAATTTTTCTTTATTTCACACCCTTTTATGTTAAGTATATTCACATAGGTATTTATGAATCTTCCTTGAAGTTTTCCAGAATGACGAAAAGTGTCCTACTCTTGAGTGTTGATCTTCTACCACCTGTCATCCCCTAACTCCACCACATTTCCTTTGACCTTTGCTAACTTTTTCTGCCCTACCGTGGACCTAAAATATTATGGAAT
Organism: Taxus chinensis; assembly: GCA_019776745.2. NCBI lineage: Eukaryota > Viridiplantae > Streptophyta > Pinopsida > Cupressales > Taxaceae > Taxus > Taxus chinensis. The sequence continues at coordinate 349,822,570 of CM034147.1, read as the reverse complement.
GCGGCTTATTTTGCAGGTCTCATGTCCGACGAAGCCAAAACCTTTGAGGGGAGCCGAAATCCTACAATGTGGCCTGTTATTTGATGTTTGGTGTTGAAATTGACGTCCAAATGAATGTCACATGGTCTTGTAAATATAACTCATTAATTGATTAAAACTTAACCTCCTTCAGGTTTTTAGATGCTAATGACCAGTGCTCTGGAAAGGTAGAAATTGATAAGTGTTTGAATGTCCTAAGTTTGTTTAAATAACTAAGTCCATTTTAAAAGAGTTGTCCAAATTAACTTGGTGGTAAATTTGGGATAATAGGTAGCACTCATAATTACAGCACCACCATTCACCCCTCGCAGTCAAACCGAGTAGATGGAGTAGCATAAGCAAACTGAGCATCAACAATAAATAAAGTGCATCATAATTTTGTAGAAGATAATTAGGTAAAAATATTAAATGCACAAATTTTGTTGTATTTATAAGCAAGCCCACATAATCTGAAAAAGGTAAGGGTAGTGTATGAGGGAGTCCTCATAGATTTAAAACATGAAAGGGTAGTCTAATGAGAAGTCTACATAATTAAAAACCCACAAGGATGGTTAGGTAGTACGCAGAGGATGAAAATCGATAAATGACGTCCTCTGTGTTGATTGCAAACACAGTAATTTATATTGTATCGCAAACATCACTTCACCTAGATAGAAGTAGATAGAGAGTTAGGTCCCTAGCAGCTCAAATCAATTTTTGTCTCTAGACAAGAAAACTATTAAGTCTGGGAAAGTGTTGAATAGTAAAATGTAATAACAAGCCGACATGGATATAGGCAATGAGTCTACAATCCTTTTGTATGCATATAGTTAGTATAAGACAAAAACTATAATGTATATCTTCTTTACACATACATAATATGAAAAACCTTTGAATATACAAGAAGGAGATGAAAGGACTAGTAACTCAACAATCATCATATTTTGTATAAAGCTCTATAATCCTATTTGAAAGAAGGTTAACCTTGGATCTGAATAGAAAGACTTCAATATAGTTCCTTTTTCCATTCGAGTTCTGATATAGCTCTATTTATTCTAATTGCCTTATGGAATTCATGTGATATGGCTCTTTTGTTCTTAAATATTTATATGTTATTTATTGTATAATTCCATCCTATGTCTTAATCTAGACTATAACTTGTTGTAAGTTCTAATGGCGTAATCTAGGAACCTTTATTAAGAATCTTAGTGTCGTGTAAAAGATATGGAGGAGGGGGAAATGGGACTCTGAGATCTTGCTCCCTTCGATTAGTCACTATAAGCATCTTAAAATCCATGTGTGCACCATAAATCATCAAGGCATATTAGGGGAATTACCCATTAAGGTAACATTGCAATAATTATGTGTATCAAACAATTTAATTTTATCTAATGATGTATTTTGATTATGCTCCATTCAAAACTTATATGCATGATTTTGTCATATGAGATAAGAATATAAATATTCAAGGAGGGGTTTAAATATAGCCCTTAGGTCTATGATCATAAATTAGAAAATAAAAAATTAGACCTAAATTTGGAACCTTAAAGGTGAAGAATGAAACCCTAAGTTATGTAATTTGATAAAATAATTAAATTTACTAAAATGTAATAGGGAAAATAGGTTTTATACATAGTCTACCTACAACAAATAAGAATAATTTAGAACTAATAAAGAACAGCCATATTTATCGCAAAACTTGAATATTGCGCTAACCAGAACTTGATAAGTGTAATTAGGGTTAGATAAAGGAACTAGATTACACATGAAAGAGTTAAGATCGAGAGCTCAAATGCTGCATAAATGCATATCAGAGTGTCATCAAGGTGTGTAAGGACCTAGGAATCAACTTTGGACAAGTTCATACGAGGGTGCTCAATAATATGGGTAGAGCTATCCTATAAGATTTTGTACTTCCTTGCTCTGTTTGTAGGTTCAATTATGTCAATTTACCTATTTTTTGGATTTGAAACCTTGAGATGAACACAATTGTGAATTTGATATGGCTCCTTATTGGTTTAAAACATTACTTCTATACGTTTTAATATGAAAAAGATATTAACATGATTGGGTTAGATAACCTCATTACGCTCCTTGATTTAAAAAAAATAGAATTTATGCTAAACCCTATATTGCAATGTAGCAGCAAATGAATAAGCAGTAAAGTATAGATTTGGCCTAAGCAATGAGCAAGATAAATGTAAAACCCTAAGTGCAAGAGGGAGGAAAGAAGACTAGTTGATTTGCAAATAATCATGGACCATGCTAAGCTGAAGAACAAGAGAAGGGAAGTGTCACAACCGAGCTCAAAAAATTGTGCAATCGTAAGATCTGCCTAGATTGGGGTGCCTAGGCATTGTATACCACTACTGGGCACCTGCGACTGCTCAGAAACTCAAAAAATGACTTCTTCAGTGTCACTTCTATGTCATTGCTCTTTGTTGTTAGTCGCTTGTATATCACACTAAGTCCTCAAGATTCACCTTAAACCTATAAAGAGAAAGAGCACTTGTAAAACCTCAAAACACATCAAATCCCAAAAATAAAAAGATGCAAATGGGAAGTTAGACTGACCCCAATGGATTGTTGAGTTATGGAGCTTTAATACTTAAGTTTAGTATGCTTTATCAATTTGCTAGAAAACACAGTAACCGGCATCAGTTATGTAGGGACCGACATCAGTCACCTAGGACCGCCATCGGTCAAGTGAACCTCAACTTCTTTAGGAACCGACATCGGTTACCTGTGCCTGAGTGTTTTATTTAACTCATGGGAATTAGATCTAATTTTAGTATTAAAGCATATCTATTGATTGTAATTGCATGACTAAGTGCCCTAAGTTTATATAAGGTATATATAACTTGGTAGCTAGGGTTAGAGTAGCAAGAGGAGAGAGAATTGATGATTATTGTGTAAAATAATTATGAGAGAAAATTCTTAGAGAAGAAGGAGAAGCTTGAGAGAAAGAAAGTAATGTACATCGTGAGAGGTGTGCAAGATTGTAAATCTTCATTGTATATCTTCTAAAAGCTTTGGATAATAGATTGGCTTGTTTCTTGGTGGACGTAACCCACATTGGGTGAACCACGTTAAATTTGGTGTTGATTTATATCTCTTGTTTTGTATATTTCTTTTGGTAGAATATCCACTTTTATTGCATGTATGCTTAGATTTGATATATTATCTGTACAACTAGTGTGTTAACCCCAACAACTGGTATCAGAGCTTTGTTTGAGGGTTTTGTGTGTTGACAGATTTACTCACAAAGGGTTTTCTGATTGAGTGGGAGCTACAATAATGGCAGAAGAAAACAAATACAAGGTAGAGAAGTTTGATGACCGAAATTATCAATTATGGAAGATGCAGATTGAGGATTATCTGTATCAAAGAGATTTGTACTTACCATTGGATGAAAAGTCTAGACCTACGAAGATGACTGATGAAGAATGGAAGATTCTTGATAGAAAGGCTTTGGGATCTATAAGATTGAGCCTGATAAGCATCTGTGGCTTCTAATATTACAAAAGTGACATCTACAGTAGAGTTAATGAAATCTCTTGCTAATTTATATGAAAAACCTAGTGCTTCAAATAAAGTTTATTTGATGAAGAAACTATTTAGTTCTAAGATGCATGAAGGTGGATCTGCATCTAGTCATTTGAATGATTTCCGATCTATTGTAAATCAATTAAAATCAATTGATATTTTGTTTGATGATGAAGTGAAAACACTCTTATTCTTATGTTCTTTTACTTGATAGTTGAGATAACTTGGTAATGGTTGTTAGTAATACAACATCTGCTAATAATATTTTGAAGTTTGATGATGTGGTTAGTATAATCTTGAATGAAGAAATTCGCAGGAAAAGTACAGAGGAATCATCATCTGGAAATGCTTTGAATGTAGAAAGTAGGGGCAGGCAGAAGGAGAGATCCAAGAGTAAGAATAATGGGAAATCAAAGTCCAAGAATGGTAGATCTAAATCCAGAGGTAAGGGAATTACCTGTTGGAATTGTGGAAAGAAAGGACATGCAAAGAAAGATTGTTGGTCAAAGGATAAAGAGAACCAACACCCAGACAAAGGTAAAAAGGCAAATATTGCAGCAAAGGTAATGCAAGATGCTCTTATTCTTTCTTTGGATAATAGAATAGAATCATGGGTTTTAGATTCAGGAGTTTCTTTCCATGCAACCCCTAATAAGGGTTATTTCTAAAATTATGCCCAGGGCAATTTTGAGCATGTTTATTTGGGTGATGATGAACCTTGCAGTATTATTGGTAAAGGGGAAGTTCATCTAAAATTACAGAATGAAATACATGGGTATTGAAAGATGTGAGGCATGTGCCAAGCCTCAAGAGGAATCTTATTTTTGCAGGGCAACTAGGTGAAGCTGGTTGCATGGTTACATTCATAGCTGACTCTTGGAAAGTCACCAAGGGTGCCCTTGTTGTGGAAAGAGGCAAGAAGGTAGGAACATTATATTTGTCTACCTATGTTACTGATTCCTTTTCTGTATTATCTACTTCATATTCAGATGCATGCATGTGGCATAATCAGTTGGGCCATATGAGTCAAAAAGGAATGCAAATCTTAAAGGCTAAGGGTAAGTTATTATATTTGAAAGATTTAGATCTTGATTTCTGTGAGCATTGTGTCTTTGGAAAGTGATAGAGAGTGAGATTTCTCAAAGTTGGGGAAACTAAGGAGTAAAAATTGGAGCTTGTACACTCAGATGTGTGGGGACCAGTCCAGGTAGCTTCTCATGGAGGATCCTAGTATTATGTTACTTTCATTGATGATGCTACAAGAAAGGTATGGGTTTATTGTATTAAACATAAATCTGATGTTTTTGAGACTTTTAAAAGATGGAAAGCCCTTGTTGAGAATGAATCAAATTCAAAGTTAAAGTTCCTTAGATCTGATAATGGTGGTGAATATTGTAGTAAGGATTTCAATGATTATTGTTCAGTGAATGGAATACGTAGAGAAAGGATGGTTCCAAGAACACCACAAGAGAATGGTGTTGCAGAAAGAATGAACATGACAATCATGGAACGTGCTAGAAGTATGAGGATACATGTTGGATTGCCCTTGCAGTTTTGGGCAAAAGTAGTTGACATAGCAATAGTTTATTTGATTAACCATGGGCCTTCAAGTTCACTAGATGGAGGAATACCAAAGGAAGCTTGGACCAAAAAAGAGGTAGATCTTTCTTTTCTTAGAGTTTTTGTTTCAGAAGCTTTTGTGCATGTTGATAAGGAAAATAGAAAAAAGTTGGATGTAAAATCCAAGAGATGCACTTTCATTGGTTATGGATCTGGTGATTTCGGATTCCATTTTTGGATTTAGAGGATTCTAAAATTGTTAGGAGTCGTGACATTGAATGGAATGAAAAGATAATGTACAAGGATCAAATTTTGGTACCCAAGGATGAACTGGTCGAGAAGTTTGTGAATGAAAATGAACTCTCAAATTTAAAATCCATACCTTCAGGGTTACATAGTAACCGGTATCAGGTTGAACCTTGACCGATATTGGTTTGTTGAACCGGTATCGGTTATAGAAGAACCAACATCGGCTACAGGTGACCAGTGTCGGTCACTATCAGAATTGGAAACAAATGTCCAGGAGGTCCAGAATGAGCCTCCGGTACCCCAAACTCCTATGAGAAGGTCACAAAGGGTAAGTAAACCTCCAGAAAGATTTACACCTTCTCTATCTTATTTATTATTAACTGATAATGGTGAACCAGAAATTTTTGAAGAAGCAATGCAGGATGAGACCCACGTACAGTGGGAGCATGACATGGATGAGGAGATGGACTCCTTGGAACAAAACCAGACTTGGGATTTGGTTAAGTTGCCAGCAGGTAAGAGGACATTGCAGAAACAAATGGGTTTACAGAATCAAGGAAGAAAAGGGTGGACAAGAAAAGGTACAAAGCAAGGTTTGTAGTAAAAGGATTTACACAGAAAGTAGGTATTGACTTTGGTGAAATATTTTCTCCTGTTGTTAAAATGACTTCTATACGTATTGTATTGAGTATAGTTGCAGTACATGATTTACATTTAGAGCAACTAGATGTGAAGATGACTTTCCTTCATGGTGATTTGGATGAAGAGATTTATATGCAGCAACCGCTTGGGTATGAAGTCAAGGGTAAGGAGAAATTAGTGTGCAGGTTGAAAAAGAGCCTATATGGGCTCAAACAAGCTCCAAGGAAATGGTACATGAGGTTTGATAGTTTCATGCATGAGCATGGTTATTTGAGATGTGAATCTGACCATTGTGTTTATTTCAAGAAGCTTGAAAATGGGAGCTATATTATTTTGTTATTGTATGTGGATGATATGCTTATTGCAGGATCTAGTATGCAGGACATTGGTGAGCTTAAGGGAAAGCTAGCTCACACATTTTCTATGAAGGATTTAGGAGCTGCAAAAAGAATCCTTGGCATGCAAATACATAGAGACAGGAAGAACAAGAAGTTGTATTTGTCTCAGGAGGATTATATCTACAAGGTGTTAGAAAGGTTTAAAATGCAGAATTCAAAACCTGTAAGTACACCTATGGTTGGACACTTCAAATTGAGTAGAGATCAGTGTCCTTCATCACATGAGGAGGTCAAATACATGACATGAGTGCCATATGCTTCAGCAGTTGGGAGTCTCATGTATGCTATGGTTTGTACCAGACCAGACATTGCACAGGCAGTGGGAGTTGTGAGTAGATTTATGGCCAATCCAGGTAAAGAGCATTGGAAAGCAGTCCAATGGATACTCAGGTATTTGAGAGGGACATCTAGCATGCAGTTATGCTATGGAGGTTCAATTATTTCTTTATGTGGCTATGTTGATTCAAATATGGTTGGAGATTTGGATGGTAGGAGGAGCACTACTGGATATATTTTCATAGTAGGTGGGATGACAGTTAGCTGGATATCGAGATTGCAGAAGGTTGTCGCTTTGTCTACTACAGAGGAAGAGTATGTTACAGCTACAAAGGCTAGCAAAGAGATGATATGGATGAACAGGTTCATGGAAGAGTTGGGAAAGGAGTAAGATGATTGCAAATTGTTTAGTGACAGTCAGAGTGTAATTCATTTGGTAAAGAACTCAGTGTTTCATTCTAGAACGAAACACATTCAGTTGAGATATCACTTCATATGACAGGTATTGGAGGATGGGCAACTGAAACTGGAGAAGATTCATATGAGTGAGAACCCTGTGGATATGCTAACGAAGCCATTAGCAAAAGAGAAGTTGGAGCTACACTCCACTTCTGTTGGTCTTCGAGTTTGAGACTTGAAGAGGAAGAAACAAAGCTAAGGAAAGGATCCAAGAATGACACTGTACAGGTATAATGCAGTAATTTATCTCCAAGTGGGAGATTGTTGAGTTGTGGAGCTCAATTACTTAAGTTTAGCATGCTTTATCAACTTGCTGGAAAACACAGTAACCGACATCAGTTATGTAGGGACCGACATCGGTCACCTAGGACCAACATCGGTCAGGTAAGAAGGAACCACCATCGGTTAGGGATAACCGACATCGGTTACCTGTGCATGAGTGTTTTATTTAACTCACGGGAATTAGATCTAATTTTAGTATTAAAGCAGATCTATTGATTGTAATTGCATGACTAAGTGCCCTAAGTTTATATAAGGTATATATAGCTTGGTAGCTAGGGTTAGAGTAGCAAGAGGAGAGAGAATTGATGATTATTGTGTAAAATAATTGTGAGAGAAAATTCTTGGAGAAGAAGGAGAAGCTTGAGAGAAATAAAGTACTGTACATCATGAGAGGTGTGGAAGATTGTAAATCTTCATTGTATATCTTCTGAAAGCTTTGGATAATAGATTGGCTTGTTTCTTGGTGGATGTAACCCACATTGGGTGAACCACGTTAAATATGGTGTTGATTTATATCTCTTGTTTTATATATTTCTTCTGGTAGAATATCCACTTTTATTGCATGTATGCTTAGATCTGATATATTATCTGTACAACTGGTGTGCTAACTAGGTGAATGCTTTGATGCTCTTAGAATGCTCTTGGATGTAACCCTAGGTGATGATAACAGATGCTTAGTGTTTGGTCCTTTATTATGGTCACATAACTTTGTATTTACATGATTCCCTTGTTTGAATTTTGCAATTAACCACCAAAAGTTGACCCATAAGAAAACAAGATGCCCAACAACTAGAACAGGACCAAAAGAGACGAGCAAGATACAAAGAGGTCGTGGGTGCCCAAAGGGGACGAGGGCATCTAGGCGTTGGCGTCCTAACTGGGCATTGTCATCAAAACTTAGGAAAGTTGAAGTATCGAAAGTCATAATAAGGTGTGTAAGGCCAAGAAGGAAACCAGAAAGGAAGTAAAGAGGCCAAAGATAATGGTCAATTAGTACTTTTCTCACTTAGGAATCATATGAATAGTGGTATGTAATTAGGACCTAGAAATGTACCCAAAGTGCGTGATTTAGTGTCTACAAGCCTCCTGATGTGATAAGTGTTTCCTATATACCACTATTATAAAGAGAGATAAATCCTCATGTAGTTCTCCTAAACCTATGATGAGATGTAGCAAAATATATGAAAGAGAATGAGACCTTGTTTTGGGCCTAACACTTGGCAACATGTACTTTTGACTTAAATTCTACTTCAAAATTAACTCAATGTGTGTGATCTAGGCTATGCTTGGATATCTTTAGATGTATAGATGATGTGGTCCAAGTAATATGTGATATTCCAACAAGATGCCTATATGCCCCTAACAAATTAGTTTATGTTTGTATTTATGGTTGACCTTTCATTAATTTTCCTACTTAATTGACCCAAAAGTCACATAAGTTAACTAAGCCAAGTAATCCTTTTAGAAATATGACTTTCATAGTGCAAATGGACTGGTTTGTAGAGGGTAGTTAGGTTTGGAGCTAAATATGTCCAAGACCTATGAATCTATCTAGGGTCTGATAAAAATTAGGTCTAAGATAGTTAGAAGTCTATACAAATGTTCAATAGCATATCAACTGATTTTTGTGGACTTGAATTAGAGAATGACCATCCTATAATGGATACAAGGTGTGATATAGATCAACATCATCATTTTAATAGTTTGAATTTTTATTGACATTTCATATCAAAATTAGTACAAAAGATGACATTGTCGAGTGCTAAGACTAAATTCAAGGTATTATAGCCTTTAAGACACGTACTCAAGGAGATTAATACACTAACAATCCGTAAAGAGAAATAACTAGTAAAAGTGAAAAATAAGGCGTATACATAATCACATGGGATAACATAAAATATATAGCATAAAGATTTTAAGGTTTGAAACAAACATACAACAATAAGAAAACACGAGCCCTAAAACAATCAAATCTACCACTAAAGAAGTACAGATCAAACAACGTAGTACCACAAACAATTTATGACAATGTTGTTCACCCAAAGGTGAAACCCTAAGGTTGTGTGTAAGATTCGAGTTCACTAAATTGTAGAACACCAAGGGTAGGTGTAATTTAAGTTGGGTACACCAAAATGTAGATGTGAAAAATGGGTTTACTTCAACTATGCACCTTAACTAACCATATACATTACAATTTGCATCTACACAATATAATAAATAAAGTTAGATCTAATTGCATAAGAAGAATATTCTTGGAACATAGGAAATAAAATAGGATAGGTTTTCAAATGATATATTGTTTTGTCACAATTCCGAAGACATTCTTCAGATATAGACAACATAATGCAAGTCCAAAAGTGAGGCAAAGAAGACTTAGAAAAATCAACCCGAACCGAACTACCTTGTTAGAATCATATTATTTTCCTAAGTCGTATTGTTTTGCTTAAACCCTATCATGTATTTGAAAGCTACTGCAAAATAAAAAATATGACTTGATGACCTTGCTTTCCTGTACCCGATCTTCAAAACCCTTTCTTTCTTTTCTAAAATTATGTGTAGATCTTTGGGAAACTTCTCTCTTTGCTTAGAACCTTGATGTGGTGATGACACCTTACAAAATAATTAAAAGGGATAGATTTTTTGAGGGGTTTGTGTTATCCATCTATCATTATAGGCTCCTTAAAGGGAATAACTATTAAGGCATCACACCGAATATAATGTAGTTTAATAAATATTCAAGTGTGTTTTGATCATTACAAGAAGTAAATGATAGATGCTCTTCTCTAAATGCTTGAATGTTGCTCTAAATGCTTGTAATTGCTTTAAACATAGAAAATTGGTCTCTTTTGGTTTCCTTTGTGTCCTAAATGTACTAACACACTTATGTATCTATAGACTTACTGAATTCAAATTAGGAGACTAATGACATATATGCCTCAGACAACATACCAAAAAAGTTGATAAAGAAGGGCCAAAAACCTCATGGACCAAAAATAAGGGTCAAAGGGTCCACATAAAGTAGGATGTTGGAAACGTAATACAATTTTGGTAAAAAACTTAAAAACATAAGAAAGAAGAGAGAAAATAGAAAATGAGGGAGAGAAGTATAAAAAGACAAAGAAAGAATAGAGGAACATGCAAAAACCTGACCAAAACACAAGACAAACAAACAAGAACCTACTTTAGATCAATGCAAAACACAAAAAAACAAAGAGGAAAGAAGAAGAAAAGAAATAAAGAAAACCACCTTATCTAGACTAATAATCGAAGGAAAAACAAGCAAACAAACAATGCAAATTATAACTAGAGGTAGTCGAGTACCTAAATTAGGCGGCGTCTTTGGGGGCAAACTCGTACACACACACATTTTTTTTGATTGAATGCCGAAGCATTACAATAGACACTGACTTACATAGATATGTCAAAGCATTACAATGGACATTGAATTGCATAGATTGTCGACATCTTTGCCCATGTCTTTAGTTAAGCATATAGTAAAATTACAATATCGTTGTCGACATCTCTGACCATGTCTTCAGCTAAACATATAGTGAAATTACAATACTGAGTAAGCATACAAACTAAAACAGTGAGCACCTTCAACTAAGCAACTACCGGGTATGGGGCATCCATAGATATACCGAAGCATTACAATGGGCACTAAATTACATAGATTGTCAACATCTTCGCCTATGTCTTCGACTAAGAACATAGTGGAATAACAATATTGTTGTCGACATCCCTGCCCATGTCTCCAGCTAAGCATATAATGGAATTACAATATTGTTGTTGACATCTCTGCATATGTCTTCTAAGCATATAGTGAAATTACAATAGTAAACAAACATATAAACTAAACGAGCAACTTCAACTAAACAACTACAAGTACGAGGCATCCATGGCGTGTCAAAATCACCAAGGCACAATCCTAACCTCAACTATTTGACTCTCCGTGTGAAGAGCATCGAAGACCTTTGAGTTTAACAGGGGCATCCGTAGTGGACTCTCTAGCCAAACAACTTCACCACCTCACCAAATGCCGTAGACATATAAACAACATTTGATTTAATAAAATAAAAAGAGGAGATTGGCTATACAATGCATCGCAACCAATTGCCCCAAACTAGTGTGTGAGTGAAAGGAAAAAAGGGTGGATTGCAGAGCAGAGAGAAAATGGCAGGGCATGGACACGGGGACGGAATTACTTACAATGGGTACACAATGCACCCTCCCAAGAAATGGCATGCCAGAACCGGCAAGTTCATGTGTGCCGTCATGTGGTAATCACTCTCGCCCTTTCTATTATTTCATACCCTTACTTTTCTTTTAGTTGTTCAGTTCCGTGGATCGATCAGTTTCTCAAATGTTAAATCTGCAAACTCCCAGTATCATTCATCCTTGACAAGTTGATATTTTAATCCACAATTTCTTTTTCTTAACACTGCAGAAGCTTAAGTCTCTAGTAATTTCCGGTATGTTTTTCAAATGAATTGTTCTCCATTGAGGTTGGGATTTCTCATTTTATGGAGAGGAATAGATTACATTTACTGGCTGTGTTGCACACACATTGGAGTTTTTCTTGATTTAAGCGCAACTCTATATGTTTGAAAGGCACTTTGTAGATTTGTTATCGGTGTACTATGTAGATACTTTTAAGTACTGAGTGATTGTTATTTAATCTTTGTTTTGTAGGTTTTGGATCCTATACAGAGCAAAAGAGGATGGTCCTGTCCTCCTGGTATGCATTATGTCAGGCAATTTACATGGGGCAGTAAAATCTTTAGATTTTCAAAGCTGTGCGTCTGTTGAAACTTGAAATTGATTCATTGTAGGGGATGCGACATCCGTGGGAGTCTCATGGACATGGACACGGGCATGATCACAGTGATGCGCATGCACATAAGGACGAACACTAAGTAATTTTCACTCTTTCATCTTGTAATGTTTAATATGTGACTGAAAAGTACTGAAACTAAATAGAACTAATTGAACTAGAAACAACAGGCTGCAAACCTTTGATTAATAAACCGTAAAATGTTGAGTAACTATGAGTTAATTATTAGTAGGATACATATTTATTTTATGAGTGCGGCTACTGGCACACCATTTCCAAAACCATGGTAATATGAAGGTATGCCTGTGTATATGTGTGTACACTTGAATTGAGAATTTGCATTAAGATTCAAGAATTAACAACCAAAACTAGTTTATGCCCTAACTGCCTTGAAGTTCTGCATCCTCATTAAATCCTTTGGTTTAAAGCTGGGTCATCTATCCTCTGGTGTACCTGAAGGTATATAAATAAAGCCATTTAGATTATTATTCAATATGCCAACCCAAACATATGGCACCATCTTTGAATTGGTCCCGTTTAAGTGAAGGATCTTCCATGAACCTTGGATCAATATGGGGAAAATGTCGAAGTGTGCTATGCATGTATACCTAGTTCTCACCCTCATTTGATCCCAATTGGCTCCTTTTCAATGAGAGAATAAAACTGAATTCATTTCCTTTTTACAAGTAAAATGATACAAGTTCAATTCCTTTGGAGTGGTTTCTTCTATGCCAATAGTTTAAAAGCTCTACTTGAGACGTCTACATGGTCACATGAATATACGTGCCTCACTGAAGACTTTGTTTTGGTCTTTTAGCATGGATTTATTTTTACAGGTAAAATGGCACAAGTTTTACAAGAAACGAACTGGTTATTTATGTGAGTAACCTCATAGCAAGCTATCCAGCAATTGGTGGTGGTTATCTCAGTCTTTCTTCTGTTTTTGATCAAATATACAATCCAATAAAAATTCCAATATCCTTCAGTGCATTTTTCAATATCTGCACCTAATGTGGGCTACAAAATATATGATTGCATTGTTTTAAATTATTTAACTTTTAGCTTTGCAAACTGGAGCTGTATCACCAATAACTTGGACAATATTAGATTCTCCTAGATCTTCAATCTCATGAATTAATTTTTTTCTTTAGAAAGACTGCATTCTTTAACCTCTTTGAACAATCAGTTTCCTGTAAGAAGTAGGGGCGTGCCATTAGAAGACACAGTTTTGTTTAGAAGTGGACAGTTACATGCATAAGTACAATTGTCCACACTACGCCTGTTATTAGTCCATCTCACCTTGCTTGTTGCCATGGTTTTCTCCAAATGTGATTTCTCTAACATTAGTTCAGAGCTTCATATACATGGGTGCTTTATACTTAATGGGTCTGTCATGAATTACTCAAACCATCTACAAGGAGAAGGCCACATTTATAATATTTCCCCATGCATAGAAACATCTTGCTACAAAGAACAAAATCCTTTACACACACACAGTCACCTTTTTACATTAAATGTGCTAAGAAGGTGGCTTGTTCATGGTGTATATGGGATTTGTTCTCCAGGGTGCTGAAACATAAGGAATATGGAGGTGTCATCAAATTTTGAATCATTCGCTTGATTTTTGCGTATATGGAATTAGTGCCTCTTGAAGGATGGGGTTAGGGTATGAGTAAGTCTTTTTTGAGCTTGTTCTTGCATGCTTATGAATTGCAATTCATTCTCTTCGCCACTGACCTAAGAATCTTCTATTTTGTTGATATTTATTTTCAAATTAGGCACTGTGCCTTTGTCTGAGTGCCCTTTGTTGGCTCGCAGAAGGGAGCAGTTCCATGAGGGAAGCCTTAGTCCTATCCTAGGTAAAAGGAAGGATTGCGCGTGGCGTGCGGACATTGGGGATTGTGTGGAAGGTGCAGTAGAGACATTGCTCAGGAGGAATAGGGCCAACATAGCCAGAATGGAGATCAACTCCGGGGGAAAGAAGAGTGCATAGTTGTCCCAACAGCAATAGGGACACACATTCTGTGCAAAGGAGGATCCATTGAGTGATTGCACGCAAAGAAAGATGTGTTGTGCATAAGGATTCCCTTGGCGGTAAGGTTTGTGATAGATTAGCACTAAGAACAAGAAAAAAAGGACAAGTATGGTTGTTAAAGGATATGACCTAACGAACAAAGTGGATCTGACAGATGTCATAAGGGACGATGGTTGGCACAAGAAGATGTCGACATTGGTGCAGGGCTGATGTGGAGAGCACTCCTTGTCTGTGCTGCTGAGATTAATGGATCTACGGTTAGAAATGACTGTAAATAGGACGGCTGGGTATCTATATAAACCCACTCCCTATTCTAGTTAAAGATACGAGTTGTTTGTCCCTGTAAAAGTGGATTCGTTTTATAGGTTAGTGAACCGCCGCTGGTTCTGAGTCAAGCTTAAGGGAGTTGTAATGATGCCCCCCTTGTAGTATAGACAAGGGAGGCTTGCCTTGGTAGTTTGTAATCGGATTATATTGTTAATAGATTGATTCCGAGGTTAGAGATAGATCTTTTTTATGAATGTCTAGTCATGTTTCATATTTGATAACTATTCTTACGCATACATGCTGGCTAGTTTAGGAATTAGATCTGTACATGCGTTCTCATAAGATAGTCCAGACAATTAAGGGTGCTGCTCCCTCATGCAAAAAGGCAGCACAAGTTGGAAGGAGTTCTTCTTTCATTGTGCAGATCGGAAGGTTAAATGCATTCTGCGCACACTAGTAGGAGTTAGGATCAGTATGCGTTCAGAGGCTTGCTGTTAAGACTGGTGTGTGGCATGTTATCTTTTTGCCGTTGATGCTTTTCCCTCTGTGCAATAAGATCCATGTCAAGGTATGGTATTCTGGACATTGGAGGTAGGGGAAAAGGTTGTCAACACCATTCCAGACTCTAAAACACAGCTGAAATGCAATTTTGCCTTCTCCTTGACTTTTTGGGTGCAGTTTTTCTTTCGAAGTGCTTTAACAATGGACAATGCCTGTGTCTGACACCACCGAACATGGCCATGATTCAAATTTTAAGTGAGAAAAGTGGGAAAGTAACTAAGAAATGAGAGGAAATTTTTGTTTATAATAGAATTCTCCTTTAAAGCTTGTTTTCCCTCTCCAAAAAAATGAAAAAACCTTATTCCTAAATTACGAATCTCTTTATTGAAAAACACTTCAAGTTGACTGATTTTGTCCTCCAACTCACTAATTCCTTGATTTTCAGCCTGCTGGTTTTTTCCTCGAGGAAAATTTCCTGGGCAAAAATATCTTTCCTCCTCCTAACTAACACTTCCTTTTGCAGCAAAATTTTATTCTTAGCGGTCCTTTGTCATGTCTGCAACCCAAATCTGATATTTTCACTACTTATACTGCCCTTTTGTAACTAAAATATTCAAAGCTACACTCAATTTTTGTGTTTGTAAAAATCTTGTTCAAAGCCACTCTCTTTTTGTTTATGTTCAAGGATTTTTGGGTATTCTTTCTTTTCGTTGTAGCCACAAGGGTGCTTGCAGGAAACAACCATGTGATTCAAGGAGTGCTAGGGGATGTCTGTGAAGTTGTTTATATGTCAAGAAGACATCAACAGGCATATCTTAACGTTATTTTATGTGTCTCTTGTACTGGAGCTGTGCCCTAGTATTTGGTACACATCCCACACATTAGGAGAGACTTGCGTCAGTTGCCCAGCTACGAATCATGCTTTGCATTATTTAATTTTTCATGATCCCTAGAGAGTATTTATGCAAATATATTGATAGGTGTATGTTTCCTGTATTTGACATTCTTGTTATGTTCTGGTGGATGCATATTTATGCAGACGAATAATGGCCGTGACATGCTTTGCATTGCACATCTCATCTGATTATCTTTTGCTGTCTAATATTGACATTCACAAGGGTAACAATCATTACTTTGTTGGTAAAGAGTATTTCAATTGATGCCTACATGCTAGGTAAGTATTACAACTGCAAGGCACATTCAAGGTAAAATAAGGAAAAATATAGAAAGTGCATACAATAAAAGCAATAGAACCACAAGATATTTGAATGCTAAGTCACAAGGTTCGCCGAATTTTTGGCCAAAATTCAAATTCGTCGAACTTGTATGGTGCCCTAAAAAATTCGTTTAAATTCGTCCAGTTCACACTCTGCTAAACACATCCAATATTTTTTAAGTCGAACAACAAATAATACACCGTGATATTGGCGCCAACACTGTGTTTATTGGTTTAGGTTGTACCTGCTGTAGCTGCGTGAGAAGAGTCACGGGAAGAGCAGCGCTGCTGTGAGAGGCAAAAGAAGAAATCGTGGAACTGGACAGTCAGGCAAGTTTTCTATTATTCCTCACACTGAAATCGTGGACAGGCAGGAGTCTTCCATTATTCCTCACAATGACGAATCAAACCTGCAACTGTTGGCGGTCGAGTCTTCAACAGCCTTCCTCGATGCATATTAGTTTTAACATTCAACGCAATATACCTATTAGGTTTCATTTTAGGTTTAGTTTTATTATGTTACTTTTTTGGTTTCAACGACTTTTTAGGTTTTGTTTTATTTGCAGTTTATATTTTATAATCTTTATTATTATTTCTAATTTTTAAATTATTTTTTCTTATTTTCTTTCAAACGAGTTAATTTTTTAAAATTTGTTATATATATATTTCAAATTAGTTTAAATTTTTTATTTAAATTCTTATAATTTAATTTATTTTTTATATTTATTTTTTATATATAATATGAAATAGCTTTTATTTAATTATATATATATATATATATTTAATGATGTTTTAAATGATTTTATAATGTTTTTTATTTTTATTTTTATTTGTTTTTATGTTTTTCTATTCATCGAACTTATTGGCGAATTTTTTTTCGAACTTTATCCATTGGGCGAACTTGAACCGAATTTTATCCTCATCGAACTTAAACTCGAACTCGAACCTTGTGACTAAGTTTGAATGGTTGATCAAAAGAGAAGTTTTTTCTGAAAACATGAGCTAGTTTCTCAGATCTATGCTTAATAGGAGTGCTAAGGGATGTCCGCGATGTTGTTTATATGTCAAGAAGACATCAATAGGCATATCTTGACGTTATTTTATGTGTCTCTTTGTTCTGGAGCTGTGCCCTAGTATTTGGTACACATCCCACACACTAGGAGAGACATGCATCAGTTGCCCAGGTACGAACCATGCTTTGCATTATTCAATATTTTATGATCTCTGGAGAGTATTTATGCAAATATTTTGATAGGTGTATGTTGACTGTATTTTACATTCTTGTTATGTTCTGGTGGATGCATATTTATGCAGACCAATCATGTTTGTGACATGCTTTGAATTGCACATCTCTTCTGATTATCTTTTGCTGTCTAATATTGACATTCACAAGGGTAACAATCATTACTGTGTTGATAAAAAGTATTTCAATGGATGCCTACATGCTAGGTAAGTATTATAACTACAAGGCATATTCAAGGTAAAATAAGGAAAAATATAGAAAGTTGCATACAATAAAAGCAATAGAACCACAAGATATTTGAATGCTAAGTCACAAGGTTCGCCGAATTTTTGGCCAAAATTCAAATTCGTCGAACTTGTATGGTTGCCCTAAAAATTCGTTTTAAATTCGTCCAGTTCACACTCTGCTAAACACATCCAATATTTTTTTAAGTCGAAACAACAAATAATACACCGTGATATTGGCGCCAACACTGTGTTTATTGGTTTAGGTTGTACCTGCTGTAGCTGCGTGAGAAGAGGTCACGGGAAGAGCAGCGCTGCTGTGAGAGGCAAAAGAAGAAATCGTGGAACTGGACAGTCAGGCAAGTTTTCTATTATTCCTCACACTGAAATCGTGGACAGGCAGGAGTCTTCCATATCCTCACAATGACGAATCAAACCTGCAACTGTGGCGGTCGAGTCTTCAACAGCCTTCCTCGATGCATATTAGTTTTAACATTCAACGCAATATACCTATTGGTTTCATTTTAGGTTTAGTTTTTATTATGTTACTTTTTTGGTTTCAACGACTTTTTTAGGTTTTGTTTTATTGCAGTTTATATTTTATAATCTTTATTATTATTTCTAATTTTTAAATTATTTTTTCTTATTTTCTTTCAAACGAGTTATTTTTTAAAATTTGTTATATATATATTTCAATAGTTTAAATTTTTTATTTAAATTCTTATAATTTAATTTATTTTTATATTTATTTTTTATATATAATATGAAATAGCTTTTATTTAATTATATATATATATATATATTTAATGATGTTTTAATGATTTTATAATGTTTTTTATTTTTATTTTTATTTGTTTTTATGTTTTTCTATTCATCGAACTTATTGGCGAATTTTTTTTTCGAACTTTATCCATTGGGCGAACTTGAACCCGAATTTTATCCTCATCGAACTTAAACTCGAACTCGAACCTTGTGACTAAGTTTGAATGGTGATCAAAAGAGAAGTTTTTTCTGAAAACATGAGCTAGTTTTCTCAGATCTATGCTAATAGGAGTGCTAAGGGATGTCCGCGATGTTGTTTATATGTCAAGAAGACATCAATAGGCATATCTTGACGTTATTTTATGTGTCTCTTTGTTCTGGAGCTGTGCCCTAGTATTTGGTACACATCCCACACACTAGGAGAGACATGCATCAGTTGCCCAGGTACGAACCATGCTTTGCATTATTCAATATTTTATGATCTCTGGAGAGTATTTATGCAAATATTTTGATAGGTGTATGTTGACTGTATTTTACATTCTTGTTATGTTCTGGTGGATGCATATTTATGCAGACCAATCATGTTTGTGACATGCTTTGAATTGCACATCTCTTCTGATTATCTTTTGCTGTCTAATATTGACATTCACAAGGGTAACAATCATTACTGTGTTGATAAAAAGTATTTCAATGGATGCCTACATGCTAGGTAAGTATTATAACTACAAGGCATATTCAAGGTAAAATAAGGAAAAATATAGAAAGTGCATACAATAAAACTAATAGAACCACACGATATTTGAATGGTTGATCAAAAGAGGGAAAAGTTTTTTCTGAAAACACGAGCTACTTTCTCAGATCTATGCTTAATAGGATTGGTTCAGTCAACGATGATGCCTCAACCATGTCGATATCTGTGTTAAATTGAATTTATACTTTGTTTGTATGTGAGTGCTTGTTTTTTTATAGGGATGTTCTCTTATTCCTGTAGACCATGATAGAGTTATGCTAACTGCAATATTGTTCTTCTTGTGCGTCCCAGACTCCCAACACATTAAGGGTTATGCTTAAGGGTGATATAGTTTAGCATGAAATTGATTGGAATGGGGAAATTGTGTTTGTTCTAGCATGAATGATGAATTTGAAAGATGGATTGTTGATAAAAATCTCATGGTCATATTGTCTATTTAAGTTCACAATCTCACACATAGTTAGATCGTCAATTGCATGATCTCTGCAAATATGCTTTCAGTTAGTTCAAATATAAGAGGAGCACTGTTGCAAATTTGTCCAAATCAAAGAAAAAAACATTGTATATGGTAGAATCTTCTTGGGTGGGCTACTTGAAAAAAAGTTGAGGCTTACCTATACTTGTTTGAAAAATCTCAAAGTATGAAGAATTAAAGAACAGATCCATTGAGGAGCCAAAGCTGACTGCCAAGGAGGCTACTGTTGCTACCACTAGGATCGAAGGACTCTATTGCAATCTCACCACAACCATGAATGTAGGCCCAAGTTTTAAGAAAGATTATTCAAGACACGTGTATATTCAATTCAAATTTATTGCCAAAAGGAAAACTGGTCCATTGAGGAGCCAAAACAGATTGCCAAGGAGGCTATTGTTGCTACCACTAGGATTGAAGAGGCCTTTAGCAATCTCACCACAATCGTTAAAGTAGACCTACGGGTTAAGAAAGATTATTGAAGATGTGTAATTCACGTGTATATTCAATTTAAATTCATTCCCAAAAGGATAAGACTCCTATAATCAATTCAATATCTTATTAAAGCGAATGTCATTTTCGTGTGCCATTCGTGTGTGTAGACTCCTTGGTTGTAGTAACTTGTAACCGCCTAAGCATTCTTCGGTAGATTGTATAGTGCTCCCATTCTATTCTCTTGGAAGCTGTGCTTCTGTCCTTGTTGAAGTGGTGATCTGTCATTATATTCATTTCTTTCTGGTGGATTTGCACTAAATACATAATACACAGAATAATCAGTGGAGTAGTCATCAAACATTTTACTGCAGATATTTATTAATGCACTCTTGTCTTCACTGTCTTCAAGACTCCAGGATACATCAAGCTTGTATTGTTGCCATGAACAATCAAAAGTGAAGGACTCCTAATGTTTTTTGAAGGGCAGTTTTAAATACATCCCTTCAATAGTGAAGGGCTAAAAAATATTGCCCTTATTTTGAAAATTTAAAATGAATCTCGCGTCTTTTTTTAACGTGTAAAAAGCAGTTTGCAAATTGTTGGCCCTAGCGGACCGCAGGCCCTGCTAAAGATTTGAACATGACCTTATTATATGGGCAAATAAGAATACAAAAGAACACTGTCAAAGGAATCCAAGTGCTTTCTAACACGGGTAGTTAATGGATTCTTTATTAAGACATTGGAGAAATGTCTAAGCATGAGGATATATGGAACGCTAAGTAGGATTCAAAGTTGGTGTTGGGAGTACATAAATATACAAGCCTGTTACTTAATTAAGGCTGATCACAAAGTTAGCCCAGTACACCAGGACAAAGTCAAGGCTGATAAAAACGTTAACAAAATAAATCAGGGTCATGGGAGTGAATCTAAACGGCGAGTTTATCAAGCTGAAGATGCATTTAAGGAATGGAAATTTCATTGTATATTAGGAGTTGAGGCTGCAACAGAACAAACACCTGACAGATTTTGGGCAATATGGCATTGCACTGATCCAAAATTTAGGCTATGACTATATTGGATTAGGAAAACTTGCTACTGTTCAATTTATTTATTAGTAGAAACAATGAAGACAAATCTCAAAGAAAGAAGATGGGACTATCTTTTATTTCTTTCGCATCGCCTTAAGATGGCATAGCCTTGAACGACAAGGTTGAAAAAAGGAATGGCTTATGGTGGATACCTAGGCACCCAAAGATGAAGAAAGTCGTGGTAAGCAATGAAATGCTTTGGGGAGTGGAAATTGAGCATAGATCCGGAGATTCCGAATAGCTTAACCCTTTTAATTGCTTTTGAATCCATGGGCAGACGAGGGACAACCTGGCGAACTGAAACATTTTAGTAGCCAGAGGAAGAGCAAGCAAAAGCGATTCCTATAGTAGTGGCGAGCGGAATAGGGTTGTGGGAGAGCAATGTAAGCATTGTGCTGCTAGGCGGTGGAATTCTGCACCCTAGATGATTAATGTCTTGTAGTCAAAAGCCTTAGACGGCTTATGCTCTAACCCGAGTAGCATGGGACACGTGGAATCCTGGACTGCTCTACAAAGGAAATGCAGTGTTAACAAGAGAAGTGTAAGTTTGAAATGTCCCATCCAAATCAAGTCAAACGAGCTCATTACAGAGCACAATGTGGTACTTTTAGTAGACATTACTGTTCTCCTGTGCTCTAGTTGGTTTGAAACTATTATGGACCTTTGGGCTACTTGCCTAGCTCTACAAAATGAAAAGAATATCCATAATGATGTTATGAGGAGTGGTTGGCATTCAAATGCATTTTTGGTATATTGTTTCGAAGAATTTAGGGGTAACTCCAACGTTGCATACCCATTGTTTGACAAAATGTTAAAATTAACAGTAACACCTTCTTTGGAATGCTTTATTGTAGTATATGTTAATTGATTTGTTCCAAACCGATATAGTTTTTCTACTTCTTGGTTAAGTGCCATTGTCTATGTAATAATTTGATGATCTTTAAAAGTCAAAATGCATTTACTAAGGCATATTAGACTCTAGGATTATTTTGTAATGCAATAAATGCACTTGTAACAGGCCATGTGATGAAATTGTGGTGCTATCTGGATTATGTGACATCATCCTTGATATATAACGCCCTTGATGTGCTAGTTAAGGTGTCCTTTACTCTCCTATTTTTAGTCACTCAATTAGAGAGTTAGTCACATTTGGTCAAATTAAATTGCTAGCTTACTTAAGGATGACCTCACTTCGGAGCTATCACTGGCAATAACTTCATTGCAAACAAAACTATATGTTTGCTTTACACACTCAACCTCCGAGTGTCAGGTTGAGACGGCCAAAGAGAAGGGAAAGATTGACTTTAAGAATTCTGCCAGTGAGGTGGGATTGCTTATTATTGGGCTTGCTATGTAACAATTGTCGTTGGTCTTGGGCTTTCTATGCCCAGTAGTTGTCTGCAGCCTCTGAGTGGTTATTGGTCAAGCAAGATTGGCTGTAATGAGTGATAAGGATAGTTCGAGTAGAGCGTGCTCAGAGTAGCATGATGCCTTGTAGATCTAATCTACTTGCAATGAAAAGTAATTTGCTGAAAGGAAAGCTCAGCTAATTTACCCTTGAACCAAGCAAATGAAGTATATCCACTAGTCTAACAATGTAGCATGAA
Source organism: Taxus chinensis (assembly GCA_019776745.2). Lineage (NCBI taxonomy): Eukaryota > Viridiplantae > Streptophyta > Pinopsida > Cupressales > Taxaceae > Taxus > Taxus chinensis. The sequence continues at coordinate 349,799,705 of CM034147.1, read as the reverse complement.
AATAATAAGCATGTGCATTGAATTGAATGATACTAGATCTTACAACTCACAAAGAATGCTTAATCTCGAATCCAAGACTTGCGAACATAAGCGGAAAACTCTATACGATTTGCAATTCAAGGAAGCTAAAGGACAATGTTTTTTGTTGTTTTTATGATGAGTGACGAAGACACTATAAAGATAGATCAACACTACGAATCGAAAACATACCATAGGCTGAAATTGACCAAATGGATCGAAAAGAAAGCAAAGTGAGGACTGAGGTTGTTTGATAAAAACGATGACTGAAGAACAAAAGAAGTGATCAAACACGAGTATAGAATCTGAAAACAGTGGAAAGAGACCTGAAACTAGAGATTAAAGAAGATGAGTAACAACAAATGATGAAAGGACAGCAAGTGCTGATGGCAAATGAGAGGGAGAATGAAACAACTTAAGTAATTTGCTGAAAGGAAAACTAAGCTAATTCACCATTGAACCAAGCAAATTAACTATATCCACTAGTTTAACTATTTAGATGAAAGTAATAAGCATGTTCTAACTGAATGATTCTAGGTCTTACAACTCTCAAAGAAGGCTTAATCTTGAATCCAAGACTCGCGAACATAAGTGGAAACTTTATCCTATTTGCAATACAAGGAAGCTAAAAAACAATGTTTTTCATGTTTTTATGATAAATGACAAAGACTGTAAAGTCCCTTTTAGGGCTGAAAACGGAGAAAAAGGGTTTACCGGCTATCACCACAAGATCTGATCTAAAAATACCTTCAAGCACACACACAACAACTGAAAATAGCTAAGAATACCTTAGAATGATCAACCAATACAAAATCTGCAGTCTCCTAGGCCTGCCTATGAGATTCAAATCCACTTTTCACTATGTAAACCAATGTAGAATGCCACGATTTTTTTTATCTTAGCCATGGCAATATTTATACATCACAAATACATCAATTATTGAAGAAATATCTGATAAACACAACTGGAATTAAATATTTATGACAGCAGCAGTTGAGTCCAAACCGAGGGGTAGAAAAATAAGCAAATCCACACATAAATTCTCCAAAGTACAGATTACGGCCTTATAAATTATGCCGAACAAGAATATCGAACCAAAATAGTGAAATCAGCCCTAGAACCTACAAAACCCTCCACCCATGCAAGTCGTCTAGGGTAAGAAGGGGGAAAACCAGCAATAAACCCCTTTGAAGCACTTTGGAAACCCCCGTATGGGATTCCCCTCGAGCTTGAGGAGTTTTCGCTCCTCAATCTTCCAACAATGGAGGTTTTCTTCCCCAAAGTTGAGCCACACTAAAGGTTTTGTCTTTAGTGGAGAGTAGGGCACATTGTGCACAAACCCAAGGTATCAATTCTTAAATTAAACATGCACAGCCCTTCAAATGAATCTTCATGTCTTTATATATCCTCAAGTGGTGCCAACATCAAAATAGAAGCCCAATGCATAGGCTGACCTTAAAGTAATTCTATTTCTTCATTAACCTCTATGTAGGCTCTCTAATCAAGGCCGACCCATAAGGATATATAAAGACACTATAGTGATGCTTCAACACTATGAAACGGAAACATACTACAGGCTGAAAGTGACTAGGAGGATTGAAAAGACAGCAAAGTGAGGACTCCTCAATTTGTTTTACGAGTATAATGTCTGAAGAACAACAAAAGAAGCGATTAAACACGAGTATAGAATCTGAAAGCAACAGAAAGAGACCTGAGATGAGAGATAAAAGAAAATGAATAAGAACAAATGAAGAAAGGACAGCGAGTGGTGATGAAAAATGATAGGGCAAATGAAACAACCTGAAAAGTAATGGAAGAATGTGAGAAGAGAAGAATGAACAAACGCAGAAATCAGAACCTCGGATAATAGGAAAGTGGGTTTGGAAGAAGGGGCAACTATGAAACTCGGAATTAAGAGACCAACTTGCAAAAATCAGAACATGGGAAGGGAATTTGGGGGTTGTTGATGAGTTTGACGAGTCTGAGGCAGAGACCATGATGGAGGCTCACCTGAACCTCACAAAATGCAACTTAAGAGAAGGGATGACAGCTAGGATTGACAGCTGCAAACAATAGAAAGGAGTAACACAAACAAACAAGCAGTGAACATAATGAACACATCAACAAGAGTAATACTCTAAAGTAATATAATCTAATCTATAAAACCAAATCAATAAGAAAAAATGCTTGACCTCTTAATTGCCTTACAAAAAATCAAGCTTGAAGGAGGGCAAAAAGGCCAAACGTCCTCAGGTTGAAGATGTTGTAGCTATCTTTATAAGACTCACAAAGGCAAGAGAACATACTCGAAAAAGCTAGATAAACCTACACTAATGACAGAAACAACAGTATAAAGGCTGTAGATCGTAATATGGTTCACGATTTTTAGGATCCTTTGTAATAAGAAGAGGTTGCATATATAGGCCAAAAAGAGGCAAAAGTCTTGTTGGGCGAATATGAAGCAGACCTGAAGTGCAGATGAAGTGGCCGGGACACATGAAGTGTTTCCTTTTCTAATCCCACCCCTTCATTTACCTGTACAGGCATATATATAGGCCAAAGAGAGGAAAAAACTTATTGGGTGAATATGGGGCAGGTTGCAAGTCCAGATGAAGTGGCAGACACACGAAGTGTTTCCTCTTCAAATCCTGCCTGTATATTTTTACGGGAAGGTGTGATAAAACAGTCAGTTAATGCAAAATGGTGTTTGCATATCTGCCGCATTAGACAAGTGGTGGTTACATAACTGCACCTTATCCAAAGCGGTGGTTACACCACATGCACAAGTGGAGAAGAAGGGGCCAAATGGAGATCGTCAAGCAGAGTCATATGCAGAGTGGGGCATGTCAAGTAGCTGAATTGAGGCCAGGGAGAGAGACAAAGTGTGATTTTGTAGTGTGGAAGTTTTATGGTCATTATCAGGGAAAAACATTTCACCGTGTCATTTTTTAGGTACACATATATTGCTCCCTTGAGATGAGCACCGTATTATATGTTGGCAAGGAGTTTTTTCTTGAAATGGGTGTGGCCCTACTGAGGCAAAGGGTGAGAGATTGTACCTTTGACTTATCTGATAATATCGAAGTGAACCAACTTAGGTATTGGGACATCAACAGAGTGCCCTCCTAGGATGATGCTAGTCGATACACTTGCTTACTTGCAACAAACAAAATTGGGAATCAAGTGCAAGGTTATGGTAGTTTCGGATAAATATTTGTGAGAAATCAAAGGTCAAGAGGACTTATTATCCATGCATGGAAAAGGGATAAAAATGATCTATATGGCTCGCAAAGTGTTTGATTTGTGAAGGAGGCCAGTCGGGATATTGAATTGTCTACGAAATATCATCCCAAAGCGATGCCAACTGAGGCATCTATTTACATGCAATAGGAAAATCCAGGAATCAAGTTCAAATGTATGATGATTTTTGGCAAAAATGTTTGAAAAATTAAATACAAGAGAACATACCATCCTTGCAGGGAAAAGGGATACCACATATGTCTATTTGCGGAGTGTTTGACCTGTAAAATGATAGTTGGGGTGAGTTTGGGATGCACAAATTATCTAAGAGTAGCTATTACGCGGAAAATGGAGAAAATGGGGAAAAAAAGGGCAAAAGAAGGATACAAAGCAAGATGTTAAAGGGATTTTAACCCAAAGATAGAATTCAGTTTTACATTTTACTGCATGAGAAATTGTGTTTTGGCCCTTTGAATGACCAAATTGCCAGCGGAGATAGCCCGCGAGAAGCTAACAAAGAGTTGATGGTGGGGCACCGAGGGTAGTAGGCGGGGGTCATGACCAAGTAAGATCTAACCAATTTTGTCAAAAACCCTACGAAGTTTATGTTTGCTTGAAAAGTTATCTTTGAGTAATAGAATTCAAAGTTAGCAAAATGATTAGTGGGGGTGGTAGAGCATATGTGTGCTTTTTTTGTTTTGTTTTTTAGGCTATTTTTTGATGCGTTTGAGCATTATTGACCTTATGAAGACGCAATGAAGAAACTACGACTATGCAATTGCTAGTCAATACAGGCCACCACAATGGTTTTGTATTTGTTGGTTTATGCGAGTGGCATATATGAAATTGCCATGATGGCTTTCCCATGAGGCAAGTAAGAAAATTGAGATGGAGAGTTTGAAATTTACACATGGCATGGTTGTGTAATGTCCCCTTTCTGTAGTGTCCCCTTTTTCCTATGCCAAATGGCCCAAGGGCCAAGTCCGGTCCAAAACGTGGTCAGACCCAGGGGTGCTGTGGACGCTTGAAGCTTTTGGGAAGGGGCCCCGTGGTTTTAATATCCTAGTTTTGCATTTGGGGGTCACTTTTGGACATGGCAACTCAAAAAGGAAAAAAGTAACTATAGTTACTTTTATGTTAGTGGCTCCTACATGTTATGAAATGCGCCTAGGGTTATGGGGGCTTGTTTGCCAAGGAAAAGTATATAAGGAGACGGGGAAGGAAGAAAAAGACACTTTTTGTTGCATACTTTTAGCCTCCTCGTGCAACTGTTGTTGTTGTGTTTCTACAGCTTATGGAGTCAAATTCCACAGGGACCCTAGCTTCAGTGGCGAGAGACCCGTCCCTAGCTAGCAGGGCATTCTTCGGTAGTGAGAGATCTACCCTAGTCTGTCATTTTGGAGCTGCTTTCTGGGCCGTGCTACAGAGATATTTCCAGAGGGTTCAGAGGATTTTTCGGGGCATCTGAGGAAGACAATCAGAGGGGCTCTAGATCAGACTCACGGCAGCCATCTGGGCTGGGCGCGGTAGCACATTGAAGGCGCCTCCCTCATTTCCCAACCCCATTCCAAACGAGGCGACTTGCAGCCTTTATTTGGGGGTTTTCTCCAGTCGGCTGTTTCAGATCTGAAGGTGGAGACGTTATTGCTTGTATTTATTATTGTCATTTCCAAAGACCCTTATTTTTGCTCTTGTATTTAGAGGGTCATGAACCTCTGAAGTTTTCCAGCCGCCTAGGGCTTTTTGTACTTTCTCTGGCAGCAATACATTATTCCACAAAATGTTTTCATAGTGTTTATTATTACTATTGCAAGCTTCCCTCAAAATTTCATGCACTGTGTGCAAATATTTTGTGTGATATCAATTTAATACCGTTTGCTGTCCTTACCGTAAAAATCTGCATAAATCAGTATTTTACTTTGCTGCAGTTTTTCAAATATTTTGTGCCTTTTTAAGTAGTATCCCACAAGGGATATTTCAGGTTGCAAGGAGACTACATTAGGTGGAGTCAGGCTACAGAGGAGGATTGGCTCCCTCGAGTCATAGCCCTATTGACCCAAGAGGAGAGACACCTATTAAAGAGTGTTGGTACTTTGAGACTAGTGTAGGTGTGGCTAGTGGCTTATTAGTTGCCTCTTGTGTGACTTGCTGACTTGCTAGGAGAGAGATTGGAATACCTTTCAATTTCCATAGGTACAGGAAGAGTGGAACATCACTCTCCAAAATATCTATAGGATATTGGGGGTGCCACAATTAGAGAGGAGACTAGCCATAGTTGATGCCACAAACATTATGTTGGCCTGCAGAGGGGCCGCATGCTTTGAAGATGCAAGGGTAGTAGATGTGAACACCAAGAACAACGTTTGACTTGTGGGAGTAGAGGGAGCCCTATCGTGACTACTTAGAAGGTCATCATTAGGGTGTTGGCTTTGCAATTGGTTGGTGACAAGGGGACAAATTGACTCCTTTGTTGATGGGCTCTCATAGTCAGGGAGATAGAGAAGCATGGGCGATTACATAGTTGTGGTAGACGACATAGCTAAGGGCTAGATATTCTAGCTAGGACATACCATGACCTGTATAGTGTTGCTTGATTGGGGGTACTCTCTTCAAGCTATCCCACTTTGGCGATGAGTTGGATCTATAAGATGTTCCTCTTTATCAGAGGGGAGTGGGGATAACATATGAAAAGCCAACATAGTAGATTGATTAGGGGATATGGGAAAACAGAGGGATGCCTTGTAAGCAGTGGGCACCCTAATAACTAAACCCTATGCAACTATGCTTGGGTAGTGGGCAAACAAGGAGGTGGCTTTGGTGGTATGTTGGATCACATAAATGTTTACAGATAACGAGGGGACACTAAGGTTCACCTTGTAGACTGAGCCCCCCACTAGTTTGGGAACCCTATAGAGTTGACATGCTCCTTGTAGGACATGTCTATAGGGGGAGAAGGAAAGGAGAGAGACAACACTATGTCGTTTGAGATAGAGACAAGTGATATTGGGGGGTATTAACATGCCTGTCGTAGGTAGATGAGGCACTAGGGCAGCCACAACAACAAATTTAGAAGGTGTTGGCGAGGAGGACGAGCCTTACCTGGAGGGAGATCTCCACGAGAGCAGGAAGAGTGGAGGTGAGGGGATGGCAAAGATGATAATGAGGAGACCAAGGGAGTGGCTGAGGAGCAGTGTGAGGTAGACCTTGATTGGTAGGAGGGAGACCCTAGTAATTATGAGCTCTTCTCCTTTCTTCTTCTTGAGCACTCTAGATTTATTACATGCTACTAACAAATGATGTGTGTACATATTATTATAGGTATCATGAGTGATTGGAGGAGCTTCACACATGCTTGGACATGTTTCTGACCACTTTGAACAAGACTCACAAGGTCCTACTGGTGATCTTAGGGGTGCCTGCTCGTATATGCAAACATGATGTGTGTACATATGATTGCAAGTATCATGAGTGATTGGAGGAGCTTCTCCAGGGACGCATGCTTGGACATGTTTCTGAACCACTTTGAACAAGACTCACAAGGCCCTACTGGTGATCCTAGGGGTGCTTGCTTGTACAAGCAGACATGATAATGTTTTCGCATGTTTTCGCTCCTGCATGGCATGCTTTATAGACATTGATAGTGAGGGGGACTTGGTTAACTCAACCATAGGTTGAGTTGCTAACTTTTAGGAAGTAGGTGGAGGAATACAAGGAGTTCCTCCTGGATGAAGGCAATGGGACACGCAGTCCTTGAAGAAAAACACTGACAACCACAAGTCACTCTCATAGGGGATCTCTAACAAGCACTAGCAAGAGATATAGGAGCAGGAGCTTGAGCCCACAACACTCAGCATGATAGATTGCACCTAGAAATCTTTTCTTAGGCTTATTTTTTTGGACTTAGTAGGATTTTCATACTCAACACTTGCGTCCAATATATATATATATTTATGCATGTATATATAATGTTTCCTGTTGAAACCCTTTTTAAGATTTGATTATCTTTTAAATAATGTTTTGGAATGTATAACACTACAAAAGGAATGTAAGGTTTGAAACTAGGAGCTATGTGAGGATTAAGTAACATCAAAAATTAATTATATAATATAAAAATAACATAATAGAACCTATGCAACTAGTGTTTACAATATTTTACATGATATAAATTATAAAAGAGGAAGATGTAATTAGATACAAAGTACTATCTACATGAGTGATCTATGTGTACACAGACTATAGAATCTAGGAGAAAAGAGACTAAAGAAGCTTAATTCCTCATAGGCTACAACTTGGAGATCACCTAAATTGGTTCAAGACCATATAGACCTGCATAGGAATGAGTTGTATGGCCCACGACCTTCTGGTATGGTCTTGTATCTACATGTTGCACTGGTGTTTTTTAACTTAGTGTTTGCCTTTTGATAGCTCTGGGAATGTGTATTCGTCTGTCAAAAACTAAAGTGTCAGACAATCGCTTTCAAAACCATATGTAATCAGATGAATCATGCTTAAACACTAATCATGGGTGGGAAGACCCTACAATAAGGTTAGTGTTTGGGTTGAAGAGGTAGTTCGTCCATTGCCTACATTATAACTACTCTTGAAGAGACATCATAACCATAAATAGTTCTCTACGTAACTGGTAATATATATATATATATATATATATATATATATATATATATATATATATATATGCATGCAAGTAGTTGGAAAATTGGGCCATTTTCAAACATGCTTGAGAGGATTTTAATCTTCCTAAAGATTTTGAATTAGGGGTATGGGTTTTATTGGAACTTGAGGGAAGATAAGCTAGACTTCTTTACATGGCTGAGTTCTTTTTAGAACTATAGTAGTGACTTTCCTAAATTTATATTCATAAAATTTAGACAATATTTTGGGAGCCTTGTGTTCTTTTTTTATGTATTACACTAAAATTAGCCAAGTGTTTTTTATATATTACTTGCCAGGTGTTGTAGGTAAGTAAATGAGGTGATTTTAACTTGCTTATATTAGGCTCTGAAGGTAAATTATCATGATAAGGCCGACCCAAGAAGTTGAAAAGACCCAATAAATGATATTGCATCAAAAGTAGAGTTGGAAGATTTGTCGGTTCAAGACCATACAGGTCAGTCAGGACCAGATTTCACATCCTGACCTAGATGTGTGGTTTTGAACAGGGATGTGGTGAATGAAATTTGGAAGTTGCACAGTGAAAAGAAAAGTTTAAGTATTGATCTTATGCATTTACACTTCAAAGTTTGTCAACACATCAGTGCGTAGGAATAAGCAAGTTAGGGAAGAGATAACAAGATGTATCTTAGCAAAGGATTACAATCACAATTAGCAGTGTCAAAGGGTAAATTGCCAAATTTGAGTGTCTACATTTCCTTAAGTTTATGCATGTGGATGGCTTAGGTAGTTTTATACATGTATGTGTATGTCATGTAAAATTTGTGGAATACATAAGTGGACATGGATATGTGATAGGATGCATATATGTTGACATCTATTTTGTAGATAACAATTAGGCAACTAGTTCACAAGGTAAGAATGCATTTGTCATTGTAGCTAGAATGCAAAGGGAAGCAAAGACATGGGAGGTGAAGGAACACATTCAATAATCAAAATCACAATGAGAGAGAAAACGACCTTGCTCCTCATAGGCTATTGGATGGTGCATCTATTTTGGATTTTTAGAAGGGTCTCTAAACATTAGAGCTTTATAGGATTTGCCTAGGATTGGATCTGAAGATGGCCAACCGGGCTAAATCGAGGGGAATGAGAAAAGTTCTCTGTAAGTAACATGTTCTTTTTTGGGCAACTTTTGAAGGATAAAGGTGCTTTGAAATATACGAATGTAAGATTTATAACTTTGAAAGTGATTACCGCAAAGCCTAACCCCATGCAACTGGTAAGATGGAAGGGTTCATCATTGAAGGCTAGATTGGGTGAGTAAGGGCACCTCGTACATCCAAATTTCGGGCCCACACAACTACTAAAATGTGAGGGCATATCATCAAACACCAATGTAAGAAAACGAGATGTGATAATTGAAAGTAGAGTGCCTTCCCCCAAAACTTGACCCATTCAACCAATACAATACAAGGGTTCATCACTAATAGGTAGGATAGGCGAATGTGGCTTTTTATTGATTGAGCTTTGCCCCTATACTTTGGCCCCATGCAACAAGTAAGATGCAATGGGTTATCACCAAGAGCCATGGAAGGTGAACAAGGAACTATGTTGAATTGAATGAAAGGTTTTGAAAGGGACCTCATTTGAACTTAAGTTTGTTAGAACTTTGTTGATATGATAATTAAGATAAAGGAAATTTGTCCTTGTGTTAGCTTTAGCTTTTGGACTAGGTTGTCAGCTAAAGTGTTTGAGGTTGCAAGATTCTTTGAGAAACAAGGTCGCAATACTCATGAGCACCAAAATCAATCTCCCGCTTAGGGTAAGTTTTGAAAGAATTTTAAGGGAATACAATGATAACTAGTATGTGGAGTATGATGTTGCTTGATGTAATGTTTTTCCAAGTGAACAAGAAGTCAAGCAGTCATTCAAACAAACTCAAAATGCTAAGGAAAATGCAAGGTCACATGATATGCAAGGGGCTATGTGGAAAAGTGCTATGGCTACATAAAATAGAATTTACGATGTGAGGAGTCGATTGATTTATCAAAATCTTTGCCAACTAGGGTGTATAAGCAAAGGTCCCGTTACAGAGTCCTTTGTAACCAAGGGCCAAGCTATGATGGTTTGCGTTTTTGTACCCTGTTGGTTTTCTTCTCAATGTGACTGCCAAATTACAACACAAGGTCCTCCACATTAATAGGGCAAAAGTTAGCATTCTTATTATGTTGATGATTGACATGGGCAAGATAGGCTTCATGAACTTGAGCTGCCCTGATCCTTTTTTAGTCCAAAAAACCATGGAGAGAAAAGTAGAGGCTAAGGTCAAATTGGGGTGTCAAAGTATTGATTTGAGATATGGGTTCATCGGGCCCAAATGAGGATGCTTCCTCATTTTGGGAAATCTCGACCATGCCTATATCTATAACTTATCTATGGAGGTTGTAAGCAATCCCCTTGGGTATGGCAATTGAAAGGAAGGACAAGGGGTTCTTCCGTTTCCATCAACTTGACAATCTCATAAATAGTATTGGTGGAGACAACAATCATTGTTCTAGACTCCTTTGGGTGATTTGCTTTATGGGTTTTTAGGAGGTTCAACATTCCTTTTTGGCACCCACTTGACAACAATGACATGATACTCAAGAGGGGGAGGTGTTCAACTGATTTGGATCTGGATGTGAATTTGAGGCTATCATAACCTCTAAGGGTGTTTTGAGTGGCTATATAACTGGTTTCACCATAACCCATTTGTTGGCGGAAGGAAAAGGGGACTATATTGACTGTAACTACATCATCCATCATAGCTCTCTTAACATAATTCCGATTTTGAAGGTAGAGAGTTGGATACCCACTTCGGGACATCTCGGCATTAGAAGGCAATTTCCTTGATTTGAAGAAATAACCGATATCCTTATAGCCTTGCTTAGGGGGATAGACATCAATGTCAATGTGGTTGATTTGGGCTTCAAGAGGAGGGATAATTTTAGCAAGAGAATTTTCTAGCAAATCCATAAATGATATGTGAGAAGGTCCATGACAAAGTCGTAGGCTCCGACAAGTTTAGGGTTTTTTGGGAGTCATCAAGTGAGGTGGAAGAAGATGGAAGCAAGCAATTATCCTTATGGCCTAGTTCAGGGGGATAGACATCAATGTCAATGTGGTTGATTTGGGCTTCAAGATGAGGGATAATGCTAGCAAGATGACTAAGACCTAAAACCTCAAGCAGGGACATATGATGGGCAAGAGAATTTCTCAACAAATCCATAAATTTCCATGTCAAAGTTGTAGCTTTTGATAAGTATAGGTTTTCTTTGGGAATCATCAATTGAGGTGGAAGAAGAGGGAAGAAATTGCGATGATAAGCTTTGGCACAAGTGGAACATTGAATTCCTCTTTTGTATCGAGCTCTGCAAGTCCTATGGGTTTGGTCTTTCCTCTTTCTTTTTTGGCCAAGAAAGGGAGCTACTTTGGAATTGTTTGAGGTTGTTGCCTTAACAAATGTTAAGGAAGGCAAAGATGACACATTAGCCATGGATCACTCAAGAAGCCTTTGATTTTGGGGCACATTTCCTCCTTGATGATTGAGGAAGGGGTTCCTATAGATTGCCAAGTTTGCATTTTGAGGAGCGGTAGGCCTTGATTTGATCTGAGGAGGATATTCATGCATTGCTCGTAAGAATATGTCAACGAATAACTGCTTTTGATCCTTTGGGAGTCTTTGGGCGAACTTGTTATACTCTTTACAATTCACTATGTCATGCCAAACAACTCTATGGAATAGACAATATTTGTTTGGGCCATAATATCTAGGCTTCCTATTATGGTTTGGCTCTTTGAAATTCGGGAAGATGGTTTGATATTGGGCTTGGTTTTGATTCATATATCAATTAAAATTGAAATCATTGATTGTTGGAGTATTATTCGTGTTCTTTTGTCCACCATTGCCATTGTTGTTGTTGTTTGCATGATTAACATTGTTATTCCCCTGAGCTTGAGCAGTGTATGTAACACCATTTGAAGTGGCATTGCGGTTGTGATTTAATATTTTGAGGCCTTGTTTATTTTTTGAAAATTCCCATTGTTTTGATTGTGAGAGACGAGCTTACCAACAAGGTCATAGTTTTTTCTACTACTATCCATGGCTGCTTGGTTGATTCTCAGAGCCTTATCTAGAGTGTCCTCATAAGATTTGTATGGAAATATTTGAATATATTCCCTAGTTTCCTTGTTAAGAGAGTGAAGGAATGAGGGATCACACAATGCTTGTGGGTCCAATGTGGGAGCATTGGTAGAGGAATGCAACACTTGGCACTAGTGTAACAAAGTGGGCACACGTCATAATGATCTTGTTTAATACACAAATTCTCCTACATGGACGAAGTAGTTTGTTCATATAAGAGGCCATTGCAAACTCCACAATGAGTCGCTTGAAGGAATAGATAGAGCCATAGATCCTTTGGGTAGACAATGGTGCAAGTCAAGAGTGACCCCTCTAAGGTCTTTGATTTTGGTAACCATGGCATCCCAAGGGAGAAACTCCCTCATGGTTATGGCATAGGCTTTTATGTGAGCATTAGGATCACCTACCCTTTGAATTTGGGAACTGGGCAAAGTCAGGGCAAGTTGACATTGCAGATGATGTGATTAAGAGGCTCCTTGAAGGTACTCAAGGTATGTCCTAATTGTGGGATTGCATGCCAAGGGGTTGTTCGAGTGATCCGTGGCCCAAGACAAGGAATAATAAGATGAATAGGTGGGAATATAACTATTGTGTTGGATGGATCTGAAATGCACGTGATAATACAATGGAGCGTGAATGCTAGGCAATATTGTATTGGGATCATAGCCAAAGTTAATGTGATTGGAGAAAAAGTCTTGACTATAGGATTTATCGTGGGAAGATTGGACGGTGAGAGTTGAGTGGGTATTGTGAAAGTCTGGTTGGACATAGTGTAGAATCGACTAATAAAGTGGGTGATAAGATGGGTAGCCCCTGGACCAATGGGATCAGGGGTAGATGTAGTGTGACTAGCCTCAAGATTGAGGATACGCCCCACCAAATTGGCAATGAGGGCACTTATTAGCTCAAGGAGTTTGGGTGTTTTGACGAGGCACTTCCGTAGTGTTGTGAAGGGCTTGCATTGTAGGCTTAGGGGGAGAATACTAATACCCCATGATAAATTGTTGTGGCGGTGGTTGCTTAGGAGGAGGCTCACTAGAAGTGCCATAGGCATGGGTAATGGCTGACACGAGTCTTAAGCCAGCTAGCTCTCCCTCCTGCTTGATTAGTTGATTATAGAGGTCGAACCTGGAATCACCCTTGTGCTCGAGTTGTAGGAGCTCAATGTGGGAAGAGGTCGAAATTTGAGGATATAACACCTTGGCAGTCATAGACATCTCATTAGAAATGTGTTGACAATGTGGGGCGTGTGGGATGTTTGTAGAGGATTGAATTTTCTTCAAGATATCACTCCTTATTTGTTTTGGGGGGCTAGGAAAGGGGGCTTAATAGAGACAATGTTACACGTAGCACGATGGTATTGTTCTTCTTTAGAAGTGAATTGAGCCCTCTCTTTTAAAGAGAGTTGGTCTTGTGTTCGGCCGTGATTGAGAAGGCGGGTAAACCTAAAGGTTTCCACACTAGACATGTTTGGTGGGTGTAAACATCCAAGAAATGATATAAAGAGAGCAAATGGATGGAATGGAAGAAAAAGAAAGTGGATTTGTGAAGGGACAAAACCTCACGTTGGGTTCACTAAAATTTGTACACCTTCGCACTTGACCTCCTAGGGTTGGGTTGAGACAACCGATTCTTTTAGCGAGGTGGGTTGGCTTGTTGTTGTAATAATTGTCCTTGGTCTTATGTTCGTTGTTCCCAGAAGTCATTTGCGGCCTCAAAGTGGATAATGAGAGCTTAGAATTGGGGGTTACCAAAGGAAGATAAGGAGTGGATGTTAGAACTTGTTGACGATGTTGATGGTCGATAACTTTGATTGGATGTAGCAAGATCTAGTTGCTTAATCCATGGAATCCTCTCGGCTCTAAGGAGTTGACCTTGCCTCAAAAGTGTCATTAAATGACGTACAATAAGTGACAAAGATGAAAATGTAAACCTACTAGAAGAATTGATCAAGCAAGGTTGGCTAAAATGAAAGCAATAAGGATAGAAAGAGAAGCACATGCTCATAAAAGAATTAACGAAATGTTTTGTCAAAGACAAAATGGGGATTTCGTCAACGCTCACGAGATTGAGTCCCTCCGCTTCAAGATGGGGCAGCTCCCATTTATTGAAATGTGGAAAAATTGTACACTAGATTAACTCTTAGGTTGGTCATAGACCAAGGAACGTGTAGAAATACCCTTTGTCGTAACTGCAACAATATCAAAGAGAGAGGAAAAACATAGGTGAGCGAGTGGAGGAGAATGAGGAGGAATTGCATTAGGAAGCTGAACTCACATTTCACTAACTACTACTCAAAAATCTTTCCAGTTCAATTAGAAGACATAGGCAAACATAGACAACTTATGTAAAGATCATGAAACAAAAACAAATATTGACACAAAGTTCAAAGGCTGGTTTTCATTCCATTGTCAACAGGGACAAAGCCCTTTTGTCCTTACAAAATTCACATACATTCGGCTAAGCGAAAGAGATAGAATGGAGGAAAATTACTTAGATGAGCATGGAAGAATGCAATATGCTATGTAAGGAGCAAAAATTGATCCCTTACAAAAGAGAAGAGGCCTCAATATATAGCCAAAAACAAATGACCCTTGGTATTCCTATATGGCTATTCACATTCCTTTCTAGAATAAGACACTTTTCCTTATTTTAAGAAAATTGCTTTTACAAAAGTGGAAAGGAAGTCACTTAAGTTAATTTTTAGCATAAGTTTTTTTCCCAATGAATAATTACAAGACACCTAAGTTACCTTTTGGAAAAATATGATTGCTACATGAGATAATAAGAGAGGAAAAAAGGAGTAATATATCTTTCAATGGATGGAGCACATGAAGATGAAGATCCTTAGATACGCCGCATCAGAGAGATCCTTTGAATTTTTATCGTTGAATTGAAACTGAACACTGCTTCTGGAAATTCCCTTTGATAAGGGATAATGGTGTTGGTGATGATGTCAAGGAAATGATTGGATGTTCCTTATATTATCTTACAATTCTTGAGCTATTTTGGGATCTTTTGAACTACATCAGAAATGGATTCTCTTATATGAACTAGAGTATATATGATTTCATCACCATAGAACTATAGATTAGATAGTTATCCTCTTGCATCGTTCAAAAAAATTATAGATTTTTTTTAGTGACACAGACTTAGAATGCAATGAAGGATACCTCATTCTTCTTAGATGGTCATTAACTTCTTCCTTGATCTCTTAACCTAGGTTCTCATGATATGAGTAGTTTTTAATAGCCTCGATAAGTACTCTCATTTTACATTTTTACCATTCTAATCCATGTGTGGGAATAGTTATCTTTTGAGCTCAAAAATATCTTTCTTGTCAAGTAGCAACTTGGCATCTGTAGAGCTCATCTCACAAATGGCCAGTAAAATCTCATTCCAATTGTTGGCTTCTTTCTTGACAATGGAGAATACATCTTACACCTTCTCAATTGACAAAGAGGAAATATTTTATATCTTAATTATATTGGTGATAATTCCACAACCCTTTTGTATGATGAATTCAATCCATGAGTCAGTCATTTTTTCCAATTTTTGCCAAGCCGTCAAACTTATTGAACAATATACAGGTCAATCTTACTCAAGGGATTAATTGAATCAAAAGGGGGAAGAGAAGGAACTTTAAGATCTAAGAATTTTTGTAAATATGAAGTCAATGTGTGTACTTGACTCTGCAATTTTTCTCAAGTTCGCTTCACTTTCTCTCGTCTACGTCTAGGAAACCAATTCAGCAACGATTCGCTCGAAATTTGTGGATATATCCTTCAGGAAATAACTCTCAAAGAGGGTACTTGGGTCATCTCATAATAAGTTATATAAAATTTAAGCTTCATCCTTATCCACCCTTGGGTGAGAAAAATCAATGAATTGTGATCCAAGAGCATCAGTTGTGAGCTGGGGAAGTCATTTTGGCCTTTTAGGGAGTCGATGTGAGTTTTACAAAGCTTGGGGGATACCTTCAACCACTGGATATTTTGGTATGGTGACAGTGAATTGAAAATTCTTGATGATATCTTAAACCCATGAAAAAAAATGACTAGGAGAGTAAGATGAAGCATGCACTGTAGGACTACTTGTAGGAGAAAATGAGACCATTTCTTGATTCTAGAGTGGAGAGGGTTCACAATCACCACCCATTTGAGATTGTATAGGAAGAACAAGAGACCTATGAGGTAACTATAAGAAAAACTTAGGATACTTGGAATTGTCTCTTACAAGGGAGATAATAAATTCATCCTAGTTTGAGGGCACATTGGTCAATCCTTCTTCATTGGAAAATTTCCTATGAGGAGACTTTAGTTGAGACTCTAGAGATGTTTCTGGGGGAATTTTCCTTGTTTGAGGTGTGTTTTTACTCCTTGGGCATCTTGATTCTATGACATAAACCTTACTCCCTCATTTCTTTATTTACCTACTAAGAAGGTGAAGGAGTATAACTGCGTTCATGCACCTTCTTGAAGAACCACTTCTTTGACCTCTGAATAAATGTCATGGTATTAGGATGTCCACAAGATCCATCATTGGCCAATCTATAGGAAGAAAATGCATGAAGTAGATGGTCTCTAGGTAACCTAGGTAAAACAACTCATTTTCATCATCTTCAATGTCCTTTATGACCCATTTAATATGGAATTCCTTCACTTGTTGCATTAGCATTATAGAGAAATCATTTTAGCAGACTGCAGTCTTATTGGAACAATTTTCCTAATAGTCCTCCATTTTAGGATGATGGTAAATGTTAAGATATGTGTGTTTAACTTTCCATATACTGTTTCTATCATATGACCTCCTAACACAATAATTTTACAAGTTAAATGACATAAGATAATCTTCTATATTACCTACATCTCTCAAATTCATATAAGAGTAGATACCCAGTTGAATAAGGAAAGTCGCCCCTTTCCTATTTCTTTCGTGACACTTAAGATTCACTTTAGAAAATTACTAATACAAATTGATGAGCACCAATTTTTTTCTTAGGTACCGTGAAATTATCATTGGAACCTCATAAAATCCTCTGATATGGATGTACGAGAATGTCTCAAACTATGTGAAATAACTTATATACTTGTTGATCTAAGCTTCTAGTGGTAACCTACAATCGGCATATCCTTCCATTTTCCTACTCAAAGGCATTATGAATACATCATTGACCCTAGTGTAATGCCTTTTTTATTCCTTCAAGGTGAGGTGTGGGTAGAATTGGTGTATTGGTGCACCCTTAAGAAGATTTTTTTATGGAGATAGCCCAAGCAACATTTGCAATGTTGTGATTGCATTGATACCAAGTAAGAATCCATAGTGAAATTATTTTTCTTTTTAAGATTGGCCAACTACAAATCCATACTATCACTAATGATGTAACTCCAATATATCCTTTGGGTCCTTTCTATGGCCATTAAAGTGAATTGTGACATCCACATGTGAAATTACTTGGTTGATGCTTCTCTCATGAGCCTGCTGAGTAGGACTACGCAATCAAAGTTTTTTTGATGAATTCAAAGCAGGAGAGGAGCTTAGGAAGGAAGTCCATATTCATCTATTTTCCTATATTAACCCCTTGCATACAATACTCATTTCTTTCCCATTCAATAAATTCCTCCTCCTTGCTTAGGATCACCATGTTCTTGGGTCTTGGGATGCAAAGACATCTTGAGATCCCTTCAGGAAACAATATGACAATGATGGAGCCTTCAGTGATAGTTTGGATTTATAATTTATATTTCTTGGCACAAGTGAGGATCAAATCAATTTCTTGGATCACCAATGAGAACCCGATGGCTCGGTAGAGTCCACTGTGAAATATTTTTTCAGCTAGAATGGTGCAAGTTAATTCTTCCATCCTCAACTTTAGGTCATCAAAATCCATTTATTCAAAATTATTGTCTCCAATATTTGGTTATTTGGAAACCAAGACTGAGATGGAAACATTTTTGGAGTAATGAAATTTCATCTTGCAATTTTTTGGTATCATTTATTTGAGAAGTTTGGTGGAGTTTAGAGGGACAATTGAAAAGAGATTTTGAGTCGGTTTACGGGAATTTTGGATTTTTAATGGTTTTTAATGATTTTACAGGCCAAATTATTATTTAGTCAATTATGGGGGAAAACAAATCCTAATTATATGACACTCATTTTTTCATAAAGGTATTTTTGATATGAATATATTCTATGAATTTGGTGACAATATCTCATCAAAAACAACGGGAAATGGAGAAATAATGTTTAGTTACAATATGAGCTTGGAAAATGGGTTTTAATGGAGTGCGGGCTGATTTTTTTTTTTGAATTTTAGGATAAATAAAAATTCATAATATGTGAAAAATTATTCATTAGAAAGGTATGGTAGAGGGGAACAAGTTCTCTAAATTTGAGGAATATCTCTATCAGGGATTCGAAAGAAATGACAAAATAATTTTCAGTGATAAGGTGGGTTTTTGAGTGGTTTCGTAAGAAATGATGGATTTACTTGTATCAAATGAATCACTTCACCTTATCACATGAGTAATAACTCAAAATGATTTATTTTTTTCAAGGATATTTTATTGGCAAAGTTTCTAAATATTCCTCTGTGTGGTTTACAAACAACAATCGAAACATGTTTTTGAGTGGTTTAGGAAAAACAATGGTTTAACAGTTGTATTTTTCAAATTGATAGAAAAAATAAACCAATCAACAAAATTCCATTCTCCTTATATCATCTTGAGGTAATTTTCAAGGAGATATTTTTGGCAAAATTTCAAGGGATTTCATCCACGAGAGTTCAAGTTATGGGAAAAACAAGATCTAACACACCTAGGGCACAAACACGGTTTCATGGACATGGAAGGAAGAAACAACAAGTTATTTGGTGGATTTTTCAGCATAAATTTACCTATTTTTGATTTGGTCTTTTGGAAGGAAATGTGAGTTTCAAAAAACAACTTGAAATGGTGGTGGAGTTTGAGTTTTGTTGATGCAAAGTGGAAAATGTGCCCACTTTGCATTCCCCACCACAAAGAGGCACCCACTTTAGGATTGGGCACACTTCAGTGGTGAAAATGATACAAAAAATTGTGTCAAGTGCATGGAGGCTCCAAAAATTCACCAAAGATGAGAGGGTGGGGCCTGCAACACACTTAGACTCGTCAATTCTTCTATTTCTTCATTACTTTTTGAATTTTTTCATCCACAAATAGGAGGGACCATTTTAGTTGTTGGGGTTTCAAATTGCACTTTTACAAACTTGTTTTGCACTCATCAAAAGGTTGCTAAGCTTCCAAAGGTGTGCCAAGTACACTTAATTTGATTGGCATTCAACATGTCAATAGAGATTTAGAACATGGTGTAAACTTTTAGGTCCAATACCAAAACTTAAACTTTCTTGGGCATAATATATGAATTTGAATAGAAATGGGACAAAGATTCCAATGGAAGAAATTAGAAACTTTTAAAATGTAGTTCTTCATGAGTTTTTATTCAACTATACCACTTTTTCCTAGGAATGTACGCTAATGAGTTGAGTTGTCATGGGAGTTTGAGATGAGTATGAACCAAACTAACACTTGGGTCATGAGGGGGGTTCAATGTGCTTCAACTTGACCCTTTGCTAGCCTCTTGACTCCACCCAGGGTGCCTGAAACCTTCAGTGCATATTACCTCTTCTGGAAAGACCACTGTGCCTCAGTGTTGGGAAGGTTTCCCCTTTTTATGTTTTTAGAACTTTATCGTAAATTTTCCATCATGTAGTAGACCCTGCAAGTTTTCCAATGACTGTGATTTGAGTTCCCAACACCACTCAGAGTCCTTGAAACCTTTCTTAGAAGTTCACCCTTCTTTAATAATCACACACATTTTCCTCAAAACGCGCTTGGAGAGAGCATTCCCAAAATCATTTCAAAGCTCACAAGATCTTTCCTAAACCATACTGTCATGAAGAAATCTCTGAGACCTTTCCGTTGACTGCAATCTGGGCTTCTAATACAACTTGATGCTCTCAAAACCTTTCCCAAAAGTTGATCTTTGAAAGTTTGAGATGCGTATGAACCAAACTAACACTTAGGTCATGAGGGGGGTTCAATGTGCTTCAACTTGACCCTTTGCTAGCCTCTTGACTCCACCCAGGGTGCTTGGAACCTTCAGTGCAAGTTACCTCTTCTGGAAAGACCACTGTGCCTCAGTGTTGGGAAGGTTTCCGCTTTTTATGTTTCCAAAACTTTATCTTGAATTTTCCATCATGTAGTAGACCCTGCAAGCTTTCCATTGACTGTGATATGAGTTCCCAACACCACCCGGAGTCCCTGACACCTTTCTTAGAAGTTCACCCTTCTTTAATAATCACACACACATTTTCCTCAAAAAGTGCTTGGAGAGAAAGCATTCCCAAAACCATTTCAAAGCTCACAAGATCTTTTCTAAACCATATTGTCATGAAGAAATCTTTGAGACCTTTCCATTGACTGCAATCTAGTTTTCTAAAACAACTTGATGATGTCAAAACCTTTCCCAGAAGTTGATCTTTGAAAGTACGCAATTTGACAATTTTGACCCACTTGACCAAAATGCGACAAATTTTTTTGTAGGGTTGTCAAGTAAAATGTGGAGATATTTTACATGCCACCAAGTAGCTTGATGCCTTGTGGCCCGAATCTACTTGCAATGAAAAGTAGTTTGCTGAAAGGAAAGCTAAGCTATTTCACATGTGAATTGAGTAAACTAACTATTTCCACTAGTCTAACAGTTTAGCATGTAAGTATTAAGCATGTTCATAAAACTGCATGATACTAGGTCTATCACAACTCACAAACAAATCTCTAATCTAAGCTTTGTGAATATAAGGGGAAACTCTATCCATTTGCAATACAAGGTAGATAAAGAACAATGTTTTAGTTGTTTATATGCTAGATGACGAAGACTCTTAAACAATATTTTTAACATTACCAAACTAAAACACGACACAGGTTGAAAGTGACTAAATGGATCAAAAGGACTGCAAAGCGAGGACTCAATTTGTTTGACAAACTTAACTAATGAAGAACAATTAAGGAAGCGATCAAACATGACTAAAGAACAAGGTAGCTAACAATAATGTTTTTGTTGTTTATAATCTAGATGACAATGACACTTTAATGCTATTTCTAACCCTACCAAACTAAAACACGTCACAGGCTGAAAGTGACTAAAAGGATCGAAAGGACTGCAAAGTGAGGATTCAAGTTGTTTGACAAACATAGCTAATGAAGAACAGCTAAAGAAGCGATTAAACGTGACTACAGAATCTGAAAACAGCAGAAAGAGACCTAAAATTAGAGATTATAGAAGATGAATAACAGCAAATGAACAAAGGACAAGAAGTGATAATGAAAATTGAGAGGGCTAATGAAGCAACTTGAAAGTAATGGAAGAATGCGAGAAGAGAAGTATCAACAATTGCACAAACAAGATAATATATGGCTTTGTAAGAAGACTATCATGATAGACAAATGTAATCTGAACCTCTTATAAGCTTGGACAGTAGGAAAGTGGTTTTGGAAGAAGTGGCAACTATGAAACTCAGAATAAAGAGACCAACTTGTAGAAATCAGAGTTCGAGAAGGGAATGTGCGTATTGTTGATGAGGTAGAGACTTTAAAGTAGTCTCACCCGAACTTCATGAAATCGAATTCAAGAAAAGGGATGAAATTAGGACCGAGAGCTGCATACAATAGAAGGGAGTAACAAACACAAACAAACAATGAACATACAAGTACTAACGAGAGTAAGACTCTAGTCTAATCTACTATGTGAAACTGAATAAACATTAATGAATCCCTGACCTTCTAACCGCCTAATGAAAAACTTAGGTTGATAGAGAGTAATGGCCCAATGTTCTTAGGTTGAAGATGTCATGCAACTATCTCAAGAAGACTCATAAAGGAAAAAGAATATGCTCCGAAAACCTATCTAAACCTACACTAGTGGTGGAGACAGCACTACAGAGGCTGTAGATCATAATATGGCAAGGAACAAGTCACATTTGCAATTTTTATGATCTTCTCCAATGATGAGACGACGCCTATATACACGCCAAAGAGGCAAAAACTTGTTGGACGAATATGGAATAAGCTGGAATTTAGACAAAGTGTCAGGAATGCATTATGTGTTTCCTATTCAAATCTTGCCCCTTCGTATACTAATGCAGGTAATTCTGGTGAAGCCACCTCTTAATGAAAACTAGTGGTTTTGTAAACCGCCACTTTTGACATGTGGGGGTTAAGTAACCACCACAGGGATTTTTGAAATCACCAGTTTGCATTAACCGGTGGTTTTGTCATGCTTGCCCATACAAGGAAGTGAGGGGACATGATTCGACAAGCAATGGTTTTGTAGCTGCTGCTTTACCCAAAGCGAGGGTTTCGTAGCCGGCTCTTACCCAAAGTGTCTGTTTCACATCTTGCACAAGTAAATGGAGAGCTAGGTGCCAAACAGGGGATAGTTATGGTCATGTAGCTGAGTAGAGGCATATGTACTGCCAGGCATGTCAAACAGCTGAACTGAGGATATGTAGAGAGACAAAGCGTGATTATATAGTGTGGTCTTACGGTCATCGTTGGACTAGAATATTGCACCTTGTCATTTTCGGGTGCTTACAGTGACACATCTACTTATCTTTTGAGTTTGATGTTGGAGATATTGTCATTGATGTCAAAGGAGAATGCACAACTATCAAAAGAAAAATAACAGTGATCAGATTTAATAACAGTGAATGTAATATTTGTATACCAAATTGTGCAGCAAATTCATGAAGGGACAACATTTATTTAATGGGCCAGCCGATCTCCATTAAGATTAATGATTTGTTTTTATGTGGGCGACCTCACTCGAAGAAGGCGACTCCTATTGGGTGAAGAGTCTTGGGTGAAGAGTGATGACCATTCGGAATGGCATTTTTAGGCTATAAAAGAAAGATTTGTTGGATGGAGGAAGGGCAGATTTTGAGCGAATATCATTCGGAAGAAGAGCAAATTTTGTAAGTGTGAAATAAGAGTTATATGTTGAGAAGACAAGCAGATTTGTGAAGAGGAAATAGAAGTCTCCATCATTCGCTGAAACAGCAACACTACGAAAGTGTTATAGTCATCAGTTTGGAGGTTAGTGCCTCATAAAACGAAGAGATTGGTGTCTCTTGCTGAGTTGGTGCTCGGCAGAAAAGATTGGTGTTTGAATTGCTAAGTTGGTGCTTGGCATTGGGGATCGGTGTCTCTAGTAGGTTGGTGCTTACATGAATTGTAAAAGAATTTTATAATATTTTGCCGTGTTGCTGTGGTTTTTTTCCCGAAAGTGTTTCCACGTAAATATTGTGTTCCTCGTGTTGCATAATTTTTAGATCTTGTGGGATTGCTGCTGTTCTGACTATTAAGATTTTGAATTATTAAAATTTTACCTTATATTGATTCACCCCCCCTCTCAGTATAAGAGTGTGTTTAACATTTGATTGATTAGTCAATTGTGTGATTCATCAATTAATGTGTCAATTGAGTTGATTGGTAGATAGCTCTTCAGTTGTAACATGTATGTGTCTAAGTGTCCAGTTGATTGTATGAGGTGTAACGACAACTTGAAGGTTGTGTGAGGCAATCACCATGACGTGAGTTCTATTTAAGCACACGGGTACTAATATACAAAGAAAGTTGTTCAATTTGTGAATAAAACAAATTTACATATCTGGCCAGACCCAGATTTTTCAGCTGTCCCAAAGTTTAGTTTGGGTCAGCACTGATTGTTTTTCTAATTGTTTTACAAAAAAAAAGACTCCTAACAACCTTTTTTTATTTTTTAGATAGTTAAACGCTTTTGACCGGAGCTATGAACCGCAGGGTTGATGGGGCCCCACCCGAACAAACACAAAGCAAGCTGAAATAACACCAAATAACACCAAACAACACCACACAAAAGCCCAACAATAGCCCAGAGGAAGGGACGACGTAAAAAAGAAATTAATTCCTGCCCCTGAGGTGGGAAATAATCTGAAATATTAGCTATCTGTCCCTTCTTTCCTTTTCTTTTTGACACCTCATGCCACTTGCCTTGATCTGTACTAACAATCAGCATAAGGTTATTTTCCTCTGCAGCTTCCACGCTATCTGATAAATTGTCCGACTTGGAATCTGACTTTCCAGGTGAATGTCCACGCTTTGTGCCACCTTCTACTTCCTTGTTATTCGTATCTTCTTCTGCTGTTTTTTTCTCCCCATTCTCATTATTCTCTTTACCCGGTTTCTCCTTGAATGTCGTGGCCTGACTCCTAACAACCTTATATATTATTTAATGCAAGTTATATTAACATTTTATATTGTGTTATTATTATTATTCATTGTATTTGTCAATTTTGCAAATTTATAAAATTGTGCCTGTATATATCAATATATATGTGTGTGTGTGTGTGTTTTGGACTTCCGAACCTTTTCAAGAATTCTGGATTTTGGGATTTTTCACCCTTCCAAACAGATCCGGATTTCTGGACTGGGTAACCTTGGAATAAAGTGGAGGCTGCTGGAATTTATTACAGCAGTCGTTTGTTTTGCAGGTAATGAGTATTTTTAAGTGCTGAAATAATTAATCTCTCTTCTACTATTCTCCTATATCTCTTTGAATTAATTATGCTGCTTGTATGGTGTTTTAGAGGTGTTACTGTGTCTGAAAAGTCACTGCAATTTACAAATCAACCAGTCTTTTCACTAGGGTGGTGTATTTGAGTCTTGGATCTGTTGAAACCTCCTGAAAACGATTGGGATAATTTTGCATTTCTTATGTCCCTTAAAATCTCATGACAGCTGCACAGCATACCGTTGGTAGGCCATTCATATCATTGGCTTCCTTATCTTTCAACAGGAGAAGCCCTTCCCCATGATGATGAATAAATTTGGCGATAATGAATTGCCCTGCCTCAGTGTCTGGGTTGTAGTGATCCTGAACTGGGAAAGAAAGAAATTGCATCAATGTCCACAAACAATCAAAATAGGTTAATGGAACTTTTGAGTAGCAATGCAGCACACTACCTGCTGAATGATTTCCTTTTGGAATCCAAACGGAAAGGTCTCAGATCAGATTCCAGTTGCTTTGGTCAATTTGATTTTATTTGGTAAATTCCATTTTTTGGGGAAACTTTCGGCTGAGATGCCACTACCTACGGGCATCTCATATGTCAAAGTCACCCAGGATTTGCACTCATCCTTGTCTACCGGGTGCGAATTTCACAACGTGTTAGGTGTGCTTTACCCAAATGATAGTGTCTCTTGGGGGTTGAACCCGGGGCTCCACTTTGGAAGTCTTTTTGCTTTTACCACTTGAGTCCATCCAATTTGTCTTAAATGTTAGGGTAAACATTTGGGTAGAGCTTGTGGAGCATGGGTGTGGGCTTGGGTCCTTAGTATGGATACCTGACCTATACCTCTAAGTGCATCGCATGGCGACACATAGGGGTGGTCTTAGGTCCATGGATTGCCATATAGTTGATCCCTACCTGTAGGCATATCTTAGCTGCTACAAGAGGCCAAAGAGCCTTGGGAATATAACTTGGGCTTACATGTGAAACTCATCATTTTCCCCTGCTTTCATCAAACCTCTAGGGAAAAATGCTAGGGGAAACATTTAGGGCATAGCTCATAGAGAACATGGGGGTGGGCTTACCCTCGACCCCCAGCTCTAGGTGCCCCCATGAAGACACACAAGGGTGGGCTTAGGCCCATGCATTGCCTTAAGTTTGACCCCTGCCTCCAGATGTCCCCATGGCTATTACAATGTGCCCGATAGCCCATGGGGATAGAATCTGGGTTTGTAGTGTGAAATCCATCAGTTCCTACCGCTTGCCTTAAACCTTTGGGCAGCAATCTCACTTGTACTTGAATGCACATAGAATGTAGAGTTTCTGAGTTGTGATAATGCTATTGAAGATTTGTCTTCCAAACTAGACTAGGGGTATGGCTTTTGGTAGCAGTGACTGGCCCCTGCGTCCAGATGTCCCCATGGCTACTACAGTGTGCCCAACAGCCCATGGGGATGGAACCTGGGTTTGTAGGATGAAATCAATCAGTTCCTACCATTTATCTTAAGACCTTTGGGCAGCAGTCTCACTTGTACTTGAATGCACATAGAATGTAGAGTTTCTGAGCTGCGATAATGCTATTGAAGATTTGTCTTCCAAACTAGACTAGGGATGTGGCTTTTGGTAGCAGTGACTGACCCCTGTTTGGTCTAAATTTTGAAATGATGTTATATCCTGAGTAACATAATGAAACTGGGTTAATCAAAACTTGTATCTTGGCCATATGATCGTAACTTTTTCAGTGTTCTGAAATGAATAGTAACAAAGTTTGACCTAACGTCAATTTTTTTCATGAGGGATGAACCCATTGGAGTGAATCTGCCAATGTCAGGTCAACACAATGAATCTTCTATTACTATTAGCCCTCATTTTTGTTACGTAAACCCTGTTTTACTGTTGGCTTGCTTTCAAAATTGTGATGGGCAGTGAATATTGTAGTGGTAGTGTTGTTTCATTGGATTGGGATGTCAGTATTAATTGTATTAGTGATTATGAATTCAGGTCATATAGCCAGTTTTTATTTTGAAGATGTTAAAATTGTCATTTGAGGGCCTAGTTGCCCTAGGGCCTAGACTATGGAGTCTTCCCACTTTCTAAATAGTAAATACTATATGATAGTGTTATGTATCAAAATTTGAAATACTGTGAACATTGGGCATTGAAATATTTCTTTTATATTATTATCATATTCTCTTGTGGTGGTTATGCTGAATTTCGAATGTTATATAGCTTCAAACCTTATAATCCTTTCTGAATTTCTGAACATTTTGGGAAAGAATCAAGGGTGAGGGGAAGAAACTTAGAGAGGGAAGACCAAGTTGAATGTGAAGAAGTGCATTGATAAATGCTTATTAAGGCATGGGCCTAACTAAACAGTTAATCCCTTAGAAAGATTGATAGGGAAATCTCTTTGCGAAGTCCATTGGTTGGAACGATGTCTCATCATTTGTTATATTATTTTAGTTATTTTGTTCAGTTCACATTATTTGCATTACAAATAACCATTCCATAAATGTTTGTGGTTAAGAGATTAACGGGGAAAAGTAAACACGGAGTGTTGGGTGAAATTAATATTGAACAGAAATTTAGATGGAAAGTGAAATAGAAATTTGTAGATAGTTTAGATGTGATCTGAACCATGAGTCATAGGATGGCGGCTCATAGGACAACTCTATAACTTGGCCAACAAACTATGTGTTATAGAACATGTAAAGGTAAACTATTACAACATTAAGCCTAAACTTATTTGAATGTGGGCAATGGTGGACAACGTTCAACAAGGTTGAGAATGAAGTCTCTCATGATTGGAAGTGGGAAGACATTTCCTACTGATTTCCCTAGACTAGGACAAGTTATAGATGCATATGAGAGATACTAAATACTAAGGGTATACTCACATTAACTACTATTTGATGAGGATCCAACATATCATGTTAATATATATCATTAAAACATGGCTGTTACAACAAACAATGGTTACAAAACAATTCATCTTCTACCCGAGTTACGGTTACCTTCATGTAGGTGCGATAGTTAGGATTCTAGAGCAACAATTTTCTCATAGGGGCTTTGACATGGCGCGAATCTTGGAAGTGCCATCTGGTGTGTCGCAATGTAGCAAGGAGAGCTGTCACCTGGCTTTGGAATTTTGATTGTCCTGCGTAGCGAAGGAGAGGTATGCACTATGCAGCAAAGTATTGCATGTGTGCGGAAGCACATTGTGAGTATGTGAGTGTGGCACAAGGCTATTCCTTGTGATTAATGTGCATATCCACATGGCTGTGCACAGATCATTCACCCTTTTCTGGAGGATAAATGGTCCACATTCAGTCTTCATTCAGCAGTGGAAACTAAGCATGAAGTTATTGAAGGTTGTAACTTAGCCTGACTAGTGTATTGCCCTGCCTTGACCACTCGGAACAACTGATGTGTGCATTGGCAGGTGTGCCTTGTGATTTCAATGATTTGATCCTTTGGTTTTGTCTGCAAGTGTTCAGGATCCAAATCTGAAGGATGTCGAGTTGCTGATGGCTCAAGCAAAGGTGGGAAGTATGGCTTAAGGATTTCCACATTAACTATTGGATGTAAACTCAAGTTTTATGGCCGGTCAAGGATGAAGGTGTTCTCCCAAGCTGCATGCAGTATGGTGCAAGGAGTATATCGCAGAGACTTGATCTTCCTATGAGAACACTTAAAGCATTCCTTCAGAAGATACAATTAGACTTTATCACCCACCTTGAACTCATGAGGTGTTTGATGAGCATCATGGCTCTCTTTGTATTTTTGTTATTGATGCAAGAGTATCTGCTGAACTTGTTGGTGAATACTCTGGGTGTGCTGCAATTTTTTCTTTCTTGTCTACTTGTTGTGTATGTGATTCCTTGCCAGATGGTGTGGCTAGGATATGTCTATGGTGCAATTGGTTGGAACTGAAGACATGTCTAGAATGAACTATGCCACGTAGAATTGGGTAGAGAAAATTGCCATTGTATGTGCGCAGATGTGCTCTGTTGTACATGCATAGCAAATGAACAATTGTGCAGTTGACAACTTCTGTTTGTCCATTTTTTGAGGATGAAATGTTGTAGACCGGTCCAATTGTGTCTCCTCTGTTTCCCACAAGGTGTGCTAGAAATGACTGACAAACTGTGGGTTATGATTAGACATAATAGATGTTCGGAGTCTAAAATTGACCCAAACATTGCTGAAGAATGAGCACGCAGTTTACTACGCGTTGACTTTCTTCTTGCAAGCAACCATGATGGCCATCCTTGGAAACGTTTCCACTACAAGGAACACAGCCATTTTGGTGCTTCGTCACAAGTAGATCAGTCATGAAATCCATGTTGATTGGTATCCAAGACTTGGATGGAATTGGCAAAGGTATATAAAGTCCAAGCTTCTTGTTTGTGGGCTTGTAAAATGCAAGACTTGATGTGGCACATGTTGTTTGTGCGCATGTGAGGCTAGTAGAAATGTTGTTGTAGTGCTGTGAGTTTCTTGGTAATGCTGAAGTATTCTACTGTCTTGGCGTGGTGCACCTCCCAGATGAGTCGTTCCCAAGGTGCGCCTTTAGGTATACAAAGATGTCCAAGCTTTGGGTAATGACTAGAAACTCATGAATAAAAATCCCACAAAAGTCAATTATCTAATATCCAAGCTTTTTTGGACATTTGGAATATGCGAACCTGTTCACCCTGCACAAGGGTGGTATAGGCTTTTGTGAAGTTGTGGTCTGATGAGTAGAGAGATACCCAGTCAGAGAAGCTATGGTTGCATGTGTCAAGTAGTGTAATGAGGCTTGCACTGGAGACGAATGAGGCAATCTGCTGCCTTATTGTCTCTACCCTTCTTGTGCTTGATCACCGGATTGAACTGGTGCAAGTCATGTGGCGCATGTTCTCTAGCTTGCATTATGTATGCAATTATTGAAGCGGCTTATAATCAAAATGGGTCTCCTTATCCAAGATGTAGTGGTGTCATTGCATAACTGCTTGAATGATGACATACCACTCTTTTTTATAGGTGTAGCGTTGAATTGTGTCTTTTCTAGATCTACATGGATGCTTTCGCGATCGATTGATTTAGTGCAGAGAATGAAATTGCGCAAAGTATGTAGGACGCGCGAGACATGCTCCACATGCTCCTCCAAGTCATGCTGTAGATGAGTATGTCATCCAAGTAGATGATGACTAAGGATGTGGTGAAGGGTTGAATTATGTCATTCATCAGGTGCATGAATGTTGCTCAATACTAGTACATTGGTGAAGCCAAAGCGCATAACCAACCATTTGTACAATCCTTCCTTGGTATTGAATGCTGTTTTGTAGATGTCTTTAGGATGGAATGGTACCTGATGGTAACTTGACTTCAGGTTGATCTTGACAAAGTCTTATGCACCTCAGAGCTGGTCCAAGAGGTCTTCAACGCGTGGTAGTGGAATACAAATTCTTCAACATTATCTTGTTGAGTGAGTGGTAGACGAAGCACAAGTGGCATGGCCATCTTTCTTTGGTGCGAGGGCTATCAGGTTGCATGCACACGTGACATGGTCATCTTTCTTTAATGTGAGGACTATCAGGTTGCCACAAGGGAAAAAGCTTTGCCTGATCTTGCCTTGATCAAGAAGCTCTCGGATCTGGTGTCAGGTTTCATCATTCTCCCAAACGGACCTGTGGTATAGTGGATTTTTTAAAAGAGGGAGTCTAGGAACCAAATTGATTTGATGTTTTACTGCGCAATGTGTTGAAAGGCCCTTTGGTTCTTCAAAGACATTTCTATGTTGCTGTAGTACCTTTGCTAAGCTGCTGTTTTTGTGACAATGATTGCGTGGCTTGGTGCACCACCAATGCTTGCTTGCTCGGCTGCATACATGCTTGTGCATGGACATGAGTAGCACAAACTTCTGCATGTGCCCAATGAGCTTGCGACATTGTTTGGCTGAGGCCAAGTGAATGTGCTCTTTGGAAGTTACTCTAGAAGAGTGAATAAGTGATAGTTGACATGGACGGTTCATTTTTATGGCTTAGCCTTATATGTAGCATCATGGTCATACACATATGGTCTTTCGAGTTAGCTATCACATACTTATAGTGGTGTGACGTCACAAGTGACTGTGTCCTCTATATGCGGATTGCTGCCGAACCCGAATATCTTTTCCGTGCTAGAGCCATCCAAAAGAGTTTGGTGGAGGATGTGCTTCAATGGTAAGACCTAGCGTTGGTCCGCATCTTGTTTAATGTTCTTCTGACCACAATTGATGAGGACATTGAGTGGCTGAAACCTGACCCAATATTTGGTGTGAAAGAAGCGTTCTTGTTCCTCTGAAGTTCTGGTGGTAAAGGTGTTGAAGTTCAGACAAATAGCATCTTGATCAGTTTTCTCTGTTTGCAAGGAACCCAATGTAGATTGCACAATCAAAGATTGTTGTGCGCGACATTTGGAATCACTGTGCCAGCTTGTGTGGTGTTGGTGGCATCACTTACTACCTTGGTTTGTTTTAACTTTGTTTAAAGCCGAAATTGCTGTTGCCTTCTGGTGATGTGGCCTTCTTAGGTTGCTCTCCCTTGCGCAACAGCATCTCATTCTTATCTGCAGCCTATGCATCCATGGTTCAGCATCAAAAGCCCCTTCAAAATACAATTCCAATCTTGACATTCTGGTTTTCAAAGGTAAATTGACACCGCAAAGGGATAGTTGGATTTGGGAGTTGGGAGGCCTACTTCATGGTCAACCACTTTAGTGACTTAGAGAAGATCACCATACGTTGAAAATGTCCATTTTAGTGTCCCACTGGTGGGAAGCCTAGAGCATGCAGTGAGTAAGACTTCGGACCCATCAGACTTTTAGTTCATTTGTCATTGCTATGTAGGAGTAGTTTAACCCTCTCACTCTTGAGGATGAGTACATGAAGCTCCAGCAGATGCACCAGCTTTAGAAGCAATTGGTCAATATCAATGATCTGAACCTCAAGGCCTAGGATGGCGGCTTGGGGGACAACCCTAACTTGGCTAGTAAACTACGGGTTATGGAAACATGCAAAGATAAACTATTACAGTTTTTAACTTAAACACATTTGAATGTGCAATATTTTCAGAATAGTGCAACTTCAAATCAATGATAAAGAATAGGATAAGGTACAATTGTGTACAATGCTTCACAAAGCTGAGAATGAAGATTCATGTGATTAGAAGGGGGGAGATACTTCCTATTGATGTATGCGTGTGTGCAAGGATACAGCGAGTCTGCGTTTGTGGCGTGAGGCTAGGAAGCTCAAAAGTCTTTGTGAGTAGTGCACAGACCCGCATGGCTGTGTATAGATCGAGACGACAATATAAAATAAAGGTACCATTGTTTGGAAGCACAAAAGTTATATATTAGCATATTGAAAAGAGGGTCTAAGCATTTTTGTTTGTAAAATATACAAGAAGCGTAATATTTTATTCATGCACAATATAATATTCATAATTAGAACAATGCTATGCATAAATTTGTGCCGAG
The DNA here is from genome assembly GCA_019776745.2 of Taxus chinensis. Classification (NCBI taxonomy): domain Eukaryota; kingdom Viridiplantae; phylum Streptophyta; class Pinopsida; order Cupressales; family Taxaceae; genus Taxus; species Taxus chinensis. The sequence continues at coordinate 349,767,546 of CM034147.1, read as the reverse complement.
AGGCACATTCTACACCACACATCAACTTTGACATCTGTTGTTGGTGGGTGGACGGATGTGGAACATTGGCGACAGACTTTTTTTTAGAGATATGTAACTCTTAACAATAATTAGAGAAAGGCAAATATAACACAGAGATGACATTATAACTCAATTTTAAAAAAAAGATGGCACTTTTCAAAGTCGAAAGTGTTGGCTACATGTGTGTTTATTATAACATTTTTATTATTATTCATATATGTACTAGTGCAGATTCATCTGAATACGGATCTGATATGTGCCATGGGTATTCAAAAGACTTGATGTGGCATTCCCACCACAACATTAGCATAAGAACCCAGGGATTCGCAGCAGATATCTTTTGAATACCTCTCAGTGCATATCAGATCCATATTGATATGGATCTGCACAAATTTTATTCATTTGTTGGGGTCATTTTGGTGGTTGTCTCGAAAATTGAGGGCATGCTATCTTGGCTAATGTAGGTTCAAAAGTCTCCCAAAGTAAGCAATTTTGAAATTTATGACAAGGATTATTTGTTCTCTTTCTGGAGTATGTTAAAGCATCATGACATTTCACCTCGAGGCTTGAACTAACATGACACTTTCACGTTTGCTGTTCATCATGCAGGATTCTCATTGGGATTTCACAGTGTTTGCTTATGAATATACCTTAAGACAGATGTTCAATATCTATCCTTGAAGCTATTGAGCACAATGACTGTTTTTGTGTTGTATCTTCAAGAATTAGTTTTGTGGAGGACTTTTGCATTCTTGCCTGTGGCTCTTACATGAATAAGAATTGGACATGTTTTAAGTAATTTGTGTTAGCCCTGCTTCCACGACATTTGGTCGAAGTATATCTTTGTCTGTTGAATTAATAGTGAAATTATTGATTTTTAAAATGTCTTTTTGACCCCAGAAAATGCTGTTTGTGAGGATTTGTGTAAGTGGTTGTTTGGTGATTTAGTACAGCGGATAGAGAACATGAAAATTTCACTGCTCTGAAAAGTTGAATATCTAGAATCAGTTTCATCTGGTTTGGTTCTATGTTATTTTTGGTCGATGCCATGTATAAACTGTGGATGTTAAGCTGGTCATCTTCTCTTCTTCACATGGGCTGGAGGATTTAGGATTGCATACAAAAAACTCTGAAATGTGCTTACAGCAGATATCTTTTGTGACAAATGTGACATGGGGATGCTGCTAGGGGTTGGTTAAAGAATTTTAGAACAGGGAATAGTCATCCATTTCATTAGAGAAATACATACACAAAATATTTTGGTAACTAGGCGACACATTACTTAATAATTATGGAAAGGTATTTTGACAATTGTTTGATCTTTGTTTCAATATATGATCCTGATCAACAATAATATTCTACATAATATATATTTATTGTCTTATTGTCTTTGATATTGTTACCGTAAAAGATGGTATCATGTCTGTGCCTATTTAAAGACGATCAACTTAAACTTGTCTTTTAAAACAGCATTGGATCAGTTGACAATAAGTTGGTGCATCATGTTTTCTTGGTCCACAATACTAGGGATTTACTATTTTTTATGAAGGCTCACAATGTTCATGACAACCAGAAAAACAATGTTGTGAGAAATTGGAATTGTGTAGTTGCTAGTGATTTGTTCCCATCTCAAAGCACCTGAAATGTCCTGGGTGACTTGGAGATGGGTGTGTGTGTGAATTTTGTAATGTTGAATGGCATTATCCCTAGGACATGCTAGAAAATTTGGATTCGTTGTTTGGTATGTTATAATTCATATAGTTGATTAGAAATGAGTAAGCAGTTTGCTATACATAGATTATTTAAGATGGGTTTCATGTCATTGCATGGATTTCTCATGTTGGTCTACAATGCTTCATCTTCCTCGACTATAGAAAATGGTAGAAGGCGTACAAAATTCACATCCAAATACCTTCGGGTTCTATTGAAATATTCTGCCTGCCATTAATGAATATGATCATTCATGACACGAGTTACAAAGAATTTGAATCACAGTCAATCAGACCATACCCGAACTACTAGACGTTGTTCCTTTGGTCTGCCTCCAGGTTATAGTTTTGGATAACTGGGGGAGATTGTTCTTTGGTTTGCTTGTTTACGAGGATGTGTTTTTTTATAATTTATAATTTTGTTGTCTTTTGGCACTTTTCTTCGAGGGGGAGGGGGGTTTATTTTGCTGTTCACACACATGTATAATATTAACACGAGTATTGTATTTTATATAATGTGCCCCTTAGAATTTATATCAGGAGGGAATTCTGATGGGAGATATTGTAAACGCATATGTTTCAATGACTATCGTGGACATGTTCACAGTACCTTTAGATAAGTTTTGCAGTCGTATATTTGCATCTAATGTACTATAAATGTTCTTTATACCAGAATAATAACATTGCTTGTAGTTTCTAGTACTTTGAATTGCTCAGAGTTTCACTTTTTACCACAAGTTAAATTCTATTTGTTTTAATCAATATAAAATTATACACAATAATATACTAAAATAAATGGAGGAATATAGGCATACATGTCTACTAGATTTACATTGTGGCCTAAATAGTCAACTAAGGATATCATGATAATAATTGTTATCTAGAAATATGTAGAGCCAGTAAATATAGTCATCATGATTTTAGTGAGTCACAATGTGGGGTGGGAGTTGCAAAGAGCCCAATTTGTATTAACCATACCATACCAATGATAAATGTATAAAGCCTCCACTCTAAAGCGAGAAGGAACATATTATATTATTGCGAGACATCTTGAATTCCACAAATCATACGATATAAGACTAGTATTGTAATGGAGATGAAATTGAATCCAAAATCCCTTATAAAAAAACTTTATATAGATAATGTGAAATTCAAAACCCTACATGTGAAACGCTACATCTATTGAAATTCAAGATTTAAAGATTGTGATGATAAGATATTACAATACCCATGAAAATTCGGAAGAGAATTATTTGGAAGACAATTGCTAATTTTATTATTTTGAGATGTGAAGGAAGAGGAAGGGGAACTTGTAATGGGAGGAAACCCTTATTTTTTTGAGGACCTCTATAGAAATCCTTTTGTAGAGTTAAACTATGATAGGGTGGCTATGGACATTGGATCTAAAAGAGATATCAAACCTCTAAAAGGAAAGTTATGATCTTTTTGTGTTTAATTCTTGCAAAAGAACTTATAATGCGCCAAAAACTAATGGAATTGTAAAAGGTTTTGAATTGACTAATTATCATTAATTTAAAAGGATGACTGTGGACTACCCAAGGATGATTGAACGTAAAATCTTCCTAAATGATCATGTCGTCTAATAGAAATATTACATTTAGTGTTTCATGGTGCAAGCGTACTTGAAGGGCCAAGGGCAATTTAAGAAGACTTACATATTGTCATTTAAAAATAATAACAATTATTAAATTGGTCAAAATGTTACTATTCCAAATGAAATTTTAGATTAATACATGTTTTGATCTTCTTGCAACCATTAGTAAAATTTCTAGAGTAATATACTAATTATTGTTCAAGTAGACAAGATTTTCCTATCTAATGATTAATCTCTTACCCAATTATTAAGTTCAAATTAAGATAATTTTTGTAAAGCATGAATAACCTCATCCTCTTTTGTGTTAAAGCATTAATTTTTTCGTACAATATGTATGTATTGAATTATGAGTCAACAATTCAATATTACATTAGTTTGTAAATTTGCATTACTTTAGAATTTCATTTACATGTCAGTGTACATAAAAGGCTAAGAAAGTCCAATGGTAGTGATAGCACATCTTCAAAAAAAAATTAGAGTATAATGTAGAAGAAAATGCTCTTACCATTAGATATTTAAGATATATTATCTAACATCATAACACTATTCGGACACATTTACAATTTTATTTCGTAGAATTTAAAATTCATGACTTGTTGCACTTATCTTTTTTAAAATGTTGTTAATGTAGGGTTACTAGTTGGATTTTTTAGACATTAATATTTGTTTCTTTTGTCCATGTTTGGGGAAGTCCAAAAGAGGAGCATAAGTGGCAATGAAAACCTTGAAAAAATTGGATACCTGAACATGGAGTGATGAATCAAGGTACTACCACAAGGAATTTTTTGAGTGTAAAAAAAGTAGTATTTATTTGCTAAAAATACCTAGGGACAAGACCTTAACCCAACAAAAGCTAAATCAAAATACCAAATGTTTATCGACGCCATGAGTTAAAAGGCATATTATCATGCAAACATAGGAGAAAACTAAAAATAAACCACCCAAACAATCCTAAAGGCAAAGTGGCAACGAGGAATTGACCATCTCCTCCTTTAAAAGAACCACCATCGACAACACCAAGAAAAACCCTACAATCTCAATCCTTCAACGAGATTGCTTCCATTTTTTTTTTCCCCACTTAAGGCTCTCCCTTGCATTCCTTTTTTCTATGGACTCTATAGTACAGGTTTCTCTCCCAACAAACTCTTTGGCCTAAATTCCCTTTTTGTTTTCTCACTATGTTTCCCATGTGTGGATTCACAGTCTCACAAAAAAGTGTTAACAGTGAACACTTTGCCACGTGTTACCTTATCACCTTTACAAAATGTATATACTCTAACGATCCTCTCTCTATAATATAGGATATAAGTAAAAGGACCATACTAGATCTAGTACATAAAACACAAATATAACCAAGTGGTGGAAAAGTCATTGATCTAGAAAAGACTAATGCATACTCAATATCAAAGCTATAAGGTCCTAAAGTCTATATCAAAGATGTGGGGACGGGGACTTACTAGAATCCGAAGGGTTGTAAGCAAAATCTAAGGTAATAGAAGGAGCTAATCTTAAACAAGTGTTGTAATGCCATTTGGCAATAAACATGTGCTACAAAAAGAGCAATAATGTAATAAAAAAAAGATGAGCTACACTATCCTTGTATAATATGTGATACAGTAGAATAATCAATCAACTCATTGTAAAGGAAAATGTTTAGGGTTAGGGATACTTACCTTCGTGTGGACACTATTGGCAAATCAACACCCCTCCTTGGTTTATAACATCTTGTGAGAGAGTGTTGTGGGTGTTCACAAGAGGGATATGTAGAAGACTTAAGTAGACCAAATATGATCACTGTAAAGAATAAGGAAGACCTTGTTGGCTCAAATCCTATTCTTGGTGTTCCTAATAGCCCAATGCTCTAATGATGACCTCTAAGTATAAGTTCCAGTAAACCTTAAAATCTGTTAACCTTCAATGGAATATTTAGGGGCATAAGAGAAACTTATTCGATGATTTATTTGAGAAACAACAATTATTAGACCTATACATAGGAGAACATAGCCCAAAGTCACAACTCAATTTTTTGACACCATTGACTAGACGTCAACATAAAGGGGCGTCTACTAGATGTCACTAGCCATCGTCAATGACGTTGGCTACAACTAGTCCAAAAAAGGCAAGGGAGAGAAGAGAGAATGGAGGGTGGAGCAATACACTTGGAGTAAGTATGAAGGCGATTTTAAGGTGTTATTTGGAGGTTATTTGACGGCGATATAAGAAATAGTACTGAGATATATAGTGGTCATAAGGTGGTAGTAGAAAGGCTAGGAAATGTGCCATCATAATATTTCATGAGGTGCTATGAACTTGCTCAACCTAATGTTGGTGCACCCCCTTAAATCATGCACTCAGAGGAAGTAATGCACTAAAAAAATGGAAAGAGTAATCATTAGTAAGTGAAAAATATGGTATACACATATACCTTTATAAAATATTATCATGTGTCAATAGTGTAACATAAGATGATCTTTGTGAAAGAAAAATAATACACTAAATTCCAAATAAATGAGCTCTAAATGAAGTAATAAATCCGAGTTCAACAAAATGAAATGTACTTGACCTCAAAAAGCCTTTATGGGAAGATAGATGCATCTTTAATCTCTTGTCTCGAATGTGGAGGGCACATAACAAAAAAGCCATAAATAAGGGTATTCATATGAAAATTTGCATATTTTATAAAATATCCCTTTTTTTATAAAGGATTTATTTTATTTTATTGGTGCAAAATTTTCAAATTTACCATCCTAATTATTTTGCATGTTAATGCACGATAAAATAATGTAAAATACTATTGTAACCCATGTAAATTTATCTATTTGAATACAAGATATTTAGGGGTGGTATTATTTTGGTCCATGAGACCAATCACTCCATGGACAAGAGTAAGAAGGAAGACATGATTGTGAAGTTGGACATGAACAAAGCCATTGACAGGGTATCTTGGATTTTTTTAGACAAAGTTCTCACCAAATTTGGATTTGATGAACACTTTAGGAAACTCTTGTGGACATGCATATCTTCCCCTATGTTTTCCGTCATCATCAAAGGAAATCCAACTGGATTCTTTAGCAATAACGGAGGCATAAAGCAAGGTGACCCCCTCTCCCCTCTCTTATTTATTCTTATGGCTGAAAGCCTCATCAGGAAGACTTTCGCTGAAATTCAATCAGGTTATCTCAAAGATTTCAATCCTTCTTCTCATGATTTCGAAGTTTGCAATCGACACTTCACCGATGACACTATATTCTTAATGATGGCTTTCGTTGTGGAAGCTAGGAGACTTATATCTCTTTTGAAGGACTATGGAGGAGTTTTTGGCTAGCTCATCAACTTTGATAAAAGTTATGTCATTTTCCTAAACACTCCTGAGTATAGGAAAATCAAGATTGAAAATTTTTTGGGTTGTAATACCAAGAAGTTTCCCTCTTCCTATCTTGGGATGCCCCTCTTCTCTGGAAAGGTTCCCATGGGGTGTGGAATTCTCTTATTGAACGATTCCATAAGAAGCTTGCTGGTTGGAAAGGTACAATTCTCTCTCAAGCGGGGAAATGTTTGCTTATTAAGAGCACTCTCTAAAATCTCCCTTTTATATTACGTCACTCTTTAAAATCTCCATCATGATTGTTGATAAGATCGAAAGGATCCAAAATAGATTCTTATGGTCGGGAGTTGAAGAAAACAATAGAATCCCCCTTGTTGCATGGGATAAGGTGTGTCTTCCAAAAAATTGTGGTGGGCTTGGCATAAAAAATATAAGATGGATGAACAAAGCTATGATCATGAAAATGGGTTGGAGATTGATAAAAGAAGACCTCCCTTGTATTTCTATCATAAGACATAAATACCTTGACAATTCTAAGAACTTGGACTGGTTGTACAAAGATGCCATCCCTGTGGAATTTGCATTTTGGAATGCTCTTGTTAGCTGTAGAAATCTTATCACAAAAGGCAGTCGATGGAAGCTTGGCAATGGGAAGGATATCTAGTTTTGGAAATATAAATGGCTTACACATCTCCCTCTTTGTGATACTGAGGATGGATCATGGGTCTTTGAATATTTCCAAGTCCAGATTGGGGAGAAAGTTAACAACCATATTAGCAATAAATCTTGGATTCAGATACAGGATTTTTGTAGGGGCTCCTTCAACTCTCAACAAACCAGTAGGATTCAAGAAATGCTTAGAATAATGCCTCGACTAGAGAATAATGATGAATTCATCTGGGACAACACCTTTGATGGCAATTACTCGGTCAGATTTGGATACATGATCCTCTCTGCTTCCCAATTCCTCCTTTTAACTCGAGTAAAATATGGATTAAGGAGTTAACTCCTAAGATTAATCATTTCTGGATTGCTATTCAAAATAAACCTCCAACTGTAGACAATTGGATAAAGAGAGGTCAGTATCTTCCAAACAGATGTATTCTCTGTAAAAAGGCTGAGGAGACAAGCAACCACCTCTTTTTACATTGCCCTTTTGCCATTTAGATATGGAGCTTTCTTTTTGGTTTCATGGGGATAAAATGGATTCTTATGGTATCTATTGTTCAGGCCTAGGAATAATGGTATTTTCCCTCTCGAAATTTAGAGGTTAAAAATATTTGGAACATCTCCTTTCTCCATGTCATGTGGACCATTTGGAAAACACGAAACACTGCCGTATTTGAAAGCAGGAATCCTTCTTTCATGAGAATCACTAACGGTCTTGTGAATGACATAAGACAAAATGTTATCAGCTTCAGGCCTCCTAAAATAACTCATCAACACAGTGAGGATAGTAGACTTCTAGAAAAATGGAATCTTAATATATTTACTATCACTAGTCATCTAACTAAAATGGTCTCTAGAGAACTTGTGAAGTGGCATCCTCCCAATTCAGGTTGGTTGAAACGAAACTATGATGGTGTCTCCAAAGGAAACCCAGGTAATTCTGGGGGGGTTGTATAAGAAATGATAAAGGCATTGTGATCAAGTTGTATGCAGGTCTTATGGGCATTAATTCAAACCACTATGCCAAAGCCCTTGCTACCCTTTGGGGGATTAGGACGTGAGAGACATGAATGTTAGAGATATCATTATAGAATGGGATTCTTTAAACATCACCAACTGTTTGAAATGTAACAACCATATAAGTTGGTCTATAAAAAACATTATCGATGAAGCTAATTATATTTTTAGCACGTTTCAAACTTGTTAAATTCATCATACTTATTGTGAAGGGGACCATTTAACAGATGTTATGGATAATATAGGAGTCACTATTAATGATCTCAAAGTCTGGAGTGATGTTGAGAGTCCTTCAGAAAATGTAATCAATATTATAAATAATGCAAAGGTGGAACTCGCTGGAGAATTGGGTTTGGCATGTGTGGAGAACCAAGCCTGTCCCTTTTAATAATATTTACTTTCTTGTGATTCTCTCAAATAAGAATCATTTCTTCTTGCTGCTTTCTGGGTTTGATATGGGTGGTGAATGTTCAAGAGTCGAGCCAATGAATATTGTTGAATGGAGGAACAATGAGGAGCTCTGGAGAATCTTAGGCAAGGGGGTTTTACTCGCTTCATGGAGAGAATTAAAGGACATGATGTACACAGGTCCTAAGAACTGGTAAAAAACTGGAATGATAGAAAGGTTACTTACAAGTGTAGGGTTTTTGATGTCAATGAAGATATCATTGCTAAGGTAATTGAATTCAACAGAAAGGGACTGAATTTTTACAAGAACAAGATTGAGATTGATGCGGAGGAGTGAAATCTCAATAATGGTGAGTCTTTAGTGCACAAGAATGGGGGTTTTGTTCGTGACTCCCTGCCTCCTCCCTATAACACAGTGGCACTGTTGGTCATGAAATTTATCACTGTAGAGGGTAGATATACGATAATGCCTTCTTATCACATTGTTTTTCTTAACCATTTCCATAGAAGATACTCTGTTAGCTTCCCATTTTTCATCCTTCATTCCCTCGAAAAATTTGTGGATTTAGTTAAAAGGGGAAAACGTGTTCATCCACTTCACCATGCTGCGATTCTTTTGCTCTATAAATTATTTGATTACTCCATTCTCAACCCTACCCCTTCATGTCTATCATTCACATTTTACCCTTCATAATAACATAAGCAATGTTATAAAGTTATTTTATGGAAATATTTGACCCAATAGAAAATCATTTTAGTTAATGTAAATTCATCTGATTACCTTGCCTTAACACGATCCTACAAACCTATTTTCCCCCATAACTTGTAGTCTATTTTCATTGCATGTATTTATTATTTTGGCCAATGAGGGTTTTGTGGGTTTATCCCATTTTGAATTGTACAAAATCTTAATTTGGTTATTTTCCCACCATAATAACTTTAAAACACAGCAATGAGTGTGAGAGTAGAGCTTTTAGGCAGAGCAAAATTCAAATACTCAGGCTATGAGCCCATACCTATTAAGGTCATTGACCTTCCTAATATTGGTGATAGTAATGTTGACCACATGGACTTTGTAGATCTCAAAGCTAGAATGGGTAAAGGAAAACATAATGTTCTTGGAGAATGTCTTTATCACAACAAATTGTTTTGAGCCACTAAATTCCTAGTGTTTATCCAATACATTGATTTGGTTATCTTATGAAATATGCTATGATTCAAATACTCACGAGGTCAAGACTTCTAGTGGTACCCTTATTGCTCAACTTTACCCCACCTCAATTGACATCACTCTCGGGGTTAATAAACATAAAAGGTTAGGAATCATCACGAAGAAAGATGTTGTAGATGAATGGAACGATGAAACTAGTAACCATTTGAATATGTTATCACAATATTGGTTAAAAGTGTAGAGGAAGGGTCCCTCTAAAGAAACTTGTCTAAGTTGATTTTCACAAAGAGCTGCTCGACATAATTGTTTTCCTAAACAGAGTGATGGGTGAACCCACCACAAAAAACTTCAAAAATTGGATGGCCATGTCTTTAAGTTCCATCACTAAATTGGATGGCCATGTTTATCTAGAGTGATGGGTGAACCCACCGCTAAATAGTATCTAAAGTGCATGATTTTGTGATGGGTTAATGATCTTTTGCACAGACCATGGTGCCTATTTTGCAGACCAAGGCACCTGTAGGTGCCCCAGTCCCTCTTCAGGCGCTCCAGTTTAGCTAGATAACTCGGATCCATCCTTTTTAGGACCTCTGTACAGTCGTTCCTGCTTCTTATTTCTTCAGCCACTTTTGCGACACAGTACAACAAGTTCTTCAAATCAGCTAAGTCACTTCCATACTTCTCTTGCATATTAGGGTTTCTTAGTTGCTTGTGTCATTTCCATAATTATCCACTACATTTATTTACTGTATTTACATGTCCTTCTAGATTAAATTAACTATCACACATCCTTAATTTTATTTAATCATTTTGGTAAACCTGACATTTCAAAACTTCCTTTTGACCATGTCATCTCTTTATCAAGTTATGGTTCAATATTATTATCCTACCCTTACACCAACTAAGGTCTCATGTATAATTACTACTGCTACTGATTTCATGCATGGGCACACCCAACATCCTCCTCGCTTTGTCACAACTAGTGCTGATTCATCCATCAATGTAGTTACTACTCATCATACTCATCCTACTCCACCAATGGTTCCACCTGTGTCTATCCCTCCACCAATTACTCCGAAAGCTCCTTCCATTACTTCTAAGGGATATGACATCGTTGAACAACTTAAAAGTACACCTGCTAATATCTCTCTTTATGACTTGTTGCGTAATGCATCAGATTGTCGTAACACACTAGAAGCTTCCCTCCATGCCATTCATATTGAAAGTGATAATTCCACAGTGGCCTTTGCACATCTCATACAATATCTTCGTAATATACCAAATGGTATATTTTTCACCAATGAGGATCTATCACCTTTTGCTAAAAGCAATCCGTGTGCTCCTTTGCTCATTACTGGCATTATTAGCTCAACTTATATTAAATGAGTCCTCATTGATAATGGATCAACTATCAATTTATGCTCTCATTCTCTTTTAAAGAAACTAGGTATTAATGATAATTTAATTTCTAAAAATTCTACCCTCATTCACAGTTACGACTCTACCACTTGCTCATGCCTATGGACTATTTCATTACATATTTGGGTTGCACCTAAGACTGTTCTCACTGAGTTCTATGTTATTGATGCCTCATTTCAGTCTATTCTCTTGTTAGGTATTCCTTGGATTCATGCAATGCATGCAGTTCCATCTGCTCTTCACCAATGTGTAAAGTTCTTGCATGATGGCTATGAACATACTATCACGTCGATCCATATCCATTCAAATACTATCGCATCTCCCATTACCTCTATGCCCATACCACCTTCACAATGCATTCCATATTAACAACCTTGATACATATGACATTGGTCAGTCTAGTGCTTCACACTCTCCTACTGCCACTATAAATGCTTCAACTATATCTACTCACACTACAACTATTATTTCACCTACGGTATCAACTCCTATTAATGTCCATTCTCCACCCGTTGTGGTGCATCCTCTATTACTGCATCTATAGTGCCCCCTACCAACATACTTGATAGTGTGATACAACATGATATGCTCACACCGATGGTTCTAAGGATTCTGGTGATGAATTTGACACTATCAAACTTACGGATGAAGCATTAGGAAAGGTAAATTTTACTCCTATTGGCACAAACGAATCTTATTTTCAAGAAACCTTTGTGGTTGATGGCCTCGGTGAATATCGATTCAAGACCCCTCCCTCTACTAATGCTATGGTATTATCCTGGGGGTCTATAAATAGTGTAGACAATATTCCATCTTCTCCTCCATGGGTTGTAGCTCTGTTGCCTCCTTTTACATGCACACTATTTATCAACAGGTCCTTATGGAAACACATATCCATCGATTCTACTTTCTTAGACACTATTTGTCCACACAAAAATTTGGTTAGGTTTGACATGATGCTTAATGAAATATTACCACCTCTCCATTCACCACATCTTTATCATGGCTATTTTTACATTACAACAACTTATGGTTTGCATGTCTTTCATTTGATGATCTTTTTTACACGTATCCCTCATGTGTCTCCACTCACACTTGGACAATCCTAGCTCGACTATATTGGTGGTACAATAGATGCTCATCACTCTTTGCTTACATTTTCTATGCCTTTTAGCAAAATATCTATTCATAATGATTCTTCTCCTACATATGCTCCAAATATATCTCGTTGACATGCTCACGGTTGTCCATCGATCACCTTTACTGATGAAGAATATGCAATGAATGTTTACACACTCCGCCCCAATGAGTCCCTATATGACCCTCCTCTCTCTATAGCTTATCAGGTTTGCGATGTTACCCCGACAAGTTTTGATCATGACAACAATGATCTCCTTGATAGCAATGCATAGTCATCTTCTCTATCATACACTTGGGGGCATAACATTTAAACCCCCCATCACATTATCATTAACGCATCTCTCATATTTGCATTATTATTCATTCACATCCTTACATAGTACTACATCACGCTCTTATCATTTACATTCATCACAACATCTACTCATATCTCATCTTTGCATCATCTCATCTTTCATAACATATCATCCATACGTTATAGCGTCGTCATTACCTGATGACACATTCTTGTGCTTCGGTTCACACTTGACCGTTGAGGGCTTACTACACATGAACCCCATACTTTACACTATAGGTATTACACACTGCATTTATTCATGCATCTCTCGTCATACATCATACATACTATATTTATTCTACATCATTTTTACCTTTGCATATCAGACATAAACATCATACCTGTCTTCATCATACATATCCAACACTTTCATGGTCTACGACTCTAGCATTTTACATACTACATCATGCACATCTTACAATCGTTAGCCTACATCATACATTACATCCTATGCATCCTACATTGCATCTTATACATCATGCATTACACATTCAACTCATCACTTGGTCGTCTATTATCATCACACATATTGCATTGTCTTCTACACGCTGCACTCACAACCTTATGACGTAATTTAGTTCCTTGGTCCATACTCAACTTCCAAGGGTTTAAAAATCAAATGAATCTTATCATACTTATACATTCATCATTCACCCTTATATCATGCGACATTACTATGATAATGACATACGTTATAGGCTAAATTGTCACCTACTTTATCATCTTGTAGTGGTATATGCTTTTGGCTACATCACCACTCCCTTCTTATTCATCTTGTCATGATACATGCTTTAGGGCTAAATCATCACTCATTCATTCATTTTCAGGTTGTGATATACGCTTTGGCTATAAGGGTCATGACAAATATCATCTACATATCACATATCCTCATCACTACACATACATACTCATCACAACGTGCTAGATATAACACACACTATTCGACCATTTCTGATGACACACTCTCATTTAAGGTTCATTATTGAATGCTGAGGGGGAAAAACAAAAGAACCTCAGTGCATACATTTCCATTCACTTGGGGGGCACATGACTCATATCACTCCATTTTGCATTCCATTCCATCCATCCATCCACAACATACTGCATATTATGGTTGCTTTTACTCTTGCTTACTTTTTCTTGTTCATGGTCACTTTATTACACATGCTAGTTAGATTACTTATATGTCATTTATCTATATCATCCACACATGCATGTTCACACCTTTTCTAGTTGTGATCAGATACAGGTCTCTTACATGTAATATGGATACTCACCTTCTACCCTTCCTACACTGGTCGCTGGGGGCATCCACATTCATCTATCTTCTAGGTGTTATTGTTTCATTTCATACTTAGAACTTTACATTGCTTGGTTATACATGCTTGTGACATACTAGTTATCTTTCTAGACATGTGTAATGGGTGCTTCATGTGCAACATTTTTTGTGTAGAGATATTTTCTTCCATACTTGTTTGTTACATTGTTTGCTATTTTTTTTCTTGTATGCAGGAATTGCCCTATGTTTGGTATGCACACTTGTTTGTTGTATGCAGCTGTGATGGCCTTTGCATTTCTTGTGACATAGTGAGTGATGTCCCATGTTTGCAGCCCGCTTTGTGCAACTTACTTTGTCTTTTTATATGTTTACATTCATTTGCTTGGTAAACTTACACACTGTTTGTGTAGATTACACATTATCTTATACATGCATGCTTTTTCATACTAACATTTGTTTTAGCTTTCCTTTCTTATTTGTACGCATGCCTTGGTTTCTACCAAGTACATTCATTTCCCCATACAGGGAAGAGTTTAAGAGTTCATGTGGTTGGTCGTCTTTTGGGGTCATATTCTCTCTATCAATGACGTCACATGATGCCACAAAGAGGGGGGCATCATTTGGGGTTTTATTTACTACACATCACATTTACACCAATTCAGTTCAGTGCACTTTTCTCCCATGACATTGTGGGTTACATATAACGAGTGGGTTAAGACCTGTATAAAAACCCCCATACACAAATGATTTTATAAGACATGGTGTCCTTAGCATTCTGGGAAGTATTTAAAGGCTAGATGTTACAGTGGGTGTGTCTCCCTACACTACTTCATCCAGTGGCATTAGATCATCCAAAAAAACTAGGACTTAGAGAGATATCTTCACCCACATTCAAGGAAGCAGTTACATGTTGGAGGATACAACATAAGTCCTCCCTACACTTCATTGGCCTATGACATCGGATCACCCAAAAAACCCTGGGAGTAGAAACTATTCTTTTACCCTCTCTTTCTCAACATGGATCAGGTGCACATGTTCCATTTACATTTTTTCATTTGCATATTTTACACTCACATGTTTTTTTCATTGACATACATGCATCTTTTACATTACATTTTTACAAATACATGCACATACATATTTAAATACTTGATCATTTTCTACTTGCAGGTTTGACCGTATGATAAATAAGCAATCAAATGGGGGAAAAACAATGATAATGATGTCAACAACTAACACTTTGCAACAACACACACCATACTAACCATGCAGGTACATCACACACATCAACAACTACACATGTGTTTCTGCCCTAGGTTCACTCTCATCACTTTTTTACGCTTTTTCATCTTCAGTTTCCATGCTCCATCATCTTTTTTTGTCATTCCACACTTTGTCTAGTCCTTCGATGTGCTTTTTCTATTAAAATCTTCATGGACATCAAGTACACATCTATATCTTCTTTATGTTACTGATATTTCCGCTCACCAACATAAAGTGGGGAAAAATGTAGTCACAAAATCATGCACTTTAGATACTATTTAATCCCAATCTCATACTACTATTTTAGAAGGTTTTTGAGTGAATAAAGTACTAATTAACCACCTGTCTTTTGGCCATCTTACTTTGTTTTCATTTTGTTCATTCCCAACTTCTTGCACCCACATGCCTAGTCAGATTTCTGTCACTTCGCATTATTTTATCCTTGATTGGGGTGCCCATGCTAGTATTGGGGTGACCATAGGTGCCCTGGTTCCATCAATGGCGCCCCGATCCTTTTTTGAACTTTCCAGCCACTTTTCAAGGTACTTTCTAGCCATTTTAACTTCTTATCTTTTTGGCGGTTGGCCATTTTTAGGGTTAATTATGAAATAATATCAAGAGAACCCTATAAATATAAAGTTATGAGATCATAATGAGGGACTAAACAATAGTCACTACTATCATCCACCTAGAGTTGCATCCATTTGGAAATCATTTGCATCCTTTAGCTCCATCACAAAGGACAAGGTTGGTTCACTTAGCATCACACAAGCATAGGGGGAGGGATTCTATTTTATTCCATGTACGCATTCTACTACATTCTACAGACATATTTATTGCTTGCTACTTCAAAAAGTGTGACTGAGCACAAGAGCACCTAGGGAACATGATGCACACACACACCAAAACTACATTTGGGTCCAAAATGTAGGTGCAATGCTCAGTTAAAAAGCCCACTGTTATGGCAACCAAGGTCAGTCTGACCCATTCATTTGCATGCTTTTATTAAGGGTTTTGATACTCTCTTGTGTGCTATCTTGTACAGGTCTTCTATCTCATCTTAAATTATCAATGCAACATTCAGGCGCAGTGCAACGAAGTCAATGCGACAAATAGTGAGGGTTTCAAACCACTTGCCATGACATGTGAAACTCAATTCTAAACCTTTTACACAGAACATAGAGCACCCATTCTATAGACTAGAGTTCTTGTAGGTGCACCCCAGTCCCTCTCCAGGCGCTCCAGTCTAGTTAGATATCTTGGATACATCATTTTCAAGGACCTCTACACAATAATTCTTGCTTCCTATTTCTCTAGTCACTTTTGTGACACAGTTCAATGAAGCTCCTCTAATCAGACCGAGTCACCTCCATCACCATCTCTTGCATATTATGGTTTCTTCTTTCATTAGATTAGTTGCTTGTGTCATTTCCATATTTATTTACTACATTTATTTAATGTATTTACATATCGTTCTAGATTAGAGTAACTATCACACATCCATAATTTTAGTTAATCAAATATCCATTAGGCAGTTGGAATTTGAGGATCTGAATGACAACGGGTTTAATCAACTTAAAATATTATCCATAGTACATTATACAACATTGAAATGAATAACTTTGGGAATGTTCAAATCCTGGAAGAACATCAAATCCAGCATCGAAAAATCTGCCAAGAAGTAGTTGTAGGTGCTTTAGCTGCTCTTGTTTGTTTTTTTGCTTTTTTTTGCGGTCTCTTTGTTGCTTTTTTGCAGAGCTTTTGCTGTTTTTGTCTTGATGGGGTAGCTGTTTTTTGGCTACTTTGGGCTTCATTGTCACACTTGGATTTTGATCCTTTTTATTCTGGTTTTAATTCCTATTCTGGCTCCTAGGCCCTCTTTTGTTCACAAGGGTATAGTCCCTTTCAAAAAACTATTTGCCAATAATAAAAAAAACATTGAAATGAATAAATAAAATCACATTAATAAACTATATTGCATAATAATTAAATAAATACTTTCAAAATGTAAATAACACAGAACACAAGATTTATAGTGGAAAACCTGAAGGCAAAAAACCACTGTGAAAAGTAAAATTTATTATAGAGAACATAATTACATCCATTAGAAACCTCCTCATTAATAATCCTAATCACAAGGGTAAAAACCTAATCAATTAATATTGATTTGCATACCTTTGATATATTTCACCGATATATCAAATGAGGACCCAAAGTCCTTTTTTATTTGAGGTGATCGGGTATGTCTCCTGACTCACCCTTTCAACCAAGTCGGTTGACAAAATCTAAGGTTTGAATATTTAATAATAAAAATATGAATATATCATATTATTAAATATTTAACCTATGATATAATGTTGGACCCATATTAATTAAGGGGTGGCAAACTTAACCATTATGTTCCAACACTCCCCCTTAATGTTAAGTGGGATAACATATGCCAATAAATTACTTTCCCTTGGTACACTACAGGATTTACAATACTTAAACCATAAATATTTTAGGCTAGAATTATAGGTTGAAGGAATTATAGCACATTCATCATACTCAAGTTACCTTTTGGTACAAAAGGATTCATAATCCCAAAGATCATCCCATGATCACAGGCTAAGTGAGATTTGTGATTTTTACATGTTCTCGAAAAAGGTTACTTTGAAACCAAGCATATAGGAGGATTTTATAACCAAGGACCTCCTTTATTATATGCTTACACTGGATGTTTTCCAGTAAACTCAATAGCGCTTAAAGATTTTACTGAAGATCACCTTTAAGGTCTTTCTACACTTATTTCTAAAAAAGAAGTCGATGAGGTATACACATGCTCGAAGGTCTTTTTACACTTGCCGAAAGTATTTTTCATTTTACCGAAGGTCTTTATTATAATGCATTTTTCATTTTGAAAATACCAAGTTCCATTAGGAGGTGACATTATCATGCACACTCCCCCTCAATGGAAACTCCAACAATCTAATTTTTTCATGAAAGTGACAAAACTTTGTAGCACTCAGGGGCTTTGTGAAGATGTCAGCAACCTGCTCTTCAATCGGCTCGAACTTGAAATCTATCTCACCACTTAGCACCTTCTCACAAATGAAGTGTATATGTATTTCAATGTGCTTCATCCTCTTATGTTGTACTGGATTATGTGCAAGAGTTATAGTGATCTGGTTGTCATAGAATAAAGTAACACTACCTTGATCCTTCATCTTTATCTCATTAAACAACCTCTTCAGCCATAGAGCCTCTTTTGTAGCTTCTAATGCACTTCTACAATCAACTTCAATTGAAAAGATAGAAATAATTGGCTACTTTTTACTACACCAAGTAATGACACCAGCGTCAAATTTAAACACAAAACCAAAAGTAGATTTTCTATCTAATACATCACCAGCATGATCAGAATCATAAAATCCATACAAGTTAGAATTTTCATCATTATTATAATGCAACCGAAAATTGATTGTTCCATTAATATATCTAAGAATTCTTTTTGCAATATTCCAATGATCTCTATAAGGCTCCTACATAAGCCTTGAAGCAATTCCTACTACATAGGAAATATCTGGTCTAGTTATAGCTAGATAAATCAAACTACCAACTAACTTCCTATACAAAATAGGATCAAATTTTTCACATGCGGGTTTAGATCAATTTTTAGTCCAATTTCCATAGGTGTAGAAATTGGTTTATAATCAATCATGTTGAAAATTTTTAGGACATTGGTTTCATATTGTTCGTGAGAAACAACAATAAAATTCTTATCTTGAAAAACAACCATGCCAAGAAAATGATGTAAGATACCTAAATCATTCATTTCAAATTATTGTTTCAATTTTTCTTTAATCTTACAAATTAAAGTAGGACTATCACCACTCATAAGCAAATCATCAACATATATACATACAACAATAATTTGAGAAACTTCTTTCTTAATGAATAGATCATTGTCAGAAGAACAATTAACAAAACCTAATTGTTTAAATAAAGTATTAATTTTTGCATACTAAGCTCTAGGATCTTGCTTTAAACCATACAAAGATTTTTTCAACTTACAAACATAGTTTTCTTTACCAGTTTCTTCAAATCATTTAGGTTGAGACATATAAAGTTCTTCCTTTAAATAACCATTCAAAAAAGTATGTTTCACATCCATTTAGTGGATTTCCCACCCAAACTGAGAAGTAATAGAAAACAAGGCTCTAACAGTGCTCATCTTAGCTATAGGAGCAAAGGTCTCAACATAATCAATACTAGGTTTCTGAGTAAAACCTCTAGCAAAAATTATAGCTTTATGTTTGTCAATACTACCATCAACATTATATTTTAACTTGTATAACCATCTAGACCCTATGATGCTTCTTTTCTCTAGAGGTGGAACTAACTACCAAATTTGATTTTGAATCAAGGCATTATATTCAGCCTGCATTGCATTGATCCACTTCTCATCCTGAGAAGCTTCTTCAAAACTTTGTGGCTCATGTTCATACAAGGCCATTAATACATGGTATGTATGATGGCTTTTGGTCATTTTCCTAAGGTCAATAAGATTAGAAATTTCTAACACAGTTTGACCCCATCTTGGTTTCTTAGCTAGGGAGACATTAGATTCAGAAACATCCATAACATTAACACAAAAAACATCATCATGATCATTTATAATATTTTCATTATCAATATCAAAACCATCATTAGAAATATTGACATGATTAAGAATATCATTATTATTTGTAGATGAACAGAAATATTTTTCCAAAATAACATTATTGTTTTCAATTACTTCCATTTTTATGATAGGTTCGTAAATCCCTTAAACATATAGTGTTAATATCATATCTAATGCTTCTGCCCACAAAAAATACAAGAAAAATCACTCATATCAAGTTTCTTTCTTTTATTTTTATGGATATATTAAGAGGACGGACTACCAAACACTTTTAAATGTGATACATCAAGTTTATTTTTTAAGAAAATATGTCCAAATTGTCTATCCTAGTAAAATCATCAATAAATGTCATAGGATATAAAGAACCATTTAACAGAGATACTTCAAGAGGTCCTCTAACATCACTATGAACGAGTTCTAGTGATGAAGAGGAACTCTCCTCAGGATGTAAGTGAAAGGTTTTAGTGCTTTGTTTCACGCGTAAACACCCTTCACAAGCATTGTGAGTTGAAGACAAAACCTTTAACTAGATTACATCTCAACATTTCATACAAGCTTCAATAATTTATATGTCCTAACATTTCATGCCATAGTTTTGAATTATTCAAACTTTGAGATACATAAGAAAAACCATAAAAAATATATAATCAATTTCTTTGAATTCCTTCAGCAATTATATTATTATTATTACTATCCTTGATGTACCAAGTATCCTTCAAATTTTGAATAAACAAAACATCATGAGTTAGTTATGAACATGACAAAAGATTATTTTTAAGCTTAGGAACAAATAACACATTATTCAAAATACTATTTGCAAATTTTACTTTTCCTTTCTCTATTACTTCTAAAAATGAGTTATCACCAAGATACACATGTTCATTGATTTTTGTAACATCGAATAAAGAATTGGAAATACCAATCATATGATTTGAATAACCTGAATTTGAATCTAGAATCCATTCAAAATTTGAGGAAGAGCACAAAACAACATATAATGCACCAGTTTTAGGAGCATCATTAGAACTATAATTTTTCCTTAAATTATATTTAAATGTGACAGTCTATTTTTAATTTTTATGGATAGGTTTCTTAGATTTACACTCTTCCTTTTTATGCCCAAAATTTTCCACATTTGTGAAATTTATCATTAAATACTTGCACGCAAATTTTCAAAAAGTAAAACTCTTTTTATCAACAAATGAATATTTAGTATTAGATCTAAAATTCTGATCAGAATAGGGCTTGTGAGACTTGAACTTCAAATTCTGAGCAAGAAGTTCCTATGAGGCATTTTCCTTAGAGTCGAAGTTCATCATCACTTTCTCTTCTTATATCAGAAGAGAAATCAAAGTACTCAAATTTGGTAATTCATCCTCATTCTGATATTTAGAATTTAGGATAAGAAATAAAGTTCCTAAATATTTCATGTATATTCAACTGAACAATAAAGTAGATTATTTTTTCACCAATTAAGTCACAATTACATCCATCTAATTGTGCTTTGATATTTTTAATTTTGGCTAAGAAATTAACTACCTCTTCATCTCCTTTCATAGGAGTCGTAAGAAATTCAAAAACAAGTTCAATAATTTTGGAAAAGCGCATACCTTCATGCATTGATTCTAATTTTTTCCATACTTCACTAGGATGTTTGATATTACCAATGCGTAGAAGATATTCATCGTTTGCATTGAACAAGATCATGGAAAGGGAATCTAGCGTATGCTGTGAGAATGCATTCATAGTTTTTGCATTAGCTTGACGACCACTGGGAAGATGGTCAGTCCCTAAAACAATCGTCTAGAGTTTTCTTGCCATAAGTTCTAATTTGACCTTGATCTTCCAAATATTATAATTTACTCCATTCGGGATTTAGGACTTATCAAGGCAAAAGAAACTGGACGCCATTATCTTTCAAATTTACTGAAACTAAAAAAAATACCCCATTATGATATACAATGCACCACTGAGTTAGAAAAATATTGATCGAAAAACGACAATACCCATATTTTATGATTAAAAAACTTGTACTATTTCATTCAAAAATCAAGTATATATATTTTTTTAAATAACTATTTTTTTTTAAAATCTGATCATAACAATATTAATAGAACCAGACCTAAGCTTATAGACCTAAAGAAACTACTTGATCATAACTAATTCTGTCATTGAAATTCATACTAATTAGCTTCCCATAATCAAATAATAACCCGCATTATAAAGTGCTCAAGGCATTATACCCCAGATCTATCATAAAATATTTCTGACCATATAGAAGTGAAGATGAAACTCCTAAGAATGCACATCAACTTCAAATTTCTTAAAAGTGTTAATGTAGATAAAAATATAAGCTAACTTCAATTTGACATCTAAAGGACTATCATTCTACCTTATTTTGGTCTATCTGTGATGGTCATTCGACCGTCAAATTTAACACAGTGAAAATTTCCTTTGTAATTCCAGAATGGTGAATTTTGCACGATTTTGGGTGATTTTACCTAAAATTATGTCAAATAATGGATTTGACTTCACCTCAATTTATCCAATTCATCAAAGACATGATAGTGCAAACCGAGAAAAAAATTTATTTTTTATTTTCCATGCAAGCAAGTTTAGAGACATGAAAAAAACCAAAGTGCATTAGCAAATATAAAAAATACAAAACAAATAGTACCACTTTTAGTGAAATTAAATAAATAATTTAATTTTCTTTGGTATAACTATAGTGAAATTAAATTAATAATTTTCATTTCCTTGATCTTTTTTGTGAAGTCCATTTCCTGAAAAAATTAGGGATTTAAAATCGAAAAAATCTAAATTTTTTACCAAGAGTTTAGAAGAGGGGGGTCCACCACAATCTCTTCTTTTCCTACAAATTACACTTCTTCACAAAGCACACAAAAAGTTAGATTGCACAAATGTAGTGGCAAAATAAATTGGGGGAGAAAAAGAAGGGGACCCGATACTTTTAAATACCCTTCCGAGTTGGTTGAAAAACCCGTACATATTAAATAAAGTAAATACAAAAATATTTGATCTAATTTATTTAATTATCCCAAGCTCTGTTACCATGTTGGAATTCGAGGATTTGAATGACAACGGGTTTAATCAATTAAATATTAAACATTAATATATTATGCAACATTAAAATGAATAAATAAAATCACATTAATAAACTATATTGCCTGATAATTAAAGAAATACTTACATAATTTAAATAACACAGAACACATGATTTATAGTGGAAAACCCGAAGGTTAAAAACCACTATGAAAAGTAACATTTGTTATAGAAAACCTAATTACATCAAATAGAAACTTCCTCCTTATTAACCCTAAAAACCAAATCAATTAATATTGATTTGCACACCTTTGATATATTTATCTGATATATCAAATGAGGACCTGAAGTTCTTTTTTATATGAGGTGATCAGGTATGTCTTCCGACTCACCCTTTTAACCAAGTCGGTCGACACATATTCCAAGGTTTGAATATTTAATAACAAAAATATAAATATTTCATATTATTAAATATTTAACCAATACTATAATGTTGGACCCATATTAATTAAGGGGTGGCCAACCCACTTAACCATTATGTTCCGACAGAGGCTTTGGTGAATCTAGAGATTATATACGAATTCTACATGATTTCATATCTAGTCTACTCAACTGTAGCCATCAGGTTTTGGATTAGTTTTTATCAGAGGGTCAACTTTCAAGTAACTGGAGGATGAATTATTTTTGCAACTCACTCATGACGGTAGTAAGCTACATTTCAAGAGATAAAATGACACATTCACAATGTTTGATGTCATGCATATGTAAGGAAACACTAGTGTCATAAACTCCAAAGAACCTGCAGACTTAATCAAAAATTATGAAAACTATTTTATCTAGTATTCAAGATGTACCTACCTCAAAGATGGTGTATTTTAAGGCGTTCCTTACAAACTTCCAAGTTACCTCAGTGATAAAATAGTTCCCATTGAACTGTGTAGGCAACTTGGTGTGGTCCAAGCCAAATGCAAAGTTAGAGAGGTGAAATTCATTCACTTCTAATTAGTTTTGGTTTTTATTCTTATATAAATGCTACGAATTCTTAAATTAAAACATTGATCGTACATTGGTTCCCTTCAACCTTCATCCTTACAACAAGAAAATCCCCATTGGCGATAACTTCTTTGTGACGGAAAATTTGGGAGTAGGGGCCGACTTCTCTCATCAGCCAAAGATTGAATAATTCGAGGAAGATTGTGTAGATGAGATTGATGTTCACTAAATATATCTCATGAGGATGACCATGGAATACATGAAATCCTTCATAATTGAATGGGTTATTGAGTGACTCATTGATGATGGAAGTCAATTTATTGATCCCCTATAGATAAAGACTATTCAAACTTAGCCTATAAGATCTATTGATTAGTCAATCAAAGTGGAGGGTGATGTAAATATGTGCACACTCATTGTATTAAAAAGATATAAGAAGTGGTTCATGGGAAAGGTTTTGCAGAACATAAATACTAAGTGATCTAAGGAGGTTACCATCTCCAAATATCATAAGAATGCATCCTCCTCTTAGTATAGGATATCAGATCCGAGTTTATGTTAAGAATCCTAGATAAAATGTTGTGGGAGGTAATAATGGAAATGAGGAATATCTGCACAAGATTAAATCACTAGATAATACATCTAATGATATTCCTCTACCAAGGATAAAATTTCCAATAAAGAGGAACACAAAATATCCTCCTAAGCACGGGGAAATCGTTTCTTCACCTTCTGGGGAAAATAATCCAGTGTTCACTGAAAACATTATTCTGCAGCCATCTCCTCTAATACGAAAATTTCATACTCCTTCATTCCTTACATTTTACAAGAAAAATACAACTTAAAATGCAAGAGGGTAGCCTCCCTATAAATGGGAAGAACTTTTCAAATTATTGAGTGAAAACCCCTTTTCTCTAAGCAAATGAATACTCTAAGCAAGGCTCTAGAATCATCCTCTACCTTTGAATGGGATATCTCCACACACAAGACTAGTGGATTGGTTGTCCACCCAACCAAAAGACATCATTACATGCCAT
The DNA here is from genome assembly GCA_019776745.2 of Taxus chinensis. Lineage (NCBI taxonomy): Eukaryota > Viridiplantae > Streptophyta > Pinopsida > Cupressales > Taxaceae > Taxus > Taxus chinensis. The sequence continues at coordinate 349,742,417 of CM034147.1, read as the reverse complement.
CTTCACAAGTGGAGGACATGCTAGTCTCACTCCAAGCCCATGGGAGAGAGATGTTGCATGTCTCTAATATGTAAAAGGTAAGGGAGGAAAGAAAATATTTTCATAGTCACTAAAAAACACAAAACCTTAAACCAACACCAACAAGAATATCCAAGCTTCTCGTGAGGGGGAAGAGGGTGTAGCGACCCGGAAATTCACACACGAACAACACAGTAAAAGACAGGATAATTTTTTTTTGACTTACTTCGACACATAACACGACACAACATGTCGTCACCAAGGATACCACTAACTCTGTGAACAACTCGATTACAGAGGATGGCCATTAAAGGTCAGCACGGAAACGGTTCACACCCATATCAAGGACAATACACTTATCTTTTCTTTTAGACATGAACAACATAGAAGTTCCAACCACAAAACACACTTACAGTTAGGGCAAGCCACAGTAAGAAATCATTGAAGGTTATTTATTTTGATACAACACCCTTTATCTCATGACTTATGTTTTCAAGAAAGATTCAATGTATGATTTGCACAAATTCAACTTACCAACTGAGTTAATTTCTTATACACTGTAGAGTAGTTCACTTAAAGTCTTCTCTTACTTGCTAAATCTTATTATCTTCCAGAAACTAACCATTGTTTTCCCTTAAGCTTGTTTAAGAGTTCACCCAAAAGGGGTAGTGTTCACTAGTTTAGCTAGGGATATCAATTTATAAAATTTTACTTTACAAGGATAGTTTCACATTTGAGTACTTCAGGAATCTCTTGTTCTCAAGTAAGCCATCTCTACATTAATTTATCTGAATATATATATTTTAGTTAACTTCTATAAGGGTTAACCACTCCATTTAATTTTACTTATATCACATCATTACAAGGGTGTCAGAGAGTTTTGACTTAACACTTTATTCTCAAAATCAAGGTTTTACAATACTTATGCCAATGTAATGATTGAATATCATTTCTCACCAAGGTAAGTTACTAGTCTAACAACAAAAGGGAAAGAACACTTCACCACATAGTTTTTCTGAACATACCAAGACAAGAGATCTTCTAAACTCCTTGCAAGCAAAGTTAACAAAATTTGCAACGCATTGAAATTTCTACAAAGAACTTCATAATTTGAACTGATGAAACGTTTACACTCTTTTCCTTTAATCTACTCGCATAATCCATCTGCACAAATATTTACTGGAGTCAGTTCGCTAGAACTGAGCATGATAAGATATAAACCTCACCTAATAATTTATGCCATCTAGCATTTAAATAAATTAAAGTTTGCAATACGCCTTATCAAATAAATTTCTAACATACATTTAAAACTTTAACTGCACAACTCATGATAATACATTTCATACTCATTAATGTTCACTTCCTTAAGATCTGCTTACATAAGAACACAATTCCAAGTGACCAGATATACAACCCTTAACCATGCAATTAATCATACTTAAATTACAGTAATAATAATAACGCTCACCTAATACCCTCGACCTACTTCACATATATAAGTATCCAACAATATTATCTTTCAATTAAATAGAAGCACCAATGACATTAAGTTTATACAATAAAAACAAGTATCAATCTTATATTATTCATCAATATTACTCAAGCATCAAACCTTCATAGATAATCAATGATTATATGTAAGTATAATTTTGATACTTACCTCACAATTTTTTTAGAATATAATTACGTTAACAAAGGTTTCGCCAATCCAGCAAGTTCATATATTATTTAGATATCCTTTTGGTTGCTTATTTCCATGTCTTTATATATTTCTATCTAGTAAAAGATTCCAACTCATAAGAATGAGTTATGATCGACAATACTGTCATCTATTGCTAATATGCCAAAGATACATTTGACTAGCTAAGATATGTAAGAGCGCGGTCCAAGCCACTATGAATTACAAGTATCAACATTATCTCAACTCCTAATTGAGATGCGAGTATCAATTGTTTAGCTAACATAATAATCATCGTAAATTCCATAAAAAGATTCCACTCGTTAACTAAGTATTGAAATAACATATTTGTCCTTACTGGTTACCTGATAACATAAAATACCCCTGTTATATAATCCAACCTCCACTTGCATGCCCCAATTTAGGGGTATTAATTATTGTTCTATAAAATGAAGTTAAATACTTTCAGGTGGACTTATATCCTTACTGTCATACGAGGTATGCACAGTCCCATTATGGTAGCTGTCACCTTTACTTAAGGATATGCATGACTCCATTTTAGGGTAGTTATCTTAACTTCCCTATTCATCTGTTTTCCTACCAAAAGTCTTTCAACAAGCTTCAAGGTCAAAGTATAAGATATATTTATAATTTCATATTTCAAGCATTGCCTGAATTCATATGCATGAGGACATCACATATCAATCAAACTTGAAGAATGTCGACATTCATGAGAGTTCAATGTATCCAATATTACTTTAACCGATTAAAAGATCCAAGTAGTGCCTCAAAATTAAGCCATAGAATTATCCACACATGATATTGACTTGCGTGCTTAACATATTCGTAAAGGTCATAGAAAACCCATTAACGCATGCTTCAAGAGGGTTCCAATCTAATAATAAGCTCATAGTAATAGTAATAGCAGAGGGCCTGGTGAGGGGTTATCAATAATCCCCAAGGTAAATGATAATCGACTGACTCAGATGGAGCTATCTAGAAAGACTGATTAAACTAGTATGACTCTTCCCACAATAGAAGCCCCCAATCCTAATGAGAGTTTATATTATTATAAAACCACAGTAAAATCCAAATACAGGTCATATCGGAAAATTCCCTTTTTCAAGCCATGTTCTACATAATATAAACAATACAAGAAAAATTATAAACCTCATTCACGCTCCATACTATTTTCTACAAAAACCATCATTCAAAGGAATAATCAAGGCAAAAAGACAAACCAACATTATAAGATCAGTAGGCAAGAAGCGATGTACAGATGTTCTTCTACTCAAATAATAAATAAGATAAACTGTAAAGGGGGGGGAGAGATCAGTTCATGTAATTATGATTTAAAAGTCATTGGAAACCCATATCTCGTTCTGGGCATCTCTTTCAAGAAAGAGTTAATTATATGTAAATGCATGCTATATAATATCCAGAGTCCAAACACTATTTATTTAATAAAACAAAAACACATCAACATTCCAAAATAAACCCATATCTACAGCATTCGAACCAAGTTGCAAAGATCGATTTATCCAAATGCTAAACGAAATAAATCATTAAGAGAGAGGGTTAGTCTTATCATGCTTGTGTTAAATGCATCCACCAGCAACATATCCAGCAGGGACTGCATAAGCCACACGTCCCACTGATCCACATCTTGGGGTTTCATCAATACTATGGGTTTTATATAACATGTGTTGACTCTGTCGACCTATCTTGAACTGACTGAAAAAAAAATCTATTGATTGTGTGTAATAACTTGGTCCGTCTACCACTGAATGGAAAACAGTACTATTGGAGTCGTGCAATTGGAAAATTTGAATTACGAGCAACCGGAAGACCATTAGATTCCCTAACTTTTGTTTCAACTGCAATTGCAACATCATTTACAGATGGTAAATGAACACCATTAGGAGTAAATGTAGGCAAGGAACCAGGTCTATTATGCACATTAGCTCCTCCAGGCAATCTTTCACCCATATCCTTCAGCTGTGGATCTAAAAGCCCACCGAAGCCATGGATGGAATAGGTGCAGGAAAGCAAGCAATGGAAAAGTGGCCATTGACGAGGGCACCCTGCTCAAGCCAAGCCGCAGTGGCTTTGCCACCTGCAAGACCAACTTATCATCCGGATCATAAATAGCAATACCTGCGCCTAAAAAAAAACCTCCACTGCTCTTCCCCCACACACTCGCAACTGACCAACCCTTTAAAATATAGCGTAAATTACCTCTCCTCCTGCGTAGCTTCGAAGGGTTTCTCATAGTCATTTCCAACGTCTTCCTCTCCCCTTCCGCCATATCTTCAATATTGCACGCAAATTGGGCGTCATGGTTTCTTCTGCGGATTTCTTGCGTATAAGCGGCGCATTTCTTTGGGTGGCTCTGCTCGTGATCAGGCAAGTTCTTGTTGGTATTTCTCAAACTTGAGCACCTGCATTTTTAGTAAAAATTTCATCTCATCTTCTTCTTCACTATGAGTAGGTTGTTTTCCATTGAAAATGGTATTCGCAGTAGAAAGCTAGGAGGAGCAGAAGAAGAAGGAGAAGTGGAATTGTTGGGCTGTTGAGCTGTTGTGAGTGAGACGGCGAGGGCCTCCTGTAATCTCACTGCTGAAAGGCATAATCGAGGTTGCTGCATGCAGACTACGCTGTACTTAATTCCAGTGCTGAAAAGAAAGCTGTGTTTACATCCAAATTCGCCATTGCTCACCTTAATTCAAAATGGCTCAATGGTTGGTAGGAAAGCCGAATTAATAAAGTAGGAGAAACACCTCTCCTGAAGAATCTTCCCCGATAAAGCATACAAACTAACCCCGAAGCCACCCGGAATTGACCACCCGATGGAGATAGACCCCTCATCTACCTGGGCAGAGTGGAAGAAATGAAACAACCAAGGAAATTTGTGCTTCGTGAATATTATGATATGAAACAGATCCACCTCTATGAGATTCTCTTCCATGAGTTACATCGTAAAACAAGTAAGGTCTCAATAGAGAATCTTTGCAATAAATTTCATCAGGTCTCCTGGTAACACTCTCACTGTCACATAGTCGATTTTGATAAAAAATATCTTGAAGGAGGAATCCCGAATTTGAGGATGCATTCGATACTGAATAGATAACAACATAGTTGGACCAACCTACTTATTGGAAGGCGCTCAAACAGGCTTCTACAATACTGTAACCTACCTGCTCGCTTGGCTAATTACTGCTACAGGTTGTTGCTGTGGATCCCCGACCAGAACACACCTCGCAGCACCCAATGAAAGTGGAGGTAACATGCCTACCTCACTAGCTTGAAGTTGTGCACGGCTAACAAAAGAAAATAACGCACCAGTTCAAACCCAAAAATGTGCATCAAGGAGGAACCAGGACAGTAAAACCATGTCCAGGATCTGCGCACCAGCATAAGGTGTGAGGAGGTTTCATTGCTGGGCCAGGGAAGACAAAAAAAAGATGCTACCCACGAGGAACTATGAAGAAAAATGCCTTGACATACAAGAATTTGATGGCCTCTCAACCACTCCACACGCAGTCCAACAAGAAAGGAAATCTCACGCGGTCAGAGAAGGATAATGTAGCCAGTCAACAAGAAACATAGAAGATTTGCAAATCAGAATTAATAAATGAAGGAGGAAGTGCGGCCACCAGCAAGAACGAGTCCCACACGTCTAGTAAAAGGAATTAATGAAGTGGCAGGTGGCCATCAAAGTTACCCCCATAATTTCCAATAAAAAGTTTAATCACCTCCACAATGGATATTTCATAGAAATGATTTAGCGTATTCCTTGCAAATCAATTTTTTTTGTTGTATTTATAATTTTCGTGTTCCTTGTAAATTCCATATCATATTTCATTTATTCCATGTTGAAAAGGACGATGAATCTACACCCTGTACTGTATGGGAACATACAAAATTTTTATGCACACTGTTCATGTATGTATTATGCAGAATAAATTTGATGGTTGACCCTTTCTGAAATGATTTTATGATGGTTATTCAACCAACATCTCCTTTCATAGTACTATATTTTTAATGTTCAAATTTGAGAGTTTTTTCATGTTTAGGTGTATCTATTGTGCTACAATAAATTACCCCCTTTAAACCTAACATCCATTAGCTTTCCAATCTTGAACTTTATAGATATCCTTATCTTAAATGAGGCGTAATATTAAGACACAAATACAATTATAACAATGAAAGATACAATCATATGCTGGGAACCTAAGATTCAATAGATTCCAATAGAACTCTTTTTAACAAATGACATTAAGCATTCCATAGATCGAAGGCATGACAGACGAAAGAAGAAGAAAGGATGCTAAAAAAATAACTTCGCAAACAGGGTAAAAGTCACCTAACGATAGAAAAGGGAGCTCAATTCAGCATTCAATGACACTCAATAGGACAAGGACGTAACAGCTAAAGTCGATGCCGAACATGGCATTACAGAGGGAGAGATTTCCCATTTGATCACATTTTCAACTCTAATGAAATTCATCACTTTACAAGAAAATATAGAGAACCCCACTCCTTATTTCTTCCATAACCCAAAACACAAGCAAGAAGATCCATGCTTCTCAAGAGGGGTTTTTACCTCTTCCCAACACTTCAAAATCCATTCCCAAGGGAGATGGATGGAGAAAAAATATCAACACAACACCTAACCAACACTACATGCAATCCTAAATTCAAGACAAGAAAACCAAACCATAAATTTACTTGACAACATAAAATAAGACAAAGAGGTGTGAGACCTACCTCACAAGAAAAATAAATCCAACTCTAAATGAAAGACAATCCTTCCAAGATCCTCGCTCCTCTAAGCTCTCCAAACTTCAAGTACTAAAAATAAATGAGAAAATAAGTCCCCACCCCCTCTAAAATGGAGGACTGATCAAGGATGAGCTAAACTATTCACACCGATGAGAGGGTGACATGTGTCATCCATCTCCTTCTCAAAATAAGACACCCCAAGTCTCCATCATACATAAAAAAAATGTCTCAATGGAGGAATATCTCACAAAATTAAAAATAAAACCAAATAAAATCTCCTCCAAAATCCCAAGTGGCTCTTAAAACAAGCTCATTAATGAGGATGTGGATAAGAGAGTCTCAAATGGGAGGGAAAGACCGTAGGTAGGGTCAAAGGTATCCATCTTAGTGTAAATGAGACCTCTAACAAGTAAATCACCTCTTAAAAATTCCAATTTTAGCCTAAATTTGGGTTTGGGAAAAGTGACATACTTTATGAGGTGGTGGGGCCCAACTAACCCATGATTAGGTGGTCCCATTCCTCCTTAAACATGATTAAATAATAAAATCATCAATAATATAGGAAGGCATCATTAAACCCTTAAAAATGGGTTTAAACAAAAGATTAGAATAATTAACACTAAAATGAATCCAAGGAGACAACAACCCAAGGTGCCTGAATCAAATGACGAAACACACATGAGGATGATGGTTTCTCATTTCCATCTAAAGCTAATGACAAGCAAGACAAAAGTGATCAAACAAAAGGTTAGGATTTGGCCCAGACAACCAATTGTGCAATCTTGGAGGTGAAAACCCTGAGTCCCACATTCTTTTATGGTGAACTTGTAACCTGCAAACTCAACTCACACATCATACCTTCTCGATACAATAAACTAAGTGAAACAATACTACAGACATCCAAATTATCAATTTAATTAAAAGCTTAGTCATCTAAATTAAATAATCAATTAATATCCATAATGCAATAAATAAGCAACCGACATACATCTATAATATACCAAGATATAATCCATATAAATCTCATCTCAATAACATCCATAACAACATCACCAAATCAAGCAATACTGGTAACAATAGTAAATTGGCAATGTGTGCCTCATACACAACCTGCCAAGTCAGGTTAACATATTCAAGATAAAGAAATGACATTATATATATATATATATATATATATATATATATATATTCAAGTCAATTAACCATTTCTACAAATATCAAAGATATAATTTATGTAAATATTAGATCAATAATATCCATAATATCATATCTAAATCAAGTGGTAATGATAAGGGTAGTAAATCGACATAAAATGCCTCATATATCATCCTACCAAGAACGAGTTAGCAATAAGTGCTACTATGACAACGAAATCATAATTATTCAAATCAAATATTCCCGACAATATCAATTCAAATATCCCAATCATGAATATAACACCAAGTCAACATCATCAAAGGGAGAGAAACTGGTGGGCACTACATCTCCCTCCCCTAGAAATAGACTTCCTCCTATAATTCATTGGAAGGGGTAATTATATCACATTTTTAAAGGTGTCACATACTCCCATATAGATATTGTGTCATCTAACATGCCCTAATGATCTCTAATTTTTTCCGACACCGAGTTACGTTGGAATATGAGTAAGTAAATCAAGAAAACTGTAGCTACCGTAAATTTTATCAGCATCATTATCTCAATTTCAATACTATGTTCAACATAGTTGGGTTTCTAATACAAAGGTTAAACTAAGTAATCTCGGTAAGGGGAGAGTAAAGGGATATATTTTTTGAAATGTTTCTGTGCTGTACACACATTATGTGCATGAAGCCACCGATGGGAATTGCATATGCTAAATGCGGAAAAAAATATCCACTTTGAGTAAGGTTCCCCTTGTTAGCCATACTTAACCTTAACAATAAGGAAATTTACTCACATGACCCTTAAATATATGCTAGAATTATCAATTTTCATATAGGGGTCAATGTTGTCTAGTCATACAGCACAAAAATTAACAACAATGGTGATAATTATATTTAACAACAATGCATACAAGGGTGCATAGAACAAATAAAAACTACAAAACATAATACAAAATTATCTCCCATAAAACCACATAGTTAAATTAGTTACTGTATTTTTCTTATAGCTTCCATAGCTTGATCCTTTAACCAAATATCATATATCACACCCAAATATTTTTGCTTAGAAAACCAAGAAAAGATAATACAATTAGCTTTTGGTTCAACGATATTTTGAAATCCTACCATGCTAATCCAAAATCCATACTTCCACATCTCGAAACATGCCACTATCCTTTTATCAAAAAATAAATAACTAGTTTTGAACTCAACATCACACGTTAGAATTTTAAAATGATCACAAGGTCTAAAGAGGTACCAACACTAGAAAAAATTACTACAGAAATCCCCAAAACATTTCTTAGGCTAACATGAAAACAAATTTCCCTTTCACATTTTCCAAAGGGTTCAAGAGGAAACAAATTTACGTTTCCTCTACATAGAAAGGAATATTCTGATATATCTCCATATCCTTAACATATGTTGTATAAACTTTCCAATTAACCTAGGTCACAAATGACCCTCTAAGTCCAAAAGGAGGGTAATTCCCTAAAAACTATGGTATAAAATCGTTTTTAGAAAAAATAACACAATTTACAATCCTGTTGAGCTATAAATATCTTAGCGAGAAATTTTTTTGGGTAGAAAAATTGGTGAATATCTTTCCAATGATTTGGGAAGCTAAGTCCCTGTACTTAAATGGTGTAGCTCCATGTTTTTTTTTAGAATATAGGGTAAAAGGAGGGTTTTAGAAGGTCCCACAACCTTATACAAAAAATCATAGCAGGCTAGATTTAGCAGATAAAAACATATAATGAAAAAACCCTAGAAGATTCCAAAAAAGGACAATAAAAAAGACAACAAGAGAAAAGAAAAGAGCTTCATATGAGATTTTTCAGTTCAACGACAACATTTCTAGCCCTAGGAGAGCCCGAATCCTCAGCAAGCTGATCCATAAGTGTGATGAGCTCTGAACAGTCTCTGGCAATGGCATTCCTGGTAGTGTTAGTGAAATTTTCCCAGGCCTTCAGGGTAGTGAAGGCACGTTGGAGCTTGCTTAAGATAGAGCGAACCAAATCAACTCTGCGATCATCCCTCAGGGAGTCAGCGACTGTAGGCTCAGCAGGATTAGCATCCATATTCGAAGGAAACTTTGAGGTGTTAGCATAAGACTCGCTGTCAGGGGAATATGAAATTTCTCCAACTTTTTGAGTGTTGGGGTCTTCAATAGGCTGGTTTATCTCCATTTGCTTCGAGGCAGGGGAGTTAGGGCAAAGCTTGGCAAGGCCCAAGATATCATCAGAAAGAGAAGTGCTAGGGCTGGAGACATGGGAAATTACCTTGTTACAAGTGTCAGTGCCCTCTAAAAATAGGCATGAATGAAAAATTGGAAGTGGGGGGCTAGCAGGGGGAGCTGAGGGGGTGGAACCATCGTGGGAAGAGCCCATGATGGCAACATTTGTGTCGGAATCAGAGGAAATGTGCAGGCGATGAAGACGACTAGAAGAGTAGAGGGAGGCGGAGGAGGGACGGGGGGAAGGTGAGGGAGAATGGCGACAATGACCTGTCTTGGGGGAAAAGTAGACTAAATCAAGATGCGAGGAAACAGTGGAAAACAACAAGTATAAAAGGCCCTGATGAAGGATTGTAACTTCCCCGTTGCAAGCCAGATGAACAGAATGCTCCAAATATTGATAGAGGAAGGCAGCTAGGTTGATATTTTTCCCCCAATGTATATGCGAGAGGATAAAAAAGTGGGGGCCGAAGACCAAGCGATAGTGGCCGTTAATGGTGAAGTATCACATGATGACTTCAAAAATTCTATCCCATGGGGGAGGCAGTGAGTCGCGAGTGTACCTTGAGAGATTCTTGATATGATTTTCAGCTGGAGTGATGAAATCTTACATTTATGAATGGAGCGAGCGCTTGAAATATATATCGCCAGCAGATGGGAGTCCTGTAACATCAGCAATTACATTCGTGGAGATAGTAAAAGAAGTATTACCGATCTAGACATGCCCCCTTGACCAGGAAACCATCGTAGCGTATGAGACCAGGGCCGAGTAGCCCGTCATTATTTCTAGAAAAGTGGTGATTCCATTTTCCAGCAGGACGTTCCAGACCTCCTTGTCATCCTTCACCGTGCTGCAGGAGGCAGGCTCGATGCGTTTCAGTTGGCCACCCATGTTGTTGAGAAATTTTTAATGAATGCGAAGGAGGGGACGCTGGAGGATCTTAAAAATGCCACCCAGAGCATGGGAGTTGTCTACTTCAACATCATTACCCTCCCGCCAGTACTTGATGTGTTTATGGGGAGGAATGGCACCATGTGTGAGAAAATCTATAAAAACATGACACATCTCCCCCTTCAAATGTTTTAGCACCAAAGGTATTTTCATAATAAATGAAGAATTATTACCGCCACCTTTTCGGAGTCCATAAAGACATAGCTGACACCCAAGTTAGCACACCCTTCCACCATGTTGTACACTCAAAATTCCCCCTGCTCTGAAGAAGGTGAACTTTCGAAATTTCGAGTTTAAGTGTCTTTTCTGTCAAGCTGGTAGTAGGAGAAAAGTTATGAAATTAAAAAAAAAATCTATGTTTTGGGTCATTTTGTATGTATTTCGGGCCTGTCGGACATTTTTGTCCCGCCTGTCCCAAGTTCAAAAGTGCGCTCTGTTCCCCGATCGGCCGAAATCCCCGAAGTTGTTCCATTTTCGGGCCTGTCGGACATTTTTGTCCCGCCTGTTCCAAGTTCAAAAGTGCGCTCTGTTCCCCGATCGGCCGAAATCCCCGAACCGCGTACTTCGCTCCTTTATGTTCCAAGTGTCCCAAACTTTCTGTGCGAGCTGTTCCATTTTCAGCCGAACCGCCCGAACCGCGTACTCCGGAACTTTTCGTCCCAAATGTCCCAAGTGCAAATGGGCCTTTTGTTCCATTTTCGGCCGAAGCACCCGAACCGCGTACTTCGCTCTTTCATGTCCCAAATGTCCCAAGTCAAAAAGTGCAAGTTGTTCCATTTTCGGCCGAAGCACCCGAACCGCGTACTTCGCGCGTTTTCATCCCAAATGTCCCAAAATGCATTTGTGCATCTTCTCCTTGTTTCACCCGAATCGGCCAAGCCGCGTGTTTCGCGCATTCGCGTCTCACATGTCCCAAATGAACCAAATGCCATCCATACTTAGTTTTTCCCGCTCTACCCAAATATGCTGTTTTTCAAACTAAATATGAATTTAGGTTGCAGCTCTGTTGCTATCAATATGAAGATCAAGTTTCAGGAACAGGAACAAATTTCGCCGCTCGAGTCTGCCATTGAAGAAGCCAAACAAAGATTATCATACTCATGTCGAGTTTGATAAAGAGTTGGAGAAATGTCTTGGATTTTGGACGCAGTCTACGGCCAACACATCAGTCCCTCGTGGCAGAGACATAGCTGAGGCGTTAGAGAAATTCAGGCAGCGGATTCTGAAGTCAGTGGGTCCCTCCAAGTGACTGGCCACCTGTATTCTTCTCCTCATTCTTTTCTCTTCTTCCATTTCTTTTGCCGTTTTCTTTGTAACGGGTTGAGGTACTGCGATAGGTGGTCTTTAACTGTTCTTGGTTAAAGAAATGGTTACGAAGAGTAACTGATTTGTAAGTTATATAATGGCCTTCTTCACGCCATTCAAAAGGAGGAAGAACTTGGCATATTTTCTGAAAGTGTAAATAAATTGTAAAGAAATCAATACAGAAGGACTTTCCATTCTTTGTCTATTTGATCTCTATTATTCCTAAGCTTTCATTTATTTTCTTTGTAAGGATCATTTGTCTCAAGTTCGTTAGTCTTACCGATTGCATACTCTTCAACTTTGTAAGCTCGGTGATCTTGTATAACCAAGAAGGAACTGTGTCCTTGATTAATGAATCTGTGTTATGTTAAGAAACTTTGTGTTCTAAGCAGATGTTATTTACAGAACTTTGTGTCTTTAAATTCCATCTTATTTATTCAATACAAATGATCTTGTTTCAATTCATTGTGACTTTCACATACATAAAGAATTACTTTGATATCTATAATTCTGCATGTTGCCTTTCTGCTCTTTCCCGTACTCTCATTTCCTCAGTCCTTTTGTAATTGATGATATTCATAGAAATTTTTTTCGTGATATCCAAGTTTAACCAACAAATCATGTCTTGTACATTTGTAAATAAGTTCGTTTCTGAATAAGGGAACCTCTCCCATTAAAGAGGAGGGACTTCTTGTCCCCTGACTATTGCTCTTCTTAAAAGTCCTATCTGACAACCAACACACCAGCCAACGTTAGGAAGTGAGGTCATTCTTGATAATTTGGAGGAGGTCAGCTGGAAATTTGTCCTTCTAGCTTTGTTGATTTTCAAGAAGAACTCCGATGTTAGCCAAGTGGTCCACTACTTTGTTTCCTTCCTGAAGGATGTGTTAAAACTGAATTTGCTGGAAACTCCTTTGCAAGATTCAAATATCAGCAATGATATTTTATATTGACCATTGACCAGTTTCTGCCAATTGTAGGAGATTGATGATATTGAGGGAGTCACTTTCAACTTGGAGAGGATCGTTGCCAACTTTGATAGCTAGCTTAAGGCCTTTGAGAATGGCTATGGATTCCACGTGATGATTGGTGCCAAAGCTAAGATTGTGGGCAGAGGCAACGATGATGGAACCAGAAGAGTTACGAAGGATGGTTCCTCCCCCTTGTTATGTTTGTGGAGCCTATTTTCATGTTAGAGTGTGGTACACCTTCTATGTGTTACACTCAGGTATTTTTATGGTGGTCCCGCTCGTTGGTGAGCGGGTCAGGGGGGTTCGGGGGGGTGAAGCCCCCCCGATGATGGGGTTCAGGGGCAAAGCCCCCGAAGAAAATTTTCATGGGTGGTTTATTAACCCATGGGTAATGGGTAACCATTATGGGTTGTTTTTGGGCCCATGGTTTTTTGGTACCCATTGTTTTGATACCCATGGTTTTTTGGTTTTGATACCCATGGTTTTGTATCAAACTGCTTAAGCAATTGTCTATTTATATGGTCTTATGCATATGATAGATAGACAAGCAAATGTATTGCAGATGTGTTTTGAATTCGGGTGTGAATTCTGTAGAGTTTGTTGAGCATAGCTCCAAACGGATCTGGGTATTGTATTGAGAGAGTGGAGGCTTGTAATAAAATCTGAGCAAGTGATTCTTGGTGGACGTAGCCCAAATTGGGTGAACCACGTTAAATCTTGTCTCTCTGTGTTGTGTTATTTATTCTGCACTTTTATTTGAGATTTGTAATATTTTTTGCATATTAGTTTCTACTGTTGCGATTTTGTAAGGGATTATTCTGCATATTTTATCTCTTATTTCCTAACAATTGGTATCAGAGCCTGGTTTGGTTTGCTGAAGTGTTGAATCGCAGGGAAATTTTTATCTTGAGTGGGAGCTATGGCAGATGATGGAAGATCTAGGGTTGATAAATTCAACGGGCAGAATTTCAGTCTTTGGAAGATGCAGATGGAAGATTACCTTTATCAGAAGGATCTTTATACTCCACTGTCTGAGAAGGTGAACAAACCCTCAAGTATGACAGATGCGGAATGGGATTTGTTGGATTGGAAGGCACTTGGAACGATCCGGCTATGTCTTGCATCTTCGGTATTATTTAATGTTTCAAAGGAAAAGACTACAAAAGATCTAATGGATGCATTAGGGAAGTTGTATGAAAAACCCTCTGCCTCTAACAAGATATTTTTAATGAAAAAGTTGTTTAATATGAAGATGTCTGAGAATAGTTCAGTAGCAGATCATTTAAATGATTTCAATACGTTGTGAATATGCTAGCTTCGGTTACAATAGAATTTGATGAAGAAGTTAGGGCTTTATTAATTCTGTGCTCTTTACCTGAAAGTTGGAATAGCCTGGTAATGGCGGTAAGCAACTCGGTTCCAGCTAACTCGAAGTTGAAGTTTGAGGATGTTGTAGGGGTGATTCTAAGCGAGGAAATGTGAAGAAAAAGCTCTGGGGAATCTTCTACTTCAGGGAATGCTTTGACAGTGGAAACTAGAGGGAGACAGAAGAATAGAGGAAACCGTGGAAAATCAAAAGATCGGGCAAGGTCAAAATCCAAGAGCAAGATTGTATGTTGGAACTGTGGAAAGTCTGGGCATGCAAAGAAGGACTGTTGGGAGCTTCGAGACAAGAAGAAACAACAGGAAGAAAACAAGGAGGCAAATGTGGCATCGGGTAATGTATGTCAGGATGCTTTGATTCTTTCTTTGCATAATATTAATGAATCTTGGGTTTTAGATTCAGGGGCTTCTTTTCATGCTACTCCACATAGGCATTATTTTGTTGATTATGTTCAAGGGGATTTTGGGCATGTTTTTCTTGGTGATGATGAGCCTTGCAGTATAGTTGGAAAAGGTTCTATTCAGGTTAAGATGTAGAATGGGAATACATGGCTATTGAAGGATGTCAGACATGTGCCTACATTAAGGAGAAATTTGATATCGGCGGGGCAATTGGGAAGTGATGGTTGTACTGTGATATTTACAGCTGACTCTTGGAAGGTCACCAAGGGTGCTCTTGTGGTGGCAAGAGGTAAGAAGGTTGGAACCTTGTATTTAACCACTGATAGTACTAATGATTGTAATCTTGTGGCTTCAGATGCAGATACAACATTATGGCACTATAGGCTCGGTCATATGAGCCATAAGGGCATGGACATCATAAAGAAGAATTTTCCTGGATATACAGAAACAAGTTTGGATTTCTGTGAGAACTGCATATATGGGAAACAGAAGCGAGTAAGGTTTCTCAAGGTTGGACCTACGAAGAAAGAGAGTAAGTTAGAGCTAGTACATTCTGATGTGTGGGGGCCAACTCAGGTATCATCTCTTGGGGGTTCAAGTTATTATGTTACTTTTATTGATGATGCAACAAGGAAAGTTTGGGTTTATTGTATTAGAAACAAATCTGATGTATTTGATACTTTTGTTAAATGGAAAGCCTTGGTAGAGAATGAAACATGCCTTAAGTTAAAATGTCTCAGGTCAGATAATGGAGGGGAGTATTGCAGCAATGAATTTGATGATTATTGTTCTAAGAATGGAATCCATAGGAAAAAGACGGTTCCAGGAACCCCACAGCAGAATGGTGTGTCAGAAAGGATGAACAGAACAATAATGGAACATGCTAGGAGCATGAGGATACATGCAGGACTGCCTCTTTATTTTTGGGCAGAAGCGGTGAGCACAGCTGTGTACTTGATAAACAGAGGACCCTCAAGTGCCTTGGATGGAGGCATACCTGAGGAGGCTTGGTACGGTAAGAAAGTCAATTACTCATTTCTTAGAGTCTTTGGATGTGAGGTGTTTGTTCATATTGACAAGGATGATAGGACCAAGCTAGAGGCTAAATCAGAAAAATGCACTTTTATTGGTTATGGTGGTGATGACTTTGGATTTAAATGTTGGAGTATTAAAGAAAAGAAAATCATTCGGTCTAGGGATGTGGTCTTTAATGAGAAAGTCATGTATAAGCAACAGTTGCAAGAAAATAGGGAAGAATCCAAGAAAGAATATGTAGTGGTAGAGGATCTTCCAGATGGGAAAGTGACCCATGAATCAGTTCAGGAACCTACTCAACAGGAACCCCAAACTCCTACAGTGAGGAGGTCTTCTAGGGTAAGAAAAGAACCTGAATGTTTTTCTCCTTCTCTTTATTATTTATTACTCACTGATAGTGGAGAGCCAGAGAGCTTTGATGAAGCAATGCAGGTAGATGCTAGTAAGAAGTGGGAGCAAGCCATGGATGAGGAGCATAAGTCTCTCATGGAGAACCAGACTTGGGATTTGGTGAAGCTACCAGAAGGAAAAAGAGCATTGCAGAACAAGTGGGTGTACAGAGTTAAAGATGAAGAAGAGGAAAGAAAAGATATAAGGCCCGGTTGGTGGTCAAGGGGTTTGCACAGAAACAAGGTATAGATTTTGATGAGATCTTTTCTCCTGTAGTAAAAATGACTTCTATTAGAACTATTCTTGGAATAGTGGCAGCAAAAGACTTGCACTTAGAACAGTTAGATGTAAAGACTGCATTTCTCCATGGTGATTTGGAGGAGGAGCTATATATGCAGCAGCCAGAAGGATATGAAGTCAAAGGTAAAGAGGAGATGGTGTGCAAACTGAAGAAGAGCTTGTATGGCCTGAAACAAGCTCCACGTCAATGGTATAAGAATTTTGATAGCTTCATGATGGAGCAAGGTTATATCAGATGTCATTCTGACCATTGCGTGTATACAAAGAAATTTGAGGATGGAAGTTATATTATCCTGTGTTTGTATGTTGATGACATGTTGGTTGCAGGTAAAAACATGCAGGAAATAAAAGTACTCAAGAAACAACTAAGTGAATCCTTTGATATGAAGGATTTGGGGGCTGCCAGACAAATCCTTGGTATGAGGATAACTCGGGATAGGAAGGAATGGAAGCTGAATTTATCTCAGGAAGAGTACATTAAGAAGGTATTGGATAGGTTTAACATGCAGGATGCTAAACCGGTTGGGACTCCTTTGGCAGGCCATTTTAAGTTATCAAAGGAGCAGTGTCCCAAGACAGAGCAAGAAAGAAACCATATGTCCAAGGTACCTTACTCATCAGTGGTTGGTAGTTTGATGTATGCTATGGTATGCACTAGGCCTGATATTGCCCATGCAGTAGGAGCTGTGAGTAGATTTATGAGTGATCCAGGTAAAGAGCATTGGCAAGCAGTAAAGTGGATCCTTCGGTATTTGAGAGGGACCATGGGGACAGTTTTATGCTACAGTGGATCAGACACCACTTTACGTGGTTATGTAGATTCAGACATGGATGGAGATGTAGACAGCAGGAGGAGCACGACAGGTTATATTTACACTGTAGGTGGGACACCAGTAAGCTGGATTTCACGACTACAGAATCTGGTGGCTTTGTCAACCACAGAGGCTGAGTATGTTGCTGCCACAGAGGCAAGCAAAGAGATGATTTGGTTACAACAATTACTTGAGGAGTTGGGGCATAAGCAGGAGGAATGTAAGCTGCATAGTGATAGTCAGAGTGCTATACACCTAGCTAAGAACTCTGCTTTCCACTCCAGGATGAAGCATATATAGTTGAGATATCACTTCATCAGGACAGCTTTGGAGGAAGATAAGTTGAAGTTGGAGAAGATTCATACCAGTCAGAATCCTGCAGACATGATGACCAAGGTGGTCATAAGGGATAAACTAAAGCTATGTTCAGCTTTGGTTGGCCTTCACAGATGATAGTGAAGGGTTGAGAAGCTTGCTCAGTGAAAATCAGTCTCCAAGTGGGAGATTGTTATGTTTGTGGAGCCTATTTTCATGTTAGAGTGTGGTACACCTTCTATGTGTTACACTCAGGTATTTTTACGGTGGTCCCGCTCGCCGGTGAGCGGGTCAGGGGGGTTCCCCCTTGGGGGGGGCTGAAGCCCCCGAAGCAAATTTTCATGGGTGGTTTATTAACCCATGGGTAATGGGTAACCGTTATGGGTTGTTTTTGGGCCCATGGTTTTTCGGTACCCATTGTTTTGATACCCATGGTTTTTGCCCATGGTTTTGATACCCATGGTTTTGTATCAAACTGCTTAAGCAATTGTCTATTTATATGGTCTTATGCATATGATAGATAGACAAGCAAATGTATTACAGATGTGTTTTGAATTCGGGTGTGAATTCTGTAGAGTTTGTTGAGCATAGCTCCAAACGGATCTGGGTATTGTATTGAGAGAGTGAAGGCTTGTAATAAAATCTGAGCAAGTGATTCTTGGTGGATGTAGCCCAAATTGGGTGAACCACGTTAAATCTTGTCTCTCTGTGTTGTGTTATTTATTCTACACTTTTATTTGAGATCTGTAATATTTTCTGCATATTAGTTTCTACTGTTGCAATTCTGTAAGGGATTATTCCACATATTTTATCTCTTATTTCCTAACACCCCTGACTTAACAGGATTTCCCTTCGAGGCCCCATCAGTATTAAGTTTTCTCTAGCCGGGGGGGGGGGAATCCATCACACTAAACTGTGATTAGTAGTAGGGGATTTCCTCACAGGGAGATTTTCCAACAGTAGCTACCACTCCTGAGAATTAAAAATTTGAATTTTTTACTGATATTTGGTCCAGTAGTGAGAGTTGAGATTATCCTGGAAATTCAGTGTGATATGGATGGCCACACGATCAGGTTCAAGACTCTGGTATTTAATAATCCTTATGTTCCTTTCCTTCCAGATGCCCCAGATGCCATACAGGAGGAGAAGTTTCTAAGCCAGAACCAGGGTCAGATGGGAAAAGGGGGAGCACCACTGAGTGAGGGTGTCCTGTATATACTCTGGAAAGGTCTAGAGCACTCCCATCCATGATAAAAACCAATTACAAATAGCTTGTGAAAAATGAAAGTGGATTAAAAGATGGGAAGAGGATTCCACTGCCTTAGCACAGAGCACACATCTAGTGGGAAGAGAGAAACCCCTTCTTTTCAAATTTTCTCTGGAGAGGAAAGCATTCTTAGAGGAGAGATAGGAGAAGAAGCCAATTTTGGGGATTGTTTCCTTCGACCATATTTTAGTGAGGGGAGGACCAGAGCCGGTACAATGCATGGAGAGGTAAACAACTTTAACCGAGAAAGATCTAGAAGGGGAGAGGGGCCAGATAAGCTCTTCCTTAGGTAGGGAAAAGGGGATATAAATGGAGAATAGTTTACTTTTAAGCAAAATCAGGAGCTGCCTCTGCTGATCACTTATTCCAATCCAATCTGGGATAGTCCAGGATGGGATGGAGTTCACCACTGTCTAGTAGCCAGAAACCAACCTGCCATGTCTATTAATGAGGATTCTTTAGGAAGGATCCCATGAGGAGTTACGATCCAACGACTCTTCCGCAATCTAGTGTTCCTGCCAGAAGTCAATAAGCCTTCCATTTCCAAATCTCCATAACAGAATTCCATATGGCCAAACCACGGATCAGATTAGAGGGAATAAAATCCTCATTATGAGCGAGGTACTTAGCTCTGAGGAGCTATGCCCAATGAGAGTTCCCTTTTGTAACTTCCCAACTAATTTTAGCCAGGAGGGCTACATTCATATCAACCATTCATCTTAACTCAAGCCCCCCCAATAGAGGTCGGCTTACACACTTCCTTCCAGGAAACCAGATGGATCCTCTTTTTTTCTTTTGCCCTAGACCACAGAAAGTGCTTTTGGATTCTTTCCACCACCTCTTTCACCGAGTTGGGTAGTTTGAGAAGAGACATGAAGTATGTAGGTAGACTCTGGAGGGTGGCTTTTACCAGTTGGAGTTTGCCAGCCTGGCTGAGTAAGGCCCCTTTCTAGGCAGCTAGCTTTTTTTGATATCTTTCGATGACAGGATTCTAAAGAATTTTTGTTTGCTTTTCCTTGAAGAGAGGAATGCCTAGATAGGAGGTAGGGAGGTCCACAATTTTGTAGCCAAAAATATCAGCAATCTTCCTCTGAGTCCTAGGAGCAGTATTTATGAAGGATATGCCGCTCTTGTTGAAATTAATGGTTTTTTGAGAAGTAGTTTGATAGAGAGTTAGGATATCCATGAGAGCTCAGGCTTCAATCACAGAGGCAACGTTTAACAGCAAAGTGTCATCAATAAATTGACTATGGTTGGCTGAAGGCAAGCTGGAGGTGATTTTCAGACCCGATATGACAGACTGACTTTTAGTTCCCTCAAGGTCTCTACTGAGGGAATCAACCATGAGAATAAAGAGAAAGGAGGATAGGGGGTTACCTTTCCTGATACCTCTACTGATTTTGAAGAATCCCGCCAAAATTCCATTTATAAGAATAGAGAAGTAATGAGTCACAATACAAGAGAAAACCCAACTGCACCATCTTTTATCGAAACCATATTTTTCCAGGACCCTGATCAAGAAAGGCTAACTGACTCTATCAAAAGTTTTTTACATATCAATCTTAAGGATCATCCCAGGAGATTTTGAATGATAGGTTGAGTGGATAGCTTCATGGACCGTAATGATACCTCCTTGGATGAGCCACCCATTAATAAAGTTGTTCTAGTTTTGAGAGATGAGATCATTCATTAGGGGTTTAATCCTAGAAGCCAGCATCTTAGTGATGATTTTGTAAGTGGTGTTGTATAAACTCATCAGCCTGAAGCTGGAGACATCCTTTGAGCCCTACTCTTTAGGAGCAAGGGATAAGAAGGTGGTGTTCCATTCTTGTAGAAGGTTGTTACTATTCTGGAACTCATTAACTGCTTTGAAGAGATCCTAATTGATGGTCTCCCAGAAGACTTGGAAGAAAGCAACAGGAAATCCATCTGAGCCTGGAGCTTTGTCCCCTTTCATTGTGAAGACCACTTTGTGGATTTCCTCCATAGCAAAAGGTTTGATTAGATTATTGTTCATCTCAGCTGACACAAGCTGGGGAATATTATGAACCATAGAAGACATTGATTGCTCCAAACGTGGTTGGTCAACCTAAAGGTGGTTAAAATAGAAGGAGAAAATCTCATTAAAAATGTCAGTATCAGAGGTTAATAAGAAACCTGAGGAAGTCAACAGCTCTCTGATCTTGTCTTTGCTTTTGTGCTTGGAGGCTTTGATGTGAAAGAATTTGGTGTTGAAATTCCCCTGTTCAAGCCAAAGGGCTCTAGAACGTTGCTTCCAATAGGTCTCCTCCTCTTAAAGTGTACTATGGTATTCACTGAGGAGGGAGGTTTCTTGTTGGTGAAGGTGATCCAATCTCCCATTGATTTCCATTTGAGTAGAGACTCTGGCAATATCCTGTGATAGCTTCTGCTTGTAGAGCTTGATGCTGCCGGTCTTCCAAATTTTGAGCTGTTTTTTAATTTCTTTGAGCTTGTTGGAAAACCTAAACATGTCAGATCCCTCAACATTAATGTCCCACCATTTGTTGACTAGAGGATTTAGGTGGTTATTCTCAAGCCAAGAAATCTCGAACATGAAGGGAGGGTTCTTGATACTCAAATTGTAGTTTGCACTGAGTAGGAGAGGGCTGTGATTAGAGGCATCTCGAGGGAGGGAACTGAGGTAAAAATCATGAAAGAGAGAGATCCAGTCCAAAGAGCCCAACGATCTATCCAATCTACTTTGAATACGGTTC
This sequence comes from Taxus chinensis, assembly GCA_019776745.2. Lineage (NCBI taxonomy): Eukaryota > Viridiplantae > Streptophyta > Pinopsida > Cupressales > Taxaceae > Taxus > Taxus chinensis. The sequence goes on along the minus strand of CM034147.1, from coordinate 349,720,694 downwards.
CTACCCAATCTGTGGTTAGACCACGTAAAAGAAGATCCGTGAAGGTCCATGTCAAGAAGGGAATTCTCCCTAATGAAGTCAGCAAGAGCTTCCATGCTGACAGGTGTGGTAGGAGCACCTCCCTATTTTTCTGAAGGATAGAGGGGGAAATTGAGATCTCCCATTATTAATATGGGAATATTACCACAAGTGATGATAAAATTTGAGATGTCTTTCCACAATTTTCCACGTTAGGTCTCCAAATTGGGAGCGTAGACATTGATGGCAATCCATGTGGAGACTGAACCCACTTCTTGGAAGAGCATGCACATGAAGTTGGGGTGTTTGAGCAGACAATCACCTTTGAAGCTTCTGGGGTCCCATAGGGTGCATAAGCCTCCAGAATTACCTATCAAAGGTTGAGACTCAAAGGATGTAGCAGGCAAAATTTTTAGGAGTCGATCGTCTTTTTAAAGTTTAGTTTCCTGCAACATTATGATATCAGGAGAATTCTGGAACTTCATATCTTTGATGACTCTTTGCTTTTGAAGAGAGTTGAGACCTCTTATATTCCAAGAGATGATCTTCATTTCTTAGATTTTGATTTGCTCCCCACCACCTTGGGGATTGTGCTTTGTGTTCCTTGAGTGACATTAAGAGTTGCTTCTTGCTGGAGCTTGATATTGCTCGGAGTCCGTCCCTTGGCTTTTTCAGTGCCAATATCAGGCTTCTTATTGTTGCTTCTTGTACAACGGGGATTAAAAATATCATCAAAAGAAAGGGTCGAAGGGGAGATGACAGTGTCCAAGGGAGGGGGAAAAAGGGGGGCCAGGGGGGAGGCTTAAGGAGGGGGGATCAGAGGAGAAGGTGCCAAGGAGGGGAAGGGGAGGATTGAGATGGGAAAGAGGAGAGGACAAAAGAGGAGGAGGGGAGGAGGGAACTACCAAGGAGGGGGGGCCTTGGCTAAGGAGGGGGGCGGAAGAGCCAAGGGGGACATTGAGAGGGTGGGAGGCTTGACGGGGATATGAGGGGGAAGCCAATTTTGTGTCAGTGTTTATTTCCCCCTCTTCAAGGAGAGAAAAGGAATTAGAGATGGGAATGATCGGGATCTCTTCAAAAGATGATTTTGGAATATAAATTTGTTTTTTTTTTGGGAGGGAATTTGGGCTTTGGGTTTAAGCTGGGGTTTGGAAGGGAAACCAGAGGCTCTATGGCCAATGCTTTTATAGAAGGAGAAGGCTTGAGGAATATATTCGTAGTCAATATTTTAATTCCAGTTCCCTAGGTCAGATAGTAGCTCTATCTCTTTTGGGAGAGGATAGCTAACATCAGCATTAACACAGAAACGAGCATGGATGAATCTAGTTTTTGCCTTAGTAACTTGATCAATAGCTATTAAGGAACCTATAGTGAGAGAAATACCTTCAATAACCACTAGATACCAGAACTCCAGGGGGAGACCTAGGAGGTGAACCCATATTGGAGCTTGGGTCATGGATTCAGTATGTGGGTTGAAGCTTGGAGACCATTTCCTGAGGTAGAAGCCACGTCTGGAAAAAAACCAAGGGCCGCCAAGAAGAGCTCTCATGAAATCATCTTTCATGCTGAAGGAGAATAGAATGAATTCGTTGGGCATTGCTGCTATTTCAAGCACCCCACATGGATGCCATTTCATCCATGCCCATTTTTTAATATCCTCCAAAAGGAGCCTAGGGCCCATCAGTTTATCAACTAGAGAAAGGTCACGTGAAGCAACAACAACATCAGTGATGTGAGTGGGAATGCATAGGGAGAAGGATGCATTTGTCAGAGTAGGAGAGAGCTTGTCTATAAGAGGAACGAAGGTGGAACCCTCCACGATCTTATTCCAGGAGTCGGGTGGCTTGGGAGAAAGGGCCCCTAACAGGAGGGACCCTTGATCTAGACTAGAAGGGTATGCCATCCATGTTAACACTAGAGAAAGCTAGTAGACAACAGGCGACAGTGGGAGCTAGGGCTCATGTAAATTTTTTACACCAGTGCAGCTCCATGTTTATATGCACGTGTGAAATTCAATTCTATGGTGGCATTACATCCTGGGATCCAACATGGGCACTTCATTGACCTATGGCAAAAGCTTGTGATTGTTTTCAAGAGAGGAATTTTATAGGAGAGTGGGAAAGGGAGTGAGAAAAAGAAAGGGGGGTTAATGTTGTAAGTAGAAAATCAGATTCTTACAACCATTAAATAGAAAATTACAACACACGTAAATGAGAAGAAATATAATATTGTGAATGTAAATAAGACATAATGAGATCAAGAACGTAAAGTTTCAAAAACCTCCTTATTAAAAAAGGAACAAAATCCTTCTTATTTCATTGATGCTTGAGAGAGATTGTACATAGTGAGAGTGAGAAGAATATATAGATGGGAAGTATAGGAAATGCTATATTTTTTCGTCTTCACAAGGAATACTCTCTCATGAACACAAAAAATTGACAAACCTTTGGAAAAGGGATGATTTTACAATTTATAGAACTTGAGATGACTCTTCACCTACCCCCGCATGACCTTTCATATGCCTTTACACAACTTGTGACTTTTCGAATTCCTAGGAGAGAACTAAGTCCCCTTTTATGAAATAAGGGTGACTTATTACATTATTAATATAAAGTCACTTTTTAAAATACAAAAATAAGGCATAAGGAAAAATGACAACCCCAATGAAGAAATAGAACATGGAGGAGAGAGAAAGAGGGGGGCGAGAAGAAAATAAAGAGAAAGAAGAGAAAGGACTAAGATGATGAAGAAGCTGCTCCTTCCAATCTCACCTCACTTTTTGATCGATCTCTACCCAGCTCCATTGGGAAATTTCAGCTCCTTTGAACTCTTTACTGAATTAAGCCATTGCAGATGCAACCTTATCCACATGAGGGATGTACAAAAAACTTAAGGACTCTGTCTAACCATCAGAAGCATCATTGTTGTCCTTGCATTTCTCAAACCATGACTGATTTTTTTCCATAATGAATGCAATGGTGGATCGAATCCCAGATAGAGACTCCAAGGTGTCTTTGGTGAAAGACAATGGGTATCTAGATGATTTCTTGACATGCTCCTCAAATAGTCTCAACAACTCATATGCAGTGATGTTTTCTTCCATAATGGGCACTCTAAGCTTCTAAATTATACTGTTGAAATGATCATGCATCTTGTAGGCCCATTCTTCATTCGAGTCCAACTCACTGATAGCTTGATTTATCATTACATACCTGGTTACAAGAGTCCTTTCCCACACACATGACAAGTCCTTAGACAAGGAACTGAATATTTTCTTGCTTATCAATACTCGAGAAGAAGTATTTTCACACCCCATAATTTGTGTCTGCCTCGTAGAAATGGATGTGTCATAAATGATGGGTGGGTCACATGAATCGAGGGATAAATTCTGTTACAAAGTTGTCTATGCAGCCACACGTGCATGTCCATAACCTGTAAAGGTTATGCACACATACTTGTAGTTGTATGTGCAACCCCACAACAAGGATTATCATTAGACACATGAGGTTTACTAAGCATTTATGATGTATTCATGTTTTTTTGGCCATTTTTTGGTAGTAAATATGATTGTGCACCATGTTATGTGGTATGTTATGAGATGTTATATTGTTGCAATGGACTGACAACTTGCTTATGATTTGTGCCTATATTCTACCCATTGTTATGGTTCTTGATATTAATTTATTTGCATTGCTATAGTGTGCTTGAAACAATGGGATTAACAAACTAACAATTGAACATGTTGTGTATCATTTTTATAGGGATTCTATTTCTATACCTTGCTGTTACATTATTGGTCTAAACCAAAAAATTTCTTTATTCTAACTCCTACCCATTTAAGTGTCACAATATGTTGCTTTACCAAATTTACTGGGTGACTGTGAATATGAAGGTTATCAAGCTTCTTACGTCGAGGTATGAGAACCATGATTATATTCCTAATATTTCTCACTTTGGGTCATGATGACAATATTACTATATGTAATTGGAATATATGTGTTACTGTTATATGATCTTGTTTGTGTGCTAACCTATAATGGTTAGACTGTAATCTAGGTGGCATGGACTAATGTTGATAAAACATAGCCTAAATGATGAAAATGCCTAAGACTACGCTAGGATTGATGCTATTCAAAATTGGGATGTGCAAAGATATTGTGAAGGTGCTAATGTGATCACCTTGAATATATCTTTATAAAGTTTAGTAATTTATATTTAAGGCCTATATAAGGCTAACATAAGTTGTTGTGTTCAATCCTTAATGACCTAAGCTATGTTGAAGGGCCTAATGTTACTACCCTTAAATCTCACCTTATAAACAAGGCACAAATGTTATGGGGAACCTAAGCTAATACAAACAAATGGGTTGGATGTATTCAAACCCGTTCTAAAACTTTTTATAAGGGGGCACATTGGTAACCACCCCTTTTGTACTCGATACAACTGGAATTATTAAAAGAAGAGAATTTAACGGCCACCACTGACTAATTACAAGGGAAATAACTAAGATTGGAGATCGTGTCTAAATCAATGGTTAACTATTAGCATGTAATAGTTATTAGAATTAAGTGGCACTGCTAATTTTTAAATGTGGAAGTTTGTGGCGAAAACATGGAAATTGTAAGGTGATTTTGGGAAGGAGGCTGAGATGGTTTGGTCATTATTGTTTTGTTATGGTGGGGGAGATTTTGTTGAGCTCTTCATGCTCGAGGGTTTTCCTATTTTTGTGCTTCTCGATTGATTTCTTGAACTATTGCATGTAGTTTGTAATTGCGAGTTGAGAAAATTTGGGGAAACATTAATATCCAGATTCAATAAATAAGATGGAGAATGTTGGAGGTTTTTTAGTTTGTTGTGGATTCAATTTTTGAGCTGTGTATGCAAAGAAAGCTTAGAAGCGGAAGGAGAGGAAGAAAGCTATTGTTTTAAGGTATTATATGCTCTATTTCTCCCTAGTAGCTTGTGCTATTTATTATTTGCATGGATAAAAATCTGCAATAGTTCTTCTTTTTATTTGTAAACTTGGGTTTTCTTTGTTATGGTAATAATCTTTTGGGTATTGTCGATTTCATGAAAATAAACGAATCTAGGTATAAAATAGAACTTCAAAAAGACACAAAATGGTTTGTAACTATGTGATATGTTCTTGTGGATGTATTTTGCATATTCAAACTCTCTGATAAAACTATGGATTGTATATGATGAAAAACCCAGTAACCAGGGTGTACTTTGATAAATTTACATTTATATTTATGTATCAAATCCTTAGATTTGAGTGAGATACATCTGTGATCTACTGATGGGATGAGAAAAGTTGGTTAGGTTCTTTACCCTTCTCACTCAATGAGTAGATTCCATTTGTATCATAGTTGATCTATGGGGAGTTCTATTTATTCATAATGTCTTAGTCTCTTAGTTCTTGATAGGAGAGAAAACTAGTGATGCCCTTGTTAGTTTTGGGGGTGTGTGATTATGTGGTTAGAGTTAAAATGGTTCAGGACCATAGATTACTTTAATGGTGAATGATGTTATTTTGTTACGACTTCTTTATTCTGCAATGATAATGGAACTGCGTTAGGGTAAACGTATATTTTGTTATGCTTGTTATGCTTTCTTTTGGGTGTCTGTAGGTTTTATTAAACTGTAATTGACTAAGGTAAACACAAGTTTTATCTTAAAGTTTCCCAAATGTTATTAATTTTTTTATTATGGTTGATTCGACCTCAGAAATGGAAAGCTTTAACTGTTTGGGTATATAGGATTTTGTCAAAAGTATTATTAGTTATGTTGAATGATCACAATTTTTTGAGCTTGTTGGCATTGTTCTGTACCCTCCTGTTGGTCAATAACTTTGAAACTATGGTGTTTTTTGACTTTCTCATATCTGAAGGGTTATGTGCTTTCGTTATTATTATGGAATGATTATCTACCCTGAGATAGTTGAATATTCATTTGTACACATTATCACTAAGAAATATGTTGGTGGCTGGGTGTTCATTGAATGTAATATAGTGATGAATGAATGTGCTATCCTTGGTTGGGTGAAGATAAAATAAAATTACATTAAAACTGGTGAATCCGTACAAGTACTCATTATTTGTTTATATATAGTGATTTACTTGGTTAGGGGATCATCTAATAACCTTTGTTGTAGATATATGTATTTCAAGGCTTTATGTACTCGAATGTTTGAATAGCCTTTTGTCTTCTTGACCAAGATGTTATATTGATTTGGGAATTATACACACACACACACACACACACACTTGGTGATTGTTTACTGTTAGATTTTGGGGAATATTCAATCCCTTAATAAGATTAGTAGCTAGAATTAGAAAAACATTTTGTTACCTAGATAATTGTATATCAGCTACATAATTATATCATGATTAACATATGTGAAAATGATTATCTATCTATTTTGATGATGGATGTCTCGTTTAAAAATGAGGTCGCTATTGTTTGTTCCTTAATTAATTTTTGTCAATTTTTGGAATTTCCATTAATGTATTAGAACATAATATCGTGAGGTGATATAGTGATTGAAATTGGGTTATCTTATGTAGATGCTAAATAATTTAATAGGTTGCTATGTTGGTTCTAATTATTGCAGAATTTCATTTATGTAAATACTAAATGGCACAAATTGTTAAGTGGGAAATAGAACTTATCATGATAGTTTGGTTGGAACTAACCATGTACAATGGAATATTTTCCATGAAGGATATTAACATTTCAAGTTGATTATGGAGCAAGACATGACTTACACCTTTGCTCACTGCTATGTTTTATGATGAAATCTATAAATCTATTTTTGTTGTGAAATGATGAAAAGGATTGTATTTATGTTAGGCAAGATGCTTGAAATATTTTGTCATTAATTACGGTGGATGTAGTTCTGATTGAGAAATGCAATTAAATGTAATGTATTTGACTAAGAAGCAAAAGTCATACTTCGCTGTGATATTAATGATGGAAAGGTAGTTTTTTTGGTTATTAATTAAAACATTAGCTTGATAATACATATTGTATTGCAATCATTATTATTCCAATAATGATAATGTTGATAGTTTTATATGACTATGCAATAAGTATTGATATAGAATTGGCAAGTGATTTATTAAATCAATGATATTTTGATTGTGAATCTATTCTAGAATTTGTTGGAATAAAATTTATATTCTATTTATGTTGAAGTACTAATACTACTATAAATGTGAGTTAGAATAATTAGAGGAAACTTAATGAAATAAAACCAGAAATATAAAGAAAATCATATAGATGGATATTATATTATTAACTATAGTGGTGAATTATACTTATTGTCTTAGGTAGGACAGTTACCATGAATCAACTTATAGGATTTATTTTCCTAGAGAATAACTGCCGCCTTCTACCAGTGGTGACATACAATTACATGGGTGAGTACCACCACTAAACAACCAACGTACGATAGTAAGATGAAAAATCGTTATGTAGTACTAGTGTACTTAATTGTCATAATTAAATGTAGAAATATTAAGCAATTATTAATGATCTTAATGATGTTATTATATCAAACTGATTTAGCAGTGAAGTATAAGGCTCATGGAGTGATATTCATGTGAAAAGAACCTTGACCACACCAGTGAAGGATGGCTATGGGAAAGGTATCGAACGCATAATGACACAAGTCATTATGTGGGAAAAACCTTCCTCGTAGGAAACCTTAGGTGGTACTATCAAGATTCATAGGACCCAGTTTTCAAACCATGATACTAGCTACTTTGGTAGTTGAACTTATTATCTAAGGATTTCTTATGAATGGTAAAAGGAAATAACTATTAATGATATACTTAGTGCTGATAGATATCTTAAGCGCTATCTATATACCTAGATCTCTAGGATTCCATAAGTAGTTATATGATATGCACATGATGTTGTCTTTTAATAACAATGACATGAAATCACATGGATTAAGTATCATTCATCATATGTACAAAGCATGATGTTATGGAATGAGGTACACATGTAATTTTAGATCACTAGGATAGGGTACATATGTCATTATCTGTCTTATAAACTAAATCAACCTAGTAAATCGGAATAAACATTAATGAGTGCTTAACTTGTTAATTATGAACTTAATAATTTAAGAAATGGAAAAGAACCCATATAACTGAACAAAGTGATTAAGTGATATGATAATTTCCTAATGATGAGTTTACTATCATGGAACTGAGCATGGCATACATGTCTCTGAAACTTTGATCAAAGTAGTGTAAGTTGCTGATTACACCGTCTTGATTTCACCTAGTTCTAATGTGTACAGATACCGGATGGAATTCGATTGGTGGATACCTATGTATACACTTAGAAATCATCACTTGATTATCAATGCCTAAGAAAGGAAACCAACAATATACCTTGTATACAAAATTATAAAGAGTAATCTATGAGGGGAAGATTACTAATCGACTCATGCAGCTGCACATGGTTTATGAATGTTATCAGATGGATTGAATTTAAGATTTATGAAACATTAAAATACTAGGTATCTAAATCATGGAAGCATGAAGTTAATGTAAATGATTTTTTTTTCCTAGTTGAGAAGCGTAATAACGAGGTTATTATAAGTATCTCCCATCTCTACTACTAATGTATGAATCGGGTTCCAGTGCTCCTTTTATTTTTCCAATTCCTCCCTAAGATTATGAGATTTTATTGCAGTTGTACACATGTATTTGAATAGTGATACTACCTCCGGGATCAATTTTTTTCCTTTCTCCATGATCATACTCATCCACTTACTATTTTATCATCCCTATACGGTGAACTCCTGAGTTCTTCTGATGGGTTCTAGATCAATGCTATTTATTGGGTTTGCTTATTTAATCATGATTGACGAAGTACTTGGGCCCATGATATGTTGTGTGTGTGAGGAGAGTTTCTGTACTTGATCTTCCAAACACTTGATTTTCTCTTTCTACTCTCAATTTCTCACAATGAGGCAAGCAGAAGACTCTTGAAATATATGCTCATCTCCCTCATGAGTGGTGGGGCCCAAAGTAATGGTACTCATTTCATAATTAACTGGTGTCATTTCTTCCACTAGCTTGATTACCTTAGGTTGGAAAACTTCAACATACTGTTCCAGCGCTGTTGAAAAAATGAGAGATTGCTTGAGAAAATTTCTTCTTCTTTCCTTTGGCTAGTGATGCTATCGCCAATAGGTCAAGAATTGTGACTTGTTAGATGGTACGAGTCTCTTTTGAAATCTTTTTTTTCATCCAAGTAAAAATATCACTTATTTCTAGCTCTGTAATTGTTACACTTGTCATCTCTTTCTCAGGTGGAAGGGTTGTTTCTTATGAAGGGGGGGAAGGAGTGACAACAAGAGATTGAAAATATTAGGGCAATTCAGGAGCCGGGATATGGAATGGTTCTTCTTATTTTTCTTGTACCTATACTAGGTGTTCTTTTGTTACTTGGATCTTCTTGTGTGACATCTCATAGTAGGGAACTCCCAACTCTATGATCTTACGCTTCGAGCTTCCTTCTAAGTGGATCAAACTTGAAGTTACCTCCACAAATCTTAGTGATGAATGATACAAGGCCTGTCTCTGGAGTGTGAAGAAACTCCCTGATGCAAGGGTGGAAACCTTATTCTTCTGGAACCATTCTCTTGTTATTATAATCACCACCTTTGTCTTTTCAACAATGTCAGTTGAATCAAGTACGCTCCAATTCATCGGCCATAAATGGGAAGCCTTCACTGCCTTGTACTCAAGATCATATAGATCTATATCATCATCCTAAACACAATATTCATACCATGAGAATCTATACTTATTCATCTCTCCAATGTTCATCCTCATATAATCTCTTTCCCTAATATTGTAGTCATCTATGCAATAGGCCCAGTAATATTAAACCCGTGGGACATGATTTGACTCTAGAATATGGAAAGTATTTGAATCCATTATGATGTCAAAATTAGTCCTCGAAGTGTATGAATGTAAGGTCAAAGATGCGAAGGCCACTTCCAAGTGCAATACATTGTTGGTGCTTTTACATGTGAAGACCCCTAGTGAGATAGGGACAAAGATATCCTTCCTTTTCCAGTTTTTAAGTTTACTATGCACGTACACCAATTTTTGAAAAATATCAAATAGTGCAATTTGATCACTGAGGTATTGAGGTAACCTTAGTGGGGCGTGATCGAAACTAGAAACTTGGATGTATGAAAAAGTGGAGAATTGAATGAAGAATGAGCCATATATTCTAATCAAGGAGGCCACTTATGGCGACATACTTGAATGCAAGTTATCTTCTAGAGTCCTGATGTGAACATTGTGAAGGCATCGTTCATGCTGGTGAAGTGCCTATTACTTTATTTCAATACCAACTGTGGATGTCTTTCAAAATATGGAGCCTTGGATGAAATATTATGTGTGAGGGCTAGCCCCTTGAATGGCCATGAGCTGGTGAGGAGACACACCAGGTAAGAAGTCATGAAAAAATTCTTTGAGATAAACACTTAGAGCAACTAGCGGTGCAAGTCATTGCTAATGATATGGCACCAATCTAATTATATTTTCCTTTAATGATCATCACCATGAAAATTTTCATTCATTCTTGGAAATCCCTCATTTTTTTCTCTTTCATCACCCAGTTGAGAAGGGTGATCACATCTGAATATCCTTCATGAAACTCTGTGAGAGGGATTTTGGCACTCTAGAGGGATTTCTTTCTGATCTCAACCATGATCCCAATGCAATACCTTACAAGTATGAATCTATGTCATTCCATTCTTTCACCGCCATGTCCTTTGACATGATAACCATGTTGCTACAGGTAGGGATCTATGTGGAATACAAGATGTCCCTAGGAGTGGTCACATCCATACCCAAACCATCATCCAATTGAATGGTCCTTGTCTCAGGTTCATAATGGTGAGATCACGACAACACCAATTCAATTCTCTGTACAGACACAGGGTGACCACTTACTACATATAACCTGCTCATGAATAATTTTTTCTTCAATGGGTTCCCTTGGGTAGTCGAGCATGCACGTTTTAAGATTATCAAGATCCATGTGGGTGACATCATTTTCCCACACCTCCACATACTCAGATGAAAGAGCATTGACTGGATTGACACCCAAGAACTTGAATTTCATGGTTCCAAAGATGCTTTCCCGCACCTGAGAAGGGGATTTACTATTTTTAGTAAATGGAAAATTTTACCCCTTTCTGGCTCTGATCACTCAATTTGACCTTCTAGATGACCTCTGTGCACACTGTTTCCATCAAAACAACCTTTTGTGATGACTTACTAAAAATAGCAAGTGTCTATGTACGAGGCTTACTATTTTTAGAAAGTGATGTTCTGGACCTCGATATTTGATGAAACTACCTTTTTTGATATGGGTTTTTTGATTTTAGTGTGCTTCTGAAATTTCACTTTGATCCGATCTTTGGAATGCAAGATATTTAATTTAAAAATTTTGTCACAAGGAAATCAAGGTTTCTTCACTGCAAAAAATCCAGAGCATGCATGTGAAAAATTATTATTAAAAATTCAAGGTGCCTAGTAATTAAAAATAATGTAAAAAACCTTGCAAATATTTTTGCTCCAACTTGTTAGATACAAGAAAATCTTCTTCGCGGGTTTTTAATTCATTTTAGGAAAAAATTGGATTTATTTGTGTTTTTTCTTCTTTAAAATCATGAGAGCATGGATGGAATTGATGGAGGATGAAATGGTTGCTGAAAAAATTTGGCAAAGTTTCGACAGAGTGTGGAGATTTGCGGGGGGAATGAGCAAAATGAACTAAGTGTTGTATTTATAGTATTTTCCTGGCTTGAGGTGGGAGGGCACCTTTTTCTGCCCCTATTGTCCCCTTGGAATGAGACAATGGGTGCAAGAAAAGGTAACTTAAATTTTGGTTGACACTTGGAACTTGCTGATTCGATGAGGAAAATGGAGAGGGGGGCTAAAAATGAGCTCATGCGTGCTAGAAAATGGTCATGTGTGTGACATGGGGGGAGGGAGCCTTTTTCTGCCCCCATTTTCCCCATGTTTTGGGACAATAGGTGCATAGAAGGAACCTCAGCCTAGTGTTATTATTGGAGCTCAAAGTTGCACTCATGTACGAGATCATGTCGAACTGGGTCATTGAGGAAACAATGAGACCGTCTCTAAGTTGTGGAACATTGCATGCTTGAGACGAACCTCTAGAGGAGGACGATTCCTCTGCTTACTTCTAACACTAACACTACTCCTAATGTAGAAAGAAAATCCTAAACTAAACATGCCAAGGGACTAGGGATAAAAAGAGATGAAAAAAGGGAAATCCTAGGCGAAGGGAAGGTGATAATGCTAGAAAGAGGGTCAATCACTCTCCGCGAGGGGCAGGAAAGGGAAAAAGTGTGGGAGAGAGGGTGGACAAGCGCGCACCAAAGACTAGAATTGCACATACAAATTTCTATACACCAAAACATGTGAAACTAGGACCTGCAAGTGGGAAATATGCACAACACACTAAAAATACAAACAAAGAGGCAAGACACAACATAAATGAGAAAAGGGAAGACAAAAGTGCCACGAAACTCAATTTTATTTCTTATGGGACAGACAATTGTTTGCATTCATGGCCAGAGGTGGGAATACATTACAGAGACCAAGCCCAAGGTCTGAAACTCATGGGAAGTCAACAGCCATTTTGGTATGGTGTCATTACAATAGAGAGGGATCGTTTTCTATTAGTAATGCTCCATAATTTATAGAAGGAGAGAAGAGGAGGAGAAAGAAGAGGGAAACTCAGGTTCAAGTCTTCAACCACTAATGACCAGCAATGAATGCCTATAAATCTACGTGCAAGAATGTTATATATGCCTCCCCATGTCTTTTTAGTGTGGAAAAGAAGGAAGGAGGTGATATCTGAATCAAATTTGGTGGTTGAGTCAATTAGATGTCTGCATTGATGACCTAAGAGATGTTTCCCTATTTTTTGCCTACCAAATCCCCCCAAAATCTGATTTTGAAAAGTCTAATGTGTAGCCCACATCAGAAAATTTCAAATGACACAGGCATGTGTATGTTAGATCCCTATAGCAAAATTTATGGCTGTCAGAAGATCTATAATGCAACTGAACATGCAAGACACATGGCACGCACTGATTGACTCAAGGAATCAACCAATTCTTCATCTGATTTATTGTTTATGCCACATGTCACACACTGGTCCATTGAAAGGATTTGGAACCCTTTTGGCATGCTTTTATTGTTTATGTGTATCACATTCAAGTTTGACAGGTGATGACGTTCTACAATGACTGGTGTAGAAGAAGGCACAAGGCGTGAAAGGAAGAGGCGTGAGACTGTAGAAGGGAGGCAAGGGAGGAAAACGTAGGTAATGCACATAGAAGAAATGGATGTATACCTACAAGAGGAAATTATGTAAGTGGGACGTGAAAATTCAACTAAGGAAGGAACACAAAAAGCAAGAAAGGGGCATGTGAGGAAAACCAAGGAATGCGAGGCACAAGTGTGAAGGCATGCAAAGGACTTAGCAGATTTAAAGGCAGGTCAAGAGATGTGCACACAAGAAGTGTGAAAAAATTTGGGAATGAAAGAAAGCATGTGGAAGGAAGACATAAAGGGGAAATGGAAGGAGATATAAGAATTTAGAGGGAAGGGGAAGTACGTGAAGCAAGTGTGAGAGGAAGTAAAGGAAAGGGGATGCAAAGGGAGAAGCAGGAAGGGCGTGTGAGGGTGCACAAAATAATTGCAACTATGCCATGGTGCCAAGGAGACTACCAGAGTGTGATTAACCTAGAAATTAGGAACATAAAAGCTATAATATAAGTATAAGTTGTCAAAATAACTAGGGTAGTTATTTGAGACAACAATTACTACTTGTCCATCATGCATGCGATGAGAGGGGGGCTAAAAATTGGTTTAAGGGGCTAAAATGAGTTGTTGGGATCACATGAACATGCCAAAATGGGGGAGGGAAATATTTTTCCCCCTATTTTCCCCTTGGTGAGGGAAAAATAGGACACAAAAATGAGCCTCAACCTCATCCTGCCACATGGCATCCCGAAATTTTAAAAGTATCAAAATGCATACCTTGGGTAACAACTTGAAAAGAACATATCTTGAGCTCCTGGATGAATTTTTGCATGCTTATTTATATGATTTCACATGGAAAATAGATTTTTATAAGTATGAAATGGGTCCCATGCATTTATTATGAGTGACACACCCTAAAAAATCACCTTTATTCTCTAGACCGTCAGTTGTGTTTGGAAAGAATGAGTTGGATTGAAAACTGCATGGTGTTTTGGATATATATGATTTCACCACTATGTAGGGTAATGAAAATTATTTAAAATGATATATTTTTGGGCTCAAAATTCATTCTAGAGCTCATGGAATCACCTCTCAAAGTTCAAGTACTCTTTTACGATGCAAGCTCCTTCAACCTCAAAAACCCACTTTCGATGATATGGCTCCTAAACCTCCGAAACTTCCCAAAACATTCCTAAATAAGTTGCACAATTATTTTGGATCATGGATACAAATATATGATAAAAATATTTCCTGGACACTACTCCGATGACTATGCACTTTCCTTAGAAAGGATGATGAAAGCCCTTTCTATGCTTACTTGAAAACCTGCTTTGAGAGACACTGCTCCAAAAGCACTTGAATGATCTTGTTTTTTCTAAATCACCTAAATGAATGGATGAAACTAAAAAATTGAATATTGGAGGGACATGATAGGACTTGAAATTAAGGGGTGATTGATCTGGGGGGTGTTTGGAAAGGTATGACATAGAAAATGTTTGGACACTAGGGTATGGTTTTCCTATTTTTAGGTGAATTTTTCCCATGTAAAAACATAGGATAACAAAACAATATGGTCTCAATGGTCAAAAATGACTCCATCAACAAGAACCACTCACATTAAAATTCCAAATATGCAGTACATGGCTTGGGAACACCGTTTTCAAGGATGTAATCATCCAAGGTAGGAGGAAGATTTAAGTAGTTGCCACTTTTTTAGCATGTCAAAATGTAGTGTGAAAAAAATTGTTTATTAACAAGTACAAGGTATAACAAGGTAATAATTAATTTTTTTAAAAAAAGTCTTATAAGCCCATAATAACTAGTGTAATATCCAAATGTAAACCAATGTGTATTTGGATTATGCACATTATATATGTCTAATTTTTTTTATAATAAAACAAGACATGGGGAATGTACTAATCAAGCTTACAATCCAAACTAGTATGTAAACACAATTGAAAGTTCAAAATGTAATGAGAAATGCACATTTCAGTTAGTTCAACCATATAATTCCCATCCCTTCTAGATTTCAGGGGTATAAACAATAAATATACCCTTTGTCTAAGGTTGTTTATTAATACATTTTGCATGTTTCTCAATACATGAATTATCCACAAGTTAGAAGTAAACTTATAAATAAAATTCTTGTAGTGTTTAGTTATTGCATTTTTCATTTGTAGCATCCCATAAGCTTGTGAAAACATGGACTACAACAATATTGACATGGAATTTTTCCCCATTAGGTGAGTGAACAAATTAGATTATTTGACTTCTGAAGGGGTGAGATAATTTGTTGTTATTCTCACATAACCATTTTTTCTCCTTCTAATCAATAAGGTTAGAGTAAGGAATTAATTTCATAATGTTCACATTTAATCATTAATTATTGAAAATTCACACCTCTCAATTCGAATTCTTATAGGTTCATGTTATCATTGATTTAACAAAAATAGAATTTTGTATAAACCCTAATAGTTCAAAGTAATATATGTAAACTATGATAAAAACATACTAGATAAAAGATGACACAAGTAATAATCTAGATACATATGAAACCCTAAGTGCAAGAGAGGGAAATAATAACTTAGCTGGTTTATGCTATTCCAAGAGCTGATCAGTGATGGAAAATTGATGAACAGGAAGGAAAGACTGTCACAAATGTGCACAATAAATTATGGAACCATAGGATAATCTTGAACCAGGGTGCCTGGACTGGGTCAGGGACACTTAGGTGCTAGAGTATACTTCTGGGTGCTTGTGACTACATAAGGGCTCAGAACTTGATTTTTTGGTGTCATAAGGTTGTTGTTGATAGTTGTTGTTGGTATCTTATTTGTGGCACCTTGTTCGCAAAATTTTCCTATAACCTGTAAATAGATGTTGACCTGTAAAAAATTTCAAACCACATTAAATCCCAAAAAATAAAGATGCAATATAAGGAGTTAGATTGACCCCATCAGTCACCCAATTAAATGAACTTATGACTGAGCCTTGCACTACATCTCAGGCTCCATTTAGTTCTTGTGCGTGTATGATAGAATCGTGCCATAAGAATCCCTTGTACAAGTGCACATGATAGCGGGTGATAACTAGATGTACCAATGTAAATATATGTGTGGATGGAAAAATGAACTTCCCCTTCATATGCAGTGTATGTAGAAAATGTAGACTATTGTCCCTTGAATGAGTTCTAGATGGATGCCTTTGATGCTCTTAGATTCCTTTGGATGCAACCTTAGGTGATGATAATATATTATTAGAGATTTGTCCTTTATTTTGGTGACATATATTTGTATTTATATGATTCCTTTGGTTGAATTTTGTAATTGACAACTGGAAGGCCGACCAATTAGAAAACAAGATGCCCAAAAGATAAAAGAGACCCAAAATAAGTGAGTAAGATAGAAAACAGTCAGGGACACCAAAAAGGATGAGGGCTCCTAGGCGCTCGTGTCTGAAGTCATAAAAGATAAAAAAAGTGAAGATTCTTTTGGGCTGTAGGGTGTACAAGACCATAAAGAAGAAAAGAAACAAAGCAAAGAGGCCAAAGATAGCTGTCAATTACTAGTTTTCTCACTTAGGAATCATATGAATGCAAGTATGTTTTTAGGACCTATAAATGTACCCAAGTGCATGATTTTGTATCTACAATCACATTCACAAATTAACTTCTAATGAGTAACAAGGTCCAATCAAGTTATTACAACATCCAAAGTGATAAGGTAAAACAAATAACCATTTAAAAAACTAATCATGCCAAGCTTACGAGGGGTTCCCAAGGTCTACCAACATTACCAGTGTGCCCCAAACGATCCTTACAAGTCTCAACGAGAAACTTGATGACGAATAAATTATGAAGCCAAAAGTTTTCTTCCAAGATTTCAAGGAATTTTCAGTTCTAGCAAGAATAAAGTGGGTATGGACTAACCATAGAATAAGATCAAAGACAAATAAAAAATGTTGGTTTTGAGAAAGTCACACTTCCAAATAAAATACACATAAATACATCCCACATCACAATTACTGTGTGACCTTTAATGGCTAGCTGTAGGGGTACTACACCATTAAGTGTGTGTCTCAACATATAAACATAATAATGGATGCAATAAGGCATCTGTCATGATCTCTAACCAAATCATATCTTCCACAATATATTTGCGTAACTCAAATCAGTACATTTTTCTCTACCAACAACAATATTCCCAAAGAACATCACCGACTAGAACAAAAGGGTTTTCCATCAAGGTTACCACTTAGAATGCCACATGTTTAGTATATGAGATAGCCCAATAGTGTTTGTTGTAGTTGACCAAGGGTTACAATTAGAATATCTACGGGGAATCCAACATTTGTCAATGCATCAAACCAGGATTGAATAGAGAAGAAGATTTTATGATCAAGGAGGACACCATGCTACTGTAGTTATTTGACCATTGAGTGTCACTAGAAAAGAGAAAGGGTCATCCATGGAATTTTTATGGGTAAGATCTGTCATCATATGCACAAGAATAATTTTAGGATCCCTTAGGATTGTCATGATGATAACACCATCATATGTCCACAATGGATCCATAATGTATCATTCAATGATGTGGATAAGGTTCAATGAATAAGTCAAGTGTTTCTAAGAGGGGAATATCTTCCAAGGGTCAAGTAACACCAATGTTGGATGTATAAATACTATACACAAAATTTCATATCCACTGATAAATAGAATCTCAAGAGAAACTAAATAATCTCCTGATATTTTTTATACCAACCTCTAGGTGTTACACATAGTACTAATGTCCATAAGCTGCACCAAAAAATAAAAGATCCATAAAATGATGGTCTATGTGGGGTTTGACACAAAACAAGCCTATAACATAAAATTGGGGACCCACTATTTAAGAATGTTTGCAACTAGTAACATACCTAGTACAATGAAAGGCTTAGAGGAACACAACAATGATAGACATAACACACCAACAAGTTTCAAAAAGATACTCTCGGTACAAAAATGCTGATAAGAGTACATGAATTATACTAAGTTATCCCAGAGGTTCAAGTATTTTAACCTCCACTCTGATACCAATTATTGTGCCCATGTTTTTGCGACCCAAAATACACATTTGATAATACCGTTAACCCCAAAAAAATTTGAGGCAATTTTTTTCGTTATAATAAAGGTGTAGAACTAAAATATATTTCACGACCATCTCAAAATTTAAATTTCAATTGTTTCTACCATGCAAGGTAGCTTGTGGAATAACAAGTACAAACAAATGTTCATTATTCCTTTGAGCCCAAGTCTCACTACAAAGGTAATAATTTAACTTCCCATCTCAATCATATAATTATCATAATTTGCTTTCACAAGATTCCAATATTTCCCCGCTAAGGGGGTTCCACCAACCGTATAGGGAACTAATTTAATCCAAGAATAAAGCTACTCTTAGGGTTTCATTAACCCAACTAGATTACAATTTAACCTAAAGAAGCCTAAGATAATGTAATGGGCCACTGCTTAAGTTAAGTGGGCTTTAACACCCAATGAGTAATTTACTCAAAAACAAGTAATTATTAGAAGGGGGTGCAAAGAATCCCACTACCAATTTAAAAGTTAACGTGTTGGGTCCAATTGGCAAGTGACCCATCATAGAGTTGTTGAGAGCCTTTGGATTAAAAAGTTCTCAACCATAGAATTTTAGGGTTACATACGAAGCCATAATTTTCTTTATGCTTTTTATTACTCTTTACTTATTATGTTTCTTTTGCATTTGTTCATTTTCTCTTTGTTTCTTTGTTGCCGGTTTTATCGGAGCTCTAGTGGAGGATGAACGGATTCCGTTTGATGATTTTCCCATCTTCTACTTAACCTATAAACCCCTCTTTTTTTAAAAAGTAGTGTGGAAAATATTGTTGTGTATATACCTTTTCTATCTATTATGGTGTGTGTTTTATATAAAAACCTATTGGGTGCACATGCACACGCGCACGCGCACGTACATGCACACGCACATGCACACACATATTAGTGATTTTGAGCCTTGATGTGGGCGGTTGTGATTTTGAACCCTAATGTGGGTGGCCATGACGTCCATAGGCCCGTCTCAATGTAGCAGGAGTATGGATTTGAAGCTTGAGTGCACGTATATATATATATATGAATAAAGAGATACATCTTTCGTATTCCACTAATGCTTGTTGTAATTACCATGGTTTGGGGTAGGGGTTGGCCCTTTCTCCTCTCACCATAATATTTATATATCTGTATATATATATATATATATATATATATATATATTGTGTGTGTGTGTGTGTGTGTGTGTGTGTAAATGTGTGTGTGTGTGTGTGTGTGTGTGTGTGTGTGTGTGTGTGTGTTTTTTTTTTTCCCGTTAAATTTTACACAGTACACACACAAACTGACCCATATACATATATATTATTTTATATATGGGTATTTATACACGTACACATAGACAAGTGCTGTAAACTGTATAAGTCATATACAATATAGCTTCTTGTATATATGGGTATTTATACAACACACGAGATTAGAGAAATGCGTGTGTGAATGTAAAAGAAAATAAAAAATGTAAGCTGAAAGCAAACAAATATATCAACCATGTACATGTCTCACCAATGTGTGTGTGTTGAAATGGTGTTTGCACTGTGAGTGGCAGAGATATTTTTAATGGGCGAGTTTCACTTGACTATTGATAAAATTTATATATCAATGTCATAGTTAAATCCAGAGATACCCCATATGAGGTATAGATATCTCAATAATGATAGAAGTCCTGATTTACAATTACTCAACTTCATTCTAATATTACCAGTTAAACACATAACTTCTTGTTTTTTTTTAACATATAGTATATCAGCCAAACTTTGGACTGTCATTCTAATATTACCAAGACAATAAGTTGAAAGTAAACAAGTACATCAACCATTAGATCATCACCAATAACTAAATGGTGTTTGCATTGTAATGGCAGAGATATTTTTGATGGGTGAGTTTTACTTGCTATTGTAAATTCTTTCAATGTCAAGTTAAATCCAGAGAACAATGAGGTAAAATCTCATAATGAAGAATCCTACCCAAACTCAGCTTCATTCTAATATTACCAAACAATAGTTAAGTTTCATTTTCCTTATAATAAGAGCACATTCACAAATTAACTTAGTTATACAAGCTAAGAACTTTATAATACAATAAATGAAAGCACTTCTCTTCTTTAACTCAATACCCAAACCAACTAAGAAGCGTATCAGAAAGTTTTTCTCAAAATTTATTAGATACTTAATCATATTACAACAATACCATTTCAAGATTATTGATGATGAATAAATCAATCATACAAAATCAAGAAGATTGACATTGACCCAACCATTGGGACACTAGAGTAAACATAACACTCCTTTTTGCAAAGAAAAATTACAACATCCTTCTCTTTCTTCCAATACTACAAGAGGATTTATAATGAGGTTTATATGCCATTATACCATTGATATGAATTGGGGCATTAAGAGATCATATTAATAACATATATCTTCCAATAATCTTTATAAAATGAATAACAATAAGCTTCTTTATTACACTGCAAACTTATTTCCATTTCTCCTCATAAAACAACACACAAGATTTATTTTAAAAACAAAATGACGTAAATTATTTATTTTAAAATCATTATACCTATCTCCTCTTCAAAAAAAAATGTAATAAGAGTGAAAGTAAATAATAGTCTCATTGCTTTTCAACATTAAGATAACACAAGTAATATGATAGCTCCTTTTTATACACACACAATGTTTTCTTTGCAAAACAAGGATTGCACAAGAAATCACAGTGGAATTTTAAAATATGATACAAACATTTGATAATCCTTCCTTCCTTAAGTTTTACAAGAAAACTATAACTTAAAATTGAAGAGGGTATCCTCCCTATAAACGGGAACATGCTAATTTCTTGAGTGAAAACTCCTTTTCTCCAAGCAAATGAATACTCCAAACAAGGTTCCAAGAATCATGATCTACCATCGACTAAGAAGTAAGTCTCCAAACACAAGAGTAGGGGGCTTGGTTGTCCACCCAGACCAATTGGAATCATTAGATGCCATCTCCATCAGTGGAGAACATGTTAGTTTCCTTCCAAGCCCAAGGGAGAGAGGTTTCATACCTCAAAGATACACTAGGTAAGGGATGAAATAAAATATTTTCATACACACCAAAAAACACAAAACCATAAACCAACACCAACAAGAATCTCCAAGCTTCTCATGAGGGGGAAGAGGGAAATATTTCCCATTTGATCACATTTTCAATTCCAATTGAATTCATCACTTTGCAAGAAAATCTCAAGAATTCCACTCCTTATTTTTTCCATAACCCAAAACACAACCAAGAAGCTCCATGCTTTTCAAGAGGGTTTATTACCTCTTCCCAACACACCAAAATCCATTTAAAGTAATATGGATGGAGAAAACAAAGGAAATACAAGATCAAAACATCCATCAACCAACACACAAGAAAATTCCTAAGACCAAACAAGCATACAATCCATAATTTTCTTAAACAACATAAAGCCAACTAAGAGGTGTGAGACCTATCTCACAAGCCAAAGAAATCCAAATCCAAATACAAGCCAATCCTTCCAAGCTCCTTTCTCCTATAAGCTATCCAAACTCCAAGTACCAAAAATAAATGAGGTGAGAAGTCCTCACCCCGTCCAAAATGGAGGAATAAGAAGGAGAATCTAAAATATTCACACCAATGAGAGGGTGACATGTGCCACCCATATCCTTCTCAAAAAAAGACACCCCAAGTACCCATCATACATAAGACAAAAATCTTAATGGAGGAATATATCACAAAATTAAAAATAAAACCAAATGAAATATCCTCCAAATTCATAAGTGACTATTAAAACAAGCTCATTAATGAGTATGTAGACAAGAGAGGCTCAAATGGGAGGGAAAGACCATTTTTAACCTTGAAAAAGGTCCCCCAACCCATAAGTAGGGTCCAGGGGGTCCATTTTAGTGTAAATGAGACCTCTAACAAGTAAAAAACCTCTTAAAAATTCCACTTTTAGCCCAAATTCGGGTTTGGGAAAAGTGACACACTTTGTGAGGTGGTAACGCCCACCTAACTCATAATTAGGTGGTCCCATACCTCCTTAAACATGATTAACTAATAAAATCATCATTAATACAAGTATGAATCATTAAACCCTTAAAAATGGATTTAAACAAGAGATTAAAATAATTAACACTAAAATGAATCCAAGGAGACAACAACCCAAGGTGCTCGAATCAAATGAAAAAAAACACACGAGGATGATGCTTTCTCATTTCCATCCAAATTCAAAGACAAGAGAGACAAAAACAATCAAACAATAGGTGAGGATTTGGCCCAGATGGCCAATTGTGCAAAATTAGAGGTGCAAACTCTGCATCCCACATTCTCCTATGGTGAACTTGTAACCTGCACACATAACTCACACATCATACCTGATCAATACAATAAACCAATTTAAATGATACTACATACATCCAAATGATCAAATCAATTACGAGATTAATCATCCAAATTAAATAATTAATTAATATACATAATGAGATTAATAGCCAAATGATATACATCCATATAATACCAATATATAATCCATCTAAATCTCATCTCAATAAAATCCATAACAACATCACTAAAACAAGTAATAATGGTCACAATTAGTAAATTGGCGCTATGTGCCTCATACACAATCTGTCAAGTCAGGTTAACATATTAAAGATATAGAGATGAAAAAATAATATATATTCAAGTCAACTAACCATTTCTACAACTATCCAAGATATAATTCATGTAAATCTTAGATTAATAATATCCATAATATCATATCTAAACAAAGTGTTAATGATAAGGGCAATAAATTGATATTGTATGCCTCATATATCATCCTACCAATAATGAGTTAGAAAAAAGTGCTAATATGACGATGAAATCATAATTATTCAAATAAAATAGTCTTGACAATATCAATTCAAATATCCCAATCATGAATATAACACAAATTCAATGCCATCAAAGGGAACGAAACTAGTGGCCACTACATCACCTTCCCCTAGAAATATAATTCCTCCTGAAATGCATTAGAAGGGGTAAGGATATCACATTTTTAAAGGTATCACATACTCACATATAGCTATTGTCTCATCTAACATACCCTACCGATCTCTAAATTTTTCCGACATTGAGTGTACTTTGGAATATGAGAAATTAAATCAAGAAAATTGTAGCTACCACAAATTTTATGAACATCATCATCTCAATTTCACTATGATGTTCAACATAGTTGGGTTTCCAACACAAAGATTAAACTAAGTAATCCCTGTAAGGGGAGAGTACAGGGAACTATATATTATTTGATTTTTAAAAATGTTTCCAATTTTTGCACACATAATGTTCACGAATCGACCCATGGGCATCACATATGCTAAATGGGAAAAGAAAATTATCCACTTTGCGTAAGGTTCCCCTTGTAAGCCATAATTATCCTTAACAAAAATGTAATTTACTCACATGACCCTCAAATCTACACTAGAATTAGTACTTTCCATAAACAGGCCAATATTGTCAAGTCATACCACACAAAACATAACAAAAGGGTGATAACTAGATTTAACAACAATGTTTACAAGGGTGTATAAAACAAATCAAAATTACACAACATAATATAAAAGTACCTCCCATAAAACCACATAGTTAAATTACTTACCAGCTTTGTATTACAACTTTCATAGCTTGATCCTTTACCCAAATATCATATATCACACCAAAATATTTTTGTTTAGAAAACCAAGAAAATATAGAACAATTATCTTTTGGTTGAACATTATTTCGAAATCCTACCATGATAATCCAAAGTCCATACTTCTAAATCTTGAAACATGCCACCATCCTTTTATTGAAAATAAATAATTGGTTTTTAACTCAACATGACACGTTAGAAGTTTAAAATGATCACAAGGTCTTTAAAGAGGTCCCAAAAATAGAGAAAGTTACTAGGGAAACCCCTAAAATATTTCTTAGGCTAACAAAAAAAGAACTTTCCCTTTCAAATTTTCTAAAGGGGTTAAGAGGAAACAAATTTACATTTCCTCCAATAAAAAAGGTGATTCCAATATTTATCCATATCCTTAACATATGTTGTATAAAATTTCTTATTAATCTAGGTCGCTAATGACCGTCTAAGTCCAAAGGGAGGGTACTTCCCTCAAAACTAAGGTATAATCTTGCTTTTATATACAATAACACAATTTAGAATTATGTTGAGCTATAAACAATAGGGCCCCGATGGTCGAGAATGACTCCATCAACAACAATTACTCACATTCAAATTCCAAAGATGCATTACACGGTTAGGGAAACACTATTTTCAAGGGATGTCATCACCCATGGTAGGAGGAAGGATTAAGTAGTTGTCACTTTTTTATAATGTAAAAATGTAGTGTCAAAGAATTTGTTTATTAACAAGTTACAAGGTCTAACAAGGTAACAACAAAAACCTTATACACAGGTATTCTAAGCCCACAATAACCAATGAAATATCCAAATGTAAACCGATGTGTATTTGGATTATGCACATTATATATGTTTATTTTGTTGTTATAATGAAACAAGACATAGGGAATGTACTAATCAAGCTTACAACCCAAACTTACAATGTAAACACAATTGAAAGTTTACAATGTAATGAAACATGCACATTTTAGTTGGTTCAACCATATAATTCATGTCTCTTCTAGATTTTAGGGGTATAAAAAATAAATATCCCCTATGACTAAGGTTGTTTATTAATACATTTTGCATGTTTATCAATACATGAATTGTCCCCAAGTTAGAAGTACACTTACAAATACAATTCTTGTAGTGTTTAGTTATTGTATTTTTCATTCGTAACATCCCATAATCTTGTGAAAACATGGACTACACCACTACTGACATGGAATTTTTCCCCATTAGGTGAGCGACCAAATTAGGTTATTTGAATTCCCGAGGGAATCAAGAATGGGGGTGATATAGTTTTTTGTTATTCACACATAACCATTGTTTGTCCTTCTAAGAAATAAGGTTAGAGTAAGGAATTTATTTCATAATGTTCACATTTAATCATTAAGTATTGAAAATTCACACCTCTTAGTTCAAGTTCTTATAGGTTCATGTTTATCACATTCACAAAGCAACTTTTAATGAGTAACAAGGTCCAATAAAGTTCTTACAATATCCAACATGCCAAGGTTAAAAAAGTGACCACTAAATAAAACCAATCATACTAAGCTTAAGTGGGGCTCATAAGGTCTACCAACATTACCAATGTACCCAAAATGATCCTTACAAGTCTTAATGATAAACTCGATAACGGCTAAATCATGGAGGCATAGTTTTTATTCCAAGAGTTCAAGGAATTTTTAGTTCTAGCAATAATAAAGTGGGTATGGAATAACCCTATAATAAGATCACTTAATGAATGTGTATCAAATCTATCAATTCATAAATACTATCATCAACCATGAATCAAATATGACAAGAATAGATTACCATAAAACACCAAGCTTCCTCACAAAGAGGAAACCCACATATCAAAGAGGGAATCATAACAGACCTCTTGAAACACAGTCCTTGAAGCATAGAATCCAAATTAATGGGGTTTTAGTGTGGTATGCAAAAAACAACAAAATATTGACATAAACACATCGATAATAGGATCCCCATGACCAAAGTAACACATCACTCCAAGTAAAATGCCTAAAAGAACCCAAGTATATCAATATTTATCACAAGGATTTTGTAGTCCAATACGTCAATTTTCTCCCAAGGAAACTAAAAGGACCAATTTAGTGCATCAAGTATGCCAATCAATGAATCCACATATCCCAAAAGTATGTTATCTCTAGTAAACTTCAATTATGAAAGAGTGATCCATCCCAAACATAATCCATGAAGTTCGAAATGTTTTTCATATCTATCTCAATGATGAAGAATACCATCCTAGGCTACAAAGATAAACGTGAATCACTGTCAAATCCACTAAACGATATTGCATATCATAAAGGACACTTCACACAAGAGAAAAAAGCATCATTATGGTCACTCAACCATAGAGGACTGAATATCATAGGAGTATCTTAACCATATAGGACTCAATATCATATATGCCTCTCCACCATAGGAGGACCAAATATCACAAGTTTCACTCCACAATAAGAGGATTGGGTATCAAGTATCTAAACGAGTCTGGGTTTGTAGCATGGTCATGGACACATAGATTTCCATCAGCTCAAAACCAAGGGCATGTCCTGCAACATCAAATATTCAGACATGACACCTTAGGAGTACCCCCATATGACATGCGTACAAAATATGAATAATATAGAACAACATCATCAAACAAGAAATAAAACCACATCACACTCTTGATGACATTTAGTCAAGTGGCCTAAAATACCAAAAATATTTGAGCTACGAAAAAGAAATAAAACCCAAGAAATATCAGTAGACAAAGGAAAATGGACAAGTAGCTATATTAAAACTACAAAAATCTCACAAGAAACAAAAATAAAAAATAATATTCTGGAAGATTCTCATTAAGTCAAATAAATAAAATGCTAGTACTGAGAAATTCACACTTACAAATAAAATTCACATAAATACATTCCACATCACAATTAATGCGTGGCCTTTAATGGCCACATGTAGGGGTACTACAACATTAAGTGCATGTCTCAACATATAAACATAATAATGGATCTAATAAGTTAACTGCCATGATCTGTAACTAAATCATATCTCCCACAATACATTTGTGTAACTCAAATAAGTACATTTTTCTCCACCAATAACAACTTTCCCACATAATGTTACCTTGACTAGAACATAAGGGTTTTTCATCAAGGTTACTATTAGTACAAAATTATAGCACCCTCTGAATGCTTCCAAGTGAGTTATCTGGGTAATCAGTGCAATTTGCTAACATGGGATTGTCTCAAGGTGTGGGACCCTGCAATTGAGACAAACCTTTAGAGAAGGATAGTTCCTCTACCTATTCTAATGCTAAAACTACTAGAAAGGGAAATGTAACTATTCTAACGCTAACCTAGATTCCTAAGGGACTAGGAAAGAGAGAGATACATAAAATCAAATTCCTAGACTAAGGGAGGTGATATCACCAAGAACAGGGGTAGAGAAATTCCTAGTGAGTGAAAGTAGAAAGAAAGAAAAATAGAAGAGGGAAGACAAAAGTGCCACAATCCAAAACCGCATTCAAATATACATTTTCGTGGAGCACAACAAATTTGAGACTTGCAAGAAGAACAAAATATGCACAAAATATTTGCAAATGCAATAGAAGGAAATGAATGCAATATAACTCGATCTAGGGAAAGAAAAATCCACAAAACATAATTTTTATTGCTCAAAAGGGTGCACAATTCATTACAAAGTAGGCACAAGGAAATATTTGTTTACAAAATGATCAGATTCAAGGACTGTAGCTCATAAAATCTCTGAAACAATTTTGACTGAGTTCCTTTGCATTCTAAAATGTCTCTCCCCTTCAAGTGAGGGGTTTATCACATTTTATAGGGAAATAACCTTGAATTTTCCTCACCAACCAGTTACCTGCATTAACTTCTTTGAAAAGAGGTATGGGTAGCCATAAAAATTTGATTCTCGAGGGTACTTTATTGGCTGAAGAAGACATGGGCACTATTCTTCATTAAGACTAGTAATTGAGCTATCTTTTCACCCACCTACCTCACCTAATCCAAGGCCAGTCATTGATATTCCTATAGCTAGCCGGTAACACATTTGTTGTTACAGGACGATAACATTTTTCATTGTGTTTGTTGAGAACAAGTCGACCCTGAAAGTGTTATCAGTCGATAATGTTTTCGATGTTATTGGCCGACAACCACTGTACATTCCGTCATTGATATGGTTTCTATTAATGACTGGAAATACCATTCTCTTTACTGGCTGGTAATGTTTGTACACACATCGTGGGGTGTTAGGCAACCGTGGTCCTACTACTGTTAGTCAAAAACACCATTTTTTACTGGTCGGTAACAACCGTATGTGTTGTCGGCCGGTAACATCAATCACCTTTTCCTATAACCAAACGGTTTGCCCCTTTGTAGTGACTTTCCATCTCACTAAAAAGATTACAAATCATTTCTTGCCCCATCAACTACCAATGCAATGACATGTTAAGTTGTCAATTTTGCAAGGGTGCAAAATATGGATAAAAATTGGTGACTCGCAGGGTGATCTGCTTGCTAGATCTGAAATACCAGTGACCATAGAGGATCCGTTGGGCATGGAGTCATTATGATTGTTGAAAATGGTCTGACACTTGGGAATTCACCCCCTAATCCTTTTAAACACCACTAGAGAATTGTTCTATAACCATACCCTACCTAAAAATTGAAAGTGCAAGAGCAACAAGGCACAACTATATACAAACATGAAAATCATACACATTCCAAATGGAATATGCAAAGAGTACACAAGAACTTATTACAAAAAAACCTAAAATATAATAGAGCAATGTGCTACAAGAACTTGGAATAATTATAAATTCTAAACTATTATGTACAAGGAAGATACTTCACTTAGTAACAATGCTTGAAATAGATTCCATTGACTGGATTTGCAATTCTTCTCCATCTAGCTTATATAATTGGAAAACACTGTTAGTCTTATAGTCTGAAATTAAGTAAGGGCCACTCCATATTACATCAAACTTGGAGTGTCTTCCTAGTTTGGCTCTGTCTGTATCCCATTTTTGGACCAAGTCTACCTCTTGGAAGGTTCTATTTCTGGCCTTATTATCAAAGAACCTCTTGATCAAAGCTTGATTCTTCTCCATGATTTGCATCACTTGGTCCCTTAGCTCCTCCAACTCCATGAACTCTACATATTTAGCTTCCATGGGCCAAAATTCAGATAGTTCCATCTATTTAAGACACTCCCGTGTTGGCAACTCTAGAGACACTGACAACCTTACTTCTCTTCCATAAACTAACCTGTAAGGAGAGTTTTCTATTGACCTCTTGGGAGTAATCCTATCAGTCTAGAAGGACAATTTTAAATTTGTGTGCCAATTCCTTTGGTTATCATCCAAGGTTCTCCTTATGATTTTCAAAATATTTTTGTTCGTGGACTAAGCTTACCCATTACCCTAAGGGTAATAATTTGAGGAAGTGCTCAAATAGATGCCATTTTCACTGCCCACTCATATATCTTTGTACCGAGAAAATCTAAGGCATTATATGATATTATAGTTGAAGGGAATCCAAATCTAGTTACAAAAATTGTTATCCATTTTTACCCCCTTGGTAAAATGGACAACTAGAGAAAATTGGAACAAGAGAAAATGGTAAAATTTAGTTTTTTCTGGGGCTTCAATCCATTTTTTCTTAACTCCCTAACCCAGAACATTATAAGGAGTTAGTAAAAAAATTGAGAAATCCAAAGAATGCCGACAAAAAGAAGTTCCGCAGAAATTTGCACCATAGAAAAGAAGTGTTGGACCCTAAAATATTGGATAAGTACCAAGAGGCATGTGCACATGATCAATGAATAGAAGGACGCACATGGAAAATCACACATGAAAAAGGGGTTTAAGTGAGACCAGGGTGCACGTAGGAGGTAGAACAAGGGTTTAAAAGACTTAGCCATATTTTACATCATGGAGTCACTTGAGGAAAGATTTGAGGACTCAACTAGGCATGATAAGTGGATAAGGTGCCAACCTGGAACCTTGAAGGTCAAGAAAAGGATATTTCACATAGGGAATATTCCCAGAGGCATCATTATAGTTAGTAGAAGGTTTGCAAAAAGGATGGGCATTCACCAATGGAGGACCACATTGACACTTGGCATGTGACCTGCTCAGAAGAGAAGTCATGGTGGTGGTCGATGATCTTATTTAAAGAGGTACTTGAGACAGGAACATAGAGAGAATGTAGGGAGAATACAAAGAGAACACAGAGAGAGAATGCATATAGAATGTAGACATAGAGAAAGAGATAGAGAGAGAGACAAAATAAGGGAGGAAGAGAGAAGGAAGGTAACAAGGTATTGTAGAAATGTTAGGAAATGCTAAGGATTTGGAATTCATGGTGTTATGGTTTAAAGTACTTAGTGCTAGAGGGTTGTAATGGATAATATTAAACAAATGTATGGGTACTAGGATTTTTAACAAGGGATATAATGGGGAAAAGTATAGTCAAGATATCTGATCAGATAGGTTTAAAGGAGTTGAGTCTCTATCATTTAATGTATATGGTCTAAGATGACCCTTTTGAATGTAATATGGCTACCAGAATTCTGTTAAATCAATATACATGGATCTATTCTATACAACTTGCTTATGGGTGTAAATAATTATGTTATTTGGCTTATCATGACTCATATCTAGTTTCTTGTACTTCTTATAATGATTATTTAGCTTCTGTGATGCACTGATATGTAGATCTATTACTTATATCTTCTACCTTTTTGAGTAGATGCTTGTACTTCTAGTTCTATAAATAATCCTCCATTAAATGATGGAACTCTCTTGTAAAGCTCACATAAAGGAGGGGCGTGACACCCATGCATGCCTTAGGTGAGTGCCCAGTGTATGCTATGTGATAGGATGACGCACTTGGGGTTAGAAAGAAGTATTGAGGGTAAAATAATGACTACATATTGGTTCCATTTATAGGAGCTCTTTTGAAGCTATTGTGAGAGAAATATGTGATGACGAAGCACTTGACCTTGGATAGTGTCAAAGCATAGATCAAAAACATGGAGGATGAGTTTTCTCAGAGGTTCAATACTGGATCTGAGTTTGATGGAATAAAATCGGTGGAGGAGAACCTATATCACGAAATCTATGAGACATTCTTCTTTTTTTTTCCAGTAGAGTTGTATGAATGGCTATCATCATATGCATCAAGGATGAGTTGGTACTATAGACCTCATGTTTGGACCCAGGAGGAATATCAACAGTTGCATGATGCCAATCTGACATGGACCTGTGCTGTTGATCACTAGTGGAGTAGAGTGGTGACTAGTTATACCTTGGAATACACTATTTCTACATATTCTTTCCTGGAGATTGCTGAGTTTGAGTTCTTGAGGGATCCTAGAGGATTTTTATTGCATGTTATTCCACTGGCTATCAAGATCCTAGTCATTAATTTGAGTTTGGAAGCCTTTCCCATGGTTGGCTAAATTCCTGCTAGGCACGGGGCACAGAAGATGGCGTGGTAGAAGGATGGTAGAACTTGCGGCGTAAATGGAGAGAGGAGAGGCAACTCAAGTATAATGAAGCTCATGCAAGTGAGTTGGCAAGACAATGTGAATCTCTAAGAGTGATAGATTTATAGAGGCAAACATTTCCAGAAGGATCTGAGGTTCGCGTGGAGGATGTGGAACCTGAGTAGCCTGAACTACCCCATCCGAGCAAGCGCAAAAGAGAAAACCCCTCAGCTTCTTGAGATATTTATTCATATGAAGAAAGGAGAAGAGCTGTAGGCACACATCTCAAACCACATGGTGACCATACCCTAGCACTTAGCTTTCTAGTTCCTGAGATAAGTGTTAATACTCCAGTTGGTATCGATATTCATAGTCGAGTGAAACCTAAGAGGTACAATTTTTCATTTGGTACATCTATGGCTACACAGTCATTTCTTGTGTTTAGGGGTATTTTATCTGACACAACATTTGGAAAAGGTGTAGGATCACAAGGTTTGAGTATTGTGTCTAGGAGTAGCGTGGGAAACACATATGGGAGTGGTTTGGTATCACATACTGTCAGTGCATAGTTTAGCATGACAGTGGGTTCATCGGGTGAAACTGCATTAGGCCCCTTACCTATGAAAGGAGGATGATCTGGTGGTGTTGGCACTAGTGGATCTAGTGGCTCTGGTGGAAGTAAAATTAGAGGAAATCAAGGTCCTAGATCTGGCAGACAAGGTCCACAACACCATCAACATGTGTTTTATGAGATGTCACTCAACTTACCTAATTGTAAGGGCATCAAGGATGCCAAAAAACATGTACACAAGTGTGAGTTACTATGGCACACGAAGGGGATCACTACCCCGGAGTGGAAAGAAAGTTAGTTTGCAACCACGTTACAATGATGCCCACGTAGTTAGTACATGAAGTATGACCCAAAAAAGACAATGGTGGATTACATTGTGATGCATAATGCCTTTTTGGTGGAGTTCCACATACCCAAGTTTGAATAGAAAAGCATCAGCCCATTGAAGGAGATTCAATAAGGAATGGAAAAGAGTGTGCGGGAGTATGATGCGTGTTTTAAGACTCTCCTATCCAAGTTATCTTATGACATTCATCCTTTGCAACATGCTCAGTGGTTCGTCGAAGGATTGATCACACTGTTCAAGAGGGCACTTTCACAAAAGATTTTCACAAATTCATGTGAGGCCTTGGAGGCTGCCTTACATGCTGAGGTAGTAAGAAGCATTGATACAAGAGTTAGTTCATTCCTAGAAGCCCAAATTGCTACAATGGAAAAATAACTAGATAAATTATCTATGAACTCATCTCACGAGAATCACAATGGGTTATGGTGTATAGATTGTGAGGTAGAAGGGCATATGAAGGATAGTTTTCCTCGGAGATTGGTACGTACGATGATGGTAGACTATGAGATTTTCCACAGAGATCATGATGCAAGTAGGTGTTAGCTACTGCAACGCGCGATCCATAAGAATGTGTCTTGCTATTGAGAAGATTTTCACCTCTACTACTCATGACACCAAGGATTGTAGATTGATTGACCAAATACATGATGCCATTGATATTGGTGTGCACCAGACTAGTGTTGTGAATAGCTCCAAGGATGATGGTTTTCATTATGAAGGGTACACGTGATGGAGGAAAGGTCACAGGAAGAGGATTTTGTGGAGGATTTAGAGGCCGTGGCAACCATGGAGGTGGAAGAAGTGAGTTCCCATGTGGAACTTGTTACAACTGTGGGTCTACGGAACACTATAAGAGCGAATGCCCCAATCTGCTACAATGTTCTTGGTGTGGAAAGAAGCACAAGTATGAGGAGTGCCCAAAATTATTTGAACACATGAGCCAGAAAGTAGTGGAAGGATAAGGGCACTAAGATGGTGAGTGTAAAGTGTGCTGATCAATAGTGGATGCCTAGAATGGAGCGTTAGTCAAAGTTAGAACCTGTACTGGTGACAAGTCAAGATGAGGCTACACATGCACTAGGGAAATACCAAAGCAAAGACCACTGATTACAAGAGAAGAGGTGGTATATGGGAAGTATCTGGACCCTACCCATAAGAAGGAAGTCTATCAAGAGACCATGGATGTAATCAGAAGTCTTCAAGGGGAAATTTACTGTCTAAAAGAGAAATCTAATAATTTGGAGCAGAAGAAAAGCACTGAGGTCCCTCAGTCAGATATAGATGATGTCAGAGAAGTGTGTAAGATGTTGCACTAAGAGAATATTATTCCTTTGTTAGGAGAATAGCTAAGAGATAAAGTACCAAGTACTGGAGGAGAGCATGAGAGGTAGGTTTTGCATGCTAACCTTCCTCCTCATAGCCTTGACTATGATAAGGAGATTACCTTGAATGTAGTTATTGATGGATGGCTCCTAAGTAATATTCTGATTGACATGGGCGTGAAGTTAATGTTCTCACCCTAGACACATGGAATCAAATGGGAAGGCCACCATTACAGCCATCCTCAAATGTGTTGTATATGGCTAATAAGACAAAGGCAATGCCCATTGGTGTTTTAAAGGATGCTTTCTATCACTATCCAAGGGGTGAAATTCACTAGAGACTTCGAAGTCTTAGCACTTGCTGAGGTAGAAAAATTTCCAGCACTACTTGGGCACCCTTGGTGCTATAAAAACAATGCTGACTTACGCTTCAATAAGGGGTATATAAGTTTTTATAATAAAGAGGAATGTGTTATCATTCCTTTTATGGATGGGAAGTCAACACCCTATACTGAGCCCTTTAGGAGAAGAATACCTAGACATAATTTATGTGCACACTATCGGGACCCTGAGGTTGTGCAACCAAAAAAAGAAGGTGTTATTTAGTGGGAAGACACTCAATCTATAAGTGATACAACTAGTGTGGCATGTGAAAATTGGGTGCATGGGACATATGAGTTAGTCAGAAGGTAGTTAAGAGGCTCTGTGATGAGAGTAACAAAGGCACACTCAGTCAGGTGCCTAGGAGGAAAGAAGTTTCCAAGTTATACTAGGGGAGCTGACCCTGATGTTTTCCTACAAGAAATGGAGACCCAGTGGAGATGTGAGATCAAAAGGAGAAGGATGCTTAGCTATACCTTGCTCGAGAATGCAACACGTTGGTGGGAAACCCATCATGATAACCTTCTAGAGTGGCACGAGGTGAGAATTGTGTTCTCTATTAGGTTTGTCTGAAGCAATGCACCTACTATTATACAAGATTATCATGGGAAGGAACCTACCTCATTTCACGTCCAAGCATGTGAGAAGGCCTGGATGGAAGGCACAAAAGCCTTTCCACCTTCTTTATGGGTGCATAAGCTTTACTCCACCTTACAAGGTTACGCGTGCACATGGTACATTCACTCATAGATGTGCCGTCAGACATGAAACTGGCAGGAGTTGATGGCTGATCTCCTTCAAGATTTTGAGTATCAAGTACTAAGCCATTGGTGAATGAGGCATTACAGGTTGTTAAGCACCTAACTATGGGAGATAGTGCCATGGTGGAGGATAGAATACTAGAATTATTGGGTGAACCTAGCTTAGAAGTGCACTTTGATGAGGAAGAATCAGAGGAGATACAACTTGAGTGCGCATGCATGGAAAAAGAGAAAGGAAAGTTGGTCTATGTGATCGATGGTGAAGAGGTGGAAAACTTGGATGTTAACCATACTATGGGCACACATGAGGTTATGGATAGTGCTAATGAGAAAACATGCACCTACCATGAACCCCTGAAAACCAAGAAGGTTAACATTGGTTTGGAGGTGGAACCTAAGGAGGCTACTATTGGAGATTACTGGATAGAAAAGGAGGTTTCAAAGATCATCGATCTATTGCATGAATTTTAGGATTTGTTTCCACATGGGTACCATGAGCTTAAAGGAGTTCACCACTCCTTGGGAGAAATGAAGATCAAGTTAAAGGAAGGTGTGCACCCAATTTGGAAGAGACCTTATCGAATGAATCCAAATATACACATCAAAGTCAAGGAGGAGATTGACAAGATGATTGCATCAGGCATCATTGAGGCTGTTGAAGAATCAAAATGGATAAGTCCAATGGTCATCAACATTAAGAAGGATGGAAGGATAAGGATTTGTTGATTACAAGGATTTGAATGTGGTATGTGTCATTGACCCTTTTCCAACCCCCTTCACTGAGGAGATCCTGGAAGGAGTAGCTGGGCACGAGATCTATTCTTTCACAGATGGATTCTCAGGATATCATTAGGTTAGAATTGCAAAGGAGGACCAAGAAAAGACAAACTTCACCACTGAATGGGGAAGGTTTGCCTACACGGTCATGCCTTTTGGACTGAAGAACGTGCCTACTGTGTTTTTGTGCATTGTGGTTCAGGCATTTCAGGACTTCATCCATAAGTTTCTACAAGTCTACCTAGATGACTAGACAATATATGGATTAGTGAGGGACCATTGTGACAATCTGAGGCTGATGTTTGAGAGATGTTGGTAGTTGAGTATATCCCTCAACATTAAGAAATGTGTTTTCACTACTCCATTTGGAACCCTGTTGGGACATATCATATGTAAGGAAGGCTTGCTGGTGGATCCTGCCAAAGTTGTTGTTATTGTGGGATTGGGGGAGCCTACCAGCCAGAGCACAGTGCATGGATTCCTTGGGCATATGGGGTATTACTAGAAATTTATTAAGGGGTATGCCAAGATCACTGCGTTGTTGGAAAATTTACTGAAGCACAAAAGTACATTTCATTGGGGAGAGGCACAGTAGATGGCATTTGACACATTAAAGAATAGGCTTATCACCATGCCCATATTACACTTTCCCTCTTGGGATAAGCCATTCCATGTACATGTTGATGCTTCAGGGATGGTGATTGGAGAAATCTTAGCACAACCTAGAGAGGGAATTGTTGACCACCCCTTGTGCTTTGCTAGTAGGAAGCTAACCCCAGCAGAACATAACTATACTACTACTGAGTGTGAGGCATTGTCAATGATCTACGCACTACACAAATTTAGGAAGTATCTATTGGAAACACCCTTTATATTCTACATAGACCACATGACATTGAAGTACTTGGTAAACAATCCCATTCTACAAGGGCACATATGCAGGGGGTGCTATTATTTCAAGAGTTTGAGTTTACAATTGTTGTAAAACTGGGTAAGAGTAATTTGGGGCCTGACCATCTATCAAGGATTGAATCAGGGGAGGATGCACAAGCATTGAGGATACAATGCCATATGCATAACTATTTAGATTGTGGTGCACACCCTCTGATTTGGAAGATATTGTTGTGTTTCTCAAAATGGGTGTGGCACCAGAGGGAATGAAGACTTTGGAAAGGAAGCAGTTAGCCATACGCATCACACCCTACATGTTAATTAGTGGAGACTTATACAAGCTAGGTTGTGATGAGGTTTTGTGCGGTGCATGTTAGAGCATGAGCATGTTGCAATCATGGAGGAAGCACATGGTGGAATTGTAGGAGGACACTATGTAGGGAATGCAACCACGCACAAGATCCTTCTAGCAGGATTTTGGTGGGAAATGGTTTACAAATATTGTATCGAGTATTGCAAGGCTGTGACCACTGCCAGTGCCTTGGTAAACTAGGGAAAAGAGATGAAATTCCATTAAGACCAATTTCCAGTGCAAAACCATTTGAGAAGTGGGAAATTGACTTCGTAGGCCCTATTTCCCTAGCCACGTGAAGGAAAGGTTCACGCTATATCATTACATGCACAAATTACCTTACAAGGTGGGAAGAAGTGGCACCTACAAGGGATTACACAATGGAAACAATAGCTAGGTTCTTGTGGGAAAATATAATCAACAGATATGGATGCCCACTGAGCTTAACAAGTGATAGGGGTACTCATTTCTTAAATGAGACAGTTAGAATCTTATTGGTAGAATTCATGGTAGCCCACCACAAGACTACCCCTTATCACCCACAAGCTAATGGGACTGTTGAGGCATTTAAAAAAAATTTGAATCACACATTAACCAAGATTTGTGATGTGGGAAGAAAGGATTGGGATGATAAAGTTTTTGTTGTGTTATGGTCATATCAGACTACTTATAAGAGACTGAACAAGGCCACACCTTTTCAATTGGTGTTTGGCATGGAAGTTGTGTTACCTATTGAATTCATGTTACCATCACTGTGTATAGCGTGCAGGAGGGTTAGATGATGAAAAAGTGCTTGAGGAGAGGATTGATAAGTTGATGCAGTTAGATGAGAGGTGGGCTATTGCTCGTTGGAGTCAGAAAATAGAAAAATCTAGGTAGAAGGCATGGCATGATAGACACATCAAGAACAAGTAGTTTGAGGTTGGGTAGATGGTTCTATTGTATGATTCCAAGTTTCTGCACCATCTTGGGAAATTCAAAGTCCATTGGATGGGCCCATACATTGTATCCTATATACTTGATTCAGGCACTTGCCAGTTACAAGCATTGGATGGAACATGATTGCCAGGCCATTTCAATGGGAGTAGATTGAAGCCCTACTATAAATAAGTCTTCTTTGTGTTTGTAAATAAGGTAGTATTACCAGTTAGCCTAGGTTTTGCTTTGTTGTAATTTCCTTTCTTTGTGTTTCCCTTTCTTTTTGCTTTGTTTTGTGCATTGTGCATGGTAGCCACTTATTATTTTCAAAAAAATTCTATGTGCAGAGGACCACACATCCATTTTTGTGTGGGGTGGAGTGATGTGACAAGTGCTAGAAGCTATGGTTGTGGATGGCCTGGGTTGAAAAATAAAAAACACGTGGATTGGAAGATCACGCATGGAAAAGGTGAACATAAGGGAAGGATGGTGTCAAAAGGATTTGAGAAACCACGTACAAGGGTAAAAAGTGTAGGAGAACATGAGGTAGGTAGTGGAAAGAAATTGGTCTAGGACATAGAAGAAGAATTGACTTCGGCACGGGAGAAAGTGCGAGAAACTCTATGGTCGAGGAAGTTGTGCACCAGAAGGTTGTGGAAGTGTTCACATAGGATTGAGCATGAGGAAAAGCACTTGAAGGTTGGCATTGGGAAAAAATCCTCCTTTATTGCAAAATTACATTAGTAGGTGGCATAAAATTTATTGTAGAGAAAAGAAAAAGTTATAAATAGAAGATCAGGGGTGTGTTACTTTCTACCTTGTGTTTTAAGTTATCAAAGAGCTCTCGCAAAATAGGGCATCCTTGTGAAGAAAGTTTGAGAAGAGTTTTGAATATTTTTGTGCATAGCTAGTTTGATCAGTGAACCAGAGTGGAAAGAAGTACATGCACATAAGCAGAGAAGGTTGTGTGGAAGAATCCCATGGGTGTTACACATCTTGTGGAAAAAGGGTTTTCTAGGTTAGGGTTGCATAGCTAGGGCATGGGTTTTGAAGGAATTTTTGCAAAGGAGTGGAGCCGCAAAGTTGAGAAGAGCTAGGACCAGGAGAGAGGAAGAAGTTTTAAGGACCCAACGAAGGAATGGCACCAAGGAAAGTAGCAAATGTTTCACCAAATAAGGGAAAGGGCAAGGGAAAACAAGTCATTTCTACCAGTTTCAATGAAGAATGGTACATGAAAATGTAGTACCTGAACAACATATTACTTAGTAAATAATGGGTGTCTCATGTCAGGAAGATGGCCATCAGTGATTACAACCATTGAACAAGCACCACAGAGAATGAAATGACACTAGAACTGGTTCACCCTATAGAGAAGAGGACACCAGATGGAATGCCCATCTATGATGATGAGGTAAAGGTAAAAATGGAGAAGGCTGGGTTGTTGCAACTCTATGAGTTTCCCTATTTTGGAAAGCCTGAGTGACTATACCAATGGTTGATGTCACATGTGCATGAAGACCACTTCTATTTCACAGGTTAGAGGATGTGCATAACCCCCTAGATAATTTCTAAGTTCACCAACCTTATCTATGAAGGAGATTCATTGGATGATGATTTGGAAGACAAGGAATCCATTAAGAAGACCATTGAGGCTTATGACTACAAGAAGGGTTCACAATAATTTGACATTTCTATAATTACTGACCCAGGTGATGAGGATGGCCATGCGCTTGGTTACAAAGCTGAATGGGAAAGAGAGATGGACATAGATCAACAAGGCCTAGATAAATGTGTGTTGCAAGATCTTTGAGGGAACCATCTATAACCTCTCAAATTTCATTGTAGAGGAGATCATAGACGTCACACACGATGGAGAGAAGATCATGCTTGGTAATGTCCTCCTCACCATTTTATTTTCAAAGATTGGAGTGCCTGATGGGCTGATAAGTTTGTTTGGGAATACCCAGATGAGAACCCCTCCCCCGCCAAGAGGTTTGAACAATATACTTGTGACACCATGATGACCGCTCATAAGGCGCACCTGGAAAAGTGGTATAAGTGGATGCACGATGCATTTCAGGGCTGAATGGAGAATACCCAAACAATTACCCTTTCTAGTGCAAGGAGAAGTTGAGTTCATCATATACCAACATTTTTTTATTGGTAGATTTACTTTGGTAGATGGCACCAAGAGTCCTTGGTGTAAATTTCCTTTCTCCTTCACAGCGCAGTACTTCTAGGCTGGGGTTAATCGATTCAAAGAGGTGAAGAAACTCATATTTGATCTAAGTGTAGTAGATCAAGACTACCATGAGCTGCACAGGAAACTAATATACCCCAAGAAGCATGCCTATGTGGAGAAGTATGTCTCCCATGACGTGCACATGTTAAAACCAATAACATTACCTATTGCAAGGAGGACAACAACGAGGGTGTATTTGTGCATAAGGCCTAAGTATGAAAAGGGAGCTTATGTTGAAGATGATGTCTCCATTCCTAAGGACCCCACCACATGGAAAAGGTTGTGCAAAGGAAAAGAGAAAGAGGAGAGGCTCTTGAGAAAAAGGCATTGAGCATGTGAAGAGACAATAAATAGTACAGGACACGAGAGTCAGGCACGGGCACAAGTACTTACATCCACCGGAAAGAGGTCTCCCATGAGAAAAGAGTCAATGTAGAAGGAGGAATCACCACAGAAGGAAGAGTCACTGATAAGGGGAGAGTCACCCGAGAAAGAAGAAAAAGAGAAGTCCCCTGAATTGGAGTCACCAGTAAGGAAGAAGCAGAGGGTGACAAAAGGGTTAGACTCAGGTGAAACAAAAAGCATGGAGGCTAAAAGGGTGATGAAGATGATGAAGAGTGCGACAAGGCTCAGAATCATCCTGTGTATGATGTACATGAGTCAGAGGAAGAAGGAAATGAAGAGAAGGATGAGAATGAGGAAGGTGCTCATGAAAAAGGGGGGAGTGAGGAAGTAAACATGAAGGATCAAAAGACCCCGACCCCGACCAACGAGCAGATGGATAATACCATAGAGAGGGAAGTGGAAGGAATTATCCAATAGTTGGTGGAGCACAAAGTCAAGTGAAGCACCGAAGAAGTGCTAAAGGAAACAAAGGAAAGCATGAGTGTGGGAAAGGAGTATGGAAGCATGGGCGGAGACCCCAGCTTAGTAGTAAGCTTCCCAAAGGTAGTGCACATAGGTGGAAAGGGCATAGTAGTAGTGCAGGAACAAGAAATGACTTACATTAATGATCCAAACAAGGTATTTCGTGTGCTTCCAAAGTACCATGCCCATAAACCAACTCCTTTCTTGGTCTTATTTTGATGAAGAAGGTGCGTACCCATGCACAAGGAAAATGCTATCTTGGGATTTTGAGTCCCATGTTGATGAACCTAAGTTCAAGGTAAATCGAGATGCATTGATGAAGATACCAGATGCCAAGGGAGTAAACCCTCTGGTAAATTCCCAACAACTGTCTGATGAGAAAGTTTTCAATGCACTCAACAAAGCATTGGTGGAGGTAGAGGCAAGACTCTTCGGCAGAAATGACAGAATAAGGGTCTTGGAGGAAGAGCTTGAGAAAAATAATGAGGAGATCATTGAGTGGGACAAAGAGATAAAACAGAAGGAATTGATCAGTGTGCAGTTAAGGCATGAGCTGAGGGATGAAAAGGAAAAGGTGCATGAAATCCATAAGAAGATAGAGGCCATTTCAAATGCCATTATCTTGAAGCACCCAGACCTAGTGGCCCCACTGAGTAGAAATATGAGTCAACCATGCAATGCTTGGAATACTTGACCTACATCCTCACCATGGAAAGGTGACCACTCACATTAGAGTCAGCAGAGGAGGTGATGGCATGCCAGAAGGAGGAGAAAAATTTGAAGATTGGGGAGATAGTGACTCAGTACTCTAAGCTCCTTACCATAGTAAAGACCACTGCACAGATGGCCAAAGTCGTGTATGATAACTTGTGCCAACAGGGATATAGGGTAACAAGCATATTGGTTGCTACACATGAGGCGGATCTAAAATAATTTTAGGAGAAGCACAAAGGCAATAGGGTGGAGCACAAAAGATCCTAGCTGAAGTTGAGAAGAAGTTGGAAGCAATCAAAACCTTGCAGGGTTTGATTAAGAATAAGCTAAAGGAACTGTACCCCCAAGTCACTCACAGGATGGATGCACTAGGAAATCTTAGCAAGAAACTGGAAAGAATTATTGATACACTAAAATCTAAGAGTGAGGAACTTAGTTTTGATGAAGTATGCACATTGGTGGGTGACCTACTTCAGCAGGGCACAGGGAGAAGTAGAATCTTGGGAGAAGATTGAGGCATCCATGAAGAAGGATTTCCCACTCCTCATACAATAGTAGCATATTCTTCCATTCTTTAATTGTTTCAATACCTCTATTCTTTATTCTTTGAGGAAGCAGAATGTTTCTAAGGATGGAGAACACACATAGTGTGGGGTGATGTTGGACCCTAAAATATTGGCTAAGTACCAAGAGGTGCATGCACATGATCAGTAGATAGAAGGGTGCTTAGGGAAAAGTGCATAGGAAAAAGGGGTTTAAGAAGGGTTTAAGTGAAACCAGGGCACGTGGGAGGCAGAACAAGGGTTTAAAGGACTTAGCCATATTTGGCATCATGGAGTCACTTGAGGAAAAATGTGAGGACCTGAACTAGGCGTGATAAGTGGATAAGGTGCCATCCTAGAACCTTGGAGGTCA
This sequence comes from Taxus chinensis, assembly GCA_019776745.2. Classification (NCBI taxonomy): domain Eukaryota; kingdom Viridiplantae; phylum Streptophyta; class Pinopsida; order Cupressales; family Taxaceae; genus Taxus; species Taxus chinensis. The sequence continues at coordinate 349,677,988 of CM034147.1, read as the reverse complement.
AGAAAAGGATATTCCACGTAGGGAATATTCCCAGAGGCATCATTATAGTTAGTGGAAGGTTTGTAAAGAGGATAAGCATTCACCAATGGAGGACCACATCGACACTTGGCACACAATCTGCTCAGAAGAGAAGTCATGGTGGTGGTCGATGATCCTATTTAAAGAGGTGTTTGGGATAGAAATAGAAATAGAGTAGGACACAAAGGAGAGAGATAGAGTGCAGACAGTAAAGAGAAGTAGCAGAAGGTGGAGAAGAAGGAACGTAGTGTTACAGAAATTTTAGGAAATGCTAAGGGTTTAGAGTTCATGGTGCTAGGGTTTATAGTACTTAGTGCTAGAGGGTTGTAAGGGATACCATTAAGCATATGTATGGGTACTGGGATCTGTAACAAGGGATATAATGGGGAAAATCATAGTTAGGATCTCATATCAGATAGGTTTGCAGGAGTTGAGTCTCTGTCATTTGATGTATATGGTCTGAGATGACCCTTTTGAATGTAATATGGCTACCAGAACTCTATTAAATCAATATACATGGATCTATTCTGTACAACTTGCTTATGGGTGTAAACCCTCATGTTATTTGGCTTATCATGACTCAGATCTAGTTTCTTGTACTTCTTATAATGTTTATTTAGCTTCTGTGATGCATTGATGTGTAGATCTGTTAGTTATATCTTCTTCCTTTTTGAGTAGATGCATGTACTTTTGTTTTATGTAAATAATCCTCCATTAAATGGTGAAACTCTCTTACGAATCTCACATAAAGGAGGGGCTCGGTGCCCGTGTGCACGCATCGGGTGAGAACCCAACGTATGTTGGATGATAGGGTGATGTGCTTGGGGTTAGAAAGAAGTATTGAGGGTAAACTAATGACTACCATGCATCCAAGGGTAAGCTTTGCTCAAAGTTTTTCACAGAAAATTAGTTTTTCAAAAGTTCTTTAGGATTAAAACCATGCCCAATGAGATTTCTATCTATCTGGAAGGTAAATATCCAGGTTATATTTTGCTAAAGAATTATTATTTACAGTAACTTCCAAATGCACTATTCTTGGACCAACTCTAAAATCCAATTAATGAAGTATGACACCCCATTTCTTCTTCCAGAAGCTAAAGTATGTGGGGAGAATGATTTGTAAGGATTACCATGGATTTTTTAGTAATTTAATGTTCTTTTTTAGGGTGGGAGAAAAAATCCGAGTTTCACTTTTGTGGACTCTCTTCTCCAAAAACAAAGGAAAATCCATCTTGGCTATATATTGTAAAATCTTCTCATTTTTGAGGGGAGATATTCTAAGGACTTAATTGAAACTAGTTTATTTTATTTCTCAATTCCATTGAAGTACTGTAATCCTTCCCATGGGCCTGTAGAATGTATTAACTGTCCTCTATTTTGTAGATATAATGGACTGTGCAACCATTTGAAGTAACTAAATTTGTGTTTGTGGTGTTCTCTCAACCCTTGCATTTATTTTCTCATCTTTCCTTGCCTCTCTATTATTTCTAGTCCTCCTATTATGTGCTTGTTTATATTATTTTTAGGCTTGTGTTGTTGTGTTTCAGGGGATTTGGTGTTAAATGCTATTTTGGGACTGTGTCAAAGCTATCATGGCCTCTTTCAGTTACATTTCTCTTCAATTTTCTCCCTCAGCAGTGTATCTCACTCCCTTTTCTTGGTGCTATCACCTCCTTAGTGTAGGATTTACCATTTTTCATGCATTTTCCTCTCTCCCTAGTCCCTTGGAATAATATATTAGGATTAGATAGTAGATTTCCCTTCATTATAGGTAGTTGTTGCATTATTTTAGGAGGAACCAACCTTGGATCTAGAGAATTATCTCAACTGGTCAAGGTCCCACACCTTGAGACAATTCCATGTTACCCAGTTACATGTGATTGCATGGTAAATGTCACATGCTAGAAATCAGAGGGTTTTGTAATTTGGTGATAAAAGTTTGAGCATGCCCAGTGGGACCAGAAAACGAAGTCTTCATTTTATTGCAATAAGATTGGTGTGCTCTTACAACTTCAGAGGCTCTGTAGCATACATCTGGTGAAATCCAAAAGGGAAAAATTTAAGTGGTTTTAGCAGTGCAAGTGTTTCAAGTTCATGAGAAGAATTCAAACACGGTCAAGAACAAGAGAGAAAGGTATTTTTGATTATTTGCAACTATCTCCAAGTAGAGAAAGAAGGGGAAGAAGGTTTCAGAGATCTCTATCTCCGCCAAATAGAACCTTGTCAACACCTCCACCTGGTAGGACATTTATTCAATCAATTAGAGTTCTTAGACCAATCAGAATGGCTCATCAATAACCACCACCACTACAAAATCCTTTTTTTAATTTTACAGGTAACAACCCACTTTCTCTCAATGCACAAAATCCAATCCTAGTTGTAGCATTGGAGAATATCCCATACTTCACTAGGGAAAATCACACAACTCCAATTCACCACATTCAAGACATTGCAAATGTCTGTGCTATTCATGAGGTCAATGAGATGGATGTGGCAGTTAAATTATTGGCCTCTTATTTCAAAGGTAAGGCTTTGCAGTGGTTCATGGAGCCTAGGAGCAAGATTGAATTAATAATTGGGATCAATTGCGCACATCTCTTTGTGGCCAGTTTGGAGAAAAATTAGATAACTTATCTCTGTTGGAGCAATTAACCACAATCAAGAGAGCACCAAACAGAGCAAATGAATGATTTCAACTTCATATTTCAAAGGACATGGGATAGGATTCCAATTTCCATGAGACCGGAAGCTGAAGGTGCTTTTCTATACTTCCTAAAAGCTTTAAATTCTGATATAGCCATGATGATACAATCTATGAGAGGAATAAACTTTTCTTCAACCTATAACATCTCTATTAGAGCTGAAAATTGTTTGATTCAAGACAAAAAAATTGCACCTAGGTCACATATGCCTCTCTATCTAGAAATGGGGAATCCAAGTTCTATCCAAACACCTACATTAGCTCCCATTCCTTCCCTAAAAAATTAGAATTCTAATGAAGCTTCTACTTCTTCTCCTAACACCTCAAACAAGCTCTAGGAAGTTATGTAAGTTGCATTGGCAATAAATTTACAATTAAGAGGCAACAAGATGATTTGGTGAACTCTAATTAAAAGCTTCTAATCAAAGCATTATGCTAACATGTCATTTCAACTTTATAGCCATGATGATACAATCTATGGGAGGTACAAATTTTCCCTCAACCTATAACATCACTATTAGAGCTGAATTTTTTTTGATTCAAGATGGTAAATTCACACCTAGGCCACCTATGCCTCTTTATCTAGAAATGGGGAATCCAAGTTCTATTCAAACACCTACATTATCTCCCATTCCTAACCTAAAAAATTAGAATTCTAATGAAGCTTATACTTCTTCTTCTAACACCTCAAATGCGCTCTAGGAATTTATGTAGCAATTGCAAAATTTAGGCAATGAATTGGTGACAATTAAGAGGCAAAAAACTCACAATTTTAGATCATATCAGCCTCAAGCCCAACCCAATAGACCTCTATATCAACTTAATAGACCACCTACCCAAGATGCTAATCAAAGCCAAGGAAAACCTCATGCTAACATGTCATTTCAACCTTATAATCCTAATGCTACTTCTACATCTATAGCCTTGGTTCCAACTCAAAATAACATGGCACTGAAATATGAAAGGTTTTTCCCATGTAATCAACCTCACAATCAGTCAACATGTTTCAATGGTGCTTTGAACCAAGATTTTATGGTGACAAAAATTTGTTGGTGTGTTAGCTCCTAAGAAGCAAGAAACATGTTGAAAACACCTACCCAAGAAGCACCTCCAAGTGAAAAAAAGGAAGCTACCCAAGAAGCACCTCCAAGTGAAACTACGCTTGTGAATCGGTAACCTAAAGATTTTTGTGGCATAAATCAAGCTCCTTCTCAAGGTGTGGAAATGAACACAAGGTCTAAAAAGATAAATTTAGAGGAAGGAAAGTTCTCTAATCCAAGTGCTACTCAGCCCTCTGTCACTCTACAAGGATTTAGCAATCCAAGTGCAGCTCTAAATGTGCATAATCAGCCCAAGCCACCTTCTAGACCAGATCATGTACTAGTTGTAACAACTCATGTGCAAGAGAAGGTTTTGCAAAGCAAAGGACAACAAAAATATCATTCTTCTCCTTTAATTATCATAGAGAAAATGAAGAAAACAAATGTCAACATCTCAATGTGGGAGTCATTAGCGATCTTGGGTCAAAGAGATCTATTGCAAACAACCATGGAAAATTTGTTAGCATCGAGTGAGCCACCCAATAATCAAGAAAAGGTGCTCACTAATGCAGCTCCATAAGAAGGAAGTCAAGGAGGTCAACCAAGTAAAAATATGAATCCTCCGCCATTCTATATTTCTCTAATTATTGGGAGAAATCTTGTACACAATTGCATGATTGATTCAGGAGCAAACAATTCTGTAATGCCCAAGAAAATAATTGATCAACTGGGCCTTGAGTATGAAGTCATTTCTAGAGGTGTAGTGCAATTAGATAGAATAACAATGAAAACTGTTGGTGTGATCAAAGGTTTGAGCATTACATTGCATGCATGCCCAAATGTCACAGTATTGTAAGACGTGGCAGTTATTTACTTGCCACCACTCTTTACTCTATGATTTTCTCGAGACTTCACCACTAAAATTCAAGGCTACTTGTCTACTGATTGGTCACATATGCTATTAAAAATGAGGTATGAAGCTAAGAATACAATCTGGTATGAACCTCTTGCAAAATTACATATTGAGCCTCATGTACCGAGTCCAATCAATGAAAATTTCTCAGATTTTGACCAAGAAGATTTCCCAAGCACTTCAAAGAAAAATACCAAATTTGGAGGCATTCCAGGCTTAACTCTTGATGAGTGGGAAAACAAAAGGCATGCATTTAATCCTTACAAGGAAATGGAGGAAGTTGAGTTGGGAATTTATTTCTTGCACAAAGAAAATCCACCTCTCCTAGCATCACCAAACTAGATGGTAAAGATGACAACAAAGTATGGCAATTTTTCTTTGATGGCTTAAGGAGTAGACAAGGTGCCGGAGGAGGAGCAATGCTTGTGTCACCTCAAGGTATAAAATACTACTACACTTTTTGTTTTCAGTTTACTTGTTCAAACAACACAACTGAGTATGAAGCATTGATCCAAGGATTTCATTGGGCAAGAAAGAGAGGTATCAAGAACTTGCAAGTCTTTAGAGATAGCGAGTTGATTGTAAACCAAGTTAGAGGGTTCAACGTTTCTAAAAATTATCTTCTAAAGAGCTACAAGAATAGGGTATGGGATCTCATCGAAGACTTTGAAGCATTCAACATTGAGGCCATACCAAGGAAGAAGAATGAGGTTGTGGACAGACTTGCATTAGTTGGGGCAGTATTTGATGTGGTTGAAATCATCAAAAGAGATAAAACTCAGCCTCATATCAAGGTGATTGTAAGGCCAACTGTCCCAGACAATAATACAAGCTGAAAAGTGTTTGAAAATGATGAAAGATCATCAATTTCTTATAAAAAGAATCTAAATTCTCTACTAAAAATTAGGAAAAATTGGAGCATCAGTATGGTGACCAAGTGGTGCAGTTGAGAACAAACAAATTACCAAAAGGCTTAGTGACTTTGAATCGATCTTCAATCCTAATGATCAGTTCCGGAAAGATAAAGAATATCCAAGTCAAGGCTGAAGATTCAGATTCTATTTCAATAGGTGAAGGTAAGATGTTACAAATTGGAAAAGTGATTACTTAACAAGAGAAGTCTGATTTTATCCAACTTTGTCAAGAATTTCTAGATGTCTTTTCATGGAGTTACAAAGATTCAAAAGGATTCAATCCAAAATTGGCTCAACATACCATTGAATTGGATCCACAATCCAATCCCATCAGGTAGAAACAAAGGTCAACAAACCCTTGCATTGAACAACTGATGAGAAAAGAGTTGAATAAGCTCATGGAGGTAAACATCATTTTTCAAATCAAGCACTCAAGTTGGGTAGAAAATTTGGTGCCAGTGTCAGAAAGAGAAATAGAAGAAACCAGATTGTGTGTGGATTTCTAGGATCTAAACAGAGCTTCTCTTAAAGACCACTACCCACTCCCTTCCATGGACAAAATCTTACAAGTAGTAGCTGGCTCAGATAGATTTTTATTGCTGTATGGCTACTCAAGTTATAATCAAATCATGGTGAAGAAAGAAGATCAGTTCAAGATGACCTTCACCTCAATGTGGGGCACATATGCTTATAAGAAAATACCTTTTGGACTATCAAATTCCGGAGCTACATTCTAGAGAGTTATGGATATGGAATTTAAAGGGTTGATTAACAAGATAGTGTTTGTCTATCTTGATGATATCACTGTGTTCTCAAAAAATGCATTAGATCACCTATTTCACCTTAGGAAAGTTTTCAAAAGATGCAAGATATTAAGAGTGTCTTTGAATCCAAAAAAATGTGTATTTTTGGCTCACAAAGGAAAGCTCTTGGGCCACATTGTTTTGAAGGAAGGGATAACCATTGATCCTGAAAGAGTTGAAGCTATCTGTGCTCTACCATTACCAAGTCACAAGAAGGCTCTCTAAAGTTTCTTGGGGAGAATTAATTTTGTTCATAGATTTATGTCTGAATTTTCCACTCTTCTTAGGACATTAACAATGATGCTAAAAAAGAGTATGACATTCAAATGGACAAAAGAGGGAAATGAAAGTTTTGAGGCCATTAAACATGCAATAACTCAAGCCCCAACTCTCATTAATGCAGATTTTTCAAAGGAATTCATCCTATATGACTTTTGTGGTTCAGATATGAAGAAGGATCGAAGTAGCCTATAAAATTCTTCAGCCAAAGCTTGGAAGACTATGAGACAAGGTACTCTTTTATTGAAAAGAATGTCTTCGCTGTCATTATGAGCTTTAAGAAATTTAGACACTTGGTTTCCAACAATAAAATTCAGCTGCTAGTGTCTCACGTTGGGGTCAAAGATTTTATTTTGGACAAGGATTTGAATGAGAAAAGGGTAGGTTGGATCACTTGCATCATGGAGTATGATATAGAGATCAAGGTAATCAAATTGGTTCATGATAAAGGTTTGTGTGAGTATCTAGCTTCTAATTGGCATGTTGAGTCAAAAGATGGAGGAGTTTTCTAGTTCTCCAAGATAACCAAGAACAAGCCACAAATGGTATGTCCACTCCTTGTTGGACTTAGGATATTATTAATTTCCTTCAAACATGCCTATGCCCTCTAGAGTTAAGAAAATGAAAAAGAAGGTATTTAAGGCTCCAATCCATCCCATATGTGCTTGTGGATGGAATTTTGTTCAAGAGAGATATGAATGGAGTTCTCTTAGGGTGAATTAGAAAACATCATATTGAGAAAGTGCTGCATAAATTCCATGATGGAGAGACTAGAGGTCACTTTACTCCATAGGTAACAACTCTGAATATCATGAAATCTAGTTACTATTGGCCTACACTCTTTAGTGATTGTTATGCATGGATTAAAAAGTGCAAGAATTGTGCATTCTTCATAGGAAAGGAGAAGCTAGTAGTACTTCCCCTACATCCAATCTCAGTGGATCAACCTTTCATGCAATGGGGATTGGACTTCATTGGGGTCATTAGTCTAAACTCAAGCCAAGGCCACAAGTGGATACTAACAGAAACATATTATTTCACCAAGTGGACCGAAGCATTAGCACTCAAGGAAGCCAATGAGTCTAACATACTGGACTTATATGAGGGAATAATCACAAGGTTTGGCGTACCCACCAAAATCATATCAGATAATGCTTTGGCATTTCTTGGCACAAGGATCACTAAATGGGATGTTAGAAATGGAGTATATATTAGCGCGTCCTATAATTATTTCCCCTAGGGTAGTGAGAAAGCCAAGTCCATGAACAAAAACCTGTTGAGAATCATAAGGACTCTTGATGAAAAATAGAGGAATTGACACACAAAGCTCAAATAAGCCCCGTGGGATGATATAATTACACCCAAAAGGTCTAAAAGTAGCTCTCAATATAAGCTAGTCTACGTAAGAGAAGTAAGGCTATATTGGGCCCCTGAAATATCAACTAAGTCCAAAAAGGGTGCATAGGCATGCGAGGTTGAAAAAAGTGTGTAAGATAAGGTGCGCATGGAAGGGTTCAAGTAGGGTTTTGGTAGAACACGAGATGCACGCCCATGGAGTAGAATCCAAGACTTAGCCATTTTTTACCTATCGGGTAGGACACGAGAAAAATGTGACCCGAGTGGATAAGGTGCTAGCCTGGCGATAGGGTGGCCTGGAAGGAATATAGTCTATGATAGAAGATTCTAGAAGGACATCATGACAGGGAGTGGTGAGCTCAAACTTGGAGGAGAATACATCTACGGAGGACCAAATTTAGACACTTGGAAATAGATTTGAGGCTGCAGAAGAATGAGTTGGTAGTTCAGGAAGTTTATATATACAAGCACCTGTAAAAGTAAAAAAAGAGAAGAAAAAAAGAGTGGATAGAGGGTGGAGCTCTATAGAAATACTACAAGGAATCTATTAGCTTGGGTAAATAAGCATAGGAAAGGATGTATCAAGGGTTTGGGGGTTATAAATTTTATTTTGAGAGCCTAACTATATGAATCTAGCTATAATGCATGACTGTAGTCCGCCCTTCTGTGACATTCTGTAATGGGCCTAATGAATGTAATGAGGTTACCAGTTTATGTGAATATGAACATTAATGGTTCTGATGCATACATCCTTCTTCATAGATTTTTTTCATTTATGTTTATGAACTAAGTATGAATGCTTGTGCAACTTCCTTTCTATTTTGGTGTAAGTTCTATAATCTGTTAAGAACTTTTCTATCTGGAATGACTGCAAGGATCTAGAATCCATTCTGAGCTCTATAGTACTTATATGTCTTATTTCTTCTCAAATCTATTAAACTCATGTCGTAGATGATGTTTCCCACTAAACTCACATAAAGGAGAGACTCAACGCCTGCACATGCCTTAGGTGAGCACTAAGTGCCTGTTAGGTGATAGGCCAACACGCATGGGGTTTCCTTGTTCTTTGATGGGTGTAAAAATGACTACATCTTGGTTCCATTTCCATGACCTCTTTTTGAAGTTGTAGTGGGAAATAACATTCATCATGATCTATATAATGAGTGATGACAGAATGTTTAAATTTGGAAAATGTTGAATCATGGTTCAAGAACATGGAGGATGAATTTTCTTAGAGATTCAACACTGGATATGAGTTTGATGCACGTAGATGGGTAGAAGAGAACCTATACCATGATTTACATGAAACTGTTTTCTGTTGATTCCCATTTGAACTAAATGAATGACTCTCAGCATATGCATCTAGATCAAGTTGGTATTATAGACCATGCACATGGACCCAAGAGGAATACCAGAGGTTGCAAGATGTAGATCTGACATGAACTCATGTTGTGGATCATTGGTGGAAGGGAGTGCTAGCTAGATACACTCTGGAATACACTATTTCCACGTATTCTTGTCTGGAAGTTTCTGAGTTTGAGTTCCTGAGGGAGCCCAGAGGATCATTTCTACGTGTTATTCCTTTGGTAATGAAGATCTTGATCATGACCATGAGTTTAGAGGCATTTCTAATGGCTGGCTAAACCATTCTAAGTGCTGGGCGAGGAAGCTAGGGTAGAGGAAGATGGAATATATTATGATGGAGAAAGAAAGGGAGGAGAGGCGGCTCAAGTATAGTGAAGCACGTGAAAAGGAGATTGCTAGACAATGCGAGGTTACAAGTGTGATGGATCTATGGAGGCAGACATTGTGGGAAGGAGTTGAGGTTCACGTGGAGGACATGGAACCTAAGCAGTCTATGCTACCCCATATTGGCAAGCACATAAGAGAGACCCCTTTAACTTCTGATAAGATTTCATCACGTGGAGAGATAAGATTCATTGGCATGTATCTGAACCCACCTCGTGACCAAACCTTGGCACTTGGTTTTCTAGATCAAGGAAGGAGTATCATTGACCTAGTTGGTATCAGTGGAAGTGACATATGTGCACCCAGGAGATACAATTTTTCATTTCCCACTTCTATGGCTACGCATATTCTAGTATTTGGAGGAATTTTTGGACAAGGAGCAAGTAAACAAGCCTTCCGTCTCATGTCTGGGAGTGGTGCGGTGTACACTAGTGGTAGTGGGGAATTATAATAGACCATTGACATGTAATTCAGTGGAAACTTGGGGACCCTTGGCACGACCACTATATGACTTGGTGGATCTGGTGGGTCAGGAGGAATAAGACTTGGTGGATTTGGAGCATTTGGTGGCTCAGGAGGCACATGACCGGGTGGATCTAGTGGATTTGACAACGAAGGAAACACCAAAGGGAACCAAGGCTTTGGCTCATGAGGAAAAGGGCCCCAACAACCCCCTCGAGTCTTCTTTGAGATGTCTTTACATTTTCTAGATTACAGAGGTATTGAAGATGCTGTAGAACATGTTCATAAGTGTGAGCTGTTATGGTGCGCAAAGGGGATCACAACCCTAGAGTGGAAGGCTAGTTAGTTTGCAACAATGTTGCAAGGGCTTGCACATAGCTGATATAGGAAATATGAACCTCATCAAATGGTGGTGGATTATAATAATTTAAATAATGCCTTCTTGGTAGAATTCCACATATCTGAGTTTTAACAAAAGAGCATGAACGCCCTGAAGGAGATTCAATAGGGAATGACAGAGAGTGTTTGGGAGTATGATGCACGGTTCAAGACCCTCCTGTCAAAATTTTCATATGACATTCACCCTTCACAACATGCTAAATGGTTTGTTGGGGTGTTGTTAACTCCATTTAGAAAATATTTATCTCAAAAAAATTTCATAGACCCGTGCGAGGCGTTAGAAGCTACTCTACACTTCGAGGTTGTTGGAAGTGTTGATACTGGTGTTAGCCCATTCTTGGAGGCTCAAATTTTTACTATGGCTAAGCAGTTGGAAAATTTGTTTGTGAACTCAGCCCATGAGACTTGTAGTGGTATATGGTGTACAAATTGTGAAGTAGAGGGGCATGTGAAGGATAGCTACCCCAAGAGGACAGTACACGCCGTAACAGTAGACTGTGAAATATGTCATGGGGACCATGATGCAAGTAGATTTCCCTTGTTATAACACGTAATTCGGAAGAATGTGTCTTGTTACTATAATATATGTACCTCTAAAATCCATGGTACTAAGGATTATAGGATCATTGATCAGATCCATGAGGCCATTGATCATAGGGTGCACCAGACCAACATTTCTAGTAGTTATAAAGGTGATGACCGACGTTATGAGGAGTGCACAGATAAAGGCATGTGTGGAAGGGGATTTTACTGAGGATTTTATGGTTGTGGTAACCGTGGATGAGGAAGAAGTGAGTTCCCATGTGGAACCTATTTTAATTTTAGGTCTACAGAGCATTACAAATGAGAGTGCCCAGATCTATTACAGTGCGCATGGCACGGGAAGAAGCACAAGTATGAGGAGTTCCCTGAGTTGTTTGAGCACATGAATCAACAACAATGGAAAGACAAGGGTGCTATAATGGTAAGCATTAAGAATATGGACACATAATGGATGCCACAGGTGACAAGTGATGCAGGTTTGGAATCTGTTATGGTAACAACAAGAGCAAAGGCCGCACATGCAAAGGAAATACTAAGGCAAAAGAACCTAGTTTCAAGGGAAGAAGTGGTACATGGGAAGTACCCAGACCTTGCGCATTAAAAGGAGGTATATCAAGATACCATGGACTTCATTCAGAGTTTACAGGGAAAAATCCAATGTCTAAAGGAGAATTCTAGGAGGGAGGAGCAAAGAAGGAAGGTCAAGGCACCAATAAATAACCTGGATGAGGTCAAGGAAGTATGTAAAATGCTAAGGAAAGAGAATATTATTCCCTTTCTAGGAGCATGGTTGAGAGAGAAGGTACCATGCACTGGAGAAGAGCATGAGAGGTAGGTATTGCATGCAAACCTTCCCCTTCACAGCCTTGACTATGATAGGGAGATCATGTTAAATGCGGTCATGGATGGATGAATCCTTAGTAATATCCTCATTGACATAGGTGTGGAGGTCAATGTTCTCACCTTGGATGCATGGAATTAGATGGGAAGGCCTGCATTACAACCATCTTTGAATGTGCTATATATGGAAAAAATGAAGGCAATGCCCATCGGTGTCTTAAAGGATGCAACTATCACCATTTAGGGAGCTAAGTTTACTGGGGAATTTGAAGTCTTGGTGCTCACCAAGGTAGAAAATTTCCCAGCACTACTTGGATTCCCATGGTGTTATAAGAACAATGCAGATCTTTGGTTCAACAAGGGGTACATAAGATTTTAAAATGAGGAGGAATGGGTCATCATACCCCTAGCTGATGGGAAGTCAACACCCTATACTGAACCTTTGGGAGAAGAGGTCCTAGATAGAATATATGTGCACTCAATTAGGGATCTAGAGATAATCCATCTTACCAATAGAATTATCCAGTTTGAGGATGCTCAGTCGGTAAGTGACACCACTAGTCTAGCATGTGATAGTTGGGCACATGGAACCTATGGGTTGATCAAATGACATTAAAGAGGATCGGCGACAAAGGTGAAAAGGTGCACACATTTTGGTGCCTAGGAGGAAAGGAGCTACCTAAGTACTTAGGAGGAGCCTCCCTTGAGGTCTTTTTGTGGAAGATGGAATCTCAGTAGAAGGAGGAAAATAAAAGAAGGGGGATGTTAAGTTACGTCCTACTAGGAACTGCTGCGCGCTGGTGGGCAACACATTGAGATAATCTCTTAGAATGACGTGAAATAAGAATTGCCTTCTCTGTTCATTTCTCTAGAAGAAATGCACCCACCACCATCAAGGAATACCATGGTAAGGATCCCACCTCTTTGCACATCTAAGTGTGTGAGAGGGTCTGGAGAGGAGGTGCAAAATATTGCTGGCATCCCTATAGTTACAAAAACTATATTCTACACTGCAGGGTTATGCGCGTGCATGGTACATCCACTCTTAGACATGCCACCAAAAAGGGAATTGGAAAGAACTAGTGTCTGATCTCATCCAAGAATTTGAATATTGAAGCACCAAACCATCGGTGGATAAGGCATTGCAGGAGATCAAGTGCCTTATGATGGGGGATAGTGTCATGGCAGAAGATATGCTACTGGAGTTGCTAGGTGAACCTGAGCTGGAGGCGTGCTTTGAGGAAGAAGACACATAAGAGATACAATTTGAGTGCGCATGCAAAGAGAAAGAAAAAGGCAAGATTTTCTATGCCATAGACGGTGAAGAGATGGAAAATTTAGAGGTTAACCATTCTCTAGGCTTGTGCAAAGTGATGGATAATGCTGATGAAAGAACACATGCCTATCATGAGGCTTTAAAGACAAAAAAGGTTAATATTGGGTCAGAGGCAGAACCCAATGAATCTATCATTGGAGATTATTGGTTGGAGAAGGACGTCTTTAAGATCATTGATCTTTTACATGAATTTGAGGATTTATTCCCACATAGGTATCATGAACTCAAAGGTATTCACCATTCCTTTGGGGAAATGAAAATTAAATTGAAGGAAGGTGCATGCTTGGTCTGGAAGAGACCATATTGAATGAATCCTAACCTAGGCGTGAAGGTCAAGGATGAAATAGACAAGATGATAGTGTCAGGAATCATAGAGGCTGTGGAGGAGTCAAAGTGGATAAGTCCAATGGTGATTAATATAAAAAGGATGGAAGGATAAACATATGTGTTGATTATAGGGATCTGAATGTAGTGTGTGTCATTGATCCCTTCCTAACCCCATTCACTACAGAAATCTTGGAAGGAGTGGCAGGGTGCGAAATCTACTCTTTCACGGATGGGTTCTCAATCTATCACTAGGTGAGGATTGCAAAGGAAGACTAGAGAAAGATAAACTTTGCCACCGAGTGGGGAATTTTTGCCTATACGGTCATGCCTTTTGGGTTGAAGAATGTGCCTGTTATATTCTCATGCCTTGTAGTGCAGGCCTTCCATAACTTCATCCACAAGTTTCTCTAGGTCTACCTTGATTATTGGACCATGTATGGACTGGTCAAGGACCATTGTGAAAATCTAAGGTTGATGTTTAAAAGGTGTCGGTAGTTGAGGATATCCCTTAACATAAAGAAGTGTGTATTTGCTACCCCGTTTGGGACCCTGTTGGGACACATTATATGCAAAGAAGGCTTATTGGTGGATCCTACAAAAATTGCAGTGATCGTGGGATTGGAGGGGCCAACTAGTCAGAGTGCAGTGCGTAGGTTTCTTGGACATGCAGGCTACTATCAGAAGTTCATTAAGGGGTATGCCAAGATTGCCGTGCCTTTAGAAGAGTTTCTCAGAAATAAAAATGCCTTTCATTGGGGAGAGGCACAACAGAAGGCATTCAACACATTGAAGGATAGGCTTGTCACCGCGTCTATATTACATTTCCCCTCTTGGGATAAGCCCTTTCATGTTCATGTGGATGCTTCCGAAATGGCCATTGGGGCAGTGCTTACACAACCTGGTGAGGGAATTGTTAATCACCCCTTATGCTTTGCAAGCAAGAAGTTGACACCAATAGAATAGAATTACACTATGACTGAGTGCGAAGTATTGTCAATGATCTATGTGCTTCACAAGTTCAGACAATATCTTCTAGAAAATCCATTTGTATTTTACACTGACCACATGGCATTAAAATATTTGGTGAACAAGCCCATCCTACAAGGGCACACATGTTGATGGGTGCTATTATTTCAAGAGTTTGAGTTCATGGTAGTTGTGAAGCCTGGAAAGAGTAATTGTGGACTTAATCATTTGTCAAGAATTAATTCAAGGGAGGACACACAGAGCATTGAAGAGACTATGTCAGATGTGCAACTATTTAGGTTGTGGCACACACCCTCAGATTTGGAGGAAATTGTAGTATTTCTAAAGGAAGGTGTGGCGCTGGAAGGGATGAAAGCCTTGGAGAAAAAGAAGTTAGCTATACACACCGCACCCTACATGTTAATTAATAGATACCTGTATAAAATGGAACGTGATGAGGTTCTGCGCTAATGCATTCTAGAGCATGAGCGTGTTGCTATAATAGAAGAAGCACATGGTGGGATTGCAGCAAGACACTATGTGGGAAATGTAACCACGTGAAAGATTCTACTTGCAAGGCTTTGGTGGGATATCATTTATCAAGATTTCATAGAGTTTTGCAAGGTCTCTGACCATTGCCAACACCTTGGAAAACTTGGAAAAAGGGATGAAATGCCCTTATGACCAATACCAAGTGTGGAACCATTTTAGAAATGGGCTATTGAATTTGTCAGACCAATCTCGCCAGCAGTGTGAAGGACTGGTTCATGGTATATCATTACTTACACTGATTATTTGACAAGGTGGGTAGAGGTAGCACCCACTAAGGATTGTATTGTAGCAACAACTGTTAGATTTTTATGGGAGAACATAATCAGTAGGTATGGATGCCCATTAAGCTTGACAAGTGATAGAGGTACAAAATTTCTCAATGAAATGGTTAGGATTATGCTATCAAAATTCATGGTGGCCCATCACAAGACTACGCCCTATTACCCTTAAGTAAATGGATCTAATGAGGTGCTTAACAAAATAATTAGTCACACGTTAACTAAGATCTGTGATGTTGGTAGGAAGGATTGGGATGATAAAGTATCATCCATTCTTTGGGCATATAGAATAACCTACAAAAGGTTGAATAAGGCCACAACATTTTAGTTGGTGTTTAGCACGGAGGATGTCTTACAAGTTGAGTTTATGTTACCTTCACTGCGTATAGCGCGTGTGGGAGGGTTGGATGATGAACAAGTGCTAGAAGAGAGAATTGATAAAGCTGGATGAAAGATGATCACTAGCTAGGGAAGTTAAAGGTCCATTGGTTAGGTCCCTATATAATCTTGTACATCCTTGAATCATGTGCGTTCCAGTTACAAGCACTGGATGGAACAAAATTACCTGGACACTTCAATGGGAGTAGGCTGAAGCCCTACTATAAATAAGACTCCTTGGTGTTTGTAAATAAGGTAGCTTTGCTAGATAGTTTAGAATTTCCTTTATTTATTTCCTTTTTTGTGTTTCCATTTCATGTTGTTGTTTTGTTTTATGCCTTGGGCGCTAGTAAACTTGTTACTTTTTAAGGGTTTTGAATGCACAGAAAATTGTTCATCATTTTAATGTGGGGTGGAGTAATCTGAAGGAAATCTTGGGTAAAGTGCCAAGGAGGATTATGTTGGAAAGCCCGGTCAAATGGCCCTGTTGAAAGAGGTGCATGAAAGAAAATGTGGAAAAGGATGGTTGGTGTCAAGATAAGGCTACTTTCAGATCCCACGTACAAAGGAGGAAGAAGTGAAAAAACATCACGAGGTAGTTGAAATAAAAAATCATGACAGAAGAAGTGCCTTCGGCATCGGTGACACGCATGCAAGAGTCTCCTGTCAAGATGGATTGGTTGCGGAACAGAAGGTTGGAAGATTGTTTACGCAGGGTTGGGTGCGTGAGTTAGGGCATAAAAGTCAGGATTTGTATGAAAAAGCTACATTAAACATTAAAAGTATAGTGGTAGGTGAAGTAGCATTTAATGCTTAAAAATGGGAAAAACTATAAATAGAGGTTTGGAAATTTCATTATTCACTTTGCGAATACAAAGAGAAGAGATTTTACGAACGAGGGTTTCTAGAGTTGATCCGTGTGAAGAAAGATTGCAATAATTTGGGTGTGAGTGACTAGTTTGGATTTACAAACAAGAAAGGAAGTGGTTCACTAGTGTGGGAAGAGCTGTGGAGAAGCATCGTATTGTGAAAAGATATTCCAGTTAGGGTTTGGTATATAGGGCATGGGTCAAAAAAGAGTTTCTTCGCCAGTTTGAGATATAAACTTGGAAAGGGGTAGTAAAACAAAGTAAGTGAAAGAAATTTAAGTGTTAGCATAAACAATGACACCCAAGAAACCATTTGGCACACCTAAGAATGGAAAGGGAAAAGGCAAGAGCAACCAATAAGAAACTTTCACAAGTACAAATGAAGAGTGGTATGTAGAAATGTAGTACCCAGATGGATTATTTCTTGGGTGAGAATGGGAGTCCTATTTAAGAAATATGTCACTAAATGATTACAATCATCACTCGAGCACAATCGAGAAGGAAATGGCGCTATAGTTAGTGCACCCGATGGATAAAAGGACACCAGGGGGTTTTCCCATTTATAACGATGAGGTAAAAGTGAAGTTGGAGAAGTCAAGATTATTGTAACTCTTTAAGTTTCCCTACTTCGGAAAGCCTGAGTGCCTATATCAATGGTTGATGTCATGTGTGCATGAAGATTACTTTCACTTCACAGGGCACAAGATGCGCATTACCCCTCAGCTTGTTTCACATTTCACAGGCCTCATCCATCAAGGAGAAAGTTTGGAGGGTGACCTATGCGACAAGGAGGTAAGTAAGGAGACCATCGCTACTTATGTGTACAAAAAGGGGTTGAGGTACTTTGATATCATAGACATGAAGGACCTAGTGATGAACATGGCTATGTACCTTGTGACAGAGCTAAATGGTCAGGAGAGATGGACCCAGGAAAACAAGTCATGGCTGAATGTTTGCAAGAGGATTTCAGAGGGCACCATCTACAACTTGTCTAGATACATTGCGGATAATATTGTCACAACGCAAAGGAAGGTGATAAAATCCTCTTTGGTAGTGTCCTATTAACCATTGTGTTCTCAAATATTGGAGTTCTAGATGTAGCAGAAAAATTCATGTGGGAGTACCCTGATGAAGACCCTTTGCTCGCGAAGAGGTTTGAGAAGTACACCTATAATAGTATAACGACCATGCACAAGGCATGCTTAGAGAAGTGGTATATGCGCCTGAGGAATGCGTTGGGAGTGGAATGGAGGATCCCTGAACAACTGCCAGTGACCACTAAGGGAGAAGCCAAATTTTCTGTTTAGCAACATTTCTGCCTTAGTAGATTTAAACTAATAGATGAGACATGGAGCCCATGGTAAAAGCTCCCTTTTGCCTTCATAGCTCAACACTTCCAAGTGGTAGTGAACATGTTCAAAGAGTCCAAGAAGTTGAAGCTGGACCTTGGTAATATGGACCAAGACCACAAAGAAATGTACAAAGGGCTGGTCTAACCTAACAAGCATGCGTACGTGGAGAAGTACGTGTCACATGAGGTCCAAATGGTGAAACCCTTGACTTTTCCCATTGTAGGAGGGTCTGCGGCGTGAGTATACCTCCGCATAAGACCCAAATTTGAGAAGGGTGCTTATCTAGAGAATGAGGTTTCCATACCTGAGGACCCAACTGGAAGGAAGTGACCCCTGCACAAATAGGAGGAAAAATAACCAAAGAAGAAAGTACCAATAGTAGTGGATACACAGGAAATAGGTATTCCTAGGACAAGCGCCAGAACAAGTATGTATTCACGTAAGAAAAAGTCCATAGTGAAAGAGAAGACTCCGGAGCCAGAGAAGCCGTTAGACAAGGAGTCATCGAAAGAAGAAGAGATAGAGTCACCTACACCAAAATCCCCAATTAGGAAGAAGAAAAAGATGATAGAGGAGTCAGATTCTAAGTACACTGAGAGTTTGAGGGCTTACTAGGGTGAAAGGGATGATGATGAGGAAGATGAGCCTGAGGTAAATCAAGAGCCACTTGTCTTCAGTGTGTACAATTCAGAAGAAGAGGGCGGAGAAGAAGATTAGGAATTCCTTTTTGTGCAGCCGCAAGGGTAGCTAGGAGGGGGAAGGCACCCAGGACATGGGAAGAAGTGAGGAGGTTGGTGCGTAGAAGTTAAAATATCAAAGCCTTAGACAAGAGCAAGTAAAAAAGGTGGCAGAAAGAGAAGCAATGAAAATAATTGAGGCCTTTGTAGAACAAGAATTGGAGCGCAACGCAAACATAATGATGGAAGAGGATAAAGAGGAAAGAATTGAGAAAGAAAAAGTTAGTATGGGAGGAGGTCCTAGTCTAACAGTGAGTTTCCCCAAAGGAATGCGCTCGGGAAGGAAGATCCTTGATACAAAACGAGGACAGGTCATGGGATATGTTAATGACCAAAGGAATGTGTTACGCACTTGCTTCTAGAGCACTGTACCCATGGAAGAACTTATAGCTATGGAGTAATTTGACGAAGAGGGCATGTACCCCAGGAAAAGGAAGATGCTCTCTTGGGTGTTTGAGTCCCATATCAATGAGCCAGAGTTTGAAATATACCAAGGGGAAGTCATACCAGTACTGGAGTCTAAGGGAACAAACCCCTTGGTAAATTCCTAACAACTCTTAGATGAGCAGTTATGTAATGTGCTGAACAAGGTCACAGTCGAGACTGAGGCTAGGCTCTTCAAAAGAAATGACAGAGTAATATTTCTATAGGAAAAGCTAGAAACTAAGGAAGAGGACCTGGCTGAGAAAACTAAGGGCTTGAAAAAAGAAGAGTTAATCAGTGCCCAGTTGTAGCGTGAGTTAAAGGAAGAGAAGGCTAGAGTGCATGAAGTATACAAAAAGGTGGAGTCCATTATAGATGCAATAGTGTTGAAGCATCTAGACCTGGTGCATCCTGCGCAGAAGTATGGATTTTCCTTAGAATTCTTAGAGGACTTAACAAGAATCCTCACCATGGAGAGGCAACCACTAGCCTTGGAATCTGCAAAAAAAGTGGCCACACATTTAGAAAAGGAGGATAAATTGAAAGTCATGGAGCTCATAGCTGAATACAGGAAGGTCCTTGCTGATGTAAAGATTACTTCCTGAACTATTGAGGCCACGTACAACAAATGCATGGACAGAGACAAAGTGGCAAGCATGTTGGTCACCAATGATGAAGCAAAAATTAAAGAGTTCTAGGAGAAGAACAAGGGGAACAGAGCAGAGTGATAAAATATCCTTGCCAAGGTAGAAAATAAATTAGAAGCTATTGAGGCCTTATGGGGCTTAATTAAAAATCAGCTAAAGGAACTATACCCATAGATTACACGAAGGATGGATGCGTTGGAGGATATAGGCAAGGAGTTAGAGAAAATTGCTAACACCATTAGTACATAAGGGGATGGGATGGGTTTTTATCAGGTGAGTGCCTTAGTAGGTGACCTTTTTCAGAGAGAATAGAATGAGGTCGATGCCTGGAACAATTTGGTGGTCAAATTGTAGAAGAAATTTCCTCTCTTATTGCTTTAAGTAGCTGTTAGTGCAAATCAGCAGCACCCCTGGATGTTGATCAAATTTCTAGTTTGACATTTTGGACATCCAGTGTGATTGCACAACATTGAATCTTTTCCCCAAGTGTGGGACTTGTAAAATGGAAAATAATCTCCAGATTAGAGGCTGGTTCCTCAACTCCTCTTATCAGGTATATGCATGAAATTTGCAGAGGGTTAAATTCCTAATTCCTACTCTAAATTCCAAGGGGACAGAGATAGAGAATGCAATAAAAATGAGACTAATACTGATAAGGTGATGCACCAAGGTAGTAGTAGACACCTGCTACTATAAAACATACATAGTCCAAGAGGAAATATAGCACAAAAACATGCACAAATTGCCAAAATGTGGTGAGAGGTTAGGAAAACAATGATAAACATATGAAAGGATTGAGAAACCTTTTAATCACAGAGAATATATTATCATTCCAGGTCCAACATAGTGCATTACAATGACCAAGAGGCAAAAGAGGTGTTGTATTTGCATGGAAAGGTAAAAATTTCCACAAATTTTTCCAAAAAGGAAGAATAAGGGAAGTTACGGAGCTAAAAGAGTGTCTCCTCCTTCAAAAATGAGCCCATTCTGGCTTTTACAAGGCAAAAAATGAGCCCAGGAGAGAGAAACACGGGAAAACGTGAGAGGAGCTCCAACCACCAACCAAAATGTAATAAAACAGCATAGACATCCTTATAGGTCCATTCCCTGACATTTTTCACCATGCTGGGAGAGAATGCGAGCCATTCTTCATTAAAAATGGTGGTTGAAATGTCATTTCTGTTGATTTGTATGTGCCAGAGGTGTTTTCCAATTTTATCTCTCCAAAATCCATTAAAATACAAAATTTATCCTACAATCATGTAGAGAATTTCACTATCTTTCCGTTGATATAAAGAACGTGAAAAACCGATCTCTGGATCAAAAGTTATGGTCATTTGAAAATTTAGGGAAAAATAGGGCCAAAATGGGATGGCGGGCCGAAAATTTGAAATTTTCCCACTTTTTGCATTTGGGAAAATTTTCCCAAAAATCTCCATGCTCCGCCGCTCTTGGTGCCACATGGCACATTCTCATTGGACACGGGCCTTCTGTGCTTTATTTTCCACCGTTTTGGCCATTGGAAAATTTTCCAAAAATTCTTCGCTGGGCTGATGACCTAAGGACACGTGGTGTGATATGATTCGTTGCGGGCCTCTGCTTTCAAATTCTCCACTTGCTCCAGACCATTTTCCCTGACAAGACACATGGAAAGCTCCCATTGGATGTGGGCCTTCCCTACCATTTTTCCCTGCGGGCTTTTCTTATGTTTTTCGCTGCCACATGGACACGTGGCATGATTTGATTGGCTCGATTTTTGGGGGCGAGCTTTTCCTTTGAATTTTTTCTTTGATTTTGCTTTGGGAAAATCTTCCAATTTTTTCCCCGCACTCCACTAGTTGAAGACACATGGTGGGTTTCCATTCATTTCAGGCCATGGGGGTGAAAACTTCTTTTTGCACTATCCTTTGGGAAAAATTCCCAATTTCTCCCCAGCGGCCGAAGCTCCGAAGGCCCCTGAGACACGTGGCATCATCTTATTTGCTCGCGGGCCTACGGGCCAAAATTTCTCCTTTCCTCTCGCCAAAACACTTTGCCAAATTTTTAATTTTATCTCCACCCTCCGCCACTTCTTTGGCCTAAGGACACGTGGCATAATGTGATTGGGTGTGGACCTTTCCTGGAGATTTTTCCATGGCACCAACACTTAGTCAAATTTTCTATCTTCCCTCCACTTGGACACATGGTAGCATTCAATTCGTCGGTGGGCCTTTAGGGTGAAAAATTCCTTCCAAAATCTTGCCAAACACTTGGTAAAAATTCCAATTTTACCTCCGCCCCCGCCCTTCCGAGGACACGTGGCCATACCTTATCGGCTCGGGCTTGTCCAGGGAAAATTTCCCAAAAAAACTCCGCTGAGCCATAACTTCAAAAATACATGGAGTTAGGAGGAAAAATTTACCTTTCTAGAAAGCTAAGAAAAAGCTCTATCCAATGGTGCCATTTCCATAAGGTCTTGAGTGCCTGAAAATCAAAAAATTATGATTGAGGCACAAGAGAGGGAAGAATGAAGGGAGTTAGCCATAAAATGAGCAAGGGGCTCATTTTGGATAATAGTAGCATCATTCCCCATTCTTCCTTTTTTTTCCCATTCTTTGTCCCCTTTATTATTTTTCCAAGACGTTAAGTCTTTGTGTATTCTTTATTCTTTGAGGAATTTTCTGAGGGCAGAAAATAGGTAAAGTGTGGGGTGATGTTAGGCCCTTGAAATATCAACTAAGTCCAAAAAGGGCGTATAGGCACGCGAGGTTAAAAAAAGTGCGCAAGATAAGGCACACAGGGAAGGGTTCAAGTAGGGTTTTGGTAAAACCCGGGATGCGTGCCCGTAGAGCAAAATCTGAGACTTATCCATTTTTGACCTATCGGGTAGGACATGAGAAAAATGTAACCCGAGTGGATAAGGTGCCAACCTGATGACAGGGTGGCCTGGAAGGAATATAATCTGTGATAGAAGCTTCTAAAAGGACATCATGACAAGGAGTGGTGAGCTCAAGCTTGGAGGAACATGCGCCTATGGAGAACCACATTTAGACACTTAGCAATAGATCTGATGTTGCATAAGAATGAGTTAGCAGTTCAAGAAGGCTATATATGAAAGCACCTGCAGAAGTAAAAAAAGAGTGGATAGAGGGCGGAGCTCTGCAGAAATACTACAAGGACTCTGTTATCTTGGGTAAATAAGCATGGGAAATGATGTATCAAGGGTTTGGGGGTTATAAATTTTCTTTTGAGAGCCTAGCTATATGAATCTAGTTATAATGAGTGACTATGGTCTGCCCTTCTGTGACATTCTGTAATGGGCCTAATGAATGTAATGAGGTTACTAGTTTATGTGAATATGAACATTAATGGTTCTGATGCATACATCCTTCTTCATAGATCTTTTTCATTTATGTTTACAAACTAAGTATGAATGCTTGTACAACTTCCTTTCTGTTTTGGTGTAAGTTCTATAATTTGTTAAGCACTTTTCTGTCTGGAATGACTGTAAGGATCTAGAAGCCATTCTGAGCTCTATGGTGCTTATATGTCTTATTTCCTCTCAAATATATTAAACTCGGATCATATATGATGTTTCCCACTAAACTCACACAAAGGAGAGACTCGGTACTTATGCATGCCTCAGATAAGCCCCCAGTGCCCGCTAGGTGATAGGCTGATGCGCATGGGGTTTCCTTATTCTTTGATGGGTGCAAAAATGACTACAGGCTACCCATATCTCTTTAATTACTAGCATTAGATCTTCTCAAGTAGTTGGATCTAGCTAAGTTTGAGCCCATGGAAATCAGGTATGCAAAATTCATGTAGTTGGAAGAGTTAAGAGAGCATGTAATGCAAACCATGGGGAAAGATCAAACATTGATCAAGAGGAGCTTTGAAAAGAAGGCCAAAACAATGACATTCCAATAAGAAGACTTAGTGCTAAAGTGGGATGTAGATCGGGAAAAACTAGATAAAATTTTTAAGTTTGATGCAATGTGGAGTGGTCCATACATGATTTAAAAATGCAAAAGTAGCAACGCTTTACTACTGGCCAAATTGGATGGTGAAGAACTACCAATTCTAGTCAATGGAATCTATCTCAAGCATTGTTACTGAAGTGAATTATCACCCTTGTACATATTGGTTTAGAATTTCTATTCCTCTAAGTTCTTTTAGAACAGTTTTTTGTTGGTAGGATTAGGTTACTTTCAGTAGAAGAAGTGCTTATGCACACTCTACATGTTCCACTTAGAGCATGTATGATCTTCCTCTTTTGTATATAGTTTTGGTACTTCGTGGTTTCTTTGCACATTTCAACTCATTGGAAGTGGAAATGTTCAGGAGGGGAACTGATTTTAACAGAAGTTACAAGTGCTTTCCAAATCAGTAAGTGCTTTAGTTTCAACAGGGTTTCAAGTGGCTCAGGGACCAAATTTTAGAGCTTCAGATAAGATTTGTGTTTACTAGGCTAACTCCACACCCAATGGATGATAAAATGACACTAATTAACTCATTTAGTAGGTATATATCCCCTTGAGTCACCAAATTTTTATCCATTTTTACCCCTTGGTAAAATGGACAACTGGAGAAAATGGTGAAATTTAGTTTTTTCTGGGGGCTTCAAACCATTTTTTCTTACCTCCCTAGCTAATAAAATTCTAAGGAGTTAGTGAAAAAATTGATAAAACCAAATAACACCATAGAAAATAAGTGCAACATAAAGCTATGCTACAGAAAACAAGTGCCACAGAAAGAGAAAGCCGCAGAAGAAGAAAGCCACAAAATAAAGGCCACTGAAAGCTATAGAAGAAGAAAGAAGTTGAATGCCACAGAAAGAGAAAGCCATAGAAGGAAAAGGATGAAAAATGATGTAGAAGGAGAAAGCCACAGAAAATGCCGCGGAAGATTGAAGCTACATAAAAATGGAAAATCCGTAGAACAAAGGTAAATGATAGTTTTTTGAGCGAAACTTAAAATGGCCATAACTTTTGACCTGTTGCTCCATTTTTCAAAAAAGTTATATTGTTAGAAAGGTCTCAATGTCCTCTATGCAATGAAAATTTTATTTTTTAATTTTAATAAGGTGAGTTGTGTAAAAATTTGGAAAATGTCTCCAGTATAAAAATGCACAACTCCACCCTACCACCACAATTAATGAAGTATGACACCCCACTTCTTCTTCTAAAAGATAAAGTACATGGGGGGAATGATTTAAAAGGATGACCATGCCTTTTTAAGGCCATTTAATGAAATTTTTTGGTGGATGAGAGAAAAAAATCTGAGTTTCACTTTTTCTCTCTTCTCTCATTCACTTCTATATAGTGTAAACTCTTCCCATTTTGAGAGGGAGTTATTCTTGGACTTAGGGAAACTCTTGATTTTTGGTTTCTCAATTCCATTGAGGTGTAATCCTTCCCATTGGCTTGTAAAATGTATTTGTGCCTATATTTTGTATATATAATGGATTTTGCAACTATTTGAAGTAATTAAATTTGTGTTTGTGGTATTCTCTAAACCCTTGCATTTATTTTCTTGTCTTTCCTTGCCTCCCTGTTATTATTATTCTATTTTGTGCATGTTTTTATTATTTTTAGGATTTTGTTGTTATGTTTCATGGGGATTTGATGTTAAATGATATTTTGAGACTTTTTCAAAGCTATCTTAACCTCTCTTTGTTACATTTCTCTTCAATTTTATCCCTTAACAGTGTATCTCACTCCCTTTTCTTGGTGCTATCACCTCCTTAGTCTAGGATTTCCCATTTTTCATGCATTTTCCTCTCTCGCTGGTCCCTTGGAATCATAGATTAGGATTAGATAGTAGATTTCCATTCATTAGAGGTAGTTGTATTATTTTAGGAGGAGGAAGCAAAATACTCTGGAGAATTATCTCAACTGCAAGGTCCCACACCTTGAGATAATTCCATGTTACCGAGTTACACTATTTTCCTAGTAAACTCACATGAGGGTATCGTAATTTGGTGATAACAATACCCTCATAAAAAATCCAGGATGATGGCATCATTTTCCTCCTTGAGTACAACTACCTCCATCCACTTTATGAAGTAATATGTGGCTGTCAAGATCCACTTGTGGCCTA
Organism: Taxus chinensis; assembly: GCA_019776745.2. NCBI lineage: Eukaryota > Viridiplantae > Streptophyta > Pinopsida > Cupressales > Taxaceae > Taxus > Taxus chinensis. The sequence continues at coordinate 349,652,025 of CM034147.1, read as the reverse complement.
CGCTGGAATTTGGGTTGGTCACCCCAATAAAGTCTGGCCCCCATTACATGAAAGGCTGTTCAATTGAGATATGATGGAGTGGGAGGGGTGCTAACTTCTATTTACTTATGAAGAAGGCACACTTCTTACATTTCCTAATCCATGCATAGTAGTCATTAAAGAGGTTAGGCCAATAGTACCCTGCCTTCATAATTATAAGATTTTTCACCCGTCGAGGAAAAATGGCCACTTGTTTATTCATCATGAAACTCATGTAATAAAATTTATATCTAATATGTTTTGATGCATCTTAGGATGATTCCATTCACATCCCTTTTTGAACAAAAGACCATCAACTAGTGCAAATGGAATACAATGAAACCTGAAATACCTTCTTTTTGCCTTACTCAATCCTTGAGTACATTGAATTATTTGAAGGAAGTGGACTATATCCTAAGTCCAACAAGGATCGGGTGAGGCATTGGTTGATTGCTCTTGATCATCTTATAACACCAAAACAACTCCTTCTTCGCCCCCTGACTCAACATGTTGATTTTAAGAAAAATTCTCACAAAGACCCCTAACCAACTTAGTTGCCTTAATATTAGTTTCATACTCCATCACTCAGGTAATATAACTTACTCTTTTCTCATTCAAATCCTTTTGTAGGAGGAAATACTTAACTCCAACATGAGACACCAACAACTGCATTTTTTTGTTTGAAACTAAGTGCCTGAACTTCTTCAAGATTTTGATAATAGTAAGGACATGATTTTCAATGAAATAATAACTCATTTAATAATATTCCAAGCTATGACTAAAGAAATTTATGGGTTTATCGCATTCCTCCTTGTTCTGCTACACCAAGATTATGGAGATTTTATCTGAGCCACTGAAGGCATAAATAATGAAGTCTTTGGAGAAATATGGTTTTATGAGAGTTAGATCTTGAGATATTTCTTACTTAATAGCCTCAAAAATATCTTTTACTTTTGTTGTCCACTTGAATGCCATACTCTTCTTCAACATCATTATCAATTGCTTCAAAATAGTTGTAAAATTAGGCACAAACCTTACGAAAAAAATTGATTTTCCCCAAGAATATTTGAAGAGCCTTCTTGTCACTTGGTAATAGTAATGCACGAATAGCTTCAAATCTCTCTAGATCAATTATTAGCCCCTCCTTAGACACAACTTGGCCCAGGAGCTTGAATTTGTGAGCTAGGAATATACACTTCTTTTGATTTAGAGACACTTTAAATCTCCTGCATCTTTGGAACAATTTCCTGAGGTGATGGAGGTGGCTTGTTGCATTTTTGGAAATACAATAATGTCATCTAAGTACACAAGAACTATATTTTTTTATCAACCCCTTGAACACCATGTACATAGACATTTGGAATGTTTCCTCAATGTTTGACAACCCAAATGGCATTTTCCTATAAGTGTATGTCCCCCATTTTGTGGTGAAGGCTATTTTAAATTGGTCTTCCTCTGTCACCATGATTTGATTGTAGCCTAAGTAGCCATCTAGAAGTGAAAACCTCTCTGAACTAGCTACTACTTGCAATATTTTCTCCATGGAAGGAATTAGATAGCGGTCTTTAAGTGAAGTCCTGTTCAAGTCTTGAAAGTCCACACAATCTGATTTCCCTATTTCTTTTCCTAACCGACACTAGGTTTGATACCCATGAAGAATGCTTGATTGGAAAGATGATACTTTCTTCTATGATCTTGTTCATGTTAGGCCCCTAAAATATCAACTAAGTCCAAATAGGGCACATAAGCGCACATGGTTGAACAATGCACACAAGATAAGGCATGCAGGGAAGGGTTCAAGTAGGGTTTTGGTAGAACCTAGGATGCGCACCTGCATAGTAGAATCTGGGACTTAGCCATTTTCGACCTTTCGGGTAGGATGTGAGAAAAAATTGACCCAGGTGGATAAGGTGCCAACTTGGTGACAGGGTGGCCTGAAAGGAATATGCCCCTGTGATAGAAGCTACTAGAAGGACATCATGGCAAGGAGTGGTGAGCTCATGCCTAGAGGAGCATGTGCACATGGAGTACCACATTCAGACACTTGGCGATAGGTCTGAGGCCGTAGAAGAATGAGTTGTCAGTTCAAGAAGGCTATATATACAAGTGCTCGCAGAAGGAAAAGGAGGATAAAATGGATAGAGAGCAGAGGTTTGTAGAAATACTGTAAGGACTTTGGTAGCTTGGGTAAATAAGTGTAGGAAAGGATGTATCAAGGGTTTTGGAGTTATAAATTTTCTTTTTAGGGACTAGTTATATGAAACCAGTTATTATGCATGAATACGGTCTACCTTTCTATGACATTCTGTAATGGGCCTAATGAATGTAATGAGGTTACTAGTTTATGTGAATATGAGAATTAATGGTTATGATGCATACATCCTTCTTCATAGCTCTTTTCATTTATGTTTATGAACTAAGTATGAATGCTTGTAGAACTTCATTTATGTTTTGGTGTAATCTCTATAATCTATTAATATCTTTTCTGTATGGAATGACTGTAAGGATCTAGAATCCGTTATGAGCTCTATGGTGCTTGTATGTCTTATTCCCTCTAAAATCTCTTAAAATCAGATCATAGATGATGTTTCCCACTAAAATCATATGAAAGAGAAACTTGACGCATGATCTTGCCTCGGGTAAGCGCCCAACGCCTGCTAGGTGATAGGCCGGCATGCATGGGATTCCTTTCCTTTCTGATGGGTGTAAAAATGACTACTTCTTAGTTCCATTTTTGGGACCTCTTTTCAAAGTTGTAGTGGGAAATGGCATACATCATGATCTTTGTAATGAGTAATGACAGAGTGGTTAACTTTGAAAAGTGTTCAATCATGGTTCAAGAGCATAGAGGATGAATTTTCTTAGAGATTCAACACTGGATATGAGTTTAATACACATAGATGGGTAGAAGAGAACCTCTGCCATGATTTATATGAATTTTTTTCTGTTGCTTCCCAGTTGAGTTGTATGAATGGCTCTCAACATATGCATCTAGATCAAGCTGGTATTATAGATCATGTGCATGGACCCAAGAAGAATACCAAAGGTTGCAGGTTGCAGATCTGACATGGAATCGTGATGTGGATCATTGGTGGAAAGGTGTGTTGGCTAGCTACACTCTGGAGTACGCTATTTCTACATGTTCTTGTCTGGAAGCTGCTAAGTTTGAATTTCTGTGGGAGCCTAGAGGATCATTTCTACATGTTATCCCTCTAGCAATGAATATCTTTATTATTGCCTTGAGTTTAGAGGCATTTCTAATGGGTGGATAAACCATTCTGAGTGCTGGGTGAGGAAGATAGGGTGGTGGAAGATGACAGATATTACGACGGAGAAAGAAAGGGTAGAGATATGACTTAAGTATAGTAAAGCATGTGAAAGGGAGATTGCTAGACAATGTGAGGTTACAAGTGTGATGGATCTATGGAGGCAGACCATGTGGGAAGGAGTTGAGGTTCATGTAGAGGACATGGAACTTGAGTAGTTTGTGCTACCCCATCTTGGAAAGTGCATAAGAGATACCCATTTGGATTCTAATGAGAGTTCATTACGTGGAGAAAGAAGAGTCATTAGCACGTATCTGAACCCACCTAATGACCAAACCTTGGTGCTTGGTTTTCCATATCAAGGAAGGAGTACCATTGACCCAGTTGGTATCAGTGGAAGTGACAAATCTGCGCCCAAGAGATATAATTTTTCATTTTCAACTTCTATGGATACACATATTCTAGTATTTGGAGGAATTTTCAGACAAGTAGCAAGTACACAAGCCTTCGGTCTCATGTCTGGGAGTGGCGCGGGATACACTAGTGGTAGTGGGGCATTATCACAGACCATTGACGCATATTTTAGTGGAACCTTGGGGACACTTGGCACAACCACTACAGAACCTAGTGGATCTAGTGGGTTAGGAGGAATAGGATTTGGTGGATCTCATGGGTCTGGTGGCTCGAGAGGCACATGACTTGGTGGATCTAGCGGCGGAGGAAACACTGGAGGGAACCAAGGCTCTAGCTTAGGAGGAAAAGGGCCCCAACCACCCCCTCAAGTCTTCTTTGAAATGTCTTTACATTTTCTAGATTATAGAGGTATTGAAGATGCTACATAACATGTTCACAAGTGTGAACTACTATGGCACATAAAGGGGATCACAACCCTGGAGCGGAAAGCAAGTTAGTTTACAATGACATTGTAGGGGTGAGCACATAGATGGTATAGGAAATATGACCCTCATCAAACAGTGGTAGATTATACTGCTTTAAATAATTCCTTCTTGGTAGAATTCCACATTCCTAAGTTTGAACAGAAGAGCATCAATGCCCTGAAGGATATTCAACAGGGAATGAAAGAGAGTGTGTGGGAATATGATGTGTGCTTCAGAACTCTCTTGTCTAAGTTATCATATGATATTCACCCTTCACAACATTCTCAGTGGTTTGTTGGAGGGTTGATAACACCTTTTAGAAGGGCCTTATCTCATAAAACTTTCATAGACCCACACGAGGTGTTAGAAGATGCTCTACATGCCGAGGCTGTTGGAAGTGTTGATACTGGTATCAGCCCATTTTTAGAGGCTCAAATTACTACTATGGCTAAGCAGCTGGAGAAGTTTTCTGCGCACTCAGCCCATGAGACTCATAATGGTATATGGTGTATAGATTGTGAAGTATAGGGGCATGTCAAGGATAGTTTCCCCTAGAGGATAGTGTGCCGTGACAGTAGACTGTGACATTTGTCATGGGGACCATGATGCAAGTATATGTCCCTTGTTAGAAAGCATAATTTGGAAGAATGTGTCTTTCTACTGTAAGATCTGTACCTCTACAACCCATGATACTAAGGATTGTAAAATTATTGAAAAAATCCATGAGGCCATTGATCATGTGGTGTGCCAGACCAACATTTCTAGTAGTTCTAAAGTTGATGATCACTGTTATGATGAGTGCACAGATGGAGGTGCGCGTGGAAGGGGATTTCATGGAGGATTCCATGGTTGTGGTAACTAAAAAGGAGTAATAAGTGAGTTTCCACATGGAACCTGTTTTAATTCTGGGTCTAAAGAGCATTACAAATGAGATTTCCCAGACCTATTGTAGTGCTCATGGTGCGGGAAGAAACAAAAGTATGAGGAGTGCCCTAAGTTGTTTGAGCACATGAATCAGCAGCAATGGAAAGACAAGGGCACTGCAATGGTAAGCATTAAAAAGATAGACACACAATGGATGCCACGGGTGACATGTGATGTAGGTTTGGAATCTATCATGGTAACAACAAGAGCAGAGGCCGAGTGCGTAAAGGAAATACCAAGGCAGAGGACTTCGGCTTCCAGAGAAGAAGTGGTACATGGAAAGTACCTGGATCCTGCTCATCAGAAAGAGGTTTATCAAGATACCATAGACATCATTCAGATTTTACAAGGGGAAATCCAGTGTCTAAAGGAGAAGTCTAGGAGGGAGGAGCAAAGAAGGAATGTCGAGGTGCCAAAGGATGACCTGGATGAGGTCAAGGAAGTGTGTAAAATGCTAAGGCAAGAGAATATTATTCCCTTGCTAGGAGCATGGTTGAGAGAGAAGGTACCATGCACCAGAGAAGAGCATGAGAGGTGGACCTTGCATGCAAACCTTCCCCCTCTTAGCCTTGACTATGATAGGGATATCATGTTAAATGTGGTAGTGGATGGATGACTGCTAAGTAATATCCTCATCAACATAGGCACGAAAGTTAATGTTCTGACCTTAGATGCATGGCATCGGATGGGAAGACCTGCATTATAACCATCTTTGAATGTGTTGTAGATGGAAAATAAAATGAAAGCAACGCCCATCAGTGTCTTAAAGGATGCAATTATCAACATTTAGGGAGCTAAATTTACTAGGGAATTTGAAGTCTTGGTGCTCACTGAGGTAGATAATTTCCTAGCATTGCTTGGGCACCCATGGTGTTATAAGAACAACGTGGATCTTCGGTTCAACAAGGGGTACATTAGCTTTGAAAATGAGGAGGAATGAGTCATCATACCCATGGCTGATGAGAAGTCAACACCCTATACTGAACCTTTAGGAGAGGAGGTCCTAGATAGAATATATGTGTACTCAATGAGGGACCCAAAGATAATCCATCCTACCGATAGAGTTATCCAATTTGAAGATGCTAAGTTGGTAAGTGACACCACCAATCTAGCATGTGATAATTGGGTGCATGGGACCTACAAATTAATCAAATGACATTTAAGAGGATCGGTGACAAAGGTGACAAAGGCGTGCAAAGTCTAGCACCTAGGAGGAAAAGAGATGCCTAAGTACTCAGGAGGAGCCACCCTTGAGGTATTTTTGTAGAAAAATGGAAGCTCAGTGGAAGAAGGAAAATGAAAGAATGGGGATATTAAGTTATTTCCTACTAGGAACTGTTACGCGCTGGTGGGTAACACATCAGGATAATCTCTTGGAATGAAGTGAAGTGATAATTTCCTTCACTGTTCGTTTCTCTAGAAGCAATGCCCCCACCACCATCTAGGACTACCATGGTAAGGAGCTTGCTTATTTCCACATCCAAGCATGTGAAAGAACCTAGAGGGAAGGCATGGAAGCTTTACCACCATCCCTCTGGGTGCTCAAAATATATTCTACACTGCAGGGTTACGCACACACATGACACATCCACTTTGAGACACGCTGCCTGATAGGGAATTGGAAAGAGCTATTGGCTGACCTAGTTCAAACATTTGAGTATTGAAGTACCAAGTCATCAGTTGGTAAGGCATTGCAGGTTGTCAAGCACCTTACCAAGGGGGATAGTGCCATGACAGAAGATTAGCTGCTGGACTTGCTTGGTGATCCAAGTTTGGAGGCACACTTTGAAGAAGAGGAAACAAAGAAAGTTAAGCTTGATCGTGCATGCATGAAAAAGGAGAAAGGAAAGCTTGTATATGTGATTGATGGGAGGAAATAGAAAGCTTGGATGTTAACCATTCTATAGGGACGTGTGAGGTAGTGGAAATTAGTGATAATCATGCACGTGCCTACCATGAACATTTAAAAACTATAAAGGTTAACATCGGCTTGGGATAAGAACCTAAGGAAGCTATCATTGGAGATTACTGGTCAAAGAAGTAAGTCTCTAAGATCATTGATCTTTTGTGTGAATTTGAGGATTTATTCCTGCGCGGGTGCCATGAGCTCAAAGGTGTCCACCATTCCTTGGGGGAGATGAGGATAAAGCGGAAGGACAGTGCACACCTAATTAGGAAGAGACCCTACCGGATGAATCCCAATTTATGTGTAAAGGTAAAGGAAGTGTTAGACAAAATGATAGTATCTAGGATCATTGAAGCTGTTTAATAATTGGAATGGATAAGTCCAATGGTAATCAACATCAAGAAGGATGGATGGATTAGGATCTGCATGGATTATAGGGAGCTGAACGTAGTTTGTATCATCGATCCTTTTCCAACCCCCTTTAATGAAGAAATTTTGGAGGGAGTCGCTGGGCACAAAATCTATTCCTTTACGGTGGATTTTTAGGGTACCACCAGGTCTAGATTGCAAAGGAAAACCAGGAGAAGATAACTTTCACCACTGAATGGGGAATTTTTGCATACATGGTCATGCCCTTTGGGAATGTGCCTACTGTTTTCTCACGCATAGTGGTACATACATTCTAGGACTTCATCCATAAATTTCTCCAGGTTTATCTGGATGATTGGATGATGTATGGGCTAGTAAAAGACCATTGTGATAATTTGAGGCTGATGTTTGAGAGGTGTTGGAAGTTGAGGATATCCCTCAACATTAGGAAGTGTGTCTTTACTACCCCCTTTGGAATGTTATTGGGGCATATCATATGTAAGGAGGGCTTACTAGTAGATTCTGCCACGGTTGCAGTTATTATGGGATTGAGGGAGCCTACTAGCCAAAGTGCAATGCACGGGTTTCTTGGACACATGGGATACTATCGGAAGTTCATCAAGGGGTATGCCAAGATCACTGAGCCTTTAGAAGAATTACTTAGACATAAAAGTGCCTTCCATTGGGGAAAGGCGTAACAGAGGGTTTTTGACACATTAAAGGATATGCTTGTCACCGTGCCTATATTACATTTTCCCTCTTGGGATAAGCCCTTACATGTTCATGTAGATTCCTTTAGAATGACAATTGGGGCAGTACTTGCATATCCTGGTGAGGGAATTGTTGATCACCCCCTATGCTTTGCAACCAGGAAGTTGACACCAGCAGAGAAGAATTATACTACGACTGAGCGCGAAGCATTGTCAATGATCTATGTGCTTCTCAAGTTTGGGCAGTATCTACTGATAACTCCCTTTATCTTCTACACTGACCACATGGATTTAAAGTTTTTAGTGAACAAGCCCGTTCTACAAGGGCGCATATATCAGTGGGTGCTGTTATTTCAAGAGTTTGAGTTCACGGTATTTGTGAAGCTCGGAAAGAGTAATTGTGGACCTGATCATTTGTTAAGAATCGATTCAGGGGAGGACACGTAGAGCATTAAAGAAACTATGCTAGATGTGCGACTGTTTAGGTTGTGGCGGGAACCCTCGGATTTGGAGGAAATTGTAGCATTTCTAAAGGAAGGTGTGGTGCCGGAAGGGATGAAGACATTAGAGAAAAAGTAACTAGCCATATGTGCTATGACCTACATGTTGATTAGTGGGGACTTATACAAATTAGGGCGTGATGAATTTTTACGTAGTTATGTACTAGAGCATGAGCGCCTCGCCATCATAGAGGAAGAACACAGGGGAAGTGTAGGTGGACATTATGCAAGTGACACCACTGCATGTAAAATATTAATGGCAAGATTATGGTGGGAAAATCTGTATAAGGGATACAAGGAGCATTGTAAAGCGTGTGACCATTGTTAGCATGTTGGCAAACTAGGACTGAGAGATGAAATGCCTTTGCATTCTATCCCTAGCACTAAACCTTTTGAGAAATGGGCAATAGAATTTGCAGGCCCTATTACACAAGTAGTGTGTAGGACCAGATCATGCTACGTAATCACTTGCATGGACTATTTGATAAGGTGGGCAGAGGAAGCCCCAACTAAAGACTGCACAATAGCTACAACAGTAAGATTTTTGTGGGAGAACATTATCAAAAGGTATGGATGCCCTTTAAGTTTAACCAATGATAGGGGTACACATTTCTTGAGTGAGACCATGAGGATCCTGTTAGTAGAGTTCATGGTGGCTCATCACAAGACTACACCTTATCACCCATAAGCAAATGGAACCACGAAAGCATTTAAAAAAATATTGAGTCATACCCTGATAAAAATTTGTGATGTTGGAAGACAAGATTGGGATGAAAAGGTATCAGCTGTATTATGGGCTTATAGGACAACTTATAAAAGGTTGAAAAAATCCACACTATTTCAATTGGTGTTTGGCACAGAAGCTATTCTGTCGGTTGAGTTCATGTTACCTTCTCTATGGATAACATGAACAGGAGGGCTAGCTGATGAAAAAGTGCTAGAAGAGAGAATTGATGAATTGATGAAGTTGGATGAAAGATGATCACTCGCCAAGTGGAGCCAAATAATAGAGAAAATAAAGAAAAGCCATGACATGATTGCCACATTAGGAACAAGAAGTTTGAGGTTGGGTAGATGGTCTTACTGTATGATTCTAAGTTTATGTGCCACCCTGGGAAGTTAAAGGTCCATTGGCTAGGTCCCTATATAATCTCATACATCCTTGATTCGGGTGCATGCTAGTTACAAGCACTGGATGGAACGAAATTACCTAGACACTTCAATGGGAGTAGGTTGAATCCCTACTATAAATAAGGCTTCTTGGTGTTTGTAAATAAGATAGTTTTTCCAGATAGTTTAGAATTTCCTTTAGGCATTTTCCTTTCTCGTGTTTCCCTTTCACGTTGTTGTTTTGTTTTACACCTTGGGTGTCGGTAACGTTGTTACTTTTTGAGTTTTTTTAATGCGTAGAGGACCGCACATCATTTTAAGTGTGGGGTGGAGTGATGTGGAGGAAAGTGTGGGTAAATTGCCAAGGAGGATTCTGTTTAAAATCTCAGTTGAATGGCCCTGTTAAAAGAGGTGCATGAAAGGAAAGGTAGAAAAAAATAGTTAGTGTCAAGATAAGGCTATTTTCAGATCCCACGTATAGAGGAGGAAGAAGTGCATAAACAACACGAGGTAGGCGAGAGAAAAAATCATGACAGAAGAAGTGCCTTCGGTGCTGGTTATGCGTGCATAAGAGTCTCCTGTCAGGATGGATTAGTTACACGCCAGAAGGTTGGAAGATTTTCCATGCAAAGTTAGCGTATGAGTTAGGGCACAAAATTCAAGTTTTAAAAAAAAAAGGTGCATTAAAAATTAAAATTATGGTGGTAGGTGAAGTAGCATTTAATGCTTAAAAATGGGAAAAAATATAAATAAAGGTTTAGATAATTCATTTTTTTTTTCACTTTGCATATAAGAAGAGGAGCTTTTGCAAACTAGGGTTTCCAGAGTTGATCCATGCGAAGATAAATTGCAAGAATTTGAGCGAGTGACTAGTTTGGAGTTACAAACTAGAAAGGAAGTGATTCACAAGCGTGGGAAGAGTTATGAAGAAGTGTCATCTGGTGAAAAGAGGTTCTAGTTAGGGTTTGACATCTAGGGCACGGGTCAGAAAAGAGTTTCTTTGCCAGTTTGAGATCTAAACTTGGAAAGGGGTAGTAAAACAAAGCAAGTGAAATAAGTTGAAGCGTTAACATAAACGATGGAACCCAAGAAACTAGTTGACCTAAGAAGGGAAAGGGCAAGAGCAAGCAATAATACACTATCGTGGATACAAATGAAGAGTGGTACACAAAAATGTAGTACCCAGACGAAGTATTGCTTGGGCATGAGTGGGAGTCCCATTTAAGAAATATATCAGTAAATGATTACAATCATTGTTTGAGCACAATCGAGAAGGAAATAACACTGGATTTAGTGCGCCTGATGAATAAAAGGACACCAGAGGGTTTTCCCATCTATAAGAATGAGGTAAAAGTGAAGTTGGAGAATTTAGGATTATTGCAACTCTTTGAGTTTCCCTACTTTAGAAATCCTGAGCACCTATATCAATGGTTGATGTCTCGTGTGCACAAAGATTACTTTCACTTCGCAGGGAATAAGATGTGCATTACCCCTCATCTTGTTTCACATTTCACATGCCTCATCTATGAAGTCGAAAGTTTAGAGGATGACCTATGCGACAAGGAGGTAATCAAGGAAACCATCGTTGCTTATGCATACAAAAATGGGTCGAGGTACTTTGATATCATAGACATCAAGGAACCAGTGATGAAGATGTCCGTACACCTTGTGAAAAAGATAAATGGTCAGGAGAGATGGACCCAGGTAAACAAGTCATAGTTGAATGTTTGTAATAGGATTTCAGAGGGCACCATCTATAACTTGTCTGCATACATCGCGGATAAGATTGTCACCAACGCATAGGAAGGTGATAAAATCCTCTTTGGTAATGTCCTGTTAACCATTTTGTTCTTAGAGATTGGAGTTCCTGATGTAGTAGACAAATTCATGTGGGAGTACCCTGTTGAAGACCCTTCTTCCGCAAAGAGGTTTGAGAAGTACACCTATGATAGTATAACAGCTATGCACAATGAGCGCCTGGAGAAGTGGTATATGCACCTGAGGAATGCGTTTTGGGTAGAATGGAGGATCCCTAAACAACTGCCGGTGACCACCAAGGGAGAATCCGAGTTTACTATGTAGCAACATTTATGCCTTGGCATAATTAAACTGATAGATGAGACATGGAGACCATGGTGCAAACTCCCTTTTTCCTTCACAACTCAACACTTCCAAGCGGGAGTGAACATGTTCAAAGAGTCCAAGAAGTTGAAGCTAGACCTTGGTAATCTAGACCAGGATCATAGAGAAATGCACAAAGGGTTGGTATACCCCAACAAGTGCGCGTACATGGAGAAGTATGTGTCTCATGAGGTCTAAATGATGAGACCCGTGACTTTTCCCATTGTAGGAGGGACCGCAGTGTGAGTATACCCTCACATAAGACCCAAATTTGATAAGGGTGCGTATCTGGAGAATGATATATCTATACCTAAGGACCTAATTGGTAGGAAGAGACCCGCACCTAGGTAGAAGGAAAAATAACCAAAGGAGAAAGTACCAAGTGTAGTGAATACACAGGTAATAGGTACCCCTAGGACAATCGCCAGAATAAGTATGTATTCACGCAAGAAAAATTCCCTAGTCAAAGAGAAGAATCTAGAGCAAGAGGAGCCGTTAGACAATGAGTCATTAGAAGAAGAAGAGACAACATCACCTGTGCCGAAATCTTAGGTTGGAAAGATGTAGAAGATGACGAAGGAGTCAGATTCTAAGTACATTGAGAGCTTGGGGGCCTACCAGGGTGAAAGGGATGATGATGAGGAAGATAAGCCTGCGGTAAACCAAGAACCTATGTTCAGTGTACATGACTCAGAGGAGGGAGGAGAGAAGAATGAGTACACCTTCACATGAAGAGAGGGAAGCCAGGAGGTGGAAGGCACCCAGGACAAGGAAGGGAGCAAAGAGGTAAACAAGGAGGCAGAAAGAGAGGTTGAGAAGGTCATTGAGACCTTGGTAGAAGAGGGGTTAGAATGCAGCACTGAGTTGGTAATGAATGAGGATAAGGAGGAGAGTGGGGAAAAGGACCATGGAAACACTAGAGGCCCCACTTTAATTGTAAATATTCCTAAGGGCATGCACATGGGAGGAAAGTGCACAGAGGAGGAGAGGCCATGATTGGGTTATATTGATGACCCCAACAAAGTGTTGCGCTTATGGTTCCAAAGCATGGTTCCAACAAAGGGGCTCTTGGAAATTTCATCTTTTGACAAGGAGGCTACATACCTACGGACAAGGAATATGTTCTCATGGGCATTTGAGTCCCATCTTGATGAGCTAGAATTTTAAGTAAGCCACATGGTAATAATAACATTATCAGAATCAAAATGAGATAACCCATTGGTGAATGCTCAACATCTCTCAGGTGAACAACTGTGCAACATGCTCAACAAGGTCTCTATTGAGATCGAAGCTAGAATCTTTGGGTGGAATGATAGAATCAAATATCTAGAGGATGAACTAGAGAAGAAAGAGGAAGAGATAGCTGCAGGGACAAAGGAGCTAAGTCAAGAAAAGCTGATCAGCGGCCAGTTGCAGCATGAGTTAAGGGATGAGAAGGAAAGCGTATGTGAAGTATAAAAACAGGTGGATTCCATTACAGATGTAATAGTGTTGAAGCATCTAGACCTAGCACCTCCCATGCAGAAGTATGCATCTACCCTGGAATTCCTAGAGGAATTAATAAGAATCCTCACCATGGAGAGGCAACCACTAGCCTTGGAATCTGTAGAAGAAGTGGCCACACATTTAGAAAAGGAGGATAAATTGAAGGTCGTGGTACTTATAGCTGAATATAGGAAGGTCCTTGTTGATGTAAAGATTACTTCCCGGACTGTTGAGGCTGCATACGACAACTACGCAGATAGAGACAAAGTGGTAAGCATGCTGGTCACCAATGACGAAGTAAAAATTAAAGAATTCCAGGAGAAGAACAAGGGGAATAGAGTGGAGCAAGAAAAGATCCTAGCCGAGGTAGAAAATAAATCAGAAGCTATTGAGGCTTTACGGGGATCAATTAAAAAATGGCTAAAGGAACTATACCCACATATTACACAAAGGATAGATGCGCTAGAGGATATAGGAAAGGAGTTAGAGAAAATTGTTGACACCATGAGCACCTAAGGGAATGGGCTGGGTTTTGATCAGGTGAACGCTTTAGTAGGTGATCTTTTGTAGAGGGCACAAAATGAGGTTGATGCCTGGAACAATCTAGAGGCCGAATTGCAGAAGAAATATCCTCTCTTATTGCTTTAAGTAGCATCATTCCCCATTCTTCCTTCTTTTCCCATTATTTTTCCCCTTTATTATGTATTTATTTATTCTTTGAGGAAGTTTCCGAGGGCAGAGAACAGGTAAAGTGTGGGGTGATTTTGGGCCCCTGAAATATCTATTAAGTCTAAAAAGGGTTCATAGGTGCACATGGTTGAACAAAGCATGCAAGATAAGGCGCGCAGGGAAGGGTTCAAGTAGGGTTTTGGTAGAACCTAGGATGCACGCCCATGGAGTAGAATCTGGGACTTAGCCATTTTCAATCTTTTGGGAAGGATGTGAGAAAAACATGACCCAGGTGGATAAGGTGCTAGCTTTGCGATAGGGTGGCCTGGAAGGAATATGCCCTATGATAGAAGCTACTAGAAGGAAATCATGGCAAGGAGTGGTGAGCTTAGGACTGGAGGAGCATGTGCTCATGGAGGACCACATTCAGACACTTGGCAACAAATCTGAGGCCGCAGAAGAATGAGTTTTTAGTTCAAGAAGGCTATATATACAAGTGCTTGCAGAAGAAAAATGTGGATGAAATGGATAGAGAGCGGAGCTCTATAAAAATACTACAAGAAAGCTGGTAGCTTGGGTAAATAAGCATAGGAAAGGATGTATCAAGGGTTTGGGAGTTATAAATTTTCTTTTGAGTGCCTAGTTATATGAATCTAGTTATTATGCATGACTACGGTCTACCTTTCTGTGACATTCTGTAATGGGCCTAATGAATGTAGTGAGGTTACCAGTTTATGTGAATATGAGCATTAATGGTTCTGATGCATACATCCTTCTTCATAGCTCTTTTTCATTTATGTTTATAAACTAAGTATGAATGCTTGTACAGCTTCCTTTCTGTTTTGGTGTAATTTCTATAATCTGTTAAGCTATTTTTTGTCTGGAATGACTGTAAGGATCTAGAATCCATTCTGAGCTCTATGGTGCTTGTATGTCTTATTCCCGCTAAAATCTCTTAAACTTGGATCATAGATGATGTTTCCCACTAAACTCACATAAAAGAGAGACTTGGCACCCACACATGCCTTGGGTGAGCTCCCAGCACCCACTGGGTGATAGGCCGACATGCATGGTATTCCTTTCCATTGTGATGGGTGTAAAAATGACTATAGTTCAATTCATTCTTCATGAGAGGCTCAAAATGAGGGTTCATCGACCTTTGTTTTTTTTCAGATGGGCTTAGCTCTAGATCTAGTTCAATAGTGTGTTGTGCTAAATTTGGATTAAATCCTCTTAAGTCATCATAGCTCCAAGAAAATACATCCAAACACTCTTGAAAAAGCAGTATAAAATCATATTTTTCTTGATCAATACTTACTCTACCATTTTGGAGTACTTTACCTTCTCCAATAGAAATGGGCTCCGAATCTTCTCCCTTGACCTGAATATTTGCTTTTTTCCTTTTGAAATTGGTCATTATGATTGAATATTGACTCTATAGTTACCAAGCTCTTTTGGAGATTGTTCTTTCTTAGATGGAAAACTTGGTCACCATACTTCTGCTCCAATTTTTCCTAGTTGTTGGTAGAGAAATCAACTTCTTCTTGAAGGAAATTAATGATTTGCTGATCATTTTCAAACAAATTCAAACTTGTGTTGTTGTCCATAATAGCTATCCTTAGCACTACTTTGATATGAGGCTGAGCTTGGTCCTTCTTAATACTCTCAATGACATCAAATGCTGCTCCAATTGTTGTAAACCTGTTCACAACCTCATTCTTCTTTATTGGGATGGAAACGATGTTAAAAGCTTAAAATTTGTTAATGAGATACCATACCTAGTTCTTATGACTGTTGAGGAGATCATTTTAGTAGCATTAATCCTTCTAATCTAATTTACAAATAGCTCACTATCCCCAAAAACTTGTAAGTTTTTGATATTTCTCTTTCTTGCCCAGTGCAATATGTGGATTAATGCTTCATACTCAGCTGTGTTTATTTGAACAACTGAATTGGAACTAGAAAGATGAGTAATACTTGTTACCTTTGGGAGATATAAGAGTTTCTCCTCCTCCCACACCTTGTCTTTTCCTTGAGCCATTGAATAACATCTTCTAAACTTCATTCTCATCTTCAACATTTGGTTTGGTGATGTTAGGAAGAGGTGGATTTTACTCATATAGACAATAGATTCCTAACTCAGCTTCTTCCATCTCTTTATATGGATCATAAACATGTATTTTGTGAGCCCACTTGTCAAGTGTTAAATCTGGAATGCCCGCAACCTTTGTATATTTCTCCTGAGTGCTCGAGTAATCTTCTCAATCAAAGGATGAACAATTGACATTGATTGGAATTGGTAAGTGAGGCTAAACATTGAAAGAAGTAATATGTTCTAATTTTATTATATCCTTGGATCCATACCTCATTCTAAAAATCATGTGGAACGAATCGATTGACAAGTATCCTCTAATTTTGGTTGTGAAATCCCTAGACAAACACAAGATAAAGAGTGGAGGAAAATCAATAATTGATACATCTTGCTGAATTGTGACATTCGGGCATGTATGCAACGTTAGAATTAGATTATTTATGATTTTAATAGTTCCCACTTCTATTCCATCCAGTTGTACCACCCCTTTTGAAATGGTTTCATACTTAAGACCCAACTGGTCTACAATTTGGTTTGGCATCACTGAGCTACTTGCCCCAGAGTCAATCATGCAGTTGTGTACTAGGTTGTTTCCAATAATCAAGGAAACATAAAATGGTTGAGGCTTCATATTTATGCTTGGTTGACCCTACTTTTGCTACACTACATTGGTGAGGACCTTCTCTTGGTCCCTGGGTGACTTATTTGAGATGGGAAAGTTAGCTATGGATGCTTGCAAAAGGTACTTTTGTCCCAGGATTTTCAAATATTCCCACATAGAAATGCTTACATTTGTTTTTTTCATGTGGTCAATGATGTTAAATGGAGATGGATTGTCTTTCTACTGCCCTTTTCTTAGCACTACCTTCTCTTGCACATGATCTACTACAATAGGTACTTTAGGTTGATTTTGTGAGCCCGGGATAACATTTGAACTACCAACTCCATGGGGTGTGATATAAGGTTGAGAAACACATACATTTGATGATTTTCCTCCCTCTATATTTATTTTTGTAAAAATTGTGTTGGATTCTACCCTTTGAGAAGGATCCTAGTTTATACCACATAAATCCTTTGTTTGCCACTTCACTAGTGAAGTATCATTCTGGGTTTCCTCTTGGGTGTTTTCCTACTGCTTATTTTATTCTCCATTTGTATCTTGAGACACGTGAGAAGTTTGTACCATCAAGGCCTAGTTTAGAATACCATTGAAACATGCTTCATAAGTATGGGGTTGACCACAAGGAAAACACCATTCATATTCATGTGCAAGATTATTTTGGACTGGAACCAAGGCTCTTGATGTTGAAGGTGTATTAGGATTGTATGGTTGAAATGGTCTCGCAGCTGGGGGAGGTCCTTGATTTTTGTTTGCATTTTGAATAGGGGGTCTATTAGACTGATATGGAGGCCTATTTGGTTGAGCTTGAGGCTAATAAAGTCTAAAATTATGAGCTTGCTGCCTCTTGAGGGTCACTAACTCATTCTCTAGGTTCTATAATCACTTCATAAATACTTAGAGTTTAGTTGAGGTATTAGAAGAAGAGGTAGAACCCTCATTGGAACTCTGATTTCTAGGGGAAGGAATAGAGGCTAACTCAGGTGTCTTACTAGAACTAGGATCCCCCATTTTAGGATAAATAGGAATAGGTGGCATAGGTGCAAGTTTTCTGGCTTGAATTAGGAAATTCTCCACCCTAATGGATATGGCATAAGATCTTGGTAAGGTTATCCAAACCATATATTATATCATAATAAATATATAAGAATTAAGAATTTTAAGAAAATAGAGAAATGCACCTTCAACAACTGGTCTTATGGAAATAGGGATCCTATCCCATGTTCTTTGAAATCTGAAATTGAAGTCAGCCATATTCTCATTTGGTGCTCTCTTGATTTTAGTCAGCTGATCAAATATAGACAAGTTGTCTGTCCTTTCCCCAAACTGGTTAAAAAGTCTTGAGCATATTTCATTCTAGTTCTTAATTGATCCAGCTACTAAGCTTCTAAACCATTGAAAGGATTTTACTTTAAGAGAAGAGGAAAGGAGTTTGACCACCACATCCATATCAAAAATATCATGAATAACATATACATTTGCAATGTCCTGGATGTGATCAAATGGAGTTATGTGATTCTTTCCTGTGAAATATGGTATGCTTTTCAATGCTGCCACTAGAATTGGATTTTGTGCATTGATATTAAATGGAATACTACCCATGAAATTAACAAATGGATTCAATGGTTTCCGAGCCATTCATATTGGCCTAATAACTCCAGTTGTTTAAAGAAATGGCATACCGGGTGGGGGTTTTGAAAGAGTCATATTCATTGGAGATGGATATCTCTGAATTATTCTTCCTCACCTTCCTCTACCTAGAGATAGTTGTAAATTATTAAATATCTCTTATTATCTTGTCCTAGACCTTTTTTGAATCCTTATCATGAACTTGAACCACAAGTACTATATAAACCAATTGATTTCTCATTGGAGTTACCAGATGTGTTGCTATAGAGCCTCCAAAGGTTGGAATCTTATCAAGACCCACACCTAATCTTAATAAAAGGAAGTATTGACTTCTTGGTCCCATTGGGCATGCCAAAGCTGTTATTACAAAATTACAACACCCTCTGAATGCTTCCAAATGAGTTGTCTAGGAAATCAATGTAATTTTCTAACATGGGATTGTCTCAAGGTGTGGGACCTTACAATCGAGACAAACCTCTAGAGAAGGCTAGTTCCTCTACCTATTCTAATGCTAAAACTACTCCTAGAAAGGGAAATTAAACTATTCTAATGCTAACCTATATTTCCAAGGGACCAGGGAAGAGAGAGAGACATAAAATAAAATTCATAGATTAAGGGAGGTGATAACACTAAGAATAGGGGTAGAGATATTCCTAGTGAGTGAAAAGAGGGCAGAAAGAAGTGCCACAATACAAAACTACATTCAAATCTCCATTTTTGTGGAGCACAACAAATTTGATACTTGTAAGAAGAAAATATATGCACAAAATACTTGCAAATGCAACAAAAGGCAATAAATGCAATATAACTCAAGCTAGGGCAATAAATAGCCACAAAACATAATTTTTATTGCTCAAAAGGGTGAACAATTCATTACAAAGTAGGCACAAGGAAATATTCCTTTACAAAATGCTCAGATTTGAGGCCTGTAGCTCACAAAATCTCTGACACTCTTTTGAAAAAGTTCCTTTGTATTCTAGAATGTCTCTCCCCTTCAAATGAGGGGTTTATCAAATTATATAGGGAAAGAACCTCAAATTTTCCTCTCTAACCGAAAACCTGCATTAAATTCTTTGAAAAGAGGTATGGATAGCCATAAATTTTTTTTTCCTGAGGGTAATTTTCTGGTAGAAGAAGACATGAGTGCAATTCTTCATTAAGACTAGTTGTTGAGCTATCTTTTTACCCACCTACATCACATAATCCAAGGCCCATCGTTAATATTCTTGTAGCTGTCCGGTAACACATTTGTTGTTTATGACTGGTAAAATTTTTCATTTTGTTTGTCGGGAAAAAGTTGACCCTAAAAGTGTTGTTAGCCGGTAACGTTTTCCATGTTGTCACTCGACAACCACTGTACATGTCATTATCAAGATGGTTTCCATTACCAAATGGAAATATAATTCTTGTTACTAGCTAGTAACATCTGTACACACATCATGGGATATCAAGCTA
The DNA here is from genome assembly GCA_019776745.2 of Taxus chinensis. Taxonomy (NCBI): domain Eukaryota; kingdom Viridiplantae; phylum Streptophyta; class Pinopsida; order Cupressales; family Taxaceae; genus Taxus; species Taxus chinensis. Next base: position 349,632,274 of record CM034147.1, on the reverse strand, counting down.
CCGTGGTCATGTCACTGTTAGTCAGCAACACCATTTTATTACTGGTCAGTAACAACCATACTTGTTTTCAGCCGGTAATAGCCATCACCTTTTCCTATAACCGAATGAATCACCCCTTTTCCTTGCCTCGCCAATTCATTGTGAAGATTACAAAGCATTTCTTCCTCTATCAACTACCAATGCCCTGACCTGTTAAGTTTTCCATTTTTTAGGGGTGGAAAATATAGATAATAGTTACCATTTAAAAATTCACGTGTTCAATATATCAGATAGCCCAATAGTGCTCACTGTGGTTGACCAAGAGTTAGAGTTAGAATATCTAAGGTGAATTCAGAATTGGTTAATGCATCGATGCATGATTGAATAAAGAAGAATATTTTATGATCAAATATGAAACCATTTTAGTGTATTTATTTTACCATAATATGCACAAGAACCAGTCTACAATCCCTTAGGATTTTAATGATGATAACACCACGATAAGTCCACAATGTATCCATAATGTATCATGTAATGATGTGGATAAGGTTCAATATTTGAGTCAAGTGTTTCCAAGAAGGGAATGTCTTCCAAGGGTCAAGTACTACCAATATTGGATGTCTAAATACTATTAAATACTATACCCAAATTTTCACATCTAATGATAAATAAAATCTCAAGAGAAAATAAAAAATATCCTAATATTTTCTATGCCAACCTCTAGGTGTTACCCATAGTAAAATTGTCCATAAATTACAACAAATAAACCAACAATCCATGATTTGATGGTATTTGTGGGGTATCGCACAAGACAAGCCTATAACATAGAATTCGGGACCCACTATTTTACATGTTTGTAATGAGTAACATACCTAATACAATGCGTGATCCAGAGGAACATCACAATGACACACATAACACATGAACATATATTGACAAGACACTCGTGCTATACACATGCTGACAAGAACACAAGAATATTATCAAGTTATCCATAGGTTTAAGTGTTTGAACCTATTGCTATTATAAATCATTACACATCTTGTATCCCCGTCCTCAGAAAATGGATGTGTTTTTCCCTCTTCGTTAAGCTCTTCAACCTTTCAAGGATGTTCAATGTATTCTCGAGATTTAATTTGACTAAACCATGCTATGTTCCTGGTCAATTTCTCATATTTTACGAATGCCTTAACATCTCATATGTTTCTTGGTTTATTGAATTATTTACAAGTTTTAGGGGCATGGGCAATGTCATTACAACCTTAGTAGTGTAATCAATCCATCAGAATAAAGCCCTAAGATTTTTGAATTAAGTTCTCTGTAAATTCTCCAAGTCTTCATTTCTATGAATTTGCAACTTACATTTTCACCCCCGAGCCATGACAAAAGGAATATTCAAAGCATATGGGGATATGTAGGCCTTAAGCGTAACTTTGCATTATTTACAAATTTACAAACTGCAGTTGCAACTTTGAGCCCCAAAAAGGGAATATACTTGGAATATTATTTCCTTCACTGACCCTTATATAAATTCAAACTTGATGTAGATGTGCAACTTGAAAAGTATTCCAAAAGGCCCAAGAAAGAGAATGTTTAGAGAATATTGATGGTATGAGGTAGGTAATTTTGGTAGTCTTGCAGTTTGTAACTTCACAATTGTTGCAAGGTTGCAAGTTGCATCCCCATCTTTGAAGCACGGAGACAAGGGAACGTGGTGCATTTTGTTGGAAGTGGAATAAGGGAACATCATTGCATTTTAGTAGTTGGCTGCAATATTTCAAGTTGCACTTCCATTTCTATGGCTCTATAGAAGACATGTACAAACACATAATAAAACCTCAAGCTGAGACGTCTTTGTAGCTCTGCAGTTGACAGCCTTGTAGTTCCAACAATGTTGTAAGCTGCATGTTTACCATCAAACATTGGAAAAAGGGACATTTGGTGCAATGTAAAGCCATTGTGTGGTGGGGGAATATTTACAACATTACAATTAGTAGCCTCACAATTTTTACAAGACTGCTAGTTTCTCATCTATCCCTGCCACCCTAAAAGAATGGACACGTGTTAACATTTTTTACCTTGTGAAAAGTAAAATAGTTGGTGGGCCATGTATCCAACCTTAAGAGATGGAATAATAAGAAAATGATATGTCACTCAAGTGAATTTGACATAGCAAATATGCCCAAATGTAAGGTTCACAGTCAAACTTGAATCATAATTTCAACTACTAAAGATATGAAAAAGATGAAAGGATTTGGATGTAATTAATGGGAGAAAAAAAGAGGGCTACCAAGTTGAGATTGGAGACATTTGGGGATATAAGGGAGAATGCTGGAGAATATATTTATGGCATGGAATAAAAAATTGAGATAATAGTCCTCCTCATAGCACCTGCACTCCAAGATCTTTAAATACATAAGATTCGATCAAAGTTCTTTAGCAACATTTTGTAGGAGAGTAGAAGCTTCCAATATTTTTATTCATAAGTTCATTAAATTGGAGAGATGCATCAATAAATTGGCCAAGAGAGTTAAGAGAAAGAAGATTAATTCTACTAAAATTAACATTGTTTTGTCAAAACAAGAAATTACCTTTCTCTATCATTTGGGGGCTGATGAAGACCCCAAATTTGGGATGTTTGAACTCCTATATGCATATAAAAATAAAATTTAAAAAGAGGAAAAGGTTGAAAAAATGGATCTCAACCCATCATGAAACATTTTCCTTGTATATGCATAGAAGTAAACATGGGATTCTAAAGGAGCCCTAACCCATGTAAGTATATACAATATACAATATATATATATATATATATATATATATATATATATATATATATATATATATATATATATATATATATATATATATATATATATATATATATATATATATGATATAAAAAAAATTAAAACTTGTTACATTATGTTTTAGTTTTCACAAATTCTTTTGTAAATATTGGAAGAGGTTCCAAAAACTTCTCCTTATGAGCTATGAACTCCCTACCATTAGCTATAATAAAAAGAAATTGCATGTCACCTGCCATTATGTGGGATATCCCCAAATCCATGAGGTCCTAAATTCTCACCTGGGGTCCATTGAGAAGTTAGATCAATTATGAATTCATTCTAAAAGACGATACCGATTCTAAAAGTTCATCTTCTCCCTTAAGGAATGGATTTTTCTTGGGAGGGGCTTTATGTTTCAACATTGGAATTGATCTAGACCCTTCTACTAGCTTGATTTGCATTGTGTGACACTTTTTCTAGGGAGGGAGAGTGGATTTCACGAAAAAATTATCAAGGGACAAAACCCTCTTCTACAATGCATCTAGTCGTTGAGTGACTAGAACCTTCTTTCCTCAAGGATCACCCACGAGCTCAAATTGTGGGAGTTCCTATTCAACCATCTCAACATAATATAAAGAATCTGATGTCACCGATGTTTCCACCTTGAAGATAGGATGGTGAGGAAGTCAAAATTTCCTTATATTTTTTAATCTTAATGAGGTCCTATAGACAAAGAATATAGTGAAGAAAGACCTGGAAAACTATGAATGAGGGCATCATCCTAAGAAGTTTAGTTATAAAAACCAACCACAATGCATTATGCATCAAAATATCGGGGTGGAGCACTTGTCGATCTTGGATTCCAAAAACCATTCTGATGAAATATTCATTAGGGCATGAGAGGAAAAAAATAAATTTCATGTCCTTCAAAGTCAACTTTTCTAGATTAATCCCCACCTATGCCGATGCCAATATCTTAAATAAAGTCACCCAGAAAGATCTTATAGGTGCTTTGTTTATAAAAAGAAAAAAAATTGTTACCTATGGTGGTGGAATGATGATATAAAAGAACACACATCTCAAAATAACATGTGTGAGCTATTGAATTCTAGCCCATTACAGATATTTCTCAAATGTTTGACACAAATGAAGAAGGATGCATATAAGTTATTTGTGTGAGAGTTTGATTCCCAAGCCTAATATAATTATGAATTGATACTCATGTGAGGTAAAATAAATTTTTTTCATGTTATGCCTTCAATGTTTATTTCTTAGTTATTCATCCTCATTCTTTATTATTTTCTATTCAACATTCTTTCAAGTGAAAGAATTAAATCAAATGATGGAAATAAATAGCAAACTCTGTTTGGGTGTGGAGCCTATTTTTGGTCTTCTAGAATCATCATTAAAGTGTTAGAGTTCAAATGGTTAAGTTTGGAGACTTTAGAAGCATTATGTAGTCATGTTTTGTTCTCGTGCAGTGTAATTGTTGTTAATTGGCGGTTAATCGGCTGTTGTCACAGTGGCGTATTTTCATCTATGAGAATTTGAAAGGTCACATTTTTTTTCAGACAATTTTTTCTATGGTCAGTTATATAAATTAATAGAAGGATTGAAATATTATAAATAGAGGTATTAGGGGCATCCTAATGTAGATTGAGTGATTAAAAATATCTAGGAGTCTTAGATGTGGTTTAGCATCTTTGGGAATTCTGTTGTGAGTTCATGAGTGATTGTTGTGTAATTGGAATAGAGAGAAGAATGTGATAGTAAAATCTAAGAAAGTTCTTGGTGGATGTAGCCCACATTGGGTGAATCACATTAAATCCAATATTGTCTTCTTTTGTGCATTAGTTATTTATGTTGTTATATTTCTGTAAGTACATGTCTACTAAATAGTTTCCTATTGGTATGATTTGAGGAATTGTTTTTGCATATTTGTTCTCTAATTCCTAACAAATAGTATAAGAGCTTTGGTGTTACTTTTTTGTTGAAGTGGTAAATCACAGGGAAAGTTTAGCTTAAGTGGGAGCTATGGAAAATGAGGGAAGATCAAGGGTTGAGAAGTTAGATGGGTAGAAATTTGGTTTGTGGAAGATGCAGATGGAGGATTAATTATATCAGAAGGACCTCCATGTTCCTTTAGCTGGAAAAGCAAATAAATCTATAACCAAGTTGGATGAAGATTGTTAGTTGTTGGATAGAAAGGCACTCGGGGAAATTCAGTTATGTCTTGCATCTTTAATTAATTTCAACATATCATAGGAGAAGACCATGAAAGGTCTCATGAATGAGTTAGGGAAGCTATATGAAAAACACTTTGCCTCTAATAAAATATTTTTGATGAAAAATTTATTTAATATGAAGATGTATGAGAATGGTTTTGTTTCTAATCATTTGAATGAATTTAATATAGTTGTGTGTATGTTAAACTCAGTGAAAATTGACTTTGATGACAAGGTCAGGGCTTTGTTGATTTTGTGCTCCTTGCCAAATAGCTCGGTCAACTTGGTTATGGATGCAAGTAACTCGGTCTCTAATAATTCAAAATTGAAGTTTGAAGATGTGATAGGTGTGAGCCTGAGTGAGGAAATGTGAAGGAAGAGCTTTGGGGATTATTTTACTTTTGGAAATGATTTGACAGTAGAGAGTAGAGGGAGATAAAAGAACATAGGAAAATGTAACCATGGGAAGTTGAATGATCATGGAAGGTCAAAGTCCAAGAGAAAGTTAGAATGTTGGAACTATGGGAAGGTTGGTCATACTAAGAAAGATTGTTCGGCTCTTCGGGATAAAAAATAACAAGGAGGAAACTAAGGAGGTAAATGTGGCATCAAGTGGTGTTTTTCAGGATGCCTTAATTATTTCTTTAGATAATATTACTGAGTCTTGGGTGTTAGATTTAGAGGATTCTTTCCATGCCACCCCACATAGACATCACTTTACTGAGTTTATTCAAGGTGATTTTACACATGTATATCTTGGTGATGGTGAACCATGTAACATAGTGGGGAAAGGTTATGTTTAGGTGAAAATGTAGAATGGGAACACATGGATTCTTAAGGACATCAGACATTTGCCTAAGTTTAGGTGGAACTTAATATCATTGGGTCAACTAAGTAGTGATGGCTGTATGGCCTGTTTTATAATGTATTCTTGGAAGGTTACAAAGGGAGATAATATGGTTACAAGAGGTAAGAAAATTGGTACTTTGTATTTGAATAATGGTGTTTATTATTATAATTTAGTTTCTGCAGGTGGAGATGTAACTTTTTGACACTAGATACTTGGTCATATGAGTTATAAGGGTATGAAAATTCTAAAGGACAAGTTTCTTGGATTAAAGGAGTTAGATTTTGACTTTTGTGAGGATTGTGTTTATGGGAAACAAAAGCGGGTGATATTCCTCAAGGTTGGACCTACCAGGAAGGAGGGTAAGTTGGAATTGGTGCATACAGATGTGTGGGGGCCAACTAAGGTAAAATATATTAGTGGTTCATGTTATTATGTCACTTTCATTGATGATGCAACTAGGAAATTTTTGGTATATGGCATTAGAAAGAAATATAATATGTTTGAAACTTTCAAAATATGGAAAGCCTTGGTTGAGAATGAAACATGTCTCAAGCTGAAATGTCTCAGGTTGGATAATGGAGAGGAGTATTGCGGTAATGAATTTCTTGATAAGTGTTTGGTAAATGGGATCTGCAGGAAAAGGACAGTTTCGAAGACTCCATAGGAAAATGAAGTGTCAAATAGAATGAACAGGATAATCATGGAGCGTGTTAGGTGTATAAGTTTACATGCAGGGTTGTCACTCATGTTTTGGGTGGAAAAAATGAACATAATTGTTTATGTAATTAACAGAGGAGCCTTTATGGCGTTAGATGGAGGTATACCTGAGCAGGATTGGTCTGGTAAGAAAATTGATTACTCATTTCTTAGATTATTTAGATGTGAAGTATTTGTTCACATTGATAAAGATTATAGGACCAAGTTAGAGGCTAAGTATGAGAATTGCACCTTTGTTGGATATGGTGAGGATGAACTTGGTTTCCATTTTTGGAGTCTTAAGGAAAAGAAAATATTTCGGTCTAGAGATATTGTCTTCAATGAAAAATTCATGTATAAAGATCAATTACAGGAATATAAAGAGGAATCAAAGAAATAATACATAGTGTTAGAGGAAATTATAGATGAAAATGTGTCCAAGGGGCTAGTTCAGGTGCAACATGTTCCAGTACAGCCGATTCAGGAACCTACTTATCAGGAAGCCCAAAATCTTGAGGTGAGAAGGTCTTCTAGGGTAAGAAGGGAACCTGAACGTTTTACTCCATCATTGAATTATTTATTGCTCACTAACAATGGAGAGCCAGAGTGATTTGAGGAATTAGTGTGAGTGAATGTCAGGAAGAAGTGGGAGCAGGCCATGGATGAAGAACATAGATCTCTTATAAAGAACCAGACTTGGGATTTGGTGGAGCTACTCGAGGGAAAGAGAGCATTGTAGAACAAGTGGGTGTACATGATAACAGAGGAAGATAGAGGTAGAAAAAGGTACAAGGCCTGGTTGGTGGTTAAGGGATTTACACAGAAGAAAGGTATATACTTTGATGAATTTTTTTCCTCCTATTTTTAAAATGACTTCTATTAGGATTGTTATTGGTTTAGTACCAGTACAATTCTTGAACTTAGAGCAGTTGGATGTATGGGCAATTGGAGAAGGAAATGTATATGCAACAACCATAAGGTTATGAGGTCAAAGAGAAGGAGAGGTTAGTGTGTAAATTGAGGAAGAGCTTGTATGGGCTGAAATAAGCTCCATGGTAGTGGTATAAGAAGTTTGACAATTTTATGCAAGAGTAGGGTTAATTCAGGTGTCACTCAGACCATTGTGTGTACATCAAGAAAATTTTTAATGGTAGTTATATTAATATGTGCCTATATATGGATGATATGCTTTTTGCAGGGAAGAACATGGAGGAAATAAAGGTACTCAAGAAACAATTAGGTGACTCCTTTGCTATGAAGGATTTGGAGGTAGAAAAGAAAATCCTTGGTATGAGAATAAATCAAAATAGGAAGGAGAGGAAGCTAGTATTATCTTAAGAATAGTATATAAAGAAGGTATTGGAGAGGTTTAGTATGCAGGATGCTAAACCAGTTGGTACTTATTTGGTAGGTCACTTTAAATTATCAAAGGACTAGAGTCCCAAGATTAAGGAGGATATTATGCAAATGTCTAGGGTACTATACTCATCAGCGGTTAACAACTTGAAGTATGTTATCATATGCACTAGGCCTGATATTTACCATGTAGTGGGAGTGGTGAGCATGTTTATAAGTGATCTAGGTAAAGAACACTGATATGTAGTAAAGTGGATCCTTCGGTATTTGAGAGGGACCATGGGAACAACATTGTGTTTCAGTGGATCAAACACTACAATGCTTGGCTATGTAGATTCAGACATGGGAGGATATTTGGATAGTAGGAGGAGAACAATAGGTTATGTATTTACAGTTGGTGATACAACGGTGAGTTGGATTTCACGGTTACAAAAGGTTGTGGCTTTTTCAACCATAAAGGATGAGTATGTTGCTACCAAAAAGGCAAGAAAGGAGATGGTTTGGCTATAATAGTTTCTTGATTAGTTAGGGCATAAGCAGGAAGTTGGAATACTACACATTGATAGTCAGAGTGCTATTCATTTGGCGAAGAACTCCTCCTTTCACTCTAGGACAAAGCACATTCAACTGAGATATCATTTCATCAAGGCATCTTTGGAAGAAGATAAGTTGAAGCTAGAAAATAGTCATACCAGTTAGAATCCTATGGATATGATGACCAAGGAGGTCAAAAGGGAGAAGTTGAAGTTGTGTTCAACTTTGGTTGGCCTTTATTCATGATAATGAAGGGTTGAGATCTTTGCTAAGTGAAAACAGTCTCAAAGTGGGAGATTGTTGGGGTGTGGAACTTATTTTTGGTCTTCTAGAATTAGCATTGAAGTGTTGGAGTTCAAATGGTTAAGTTTGGAGACTTTAGGAGCATTCTGCATTCATGTGCTATTTTCGTGCTGCGTAATTTTTGCATTATTGTTTTTGACTGGAGGTTAATCGATTGCTGTCACAATGATGGATTTTCATCTGTGAGAAGTTGAAAGGTCGCGACTTTTTCAAGTCATGAATTTTTCTAGGGTCAGTTACAGAACTTCCTAGAAGGATTGTAATCTTATAAATAGATGTATTAGGGAAATTCTAATGTATCTTGAGTGAACAAAAAGATCTAGGAGTCTTAGATGTTGTTTAACATCTTTGGGAATTTTGCTATGAGTTCATGAGTGATTGCTGTGTAATTGTAAGTGAGAGAAGACTGTGATAATACAATATGAGAAAGTTCTTAGTGGACGTAACACACATTAGGTGAACCATGTTAAATCTTGTCTTGTCATATTTTAAGCATTATTTATTTATGCTGCTATATTTCTACAAGTACAAATCTTCTAAATAGTTTCTTACTGATGTGATTTGAGGAATTGTTTCCACAATTTATTCTCTAATTCCTAACAAAATCTCTTTGGAAGTGCATGCATGATGGTGATAGGGAATAAAGAGAAAAATAAGAGTTTTTTAGAAAAAATATTCTTCAATCTCCATGATGGTCCAAAGTTGTTCTATCCTTACATATCAAGATCATATATTTTTAGTTGAAACAACCTTCATTTTCATCTTGGTGGTCTGAAGGCATTTTCCTACGTTTTGGATAATATTCAAAAGGTCTATTGGGGGTATCTAGGTATATTCCATTAGGGGAATTTTTAAAATAATAATGAAGGCCTCTCTTCATTCTGTCTCTCTCCTTTAAGGCTGGATGCTATGGGTGGAATTTTTGGGAAAAATACAATGGGGATTCTCTTTTAAGTTTGTTTTTGTGAATTTTTGGTTCATTGTGGATTCATTTGGGGTTTATGCTAAGGTGTTTCTAGTTTTATAACCATTAAAAATATTTGAAAGCATTTGTATATGTCTCCCTTGTATCCTTTTGCAAATGAACACATAGGATTAGACTACCATGTAATGGTTTTTATTGTTTCTTGTTGTAAATATATCTGATATAAATAAATATTGGTTGTCCTTTTCAATTATGTGTTCTATCATGTTAAATACCTAAAAGGAAACATATTTCAGTTGATTGTTTAATTGGGCATTGAAATAAATGGTGTATTTAAAGTTACCTTACATTATTTGCTTCAGTTGTAAACCCCTCTCTGTAATAAATTTGAATGAATACCTATTTTCATAAGGTGTGTAAGATTCTCATTTTAAGACTTTAGAAACAAGAAATTTTTTTATACGAATGTACTTTGTTCTAAATAATCATAATTTAGATCACACATTCCATTCCAATAAATCTCATAACAGATAACCATATGTAGCTGTAATGACTTGGTGAAACATTGATCTCTCAGTTCATGCCTTGGTATCATACCGATCTCTCATGTCAACTCATTGAATTGTATATTAGGTATAATTGGTTCTCCTACCCTTTTATGGGTATTAAGTGTTATTTTTAAGAGGCCTATCTGAATATTTTTTACCAATATTAATCTAAAATCTTGCTTCTTAAACTAGGTGACATAGGACAATGCAACCGATAGCTTGCGATACTTTGGCCAAATATTTCCAACATACTGTTCATAGTACTATTCCTAGATGACATACTCGTTAAATAGCGTACATCCTTCACCCCACTTTCTGTTATCTAGAATGGTCTTTATTGACTCTTGTCAGTCTAATTGTTCTAAATTTTACCCTAATAACGGGTAGCAACGTCATTTAGTGTAGAGGACTACTCGCGAGGACTAAGGATACATAGGCATACTTGATCGACTTAAGTCAATTGCATGTATCTAGTTATCCTAAGTTGTCGAGATGTCCCCAACACTAAATCATGCTTCTAACCTAACCTAGGATATAACTAAGGACAATCCTGAGTTATGTAAAATTCAGGTGATTTAATCTTGAAGGGTGTTGCAACATGTCAATTACAACACAATATCCTTGCGAAGACCCAAGTCTTCACGAAGGTGCTGTATTATAGTTGGCATGTGCTAACACCCGTCTGAGTCATCCCATCTAGATGTACATATCTCCGAAGAAGTTAATTACTTAATTATTTTCTATAATTAAGGTCTAATTACAAAAACCCTGCTAAATCCCTAGTTTCATTAACCCCTAGGATTGTAACCTATAATTGAGTTGTAATTTCTTTGAAGAAACATCAAGATTGACCCCTTTTTTTTATCATTAACTTCCTAGTTTAGAACTCAGTTTAATAAAATAGAAGAAGTAATCAAATAATATGGTTCACTCAATTTACTCATCCATTCTTAGCTTGTTTAAGTTCCGAATTAGATCCCTTTATATTAGACTTCATTGAGATGAAGTATACTTGTTAATTGTTCATGTTTACCTTTCAATTTTCTTATTCCTTTAAAGGCATTGGTCAAGATGTAGTTCATATTCCTCCTTCTTATTAAGAATTAGGGTTCATTGCAACCCCTTTCATTATTCAAGATATCATAATGAGTTTGCACTAACACCATGTTATTAAACCATATTACTTTAGTTTAATGATCAGCCATGAATGTCAACTTGTTAAGTTGCATTTTAATAAATGGATAGTGCATCTGATTTCGTTACCACCTAATTCATTTTAAGTCAAATGAAAGGATTCAAAACTGATATGAATATGAGAGAATAAAGATAATCCTACAATCCCCTTCACACAATGTACAAAGAGAATGGCACATCAGGTACTAATAAACCCACCATATTTTCCATTCATCTAAGTGGAATGCGTACTTTACAAGTCCAAACATTTCAGAAATTTTTAATGTCAAACAACATTAATATGTTCAATTAAGAAATATAAATTTTCCTCTTCAAATACATTTCAATAATGAATCATATTTCCTCATAAAAGTTCTAGTCTTTAGGAGAAAAAAAGTAACATCATAAAATAACTTGTCTCCTTTTTATCACTTACAAAGTCCATTTGCAAAATTGCTAGCACGGGTCAATTCATTGAACCGAGCATGATAAGCACTATGAATTAAAATGATGTGTTTTCAACTAACTATTTCATAAAAAGAACTCTCCTTTTGAGAAACAATTAAAGCATTATATAAAGATACATCATAAAGAAATAACAATCATGAAAGGAAAAACAAAGTGTTAAACCATATTATAATTAAATAGAGATCATGGTGTAATTAAAACAATGTTCAACCAATGATTTCATAAAGATTGATATCAGATAAGTAATATGCCATCCAACTTACCACAATTCTACTATAGATATTTATAGCTCATCTCTTGCTTCATTCTATCCAAATCAAAGAAAGATACTAACTCTAACAGTGCATAAAAATATAATTATTTTTAATAAGAAAAGTTCCACAATACTCTGCATTAATTTACCCCATCCTAGAATATCTAATTCCAAGCTCATTTAACTCCATGAAAACATTTAGGATGAACCAACAAAACCAAAAGCAAGAGTTTCATATTAAGGAAACTAAATCCAAATTTAAGGTCAACTCTAGCCTAAGTTATGGGATTAGCATAAATAGGTTTGATCAAGGATAAACATTCAATTTACATGCACTTGAAATAGGTCACCCAAAACAATAATTAAATCCCTATCAAGCCTTAGTCATGGAGAAGAAAGTAAGATTTATCCTCCTACCATCCACTATGCAATTCCTTCCATCTTATGTAACCAAACAGGTCAGCTCCATACAAAAGAGTAAAACAAATGAAAGAATGAACGAAAAAAGAGAGGAAAACAACTTCTATCTTCCTTCAGATTTCGAATAGAATAGAATGGAATACCTTAACTCCAAATAGAGAGAAGGAATGACATAATAAAAGCTGAAATAAGATCTCATTATTCCTTACTAGAAAGAGGAATACATATTGAGATTAAAATAACTGAGATAGGTCTGATTAAGAGATCATTCCACTCTAGCGATTATTAAAAAACAAAATAACTTATTCGATACAGAATAGAGATATACGACTGCAACATGAAGATTCGAAACCGTTGATAAATTTCTCTCAGTATATAAACAAGAATTTCTACAATATTACATAAGCTACTACTAAAAGGATTTATTCAAATGATTCAATTAGAAGCAGTATTCGAAACAACAAACAACTACTAAACATTTTAATTCATCCCTAATAATAATAACATCAGTCTATACATTTCTTAGATTTTCCCAAACAAGAGAGATCCTGAGTAGCATTAAAATAATTTATTCTTATGTGACCAAAATTTCCTTTCAAGTGTCATCGCACATAAAGCCTACCCACCCTTAGATGGTAAAATGAAAAAAACTAATACAAGACATAGTAGTCACAAATTACAGTCAAGCCAGCCCATATCCCTAACTTCAAAAGAATAAATGGAATAGGCTACAGGTTCAAGAAGGAAAGAACCCATCCCAGATTCCTTCACAAGGGAAAAACAACAAAAATCGATATGACCCCAAGGCAAGTGCCCAAGGTTGAGTTCAAAAAGAAGAATAAAACTGAAAAAAATTCCAACCCATTTCCTTAAGACAATCAAGATTGAACTAGTCCATAATTCAACTTAAATATCCCATTCCCATAGTATCATCTATAAGTCAAAATTTAAATGTAAGGATCTAATAAATCCAACAAGTTGACCCATAAGGTAATTCCTGTAGCACGAAATCTTGTTTCATAAAAGATGCATAAACATTTGATAAGCCTTAACAAATCTTCTCACAACTTATAGGTAAAAGAAACAAAAGTTGACTTCATTAAATTCTAAGTAGAAGATGAACATGATTTAATCAAGTTTCAAGTATGGGAGAACAAAACTGAAATGTACTCCTTAACTAATGGTGATTTCTACTATCTAACTTATGAATAGTCCCACAAGAGTTCCCAGAATCAAATCATCTCGAGCTCAAAAAAAGAAGAACATGTTACATTTATTTTCCAACTAAAAATGACTCCCAAAACATTGAATCAAACTATCTATTTTAGCATAGTTCAAACAAATGTTATAAGATTTGAAATAATCTCAAGCTCAATAAAAGGTAACATGTTCCAAAATTTCACCCAATAAAAGAAAAAAACCTAGCTCCTATCATTATCAATAATGAACCCTTTTATTCCATTTTTGCATAGTCAACATAAGTTCACAAAACATTTCAACATTCTAGTTCAAACAAAGGTGAAATCATGATTGACTCATTTATCCAACAAGGAACAAACCCAAATCTAATTTCCTCAAACAATTAATTCAAGCAAGAGTATACAATGAAAAATACAAGGAAGAAAGCGAGATAAAAATCACATAAAACCCATTGTTCTCTAAGAGTAGAGTTGTTTTAATGAAAAAATTTAGTAAAAAGAAAAAAAACTTAATGGGTAGAGCCTATCATGCCTGATAGAGCTTCTTATCGATTTGTAGAAGATTTCCAGCCGAGCCTCCATAGTCTTTTTTTTTTTTCCAAGTGACGTCAACAACTCCAATATTCCTACTTCCTCTTATATCTCCACAGGATCCAAAAAAATACCTCAAGAATGCCAAGAATATCGATGGATCAAAAATATAACTTTTGGTTTGAAGAACCAAAAAACCCATGCAGAGCAAAAATTGAATGAACCAAAGATCAAACAACCTTCCAAAAATTTGACTTGCATCTCTCCTAGGTGGTTTCTTTGCCATAACCGAGACTCATTAATGCAAAGGAATGTTAGTTTTCCCTCTTATCTCTCCTCACCACCACCATCCAAATTTGGCAAGTTTCTTTATTCAAAAATGCATACAATTTCCATTTAGTGGTGATGCCAACTAGGCATACCCTAACTCCCCATGCCTTTTCCAAAATTGGCAGCTCAAAATTCATTAAAAACAAAAATAAATTCTCATTAATGTCTTAAAGATTGACTCCACCACCATCTAAATTTGGCGAGTTTATTTATTAAAAAATTCATGCAATTTCCAATTAGTGGTGATGCCAACTAGGCATCCCCTAACTCCCCATGCCTCTGCCAAAACTAGCAGTTCAAAAGTCATTAAAACCAAAAATAAACTCTCATGAATGCCTTAAAAACCAACACCACCACCCTTAGCACTTTCCAAGTAGTCCATAGGTACTCCTTCGGTTAGTATTAGTTTAGGCTAGATTATCAACCTTAGTTCCTAGGTAGGTCTTATTACCTTAGGTTAATTTTATTTTCCTTAGGTTGTTTTAAAATCTATAACCATAAAACATACCAACTTAGGTTAGGGTGTCCACCTTAGTAGTTTAGTAATAGGTCTTAGGTTCTCATCCCTATCACACTATTCAGCATTTTAAAGTATTTAACAAGAAGGCCCATACTTACTAATTACCGCATGATGCAAAGCAAGGACACTTGAAGTCGGATCCTTCAATTTTTATGAACAAAATAAGATTCATTCCCACTTCACCTTCCATTTTAGAAAGCCAAGTCAACCAGATGAATCAAGTAAGGATAACTGAAGCACACCTTGGATCAATGGTATTGATCCAAGGTTTTGCTGTCAATGATCAATAGTTAAGACAACAACAATACAAGCTCGTAATCCCTTTAAAAAAAATGAATTAAAACTATACAAAAAGATCAATGACCTCATTTTCAAGTAAGTATAAATCACAAAAAAGTGAACCTCTTCACAGTAATAATTTATCCATTGCAAACATGATTTCAAAAAGTTATAAGAGTCACCTTTTCCTAAGGCAAATCACATGTCAACGTTTGCAATGTCAAGAGGGAAAGTAATCATGGTAATAGTTTTGTCAAAGATATTACAAGGTGTCTTTTGATTTTAGAGATTCGATGTGGTGATTGCATGAATATTTAGGCTCAGGTGTCTATGGTAATGTTTTAAGGGTGATTTTGCATTGTTTTTTTTGCTTAGGTGTCCATGAGGGTAGACAACCTTTGCAAGATCATTGTTCTTTGGTTATGGGTTTGAATTCATCATAAATGGTCAAGATCATGATGGTTAATGCATCCCCTTCCTCCCATTAGTTTCCCACTTCCCCCATCTCCATCCATATTCCATCCATACCCACTTTCATATTCACCACCTTTGTCCTCTTGTTTGACCCCCTTTCTACATATTTCATCACCATTGCACATCCCATATGAAATTTGCTAAAAAACAACACAACCCTTGTAAATATGAAGTGTGTTTTCCCTTATTTGTGAATCTTAACATCTCAAACATTATCCCACCCTAAATTTGTCAATAATATCCTTTGAGTAATGTTTGTGATCAAATTATGTTAGAGTAGGTATTTACCTTAGCTCATGTTCACCTAGGTACTTTATTTACCTTTATTGTATTTATCCTCACCCACTTATGTGTGTGGATATTTATTTTATCTTATTTATATATTAGGAGATATTATCTAGTTGTTAGGTATAGTTCTTTCCTTGATCTATGGTATTGACTAGATCCTTGATGTCTAGTTCTCTCCTAAATCTATGGTCTTGACTAGTTCTTTGATGACTAGTTATTTCCTTAATTTATGGCTTGATCTACGACCTTGACTGGTTCTTAGATTGTTATTCCTTGCCTATTTAAGCAAGGCCCATTCTCAATGTATTACATTGAGTTCCATAATAATATATGATATTGTTGCTCATTTGTTTGCAAAGGTTTTATGTAAAGCTATTCTGGTGAATTGCTTTCATCTTATTGATCATGGTGTATGATTAACATCTGTGTTCTTGTCTTGGTACGATCTGGTTATCATTCCTTTCAAATTAAATATATCTTTAGTATCTTGTGTTTGACCTACCAAGTATTTGAACTACATCTATGATCACTCTCTCAAGTGAGCATTGCATTGAGTGTCACAATTGGTCTCAGATTGAACTTCCCAACAAGTTTGAGGGATTGAAATAACACATATCCCTCTCTATTTTAGTATACACCTCAGGTCCTCTCACCCTGGTTCAGGGAGAGCCAAAATAAACAGGTGGACAATGACACCCTTAGTCAAGTGTCTCCCTATCATTTTTGCAATTTTTAGTCAAGTGAGAGGATAGGCCCATCACTGGATATAAAATGAAACATCAACATGTATATCCTTCATCCTTTCCCTCCATTTCATGTCATATGCATTCAAGAATTATTTGGGGTGTTAGATTGGGAACCAATAGAACCTCTACTTTGATACTAATTGTTGTGCCCAAGTTTTTGTGACCCAAAAGTATCCATTTGATAATACTGTTAACCCCAAAAAAATTGAGGCATTTTTTATGTTATAATAAAGGAGTTGAACTGAAATATCTTTCACTACTATCTCAAAATTTAAATATCAATTGTTTCTAACATGTAAGGTAGCTTGTGGAATAACAATTCTGAATGAATGTTTATTATCCCTTGGATCCCAAGTATCCCTACAAAGCTAATAATTTAACTTCTCATGTCATTCATATAATTATCATAAACCAATTCCACAAGATTTCCAATATTTCCCCACAAAGGGAGTTCCAGTAACCGTTTAGGGAACTAATTTAATCCAATAATAAAATTACTCTTATGGTCTAATTAATCTAACTAGATTACAATTTAACCTAAAGAAGCCTAAGATAATTTAATGGGTCATTGGTTATGTTAAGTGGGATTTAACACCCAATGAGTAATTTACTCAAAAGTAATTAAGTAAAATCACCATTTTTAGAAGGTGGGGAATAAAGAATCCCACCAATGTAGTCACTAAATCACGCACTTTTAGTCAATATTTAGTCCTGGTCTCATACTACTATTCATATGGTTTTTGAGTGAAGAAAGTATGAATTAACCCATGTCATTTGGCCATTTTTCTTTTCTTTCTGTTGTCACTTCAGATCCTCCAACTATAATTTCCCAATCTATTTTTTCATTTTGTGTTATTCCTATTCCTGAATGGGGTGCCCCAGGCACCCTGGTCCCCTCTAGGCACCCTGCTCCTCATTATACTTTTCTTCTATCTTTTGGGCACTTTTTAGATGTTTGATATTTCCATAGTTTTAGTGGTTGGCATTTTTGGTGTTAATTATGAAATTAGAACAAGAGAACCATATAAATATAAAGTTATGAGACCATAATTAGGGATCAAGCACTAAGGATATATTATCACCATCTAGAGTTATATCCATCAAAGGAACCTAAAGCTACATTTGCATCCATATAGCTCCATCATAAGGCACACAAGGATGGTTCATCTGTATCACACTTCATAGGAGGGGATTCTATTTTTTCCATACACACATTTACTACATTTTACATCTAGTTATTTGCTTGCTACTTCACAAAGTGTGACCGGTAAAAGAGCATCCTAGGGCATGATTTACACACACACACACACACACACACACCTACAACTATATTGGTTCTGAGATGTAGTGTAGCACTCAGTTAGTAAGTCCACCATTTTGGTGGCTGAGGATAGTTCAACCCTTCATATACATATTTTTTTTAGGGTTTCGATGCTTTGTATAGGATTTTATAGGTGATTCCTTATTACAAATCTTACAATGGTATTTGATGCAGTCCACCGATTTTAGTGTGATAAGAATAAAGTATAGGAAAACATCCAATGGCACCTTAAAGGAGAGTTTTAGACCATTTTTGTAGACTAGGGTGCCCAGATCTCAGACTAGGGTGCCCACAGATGTCTCTATCCATTTCCAGGAACCCTAGTCTAGTTAGAGAGATTGAATATGTGTTTTATTTGGTTTCTGTATGATCATTTTCTCCTCTTGTTCAATTGGTTTGCACTGTGACACATTCCTGCTCCTTTTTCAAATCATCTATGGACTTCCTAACCCCTCTTGCATATTAGGGTTTCACATTTATATTTACTTAGTTATTTGAGTCATTTATTTTATTTATTTAGCTGTTATTTATTACTTTACATAACATTAGATTAGGCTATAATATCCCATTTTATTTTAATCATTTTGGTGAACCCATACTCGATATTCATGCTCTTAGGGACCTCATTATTTTCTTATCATTCTAAAGCATAGTTATCATGAGTATCTCAATCAATGATTATTTTCTTGTACATCCTAATGTAAGGCATAGAGTCCAACATCTTCTTGCTACTATTTGCAGTTGTTATGATATGCTTCATAACTTAGTCTATACAAATTTTGTAGATGCATTTTCGTAAAACATAGCATTCAAATCTAATATTCCCATTTATATTAACACTTTTAACAATGATCTACCCTTGCATATCATGATTCACATCTATAATGTGGATATAAAGCGTACTGTAATTGATAACAGATATGAACTTAATATTTTTCCTATGTCATTCCTTGAAAATATAGGTCTTTCTGCTCATGATGTTAGTACATCATCTCTCTCACTTCATGCATATGATGGTTAAATTTCCCCCCTATCACTGTAGGGCCAAAAAAATCTCAACACAATCTTCTTTGTTATTGACTTTCTGGTCTTATACAACTGTTTACTTGGTAGGCCATGGATCCATGCCATGCAATCTATTGCCTCCACCATACATCATTGTGTCAAATTCATACATGAAGGTGTTGAATATACTGTACTTCATGACTATGATGCTTACAAACATTTTGACTAGGATCCTAATACTACTCTTCCTATTCCACATACTGATACTATAGATGACTATCAACCAATGGATGAACTACCTCATTTACCATCACTTGGGGGTGCTATTTGTGTCATTGATGTCTTTCTTTCCACTCCACCACCTTCCCTGCCACTACTACTACTATGATCATTTATCAAGGGTCTCTCTGTGTGTCAATTTTTTCTCCTCAACCTTCTCACATGCCATCTTCATCACTACGATATCCCTTTATATGCACACTTTTCATGAATAATTCATATTGGGAACATATTCCCTTTAATCCTACTTGTGATGACACTATCTATTCACATGATGGCTTGGTTAGACTTGGATTCACTTTTGAAGATTTTTCTCCTTCGATGCATAATCCTCATATGTATTATGGATTCATAACTATTACTGTAGCTTATGGTCTACGTGTATTCCATCTCATAGTCTACCTCCCGCGTATACCTCCTTCTACTCCACTCATATTAGGACATTACTAGCTTACATATATAGGAGGCACATTAGACCGCGATCATACAAATATTTCATTTCCAAATGCCTTTTGGCTGAGTGTTCATTTGCAATAGTTTTTTTCTTGGCTATACACATAATCTCACTCACTAGTATGTGCATGGGTGTCCCTTGCCACCCTTTAATGATGAGGAATATGCTATGGGAATGTATCATTTACCCCTAAATGTCTCATTTCATGACCAACCTGACACTATCGCTTATCAGGTTTATGATGCAAAACCCTATGGCTTTGACCCTGAAACCAATGATCTCTTAGATATCATTACACGATGGATTATTCATCTTCCACACTTGAGGGGCATAACATCCACACCCCTCATTATCACATCAACAATCATATTATACTTTCATTTACACACATCTACACTCTAGCATTCACATAGTCATTTACATTACATACATCATCACTACCTGATGACACACTCTTGTGTTTTGGTTCACACTCAACTGTTGAGGGCATCTTTATATATGGACCCCACACACTATATAGTAGTTACTACACATTAGGCACCACATATCATCACACATCATCTACACATTATAAACTACATTCCAAGTTATAGATATTGTGCATCTTCATACATCATACATGTTCAACACCTACTACACCTTAACTATGACATGTTTCATATTTTTCACACATAATACACATCACCTTACATTATAGATCCTTCAAATTACATGTTACATCTTGCATCTTACATCTTACATCCACTATGCTATACATCTTAGGGAATTGACACATCTAGCATTTAAATCTTATTCTATCGCATACATTACACATTTTGTGTATTCACCTCTACACGCTGCACTCACTACCAGATGACGTACTTTAGTCTCAAGGTCTATATTGGACTGTTAAGGTTATACATCTTAAAATTGGACCAAATCACACTCATGCATCACTCACATTCTATGTCTCTCATTGGAAACCGTTAGGATTAATGATATATGCTTTAGGCTATAGGGTCACTTCTTCTAGCATCATCTCGTGATAGGCTACACCATCACCTTCACTTATATTGTTTAGTGGTATACACTTTAGGATAAATCACAACTTCCTTTCTACTCATCTAGTCGTGATATACAATTATGCTATAGGGTCATGCATAGTTCATCTCTGTGTCACATCTCCTCATCACATACTCATCACAACACGCTTCACATAACACATAGTTTGATCATTTCCTGATGAAAAACTCTTGTTTTTGGTTCATTCTTGACTTCTCAGGGGGCATACTTAATGAACATCACTGCATAAAATTCCATTCACTCAGGGGCATGCAAATCCTGTCATCCATACTAAATTCTATTCCATCCATCCATAACACAGTGCATTTTATGGGTGTATTTAATCTTGCTTGCACTTGTCTTTACATGTTAACTTTACTACACATGTTAGATAGATCTTTGGTATGTCATTATCTTTACCATATAAATATGCACGTTTACATCCTTTTCTAGTTTTGATCGTAGATACAAATCTTATACATGTAATACTGAGGATTGCCACACTACCTACTGGGGGCATCCACATTCGTATACTACAGGTGCTATTATTTCATTTTGTACTTAGCACTTTCCATTATTAGGTTATACATGCTTTGAAATACTTGCTATTTTTCTAACATGCTAACGGGTGCTTCATGTGCAACATTTTTTATGCAAAGATACTTGTTTCCATACTAGTTGTTACATTGTTTGCTATTGTCTGCTATTGTTTGTCTTGTTTAGAGGCCTTGCCATTTATTGTGTGTACACATTTATTTGTTTGTGGCCATGATAGAATTGAGTTTCTTGTGACACCATGAGTGGTGTCCCATATTTGCAACCCACTTTGCGCAATCTATGATTGTATCTTTGAGTGTTTACATTGTCTACTCATGTTCTAGCTTATAGATTGTTTGTTTGGTTTATAATTTTTTCTACATGCATTCTTATTTGTACTAACACTTGCTTTCTAACCACTTGTTTACGCATGTCTTGGTCTTTACCAAGCACATTCCCTCCCCTCTATAGGGAAGAGTTTTAGCTACATAGTCGGTCCTATTTTAGGGCTGCATTATCCTATCTGTGACGTCTCTGCACCCCCAAAGAGGGGGGAATCATTTGGGGTTTACGAACAGTACCGGTACAATTCAATCTATAGTACAGTCTACAGTCATTATCTATAGAAAATTTCAAGCTACAATTTGCGAGTGGGTTTAGACCAGTCTATGAACCCCATACATAGCAAATTTTATAGGGTAGAGTGTCCTTAAGAATTATGTGGAGAATTTACAGGTTAAAGGATACAATGGAATTTCCTCCCTACATTATTTTGGCTAGTGACATCGGATCACTTACAAAACCTGACAATACAAAGATATCTTTACCAATATGAGGGAAGAATTTACAAGTTGGAGAATAACACAACTTTCTCCCTACACTTCTTCGACCACAGTGGCGTGAGATCACTCAAAAACCTCACACTTCACTAACAGTTACAAGATATCCTTTCTAAACCATGTTGTCTCATCACAAATCAGGGGCACATGTTCCTTTTTCATTGTTATTTTTGTACCATTTCTACGTGTTTCTTTACATAGCATTTTTACACATATACATGCGTATTTGACTACTTGACTTGTCTTCTCTTTTGTAGGTCTATTCATATGGGAATAAAAAAATTAACAATAAAAAACACATGGTGAGTACATCACACACAAAATACTAACCATGTAGGTACACTACAGACATTGACATCTACACACGTGCTTCTAACCTAGGTTCATTCTCATCACTTTTACATTTTTTGCATCTTTAGTCTCCACGCTCCATCTTTTTATGAATCCATGATTTTTTTAGTAATTCAACTCTTTTTCTACATCAATCTACATGGAAACTAGGTATGCATCTCTATTTACTTTATATTACCGAGAATTTTTCTCAACAACATAAAGTGGGGGCAAATGTAGTCACTAAATCATGCACTTTGAGTAATTATTTAGTCTCAGTATCATACTACTATTCATATGGTTTTTGAGTGAAGAAAGTATGAATCAACCCATGTCATTTGTCCATTTTTATTTTCTTTCTATTGTCACTTTTGATCCTCTGACCATACTTTCGTAGTCTGTTTTCTCATTCTGCATTATTCCTATTCCTGACTGGGGCGCCCTAGTCCCCTATGGATGCCTTGATCCTCTCTATACTTTACTTCCATCTTTTGGGAAATTTATTTCCATTTTAGCTTTCTATATTTTTAGTGGTTGGCATTTTTGAGGTTAATTATGAAATTAGAACAAGAGAAACATATAACTATAAAGTTACGAGACCATAACAAGGGACCAAACACTAAGCATCTACTATCACCATCTAGATTTCATCCATATAGATCCATCACAAGGAACATAAGGATGGTTCATCTAGATCACACTTCATAGGAGGGGAGTCTATTGTTTCCATGCACACATTTACTACATTCTACATCTAGTTATTTACTCGCTACTTCACAAAGTGTGACTGACACAAAAATAACCTAGGGAATGATTTGCACGCACGCGCGCACGCGCACATACACACACACACACACCTAGAACTAAATTGAGTCTAAGATGTAGTGTAGTGCTTACTTAGTAATTCCACCATTGTGGCCACAAAGGACAATCTGACACCTTTATATGCGTCTTTCTTTTTTTAGGGTTTTAATGCTTTGTCTGGAGTTTTGTAAGTGATTCCTTATTATCGTTCTTATAGCAACATCTGACGAAGTCCACTAGTTTTAGTGTGATAGGAAGAAAGTACAGGTGAGCATATAATGACACGTTAGAGGATAGTTTCAGACCATTTCTATAAACTAGGGCACACATATATCAAATCAGGGCACCCACATGTGCCCATATCTCTTTCCAGGTACCCCAGTCCAGTCAGAGAGCCCAGATCCATGTTTTCTCAGGATTTTGTATGATTTTTTTCTCCTTTTGTTCACTTGATTTTCACTACGACACAACCCAATACCTTCGTTGAATTAGATAATGAATTCCTAACTCCTCTTACATATTATGGTTTCACATTTCCATTTACTTAGTTGATTGAGTCATTTCTTTTATTTATTTAGCTGTTATTTACTGCTTTACATGACATTAGATTAGGCTAGAATATTTCCATTTTAGTTTTTTCAACCACCAATTTTAAAGTCAACTTGATGAGTCCACTTTTCAAGTTTCCCATCCTAGATTTATTGAGAGCCTTTGGATTAAAAATCTCTCAACCATAGATTTTTAGGGTTACACAGGAAGCCCAAATTTTCTTTATGTTTTCTAAAACTCTTTGCTTATTCTATTCCTTTTTCTTTTGCTCATTTTATATCTTTGTCTCTTTGTTGCAGGTTTTATTGGAGCTCTAATGGAGGATACAATGATTCTATTTAATGATTTTCCCTTCTACTTAACTTGCAACCCCCCCTTTTAAGTAATATGGAATTTTTTTTGTGTATATTCCTTTTCTATCCATTATGGTGTATGTGTTTCATATAAACACCTATTGGATATGAAATTTTTTTAATACACACACACACACACACAAATATTTATAATCATATTAGTGATTTTGAGCCATAATGTGGGCATCCACAAACTCCATATGTTTGTCTCAATGTATCAGGGGTGCGAATTTGGAGATGAGTGCATACACAGACATGTATAAAGAGATGTGGCTTGTGTATTCCACAATCCCTATGGTAATTATAATGGTTTGGGGTAGGGGTCAGCCCTTCCTAACCCCATATTTTTTTATATATTTAATTATATATATATATATATATATATATATATATATATATATATATATATATATATATATATATATATATATATATATATATTGGTTTGGGGTAGGGGTCAGCCCTTCCTAACCCCATATTTTTTTATATATTTAATTATATATATATTCTTTTAAATTTTTATTATTAGAACTGAATCAAACCGTTTACACACACACATAACTCTCTGTGTGTTAAAAGTGGTTTCTTTTAGTTTCCTGATAATATCCAAATCATTTGATGACCATGATAAAATTTATATATAATTATATTTACATATATATACCCTATATACCCCATATAAGGTATATATTATAAATATATTTATATAAATAAAAAAAGTTGATTTATAATTATAACTTCTTATACTATATAAGTTAAAGAAATATTGTTTGAGGACCTGGGATTTGAGACTTCTTCAGGCTGGAGCGTTCATAGGAGGAGAGGATCACTCAGGTGCTAGTGTCCTTGCAACATCCCCACTTCTGGTCCTTTTAGGGTCTTAACTTGGTTTCTTCCTTTTGTTGTTTGTCACTCCAGATCTATCATAGGGTTTTTGTATCACACATGTTCCTACAAAACAAACCTTAGCTACATGTACAAAGCTCAAGAAAAAATTAGATGGAATAAATAATGCATATACTTGAGTTAGAATAACTTCAGTGGTCAACCCAATGTGATTTTCACCGAGTGTTATACTACATTTCAGAATCTATGTAGTTCTTGTGAGTGTGTGATTTGAATTATGTCCCTTGAAGCAAGGTTTCCCTTGTTCCAGTTGCATTGAGATAGTGGGCTACAAATATTTTTCCCCCAAGCTAAAATGCATGAGTTGGATTTAATAATAATCCCTCCTATGCAATGAATAATTCAACCCAAATGAAATCCTTGAATTTTTCTCTTTTCCCAAGTAGTAGATAGTAAGTATTAGCTACTAATTTCCCAACCCCTAATATTAGAAAGTAAGTCATGTATATATATGATCCCCTTATTTTAATTTCATCATTAATAACTGAAAATCCAACCCAAAGTGATATAAAATAATATAGAAAGATACCAAATGATGTGGAAATTCAAAATCAAGAAAAGGAGGGGAAGGGATAGAAGCACCCAAAGGGGACAATAACACCTGGGGAGCTCTTATCCCTAATGTGCAGTAGTGTCTGGTATTCTTGGAAGATATAATAGTCAATAAAGAGTTAGGTCACATGTCATATAGTGTCCAAAATTAAAGCGATCATTCAAGAAAAGTAAATAATAAGAGTGCGGGAAAGAAAAAAATCAATTAAAGAGTAAAAAGAGTGTTGTTAATGTCTAGTCTTCTCACTTTAGGAATCATGCATATAACAATATACCTAGAGGCACTGATGTAAGTAGGAAGTAAGTGATTTAATGACTACATTTTCCCCCACTTTATACTGATGAATGAATATTTGATAGCATAAAGTATAGATGAAGATAATACCTTTTGGAGAGCTGAAGAGAGTTGTAACTGATAGTGTACTAAATGAGGGTTGTATTTGATATCGTACTGAATGGATATAGTAGAATGTGCATCATGTAATCTAGAGGAGGATAAGGTTCCTATGGGTGACATTTGTGTGCATAGTAGAAGTGATTTATGTTTAGAAACCAGGTTATCATCACCCTGTATAACCCACCTACACCCCATGCACATTAAGACATTAAACCGATCATTCCAAAAGTGTAACCTAAGTCACTATCCTCACTCGTGTAAAATTATACTTTTACCCTCTGTAAATTTCATTTAACCTCTTTAAAACATATTTAACCATCCCTAACCCATATAAACCCATTTTTATCCCCATTACCAAACCTCCTAACCTCTTCACCTTGCATCCCCACCCATGAAATCCTAAATTGGAAGTGGTTAAAACCACTTCCAATCTACTTTCTTCGTAATTTTAGGATCACTGACGACCCTTAAAAATAACCAGTGATTATAAATAAAAGCTTAAATCTCCTGTTTCAGGATCCCATAATATTTGTAGTGAATCTTTGTTGCTCTACGAAGCTAGACTATATTGTTTTTCATATTTAGACACCTCCAAGGACATTTTCACATCACTAGGCATTCAAAAAGACAAAAAAAACTTCAACAAGTTCATGTAAGCATTTACAACCATATTAGTCCATTTTCACATCAACTGTAAGCTCACATCCATATATTCTTTTTATTGTTTTGTTTACGCATCAAAACAAGGTCAAATCAAGCATTTTAGTCTTTGTTTTTCATTGATTTAGCATTTTGTCAAACATCAATTTTTTCATAGAAATTACCTGTGATCCCTTCAATCGACAAAGATTATCCCAAATCTCCCCATGATTTCTATGAATCACCTACGATTACTATCAATATACTAACTTTTATTAGTAATATAATTTTTTCATCTTTTATCTATCCATCTAGACTTAATATGTTTATTTTTGAGATGTGTCTCCTATAGATGATTGTTCTAGGAATCTCTCATCCCATTATCAAAATTTATGATCTTACGATTTTCCAACAACCATTCGTGTGGGAATAGTTCAACATCCTTCACGAGCTCACCTTATACACTATCACATTTGCACCAATATTCGAGAATATTAAAGAGACATTTGAGATCCTTAATTAAATACGAGATGCAATTGAGTACTAGTACGATTACTTATAAGAATTTTATCTCACCACAACCCTATCATGGGCCACCTACAAAGCTAAATATGACCTTCCTATCAATCTCGAGTTCTAGTTTCCTTGTCTTTTATCATCTATATTATCTTTATTTAACTAAATTAATTGTATTGATGAATTGACACCCTTCAGGGAAGTCCCTTTAGATTCCTGGGATTGGCCTTGTAACTCGTTATACTATCTATCTAATATCTTTTTTCTAGTTGTATTTTCTTGTAGGTATCTTCGCTCGGTGAGAGGAGGAAAATTTTTAGTGTCTACATTCTATCATCCTAACATTGCAAATTTTGGCATAGGTATTGGTAAAACTTATTTGTTTTGAGTTTTAGGTACTTTTTACATTTGATAACACTAACCCAAAACTACCTTAAACATTCCTGACATGCCCGGTGGGACCTCCTAGTCCATTTTTCATTTAGATTTCCATTTATTTTTTTTGTCTATTTCATCCAAATTTTTAGCTTGGAGCATGTTGTTGTTGCTTATATTAAAAATAAAAAATAAAAAATCTTAAAAAGGGAAAAGTGATCATAGATATGCTTTTTTCATCATTTTATTTTCCAACATTACATTTGTGTGTTTTTCCTCATCAAATAAACTTTTCCTTTAGGATTTAAAACAAACACTCATTTCTTCCTGATCATATATCTTAACTAGGAGTTAAATAATTGCATTCACTTAACTCCCTTCACACACAACCAAAATGACATTAAAACATAACTCACATTTAAACATCCCTTCCTAAGTGGACCTACTTGGATTTCATCACCAAGAGGATAAGCCAAATTTATGTTCTAGCTGAGTATAACTAAGTTGGTGGGCGGTATATCGACTAAGCACTTGACACCCTTATCACCATAGGATCATGAAGTGAGGGGGTATACCCCAATATCACACCTCATACTAACACCAACATAGATTTGGGCCTCACATACCTTTGGGTATATCGAGGACTCCATCCTTTAACATCTCCTAAAACTAACCGTAGATTTTCATTTCCTAGAACCTCTTAACAATTTTCACATTTAATCTTTTCTTAATTTAATCCAGATAATAAAAAATTCTCTTGTGTGATTTGTTTGTGTTGTAGTAATCAACCATCTAGTTTATTTTTATTTTTTAGTAATGTTTGTTTATTTCACGGTCTTAACTAGACAATAGTCCCATTTACAAAACTCTGAGAAAATGACTAACCTTTTCCAACAATCCTTAGAAAATGTGTAGTATCACCTTGATGAAATTCCATGCTTCATTGACCAATATCGGTCATCTTCGTAACCACCAACAACTGATCAAGAACCACAACACTCTCCTACCAGTAAATCAGCCACATCAAAAATTCATGATCCACCTAGTCCATGTTTCTTTGATAGTAGTTATCCAATATTCACAGAGATTTTGGATTCAAACCCTATGGCCTTGAATGCATATCTTGCTGCTCGAGGAGTTTTCCTCAAACAACCTAAACCTAAACAATGAAATCCCATCTCCAATGTCACTTTCAACATTTCTTGGCTTGTCGACCCTAATCACAAGCCGGTTATCCAATAGATTCATCCTTATTCCACTGTTACTGGACCATAAACATCAAATTCTACATTATCAACACATGTCACCACCTTTGATGTTAATGTTATTTCATCACAAGATACAACCAATAAACAACCATATTCCTCACCAAACCCCTTGTTAGGCTCATCATCTTTGCAAAATAATAGTAACACATCTCATTCCACATCTAGCCCCATAGATTCAAATGTCTCATCTACACCTCTTGTGAGATTAGCTGTCATCCCTAGCTCAATCCCTCTTATCCCGTCACAAAAAACCACAAGAGTTTATTCATGTCCATCACCACATCAATACCCCTTATCAACAATAGTTCCAATGCTAGCACACATCCTTCTTCAAAAAAAGTATTAACCACCCTTGTTTCACAAATCCCCTCCCAGTATATACCTCAAGTGTCCTAACCACTCATCAATAATTCTATCCCATATCAATATATACCACAAAAATCTCAACCTCTTATCCATACTTCCATCCCCTTACAGAGTATACCATAAAAATATCAACTCATTTTCCATACTTCCAACCCATCTCAATATATACCACATTAGTTACACCTCTTTATTAACACTTTAATGCCTATCCAGTATCAATATATCCAACCCTCACAACCTCTAGTATCACAACCAATATATAAAATTCCCATGAGTGTTCCTATCTAACATAATATCCCTTTACCCTATTAATTGTATCAGTAACCAAACCACCATACATATAATCAACCAGGCTCTTTGTCATTCGATCCCCAATAACAACCATAAAAAAATGATCCTTTACAAGCACTCATGAATAGGATCCCAAGTCTAGAAACTTATTCAATGGGTCCCAAAAACACTCTATTTTATGAAAAAATTTACAATTAATCAATCCACCCCTCCGTACCATACAAATCATACCCTCCATACTAGGAACTCCCTAAGTTACTCTTGGTGAAAAAAATTGTCAGGTGAACAAATTGGTGGGTATCCACCAACACTCTGAGATTCCATGTCCCTTTGATTAAGTAGTAAAACTCCATTTATTATGTGTGAATGAAAATGTAATCTGTGGGTGGCCTAAAGGATGGGGATCAAATAGGGATACTCCATTGTACTTGTGGATTTTTTTTGCAATTTATTGCAAGAGAGGAATTTGTTGAGTAGGTGGGAAAAGGAGTGGAAAAAAGGAAGGAGGGATTAATATCTCAGGTATAAAATAAGATGCATGTAGACATTAATTAGAGTAATTCAACAACCATATAGAATTAGGAACACAAAGTTTCAATAATTCTCTCATAAAAAATAAAGAAACTCCTTTCTTCTTCATTGATATTTTGGAAAAGTTGTACATAGTGAAGAATGGAAGAACATGTGGGGATGGAGAATGAAATAAATAACTATCTCTTTTGATTTTTCACAAGAATTTATCTACTCATGAGCATACAAAATTGAAAAACCTTAATAATGAGGGTTTCATTAAAATTTATAGACTTGAAAAAGACTCTTTACCTACCCCCACATGAATTTTCATTTGTCCCCTTACAACATGTGAATTTTCATATTCCTAGGAATAGAATTAAGTCCACTTTTATTAATTAATTGTAACTTATTAAAGTACAAAATCTAGTCACATTTAAATGAATAAGAAAAAATAGGAATAGGACAAAATGAAAAGTGCAATCCCCCAACGAAGAAATAGAACATGAAGGAGGAGGGGGGAAGGGGGAGGGAAGAGAGATAAAGAGAGATAAATATGCCGATGAAGATACCACCTCTACTGATTCCTCATCACCACCTGATTGATCCTTGCCAAGCTCCACTAGAAATATTTTGATGCAGCCTAGAATCTACTGTAGAAAACCCAGGGGCACTGGCACATCACTCATCCTAAGATGAGCACTCACCTGAAGTGTGAAAAGGTACCATACCCCTCTTTATAGTTACTTATGTAGGATGTTAGTGTGATGATGATAATACATATTCATATCCATAACCAAAAATAAACATTTCACAGTGCATAAACTAGATCTAGATCTTAGATAAACAATGATAATAATAAGGCTAACTATACAAACACCATATTAAGTTATGTCTAACACCATTATCCAACCAATATATTCCATTGCATTAAAATCTATAAAACACAAAATATTCTTACACTATAAAGTATTTCCATGAGTCATGCATGTATTAAGATAAGTAGCATAACTCTACAATAACTCAGTCTCTCTAAAATACATTGTTTAATACATATTTATAAAGGTGGAGACTTTCCCTTCACTGCCCATGAAATTCTCAAAATAGGTTGCATGCTAATAATATCCATGCGCCTTTACAATGGCTTTCACAACACACAAGTGTTCTAATAATAGATGTCATATAGTTAACTCTAAGAAGAAATCCTATTATTAGCCTAAACTATACATGGCACTTAACAACCGCTTGTTCCCAAAATACCATTGCGTGTAGTGCAAGTCTTCATATCTATGTATGCTCCACAACCTATCTCCAAAAATAGCCCTTATCCACAAAAATGGCTAAGTCCCAAGCCAAAGTGTTTTGGCATGCATTTCCTTTCTATCTTTCTGTGCCTTTAAATGTGCCTTGTTCTCACGCACACATCCTCTGTGTGTCTTCTCCTTAGAGAATTTTTTTTTCTACTCAACATTACCCCACACTAAAGTAAATTTCCATCCCGGAAATGGAACCAATGATGCAGCCTAGAATCTACTGTAGAAAACCCAAGCATGCTGGCACATCACTCACCCTGAGCTGAGTGCTCATCCAAAGCGCACAAACGTATCAGACCCCTCTTTATAATTGCTTGTGTAGGATGTTAGTGTGATGATGATAATACATATTCATATCCATAACCAAACATAAACATTTCAAAATGCAAAAACTAGATCTAGATCTTAGAGAATCATGAACTAAACAATGATAATAATAAGGCTAACCATACAAACACTAGATTCAGTTATGTCTAACACCATTATCCAACCAATATATTCCATTGTATTAAACAATGTAAAATATGAAATATTCTTACAATATAAAGTATTTCCATGAGTCATGAACGTATTAAGATCAACAACATAACTCTACAATAACTCAGTCTCTCTAAACTACATAGTTCAATACATATTTATAGAGGTGGGGAATTTCCCTTCACCACCCATGCACTTCTCAAAATAGGTCACATGTTGATAATAGCCATCTTCCTTTACAATGGCTTGCACAACATGCAAGTGTTCTAGATGTCCTATAATTAACTCTAAGAAGAAATCCTATTATTAGCCTAAACTATCCATGACGATTAAAAACCGCTTGTTCCCAAAATACCATTGTGTGTAGTGACAGTCTTCATCTTTATGTGTGCTCCACACACTATCTCCAAAAATATCCCTTATCAAAAAAAATGGCTAAGTCCCGAGCCAAATTGTTCTGGCGCACATTTCCTTTCCTATCTTCCCGTGCCTTCGAATGCGCCTTATTCCTGTACGCACATCCTTTGTGTGTCTTCTCCTTAGAGAAACATTATTTCTTCTCAAAATATTTCCAATCCCTTGAACTCTTTATTGTACCGTGTAGCCATAGGTACAACTTTCTCCACTTGAGGAATGTGGACACAACTTGATACATGAGCATCCATAAGAAGACTTTTAATTACAAAATTCCTTGCTCATGGAGTCAATGTGAAGTGTTGGGAAGATTTAAATGTTCAAATAGAATCATATGAGGAATTTCAAGAAAAAAACAAGGATTGGAAATTTGAATTATCCTTCTTTTGTACTTTCCCTTCAAAAGGGGAATTTGAAACTACAAAGGCATGTAATGAGCATATGGGATTATAAAGGATGTTTTAAGTGTGTTAGAGAGTATTAGGTGTTGTTTAGAGTGTTTTAAGTTTTTTTAAAATGGTAAATGGGGTGTATTGAGTATTTGTGTGCTTGAGAATCATTTAGATGCTTAAAATAATGTAAAAGGGAAGTTATGAGCCCTTATGGCATAGAAGTTAAAGAGTCACAAAATACTAGTCAGGAATCTTAGAGTAGGAGTTAATTTTCTAGAAGAAACTTCATCCATGGTGAACATTTGAGTTAGGAAGGTATAATTTTTTTTTTAGATGATTACTTCATGGTGGAGGAGGAGAAGAATGTTTAAGAAAGAGGAAGATACAATTTTTAAGAGGATATGACAAATAGAATTTTTGTTTTTCTTACAAGTTCATGGTGTTGAATTCGATGTCTTTGTATTGGATTATATGATTTGAATAATTAGTGATTTCCTTTCATGAATGTTTGTAAACTTTATCTTGGGATAATTAGTACAATATTGAAGATGTATGTGATTTTTTTTTATCTTATTATCTCTATGACTCAATTATGCATGTTAATGACGAGCAAGTTAGATGATCCTTTTATAACAAATTAACATGAATTTTTTAGTTTAACAAAAAATTACTTGAAATTTGGACCATAGGAGGATGACAACAATTTTCAGATGGGTTTTCAATATTTTTCCTTGATGAGGAGTAAGTTTTTATTTATGAGGTTGATTTATGAGGTGTTTTCCTAGCTAGACTAAGGATGCATACAAACTATTTGTCATAATGCCTTCCTGGTAAAGTGAGTATATCTCCCTTTTTTTGAAGAGTTAGGTCCTAAAATTTGGAAGGTATAATTTTGAGAAATTCTTCAAGTGGTTTTTTAAGGCTTTATTGATTTGAAATTCATAGAAGAAATTGTATATGATAATTTTTTTTGGTAGATTGATTTTGAGAACAAAAAAATGGGAGTACAATCCTTAGTGCAGAGAGAGGGTGTAGTTGAGATTGAAATATCTTGAAAAGGTGATTATATGTCTGAATATATTATTATCTTTGCATCATTTGGTATCAGATCCTAGCTTTTTTTGTGATTCGGTTTTGAGATTTGAATGCATGCTTTTGTTGCTAACAATGTTGTGGAAGTTTGTGTGGTACATGAAGTGATAGGTAAAGAGCGCAATGAAGAGAAGTGTGAGAATTTGAGAGAGAGAAAGAAGACACCAAAAGACCTGGTGAGGCCAAGGTGAGGTGTGGAAGAGAAGAGGTAAGGTGAAATGGGATTTTCAGAGAGAAAATAGACTAAGAAGAGATGGTAAGAGAGTTAGTGAAACTATTTAGCCACAAAAATAAATAAGAAGAAATAGAGAGAAAGAAAGCAAGAGAAGCTAAGAAGAAAGAGAAGCAGAGGAAGAATGAAGAATGGATGGAAGACGAGATGAAGAAGTTGAGAGCAGACATAGAGAGGTTAACAGAATTGATGGATCAGCCAAGGTATGGGATTGAATTTTTCATAAAGAAGAAGGAAAAATGGCCTGTGATGCATATTGTAAGGAGAAATCAGAAGTTACAGTGAAAAGGATGATTAAGAGTGAAGAAAATAAGTTGAGAAAAGAATAAAATAAGGAAGATAAGGTTCAAAAGAAGAAGAATGAAGGTGAAATGCTGAACAAATAAGGTGAACTTGTGATAAGCAATCATATTTCGGAAGACAAAGAAGACAATCAAACATATCATGCAGAAAAGGTGAGTAAAATGAGTGATTTGATGATAGATATTGATGATTTTGTTGATGAATTATTTAAAATTGTACAAAATAACTTTAGTTGTGAATTTTAAATTGACAAGCATGATAGTGAGAAAGAATGCAATAAAGACTTTGTGAATTATGTTGATGGTCTTTTACAACGTTTGTTGATGATCTGGATGGAAAAGTGTAAAGTACATGTATAATTGAGACAAAGATGCTTTCTTGGGAATGTAATGATATAAATAAAAGCAAATAACAAGAGAATATAGGGTTAAGGAAACTTGAGGTGGTCAAGGATGAGAATGAGCAAGAGGATGAATATTTTAGCAAGACTAATGATGTATACAAGTTGGATATGTAGTGTACAGGGATGGAAGACATAATAGAATATAGAGGATAATCTATTTTTTTTGTTATAATATTTGTGTGTGCAGGTACAAAGCATGAAGACTTGAGGATGATGAAATTAAATATGAAGATCAAGAAGAAATGGGGAAGAGTAAAGGCAAGTGCAAAGCAAAGGACTATTATGCGGGCCCCAAGTGGGCCTAAGGAATGAAAGGACAGTGGGAGAAAAGGAAGAAGAAAAAGGACAAGCAATGAATATGAAGACATGTAAAATCAAGAAAAGAGTAGGAACACTTTTTCTCCTCTCTGGGAGTATGATGCAGGAGCATCCATAAGAAGAATTTCAATTAAAAAATTCCTTGCTCACATAGTCAATGTGAAGTGTTGGGAAGCTTTAAAGGTTCAAATGGAATCATATGAGACATTTCAAGAAAGTTGTGAGGAATATAAATTTGAATTATCCTTCCAAATGGGGAATTTGAAATTACAAAGGCATGTAATGAGCATACAGGCTTGTAAAGGATGTTTTAAGTGTGTTAAGGATGTTTTAAGTGTGTTAGAGAGTATTAGTCATTGGTTAAAGTGTTTTAAGTGTTTTTTTAAATGTTAAGGGGGGTGTATTAAGTATTTTTGTGCTTAAGAATCATTTAGATGCTTAAAATAATGTAAAAGGGTAGTTATGAGCCCTCATGGCATGAAAGTTAAAGAGTCACAAAATAGTAGTAAGGAATCTTAGAGTAAGAGTTACTTTTATATAAGAAACTTCATGCATGGTGAAAATTCAAGGTAGGAAGGTAAAATTCAATTTTTGAGGATTTATTCATGCTAGAGGAGGAGAATAATGTTGAATAAAAAGGAAGATACAATTTATACGAGGATATGATAAATAGAATTTATGTTTTGCTTACAAGTTCATGGTGTTGAATTTGATGTCTTTATATTAGATCTTATGATTTGAAGAATTAGTGATTTCCTTTCATGAATGTGTGTAGAATTTATATTATGATAATTAGTAAAATATTAAAGATGTATGTTCTTTGTTTAGTTTATTATCTCTATGAATCAGTTATGCATGTTAATGGCATGCAAGTTAGATGATCTGTTTCAAATCAGTTAACATAAATTTTAGAGTTTAACTCCAAATGACATGAAATTTGGACCATATGAGGATGATGGAATTTTTACAATGGGTTTTGAATATGTTTCATTTATGAGGAGTAATGTTTGATTTATGAGGTGTTTTCCTATTTGGACTAAGGATGCATACAAATTTTTTGTCATAATGACTTCCTGGTAAAGTCAGAACATATCCCATGTTTTGAAAAGTTAGATCATAAAATTTTGAAGGTAGAATTATGAAAACATTATTAAAGTGGGTTTTTAAGGGTTTATTGATTTTAAATCCATACAATAATTTTTTTATGTCATAATTTTGTGGCAGATTGTTTTGTTTTTAGAACACAAAAAATGGGAGCACGATCCTCAGTGCAGAGAGAGGTTGTAGTTAAGATTGAAAGATATTGAAAAGGTTATTATATGTATGAATATATTATTATCTCTATATCATATCTCAGGGACTCAATCCAACCATATGAGAGATCATTGATGTTCTTGATCTTGGCGAATTAGGACTAATGTTTCTCTGTAATGTTTGAAATTATGGCTCTAATCTTGGATAGAGACCCCAATACATATTCATTGAAAGAAAAGGGGTCCCCATAATTTTTTTAGACATAATCCTCAAACAGACTCAACAAATCATCTATGGAAATTCTCTTATCAGTGGCATACACTCCACACTTTTGTGTTATGATATTTACGATGTCTTGCATCTTGAAGGAACACTCCTCCTTTGGGTCCAATTCATCAATATCTCGATTCAAAATTACATATCAAGAGGAAATAGTTATCATCCACACACATAAAAAGTCCTCAGATGAAGAATTGAATACTTTTTTACTTACCAACACTTGGGAATGAACATCTCCCATATCTATCACCAATGGATGAACTTGGTATCAATGTTATTTTTCCTTTTCCAATCCTTCCCTTGTAATACATACCTTTTTGGTAGTGGCAGACATGTATCTTTACAGTGAGATAAAATTTAAAAGAAATACTTTCCCTTTCCCTATGATCATACTCATCCATTTTTCATTTTTTTGTCCTTTCCTAGTGAATCCCCGCATCTTTTGAGTAGACTCCAGGTTGAAGCTATTGATTGGGGTAACTTATTCAATTGGGAGTGATGATGACACATCAGGGTCCATGAAGTGTTGCACATACGAGGTGAATTTTTGCACTTGGTCCCCTAACTAATAAATTTTTACCTTATTCTCCCAGTTCCTCACGAGTAATCGGGTGGAAGACTCTTGGAACATGTGTGCATATCCCTCGTGAGTGGTTGGGCCTAAGGGAATGGTGCTCATTTCATAGTCAACCAATGTCATTTCTTTAATAGGCTTGATCAACTTTGGCCTAACTACTTATACATAATGATTTCCTATGGCACCACTAAAAAAGTGAGAAGTTGCTTGAGAAAATTTCTTCTTCTTCCCTTTTACCAATGATGATATTACTAAAAGATCAGGTATTGTCACCTATTGGAATGTATGAGAATATTTTGTGATCATCTCTTACATCCATGTAAACATCTCATATGTTTCAGGCTCAGCAATAGGCATGTCTATTGTTTCCTGCTCGGGGTGAGAGGGTACATATTGTACAAGAGGAGGAGTGGTGGTGGAAGGTGGGAAACTATGGGGTTACTGAGATGCTGAAAGGTGTACTGGCTCATTATCATTGAGTTCTACTTCTACTAAAGGATATTATATTGTTCTAAATTTCTTGTGCAATCTCATGTCATAGGGGGATTTTAACTCCACTGGTTTGTGCTTTGAACTCTCTCTAGAGTGGACTGAGCTCAAAGTCGTCTCCATGACCTTTGACGAAGAGTGGTGTGATGCCTATTTCTAAAGGGTGGGGAAACTTACCGATGTGATGGAGGAAACATTCTTCTTCTTGAACCATTCCTTTGATCTTCTGATTAAAACCTCGGTCCACTCACTTATGTATCTTGATTCCCAGAAACTCCATGTTACCTATGGCAGAGGTGAAGCCTTCACTACTTGATATTTTAGGTCATACAACTCTATGCCATCATCCTAGATTCCCTCTTCATACTAGTCTAACTTGAATTGATTCATACTAGTCATCCGGATATGGTCTCTTTCCTTGACATCAAATTCATCCATATAATTTATGCAAAAATATTCAATTTGTGGTACATGGTATGACTATGAAAGGTGGAAAGTGTCTAGGTCACTTCATATGTCAAAGCCTACCCTTGGAGTATATGAATACAAGCTCAGGGGAGAAAAAGAATCTTATAGGTGTGATGCATAACTAAAACTCTTGTAGGTGAATATTTCAAGTGAGATGGGAAATGAGACGTTAATTTTCTAGTTCTTGAGCTTACTGTGATTATGGGAAAGATTTCTAGAAAGCTCAAACAATACAAT
This sequence comes from Taxus chinensis, assembly GCA_019776745.2. Lineage (NCBI taxonomy): Eukaryota > Viridiplantae > Streptophyta > Pinopsida > Cupressales > Taxaceae > Taxus > Taxus chinensis. The sequence goes on along the minus strand of CM034147.1, from coordinate 349,593,808 downwards.
ATTGTATTTGAGATACAGAGGTAGCCTTAGCAGAGAAAGATCATAATAAAAAAATCAGATGTAAGAGAAAGTGGAAAATTGTGTGAAATATGACCCATACTTCTTGATCAAAGAAGCCACTTGTGGAGAAAACCTTGAGTAAATATTCCCCTCTAGTGTACTAATGATGAACATGGTGAATACATCATTTGCCTTGGTGAAATACTGATTACTCTGTTTTAAGAACAATTGAGGATATATCTCAAATTTTGGGGATTTAGAATATATGTTCTGAGAAGGTTACAACCCATTGAATGGTCTCAATCTTGCCAGAGTGTACACCAAATTTGAGGTCATTGTGAACTTCTTAGAGACCAATACCTAGATAAAATGGTGGTGTAGGTTGTCTTTAATGATTTGCCCTAATCAATTCTCTGCTCCCCTTCAATGATTGTGAGCATTAATAGGGCAATATAATCTTGAAAATCCCTCATGGTTTCTTATCCCATCACTTGACTGATAAGGGTGATCGCGTCCAAGTAGCCTTCTTGAAACTCATTCCATGAAAGAGACTTTAACATGCATGAATTATTTCTTCCTTGCTTTAACCACGATACCAATGTGATATCTTGTAGGTAAGAGTCTGTTTTGGTCCATTCGCTCACTACAACATATTTTGAGATGACAAACATATTACTCCAAGTTGTAATCTGCATCGTATGAGAGATGGATTTGGGAGAAAACACTGTCACGGTTGAGCCATCATTTGCTTAAATGGTTCTGGTTTCTAGTTCATAGTAGTGAGAGCATGCCAAAACCAATTCGATACTCTGCATTGAAACTGAGTGACCACCTGCCATGTACAACCTACTCGTGAATTTTTTTTCCTCCACCAGATCTCTCGGTCCTCCAAGAATTCTATCTTTGAGATCTTTGAGGTCTATGTGGGTGACATCACTTTCCCCCATAGCTAAATACTTAGAAGAGAGAGTTGAGACTGGTTTGAGGCCTGCCTACTTGAACTTCATGGTTGACACTAGCACTTCTTTGTATCTAGGAATGGGAGTGTACTATTTTTTAGTAAATTGTTATTTTTCACCCATTCCAACTTTTTCACCTTCTATCACCTTTCTCGTTCCTCTAGATGCTTCTTGTACACATTGCCTTTGAATATTTTTCCCTCTGTGAGAATTTTCTATTTATAGTATGTGCTCATTTAGAGACTTAATATTTTTGGAAAGTGGCTTTCTCAACCTTGGTTTTTGATGAAATTAACTCCACTGGGATAGGTTTTTTCTCACAATCTCCCGTACAAATTTTTAGCTGAATCAAATCTTCATATTAGTGGGAAATAAAATTTTATAAAATGAGGGCATAAAGTTGGGGTTTTTCACCATAAATTATTCAAGCATTGCATATAAGTGCTATAACTTTGGTCTTCAAGGAACCTGGAAATGGTGAATAATGCAAAAACCCTCACTTCAATCCGTGCACCGGTTTGCAAGATATGAAGATTTTCTCTTTGCGGGCTACGAAGTCAATCTGACAAAAAATGAGTTTGGAGACTTAAAAATTTGCATTTTTTTGTGAGAAGTATTCAGATGAAAACATGGAGAAATGGAGGGATGAATGCAAGAGGAAAAATGGATGGAAATGATTTTGGAAAAAATTCGCCAGAGTTTTGGGTAGAAATGGAGCAAAAAATGGATAACTCCAGGTTTTTATCGGCATGAAGAAATGGGGGAATTTTTTTTGTCCCCCTAATCCCATTGGAAAGGGAATAATGGTACAAAAAAGTGTGCCTCCACCCCTAGATGACAAGTGTTACACAAGCACAAGCTAAGGGGTTTGCGAAGAAATCTTAGTTTGAGCACTAAAGAGTTAGTTTTCGGTCACACAAGGAACCTAGCCGGACAAGGTGGGGAGGATGAATTTTTATGTTTCCTTGTAAAAGGATGAAGGGGAAATAAAAGTGCACCTCCATACCTAGGTGATAAGTGTTAAGCATGCGTGCCTTGGAGTAGGGGCTAGAAAAATAACAAAAGGTGCTTATTGGAGCCTCCCATGGTCATGTGGTGTCTCCATTAGGCTTAAGGTGGGGGGAACATTTTTTATGTCCCCATTATCCCCTTGGAAAGGGATGAAGGAGAAACAAAATTGTGCCTTAACCACATGTTTCCACATGGAACTCAAAATTTTGACTAAAGACGAAGTTTGTACCTTGAAGAGGGACTTGAAATTGACGTTTTCGGAGCTCCTGGATGTCTCTTTAGGAACTTATATGATTTTGATGGAAAAAATAATTTTTAAAAGAATGGGATGATTCTAAAATTCAGATTCAAATTTAAACCTTCTCAAAAATGCCCTTTTTGATCAAGACCGCTAGTTGTTCCTGCGAAGAATGAGTTGTGGAAATAAATGCACAAGTATTGTGAAAAATATGAGATAACCACCATGTAGGTCATTGAATAATATTTCCATTAATATATTTTTTGACCTCAAATTCATTCTGGAGCTCCCAGAATCTTCTCTTGAAGCTCATGTGTTTTTCATAGTGCAAGATCCTTCGGCCTTGAAAATTTATTTTTGCTGAACTTGCTCATGAATCTCTAAATCTTCACTAAATATTTCTAAATCTCTTACAAAATGATATTGGCTCATGAATACAATTTCTTAGTGAATTTATAATTTGAAATCATCTCCGAAGAATGTGTACTAGCCTTAGAAAGACTAGAAATATCCCTTTTCAAGCCTACCGAAAGATCTTCTTTGAAAAACATTGTCTTCAAAGAATCCTGTAAAAAATTTCTCCTCTTTTTTAACATATGGGTGACGTTAGGACCATAGATATGGAAATTACGTGGATGGGGATAAACATGGCACATGGGATGGACTAACCTGGAGGGGTTTCAGGGAAGGTTTACAATGATTTTTTTGACACTGGAGTATAGTTTTCCTATTTTCAAGTTGATTTTTTCCCTTGTAAAAACATGGGACAATAGTTGGCTCTCACTTAGGGACTCATTATAGATCAAACAAAGTGAGGATAGGTTGAGAAAGAACTCCAGAATCTCCGTTTACAATTCAGACCAGTTCCTTCTCCATTAGGATTCACAGAGTCATTAAAATCAATAAATAGCTTGGAAGGAGTACACACACAACAAAAAGAGGAAACACACAACACAAAAAAGGGAAAAAAATACAAAACGGGAAAGGTAAACACAATGATGCAGCCTAGAATTCACATATAAATCCTAGGTGCACTGACACATCATTAAGCCTAAACTGAGCGCTAACCTGAAGCACACAAAGGTACCAGGCCCCTCTTTAGGGTTGCTATTACAGGATGTTAGTATGATGAAGACTTAAAGCATTTAGATCTATGTCTAATATTTCATTCTACAATACATATTCACATCTAGATCTAGAGAATAAAAAACTTAAGAGATAACCATGATGAAATCAATCATGCACGAACCAGTTATACTTAGGATTTGACACTATGATTCAGCCAACACATTCCATTACATTAACCATCATAAATACAGAGAAGCTAATTACAATAGATAGTAACATAGTCTATGCGTGCATCAAATTTGGCAGCATAACCTCACAATAACTCAATTCACACACTCTCTACTATGATACATAGTTCACTACATATTTATAAGTGTGGGGACTTTCCCTTCACTTCTTATCTAATCCTAAAATAGGTCGCATGCTATTATTAGCCATGCACCATTACAATAATAACCACACATGCAAGTGCACTAAAAATAGACTACGTTTAGTTAACTGCCAATAGTAAATATATTATCAGTTTGTATCCATGCAAATTGATTCATAGTCGATCCTCCAAAAATATCCAATGTGTGTCACACAAGTTTTTAATTGGTTTGTGTGCTCCACATGCCATATCTAAAAATAAATCCTTATCGTGAAAATAGATAATTCTTGAATCTATTTCTGTTCCTAGTGCATGATTCCTTTCCGATCCTCCCTTTCTTTTGAGTGTGCTCTGCTCTTCCCATGCGAACCTTCTGTATGTTCTTTGCTAAGTGCAATACTTTAACTGATCAACATTAGCCCACACTAATTGCATTGCCACCCTGGCAATGGTTGTCTCAAAACTGAATCAAAGAATATGAATAGAAGAATAGAAATGATGTTTACAAATAAAATATTGTCTTTACCATGCAATATCTCTTGCTTCAACCTAAAGAATCAATTCTAGATAATATTCTTTTATTTCTACCTCTAAAGTCTTCCAATCATTGAGTGCAACCTATACATTTTTTGGGATATCCACTATAATTCACTCTAACTCATCCTTTGCAATCTCTCCTTTCTCATTCTACAAGACTAACACAATGCTGGAAATGGAAGTCATTCTTCCTTCTAACAAGTCCATCTTTTGTGTGATGAGTTTCCTAAGCTTATTTAAACTTTCCTTGTGTGGTTCTTGAGCTGCTATAAGGGTCTCACACTTCTGCTTGACAAGTTCTAATCATTCTGCATGGCCTAAGGTCTCATCTTTCATGGCCTTCAAGACTTCATTGTCTTCCAAAATGGTCCTGGTTCTTATAACAACTTCTGGGGATGTACATATATTTAACGCTTGATCTACTTTCTTCAGTTCCTCCTGAAAGATCTAAAACAACCCCTCATATGATGAAATATTTCTCATCACCGAAGCCTTTTCTCACTCTGCTTCACGTACTGGATCCTTTGGTTCTGGCATGTGCAGAGGTTCGTCTTCAAGAACTAAGTACACTAAGGTACTTACATAATGCATTATTGAAGGAAACATCTTACGTACCTTTGCCTATAAGTATGGATTTGCTTTCATGATATTTTCCCCAAATACCTCTGCCATGCTGTTGAAAACAACCTTCTTCTTCTGTGCCAAGTATTTTCTTGATTTAAGCACGCTATTTCTGCATCCTTAGTCTTGATCTCCTCCCTCAGTGCCCTAATTGTTGCAGCCTTATCCATCTTTTGTTGTGCCACCTCTGTTGATACCTTTACCAAAGCATTTCTCACTTGTTCATCTAACATAACAGTAGGATTTATTGTTGTGTCTAGCCCGAGGTGTTTTCTTTAACCTCCTTGATATACATGACTCTTCACACACATAAAAATCCATTTCATCCATGTGCTTGTGCATCAACCATTATAGTTGCTTCCTTGTGCTCACAGTTGTCATATCTTCATCCATCAACTCCGAACTATAAAAATATTTTTGTGTCATTGTGCTTTGAAAACCGGCGATGACAATTTTACCTATGTCCTCAACGTATGCCATGACTAATGGAACATTTTATCCTCTTTTTCTCTTTGATCTCGGCCCCTTAGGAACTTTGACTTCAAGATTTGGAGCTTGTTCTATTGTACCTTGAGTAGTCTCAGTCATTGTCTCATCTGCCTCCTTTTCTCCCTCTTCTCCATCCTTCATTTATTCATCCTTTTGTTCTTCCATGTTCTCTGGAGGTGTAGGGGAATTGGACACACTTTCCTTAGACTCTTCCACCTCCTCACTTAGCTTCAACTTCCTTCTTCTTTTCTCAGTTGTCTCCTTTAGTGGAGAGATTCGAGGAAATCTACACACTTACTGCGGAATATCACCTTGGGTCCTTGTTCTCCTGAATACTCTTTTAAAATGGTGCTCTCTTTAGACTGCATCCAAGTCCTCATCATCTCCCTCTTGTGGCTAAGGTGGAGTTGTCGTACGCTCATATTCTTCCCTATTTTGAGGTTGTCTTCTGTCTCTATGCTCCAAACCACCACTATCCTCATACTCCTCTTCTTCATCATCTACCTGTATTATCTCTATGGGCTTAGGCACTAGAACACTTTCCATTGTATACTTACCTTTTGGTGGCCTTGGGAGCACAAACTCATTCTCCACATATTTATTGTTCTCTAGCTTGGGCTTGAGTTGAAGGTACACAAGTGCTGCTCTAGTGTCCCCAAAAGCCAAGCTTACAGGCTTCATGTTTAATACATCTAAGATTAGCCTCTCAATTTTTGGCATTACACCCTGGATATACATATTTATTTCTCAGAGTGTGGTAGTCATAATCTATCTTGTCTGTGTTGAAGGTTAGGAAACATACATATAAAAATTGGTGAACTGATGCCTGGAAATATATTATTGTGAATGCATATGGAAGTTTGCACCATGGGCTCCAAGATCCATCCTTCATCACAAGTCATGTAATACAAAAATGCTGGTAAAATGCAAACTGAACTGCCTTACCCACCACCGAAGGCAACTCCCTGGGTATGTGCCATTCTTCTTTGAATGTTGTGCAAAGTCTATCATATAAGATTACCCTTGTAGAAAACCCACTAGTGCGTTGCTGTCTCGTGTAGCATATATGCTAGCATATTTCTCCTTTCCAATGGGTCTATCAACTATTCCTCCATGTCGTGCAGGAACACCATATGAACTCCTTCTCTTGTGTAACAAGGTACCAAGTTGTTACCTATTCTCCTGACATAACATGGTTTTCTACCCTTAGGAAATATGCTCTTTACTTCATGCCCTACCAACTCATATGTGTCATGAGCCCAGTTATCACAAGCAACACTTGTAGTATCACTGATAGATTGTGCATCCTCCCATTGAATGATTCCTTCTTTACATGGATCAAGCACCTATGGATCCTGGATGGTGCGTACATAAATCCTATTCAGGTATTCTTCACTCAAGGGATCAACATAGGGCACATATTTTCCATTTGTTAAAGGGATAATAACTCTTTCCTCCTTATTTTCAAAACTGATATAACCCTTGTTGAACCGAAGATCAACATTATTTGCATAACACCAAGGACACCCCAATAGAGTTGGGAAGCTATTTGACTATGCCAGCATTAAAACCTCAAAGTCTCCAATGAAATTAACTCCTTGTATGGTAATGGATGCATCTTTTAAAACTCTGATATGAGTGGCCTTAGTCTAATTAGCCAGCAACAATACATTAGAGGATGGCTGCAATGGGGGTCTCCCACTTGTACCCATGCATCTAAAGTAAGAACATTGACTTCTGTGCCAGTATCAATCAATATATTACTCAATAGCCACCCATCCACAAAAACATTCAGATTTATTTCCTTGTCATAATCTAGGCTATGAGGGGGAAGATTTGCATGCAGGATTTATCGTCCAGTCTCAGAACTTATGCGCAAAGTATTTCCTTTTAACCAGTTCCCCAACAGTGGAATGATATTCTCCTAGCACAATACTTTGCACACTTCTCTCAAGTCATCTATATTAATTTGAACCATCTCTGATGCTTTCTTTTTCTCCATCTTTTGTGATTTCTCTTTTAAATATTGTATCTCACCTTGAAGATTTTTGAGTACCTCCATGGTTTCTTGGTAAACCTCCTTCTGATGGGATGGATCTAGGTATTGTGCATGAAGAAAATCCTCCTTAGTGATGGTAGGTTTATGCTGTAATGCTTCTTTGGCACGCGTTGCTTCAGCATGGGTCATGATATTTACCTGTAATGCCTTGAAGTCTAGTTCCAACTTAGGCATCCATTGATTTTCCACAGTGCATTGTATCCTAATCATTCATGTGCCTTTATTTTCCTATTTATGCTTCTTACTAAGATGGTCATATAGGTTAGGGAATTCCTCATAGATATGATTATCTCCACAGAAAGAACATGTAATATTCTGATGACATTCACACCTGTAGTGCTCAGGAAATCCACATGTATAACATGTTCCACAAGGGAACTCACTTCTTACACCACCACGGCCTTGTCCTCCGAATCTACCATCGTATCCTCAACCTCTATCATGACCAAATTTGAAACAAATTTCATTCTAATCATAACACATTTGATTGTGATCATGATCCTGATGCTCCTTCTTACCTTTGGAGTTATCTAAAACTCCTGTCTATCATACACCAATATCTATAGCATCCTGGATTTGACCAATCAGCCAAAAGTCTTATGTGTCATGAGTCATGGACTTTCAAATTTTGCAGTAGCTTGAAATGTTCTTCCTTATCGTGTGTTATAGTAATAGGAAATGGATAACATCATGGTTTAAATGACATATCTCATAGTCTAATAGTAGTGAGCGCACTGATCTATGGGGACAACTATCCTTTCTGTGACCTTCCACTTCACAATCTATACACCAAATCCATGTGTGTGTCTCATGTGCTAAATTTTTTGATAGTTTCTCCAACTGCTTTGCCATAGCTATGATCTATGCTTCTAAAAATAGGCTCACCCCAGTGTCTATACTTCCAACTACCTCAACGTGTAAAGCTACTTCAAGTGCTTCGCATGGATCAGTGTATGTCTTATGTGATAGTGCCCTCCCAAAAGGTGTAATCAGGCCTCCAACAAACCATTGTGCATGCTGGATTGCATGAATATCATAAGAGAGCTTAGATAACAACATTTTAAAATGGGCATCATATTCTCTGACACTTTCAGTAGTGCCTTGCTTAATATCCTTGAGTGTACTTATACTCTTCTGTTCAAAATCAGGGATATGAAAATCTTTAAGGAATGCATCTTTCAAAGCCATATAGTCTACGCAAGTATGATCAGGGTCAAAATTTCTATACCAGTTGTGTGTGTACCCTTGTAATGTAGTAGAAAATTTGCTTGCCCTATGCTCAGAAGTTGTGATTCCTTTTGTGCGCCACGATATTTCACACACATATACATGTTTAGAAACATCTTCTATGCCCCTATACTCTGGAAGATGAAGAGATATCTCCATGTAAATATTCTGGGGTTAGTGCAAACCTTGTCCACCTAATCCAGAACCTCTTGTGTTTCCTCTTCCTCTAGAACCACTAGATCCACCGGAGCTAGAGCCACCTATACCCCCTGATCCTGAACCTCATGTAGCTAGGGTCAGATCAGAGGATGTACTTCCCTGTGTCCCAACCATAGTAATGAACTACACCCCAATAGTCTACGAAGTGTTAATACTCCCAAAAGATAGCCTCAAAATATGTATGCCTAAATTCTATGCAGAGGATAAACCTAAAAAGGTACTCCCATATAAAAATGAAGCCATTTGCATTTCCATCGTTGTGACTCTTATAAGACTTTCCCCTACTCTCCCACTGCTTGAATTAGCTTGCTGAATATTTGTTGTACTAGATGCTAGAAAACCAAGTGTAAGGAAAGGTTACTAGGTGGATTTAGATGTGCCCCCATGGCCCAGGTCATCTTTGTTGGCATGCTTCTACGTGAGGCTGAGGAGGTTTCCTTGTCATGCTTTCCCAAATGGGGGAGTTACTAATACTCGGGTTCCACATCTTCTGCGTGAACTTTAACTCCTTCATGAACTATCTTTCTCCACAACGCCATTTTCTCTACAACCTCCTGTTGCTTCATACCTCCCTTTCACACACCTCATTATACTTAAGTTTCCTTTCCTCTCTCTACCTCTCTACCACTAGGTCTGCCATATTTCACCAATCCTGATCCTGCCCCTACACATGGTGGGGTTTAGTTAGCCATTGGTTTGCTCTCCAAATTCAAAGTTACCATCAGGATCTTGATCGCCAATGGAATGCCTTGTAAGTAAGTTCCCCTGGGATATCATAAAAACTAGAATTCAACTACCTCTGGGAAAAAATAAGTGGAAATTGAGTACTCTAAGATATAACTGTTCAAAACACCACAAAACCACATATCCACTGTGTGTTTCCAAATCAAATCAGCATCATAAAGGGTCTAAAATTATTCCCATATCCATACAAATGTGTGATACCTCAAGTTCTGTTTATATGCATAAACAATCAGCCACTCATTCAATTCTACTGGAAAGATAACGAAGAAGATCTCATATAAAATGTCATATAGATTTTGTTCCACCCATACACATGCATTAAAATCAGATCTAGTGTTGAACCTCTGTGTGTATTCTTCTTCCAGATCATGTATCCACTCCTCAACACTTGCTAGGGTCAACCAGTATGTATTCATCATGAACCATCCTGAAAACAACTAAAAAAGAGGTCCTAGAAATGGAACCAATGATGTATTCTAAAATTCACTAGTAAAGCCTAGTGCGCTGGCACATCACTCAGCCTAGACCAAGAACTCACCCAAAGTGCACAAAGGTACCAGGCCCCTATTTAGGGTTGCTATTATAGGATGTTAGCATGATGAAGACTAAAAGCATTTAGATCTATGTCTAATATTTTAGTCTACAGTACATAATCAGATCTAGATCTAGAGAATAACAAACTCAAGAGATAACCATGATGAAATCAAGCATGCACAAACTAGTTATATTTAGGATTTGACACTATTATTCAGCCAACACATTCCATTACATTAATACTATAGTCTATAATAGATAGTACTATCTATGCACGCATCGGATTTGGCAGCATGACCTCATAATAACTCAATTCTCACACACTCTACTATGCTCCATAGTTCACTACATATTTATAAGGGTGGGGAATTTCCCTTCACCACTTATCTAATCCCAAAATAGGTTGCATGCTATTATTAGCCACGTGCCATTACAATAATAGCCACACATGGAAGTGCGCTAACAATAGACTAATTTTAGTTAACTTCCCATAGTAAATCTATTCTTATCATGTATCCATGTAAAGTGCTTCGTAGCCAATCATCCAAAAATAGCTAATGCGTGTTGCGTAAGTTTTTAACTGGTTTGTGTACTCTGCACGCCATCTCAGAAAATATATTCTTATCGTGAAAATGGCTAATTCCTGAATCTATTTCTGTTCCCAGTGTGTGATTCCTTTCCGATCCTCCTGCACTTTTGAGTGCACTCTGCTCTTCTCACGCAAATTTTATGTATGTTCTTTGCTAAGTGCCATACTTTAACTAATTAACACACACACCTAAATCACCTATGGTAGAATGTGGGGGACAACCCTCTTTCATTGCTTGTATAATTTCAAATATTTTCCACTATGGGGTAACTCAAAATGTGTTCCATCTAGATACAATAGATAGAAGGAATTCTCTCTACAAGTTTCGTGAATCTAAAATGGACCGAACCACTAAGAGTCAAATTTCCCATGGCTTCCCTTGGTTTTGTTCACTTGTCCCAAATTAGAACAAGGTCTCCAACTTTGAAGTATCTGGATTTATCTTTCTTGTCAAATAACTTCTTGACCTTCAATTGATGTTTTTTGATTTGGTCCACCACCTTGAACCTATATTCCTCAAGCTTCTCAAGAAACAAAATCATTTTATTAATAAAATTAGGATATTTCCCATCTTCCACTATTTGGAGCAATTTGATTGCCAACATCTCCACTATGATTGGAATCTCTACCTAGATATTGTAGAGCAATTGGAATGGAGACATACCAATTAATTTCTTTGGAGTTATTATGTCCACCCATAATGCATCATAGAGCTTCTTGTTCCCATTCCTTTGATTTTCATCTACCAACTTATAGACTATGGTCATGATGTTCCTGTTGCTTTTTCCTTTTGATCATTCCCTTGTAGGTAATAGTATGATGCATGTGACAAAGATATTCCACAGCTCTGGAAAAATGTGGCCAGATCCCTAGAGCAAAAGTATGTGGTGTTTTCCACCATGATATTTTAAAGGATACCAAAATGAACAATGATATTCTCCTTGATGAAGTTGCACACTATTTCAGTATTGGCCTGATTGGTTGGGATGGCTTCTAACTAGTTTGTGAAATAGTCTGTCACTGCGATCACATGGGTATGACCTAAACTTGAGTGAGGATTTATAAATCCAATGAACTCTAGACATCACTATTGGAAATGATCCTCAATCACCACTGGTTTGAGGGGAAGTGCAGCGAGCTATGGTACCCTGATGAATTGTTGACATGCCTCACATTTGGAGACCCATACTTTGGCTTCTGTGAATAAGGTAGGTTAGTAGTATCTACCGTGGAGGATTTTGTGAGCTATCACCATTGCAGAAAAATGTCCTTTGCATAGTTGATCATGGTATGCATTCAGTAATTGCTCTTGTTTCTCTTTTTTTACGCATCTCAAAAATCACCCATCAAATCCCCTCTTATAGAGTACATGATTCCATATGACATACTTGGCTGACCTTAGCTTGAGGGTTATTTTTTGTTTGTGATCAGGGTGAGGAGTGCACTCACCATAGGTTAGGAAGTAAATGATGTTTACATACCATTCATTTTTCTTTCTCATGAAAAGGACTTGAGGAATTTCCTTTCCTATAAATTGAAAGGAAAAGTGTTCTCCTGTATCATTCTCTATCTGCAGTGATTCATATTTTGCTATCAACCTGCATATTCTATTTCATTTGAACATGTTGGAAGGTTTTATCTCTAGATCGTACTGTTGGATTCTTTCCACCCAATTGCCTCTTTTGGTCCCTAGATCTTGTTGGGTGAGAATTGAATTGATAGTAGATCTTGACACCATTACCATAGTGTGGGAGTTGAAGATGTAGAACATGAAGTTATTTACTGCCTTGAATATGAAATATGCATGATTTTATAATTATTTGTACTTCATCTCATGGTTCTTTTGAGGAGAAATCATGAATGCAATGGGAGCTTCTAGCCCTTCTTCATTCTTATGGACCAAAATGAACAATATTGTGTGCTCTGAAGAATAATAGTACAAGATTAATTATTTATAAAAATTTTGGTGCACCAAGGTGGGAGCATTTTATATTGCTTCTTTGATCTCCTCAAATCCCATTTTTCCTTCCTTGTTCCATTTGAAGCTATCTTGTGGCTTAATCATGAAGGTGATGTTCTTAGTCAACTCGGTGAAGTTTGGGATAAAGTGCTAGAGGAAGTTGCCTTTTCCAAAGAAGGAATGGAATCATTTTTTACTTGTCATAAATGAAAATTACTGGATGGATTTTATTATTTCTGGATAAATATTTCCCCCCTACTTGTTCACAATGTGCCCAAGGAGTTTTCCTTCAGTAACCCCAAAGATATACTTATTAGGATTTAAGAATATCATCTGCTTCCTGCATCTTATGAGAACTTGTTCAAGATGTTGTATGTGGTATCTTCACTTCTTTGAGAAGAATGTAAGGTCATATAAGTAGACCACGATACATTGCTTTATGTCTTTTAATTCTAGGTACATTTCTCTTTGAAAGGTCTCTCCCATATTGATCAACCCAAAAGGCATTCTGTTGTATACAAAGGTGCCCCAAGGTGTTGTGAGGGATGTTTTGGATTTGTCTTCCTCCACCACCTCAATATAATTATAGCTAGAGAATCCATCAAATAATGAGAGCATTTTGGACCCTATGACCATTTGTAAGATATGGTGCATGATTTGCAGTGGGTAGTTGTCTTTCAAGGAGGTCTGGTTCAAGTTGTGAAAGTACACACATATTCTTATCTCCCCATTTTTATTTCACATTGGAATAATGTTTTTTTCCCACATGGAGTGGTGGATAGGAAATATGATCCTCACATTCAAAATATTCAATACCTCTTATTTTATGGTATCTATTATCTTTGTATTTTATGGCCATTTATTTTTCCTAAAAGGCTTGGCTTCCAACTTTAGCGGAATGGAGTAGTAAATTTACTTGAGCTGAAAATTTTTGAGTTCATCATAGGAATATGCCAAGACATTGGAGTACTTCTTTAACAGTGAGATGCACCTTCTTTTTTATTTAAGAGAGAAACACTTTCCAATATTCACCATTCTAGGTTGCTCTTCAGTGCTAATGTTTTATTTTTCAAACTTGGTGATACATCGAGACGAATCCCATAATTATTTATTAATGAATCTGTTGTGTTTGTCAAAAAAATCCTCCAATGACACCAGGACTTTTGGAATGTCGTTCCCTTTAATCTTGATTACCCCCTCCACATGAACTCCTTCTATTCCTTCTTTTTCCTCTTCTACCACTAACTCCAAGGTGGATTTTAACTTCCCTTGTAGAAGAGACTACTGAAGTTGTCTCTTTTATCCAAGAAAGTGAGGAGCTGACTGTGTCTTTGAAGAATTGCCAATGGTTTGCATTTTGCAACACACTTGGTCTAAAAACCATTTTGACAGTCACTTTGTCATTATTGCAGGATAGGTGTGGTGTCACCAATGAGGATGAGACTTCAAGAGATTAAACATTTTCATCATGCTCATGAGGAATGGATTGAATGGAGAAAACATCAAAATATTTGGTACTATCCTAAATTCTATTTCTATAGTGCTTGAGTCTTGGGTATTTGACTTACTACTAGTATCTTACTTACTTGACAATCACTTCAACATCTCCAAGACATTTTATATTTTTGATACCCATAGAATCAGATGCATCCATTCTAAGGAGGAGAGCTTCGTACTCTGCAATGTTGTTAGTTTTTTTCAAATTTTATCTTGTATGCAAATGAAAATAATTGACCTAATGGAGAGGTCATGATAATTCCAGATCTAGATTCTACACTTGAATGACTTTTGTTAAATTCCATGGTCCATAGCTGATCTTCTTCATATTTAGTGAGGAGAGGAAAATTTTCATCTATTTGGGACGTGAGGAAGTAGTTCCACATCCCACTATCTTGGAACAATATGTTAGCTCTTGGATCCTCTAAATTTTGGACTATGTACTTCATTTTTCACACAAGCAACAAGTTATTCAGTTTCCCTTTCACTAGAATGGCCATGGAGGATTAATTCATTTATGTGTCACCACCCAAGTCTATATAGAAAATCCTACTTAAGAACATACCAAAGGATGTTAGGATGTCCTCCACCAAGATTGTGAGAAACACCTTCTTTTATGGGAAGTCTTCCAAGGCTACTTGTGCATCTTTGATCCTTCCCACCAAAAAAACTTCCTTAGACTCCATAAATTTAAAAAGAACAATTTACACGTGTAATAGTAAGTCCTAAGGAATTGAAAAATTTGATGGGAATGAATTTATCAGAGGCTCCTGAGTCAATGATGTAATTAGTGAACTGGTAGCCTCTTATTAGGAGGGATAGGTAGAAGGGTTCCAAATTATTGGTTTTAGATGCACATAGTGCCAACACGTTTTTTGTAGGAAGCATAGGTGGTGTTGGTAGTAGAAACTTAGGATTGGGGTGTGCAGTGTTAGATTTTCGGCTACCACCCTTGATAAAATTGAAAAACCTCTTGAATTTCTCTGGGTGTGATTGCAAAAATTTAGTTTCAGAAATCTAAAATTTGGTCTTGTTTACATGTTTAATGTAATTGAATGGATCTAAGGCTGGTGATCTTAATGTCCCAAGGATAGTGGAAATTTTACATTATGGAGGTGGTGCTTTCTTGGAAGCGTGAGCACTTTTAGTGGATGAGGTAGTGGTGTTGGAAGGAGAGGTTGACTTTGGTTGAGCATTAGGGGGTTTTACAGGAATAACTTTGGGTGAAGGATTAACTTGAGGGGTATATTTTGAGCTAGGGGAAACACCATAGGACTTAATGTTATCTCCAAATCATAGCACCCCCCTATTTATACAAGTGTATATACTTGAACTCACAGTGTGATTGGATAACATGGGTACTATCTCCAAGTTGTTGGACTTGCTACTTGAGATAGACCTCCAGAGAAAGCTAGTTCTTACTCCTAACCTACCTGCCACAATCTACTCTAATGCAGGGGAAACTAACTATTCTAATCTAAATTTCCATGGGACCAGGGAGAGAGAATGCATAAAATGAAAGCCTACACTAAAGCGGTGATACACCAGAAAAGGAGTGGTGAACACTTCTAGTTTTTCAGATAGACACAGATCATGGAATGCAACATAAAAATTATGCATAAACTGATAAGATGTAATTGAAAGTCTGAAATGAAGCAAACAACACAACTAAATGACTAAAAACTGATCACAGAGCCTGTATTGTCATTTCCACTGTCAAAATCCTTGCATTACAACATCAAAAAGGTAGAAAACTTGTTACAACCATCAAGAGGTCTGATACTTACAAAAATCACTTGTTGAAGGTGAAAGAAGAAGCTTGCTATCCAAAGAAATGTTCCCCCTAAAAAATGAGCCAAATCTGGCTTTTACAATGCATGGGTCGAGCCCAAGAGAGAGAAAATGTGTAAAAAACGTGGGAGCCATTCTTCATTGAACGAAGATGCATTAAAACAGCATGGACGTCCTTACAGACCCATGCCCTAACATTTTTTGCCGTGCTGGATCATTAAAACTGGTTGTTGAAATGTCATTTCTAGCCATTACCACATGCCAGAGACATTTCTTGATTTTCTCTCTCCAAACTAAACCAAAATGTAAAACTAACCATAGAATCATGTAGATAATTTCACCAGCTTTCCATTTATATAAAGAACATGAAAAATTGAGCTCTGGATCGAAAGATATGGCGATTTGAAGTTTTAGGGCAAAACATGGCCAAATCGGGTCGGCGGGCAAACGGTTTGAATTTTTTACCCGTTTGGTCTTTGGAATTTTTTTAAAATTTTCCCCACTCTCCACTACTTGGATGCAATGTGTCAGGCTCTGATTCATCTGTGGGCTCATCCTTTGAAAATTTCTTTCGGGCCCTTCTTTAAAATTTTTTGCCACTTGGACACGTGGCATTATTTTATTGGCTCAGGCCTGAGGGGTGCACTTTGCCCTTCGAAAATTTGGCATTTTTCACTTTGGAAAAATTTCCCATTTCCCCCCCACACTCCATTACTTGGATGACATGTGTCAAGATTCCATTCGATGGTGGGGGCAGCGGGCCAAA
Source organism: Taxus chinensis (assembly GCA_019776745.2). NCBI lineage: Eukaryota > Viridiplantae > Streptophyta > Pinopsida > Cupressales > Taxaceae > Taxus > Taxus chinensis. Next base: position 349,577,129 of record CM034147.1, on the reverse strand, counting down.
ACTTTTACCTTTGAAAACTTTGACCAAAACTTGGAAAATTTTCTAAGTCCTTCTCTTTTCCCTGCCACTTCCTAGGACACATCTCCCGCATCGGCCGATTTGGGATTCCTTGTCCCTGTTTGTGGATTTTTTGGCTTTTCATGTCCCACACATCCCTCACGTACTTTTGTCCCGGTTGTCCCAAACTGCGTGAAACAAAAGACTTAGACGATTTTTCCTGCTTTCGGCCGATTCAGCTTTTCACGTCCCTCGCGTCCCGACGTCCCAACTGTCCCGTGGACCGCCTGGGACAAAAATGTCCAACTTAGCTGATTTTCTTTGTTTTCTGGCCCCAAGCTTGGTACGACGAACCTCAGCACGACCCGAAATGGTTTAAAACAGTCCTGCAACCTTATTTTTTGCATTTTTTTCCATTTTTTCTAACTCGTTGGGATTTCTTCTTGGATGGGGGAGTTAGAAAAAGGCTGAGGGGACCCCGAAAAACATGATTTTGGGCCTTGAACCACTCTACTTGCTCAGAACTGTAGAATTTGATGCATGTTACCAAAATTACCTTTAGGGGTGAATTTTGGATAACAATTTTGGCGACTCAGCGGGGTCATCTACCTGCTGGATGAAGTTATTAGTTGTCTGAAGCATCCATTGGGCATGGAGTCATGAGTTTTCTGTTCGGAACCCCAACTGACTTAGAATGTTGCAAGGAGGAAGATGGAATATCACCCGATGGAAGCAAGGGCTGCAAAACATCTCTAAGGATAGTAAGCCTATGCCAAAGCACTTAGGGAAAGAAAAACAACCTACATAAAAACAATGTGCACAAGCACTTGGAGGAATGAAAACCTAAGCTAATATTTACAAGGTGGAGAATTTCCCTTTAGTAGCAATGCTTTAGATAGATTCCATTGACTAGAATCTGCAGTTCTTCGCCATCCAATGAAGATAATTGGAAGGCATTGCTATCCTTACACTTTGTGACCATGTATGGGCCACTCCAAATGGCATCAAATTTTGAATGCCTTCCCAGTTTTTCTCTATCTGCATCCCATTTTAACACTAGATCTCCAACTTGGAAAGATCTACTCTTGGCCTTCCTATCAAAGGTATTCTTGATCAAAGCTTGATCCTTCTCCATTGCTTGGGATGCCTGATCTCTGATCTCTTGGAGCTCCATCAACTCTGCATATCTCACCTCCATGGGCCCAAAATCTAGCAACTCTAACTGCTTCATGAGTTCAAATGTTGGCAACTCAAGTGACATGGGCAAGATTGCCTTTCTTCCATAAACAAGCTTGAATGGAGAGTTACCTGTGGATCTCTTGGGGGTTATCCTATCAGCCCATAAGGCTGATTTCAATTTGGTATGCCAAGACCTCTGATTCTCATCAAGAGTCCTCCTGATGATCCTCAACAAGTTCTTGTTTGTAGATTCAGCCTGGCCATTTCCCTGAGGGTAGTAGTTTGATGAAGTACTTAGGTAGATCCCATTCTTGACAGCCCACTCAGTTACCTTGGATCCAATGAATGCTAATGCATTATCTAAGATTATTGTAGTAGGTATGCCAAATCTGGTTACTATCCCCTCATAGAAGTCTAAGATGCTAGACTCATTTGCTTCCTTGAGTGCTACTGCTTCAGTCCATTTGGTGAAGTAGTCTGTGGCTGTCAAAATCCACTTATGCCCTTGGCTTGAATTGGGATTAATGACTCCAATGAAGTCCAAACCCCATTGCATGAACGGTTGGTCAACTGAAATTGGATGCAATGGGAGGGTAGAAAACCTATCTTTACCTGTGAAGAATGCACAATTCTTGCACCTTTTGATCCACGCGAAGCAATCACTAAAAATCTCGGGCCAATAATAACCAGCCTTCATGATTTTTAGGGCTGTCACTCTTGGTGTAAAATGACCACCAGCTGGTCCACCATGGAATTCTTCCAACACCCTATGAATTTGATTTGTGTTAATGCATCTCAGCAACACTCCATTCACATCTTTCTTGAACAAAACACCGTCTACTATGGCATATGGGACAGCCTGCAATCTGAAGTGTCTTCTTTGGGTTTTGTTCATCTCTGGAGGGCATAGGCCCATGCTTAGGAAGTGCATTATACCTTGGGTCCAGCAAGGAGTGGGGACAACATTATCCTCTTCTTGAGTGCTACCTTGCACATGGCCATCTTGAACTCTCAAAACAACCTCTTCTTCATTGCATACTCCCTTTTGCTTACCCAGAATCAGCTGCTCACACAATCCTTTTCCTCTTACCAGCTTGGTAACCTTGATCTCAATGTCATACTCCATGACACGAGTGATCCAACCTGCTCTTTTCTCATTCAAATCCTTGTTGAGGAGGAAGTCCTTTACTCCCGCATGAGAGACCAACAACTGAACCTTGTTGTTTGAGACTAGATGCTTGAATTTCTTCAAGCTTCTGATTACTGCAAGTACATGCTTCTCAATAAAAGAATATCTCACCTCATAGTCATCTAGGCTTTGGCTGAAGAAAGCAATTGGCTGTTCATCATTGTCCTTGTTCTGCTATACCAAAATGGCAGAAATGGTATCATTACCCCCAAATGCATAGAGGATGAAATCCTTGGAGAAATCTGGGTTGATGAGAGTTGGTGCTTGAGAGATGGCTTCTTTTATTGCTTCAAAACTCTCCTTGCCTTCTGCTGTCCACTTGAAAGCCATGCTTTTCTTTAAAATTTTGGTGATAGGTTTGACAAGGGCTGCAAAATTTGGGACAAACCTTCAAACAAAGTTTATTCTCCCCAAGAGACTCTAAAGGGCCTTCTTGTGGCTTGGCAATGGTAGTGCTCTTATGGCTTCAACCCTCTCTAGATCAATTGCTAATCCTTCTTTGGAGACAATATGGCCAAGGAAATTTCCTTCATGTGCTAGGAAGATACACTTCTTAGGATTCAAAGACACTCCAAATCTCTTGCACCTTTAGAAGACTTGTCTCAAATGAGAGAGGTGGTTAGCTACATTTTTTGAAAAAACAGTGATATCATCAAGGTATATCAGCACCACGTTGTTGATCAAACCTTTGAAAACCATGTCCATTGCTCTTTGGAAGGTAGCTCCAGCGTTGGACAGCCCAAATGGCATTTTTCTGTATGCATAAGTTCCCCATTTAGTTATAAAGGCTGTCTTGAACTGATCTTCTTCCTTCACCATAATCTGATTGTAGTCTGAGTAGCCATCAAGTAGTGAAAACCTCTCGGAGCAAGCCACCACTTGCAAAATTTGATCCATAGAAGGGAGTGGGTAATGGTCCTTGAGAGATGCTCTATTCAAGTCTCTGAAGTCAACACACAATCTGATCTCTCCACTCTTCTTTTTGACTGGAACTAAGTTGGCAACCCAACTAGAATGCTTGAATGGGAATATGATTCTTGACTCAATCAACTTATTCAATTCCTTCCTCATGAGAGGTTCCATGTGTGGATTGACTGGCCTTTGTTTCTGCCTAATGGGCTTAGTATTTGGATCCAACTCAATGGTGTGCTGATCCAACTTGGGATTGAAACCTTTCAAGTCTTCGTAGTTCCAAGCAAACACATCAGGGAACTCTTGACACAGCTGTATGAACTCATAATTTTCTTGTTCAGTTGTCATCTTTCCAATTTGTAATGGTTTGTTCTCTTCCACCAAGATGGATACTGAATCTTCTCTCTTTACCTGAATGTTTTCTTTCTCTTTCCTAAACTGATCATTGGGATTGAAAATGGACTCCAAAGTGATAAGTCCCTTGGGTAACTTGTTAGTTCTCAACTGTACCACTTGGTCACCATACTGCTGTTCCAATTTTTCCTGATTTTTAGCTGAGAACTCAGCTTCTTCTTGCAAGAAATGGATGATTTGCTAGTCATTCTCAAACACTTGCCAACTTACATTGTTATCCGGCATTGAAGGCCTCACAATCACATGGATGTTTGGTTGTACCTTGTCCTTTTGAATGCTTTCCACAATATCAAAGGCTGCCCCAACTGCTGCAAGCCTATCATCAGCTTGGTTCTCTTTCCTAGGAACTGATTTGATGCCAAAGCCCTCAAAATATTCAATGAGATCCCACACCCTATTCTTGTAGCACTTGAGTAGATCATTCTTGGAAGCATGCTACCCTTTGGCCTGATTTACAATCAATTCACTATCACCAAAGACTTGCAAGTTCTTTATCCCTCTCTTTATTTCCCAATGCATCCCTTGCACCAAGGCTTCATATTCAGCAGTGTTATTGGAGCATGCAAACTGAAATCTAAAAGCTGAATAGTACTTTACTCCTTGAGGTGAAACCAGCATGGCTCCCCCTCCGGCACCTTGTCTACTCCTTGATCCATCAAAAAATAGCTTCCATACCTCATTGTCATCCTTGTGGTCTGGCTTGGTGATGCTAGGAATGGGTTGATCTTTTTCATGTATGTAATAGACTCCTAGCTCAGATTATTCTACTTCTTGATAAGGATCAAAAGCATGCACCTTGTTTTCCCATTCATCAAGAGTTAGATCCAGGATGCTTCTAACCTTGGTGTCAGCTTCATCAGTGCTTGGGTACTCTTCTTTATCAAATGCCGAACAGTTGGCATTGATCTAACTTGGAGTGTAGGGCTCAATGTGGAAGTTTGCAATAGGTTCAGACCTGATTGTAGCTTTGGTTCCATACCTCGTTCTGAATAGCATGTGTGACCAATCAACAGACAAATATCCTCCAATCTTGGCTATGAAATCTCTTGACAAACATAGGGAAAAGAGTGGTGGAAGGTCTATAACTGATACATCTTGTAAAACAACAACATTTGGACATGCATGTAAGGTAAGACTCAAGATTCTAATCACCCCAACTGTTGTTACTGCTGTCCCATCCAAGTGCACTACCCCTTTGGATATGGTTTCATATTGAAGTCCTAGCTGATCAGCTATTTGCTTGGGCATCACTGAGCTACTTGCCCCGGAATCAATCATGCAATTATGCACCAATTGGTTTCCAATGATTAATGAGACATAAAAAGGAGGGGGCTTCAACATTTTACCTTGCTGTCCTCCATGATTCCCTTTAGGCTAGGCAACATTTGTGAGCACCTTCTCTTGCATTTGGACTTGCTGATTCGAAGTTGACCAGTCCTTCATGGCAGCTTGTAGCAAATCTCTTTGGCCTGGGATGGATAGTGATTCCCACATTGATATGTTTACGTTTGTCTTCTTCATCTGATCAATGATGTTGAATGGGGATGAAGCATCCCTCTGTTGTCCTTTAGCTTGTGCACTCATTCCTTGCACATGGGTAGCAGCAGATGACATCTGAGTTGGTTTAGGAGCTGGTTTGGGTGCTCCTTGCATGTTTGGGACTAAATTTTGTTTGCCAATAGCTTGTGGAGTGGTAGAAGGTTACGGATTATTTGGAGCCAATGGTTGTCCTTCACCCAAATTTCTCCTTTTTGACCTTGTGTTGGCTGCAACACTTTGAGAGGGTATTTGATTCATACCATAGAAATCTTCAGCCTGCCAATTGACAAGAGTAGTTTTGTTTGGAGATGTTCCTTGCTGAGGTGCTTCTTGCTGCTGATCCTCTTCGTGGTTGGACTCTTGTGACCCACCAATGGTTTGCACCATAAGAGCCTAATCTAATGCACTATTAAAGAACATTGATTGGTTATGTGGCTGATTACACAGGAAACACCAATCATATTCTTGGGCCATGTTATTTTCACCGGTACCAAAGCTCTAGATGTGGATGCAACATTGGGGTTATTGGGCTGAAATGGTCTGTTGGCAGGAGGCCTTGCTTGATTCTGATTTGCAGCTAGATTGGGTGGTCTTTGAGGCTGATATGGCTGCCTGTTAGGCCGAGCTTGAGGTTGATAAGAAGGTCTAAAACTTTGGGCTTGTTTCCTCTTGAGTGTAACCAGCTCATTGCCTAAACTTTGCAGTTGCTTCATGACTTCTTAAAGTTCGTTTGAGGAACTAGAAGATGAAGTAGAAGCTTCACTTGAATTCTGATTTCTAGGAGTGGGAATAGGAGCTAAGATAGGTGCTTGACTAGTACTTGGGCTCTCTAAACTTAGATATAATGGCATTGGAGGCCTAGGAGCTAGATTTCCAGCTTGAATTAAACAATTTTCAGCTCTAATGGCAATGCTATAAGCAACATGGATAGTTGTGCCTCCCATGGATTGAATCAACATAAAAATTTCAGAATTTAAGCCTTTAAGGTAATATAGAAAAGCACCTTCTGCTGCTAGCCTTACTGCCACTGGAATCCTCTCCCAAGTCCTTTGAAATCTGAAGTTGAAGTCGGTCAGCTGCTCATTGGGAGCTCTCTTGATGGTTGTCAGCTATTCCAAAAGGGACAAGTTATCTCCCTTCTCTTCAAACTGCTCGTGGAGGGCTATACATAGCTGGTTCCAATTTCGGATAGAACCTGAGGCAAGGCTCCTGAACCATTGTAAAGCTTTCCCCTTGAATGAGGATGCCAGCAATTTGACAACAACTTGCATCTCATTGATTTCATGAATTGCACAAAGGTTGGCAATGTCTTTAACATGATCACCAGGAGTACTCTGGTTCTCTCCAGTGAAGTATGGAATGTTCTTCAATGCTGCAACTGGGATTGGATGTTATGCATTGAGAGCAAGTGGGCTGCTGCCAGTGAAATTGACATATGGATTCAGTGGTTGCACCATTCTGATTGGCCTGAGAACCCTTGTTGATTGGATGAAAGGCCTACCAGGTGGAGGTGTTGACAAGGTTCTATTAGGTGGAGATGGAGATCTTTGAGCTCTTCTTCCCCTTCTTTCTCTTCCTGGAGATAGGTGTACATGAACAAACAATCCTTCCTCCCTATTTCTTGACCTGGTTTGTATTCTTCTCATAAATTTGCCAGGATTGGATTGCTGAAACTAGCAGATTATGCTTCTTTTGGAGTCACCAGATGTGTGATTTTAAGCTCCTTCAAAGCTGGAACTTACAACAAGTGCACATCAATCTTGTTGCAATAAAAGTGAAGAACTCTAATGTCCCACCGGGCGTGCCAAAACTGTTATCACCAAATCACAACACCCCTCTGTTTATACAAGTGCATATACTTGAAGTCACGGTGTGATTGGATAACATGGGTACTATCTCCAAGTTGTGGGACTTGCTACTTAAGATAGACCTCCAGAGAAAGCTGGTTCTTGCTCCTAAACTACCTGCCACAATCTACTCTAATGTAGGGGAAACTAACTATTCTAATCTAAATTTCCAAGGGACCAGGGAGAAAGAATGCATAAAATGAAAGTCTACACTAAAGCGGTGATACACCAGAAAAGGAGTGGTGAACACTTCTAGTTCTGCAGATAGACACAGATCATGGAATGTAACATAAACATCATGCACAAACTGATAAGATGTAATTAAAAGTCTGAAATGAAGCAAACAACACAACCAAAGGACTGAAAACTGATCACAGAGCCTGTATTGTCATTTCCACTGTCAAAATCCTTGCATTACAACATCAAAAAGGTAGAAAACCTGTTACAACCATCAAGAGGTCTGATACTTGCAAAAATCACTGTTAGAAGGTGAAAGAAGAAGCTTGCTATCCAAATAAATGTTCCCCCTAAAAAATGAGCCAAATCTGGCTTTTACAATGCATGGGTCGAGCCCAGGAGAGAGAAAATGTGAAAAAAGCATGGGAGCCATTCCTCATTGAATGAAGATGCATTAAAACAACATGGGCATCCTTACAAACCCATGATCTGACATTTTTGGCCGTGCTAGAGAAGAATGCGACCCATTTTACATTAAAACTGGTTGTTGAAACTTCATTTCTGGCCATTACCACGTGCCAGAGATGTTTCTTGATTTTATCTCTCCAAACTGAACCAAAATGCAAAACTAACCCCAGAATCATGTAGATAATTTCACCATATTTCCATTGATATAAAGAACATGAAAAACCGAGCTCTGGATCGAAAGATATGGCGATTTTAAGTTTTAGGGCAAAACAGGGCCAAATTGGGTCGGCGGGCAAAAGGTTTGAATTTTTTACCCGTTTGGTCTTTGGAAATTTTTTCAAATTTTCCCCGCGCTCTGCCACTTGGATACAACATGTCAGGATCTGATTCGTCCACGGGCTCATCCTTGAAAATTTCTTTCGGGCCCTTCTTTAAATTTTTTTGCCACTTGGACACGTGGCACTATTTTATTGGCTCGGGCCTGAGGGGCGCACTTTGCCTTTTGAAAATTTGGCATTTTTCACTTTGGAAAAATTTCCCATTTCCCCCCCGCACTCCGCCACTTGGATGACACATGTCAAGATTCCATTCGATGGTGGGGGCAGCGGGCCAAAACTTTTACCTTTGAAAACTTTGACCAAAACTTGGAAAATTTTCTAAGTCCTTCTCTTTTCCCTGCCACTTCCTGGGACACATTCTCCCGCATCAGCTGATTCGGGCTTCCTTGTCCCTATTTGCGGCTTTTTCAACTTTTTGAGTCCCACGCGTCCCTCACTTACTTTTGTCCCGGCTGTCCTAAACCGCGCGAAACAAAAGACTTAGACGATTTTTCCTGCTTTCGGCCGATTCAGCTTTTCTCGTCCCTCGCGTCCCGACATCCCAGCTGTCCCGTGGACCACCTGGGACAAAAATGTCTGACTTAGCCAATTTTCTTTGTTTTCTAGCCCCAAGCTTGGTACGACGAACCTCAGTACGACCCGAACTGGTTTAAAACAGTCCTGCAACCTTATTTTTTGCATTTTTTTCCATTTTTTCTAACTCGTTGGGATTTCTTCTTGGATGGGGGGGTTAGAAAAAGGCTGAGGGGACCTTGAAAAACATGATTTTGGGCCTTGAACTACTCTACTTGCTCAGAACTGAAGAATTTGATGCATGTTATCAAAATTACCTTTAGGCGTGAATTTTGGATAACACTTACTTGTCATGGTTGTTGGATTTTTTCTCCCTATTAGGTATAGTTTCTCCTTTTATTAATCCATTGATGGCGGGAGTGGGGATCCTCTATTGATTATTTTATTCTATGGGACTACCACCTAAGGATCCGCATTGTTTTCTTTGTAGCAATTTTCAAGGCTGATGCTCCCTTTTGAGACTGGGAGTGGGTAAACACGACACACGATAAGCTTAGTACCTATTCATCATAATCATCCTCATCTACTAAGTGGTACATGATGAGATCATTTTGAGCATCACCTTCAACCTCCTCAATCTTGAGAACATTGCCATCTTTTATTTCTTCTTCTTCTGGATCCTCCACTTCTTATTCTTATTTTACTTCTTCTACATCATAGGTTGCACTAATTGGCGGTGCCTCAAGAGTAAGTTTGTGAGGAGGCAGAGCTATCCTTGGTATATTTGGTACATTGTTCTTCTTTGACACATTTCTCATGGTGCTTTGAGTGATTTATTTCTTGATAAAATTATATCATTGGACATTTTTGAACCATAGGATCTATGGGAATGGAGATAGAAATTTGACCCTTTTGCTTTCCATTGGGATTCTTCACCTTGTTGGAAAAAAATAGATTATCCTTAGTCTCAAAGGAATATTATTGAGCTTCCTTTAAAGTTTTAGAATGGGACCTTTTGAGAATGAATCCAACATCATGAAATTGAGCATTTATTAAGAATATTTTAATGTTATCATCTGAGGGCATAGTTTCAATATGTATCCTCTTGATCAATATATTATACCTAGCCACAAAATCCCTCATGCATTCATTAGAATATTTCTTCATATGCACCAATTACATCAGGAGGTCCTAAAAGTATTCAATGGACTTAAATATATCTTCAATTTTTTTTTGATATCATCCCAGTAGGTGATTTATCTTGTTGGTAGGAGGTAAAACCATTCAACTTCCTTGTCCTGTAGGGATTATTCAAACAATATGACAGACATATATTCATGCTCGAATCCCAGCACACCATAAGGGGTGATGAACACTGCCACATGTTATTCTAGGATATGTGAACCATCTCCTATAAACTTGAGAAATATTTTTCTTCAACCTCGCAAAGGTTCGAGAATAAGCCTTGGGAGTGTAAGTGGCCTGTTTTCCCACCCCATGACACAATAGGTTATGGTATCTCCTAATCACCCATTATGGATTCAAATTCAGCTTTGGCACTTTCTCTTGCTTCTACTTTGGTTGTGTCTCTCACTTCTCTTTCTATAGCTCTTGTTTCTGCTTCAAATTTCTCTCTCTCTTCAGCTTTAACTTTAGTTTCTACATCGCTAAAATTTTCAAAATCCTCGCTGAGATTTGGAAACTCTATATCCAATGGATTGACACCACTTGGATCACCAGGGAGAGAATATTTGGGATGAGGGGAGTGCTGAATTTATGATTAGTTTTTTCCTTCTTTGGAGCTCTTAAAATATTGGGTCAATATTTCCTCCTTGTCTCTATGACCTGGTGTATCTGTGATCAACCATATTGTTGACTTGAGATGGTCTTAAACACTTGTTGGTTGTAGTTAGGCTTGTCTCACTCTTTCACATTATTTAACATGTTTCTCTTTAGTATCTATAACTCTAGTATTTATGAAGTAGTGTGAACATTTTTCTCTATTGTGTCATAAAGATTCCCTCAAGTCGAATACAATATCTTCTTGGATGTGGAAAATAAATTCAAGTCTCTAGACATGAAGGTTACCGGTAATAGCCATTTATGTGAGACATAAGGATCTGTGACTCTTTAAATTCCATTTTTATTTTTATTTTTAGGATATTTTATTTTTTATTTTATTTTTTATTTTATTTTTGTGATTCGTATTTGAGTGCAAAATTTACCAAGTATTCCCCACGGTGGACACCAAAAACTGTTGGCGAGAATTTCTTTTAGGTGGATAAATTGGTGGGTATCTGCCAACACTCTCAGACTCTAGGTCCCTCTACTTGAATGGTGTAGCTCCATTTATTAGGCATGAATGAAAATGAAACCTATGGGTGGCCTAAAGGTTGGGGATCCAAAAGGGACACTCCACTTTACCTATGGAAAAATCTTGCCATTTCTTGCAAGGGAGGAATTTGCTGAGTAGGTGGGAAAGAGAGTGGGAAAAGGGAAGGAGGGATTAATATCTTTAGTAAAAAATCAGATTCCTACAAACATTTATCAGAGTACTTCAACAAACATATATAGAAAGAAAATAACTTTTTTACTAGCATCAAGACAAGGTATGATTAGGAAAACAAAGTTTCAATGATTCTCTCATCAAGAAAAACAAAAAAACTCCTTTCTTCTTCATTGATATTTTGGCAAAGTTGTACATAGTGAGGAATTGAAGAACATGTGGGGTAGGAGAATGGAATAAATAGCTGTCTCTTTTAATTTTTCACAAGTATTTATCTACCCCTGAGCATACAAAATTGTCAAACATTAAGAAGGAGGGTTCCAATACAATCTATAGACTGGAGAAAGAATCTTCACCTACCCCCCACATGAATTTTCATTTTTCCCCTTACAACATGTGACTTTCATAATCCTAGGAATATAATTAAGTCCCCTTTATTAATTGAGGGTAACTTATTACATTATAAAATATAGTCACATTTAAAGGAATAAGTCAAAATAGGAATATGATAAAATGAAAAGTGCAACCCTCCAACAAAGAAATAAAACATGAAGGAGGAGGGGGGAAGGGGGAGGGAAGAGAGAGAAAGAGAGAATGAGGGATAACTATGCTGATGAATATGTATCCTATGCTAATTCCACCTCACCACCTGATTGATCCTTGCTGAGCTCCATTTGAAATATTTCTACTCCCTTGAATTCTTTACTATACTGGGCCACCATAGGTGTAACTTTCTCTACTTGAGGAATGCAGATATATCTTAGGGACTTGAGCCAACCATCCAAGATATCATTTATGTTCTTTCTCTTGGTGAACCATGACTTATGTTTCTATATAATGTTTGAAATCGTGGCTCTGATCTTAGAGAAAGAATCCATTGTATCTTCTTAGGGGTACTCATCCTTTTTCTAGACATACTCCTCAAATGTCCTCAACAACTCATCTGCGGAAGTGATCTAATCAATGGTAGGCATGCCAAGATTTTCTGTCATGATGTTGACGTTGTCTTGCATCTTGAAGGAATGCTCCTTGTTTAATTTTAATTCATCAATATATTGATTCAAAATTTCATATCGAGAGGCATGAGTTCTCACCCACATATGTGACAAGTCCTCAGATGGAGAATTTAATACTTATATGCTTACCAAAACTTGGGAATGAAGATCTCCCATCTCTATCACCAGCAGATGAACTTGGTCCCAATGTCATTTTTCCTTTTGCAATCCTTCTCTTGTCATCCATACCTTGTTGACAGTGGCACACATGTATCTGTACTGCGACATGAACTTTGGAAGTAATACTTTCCCTTTTTCTATGATCATGCTCGTCCATTTTTCATTTGCTCATCCTTTCTTGGTTAAGCCCTATATCTTTTGAATGGAATCTGGGTCAAATCTACTGATTAGGATAACTTATTTAATTAGGAGTGATGGGGAAACATTTGGGTCCATGAAGTGTTACACATACGAGGTGAGTGTTTGCACTTGGTATTTCAATTGATCATTTTTTACCTTATACTCTTAGTTCCTCATGAGGTGGCGAGTGGATGAATCCTGAAACATGTGTGCTTTTCCCTCATGTGTGGCTAGGCCTAAGGGGATGGTGTTATCATTTCATAGATGGAATATTTCATTTATTCAATAGGTTTGATTACCTTTGGCCTAACTACTTCTACATACTGATTTCCCCTGGCACCACTGAAAAAGTGCAAAGCTACTTGAGAAATTTTTTTTTCTTCCATTTAACCAATGCTGATATCACTGAAAGATCACATAATGTCACCTAATGGACTATACGAGCCTCTTTTGTGATCATCTCTTTCATCTAGGGAAACATATCATCTGTTTTAGGATTAATAATAGGTATTTTTTTGTTTCCTGCTCAAGGTGAGAGGGTGCATCTTATAACAGAGGAGAAGGAATGGTGGTGGAAGGTGGGAAAATTTGGGGTTATTGAGATGCTAAAAGGTGGACTGGCTCATTCTCCTCAAGTTCTACTTCTACTACAAGATATTCTGTTGTCCATAATTTCTTGTGCAATCTCTTATAGTAGGGGGCTTAAGAATCCACTGATTTCCACTTTGAACTCTCTCCAACATGGATTGAAATTAAAGTCTTCTCCACGAACTTTGATGAAGAGTTGTGTGATACTTGTCTCTGAAGGGTGGGGAAACTTGCCAATTTGATGGAGGCAGTCATCTTTTTCTTGAACCATTCATTTTATCTTTAGATTACAACCTCGGTCTACTCACTTATGTCTCTCAATTCACAGAAACTCTATGTTACCTATGGCAGAGGTGAAGCCTTCATTTCTCTATATTCTAGGTCATAAAAACCTGTGCCATCATCCTAGATTCCCTCTTCATACCATTCAAAAATTGAATTTATTTATTCATCTGAATGTCATCCGCATATGGTATCTTTCTCTGACATTAAATTAATCTATGTAATTTACCCAAAAACATTCAATTTTTGGTACATGGTATGAATCTGGAAGGTGGAAAGTGTCTAGGTCACTTTGGATGTTAAAGCCTGCCCTTAGAGTACATGAATACAAGCTTATGTGAGTGAAGGAAGCTTCTAGGTGTGATGCATCACTTACACTCTTGCAGGTGAATATTCCAAGTGAGATGGGAAATGAGACATTATTCCTTTTCTAGTTTTTCAGATTACTGTGAACATGGGAAAGCTATCTAAAAAGTTTGAATAGTACAATCTTGTATCTAAGATACCGAGGTAGCCTTAGCAGAGTAATATCATAACTGAAATCTTGGATGTAAGAGAAAGTGGTGAATTGTGTGAAATATGACCCGTACTTCTTGATCAAAAAAGCTGATTATGGTGACAACCTTGAGTGAAGATTCCCCTCTAGTGTCCTGATGATTAACATGGTGAAGGCATCATTTACCATGGTGAAATTCCAATTTCTCTCCTTTAAGAACAACTGAGGATATATTTTGAATCCTGGGGCCTTAGGAGAGATGTTCTGAGCAAGTGCCAACCTCTTGAATGGTCTCAAGCTTGCAAGAGCATACAAAAAATATGAATTCATTGTGAACTTCTTTGAGATTGGTACCTGGAGAGACTGGTGGTGCAAGTTGTCACTGATGATCTGTGCTCAATCAATTCTTTGATTCCCTTTGATGATTTTTGTATGTATGCTAAATAAGCTAAGATAATTTAATGGAAACTAAAACCATGTAGTTTTAAATGAACTAAGATAATATACCATTAACATCATGATTAGGCTATACAAGATAAAAATATTAAACCAATGCATCCAAATGGAGCTTTGAAAACATCAAGATAATTCTTGCTAAGTTGGATATGCCTTCTATATTTTAAGTTACTCCTTAAGATCTCAAAGGGATAAAAGGATGGCTATCTCCCAAAAGAGGAAATGATCTCTCCAAAATGGATACAAGGCCATGTATGGATCTTCCTTTGCTACTCTAATGCAAAGAGTGGATGAATGGAGGCAAGATTAACAATCTTATTTAATGGTGGAGAATTATCTTATCAATATTCATATAATAATCACTACACAAAACATGGTGTAAGTTTGGAAGGAAGGGGGTAGGTCCTTTATATAGATTTCTAATTTGGGAGAATTTGGAAACTTAGTGAATGTGGGATAAAAGATAAAGTGGAATTAGAAGGGATAAGCATGATTAGAGGGAATTGATTAGAATTAGCAACTTATGGGAATTGGAGATGATTTAATTAATCATCTAGGATTAATTAATAGGCCAAGATAAGGTTAGAAATCTATTTGGAGGATTTTTAGGAGGAAATAGGTCGAATTTGGATGATTTAAGAGGGGGGTTTAATTAATAAGAAGGTTTATTGATTAAATACAAGGTTATAAAGGATTAGTTAACTAATAATAGTTAATTGATTATAGAAGGATTATAACTAACGCAGTGTCGTTAATTGGAATTCGGAATGGGGGAAAGGCTAGTTACTTAATGAAGTGTCATTAATTGAATGAAATAGAGGGTAATGTTAGTGAAATAGCAAAAAATAATGAATTATAATGGAAATGATGAGAAAGAGGGTAATTAGTGCAATTTTAGTATTAAAACTGCATAAGCAGATTTTAGATGTCTACATTTTCCCCTCTTTGGGGTGATATAAGTAATGCCACTTCAAAGATGTTAGACAATTACATAAGAGTAATTTTTGAAGGAATGGAATAAAAATTAGTATAATGAAGGATTTCCGCTCAAGTGTTGATGGGGTGATGAAAGAGGTCGATTGATGATCGAAAAGAAGAAGGAAATAAGAAAAATTGACACAATCCTACAAGGCGAGTGTGTAATGGGAGTGATTGGGAAAGAAGAGCATGTGTTTCAATAGATAGAAGAAATAAGGGGGGAGGGGGGATAAATATAATACTTATTTCCCCAGGTTGTGTTGAAGAAAAATTGTGATAGAAGAAAATGGTGATGAAGAAATGTGGAGATGAAGAAAAGAGAGATAGCTTTCAATCCAGTTGGCTCAAGAGCCGCATGTTTTCATCATTTCTCAATGTAATAAAAAAACCAACTGGTTCGGGAGTAACTTTATTTAATGTGAATATTGAACCAATGTAACATACAAAACGTAATGCAATACATGAAAGTAAAAAAAATACCAACAAAGAAACATGCATAAACAAATGTACTCAAACAAACAACATTCAAGACAATTGTATTAATGTTTTTGTTATCGAGCTTTAGTTCCCAAATGTTTGAGTTAACGAAAAAGGTTAATAATGGCATCCCAATAAAATATACATGCAAAGTGAATAAACATAGGACACAAGGGTCCTATGAAAAATAAATTGTTCTCTATGAATGATTCGTAAACTGCTTATTTATAACAAGAAACATATCACTATGCTAGTGAAAAATGAATGAAGTACATGCGTTCTTTGTTAACCAAGTTAATGTGTAATAACAACACACAATTGTAATGAAAATAAAGAAAAGATAGACAAAAGGAGATAATATTTATCCTGGAGAAACCCGATGTGGTAATAAATCCAGTGGGTGAGCGAATTTTCTCCCCTTTGTTAAATCATGGTCATTGGTGTTGTCATTGATGTCAAGTGGCATTGATGGTAAACATTTGTGAATGGTGAAGTTGAAGGTTTATTAGTAGTATCCTCTAAAAAGGTTTGTAAGCATCGTAATATATGTGCATAGGAATATGAGGGAATATGAGGTTTGTGTAGTACGTTTTAAGTAATGAAGTGAGGAAATGAACTCAAAGCAAAAGAGAAATGATGTTCTTAGAATTACTATGTAATTAAGATAAAATATGAGGTTTTAGTGACTATGAATTAGAAGAATGACGATCTACAAGCCTGCATATGAATGTTGAAGTGTACAAAGATGATTCCTTTAGATATATTTTGAAGTGATTTGTATATGTCAAGCTGCATCAAAGAGATGGTTTAAATCATGGTGTAAAGGTTGAGACAAGATGTATAGTTATAGAGATAGCTCTTGATGTCTACTAGATCAAACAATTAAATAAATATACAATAAAGATTTGAAAAGATTATTCCTACTAGTATAAGCATTTTTGGAAATGATAAAGGTATGCATCTTATAGAACTCAGTGAGATCTTTCAAAAAACACCAATTTTGAGAAATATGGAGCTCTCTAGAGAAATTTATGGTCTTCCAAATATTTGTAAGTTGTGATAGAAGACATAATAAAAAATAGGGTCATGTGGCCAAAGATGGATAAGAAATGTGGGAGAAGAAGTGTAGTCTTATTTTCCCACTCAAAACCCTAGGCATGCTAACACTTCATCCAAAAAAATCTGAATTCTCATTTGAAGTGCGTAAAGGTATCAAGTCCCTATTTCTTACTATCTTACCTGGGTGCTAGCATGAATATTCTTAATAACCCCAATCAAAGTATATATCTCATCATAATAACCAAATCTAAATTTGGAAACCCACATAATAAGGAAAACATATAGATGACATAAGGATTAATACCATATTCACCATACAATAAACATAAATAGAGACACCAATAATCCATATCCATCCATAATGTTCCATTATATTAATTCATGACAAACTAATAGCTGAATACACCATGAGTATCATTACAAAGTCATGTGCACATACATACTAGCAACATAACTCAGTTACAATCCAGATTTTAGTCCCTCAAAATAGTGAATATATATATATATATATATATATATATATATATATATATATATATATATATATATGGAGTGGGGACTTTCCATTCACCACCCATGCACTCTAAAAATAGGTCACATGTTCAAAATAGTCATGCGCTGTTTACAAAGATAACTAAAGAAGAATGAAAGCTTCACCTAATTATAGATTATCTATAATTAACTCAAGATCCAATCCTATTATTAGATCTACCACTACATGTCTCTTGATCTTCCAATTTCTCCAAAAATAGCCTTTTCCTTCATTGAGAAGTATTCTTGTTCTTATCCTTCCGTGCTCTATATTCCATCCTATTTTTAACTTGTGTATGTCAAAAATGGATAAGTCTTGATATTTTTCCTTCTCAGGTGTGAAAACTCAGGGAACAAATCATTCAACCTTCTGTGCTTATCCATGCACCTCTTATTCCATGCCTCTACCATATGTGTCTTTGATACATAGGTAATATTTTACCAGGAAATAATTACCCCACACTAATGTTATTGCCACCTCGGTAATGAATACTCATACCTTATCTCTCTAAAGAATAAAGAAAAATGAAGTAAATAGTGATTATACAAAAATGAAAGGATGTAAGAATACTTCAAAAAACTAGGAACTATTCTTGTGTAGAAAAAAAAAACTTAGGGTACTCGTTCTTAATGTCCACTTCTAACTAATTGTAATCACTGAGTCCCTTCTTCACATTAGCAGGAATTTTGCTAAGCACATCATCCATCGTCATATTGTCTCCCTTATGATTTAGTAATCTAAGAAAATTTTCCAAACTTGAAGTCATGTCGTCCATCATGTCCATTCTTTGTGTTATTAGTTTCCCAAGTTATTTTATTTTCTCTTTGTGAGGATAAAATGTTGCTATGAGAATATCGTGCTTCTCTGCTAGCAATGTCAGTCTCTCCTCATGTCCCAGAGTCTCATTTTTCTTTATGACAGGGACCTCATTCTCTTTAACTAATGTCCTTGTTTTAATTATTGGCTCTGGATCTTCACAAATATTCAACACCAATTCTTCCTTCTTTAAATATTCCTTAATGGTTTGCAGTGGGGCATCATATTAAACTATCTTACCCGCTATTTTCTTCTTTACTCTATCTTTTTTAACTGCAACCTCATTCTTTCTCTATGTAGCTTTTTCTTTTGTACTTGGGCCACACGCGCAAGTTCCCTCTTCCAAAAAAAGTGCACTAAGGTCCTTAAATAATGCAGGGTCAATGGAAATTTTACACTTACATGTTTCTCAAATTGTGGTTGTGCCTTTATAATTTCCTCTCCAATCTCCTTGGCCATCTCAAGGAAAGTCTCCACTCTATTTTATCCTCTCTCTTTTGATTTATTCAATCCCTTTAGTTCCTTTTCCTTTTCCTTTTTTGTTCTCGAGCAAAGTTCTCAAGGTAGAGATGCCTTATCAACATTCCAGCGCGTGACCTCAGTAGCTATCTTCGTTAATGCATTGCTCACCTGCTCATCAGAGAACTCTGTGGGCTTGATTGTCACATGTTTAGAATGTAGAGCCTTCTTCATTCATCTTGTGGCACATTATTCCTCACACAAATCAAAATCAAACTCATCCATTTGAGTCTACATATTCTAGGAAAATTGTTTCCTTGTGTACATGTTTTCCATCTCTGGGTCCATTAGCTCCCATCCATATAATTATTTCAGGGCAAGAGTGCTCTAGAACCTTACATGAATAATATTTGTAGGGTAATTGATGTACCCTTACTTAGGTGTTTGTACCATTTCCTCCTAATTATTCACACTATCATGCTCATATGTATGCTCCTGTGCTCCAACACCTTCTTTATTCTCTTCTCCAACTCCAATGTCAGGGCCACTAGTTACCTACTCAATACTATCTACTTTCAATTTGTATCTCCTCCATCATAGATTTCTTCATCATGATCCTGTAAAATCATGTTGTGGATGTCTATATCAAAATGTGGTTTCTCAGTTCTGATCCCTTCATATTATCGAACATAAATGCTAGGTGTGGAGACATCCTGTCACGTAGACTTGTCTGACAACCCATCCTCATCACTATCTTTCACGGGAACATACTTACGCTTTATTATCCTCTCTTCTTTAACCTTATTCACAAGTGTTATGTGTGGTGACCTCCTCACAGGGTGTGAAGTACTAGTGCCCACATCTGTATATTTATGCCCCCTACATAGTTTTATTCTACCATGATCTAGTGTACTATTATCTTCTTTCACTTCTTCTTCTCTCTCTAGGACATTTTGTAAGTCCTTTTCCTATCTTGGGGGTGTATCATCAAGTCTTCTCTTTGCACCCATAGTATGTTTTTTCTTCAGAGGACTTGGGAGTGAAAATTCCTCACCAACGATGTACTATCTATCCTTATACCTCAACCTCAAATATACATACATGTGCACGGGCTCTATCTACCCCACAACCATGACCTTTGGAGTTATATCTATATTATCAAACTCCATTGTCTCTACATATGATTCCTTGTTAGGGTAAACATATGTCTTGCACAGAATGTGAATGTCTTCTTCTACCTTGTGAGTGTCAAAGTGTAACTTACACAAGTTATGCAGCCTGTTCATTAAATATTTGAAATTAAAAAGAGTAAACGCAAAAGGTAACTTACACCAAGGGATTTTCTCACTCGTATTCATGTAAAAGTTCCCAAAAAAGAAGTATTGATATGCCATGAAATATTCCTGACCCTCCAAAATGTTGGGGAGTTCTATAGGGATGCACCATTCCCCCTTAAATACATCATGCATTCTTCTATACCAATTCTCTATTTTCTTCTTATATGTCCTTGTTATAGTGCCTTGGCATGTGAAGCTCACAAAATTATTTGTAGGAGACTTATTTTACAAAGGGTACACCCACATATTGTCCTTTGGTCCATCGAGCATACCAATTTAATAAAATACAATGAGGAGCAAGATAACACCCCAAGTTATCTTCTCACCTTTGTCAGACTAGATGCACACTTATTCCACTATGCCTTCTGAAACGTAGCTCACGATGTTATAACACGTCTTTTTTACCATTTTGTGTGCTATATACAACCATCACTTGTTTACCTCCTTCCATCTCTCTGAAGTGTCCAAATTACAACTAACCAATCATGCATCTACCCTTGTAGCTTGGTATTCTATGTTTGTGACATTAAAATCTCGACCTCCTTTGTGATACTTAAATGTATTGGCCGTCACCTCTACTCCATCATCACCTCAGAAGGTCGCCAACAATCTCCTCACTAGAGTCATGCAAAAACCTGTAACCTTCCTGATCAATTTTTTTCATAATTCTTATTCTCCTTCCCACAAAATAGAAGTAATATTCATGTGCATGCATGATACGATCTACTAGTATAGATGATCATGGGCTTTCCAAAGAATGAAAACTCAAAAAATTCCATAACCTTAACAATTTCCAATAACTTGTAAATCATATTTCTATACACCCTCTGTCCATTTTTTTGTTCTCATGTTCTTCTTGAACACCGTATCTTCCTTTATATCCTTCCAAGTCTTCTCTTTTCGATGATTGAAGTTGCTAATTTTGTATTTTATCAACAATGATGTCCATGATCTCCCTTTGATAACCTCCTCTAGGTATTGCATTTCTACAAACCACTCATGTGGTTCTTCCTTGGTCTCTTTCACAACGGCCTGAGATTTATTTGGTGCCATCATTCTGATTAAGTAAAAATGTTCTCTAAAGATTGCAAATGTTTCAATGCCTTACCCTTGCACCTTTGTTTTCCTTTGTTTCCTCACAGTATCTCATGCCCTCGTATGCCCTAGATATGAATTTTATCTCTACCAAACCCTAACAACTTAAAGATTCCTTTCTGCACAAGCCCAAATCACTCAAACACTTCTTTTACTCAGAGTTGTGGTACTTCCATGTATTGAAATCACCTGGTTCACCATTCAAACAAATTCTCTTTATACTTTGCACTTCTTAGCTAAAAAAAGGGATATAAGGTAAAAATAACATTGCAATATTATTCTTTTATATATCCATTAAAACCCTTAGTATTAATTTCTCCTCAACCACCATTGTACGTGACATTAATTTCTCCCTTTCACTCTTCACACATTTTTCCATATTCTTCCGTGCTTCAAGTCGTAACCTTCTGGCATGCCCACTACTTCTCAGCCACAAATCTCCTTTCACGTGCCTTCCTATGACAAAGTAAAAAACCACTATGCCTTATACCAATTAGTTTCCCATTTTGTTTCCTACCTTGTGTTACAATGCACATCCATGTTAGGAAATTATATTGTTAGTGCTCCATTAGTAAATTATAATTACGTGAAGTAATTATAATGTTATTTTATGTTAGAAAATATGTTAGTAATTTGTTATATAGTTGTTAAATAAAACAACTTATAACAAATATGAGTGTGTGAGTTTGGACAACTCACGTAGATTGGTTGGAGAGTTGTTATAGCTACTTCCTATTATTTAGGAAGTCTATTTCCTATATATACGGATGTATCTGTATTAAAGTAGATGTAATATTAAGAAGAAATCTAAGAATTATTATTGTGTAAATATGATACTGTGCTATTATTTGGTATCAGAGTGATATTATCTTTGTGCCTGTAATGGATGTTTAGTGTACTTGCAAGGGGAAAACATCTAATTTTGTAGTGCCCCTGTTAATGGGAATTTTGTTTCTTAGATTTTCAAATTTGCATCAGATCGGTATTTCCTTTGGTGAGATGATACCAATCTTGGTGGCTCCAAAATCTGCGTCCACATTTGTTCTAGGTTTTTTGATCTATTCAAGGACATAATTCCGGTTCTACAAAGCCGCTGTTACTCTTTGTTAAATCCCTCATATTTGACAGCTCCTCCAACCACAATGCTGTTTTTTGATCTGTTCATATTGTTATAGTCCCTGTGTTGTTATTGAGAAAATATTTTTTATTTTTATCAGATAGGGTCGTCCAAGCTACATCGAATGCATCAGTGTGTCAAATAAACAAAGGAATTACTAATATTAGGAGATATTCGTGACAGATTTTGTAATTTACAGGAACTTGAGATTATCATATCTTGTGTACAGTTGTCAGTGGCGATTCAAGTGGCCTAGGTGATTCCACTCATCGATTTTCATACAGAGATAAGTCTTCCCTTTGCCGTCATCTTTGGTTACCATATCTAAGCCTATAGTGATCTGAATAGAGTGCTCTCTGTGCATTTAATATTCTATCAAAGCACCTGCGCGTTAGAAGAAGATGTGAGACAATTACACAAATGCCACTAGATCTAATAAAATTCATTTATCTGCTTGGATATTCTTGCAACAAGTTTATCGATCACATTTGAGGAGCTTGGATCTTGGAGACTATGTACCATGATTGCAGATTCTTCCTGAATAGCGAATCTTTATGCTAAGGATGCATCTCCACACTTCTATTGTTGATGCATTTTTATTTGGAAACAATAGATCTTCCCAAGAGGAACATTTCCTTGGATTAACGTGTCATATCTCTTTCTGAGAATGCACACCTGGCACATTTTGGCTGCGAATAAATAGGGAGAGGAATCAAAGGCTCACTAAAGACAAACATACGTTTTCCATGCAACAGTCCATATATAAGTTTAGAAGTCTAGGGTCAAAAGGTTAGTACTAATCAATGTTAGGTAGGTTCACATTTAGTTCATTGTTGAGTCATATGTCTGTTGTTTTAGTCTCTAAAGTATGCGAGTCATTTTTTTTGTTTTAAAGTCCAAATAGTCATCGACACCATTCATGTTAACATAGTCGTACTTTATTGCACTGTTTAAACTTTGTAAAGCATTGTCTAGTAGTATGTAAAAAGTAATTAAAAATTACTTTTTAAAGAATCATTATGTTATTCAAAAGCTTAACAAGTCAAATAATTCCATATAGGTGATTTTAGGATTTTTAATACTCATTTTCATTTAAAAAGTAATCTCATTTTATTACTTTTTAATTTAGTTGAGTCTTTTTGTCCGATTCAAAATAGTCATTGTCAAGCCGAGAGTCGATTTTTGTTTAATCATCAAAAGTTCATTGTGGGTCAATGCTATTGTAAAAAGTGTCGTCTTCCAAAGTTCGAAAAATAAAAAATTTTGCCCGTATTTCAATTTTGGACGCATTTTCACTTGTACGCGACGTCCAAATTATTGAAGGTATTTTTTGAGCTTCATGATCACATCCGGTTGAACTAGCAGCATGAAACCGAAGGCAGGAGGCATCGGAGGTTGGAGGTCATTCAGCGACCTCTCGTCAGTTGCCAACGACGGGGCCGCATATCAGCTTTGGTGACATGTGTGTGTGCAGTTTGATTTTAGTGCTTCCAATGTGGTGTGCCTCAGTTTGCAATAATATTGTTTTCAATAATTGGAAATTTCACATTGAGGGGGGGAACAACATTCCAATGTTCCATTTCCAGTATGTTAGTTTTTTCTATGTATGTATGAGCAACAAATGTCAGTAGAATTTCCTATGTTATTCCCTATAGTGAAATGTTATGAGGGCCGATGATAGTACTTGGCACATCATGATGCGGTTGTAGGTAAACCACTTGAAAACCTTCATTTGTGGTTTGTGGTAAACCAATAGCAAAACCACCATTCTTGGTTGTTTGTAATCCATTTGTAAAACCATCACTTTGTGGTTTGTGGTAAACCAATTGCAAAACCACCATTCTCGGTTTGTGGTCAACCGTTTGCAAAACCATCCTTGAGGTTTGTGATCATCTTGTGAAAATCACCAGATCATGAGCAGGTGCAAGTATAAGGCAGGTTTTCCCCATGTTCGCACTAAGGGGGGGAATGTTAGGAAATTATATTGTTAGTGCTCCATTAGTAAATTATAATTACGTGAAGTAATTATAATGTTATTTTATGTTAGTAAATATGTTAGTAATTTTTTATATAGTTGTTAAATAAAACAACTTATAAAAAATATGAGTGTGTGAGTTTGGACAACTCACGTAGATTGGTTGGAGAGTTGTTATAGCTACTTCCTATTATTTAGGAAGTCTATTTCCTATATATACGGATGTATCTGTATCAAATTAGATGTAATATTAAGAAGAAATCTGAGAATTATTATTGCGTAAATTTGATACTGTGCTATTAATCCATCCATCTATGCATGGTCTACAATCTGAGCAATTTTCTTTAAGTACCTCAACTCCGAGTACCTGTAATCATTTTCCAATGCACGCCAATTTGTACCAAATCACCAGTCACTTATTCTTTCCAATCCACCACACACTCAAAGTATGTGTTGTCCTCTGTGCATGAATCCAATAGATAGTAATAAGGTTCTAGCATGTAAGTGCACTTATTACAATAAAACACTGAACTAAATTAATAAAGCATAGTGACAATGAAAGGAAACTCATGAAAATAAAATGCATAAAAGGGAAATATAATATAAATGGAAATACTACCTTATTACAAACACCAAGAAGAATTATTTATAGTAGGTCTTCAACCTACTCCAATTGAAGTAACTGGGTAATAACGTGCCATCCAACATCTGTAACTGAAAAGCACCCAAATCAAGAATCTTTATTACTAAAAAGGGTCCCAACCAATGAAATTTCAACTTCCCAGGGTGGTGCATAAACTTTGAATCATACAGAAGAACCATGTTTCCAATCTCAAATTCCTTATTTTAAATATGTCTATCATGCTATGCATTTTGTCTTACTTTTTCTATCTTCTGGCTCCATCAGGAAATAATGTGCATCTTATCCAAATGCATCACTTTGTCTATGCGCTCCTCAAAAAATTATTCATCATCTAATCCTCTTGCACACGTAGTATGCTTGGATGGAAACATGAACTCCACAGGAAAGACAACCTTGGTATGAAACACCAACTGATAGGGTGTGGCTTTATTCAACCTCCTATAGGTAGTCCTATATGCCTAAAGTACATTAGAAATTTTTTCATCCCAATATTTTCTTCCCACATCACAAATTTTTGTCAGCGTCTGTCCCAGAATCTTATTGAAAGCCTTAGCAATTCCATTGGCTTATGGGTGATAGGGTGTTGTCTTATGATATGTGACCATAAAATAAACCAAAAGAATTTTGATGGTCTCATTAAGAAAATGAGTGCCCCTATCACTTGTCAAGATCAACGGACATCCATACCTACTGATAATGTTTTCCCATAGAAACCTTACTGCTGTAGCTATCATGAAATACTTTGTAGGTACTGCTTCTACCCACCTTTTTAGATAATTTATACAAGTTATAATGTAGCATATGCTAGTCCTATGCATAGGTGGGGAAATAGGACCCAAAAATTTAATCACCCATTTCTCAAATGATTTAGCACCTGTAATAGGCCTCAAAGGCATCTCATCTCAAGTTTCAAAATTCCCAAGGCACTAAAAATGATCACACACCTTGACATCCTTATATAATTTTTCCCACCATAATCCAGCCATTAAAATATTGTGCATGGTGGTATCTCCTACGTAATGACCTCCTGCAATTCCACCATGAGATTCTTTTATAATTCCCTCATGCTCATGCTCTAGAATACACTGGTATAAAACTTCATCATGACCTAGCTTGTATAAATATCCACATATCAACTAGTAACGTGTCGTGTGAATATGTAGAAATTCATTTACTAGAGTTTTAGTAGAAAATAAATCAAAGGTGTGAATCATACCTTAGTTTTTCTCTTTCCAGTTAATTTTTTCCCTTGAAAATTCTACATGGACATACCACTCACGCACATAACCACTTAGGGTGGCGTAGAACTTATGTATGCAAAGTGATGGTGGTAAGGCATCCTACCCATCCATCTAAAGTCTCTCACATTCCCATACATGGTGTGAACTAGGGGAATTCCTAGGGAATTTTCATATCTGAGAAGGTACATTACTCCTCAGAACCTAGTAGAAAAGGTGATTCTCACCTCTCACCATTCTAATATGTTATCTATGTGTGTAGTCCACAAATGCACAACTATCATGCATAGTGTATAAACTAGAATATTTATTCTATCACCCTCATCCTTCCACTAGGCTTTCATGGTGTGGAAAAAGACATCAAGATTCCCTTCACCAGTGTATCGAGGAACCTATTTATGACTCAAAAGATGAATGACGTGTGACCTGATCATGCAAGTAACAATATTATTGATCTCTCACCCAAATACCTCATATGTTTCATGAGAATAGTTTTCACAAGCAATACTTATCTATAAACTTTTAGTCTTTGCAGATAATTTATAATACCATATAAAGAAACTAAAGTTCTACTTCCATATTTGAATGATTATTTGGTGTTTATATTTATTTGCAGATAAAGATAGAGGATTCAAAACCAAGACAAGACACATAATTTTATCTTGGAAACCCCCAATTTGAGGGAAAACCAGTCGACAAGGGTGATTTCTCTTTCTTCCCTTTTTATGTATTGACCAATTTAATTAACAATATAGAAATTACAATAAGCTGAAGAGAAATAAAAAATGTCAACACTTCCCTTATGTACTTACTTTCTCTATTCTCAAACACTCCTTACTTCCACAATCCAATTCTAGCACTGAAGATATCTTGCTCACTTCTCCCATGTAGTCGATGATGAAATCCCACTTGCTCTTCTCCTTAAATATTACTTCTCACGTCCTCTCGTGCACTGGATATTGGGAAGAGACATCTAAAGAAGAGACAAAGTCAAACTGTTTGAGTTTTGTGACCATTGTGGAGTTATTTTATTTTTCCATGTTAAGTGGTAGGACCTCTGGTGTCTGTAGACTGATAGTTATACAACTAACATTATGTGCAGGGGTAGTTATGCAACCGCCGCTCTGCACAGAGGGGCAGTTTTGTAACTTTACAATTTGCTCTAAATTTTCCCATATTTTCCTTCTAGTACTATTTGATTTGATGAAGTGGAGTTTATTTAGATCCCTATGTATCACATCTCCCCTATTTAGGAGGATTTTTGTCCCACAAAATATTAGTGGGGGAGTAGATGAGGAAACAACTCCCTCAATTTCTCCTTTGAGTACCATCAGGACTTCCTTGGTGTCTTCCCCTTCTTTCCAACCTCCCAAGACTCCTATGGACCTCTCCATGTCTATGTGACCTTTTGCTGTAGCACCACATCCTCCTCTAACTCACCTCAAGAGTCCAAGATGCAATCTTCTATGGAAGGTAGCAACTGACATCCTTCTTCTTTTTCAAGAATGGATGGATAATATAGGAGCAAGTTCTTGAAATTTACTATTTGGTACATCCACATAAAGTGTTGCAAATCAAGTCTGCAAGCATTTTCTCCAACTTACTCAAGTATGGTGAAGGGTGCATACCGTAGTGGCTTGAGTTTTTCTGCTTGACCTTGAAGTCTCTCCTTTCTCAAGTAAATCCAAACTTTGTCTCCAACATGAAGATTTTAATCCCTTCGATGTTAATTGTGTATAACTTTTTCCTTGGCCTAAGATTTCTCCAATTGTTATTTCACCTTGAGATGGATTTTTTGGATCCTTGTAATGATTTTTTCTTCTCTAGTCACCTCCGAATCATGTATCTCTTCCTATTCCTACTTCCCAACTGCTATGTCAAGTGGATAAGTTGGTAGATATCCCAAGCATGCTTAAAATGGTGACTACAAAGTGGATGTGTGTACTGCCCGGTTATAGGAGTGCTAAATGTAGGCTAAGGAATCATCCCAAGTTTGTTGATATTTACTGTTATACCCTCTGATCAACTACACCAAAGTCCTGTTCACTACTTACGTCTGCCCATCTGTCTATGGATGGAAGATCATGTTTCTTTGTAGCTTGGTATGCATTTTTTCACACAACGTACTCCAAAAATTCCCCAAAAACCTAGAATCTTTGTCAGAAACAATAGACTTTGGTAGGCCAAAATGCACCCATACATTAGCAAAGAAAAGTTCAGCTACCTCATATGCTTTTAGTGTCTTTTTACATGCCATAAAAAATCACATTTTGCTAAATCTATCAATAAAAACATATGGATAATCATGGCCATGTTTAGACATCAGTAATCCTCCTATAATGTAACATCTTCATTTTAAGACTTTAATAACAAGGGATTTTTTTTCATAATGTTCAATGTGCCAAATTCACATAATTTAGAACAAACATTCATTTAGCTAATGCAATCCCATAATAACAAACCATATGTAGACTGTCATGGCTTGGTATTAAATTGATCTCTTCATTTTTCTTTATATAAATGGGTATATTGAGTATAATTGTGGTTACCTTATTCAATTAAGGGTGAAATAAAATGTAATTATCTAAAGAGCCTATTTAAGTATCTCTTAGAAACACCCATCTGACATCATGCATCTTTAGTCCAAGTGAAATCAAGACAATGAAATCAACAACTTACAATATTTTGGCCAAAATTTTCAAGACATGTATGCCAATGCTTTTATTGCTTGACGACATACTCATCAGAAGGAATATGTCTTTCACCACACTCAAAATTAGTTATCTAGATTAGAGCTACCTTGACTTAAGTCAATCACTTCCATATCCATGTTAGCTACTAAGTAGGAATAGCTCACATAGACTAGTGTTGATAATATCCTTAAGGAGACTAAGGGAAATCAAACACATCCAAATAAAATTGACGTCACTTCAGATCCACTTCATTACCTGTAGTCATCATAAGATGACATCAAAACAAGGCCATACTGCTATCACTAATTAGTGTATAACAGTGACTTGGATCCATAGTTTATGATATAAAGGACTTAAGAGAGCTAGGAGGATAATCACGCCATAGTGGTTGCTCCATAGTAACCAATTAATTACTCGCATCATTAAATGGGTAATGTGCAACAAGGACTATGTTGCGACAGTCTATCAAGTTCCGCTAATCGAAACATCATATCTTGAACAATTTCATTAATTCATTTAATTCATATCTTGTTAATCCCACCCTTTATTATTCTCATCGTTAGGTGTCCGTGCCTAAGGATTAACTAGGGTTTCGAAAAACAAATATTCCTTTATGTATTAATCATAACATTTTATTCACTTAAGTGTAGGATTTACAGATTTAAATCTATATTATGCTTAATCATTTTAGCATATAATTTCCATTAAAATAGATAATTTTTGTGTTCCTATTTAAGTTGTATATAATTTAAAAAATACAATAACACATTAATAATTTTCACACAAAATCCCTTAGGAATAGTTTAACTATTCATAACTATTGTGTTTAGGTATGTTTTCATACTTTTACAAAGTAACATAACCTATCAATGTAACCCAAACACACCAATCAAAAGCATAACATCTTTATACCATTAATTGTTCCTTAAAAATTATAATTTAGTTATATCCGAATAGGCATCCCACTTATTTATAACTAAATTATAATCACTAAGTTATCACAACTATTTTTATTTAATAAACAATCATATAGATAAAGTGTCTAACCATCACAAGTCACTTTATAATGGATAGACAAGCAAAATCTTCTTTCATTCAAGCTAAAGGACTTAATCTAACAACCTTATAACTTTTCATATTTCATAAGTTACTTAGGTACTTAACCCCTTTTTACTTATTTCCAAATTTATATTCAATCACCTAAGGCATATAGTACTTCCATAGATGATACATACACTTAATATAATAGTAGCAATCATTGCAAACTGCCTTTCTTTTATAAATGAAATCACAATGAGTTCAACACTTTACAACCAATCACTTCCATTTAAACAATATAATAAAGTAAACCAACTTTATTTCATTCCAAAATCAATATCAAAGTCATGTTCAAACAATGAATTCAATAACTTCTTTTCCAAACAATTACAATAAATGGCCATAGGCCTTTCTTATTTTCATAACAAAAGTACATCAATTAATGAATACAATATTGATTTATTCAAATCAACTATCTTCATGCATCATCAATAGAAAACATGTAACTTTTTATACGTCTTCCTTCTTTCATCTTTCATGAAGTCCATCTGTAAAATTGTTAGCATCTGTCATTTCATACGAAATGACATGATAGGAACTAAATCTTCATAACAATATGTTCTATCTAATAAGTTCATAAAAGGAATATTTCTTTTAAATGAAATTATTCTAAGGTTCAAAGAAAACACACAACTCTTTTCATCATGCAACAAGGATATCATAGAGCAGTAGAAATAAGGAAGATAAGATAACCTAGAACACTATTCAAGTAGTAACAACACTAGAATAATAATACTATAGACATATAATCCCATACTTACATCACTGTAACATTATATTCAGTCCATTAAGTTCAACTACATAACTTAATTCAATCAAAATAACAGATCACAATCATCCCAAATAGAGCATAAGCTTGAATAATAATATTACATCCATATAAGTCCATACTTATATTAGTGTAACATTATTTCAAGTTCATAGAAGTCTGTAAACATAACTTCTACAAACAATATATTTCATATTAATCCAACAATACCTTCACAAGGTAAAATCCTTTTTCAACATATATCTCTAAGTTATATACAATAATAACTTATACGAATTAAGTCAAAATATACTTCATAACTCAGCATACAGTCTTGTATAATTTTTAATACAACACATCATATTGAGTTACTTCTTATTACAATCAGTCATAATAATATCCATATTCAAGCAAGGCCACAAACTGAAACTTGATCATACTTATATATATATATATATGTATGTATATATGTATGTGTATGTATGTATGTATGTATGTATGTATGTATGTATGTATGTAAGTCCAGACTTCCTTAGCCTTCCATTGTATCTTGTATAAACTAAGCATACATAATGTTATAAGTCATACATAGTTATATCATCAGACAAAGAATACACTAGGCCAAAAAATCACCTCATAATGCAAGTTATGAGTTCCTTAATCAAATCAAATGACAGTAGTAAAGGAGACTAAATGCCTAATTCACAGTCACACATTTAAAATAGATCAACCGAAACTTAAAAAATATTTCCAAATATGCCAACCCATTCAAAGAATTCATGGTTAAGGGTAAAATACTTCACAATCTCAGAAAAGAGCAAGCTATAGTTGATCAATATTTAGTGATCAAACATCACAATGGGTTTAGGCTCACATTGATATCTGAAGAAGCTATAATAGATAATCATATACCCAAAAAAATTCCAAGTTTAAGATCAAACCTAATTGAACAACCTTACCGAAAGTAAAGGGAGTGGTCTGCCATACCTGAGGTATGATGATAAGCTAAAACCAGACTTATACATCAAACTTAAACCCTAAAACCATCTTATTAACACCACCATATTGATTCAAACTGAATTCAATATCAACTTGAAAACATATAGCTGATGATGAATCCTTTATTGACCTGAGTGAGCCTAAGGATCTTTACCAATTAGTATCTCTTAAATTGAAACCAAAAGAGTTTACAACTTCACATAGAGAGAGAATGTCCAGGTCATTAATATGGCATTAATAAACTACATCGTTCACAACAAATGATAAGAAATACAACATGTTCATAGAGTGAGTGCATCCACGCAACCACAGATAACCCCAGGTAGTCAACCAAGTTTCCATTCAAATTTGTAGAGATTATTTTATCAGTAAGAGATAACACCAAGTGTTATTCACTCAATACCTCACCATTCAACTTGATTATAGTAGAGGAAAAAAATACCCAATACGGCTATCAAAGAGTAAACACTAAAAAGTTTATCCCATAAACCCATTAAGGGATTCAACTCAACAGAGAAAAACCAACCAACCCTAAGTCTTAACAAAAAACCTTGCATTTACTACAAGTCAAAATGACTTGAAAATCACAGTCTATTAAAAGACCATTTATTCAATATAATAAAAATAAACAATAACACCAATAGGGTCAAGAAAGTAAGAGTTCATGAACAGATAATCACCCTTTTCATATTCAAAACTAAAATCCACTTCCAGTTTAATATTGTTCATAATACAAACCCAAAATCCCTGCGAAGGAAAAAAAGTTACAACAAGAATACAATATCTTGAAATAGCACACAAGATCAATCATAAAGCTTCAAGTTTATATGAACATGAATCAACATATACATATATAGCCCTAATATTTTTGCAGTCTACTCAATCATAACCCAGAAGCAAAAATGAAGGAAATACATAGATATCCAACAAAAAAAATGTAGATATTCATAGATAATCAAATTTTAGAACATGTACTAAAACCCAGAACCAAAGAACTAGATTTCATACAAGAAAAAAGTTTCTTTCATGAAGCCATTAAAAAAAGAAAGATATGTTGAGTAGTGGATATCAATTACTTCAGTTTAGCTTACAATGTAAAACTTGCTAGAAAACATAGTATCCATCATCAGTTAAAGGGAATCAACATCAGTCACCTAGGACCAATATCAGTCAGACAAGGAGGAACCGACATCAGATTGGGCTAACTGACATTGGTTGCCTGTGTAAGGATGTTTTAATTTACTCTTGGGAATTAGATTTATTTTTAGCATTAAAGTATATCTATTGATTGTGATTGCATGACTAAGTCACCTAAGTCTACAAATGACTATATAAGCATAAAAGATATGGTTTAGAAGTAAGGATTAACAAGAATTAAGAAGAACTTGCAAAAATTGGTGAGAGAGAGAATTCTTGGTGATGAAGCAAAATCTTGAGAGAGAGAAAGTACAATACATTTGAGAGGTGTGGAAGATTGTAAATCTTCATTGTATATCTTGTCAAAGCTTTGGATAATATATTGGCTTGTTTCTTGATGGACGTAGCCCACACTGGGTGAATCACATTAAATCTGGTGTTGATTTATGTCTCTTATTTTGTATATTTCTTTTGGTAGAATATCCACTTTTATTTACATGTATGGTTAGATCTGATATATTATCTATACAACCAGTGTGTTAACCCCAATAACTGGTATCAAATATTTGTTTGAGGGTTTTGTGTGTTGACAGATGTACTCACAAAGGGTTTTGTGATTGAGTGGGAGCTACAACAATGGCAGAAGAAAAAAAATACAAGGTAGAGAAATTTGATGGCTGAAATTATAAATTATGGAAGATGCAGATTGAGGATTATCTGTATCAAAGAAATTTGTATTTACCATTAGATGAGAAGTCTAGACCTATGAAGATGACTGATGAAGAATGGAAGATTCTTGACAGAAAGGCTTTGAGATCTATAAGATTGAGCTTGACAACATTCATGGCTTCCAGTATTACAGAAGCGACTTCTACTATAGACTTAATGAAATCTCTTGCTAATTTATATGAAAAACCTACTGCATAAAATAAAGTTTATTTGATGAAGAAACTATTTAGTTCTAAGATGCATGAAGTTGGATCTACATCTAGTCACTTGAATGATTTCCGATCTATTGTAAATCAATTAAAATCAGTTGAAATACTATTTGATGATGAAGTAAAAACACTTTTATTCTTATGTTATTTGCCTGATAATTGGGATAACTTGGCAATAGATATTAGTAATACATCACCTGCTAATAATATTTTGAAGTTTGATGATGTGGTTAGTATAATCTTGAATGAATAAATTCATAGGAAAAGTACAGAGGAATCATCATCTAGAAATGCTTTGAATGTAGAAAGTAGGGGAAGGAAGAAGTAGAGATCCAAGAGTAAGAGTAATGGGAAATAAAATTCAAGGGATAGTAGATCTAAATCCAGAAGTAAGGGAATTACTTGTTGGAAATGTGGAAAGAAAGGACATGCAAGGAAATATTGTTGATCAAAGGATAAAGAGAACCAACAACCAGAAAAAGGTAAAAAAGGAAAATATTGTTGCATCAGAGGTAATGCAAAATGCTCTTATTCTTTCTTTAGATAATAGAATTTAATCATGGGTTTTATATTCATGAGCTTCTTTCCATGTAACCCCTAATAAGGGTTATTTCAGAAATTAGGTCCTGGGAAATTTTGGACATGTTTATTTGGGTGATGATGAACCTTGCAATATTACTGGTAAAGGGGAAGTTCATCTAAAATTACAGAATGAAAATAAACGGGTATTGAAAGATGTGAGGCATGTGCTAAGCCTCCGGAGGAATCTAATTTCTGTAGGGCAACTAGGTGAATCTGGTTGCATGGTTACTTTTACAGGAGACTCTTGGAAAGTCACCAAGGGTGATTTTGTTGTGGCAAGAGGTAAGAAGGTAAAAACATTATATTTATCTATCTGTATTACTAATTCCTTTTTTACATTATCTACTTCAGATTCAGATGCATACATGTGGCATAACCGGTTGGGCCATATGATTCAAAAAGGAAAGAAGATCTTAAAGGCTAAGGGTAAGTTATCATATTTGAAAGATTTAGATCTTGATTTCTGTGAGCATTTTATCTTTGGAAAGAAAAAGAGAGTGATATTTTTCAAAGTTGGGGCAACTAAGAAGGAACAAAAATTGGAGCTTGTACACTCAGATGTGTGGGACCAGCTTAGGTAGCTTCTCATGGAGGATCCTAGTATTATGTTAATTTTATTGATGATGCTACAAGAAAGGTATGGGTCTATTGTATTAAACATAAATCTAATGTTTTTGATACTTTTAAAAGATGAAAAGCCCTTGTTGAGAATGAATCAAATTCTAAGTTAAAGTGCCTTAGATCTGACAATGGTGGTGAATACTATAGCAAGAATTTTAATTATTATTATTCACTGAATGGGATATGTAGAGAAAGAACGGTTTCAAGAACACCATAGGAGAATGATGTTGAAGAAAGAATGAATATGACAATCATGGAACATGCTAGAAGTATGA
Source organism: Taxus chinensis (assembly GCA_019776745.2). Classification (NCBI taxonomy): domain Eukaryota; kingdom Viridiplantae; phylum Streptophyta; class Pinopsida; order Cupressales; family Taxaceae; genus Taxus; species Taxus chinensis. The sequence goes on along the minus strand of CM034147.1, from coordinate 349,542,056 downwards.
GAATATATTATGGACTTCCTTTTCAGTTTTGGGTGTAATCAATTGATACAAAGATTTATTTGATTAACCATGAACCTTCAAGTTCACTAGATGGAGGAATACCAGAGGGATCTTGGACCAGAAAAGAGGTAGATCTTTCTTTTCTTAAATTTTTTGGTTCAGAAGCTTTTTTGCATATTGATAAGGAAAATAAGAAAAAGTTGGATGCAAAATCCAAGAGGTGCACTTTCATTGGTTATGGATATGGTGATTTCGGTTTCTATTTTTGGGATTTATAGAATTCTAAAATTATTAGGAGTCATGATGTTGAATGGAATGAAAAGATAATGTACAGGGATCAAATTTTGGTACCCAAGGATGAACCGATTGAGAAGTTTGTGAATGAAAATGAGCTCTCAGATTTAAAAGTATTACCGATAGGGTTACACAGTAACCGATGTTGATTGACCCGTGACTTACATGAGTCAAATGAACCAGTATCAGTTATAGAAGATCTAAACCAGCAGCGGTTAGAAGAACCAACATTGGTTAGAGGTGACCAACGTCGATCAATGTCAGATTTGGATATAAATGTCCATGAGGTCTAGATTGAGCCTTCGGTACCTAAAATCCTGTGAGAAGGTCACAAAGGGTAAGTAAACCTCCAGAAAGATTTAAACCTTCTCTATTTTATTTATTATTAATTGATAATGGTGAACCATAGATATTTGAAGAAGCAATGCAGGATATGACCCACGTCTAGTGGGAACATGGCATGTATGATAAGATGAAATCCTTGGAATAGAACCATACTTGGGATTTGGTTAAGTTGCTGGCAGGTAAGAGACCATTGTAGAACAAGTGGGTTTACAAGATCAAGGAAGAAGAGGATGGACAGAAAAGGTACAAGGTAAGGCTTGTAGTAAAGGGATTTGCACAGAAAGCATGTCTTGACTTTGGTGAAATATTTTCTCTTATTTTTTAAGATGACTTCTATTCATACTGTATTGAGCTTATTTGCAATAGAGGATTTTCATTTAGAGCAACTAGATGTGAAGATGAATTTCCTTCATGGTGATTTGGATGAAGAGATTTATATGCAATAGCCACTTGGGTATGAAGTCAAAGGTAAGGATAAATTAGTGTGTAGGTTGAAAAAGATCCTATATGGGCTCAAGCAAGCTCCAAGGCAATGGTACATGAGGTTTGATACTTTTATGCATGAGCATGGTTACTTGAGATGTGAATCTGACCATTGTGTTTATTTCAAGAAGCTTGAAAATGGGATCTATATTATTTTGTTACTGTACATGGATGATATGCTTATTGCAGTATCTAGTATGCAAGACATTAGTGAGCTTAAGAGAAAGCTAGCTCACACATTTTCTATGAAGGATTTAGGAGCTGCAAAAATAATCCTTGGTACGTAAATACACAGAGACAAGAAAAATAAGAAATTGTATTTGTCTTAGGAAGATTATATCTACAAGGTTTTAGAAAGGTTCAACATGCAGAATGCAAAACATGTTAGTAAACCTATGGCCGAACACTTAAAATTAAGAAAATATCAGTGTCCATCATCACATGAGGAGGTAAAATACATGATACGAGTGCCATATGCTTTAGTAGTTGGGAGTCTCATGTATGCTATGGTTTGTACCAGACTAGACATTGCACATGAACTGGGAGTGGTGAGTAGATATATGGCCAATCTAAGTAAAGAGAATTAGATAACAATCAATGGATACTCAGGTATTTAAAAGGGACATCTAACATGTAGTTATGCTATGGAGGTTTGGACATTTCATTATGTGGCTATGTTGATTTGGATATGGCTAGAGATCTTGATGGTAGGAGAAGCACTACTGGATATCTTTTCATAGTAGGTGGGACAACAGTTAGCTAGATTTATAGATTATAGAAGGTTGTGGCTTTGTCTACTATAGAGGCAGAGTATGTTGTAGCTAGAGAGGCTAGCAAGGAAATGATATGGATGAGTAGGTTCATGGAAGAGTTGGGAAAGGAGCAAGGTAATTGTAAACTGTTTAGTGACAGTTAGAGTGTAATTCACTTGGCAAATAACTCAGCGTTTCATTCGAGAACAAAACACATTCAGTTGAGGTATCACTTCATACGGTAGGTATTGGAGGATGGATAGTTGAATATGGAAAATATTCATATGAGTGAGAACCCTATAGATGTGATAACAAAGCCATTAGCAAAGGAGAAGTTGGAGCTACACTCCACTTCTGTTGGTATTTGAGTCTGAGACTTGAAAAAGAAGAAACAAAGCTAAGGAAGGATCCAAGAATGATGTTGTACACGTATGGTGTAGTAATTAAATCTCCAAGTGGGAGATTGTTGAGTTGTGGAGCTCAATTCTTTTAGTTTATATTGTAATTTAAAACTTGCTAGAAAACACAGTAAATATCATCGATTAAGGGGAACCGACATCAGTCACCCAGGAGTGGCATCGATTAGGCAAGGAGGAACCGACATCAGTTTGGGCTAGCCGACATCGGTTACCTATGCAAGGATGTTTTAATTTACCCTTGGGAATTAGATCTATTTTTAGTATTAAATTATATCTATGGACTGTAATTTCATGGCTAAGTTCCCTAAGTCTATAAATGACTATATAAGCATAAAAGCTAGGGTTTAGAAGTAAGGATTAACAAGAATTAATAAGAACTTACAAAATTTGGTGAGAGAGAGAATTATTGGTGATGAAGCAAAAGCTTGAGAGAAAGAAAGTATTGTACATCTTCATTATATATCTTTTCAAATCTTTGGATAATAGATTGGCTTGTTTCTTGGTGGACGTAGCCCACACTAGGTGAACATGTTAAATTTGGTGTTGATTTATGTCTCTTGTTTTGTATATTTAATTCGGTAGAATATCTGCTTTTAGTTACATGTATGCTTGGATCTAATATATTATTGGTACAACTGGTGTGCTAACCCCAACAAGATATTTCAAAGAGTTAGAGCCTATGATGTCTGGTCAAGCTCCTATAATTCCTCTCTAAGCTCCCCAAGTTTTTCTCCAAGATTTTATGCAAAAATTCCTAGAGAAATCAAAATGGCTTCCATACAAACCCCTTTCTTCTCCATCTTTCTATTTTAATATCCATCGCATTAAATTTTCTCCAGTATTTCCTTCATGCAACTAATAGATCAAAGTTTATCCTAAACAAATAACTAGTTCGAAAACCAACAAGTCTAAATGCAGAACAATAGAGCTCAAATAACCAAATGAAAAAAAACCTGATTCCTTTCCTTTATCTCAAAACCATCATGCTTCTCCCAAGGTGGTTTTGAGTATTCCCAATGCCATTAATTCTATTTGCCAAGACTACCAGTTAAATCCAAAAATCCCACCAACTGTTCATTGCCAACTAAACTTGGCAAATCAACTATTAGTTTAAACCAGTCTTCACTATACCATTAGTCATGAATTTAGCATGCATGACCAAGTCTAACTTGGTCCTATACCAAAGGGAGGTGGTGGCCATCAGTTAAAAACATTTAATTTACCAAGTATGTAATGGGTTGGCACCCAAATTACTCAGCCTTTCCACTATCCCTTCTTAAATTCCAACCATAGTTAGGTGACGGGGTCAGGTCTTAGGATCACCCCTTTAGGTAGGTTAGGATAAATATAATTTACTATCAATATATAAACCTTATCTTAGGTTGTTAAAAACCTTGATCAAATGTCCACAGGGTTAGGTTATTCCATTCAAAAACTTTATACATTACCATAACAAATGTTGGATTAGGTTTTCATAATATAAGGAAAATAACAAGACCTTACTACAGATTATATCTACTCAAGCATTTAGTAATTTAATAATGAACCATAATTCCCTTATAAAAAGTAAGCCTTTAGTATAATAGTATAATAAAACATTAGATTAGCTTAACTGCCATAAAATTTGTCATTTAAAATTGAAATTCCAGAATCAATAGGAAGCCAAGTGTTCATTAAATTTAATGTCATAATCACATATCAATTTAGGAGAATACCTTGTATCACTGAAATTGACCCAAGGTGTTATCCTAATCCATTATCGATATAAAAGTAGCAATTATATCAAGACATCAAAAACTTACCAGATTACTTGAGCACTTAACTGTTCCAAAAACCTGATTTTCACTTTCCACAAGTTGAATCACTAAGTCCATTTCAAAAACCAGTTAAGTATGTACTTCATGATCAAAAACATAAGTACTTTTAATTCCATAAGGAGTTACAACCATATCTTATCAGCACTTTATATCATTCTAGAAAACATGATTTAACAATTCAAAAGATCACAACAACTCAGAACACAATCACATGTCAACGTTTTCCAACACTCACAAAGAAAAAAATACAGATATCAACACAACAGAGGAATCACATACTAAATCCATAAAAATGTCCTCCAAAGGTCGAGTAGGGACTGGTAAAGGCACATAGAAACCTTCCTTCCTGATCTTAGGCTTTCTTGAACAAAAAAAATTACATCCTCTTATAAATTTTGATAATCCTTACATATTGAGCCAATACACATACCTTTGCAAGTGGGCCATGGTTTTTCCAACACCAAAATGATCAACTACTTTCAAAGTATGTGCTTCCCTCATAAATAGAAGTCTCTCCTCCTTTGTAACACAAAGATTCCCCCATTGGTAGAGCAACCCATATTTGAGATAACAGTCTTCAATCCCTGTCTTTTCAGTCCCTCTTGACTTCAACTGCTGATATGTCACCCCAAAGTATTTATCTTGAGCGTATGCCTCTCCGTAAGCTTCCTTCGTGAAGGGATCAAAATGAGAGATAATGGAAAAACTTGATATTTTCTCTTGTTTGGTCAGCTTAGACAACATGTCTGCCACCAAATTTGTGCTACCTTTCTTATAATTGATCACCAAATGGAACTGCTGAAGGAATCCCATCCGTTTGTAGTGCCTTTCCTGTTGTAATTTAGACTGTGCTTGTAAATACTTGAGAGGTTTTTGGTCAGTGTGCACAATATTTTCTTTACCCAACACATAATGTTTCCATTTTTTAATTACCTGAATTAGCACATACGTTTCTTTATCATATACTGAATACCCTTTAACTTCTGAAGTAAAAGTTTTAGAATGATAGCACACAAGTTTACCTCCCTGAAGAACACCACTCCCATAACATAATCATTAGCATGCATCTCTACTTCAAAGGGATGTTGCAAATTAGGAAGAGAAATTACCAGAGCATGACTAATCTTGTATTTTAACAAATCAAAATCCTTATCTTGTTCCTTACCTCAGTTAAAACCCTTACTCTTTATGGCTGCTATGTGTAGAGGTGCTGCAATAACGGAGAAGTCCATAATGAACTTCCTCATATAATGTAATTCTCCTAAAAAAATCCTAGTCTTTATGTCTCCTGTTGGTTTTGGCTAGTCGGTGATGGCTTCCAACTTCTCTTAATCCACTCATAGCTCTCTTCCTCCAATCAAGTGCCTAAGATAGACAAGAGATAATGTAACATCTTTGAAAAAACTATTACTGTGATTACTTTCCCTCTTGAAATTACAAACGTTGACATGTGATTTTCCTTAGGAAAAGGTGTAATCTTATAAATTTTTGAAATCATGTTTGCAATGGATAAATTATTACTATGAAGAGGTTCATTTTGTTGTGATTTCTACTTACTTGAAAATGAGGCCATTCATATTTTTTTACAGCTTTAATTCATTTAAAAAAAAGGGATTACGAGCTTGTATTATTGTTGTCTTAACTATCGAGTGTTGACAGCAAAACCTTGGATCAACTCCATTGATCAAAGGTATGCTTCTGTTCTCCTTACTTGATTCATCTAGTTGACTTGGCATTCTGAAATGGAAGGTGAAGTGGGACTGAGTCTTATTTTCTTTATAAAATTGAAGGACTTGGCTTCAGGTGTCCTTTCTTTGCATCATGCGGTAATTAGTAAGTCTAAGCCTTCTTGTTAAATACTTTAAAACACTGAATAACGTGATAGGGCTGAGAACCTAAAACCTATTAATAAACTACTAAGGTGGACACCCTAACCTAAGTTGGTATGTTTTATGGTTTTGGAGTTTAAAACAACCTAATGCAAATAAAATTAACCTAAGGTAATAATACCTACCTATGAAATCAGGTTGATAATCTAACCTAAACTAATACTAATCTAAAGGGTACCTATGGACTACTTAGCAAGTGATAAGGGAATTGGCATCAGTTTTGAAGGAATTAATGAGAATTTATTTTGGTTTTAATAAATTTTGAACTGCGAGTTTTGGTGGAGGCATGGGGAGTTAGGGGATGCCTAGTTGGCATCACCACTAACTGGAAATTACATGCATTTTTGAATTAAGAAACTCACCAAATTTGGATGGTGGTAGTGAGGAGAGATAAGAGGGAAAATTGATAGTCCTTGCATTAATTAGCTTTGGTAATGGTGAAGAAACCGCTTAGGAGAAAGGCATGGAAAATTTTTGGAAGGTTGTTTGATCTTTGGTTCTTTTCGATTTTTGCTCTACATGGGGTTTTTGGTTCTTCGAACCAACAGTTCTATTTTTGATCCATCGATATTTTTGGCATTCTTGAGCTATTTTTGGATCCTATGGAAGTATATGAAGAAGAAGAAATATTGGAGTTGTTGACGTCGCTTGGAAAAATGAATATACTATGGAGGGTCGGCTGAAAATCTTATGCAAATCGATAAGAAGCTTTATTAGGCATGCTAGGCTCTACCCATTAAGTTGTTCTACTTTTTACTAAGTGTTTTCATTAAAACAACTCTTCTCTTGGAGAACAATGGGTTTTATGTGATGTTTATCTTGCTTTCATGCTTGTATTTTTCACTGTATACTCATGCTTGAATTTGTTATTTGAGGAAATTAGATATGAGTTTATTCCTTGTTGGATAAATGAGTGAATTGTGCTTTCACCATTGTTTGAGCTGGAATGTTGAAAAATTTTGTGAACTTCTGTTGACTATGCAAAAAAAAGGAATAGAGGGGTTCACTATTTGATAATGATAAGAGCTGGGTTTGTTTCTTTTATTGGGTGAAGGTGTCGAATGTGTTTCACTTCTGTTGAGCTTGAGATGTTTCAAATCTTGTTATGATTGTTTGAACTATGTTAAACTAGATGGAAAAATTCAAGTTTGGGAGTCATCCTTATAAGAAAGAAACAATAATCATGTTTTACCTTTGTTGAGCTGAGAGGTTTGGATTATGAGAACCCCAGTTGGACTGTTCTGAAGTAGTTAGTAGAAGTCAATACTAATAAATGATTACTTCATTCTCCCTTGCTTGATATTTGATAAAACATTTTTATATTCTACTTGAACTTATATGATGTAATTTTTGTTTCTCACACCTCTATGTTATGAGAAGATTTGATATTGACTTACCTTATTTTGGGTCTGAAAAAACTCCCCTTGATGCAATCTATCTGATAACAAGGTTGGTAGTTATTCTACTATCGTGTTTGTGGAAAGGCTTATCGAATTTTTTTGTATCCTTTCTTAGATAAGGTTTTGTGCTTCAGGAGTTACCTTATCGGTTCATCTTGTTGGATTTACTGGATCCTTACATTTAAATTTGATATATATATATATATGATACTTTGGAAATGGGATATTTAAGTTGAATTATGTACTAGTTCAGTTTTGATTGTCTTACAGAAATGGGTTGGAACGTTTTTGGTTTTATTCTTCTCTTTGAACTCAACCTTGAGCACCTGATTTGGAGTCATATCATTTTTTTTGTTCCCCTTGTGGAGGAATCTAGGTTGGGTTATGTCCTTCTTGAACCTGTAGCCCATTCCTTTGATTCTTGTGAAGTTAGGGATATGGGTTGGCTTGACTATAATTTGCGGTTGTTAAATCTTGTATTCGCTTCCTTATTTTTAACATCAAAGGATGGATGAGATTTATGTGTGATGAAACTTGAAAGGAAATTGTGGTCACATAAGAATAATGATTTAATGCTACTCTCTCTCTTGTTTGGAAAATTAAAGAATGTATAGATTGATGCTATTAACATTGAGATGAATTAAATGTTCAATTATTGTTGTTTCTTTGAGAATTGTTGCTAATTGAAATCATTTGACTAGTAACTTATGCACTACTATAGTAGTTCTTGTTTTTATTTTAAGGGAACGTTAACATCATTTTATGACCTTCATGTTGTAGTCATATATCTCCGTTTTGTGATGAATAAATTACTGTATGTTTTTAATAATCGCTAGAGTGGAATGATCTCTCGATCGAACATGTCCTAATTATTTTAATCCCAATATGTATTCATTTTTTAGTAAGGAATAATGAGATCTTATCTCAAATTTATTTGAGTCATTCATTCTCTCTATTATGAGTTAAGTTATTCCATTCTATTTTCTTCGAACTTTGAAGGAAGATAAAGGTTATCTCTCTCTCTCTCTCTCTTCATTATTTCATTTGGTGTACTCCTGTGTAAGGAGTTGACCTATTCGATTATATTAGATGGAACTAATTGTAGAGTGGGTAGCAGGAGGATAAATCTTACTTTCTTCTCCTTGACTAATTCTTGAGAGGGATGCAATTATTTTTACGTGTGACCATTCCATACGCATGTAAATTGAATGTTCATCCATTATCAAACCTATTGACTCTAATCCCATAACTTAGACTAGATTTAGCCTTAAATTTGGATTTAGTTTCCTTAATATGAAACTCTTGCTTGAGGTGTTGATGGTTCATCCTAAAGTTCGTCATTGAGTTAAATGAGATTTTTCGTATATATTTTAGGATGGAGTAAGTAATGTTGAGTATGGTGGTTCTTTTCTTCTTAAAAATAATTCTATTTTTTAGGAATTATTAGAGTTAGTATCTTACTTGATTTAGATATAATGAATCAAGAGATGAACTATAAATATCTATAGTAGAATTTGAATAAGTAATTTGGTTGGAATATTACTTATCTAAAATAAATCTTTATGAAATCATTAGCGGAACATTGTTTTATTTACATCATGATCTCTACTTAATGATAATATGGTTTAACACTTTCTTTTCCTTTCATGACTTCTTAGCGAGGAAATTTCTTGGGTGGAAAAAATTGTGGATTCCTTGCCATTGCTCTGGGAATCCAAGTCCATCTACTTAACTGGTACAGTTTTCGTATATACATGCACAAGAAAATGTGGATTTCTGTGGTGGCCTTTCGTTTGGGGATCCAACAGGGGCACTCCATTGACCCTGTGGAAAAGCTTACAGATAATTGCAAGAGAGAATTTTTTCTGAAAGTGGGAAAGGGAGTGAGAAAAGAGGTAAGAGAACTAATGTTGCAAGTAGGAAATCATATTCCTACATACACTAGTTAGAAAATTCATCACATGGATTCATGGGAAGAACTAACCCTACAAATGGCAACAAGACGAGATAAGATTGTGAACTCAAAGTTTCTAAAATCTCCTCATCAAAGAGGCTATAAAATCCTTCTTCTTGTATTGATGCTTAATCAGAAGTTGTACATAGTGGAGAATTGGTGGAAATTGAGAAAGGGGGGGATATGGAAGAAAAATGGCTATCTCCTTTGTTCTCTCAAAGTACAATATAATCTTGAGTTTACAAGATCAATTACCAACCCATATAATGGTGTGAAGAACCCATTAATTCTCCTCCTTGAAATGGTTACAACTTCTTCTTTGTTAGTAAGAAACGGTTTATAATTTTGTTTTAATCATTTACGTCTGTTCATATTATTGATTCGCTAAGAAACGCCAATGGTGGAAAAACCAAAATTTTCATAATGCATTCATTACACTTGTTTTGTAATTTTGAATTTGAACCATTCATCTTGCCTTTTAAACTTTAAATCAGATTCGTACACATGGGAAAAATTTACTGGAGCGGTCGTGGAGGATTCCTTTTGCATTTTGTGACATTATAGAGATTTGGCATTTTGGAACATTTTGGCCCACTTACCCGCTTTTGATATGGTCTTGACACGTGGCCTCACTTGATTGGTGAAGGAGTCACAAGTTACTTTAATAATTTTACCTTTTTTTAATGCGGGCTCAAAAACACAAATTCCTCCGTCGGCCCGCCTCCCCGCTTTGACTCTTTTAATGCTAGATTAATATTTGACTTTTTCCTTTGTGTTTAGCAGGGCTGTAAATCACTTTTTAACTTTTCACCTATTTTACAAAGAGGCTAAAAATATCAAATCTTCCCAACGGTCCGCCTCCCTGCTTTGACTTTCCAACGGCGGGCCCAAGATTTGACTTTTTCCTTTAAGCCTGATTGTGGCTGCGGGTCACTTTATAATTTTTTTCCTTTTTTACAAAGAGGCTAAAAATCTCAAAGTTCTTCACTGACCTAATTCCAATTAGATATGTCCACATACCCATGAATGACGGAGCCAAAGTTTGACGGGGAAGAAAATGCCCATCGTTCCCAACAGTGGAAAAAATGCAGAGAAGAAGAAAACTCCACTATTTCATGCCCGATTTTCAAACATCTTTCGTGAGCCAAGGAATTGAAAACAATACAAGTTTTAATGATCCATGGCCATAGAAATATTGAAAATTTCATTCAAATGAGGAAAACAATAAAATTTTCATGCATTCAGATAGGAAAACAGAAAATTTATCAAAACGTGCGAACTAGAGAGTTTAAACAACTTCAAAGCATGAATTTCTCTATATTTTCAGACTTCCAACTTTACTTGAACACTTCTAGAGGGTGTGAGCTCAAAATTTTTGAATTTGACTTAGAAAATGAGAGGGGATTTCAAGGGTGACAACATGACTGTTATTTCTTTATGATGTATCTTTCTGTAATGCTTTAACTGTTTCTTAAAAGTAGAGTTCTTTTTATGAAATAGTTAGTTGAAAGCACATCATGTTAATGCTTAGTGTTTATCATGCCTAGTTCAATGAACTGACCCATGCTAGAAATTTTTGTAGATGGACTTCATAAGTGATAAAAGGAGACAAGTTCTTTTATGATGTTACTTTTTTTTACCTAAAGACTAGAAGTTTTATGAGGAAATATGATTCATTATTGAAATGTAATTGAAGAGGAAAAGTTGTATTTATTAAATGAGCTTATTAATGTTGTTTGAAATTAAAAATTTCTGAAATGTTTGGACTTGTAAAGTATGTATTCTACTTAGATGAATGGAAAATATTTTGGGTTTATTAGTACTTGATGTGCCATTCTCTTTGTACATTGTGCAAAGGAAATTGTAGGATTATCTTTGTTCTCTCATATTTATATATGTATGGAATCCTTTTAGTTGACTTAAAATGAATTAGGTGGTAAGGGAATTAGATACACTATCCCTTTATTAAAATGCAACTTAACAAGTTGGAATTCATGGCTGATCATTTAAATAAATCAATATGGTTTAATAACACGGTGTTAGTAAAAATTCATTATCATATCTTGAGTAATGTAAGGGGTTGTAATGAACCCTAATTATTAATAAGGAAGAAGATGAACTACCTCTTGACCAATACCTTTAAGGGTATAAGAAAATTGAAAGGTAAACATGAATATTTAACAAGTAGAATTCATCTCAATGAAGTCTAATATAAAGGGATCTAATTCAGAACTTAAACAAGATAAGAATGGATGAGTAAATTAAGTGAACCATATTATTTGATTGCTTCTTCTATTTTATTAAACTGAATCATAATGTAGGAAGTTAATGATTAAAAAAGGAGCAATCTTGATGTTTTTGCAAACCAATTACAACTCAATTATAGTTGGCAATATTAAGGGTTAATGAAACTAGGGATTTAGTAGGGTTTTTGTAATTAAACCTTAATTATAGAAAATAATTAGGTAATTAACTTCTTCAGGGATATGTACATCCAGATGGGGGTTGGCACACACCAACTACAGTACAATACCTTCATGAAGACTTGGATCTTCAAAAGGATATTGTGCTGCAATTGACATGTTAGAACACCCTTCAGGATTAAATCACCTAGATTTTACATAACTCAAACTTGTCCTTAGTTATATCCTAGGTTAGGTTAGAAGTATGATTTAGTGTTGGGGACATATCAATGACTTAGGATAATTAAACATGTGTGATTGAATTAGGTTGATTGATTATGCCTATGTATCCTTAGTCCTTGTGAGTAGTCCTCTACACTAAATGATGTTACTACCCTTGATTAAGGTAAAACCTAGAACAAGTGGATTGACAGGAGTCAGTAAAGACCATTCTAGATAAAAAAAGAAGTGGGGTGAAGGACGTATTCCATTTGATGAGTATGTTGTCTAGGAATAGTAATATGAATAGTATGTTGGAAATATTTGGCCAAAGTATTGCAAGCTGCTGGTTGTGTTGTCCTATGTCACCTAGTTTAAGAAGTAAGATTTCAGATGAATATTGGTAACAAATATTTAGATAGGCCTCTTAAACAGAAAACTTAATACCCAGAAAAGGGTAAGAGAACCAAGTATACCTAGTATACAATTCAATGAGTTAACATGAGAGATCGGTATGATACCAAGTCATGAAATGAGAGATCGGTGTTTCACTGAGTCATTACAACTGCATATGGTTATCTTTTATGAGATTTATTGGCATGGAATGTGTGTTCTAAATTATGATTATTTAGAACATAGTACATTCGTATAAATTTTTTTTCCCTTGTTTTTAAAGTCTTAAAATGAGAATGTTACATCTTGGTATCAGAGTAGAAGGTTGCAGCTCTTGGACCTATTGTGTCCATAATATGATAAAAATTTAAATTTTCTTGTTAAAAAAAATCAGAAAATGGTTAGAATAAGAGGAAAAGCTACAAACGACCCACCACTAGGTGGAGAAGAAGCTACTACCCAGAAACTTGATGAGATCCTTGCTACCTTGTTAGAAACATGGGATCCTTTGGTTGTACTTGAACAACAAGTAATGGGAAATGAGAGGAGGAAGAAGATGTTGGTAATAACAATTAGCCACCTCTTGTGGATAACACTAATATTGGAAATTTAGGCATTGATAACAACAATGTAGCCAATGTCAATGCTAATGCTAATGCACCTTATCATCATGAAAATAAAAAGGCAAGGATGGTAGCTGAACTCACTAATGATATAAAAAGGATAAGTCCACCCAAGTTTGATGGCACTACATTAGGAGATGGAGCTGAGAATTGGCTCAGTGAAATGGAGAAGTACTTTTCAATAAGGAACTTCTTAGAGGAAACAAAGGTAATATGGGGAGCTTATCAAATTTCCCATGAAGCATCTTCATGGTGAGATATCCGTAAGGCTGAGCTAAACATCGAGGAAAAAATATTACTTGGGATCAATTTAAAAGTTATTTTAGGAAACGATGGCTGCCACAACTTTATTATGATCAGAAAATGACTGAATTTCAGGACTTATCCCAGGGAAAATTAACTGTAATGAAGTACTGGGAGTGGTTTACTAAACTCCTTAAGTATGTACCTTAGTATCAAACTGATGAGAAGTTCAGGATATGAAAATTTATCATGGGATTAAATCCCATTATAGGTGGTGAAGTGGATGTTCACAACCCAACCACTATGGAAGGGGTAGTTGAAAAATCCATAAGGCAAGAACAAAAATTGAAAGTAATCTCTTCTCATAAGGAGGAAATTAGAAAGAAAATTCCAAACTCTTCATCATCTCTTGCACCTAAAAAGGGGCCATGGAAGAAGTTTGGTATGAAAAATAAATTTGTAACTGAAAACAAAAAGAATACAACAACAAATAAACCTTATGCTAATGTGTAAAATAACTATTTCAAGAACAATAATAATAGACATAAGTCCTATGAGGGTCAGAATGATAAATTTAAGGCTAGAAATAAATTAGAGCCTAAAAAAGGACCTGTAGGAGGCTGCTACAATTGTGGCAAGGATCATTACACAAACCAATGTCCTTTGAAGAAGGATGACCATAATCAGCAACACAAGATACACGTTGTAGTAGCTAACAAATAGGTTGAAAAGCAAGTCACACCCATAGAGGTTCCAGGTAAGTTATTTGGCATACCTGTAACTATAATTTTTGATACTGGAGCTACTAAATGTTTTATTTCTACTAAATTAGCATCAAAATTAAAAAGAAAAGCTGGAAAAATGGATAAATCATGACCTGTACATTATGGAAATAATGTTGTTCACATAGTTAGTATGTGTCTTTTTGGAGAAGTCCTTGACTTGCCTAGTTTTTCCACTGAGGTTGACCTTTATGTTGCTCCTTTGGGGTCTTATGATGTAATCATAGGTGTTAATTGGCTAGCTGAGCATAAGGAAAAGGTTGACTATTTTGAAAAACATATTAGTTGTTTGGATGATCTATAGAAAACAACAGACATTCAGGGTGTAAAACGTGAGATTTTAGTCAGGAAATTGTCAGCTATGTAACTTAAAAAGGCCAAAAACAAAGGCTTAACTTTGTATGCAATAAAAATTTCTAAAAAAACCATAAGAAAGTAGTGACTTCTTAGAAAGGTATCCACTGTTATGAGATTTTAGTGATGTGTTTCTGGAAGAGTTACCTGGTCTTCCACCCAAACGGGAGTTTGAATTCACAATTGAGATCAAACTAGGAACCGAACCTATTTCCAAGGCACCTTATAGAATGACTACCATTGAGTTGATAGAGCTTAAGGCATAGTTACAAGAACTTTTGTCTAAGGGTTTAATAAGACCGAGTGTCTCACCTTGGGGAGCACCAGTAATATTTGTGAAAAAGAAAGATGGAAAACTTAGATTGTACATCAATTATAGGATGTTAAACAAATAAACAATTAAGAACAAATATCCACCTCCTAGAATTGACGATCTATTTGATTAGATGCGTGGTGCATCAATATAATCTAAAATATATCTTCGATCTGGATATCATTAGTTGCAAATAAAAGATGAGGACATTCATAAAACAAATTTTAGAATAAGGTATGTACATTATGAATTCACAGCTTTACCATTTGGATTAATGAATGCACCTGTAAATTTTATGAATTTAATGAATAAACATTTTTCAAGAATACTTGGACAAGTTTGTGCTTGTATTCTTGGACGATATTCTCATATACTCTAAAATCATCAAAGAACATCATGAGCATTTGAAAGTAGTTCTGGAAATCTTGAGAAAGAGAAGGTTGTATGGTAAGTTGTCCAAATCTTCTTTCTATGATATGAAATTGCACTATTTTGGTCATGTTATAAGAAAAGATGGAATAACAGGTAGATCCCTCAAAAATTGTTGCAATAACTGAGTGGCCTTGCACCAAATAATGTACATGAGGTTAGAAGATTCATGGGTCTTGTTGGTTACTATAGGAAGTTTTTAAAAGACTTCTCTAAGGTTGTAGCACCAATAACTTCATTATAGAAGAAGGATAATAAATTTGTATGGAATGAAAAATGTGAATCTTCATTTAAGACTCTGAAGGATCAGTTAACTTCAACACCTATTTTGGTTATACCTGATCCTAATGGAGACTTCACTATTGTAACAGATGCATCCGGGGAAGGTCTCGGAGGTATTTTGTTACAAAATGATCATGTTATAGCTTATGAAAGTAGAAAACTCAAGTTACATGAGATGAATTATGCTCCACATGACCTAGAGCTTGATACCATTGTTCATGCACTTCAAGTATGGAGGCATTATCTTTTTGGTAGACCTTTTGAACTAAAAAGTTATCATCTTGGATTGAAGTATAATTTTACTCAACCAAATCTGAATGCAAGACAATGAAAGATGGTTAGAATTTATATCTCAGTATGATTTTGACATAATTTATATTAAAGGAAAAGAAAATAGAGTTACAGATGCTCTAAGTCGTAGGAAGCACATTTATGCTCTTATAACATTGAGAACTCAATTTTAAGATGTAGTAAAAAGTGTCATGGAATCTGATTCTTATTTTCTGCAAGTAAAGACGGTACTTGTTGCAGATCCAAATGATGTGAGATATAAAGGTTTTCACTTTGACAATGAAGGAATCATGTGGTTTGAAAATAGGGTATACATACCCTTGTCAAATGAGTTAAGAAATAAATTGTTAGCTGAATTTCATAATTCACCTTTTTCTGGACACCCTGACATTATGAAAAATGCTTGCTGATTTAAAATAGCAATATTTCTGGAAAGGGATGAAGAAGGATGTGATAGAATTTGTGACACACTGCTTAGAGTGTCAACATGTTAAAGATGAGCATATGCATCTAGCTGGGTTACTGTATCCTCACAACATACCACAATATAAATGGCAAGTAATAAGCATGGATTTTTTTCAAGGGTTGCCTATGTCAAGAAATAAACATGATGTTATTCTAGTGGTTGTTGATAAACTAACAAAGGTAGCTCATTTTATTACAAGTAATCTTAAGGATGATTCACCTATTTTAGAAAAAAGATTCATGCATGAAATTTTCAGATTACATGGAGTACTTTAGTTGATCATATCTGATAGAGACCCAAGGATGACATCTAGATTTTAGAAAACACTTAATGTAGCCTTAGGAACAAAGCTAAATTTCAGTTCTGCTTACCACCTAGAAATGGATGGACAGACTGAAAGAGTTAATAAGGTTTTAGAAGATATGTTACGAATGTATTACATGGATCAACAAATATAAATGGAAATAGTACCTTCCATTAGTTGAGTTTTCTTATAATAACACGTATTACGCCTATATGAAAATGACACCTTTCGAAGCATTATATGGAAGGAAATGAAGAACTCCTATTAACTGGGAAAACATAGAGGATAGAGAGGTGATTTGACCTGAAATCCTTATGGAAATGGAACAACAAGTTAAAACGATTTGTGAACACTTGAAGGAAGCAAAATATAGGAAAAAGAGTTATGCAGACTTAAAGCAGGTTGATAAGAAGTTTGAACTTGGTGAGAAGGTTTTTCTTCGGGTTAAACCAAAAAAGATCTCTCACAAGGGTGCCAAGTTATCACCCCATTATGTGGGACCCTTTGAAATTGTTGAAGTAATCAACCATGTAGCTTATGGTTTAGCTTTACCTCCTACTTTATCATGAATGCATGATGTTTTCCATATTTCTCTGCTTAAGAAATACGTTTCATATTTATCACATGTGTTAAATTGGAATTCCTTGCAGGTCCAAGACCTAGGAATAATTGTGGTTAAACCCATTTGAGTGCTGGAAACTCACTAGTTACACTCAAGAAATTGTGAAGTAAGCCAATGTAAGGTCTAGTTGGATTAGTTTAAGAAAGTGCAACCTGGGAAAATCTTGAAGATATGAAAACTGATTTTCTGTACTTGTTTGAACAGAATTAATTTTATTGATTGATAAAATTTTAATATTTTATTCTTGTTATGATAATAAATCTACCAATCTCGGATAGATACTACTCTATTAAAAAAGGACATCTACTTTAATGTTGATTATGGAATTTGAAAATCTAGTTATGTTATGAACATATGAATGGAAGTATAATAATTTGATTTGTCCTAAATGCAAATTGTTTGACTAAGTTAATCATTGGGATGATGATTCTTTTTAGGAGGGAAGTATGTAACATCTTTGACAAAACTATTACTGTGATTACTTTCCCTCTTGACATTGCAAACATTGACATGTGATTTTCCTTAGGAAAAGGTGTACTCTTATAACTTTTTAAAACCATGTTTGCAATGGATAAGTTATTACTATGAAGAGGTTCATTTTGTTGTGATTTCTACTTACTTTGAAATGAGGCCATTCATCTTTTTGTACAACTTTAATTTATTTAAAAAAAAGGGATTACGAGCTTGTACTGTTGTTGTCTTAACTATTGAGTGTTGACAACAAAACCTTGGATCAATTCCATTGATCCAAGGTATGCTTCAGTTCTCCTTACCTGATTCATCTGGTTGACTTGGCATTTTGAAATGGAAGGTGAAGTGGGACTAAGTCTTATTTTGTTTATAAAATTGAAGGACCCGACTTCAGGTGTCCTTTCTTTGCATCATGCGGTAATTAGTAAGTCTGGGCCTTCTTGTTAAATACTTTAAAATGCTGAATAACGTGATAGGGCCGAGAACCTAAGACCTATTACTAAACTACTAAGGTGGACACCCTAACCTAAGTTGGTATGTTTTATGGTTGTGGAGTTTAAAACAACCTAAGGCAAATAAAATTAACCTAAGGTAATAAGACCTACCTAGGAACTAAGGTTGATAATTTGACCTAAAATAATATTAACCTAAGGGGTATCTATGGACTACTTGGAAAGTGGTAAGGGTGGTGATGTTGGTTTTCAAGGAATTAATGAGAATTTATTTTAGTTTTAATGACTTTTGAACTGCCAATTTTGGTAGAGGCATGGGGAGTTAGGGGATGCCTAGTTGGCATCACTACTAAATGGAAATTGCATGCATTTTTTAATTAAGAAACCCACCAAATTTTGATGGTGGTGGCAAGAAGAGAATAGAGGGAAAACTGACAGTCCTTGCATTAATTAGCTTTGGTAATGGCGAAGAAACCACCTAGGAGAAAGGCATGGCATATTTTTAAAAGGTTGTTTGATCTTTAGTTCATTTCAATTTTTTCTCTACATGGGGTTTTTGGTTCTTTAAACTAGTAGTTCTATTTTTTATCCATCAATATTTTTGTCATTCTTGAGCTATTTTTGGATCCTGTGGGAGTATATGAAGAAGAATAAAGATTGGATTTGTTGATGTTGCTTGGAAAAAGGAAGAGATTGTGGAGGATTGGTTGGAAATCTTTTCCAAATCGATAAGAAGCTCTATCAGGAATGATAGGCTCTACCCATTAATTTGTTTTGATTTTTACTAAGTGTTTTCATTAAAACAACTCTGCTCTTGGAGAACAATGGGTTTTATGTGATGGTTATCTTGCTTTCATGCTTATATTTTTCATTGTATTCTCCTACTTGAATTTTTTGTTTGAGGAAATTAGATATGGGTTTGCTCCTTGTTGGATAAATGAGTGAATCGTGCTTTCACCATTGTTTGAATTCAAATGTTGAAAATTTTTGTGAACATCTATTGACTATGCAAAAAAATGGAATAGAGGGGTTAAGTTTTTGATGATGATAAGAGCTAGGTTTATTTCTCTTATTGGGTGAAGGTATGAAATGTGTTTCACTTCTGTTGAGCTCGAGATGTTTCAAATCTTGTTATGACTGTTCAAACTATGTTAAACTAGATGGAAAGATTCAAGTTTGGGAGTTTTCCTTGTTAGAAAGAAATAGTAATCATGTTTTACCTTTGCTGAGCTAAGAGGTTTAGATTATGAGAACCCTTGTTGGACTTTTATGAAGTAGTTAGTAGAAGTCACTACTAATAGAGGATTACTATGTTTGCCCTTGCTTGATATTTGAGAAAACATGTTTAGCTTCTTCTTGAACTTATATTACGTCATTTTTCTTTCTCACACATGTATGTTATGAGAAGATTTGATATTGACTTACCTTATTTTGGGTCTAAACGAACTCCCCTTGATGTAATATGTCTGATAGCAAGGTTGATCATTATCCTACTATCCTATTTGTGGAAAGGCTTATTGAATTTTTATGTATCCTTTCTTAGATAAGGTTTTGTGCTTCAGGAGTTACCTTATCGATTCATCTTGTTGGATTTACTACATCCTTACATTTAAATTTGATATATATATATATGATATTATGGAAATGGGATATTTAAGTTGAACTATGGACTAGTTTAATCTTGACTGTCTTACAGAAATGGGTTGGAACATTTTTAGTTTTATTCTTCTCTTTTAACTCAACCTTGAGCACCTGATTTGGAGTCATATCATTTTTTTTGTTCCCCTTGTGGATGAATCTGGGTTGGGTTTTTTCCTTCTTGAACCTATAGCCCATTCCTTTGATTCTTGTTAAGTTGGGGATCTAGGTTTGCTTGACTATAATTTATGGCTATTAAATCTTGTATTTGCTTCCTTCTTTTTACTATCAAACGATGGGTGAGCTTTATGTGTGATGACACTTGAAAGGAAATTGTGGTCGCATAAAAATAATTATTTAATGTTACTCTCTCTCTCTCTTGTTTGGAAAATTAGAGAATGTATATATTGATGCTATTAACATTGAGATGAATTAAATGTTTAGTTGTTGTTTTTGCTTTGAGCACTGTTGCTAACTAAAATCATTGGACTAATTCTTTTAGTAGTAGCTTATGCACTACTATAGTAGTTCTTGTTTGTATGTTAAGGGAACATTATCATCGGTTTCTAACCTTCATGTTGTAGTCATATATCTCCATTCTGTAATGAATAAGTTATTGTGTGTTTTTAATAATTGCTAGAGTGGAATGATCTCTCGATCAGACCTGTCCCAGTTATTTTAATACCAATATGTATTCCTCTTTTTAGTAAGGAATAATGAGATCTTATCTCAACTTTATTTGAGTCATTCCTTCTCTCTATTATGAGTTAAGGTATTCCATTCTATTTTCTTTGAACTCTAAAGGAAGATAGAGGTTGTCTCTCTCTTTTCATTCATTATTTCATCTGGTGTACTCCTATATAAGGAGCTGACCTGTTTAGTTATATTAAGTGGAAGGAATTGTAGAATGGGTAGTAGGAGAATAAATCTTACTTTCTTCTCCTTGACTAATGCTTTATAGGGATGTAATTATTGTTAAGTGTGACCAATTCCATGTGCATGTAAATTGAATGTTCATCAATTATCAAACCTATTTATTCTAATCCCATAACTTAGACTAGAGTTGGCCTTAAATTTGGATTTAGTTTCCTTAATATGAAACTCTTGCTTGAGGTGTTGATGGTTCATCCTAAAGTTCATCATTGAGTTAAATGATATTTTTCTTAGATATTTTAGGATGGAGTAAGTAATGCTGAGTATGGTGGTTCTTTGCTTCTTAAATAATTCTATTCTTTTATGAATTATTAGAGTTAGTATCTTACTTGATTTAGATAGAATGAATCAAGAGATGAACTATAAATATCTATAGTAGAATTGTAATAAGTAATTTGGCTGGAATATTACTTATCTGATATAAATCTTTATGAAATCATTGGCAGAACATTTTTTTATTTATATCATGATCTCTACTTAATGATAATATGGTTTAACACTTTGTTTTCCTTTCGTGACTGTTATTTCTTTATGATGTATCTTTCTGTAATGCTTTAACTATTTCTTACAAGTAAAGTTATTTTAATGAAACAATTAGTTGAAAGCACATCGTGTTAATGATTAGTGCTTATCATGCTCAGTTCAATGAACTGACTTGTGCTAGCAATGTTTGCAGATGGACTTCATAAGTGATAAAAGGAGACAAGTTATTTTATGATGTTACTTTTTTTTACCTAAAGACTAGAAATTTTATGAGGAAATATGATTCATTATTGAAATGTAATTGAAGAGGAAAAGTTGTATTTCTTAACTGAGCATATTAATGTTGTTTGACATTAAAAATGTTTGAAATGTTTGGACTTGTAAAGTATGTATTCTACTTAGATGAATGGAAAATATTGTGGGTTTATTAGTACTTGATGTGCCATTCTCTTTATACATTGTGTGAAGGAAATTGTAGCATTATATTTATTCTCTCGTATTCATATCTGTATAGAATCCTTTCAGTTGAATTAAAATGAATTAGGTGGTAAGGGAATTAGATACTCTATCCCTTTATTAAAATGTAACTTAACAAGTTGGCATTCATGACTGATCATTTAACTAAATCAATATGGTTTAATAACATGGTGTTAGCGAAAATTCATTATGATACCTTGAATAATGTAAGGGGTTACAATGTCCCTAATTATTAATAAGGAGGAAGATGAACTACCTCTTGACCAATAAATTTAAAGGTATAAGAAAATTGAAAGGTAAACATGAATATTTAACAAGTAGACTTCATCTCAATGAATTCTAATATAAAGGGATCTAATTCGGAACTTAAACAAGCTAAGAATGGATGAGTAAATTGAGTGAACTATATTATTTGATTGTTGCTTCTATTTTATTAAATTGAATCCTAAAGTAGGAAGTTAATGATAAAAAATGGAGAAATCTTGATGTTTCTGCAAACCAAATACAACTCAATTATAGTTGGCAATCTTAGGGGTTAATGAAACTAGGGATTTAGGAGGATTGCTATAAGTAGAACTTAATTATAGAAAATAATTAAGTAATTAATTTATTCAGGGATATGTACATCTAGATGGGATGACTTCGACAGGTGTTGGCAGATGCCAACTATAGTACAATACCTTCAAAGACTTGGGTCTTCATGAGGATATTGTGCTACAATTGACATGTTGCAACACCCTTCAAGATTAAATCACTTGGATTTTACATAACTTGGAATTGTCCTCAGTTATATCATAGGTTAGTTTAGAAGCATGATTTAGTGTCGGGGACATCTCGACAACTTAGGATAACTAGACACACGAGATTGAATTAAGTCGATCGAGTATGCCTATGTATCCTTAGTCCTCGCGAGTAGTCCTCTACACTAAATGATGTTGCTACCCTTAATTAGGGTAAAAACTAGAACAAGTGGATTGACAGGAGTCAGTAAAGACCACTCTAGATAACAGAAGAAGTGGGGTGAAGGACATATTCTATTTGATGAGTATGCCGTCTAGGAATAGTAATATGAGTAGTATGTTGGAAATCTTTGGCCAAAGTATCACAAGCTATTGGTTACGTTGTACTATGTCACCTAGTTTAAGAAGAGAGATTTCAGATGAATATTGGTAACAAATATTTATATAGGTCTCTTAAATAGAACACTTAATACCCAGAAAAGGGTAAGAGAACCAAGTATACCTATTATACAATTCAATGAGTTAACATGAGAGATCAGTATGATACCGAGTCATGAAATGAGATATCGATGTTTCACCATGTTATTACAGCTACATATGGTTATCTTTTATGAGATTGATTGGCATGGAATGTGTGATCTAAATTATGATTATTTCGAACAGAGTACATTCATATACATTTTTGTTTTCCTTGTTTCTAAAGTCTTAAAATGAGAATGTTAAAAAATATTTGGAAAATTCACACTTCTTCATATTGCACAACAATTACTTCTCCTTGAGAACTTGCAATACTTGCTACAAATGTACTAGATGTTCCTCCCATGTGGCACTAAAAATCATAATATCATCCAAATATACATTGACACATGAATCTATGAATTCCCGTAATACATCATTCATCAATCTCATAAATGTAGTGGGTGCATTACATAAAACAAACGGAAGTACTAACCATTCATACAAACCTTGTTTTATTTTGAAGGCATTCTTCCATATATCATCCTCCTTCATCCTAACCTGGTTATAACCCAAATTGAGATCCAACTTCGTGAAATTTTTTACATGATGAAGTTTGTTCAAGAGATCATCTATGTGGGGGAGTGGATATTTGTTCTTTATGGTAATCTTGTTAAAATATCGGTAGCCGATACACATCCTCCAAGACCCATCCTTCTTTGGAGCCATCAAGATAGGAGAGCCACATGGTGAGGTCCTCAGACTAATTACCCCTTGGTCTATCAGCTCCTGGAGTTGTTTCTTTACTTTTGTACTCTCTAGCAAGGACTACCTATAGAATTGATGTTTGGTAAAGGGGACTTTGACAATAGATGAATCTCATGCTCTACCTACTGTTTTGGTGGTAACTCACTAGGAGTCTAGAATACTTCTTGAAAAGAATGAATAATACTATCCAAATCCTTCTTTCCCTTGTTAGATAAATTTGAAATCTCTATCCCATCTTGCTTATCCTTTAACAAAAGTAAACAAAACTGATTATGATTTTCCTCAATAAGTATTTTTTATTGGTTATCACTTACCATAGTAATTTTGTCTTGTGTTGGTGTGCCCAAATGTTATAACTGATCCCATCCTTGACCCATCTGTACCAGTTCTCCTTTCTCGTGAATATGGAATCCTTTATATACAAGTAAGGAATCTGAAAAAAATACCAAATGTATCAAGTGGAATTACATCAGCTTCCAATACATCTATGTACTGAGAATTTATCCCAAAATTGAACCTACATCTTCTTATTACCTGAATCTCTACACCCTTCTTCACCCATCCAAAAGGATATGGATGTTGATGTTCATAAGTTTTAAGATGAAGATTCTTTACAACTGCATCAGAAATCAAGTTAGACTAAGAACCATTATCAACCAAAGAATTTACCTTAGTTATTTTGATTTTGATTTTGATATGGAATAGTTTACTCATCTCCTCTTACCATTCTTAGTTGTTCATGTTGGTGGCCATGCATCCAAACCTCTCATATACATCAAAATAATCCTCTATTTCCACCTCTCCATCTATCTTTACAGGTGTCATGGATTTATTTGAATCCTTGGTTTGTGATGCAGCCTAGAATCTACTGTTAATAACGCAGGTGTGCTAACACATCACCCAACTTGAACTGAGTGATCACTTGAAGCGCGTAAAGGTACTAGAACCATCTTTAGAGTTTCTTGTGCAGGATGTTAGTGTGATGAAGATAAGACATATTTAGATCCATAATTAAACATAAACATTCCACAATGCATAATCCAGATCTAGATCTTAGAGAATCATGAATTAAACAATAACTGTAATAAGATTAACCATACATGAACCAATTTTAGTTATGTCTAACACCATTATCCAACCAATATCATCCATTACATTAAACACTGTAAAATAAAAAACCTTATTACATTATAAAGTATATCCATAAGTGATGCACATATTAGATCCAACAACATAACTCTATAATAATTCACGCACTAGTCTCTCTCTAAACTACATAGTTCAATACATATTTATAGAGGTGGGGACTTTCTCTTCATCACCTATGCACTTCTTAAAATAGGTCGCATGCTAATAATAACCATGCACCTTTACAATAACATGCACACATGGAAGTGTGCTAATAATAGATGTCCTATAGTTAACTGGAATAAGTAATCCTATTATTAACTACAACCATGCATGGTGCTTATTAGCTGCTCATTCCCAAAATACCCTTTGCATGTCTCACAAGTATCCATCTCGATGTGTGCTCTATGTGCTATCTCCAAATATAGTCTGTATCCATAAAAATGGCTAAATCTGAACCAAATTGTTCTGTCACGTGTTTCCCTACCTATTATTCTTTGCCTTCAAATGTACCTTATTCCCATGCATGTATTATTTTTATGTCTTCTCCTTAGATTAATATTATGTTTTCTCAACATTACCCCACATTAAAGTACATTTCTGTCCCGAAAATGTGAATTCTTTATGATGTTCCCAAATAATAAAGAATAAGTGATGAAAGAATTAAAGAATCACTATACAAACAAATGAATATTTACTCTGTATCATCCTCTTCTTCAACTAGGAGGATCAACTCTAGATATTCAAGTTTGATTTCTGCCTCCAGTGTTTTCTAGTCATCTAGCATTGTCATTTTCTTTTTTGGAATATCTGTGGCTATATCGTCTAGTTCATCTTGAGTGATGTTTTCCTTCTTATTCTATAGTACCTGGACAACATTGGCCATAACAAACATCATTCCTTCTAGAAGATACATCTTCTACTCTATGAGCTTCCCAATCTCATATATTTTCTCCTTGTGTGGATCTTGGGTTGCTGCAAGGGCTTCATGCTTTTGTTTTACTAGTGCAAATCTTTTTGTGTGCCCTAAAGTCTCATATTTCATTGCTTCCAAGAATTCATTATATTTAAATAGATTCCTAATCCTTATTATTTCCTCTGGTGTTGCACACAAATTAAGAGCTTGGTATGATTTCTTTAGCTCATCCTTTAAAGTTTGGAGCAATGCCTCGTAAGTTGAAATTTTCCTGATCACAGAGGACCTTGCTCTCTTTGCTTCTTGTTCAACATATTTTGGTGTGGGAATTCAAATTGGTCCTTCTTATAATACCAAATTAACAAAACTACATACATATGCATAACAGAAGGAAAATTTTCAGGTACCTTTGGTTCAAGATGAGGCCTTGCCTTTAGAATGTAATAACCAATTTCTTTAGCCATGCCAATAAAGGCATATTTCTTTGCATATTCTTGTTCCTTCTTGTCCTTTAACCACTTTATCTCTACAATTTTTTCCTTGTTATCCTCCATCAGTGCTCTAATGGTGGTAGCTTTATCAATATTTCTCCATGCCACCTCAGCAGACACCTTGACTAAGACATTGCTGACCTACTCATCAGACATAAGAGTGGGATTTATGGTCATGTTGTTGCTCTATGGTGCCTTATTTACTATTCTTGAGACATATGAATCCTCGCATACATAAAAATATGGTTCATCCA
This sequence comes from Taxus chinensis, assembly GCA_019776745.2. Classification (NCBI taxonomy): domain Eukaryota; kingdom Viridiplantae; phylum Streptophyta; class Pinopsida; order Cupressales; family Taxaceae; genus Taxus; species Taxus chinensis. Next base: position 349,515,773 of record CM034147.1, on the reverse strand, counting down.
TTTGGGTCTGCATGGACTAGGATATCTTTTTCCTTGCATGCTTAATGGCCGTATCTGGATCCATCAGCTCCCATCCATATAATTCCTAAAGGTCCATAGTGCTTTTAAACTAGGTGTAGATGATTTTTCTTATGTCCTCAACATAGCCCAAAATAAGCGTAACAAAATCTTCACTTCTCTTTTTCCTTGGCCCCTTAGGAACATGAGCACAAAGGTCTAGAGTTGGCCCTTATCCTATTGAGTCGTAATAGGTATGTTGGTCTCCTCGCGCATAGTTTTTTCTGTTTCTTTCACCCCTTATTATTCATCTATAACTTCTTCATCCCAGGGATCCTCCACATTTTTTAGTTGAACTGGGGTTCAAGGAATGCTCTCTTCGGACTCCTCTGCCTCCTCGTTAAGCTGCAACTTTATTCTTTTCTTTTTCTTTGGTGCTTCTTTCTGAGGGGAAAGTCAAGGTGATTTTCATATAGGATGTTGTGTTCCTATGCCTTGAGTCCTGATTCTTTTGAATAAATTCTTAAATTGGTTCTCTTTAGGAACTGCATCCATGTCCAAGTCCTCCTCTCCTTCTTGCGCATGTGGTGGATTATCTTCTCATTCACTCTCCACTCCATCTGTGGGCTACCTCTCACCTCTATGATCTAAGCCTCCACTATCCTCTTGCTCTTCTTCCTCTTCTATTTCTATGGTTGAGGTAGGATTTGGAGCTTCCACATTCTCAACTGTGTGTTTTCCCTTAGGTGACCCTGGGAGCATGAAATCATTCTCCATATACTAGTTATTCTCCAACCTAGGCTTAAGCTGAAGATATATGAGCATAGATCCATTGTCCCCAATAGAAAAAATTACTAGATTCATATTTATAACGTCTAAAATGAGAGTATGGTAGTCACAATCTACCTTATATGTGTTAACATGGATAAACATATGTTTTTATTAGAGTATGGTAGTCACAATCTACCTTATCTGTGTTAAAGCTTAACCGGTGCACATCAATAAACCTATGTACTAAGGCCTCAAATTAATGCAATGTGAAGGAATAGGGAAGTTTACACCATGGAATCCATGTCCCATCCTTCATTATAAACCACATGATACAAAAGTGTTGATGCACCACAAAATGTACTACCTTACCCACTACTGAAGGTAAATCCTTTGGAATGTGCCATTCCTCCTCAAATACCGCATGAAATTGGTCATACCATGGTTTTTCCCTTTTCTTGAATGGGCCACTCATTGTTCCTTCCCACAAGTACTTCTTGAATCTCTTTGTGAGGGACTTCTTCTTTGTGGTGTATTCCCAATTTTTTTTCTTTGGCCCATCAAGCACTCTAATTTCTACAAAGAAAAGAGATAATAGAATAGCACCAAAAATTATCTTCTCACCTATGCTCACTTCCTCAGTAATTGTCTTTACTATGTAGCCTACTAGATTGTAGACTTCTCCTTGTGACATCTTCTTCATGATATGTAGCCACATGGCATTTACCTATGATCATCTCTCTTGATCATTCAACTTGGTGAGAAAGTGTGTGGCTACCTACACCATAGGATATGTTGGGCCCCAAAATATTAGCTAAGCATAAGAGGGTGCTTGGGCACACAAGACCTAGTTCAAGAAGGGTGAGGCATGCAGGGAAGGGTTCTCGTAGGGTTTTGCAGAACACAAGGCACACATGTAAAGAAAAACATGTTTTGTACTTATCCGTATTTGGCATCCTAGGAAGCACACGAGAAAAGCATGACCCTTTTAGATAAGGTGCTAGCCTGGCGAATGTGGGATCAAAAAGGGAATATTCCAAGCATGTGATGGAAGGTTCCAGAAGACATCATTACAAGGAGTGGAGAGCTTGTATTTGAGAAGGCATTCTTCCATGGAGGACCACTTCGACACTTGACAACTGATCTGTAACTTCTGAAAGGCATGGTGGTGGGTGCTAAGGTTATAAATACAAGTGCCCAATAGAAGAAAAATAAGAGAAGAGAAGAGTAGATAAATTATGGAGAGCGCAGAGGAGAGAAAAGATAGGTAAATCCCTATAGAAATAGAATGGAGGATGTTATGGGTTAGGGATTAGGAGAGCTCTGTAAGTAATGGAACATTTAGAGGGATGGGTCTGTATTCTTTTTGTTTTTGTAATATGATGAGCATAATATAGCTCTGATGCATGAATTAGATCTGCATAGTTATATGAGGATCTGTTATGACCTCAAGGGATTGTAATGTGTATTATTGAACCTATTAAGATGAATATAAGGCTCTGTTATAAATCATATGTGTGTTCAGGAGTATAATACTTATGTATTTCCTTTATGTGTGAACCATTTCCTTATGTTGCTTATTATTTCTATTTCTAGATTTAATGAGATAACTCGTTCTAGGTTCTTAGAATGTTGCATGGTTCTGTTATGCTCATTTACATTGGAATATCTATTATAAGATGACGCATTCTCACAAGAACCACATAAAGGAAATACTTGGCACCCGTGCATGCCTCAAGTGAGCACCCCAATGCCATCTGGGTGATAGGCCAATGCGCATGGGATTAGACTATTAGTCAGAGGGTATAAAGTATGACTACATTTTGGTTCCAATGCCAAGACCTCTTTTCGAAGTTGTTTGAGAAATGGCATGCATCTTTGTCCCTGAAATGTGTAATGAAAGAGCATTTAACCTTGGAAATTTCTGAAGGATGGTTCAAGAGCATAGAGAATGATTTTTCTCAGAGATTCAAAATAAGAACTGAGTTTGATGCATGTGGATAGGTAGAAGAGAATCTATACCATGAGTTGTATGAAACATTTTTTTTGCTTCCTAGTAGAACTATATAAATGACTTTCAACGTATGCAACTAGATTGAGATGGTACTATAGATCATGTGTATGGACCCAAGATGATTATCAGAGGTTGTAGGATGAAAATCTAAATTAGACGCATTCTGTTGATCACTGGCGGAGGAGAGTGCTGACCAATTATACTCTTGAATATGCTATTTCTACGTATTCTTTCCCAGAAGTTCCTGAGTTCAAATTTCTGAGGGATCCTAAAGGATCATTTTTTCATGTTATTCCTTTGGCTATGAAGCTCTTAGCAATTACTTTGAGTTTAGAAGAATTTCCCATGACCGGATAAGCTTCTCCAAGTGTTGGGAGATGAATTTATGGCGGAGGAAGATGGAAAACATTGCGGCTGAAAAAGGAAAGGGAGGAGAGATGACTCAAGTATAGAAAATCTCGTGAAAGGGAGATGACTAGACAATGCAAGGTTGCAAGTGTGATGGATCTATGGAGGTATTCGTTGTAGGAAGGAGTTGAGGTTCATGCAGAGGATGTGGAACTTGAGAAGTCTATGCTACCCCATCTTGGTAAGCACAGGAGAGACTCCCTTTCAACTTCTGATGAGAGTTTGTTGCATGGAGAAAGAAGATCCATTGGTGTGCATATGAACCCACCTATTGACCAACCCCTGGCACTTGGTTTTCCAAATCAAGGGATAACTATTGGTAACCCAATTTGTATCAGTGGGAGTAATCAATCTGTGCCCAGGAGATATAATTTCTTGTTTGGAACATCCATGATTGTGCAAGCCATTCCTATATTTGGAAGAATCTTTGGACAAGGTGTAAGTACAAAAGGTTTGGGTATTGCGTCTAGGAGTGGCGTGGGACATACAAATAGAGGTGGAAATATATTGCAAGCCATCGACATGCAGTTCAGTGGGAGATTGGGAACACTAGGTGTGACAACTTCTGGTCCTTTTCTGACTACAGGAGGTGGATCTGGTTGGTTAGGAGGAACATGACCTAGAGGATCTAGTGGATCTATTGGAGGAGGAAACACCAGAGTTAACCAAGGCTCTAGATCGGGAGGAAAAGGACCCCAGCCAACTCCCCAAGTGTTTTTTGAGATGTCTTTTCACTTACCAGACTATAGGGGTATTCAATATGCCATAGAGTATGTGTACAAGTGTGACTTACTATGGCGCATGAAGGGGATCACTACCCTAGAACGGAAGGTAAGCCAGTTTGTAAAAACATTGCAAGGGAACACACATAATTGGTATAGGAAGTATGACCCCCATAAGATAGTGGTCAACTACACCATATTGAAGAATGCATTCTTAGCAGAGCTCCATATCCTTGAGTTTGAGAATAAGAGCATCAACACTTTGAAGGAGATCCAGCAGGGTATGACAAAGAATGTACGGGAGTATGATGTGTGTTTCAAGACTCTCTTGTTAAAACTATCCTATGGCATTCATCCTTCTCATCATGCTCAATGGTTTTTCAGAGGATTTATAACTCCATTTAGAAGGGCTTTGTCACACAAGACTTTCACAGACCCACACAAGGAATTAGGAGCTGCCATGTGCACCGAAGCTATTGATAGCGTTGATACTAGTGTTAGTCCTTTTCTAGAGGCTCAAATTGCTGCAATGGCCAAGTAGTTAGAAAAGATTTCTGCAAAATTAGTGCATGAGGTACAAACTATGAAGTGGAAGGACATGCAAATGATAGTTTCCCTCAGAAGTTGGTGTGTGCTATGTCAGTAGACTGTGATATTTTCCATGGGGATCATGATGCAAGTAGATGCCTTCTACTCTAACGTTTAATTTGTAAGAATGTTTCTTACTATTGCAAGATCTATACCTCTACGACCCATGAGACCAAGGATTACAGACTTATTGATCTGATCCATGATGCTATTGATATGATCCATGATGCTATTGATATGGGTGTGTACTAGACTATCCTTGCAAGCAGTTCCAAGGATGATGATCTTCATTATGAAGGATGAACAGATGGAGGAGTGTGTGGAAGAGGTCTTCACAGAGGATTTCATGGTCACAGTAACTATGATAGAGGACGAAGTGAGTTCATATGAGGAACCTATTATAGTTGTGGATCTATATAGCATTAAAAATGTGAGTGTCCTAATCTATTACAATGCTCATGGTGTGGAAAGAAACAAAAGAACAAAGAGTGTCCAAAAATTTATGAGAATATGAAGCAATAACACTAGAAAGAAAAAGGCACTAGGATGGTGAGAATCAAGAAGGTCGATTCACATTGGATGCTAGAACCTATGCTGGTGATAATGTAAGCAGAGGTTGCGCATGCCATTGAGATGCCAAGATAAAGGAAACTAGTTTCAAGAGAGGAAGTGGTACATGGAAAATATCTGGACCCTACTCATTAGAAGGAGGTATATAAAGAGACTATAGATGTGATTCGAAGTTTGCAAAGGGAGATCTAATGTCTAAAGGAGAAATCGAGGCAGTTGGAGCAAGGAAAGATGCCAAGGTTCGAAAGGATGACCTGGATGAGGTCAAGGAAGTGTGCAGGATGTTAAGGCAAGAGAATATTATTCCATTGCTAGGAGAATGGATGAGAGAGAAGGTACCACACGCCGGATTAGAGTGTGAAAGGTAGGTTTTGCATGCAAACCTTCCTCCTCATAGCCTTAACTATGAAAAGGAGATTAATTTGAATGTGGTTTTTGATGGATGGTTTCTGAGTGATATTCTCATGAACACGTGAGAAGAGGTAAATGTTCTTACCTTGGATTCCTTGCATCAAATGGGAAGGCCCGCATTGCAGCCATCTTTGAATGTGTTGTACATGGAAAAAAAAAATAAGGCATTACCCATTGGAGTTATAAAGGATGAAGTTATTACCATTCAAGGGGTCAAGTTCATTAGATACTTTGAAGTCTTGGTGCTCGCTGAGGTAGGAAACATTTCAACATTGCTTGGGAACCCATGGTGTTATAAGAGCAATGTCGACCTATAGTTTAACAAAGGGTATATCAGCTTTGAGAACAAGGAAGAAAGGGTGCTCATCCCTTTGACAGATGGGAAGTCAACACCCTGTACTGAGCCCTTGGGAGAAGAAGTCCTAGATAGAATCTATGTGCGCTCCATTAGGGCTCCTAAGATAATTCACCCCACGGAGGGAGTCATCCAATTTGAAGATGCTCAGTCATTGAGTGATACCACTAGTGTGGCATGTGAAAATTGGGTGCATGGGACTTATGAGTTAATTGGGTGATAGTTGAGAGGATTTATAATAAGGGTAATAAAGGCATACTCAGTCAAGTGCCTAGGAGGAAAGAAGTTTCCAAGTTACTCTGGAGGAGCATATTCCAAAATTTTCCTACAAGAAATGGAGGCTCAGTGGAAGAATGAAGATGAGAGGAGGGGAATTCTCAACTATAACCTATTTAGAATTGTAGTGCACTTGTGGGCTACACATTGGGAGAAACTCCTGGGGTGGTGTGAGGTGAGAATCTCATTTTCTGGAAGGTTCTCTAGGAGAAACACACCCATGGTCATACAAGACTACCATGGTAAAGAGACAACCTCATTGTTATTGCGGGCTCATAGCACCCCTGGATGCAGATCAGGCTTCTAGGTTGATCAATCTAGCACCCAGTGTGATTGCACAACATGGAAACCTCTCTCCAAATGTGGGACTTGTGAAACTGAGAGAGGAATCTCTAGATTAGAGGTTGGTTCCTCAAACTCCTCTGATTAGATCTAATGCTTGCATAACTACAGAGGTTCAGATCCTAATCCTACTCTAAACTGCAAGGAGACAAGGATAGAAATGCAAAAATTGAAACTAACTAAAGGTGGTGATGCACCAAAAGGAGTAGTGAAACATTTCTATCATGTAAATAGACACAAACCAGAGATTTCAGCATAAAACATACACATGCTGATAAGATATAATTTAGGATCTGAAATGAAGCAAATAATACAAGTACAGAGGAATGAAAACTCATTCACAGAGCTTGCATTATCATTTCCAGTGTCAAAATCACTGCATTTACACCCTCAGAGAGGTAAAAGAAAATTGTTACAATCTTTGGAGAGGTCTGATCCTTGCAAACAGTCACTTGCTGGAGCTGAAAGAAGAAGTTGCTATGTCCAAAAATTCTTCCCCCCCTTTGAAATGAGCCAAAACTGGCTTTTACAGTGCAAGGGTCGAGCCCAGGGGACAAGAAACGTACAAAAAACATGAGAGCCCATCCCTCCTTGAATGCAGGTGCATTAAAACGGCATGGGGGACCTTACAAACCCATACCCTGTCATTTTTGACCGAAATTGGAGTAGAAGGTGACCCATTCTGCATTAAATCTGGTCGCTGGAAATGTCACCTCTGGCCATGAACACGCGTCAGGGCCGTTTCTTGATTTTCTCCCTCTAGACTACACCAAAATGCAAGATTGACCCTAGAATCGTGTAGAGAATTTCACCAGATTTCCGTTGATATAAAGAACGTGCAAATCTGAGTTCTTGATCGAAAAGTTATGGAGGTCTGAAGTTTTGGGGCACAAAACAGGCGAAAACGTGTTTTGAAATCTTTTCCCACGCTTCGCCACCTGGACGACACGTGGCACGTGCTGATTGGACGGGTAAATTCTCTCTCCTCTACCTTTCACGTGGCTTTTCCTTTTGAAAATTTGAACTTGTTTGTGCCCCTTAAACTTGGACACGTGGCGCTATTTCATTGGTTCCTGGGTCAATGCTCGAAACCTCGCCACTTTGGACTTTTGGCACTGCCTCCCTTGTGAGGGCACGGGCGTCGTGGGGCTTCCCTTAGTTTTAGATTTTCGGCCGAAACTTGGCGAAATCTTTCGCATCCTACCCAAGCGTCCATGCTGTCCCTATTCCATTAGTCCCATGTGCTGTTCTGATTGGCTTAGGCTGACCCTTCTGATCTCGCCCTTTGAAATTTTGGCTTCCTTGTCCCTTATCTGTCGATGACACATGGAATCTTTAGATTTGGCTTAGTCCGTGGGTCTGCCAACTTTTCGCGATCCTTCGCATCCATTTGTCCCACATGTCCCGAACTGCTTAGGATGACAAAGTTCCTCCGGTTCACCCGATATGGCCGGTTCACGTCCTCGCGGGCCCAAATGTCCTTTTTTGCCTACGTGCAGTAAGGTTGATCCGCTTTCGGGCTCGAACTTCGGCCAGTTCGCGTCCTCGCGTGTCCCAGATGTCCCATTTGCTATCCGGACTGTGAAAGTTCTCATTTTCGACCGAACCGGCCGGTTCGCGTCCTTCGCGTACTCTTGTCAGCCGCGCTGTCCCAGACTATTCTGCTTAGCAGTTAGTCAATTTTCTTTTCTCCTTTGGCCGAACCGGCTTTCTGCGTCCACGCGTGTACTTCTGATAACCGAAATGTCCCAAATGCTCTAGCGGGCCGCCTGGAGGCTTTTCGGCCGATTCTGTGCCTTTCTGTCCCACACGTCCCTACTGTTGCAAGGACTAGGACTTAGTCATTTTTTCATGATTTTTCCTAGCCTAAGCTTGTTCTCTACAACTTTTTCATCATTTTCTCAGAGCTTGCTCCTTCCTTCTTCGGCCAGGGGGAGTTAGAAAAATATCCGAGGGAACCTTAGAAACATGATTTTTCCCCCGAATCAATCCATTTGCCTGGGACTTTGAGAATTCTGATGCATGTTATCAAATTAACCCTGGGGTGGTAATTTAGATAACAATTTGGTGACTCAGCGGGGGCATCTGCCTGCTAGATAGAAAAGACCAGTTGCCTGAAGCAGTCCATTGGGCATGGAGTCATCAAATATTCAGTTTAGAACCCCAATTGACTCAGAATGTGTAAGGAGGAAGATGGAATATCACTTGATGAAAGCAAGGACTGCAAAACATCTCCATGGACAACAAGTTGTGCGAAAGTAATTAGGGAAACAAAACTAACCTACAGCAAAACAATGTGCACAAGCACTTGGAGGAATGAAAATCTAATCTAATATTTACAAGGTAGTGAACTTCCCTCTAGAAGCAATGCTTGAGATAGATTCCATTGACTGGAATCTGCAGTTCTTCACCATCCAAAGAGGCCAATTGAAAAGCATTGCTATTCTTGCACTTCGTGACCATGTATGGGCCACTCCAAATGGCATCAAATTTTGAATGCCTTCCCGGTTTTGCTCTATCCGCATCCCATTTCAACACTAGATCTCCAACTTGAAAAGATCTATCCTTGGCCTTCTTATCAAAGGTCTTCTTGATCAAAGCTTGATACTTCTCCATTACTTGGGATGCCTAATTTCTGATCTCTTGCAACTCCATCAACTCTGCATACCTCACCTCCATGGGCTCAGATTCAAGCAACTCCAGCTGCTTCATGAGTTCTAATGTTGGCAACTCCAGTGACATGGGCAAGATTGCCTCTTTTCCATAGACAAGCCTGAATGGAGAATTACCTGTGGATCTTTCAGGAGTTATCCTATCAGCCCATAAGGTTGATTTCAGTTTGGTATGCCAAGACCTCTGATTCTCGTCAAGAGTCCTCCTAATGATCCTTAACAAGTTCTTGTTTGTAGACATGGCCTAGCCATTACCTTGAGGGTAATAGTTTGAAGTGCTTAGGTAAATACCGTTCTTGACAGCCCACTCAGTCACCTTAGATCCAATGAATGCCAATGCATTATCAAAGATCATTGTAGCAGGTACACCAAATATGGTTGTTATCCCCTCATAAAAGTCTAAGATGCCAGACTCATTTGCCTCTTTGAGTGCTACTGCTTCTGTCCATTTGGTGAAGTAGTCTGTGGCTGTCAAAATCCATTTGTGCCCTTGGCTTGAATTGGGATTAATGACTCCAATGAAGTCCAAACCCCATTGCATGAATGGCTAGTCAACTGAGATTGGATGCAATGGAAGGGCAGTAAGCTTCTCTTTTCCTATGAAGAATGCACAATTCTTACACCTCTTGATCCATGCATAACAATCACTGAAGATTTTAGGCCAATAATGACCAGCCTTCATGATTTTTAGAGCTGTCACTCTCAATGCAAAATGACCACCAGCTGGTCCACCATGGAACTCTTCAAACACCCTTTGAATCTGATTTGTGCTAATGCATCTCAACAGCACTCCATTTACATCTTTCTTGAACAAAACTCCATCAATAATGGCATACGGGACAACATGCAATCTGAAGTGTCTCCTTTAGGTCTTGTTCATCTCCGGAGGGCATAGGCCTGTGCCTAGGAAGTGCATAATACCTTGGGTCTAGCAAGGAGTGGGGGCAGTATTGTCTTCTTCTTGCTTGCCACTTGGCTCATGGCTGTCCTGGACTGTCAAAGCAGCCTCTTTTTCATTGCATACTTCCCTTTGCTTCCCCAAAACCAGCTGCTCACACAATACTTTCCCTCTTACCAACTTGGTGATCTTGATCTCAATGTCATACTCCATGACAAGGGTGATCCAACCTGCCCTTTTCTCATTCAAATCCTTGTTGAGGAGGAAGTCCTTGACCCCAGCATGTGAGACCGGCAACTGGACCTTGTTGTTTGAAACTAAATGCTTGAATTTCTTCAAGCTTCTGATTACTGCCAGCACATGCTTCTCAATAAAAGAGTATCTTACCTCATAGTCATCTAGGCTCTGGCTGAAGAAGGCAATTGGCTGCTCATCATTATCCTTGTTCTGCTGTACCAAAATGGTAGAGATAGTGTCATTGCCTCCAAATGCATAGAGGATGAAACCCTTAGAGTAGTCTGGGTTGATGAGAGTTGGTGCTTGGGAGATGGCTTCTTTGATTGCTTCAAAACTCTCCTTGCCTTCTGCTGTCCACTTGAAATCCAAGCTTTTCTTTAACATTTTGGTGATGGGCTTGACAAGGGCTGCAAAATCTGGGACAAACCTCCGAACAAAGTTTATCCTTCCCAAGAAACTCTGAAGGGCCTTCTTGTGGCTTGGCAATGGTAGTGATATTATGGATTCAACCCTCTCTGGATCAATTACTAATCCTTCTTTGGAGACAATATGGCCAAGGAGCTTTCCTTCATGTGCAAGAAAGATGCACTTCTTAGGATTCAAAGACACTCCAAATCTTCTACACCTCTGAAACACTTGCCTGAGGTGAAAGAGATGGTCTGCTGCATTCTTTGAGAAGACAGTGATATCATCTAGGTATACCAGCACTATCTTATTGATCAAGCCTTTGAATGCCATATCCATTGCCCTTTGGAAGGTAGCACCAGCGTTGGAAAGCCCAAATGGCATTTTCATGTATGTAAAAGTTCCCCATTTGGTTGTGAAGGCTGTCTTGAACTGGTCCTCTTCCTTCACCATAATCTGATTATAGCCTGAGTAGCCATCAAGCAATGAGAACCTTTCTGAACTAGCTACAACTTGCAATATTTTCTCCATGGAAGGGAGTGGGTAATGGTCCTTGAGAGAGGCTCTATTCAAGTCTCTAAAGTCAACACACAATCTGATCTCTCCACTCTTCTTTCTGACTAGAACTAAGTTGGAAACCCAACTAGAATGCTTGATTGGGAATATAATCCTTGACTCAATCAGCTTGTCTAATTCTTTCCTCATGAGAGGCTCCATGTGGGGATTGACTGGTTTTTATTTCTGCTTGACAGGTTTAGTATTTGGATCCAATTCGATTGTATGCTGAGCTAAGTTGGGATTGAAACCCTTCAAGTCTTCATAGCTCCAAGAAAACACGTCAGGGAACTCTTGACAAAGCTGAACAAAATAAGATTTCTCTTGGGAGGTACTTACTTTGCCAATCTGCAATGTTTTGCCTTCTTCCACTAAAATAGGCTCTGAATCTTCACCCTTTACTTGAATTTTTGCTTTCTCCTTCCGGAATTGATCATTCGGGTTGAAGATTGACTCCAAGGTTATGAGGCCTTTTGGTAACTTGTTAGTTCTTAGCTGTACTACCTGGTCACCATACTACTGCTGCAGCTTGTCTTGATTCCTGGCGGAGAACTCAACTTCTTCTTGTAGGAAATTAGCAATTTGCTGATCATTATCGAAGACTTGCCAACTTGTATTGTTATCCAGAATAGCTGGTCCCACAACCAATTTGATATGAGGCTGAGATTTCTCACTTTTGATACTTTCTATGACATCAAACGCAGCTCCAATTGCTGCTAGCCTGTCAACGGCTTCAATAATTTTTCTTGGGATGGAATTGATGCTAAAAGCTTCAAAATCTTCAATAAGATCCCATACCCGATTTTTGTAGTTCTTCAACAGATCATTTTTGGCAGCATTTTTTCTTTTGACTTGGTTTACGATCAGCTCACTATCACTGAATACTTGTAAATTCCTGATGCCTTTCTTCTTTGCCCAGTGCAGTCCATGAATTAAGGCTTCATACTCAGTTGTATTGTTTGAGCAAGAAAACTGAAAATGGAAGGCTGAGTAATACTTTATACCTTGTGGTGAAATGAGCATAGCTCCACCTCCTGCACCTTGTCTACTCCTCAATCCATCAAAAAACAACTGCCATAGCTCATTGTCATCCTTGTGGTTTGGCTTGGTGATGCTAGGAATGGGCTGATTTTCTTCATGTATGCAATAGACCCCTAGCTCAGATTCTTCTACTTCTTGATAAGGATCAAATGCATGTACTTTGTTTGCCCATTCATCAAGAGTTAGATCCAGGATGCTTCCAACCTTGGTGTCAGCCTCATCAGTGCTTGGGTGATCTTCTTGATCAAATGCTGAGAAATTGGCATTAATCTGGCTTAGAGTGTAAGGCTCGATATGGAAGTTTGTAATAGGTTCAGACCTGATTGTAGCCTTAGTTCCATACCTTGTTCTAAACAGCATGTGAGACCAATCAATAGAAAGATAGCCTTCAATCTTGGCTGTGAAGTCCCTTGACAAGAAAAGGGCAAAGAGTGGTGGAAGGTCTATGACTGATACATCTTGTAAAACAACAACATTTGGACATGCATGCAAGGTAAGACTCAGGTTTCTAATCACTCCAACTGTTGCTACTGCTGTCCCATCTAGCTGCACTACCCCTTTGGATATGGTTTCATACTGGAGCCCTAGCTGATCAGCTATTTGTTTAGGCATTACCGAGCTACTTGCCCCAGAGTCTATCATGCAATTGTGCACTAGCTGATTTCCAATGATCAATGAAACATAGAAAGGAGGAGGCTTCAACATCTTACCTTGCAGTCCTCCATGATTTCCCTCAGGCTGGGCAGCATTTGTAAGCACTTTGTCTTGCATCTGAACTTACTTATTTGAAGTTGGCCAATCCTTCATGGCAGCTTGCAGTAGATCTCTTTGGCCTGGGATAGATAGGGATTCCCACATTGATATATTGATGTTTGTCTTCTTCATCTGATCAATGATACTAAATGGTGATGAAGGATCTCTTTGTTGTCCCTTGGTTTGCACATTCACTCCTTGCATGTGGGCAGCAACAACTGGTATTTGAGTTGGCCTAGGGGCTGTTCTTGGCTGCCCTTGTGCATTTGAAATTGGACTTTGCTTGCCAACCATTTGTGGAGCCATGGAAGGTTGTGGATTGGTTGGGGCTAATGGTTGTTCTTCACCCAAATTCCTCCTTTTTGACCTTGTGTTAGCTGTAACACCTTGAGAAACTGCCTGATTCATGCCACAGAAATCCTCTACTTGCCAATTTTCCAATGTGGTGTCATTTGGGGATAATTGCTGCTGGAATGTTTCTTGTTGTTGACTATTTCCTTGACTACCCTCATCCTCCACACCAGTATTTGTCACCATTAGTGCTTGATTCAAAGCACCATTGAAGCACATGGATTGGTTATGAGGCTTATTGCATGGAAAACACCAATCATACTCCTGAGAAATGTTGTTTTGCGTTGGCACTAATGCCTTAGAGGCAGATATGACATTAAGGTTATAGGGCTGAAATGGTCTATTGGTAGGAGGCCTTGTTGGATTTATATTTGCAGCTGGGTTAGGAGGCCTTTGTGGTTGGTATGGCTGCCTATTAGGCTAAGCTTGGGGTTGATAAGAAGGTCTGAAACCTTGGGCTTGCTGCCTCTTGAGAGTAACCAGCTCATTGCCTAGGTTTTGCAATTGCTTCATGACTTCTTGAAGCTCATTTGGGGCACTTGGAGACGAAGTGGAAGCTTCATTCGAACTCTGATTTCTAGGAGTGGGAGAAGGAGCCAAATTAGGTGCTTGACTGGTGTTTGGATTCTCTAAACTTGGAAACAGTGGCATGGGATGTCTAGGGGCAAGTTTGCCAGCTTGGATCAAACAATTTTCAGCCCTAATGGCAATGCTATAATCCATAGGGATAGTTATGCCTCCCATGGACTAAATCAACATAGAAATATCAAAATTTAAAGCTTTGAGATAGTAGAGAAAAGCACCTTCTGCTGTTGGCCTGACTGCCACTGGAATCCTCTCCCAAGTCTTTTGAAATCTGAAGTTGAAATCGGTCAGCTGCTCATTGGGAGCTCTCTTGATAGTTGTCAGCTGCTCCAAAAGAGACAAGTTGTCTCCCTTCTCTCCAAATTACTCGTGAAGTGCAATACACAGCTGATTCCAGTTTGTGATAGAACCATCTCCAAGGCTCCTAAACCATTGCAATGCTTTACCCTTGAATGAAGATGCCAGTAACTTGACAGCCACTTGCATCTCGTTGATTTCATGGATTGCACAAAGGTTAGCAATATCTTTAACATGATCACCTGGAGTAGTCTGATTTTCTCCAGTGAAGTAGGGAATGTTCTTCAAGGCTGCAATGGGAATTGGATGTTGTGTATTGAGGGAAAGTGGGCTGCTGTCTATGAAGTTGATGTAGGGGTTGTTTTGTGCCATTCTAATCGGTCTTAAAACCCTTGTTGACTGAATGAAAGGCCTACCAGGTGGAGGAGTTGAGAGAGTTCTGTTTGGTGGAGATGAAGACCTTTGAATCCTTCTTCCTCTTTGCCTTCTTCTTGAAGATAATTGCAGGTATTCAAACAACACTTCTTCTTCTCCAACTCTTGACCTTATGGTGATTCTTCTCATGAGTTTTCAGGCCTGCACTACTAAAACTAGTTGATTCTTCCTCTTGGAGTCACCAGATATGAAAATAATAGCTCTTTTAAGCAAGAAAATTGCAGTAGATGCACATCAACTTTGCTGCAATAAAAATGAGACCTCTAGTCTCCCACCGGGCGTGCCAAAACTGTTGTTGCGGCCTCACAGCACCCCTGGATGCAGATTAGGCTTCTAGGTTGATCACTCTAGCACCCAGTGTGATTGCACAACATGGAAACCTCTCTCCAAGTGTGGGACTTGTGAAACTAAGAGAGGAATCTCCATATTAGAGGCTAGTTCCTCAAACTCCTATGATTAGATATAATGCTTGCACAACTACAGAGGTTTAGATCCTAATCCTACTCTAAACTGCAAGGAGACAGGGATAGAAATGCAAAAATTGAAACTAACTAAAGGTGGTGATGCACCAAAAGGAGTAGTGAAACATTTCTGTCATGCAAATAGACACAAACCAGAGATTGCAGCATAAAACATACACAGGCTGATAAGATATAATTTAGGATCTGAAATGAAGCAAACAATACAAGAAAAGGACTGAAACTCATTCACAGAGCTTGCATTATCATTTCCAGTGTCAAAATCACTGCATTACAACCTCAGAGAGGTAAAAAAATGTTACAGTCTTTGGAGAGGTCTGATTCTTCAAACAATCACTTCCTGGAGGTGAAAGAAGAAGTTGCTATGTTCAAAAAATGTTCCCCCCTTAGAAATGAGCCAAATCTGGCTTTTACATTACATGGGTCGAGCCCAGGAGACAGAAACATACAAAAAATGTGAGAGCCCATTCCTCCTTGACTGCAGATGCATTAAAACAGCATGGGGGACCTTACAAACCCATACCCTGTCATTTTTTACTGATTTGGAGGAGAATGTGACCCATTCTGCATTAATTTGGTCGTTGAAATGTCACTTCTGGTCATGAACATGCGTTAGAGCCGTTTCTCAACTTTCTCTCTCTAAACTACACCAAAATTCAAGATTGATCCTGGAATCATGTAGATAATTTCATAAGCTTTCCGTTGATATAAAGAACGTGAAAATCTAAGCTCTGGATTGAAAGATATGGAGATCTGAAGATTTAGGGCACAAAACAGGTGAAAATGTGTTTTGAAATTTTTTTCTGCACTCTGCCACCTGGACGACACGTGTCAAGCACTGATTGGATGCGTAATTCTCTCTCCTTCCCTGTCCCACGGGTTTTCCTTGAAAATTTGACCTTTTTTGTGATTTTGGAACATTTTCCACTTTCCTTCCGTGCCCCCGCCACTTGGGACACGTGGCATGCATTGATTGGAGGGCAGGGGCATGGGGGCTTCCTTTACTTTTAGCTTTTTGGCCGAAACTTGGCCAAATTTTCCAAATCCTCCCTGAGCTCCGTGCTTCCCTGTTCCATTGGACACATGTCCTCTTCTGATTGGCTCGAGCTGACCCTTCAAACCTTGCCCTTTGAACTTTTGGACATTTCCCCTTGTGACAGGTGTCATGATTTGGTTGGTCCGCGGGTCTACTAGCTTTTGACGTCCACCGTGTCCATTTGTCCCAGATGTCCCAAACTATCTAGGATGAAAACTTCAGATTCGCCTGAAATGGGCTTCCTTGTTCCTTATCTGCCGATGACACATGGCGTAATTTGATTATCTTTCAGCTCCTTCGGCTATCCACGTCCCACGCGTCCCTTTTTCCCAATTGTCCTAGTGTGAAAGTTATCCTTTTCGACCGATCCGGGCGGTTCGCGTCCTTCGTGTCCTCATAGCCCAGATGTCCCAGAATGTTCTACTTAGCAGTTAGTTGATTTTCTTTTCTCCTTCGACCGAACCGACTTTCCGCGTCCCGCGCATCCTGACGGCCTGGATGTTCCTTTGCTTTGCAGACTGCCTGGCGGCCTTTCGGCCGATTCGCGCCCAGATGTCCCTCACGTCCCGATTGTTGCGAGGACTAGGACTTAGCCATTTTTCATGATTTTTCCTGGCCCAAGCTTGTTTTCTGCAACTTTTTTACCTTTTCTCAGAACTTGCTCTTTTCTTCTTGGATAGGGGAGTTAGAAAAGATCTGAGGGGACCCTAGAAACATGATTTTTTCCCTGAATCAATCTATTTGCCTGGAACTTGAGAATTTAATGCATGTTATCAAATTTACCCTGGGGGCAAATTGGATAACACTCATTCCATATCAAAGCATGTGAGAAGGCCTAGATGGGAAGTGCAGAAACATTACCACCTTCGTTATGGGTGCATAAATTGTATTCCACCTTACAAGGCTGCACGTGCTTGGTATGTTCATTTGGAGATGCATCGTCAAATAGGTAATTAGTAAGAATTGGCGGCTGATCTCATTCAATATTTTGAGTATAGGAGTACCAAGCCATTAGTAGATAAGTCATTACAAGTAATCAAGCACCTCACAATGGGAGATAGTGATATAGTAGAGGATAGGTTGTTGGAGTTACTAAGTGAGCCTTATTTGGAGACATGCCTCAATAAATAAGAATAAGAGGAAGTATAGCTTGAGTGCGCATGCATGGAAAAAGAATAAAGAAAAATGGTCTATGTAATATATAGAGAAGAGATGGAGAATTTGGATGTTAACCATTTGGAAGGTATGTGTGAATTCATAGAAATCACTGATGAGTGAGAACGTGCCTACCATGAGCCCTTGGAAAAAAAAAGGTTAACATTGGAAGGGAGACATAACATAAGGAAGCTATCATCGGAGACTATTGGTTGGAAAAAATGGTTTCAAAGGTCATTGATATATTGTGTGAGTTATAAGATTTGTTTCCTCATAGGTACCATGAACTTAAAGGAATTCACCATTTCTTGGGAGATATGAAGATCAATTTGAAGGAAGGTGCATGCCCGATTTAGAAGAGGCCTTATCAGATGAATCCAAATTTGTGTGTATGGGTCAAGGAAGAAATAGACAAGATGATAGAATCTAGTATCATTGAGGTAGTGGAAGAATCAAAATGGATAATCCCAATGGTTATCATTATCAAGAAGGATGGTAGGATAAGAATCTGTGTTGACTATAGGGATCTGAATGCAATATGTGTCATCAATCCTTTTCTAACCCCCTTTAATGAAGAAATTTTGGAGGGAGTAGCTAGACATGAAGTATACTCTTTCACGGATGTTCTCAGGGTATCACCAAGTCCAAATTTTAAAGGAAGACTAGAGAAAGACATCTTTCTCCACTGAATGGGGAAGTTTTTCCTACATGGTTATGCCTTTGGATTAAAGAATGTGACTACTGTGTTCTCGTGTATCATGGTACAATCATTTTAGGACTTCATCCATAAGTTTCTCCAAGTATACTTGGATGACTGGAATGTGTATGGATTGGTGAAATACCATTGTGACAATTTAAGGCTGATGTTTGAGAGATGTTGGCAATTAAGGATATCCCTCACTATTAAGAAATGTGTCTTTACTACTCCATTTGGGACCCTATTAGGACACATTATATATAAAGAAGGCCTATTAGTGGATCCCGCTAAAGTTGTATTTATTGTGGAATTAGGGGAGCCTACTAATCAAAGCACAATGTGTGGGTTCCTTGGGAATACAGGGTATTATAGAAAATTCATCAAGGGATATTCCAAGATCGCTGAGCCCTTGGAGGAATTATTAAAACACAAGAGTTCATTTCAGCAAGGAGAGGCGCAACAGAAGGCATTTGACACTTTGAAATACAGGCTTGTCACAACGCCCATATTACATTTTCCTTCTTGGGATAATCCTTTCCTTGTGCATGTTAATGCCTCAGGAACAACTATGGGAGAAGTGATAGCATAACCTGGTGAGGGAGTTTTTGATCATACCTTGTGCTTTGCAAGTAGAAAATTGACACCAGTAGAAAAAAATTACACAACTACTGAGTGTAAAGCATTGTCTATGATCTACACACTCCACAAGTTTAGGAATATCTATTGGAAACACCATTCATATTCTACACAGACCACATGGCATTGAAATACTTAGTCAACAAGCCCATTCTGCAAGATTGCATATGTATTTGGGTCCTATTATTTCAAGAATTAAAGTTCACCGTGGTCGTAAAACTAGGAAAAAGAAATTTAGGACCTGACCACTTATCAAGGATTAACTTAGGGGAGGATGCACAAAGCATTGAGGATACCATGGCGGACACCCAACTATTTAAGTTGCAGCATGCGCCCTAAGTCTTGGAAGATATCGTAGTATTCTTAAAAATAGGTGTGGTGTAGGAAGGAATGAAGGCTCTAGAGAGAAAGTAGTTAACAATACGTGCCGCACCCTACATGTTGATTAGTGGAGACATGTATAAGTTAGGTTGTGATGAGGTTCTGCACCAATGTGTATTAGAGAATGAGAACATGATAATTATGGAGGAAGTGCATGGTGGGATTTTAGGAGGAAACTATACAAGAAATGCTACCGTGCGGAAGATTTTATTAGTAGGTCTTTGGTGGGAAACCATCTACAAGGATTGTATTGAGTTAGACAAGGCATGTGACCATTTCCAGAGCCTTGGAAAACCTGGAAAGAGAGATGAAATCCCCTTGTAACCAATAGCCAACGCTGAACCATTTGAAAAATGGGAAATAAACTTTGTAGGGCCAATTGTGCTAGCTACGCAAAGGACTGGTTCATAGTATATCATCATTTTCACTGATTACTTGACATGGTGGGTAGAGGTAGCACATATGAAGGATTTCACTGCAATGTAACTACTAGATTTTTATGGGAGAACATAATCAGTAGGTATGGTTGTCCTTTAAGTTTAACAAGTGATAGAGGTACACACTTTCTCAATGAAATGGTCAGGATTATGTTAGTAGAATTTATGGTGACCCATCACAAGAATACCCCTATACCCTCAAGAAAATGGAATTGCTGAGGCATTTAACAAGATACTAAGTCACACGTTGACTAGGATCTATGATGTTGGAAAAAAAGATTGGGATGAAAAAGTATCAGTCATTCTATGGGCATACATGACAACCTACAATAGGGTGAACAAGGCCACACCATTTCAATTGGTGTTTGGTGTGGAGGATGTTTTACCAGTGGAATTCATGTTACCATCGTTGCATATAATGTGCGCAAGAGGGTTAGCTGATGAGAAAGTGCTGTAAGAAAGAATTGATAAGTTGATGCAGTTAGATGAAAGGAGATCACTTGCTAGATGGAGTCAGAAGATAGAAAAAGAAAGATAAAAGGCATGGCATGATCATCATATCAAGAAAAAGAAGTTTGAGGTTGGGAAGATGGTGTTGTTGTATGATTCCAAGTATCTGTACCATCCTGGGAAGTTTAAAGTCCATTGGTTGGGACCATACATCATCTCATACATTCTTGATTTAGGTGCTTTCCAACTACAAGCACTAGATGGGACGAGGTTACTAAGTCACTTAAATGGGAGTAGGCTAAAGCCCTAATATAAATAAGTCTTCATAGTGTTTGTAATAAGGTAGTATTGCCAGTTATCTTAGAATTTCCCTTTATGCTTTTTCTTTCTTGTGTTTCCCTTTCTCATTGCTTGTTCCTTTCTTTTGTTTCATTTTTACACCTTGTGCACCAGTAACCACATTATTTTACCAGGTTTGTGTATGCGTAGAGGACCGCTCATCTATTTTAGTGTAGGGTGGAGTGATGCGAAGTATAGGCCTACAATACAAGTTGAGTGGCCTAGTAGAAGGAAGTGCGTAAGGTGGAGTATTTAACCATGTGAGGAAATGGTGGATATTATATTATGGTGTCAAAAAGGATTTGCGGAAACCACATATAGAAAGCATGAAGATCACAGGAACAAAATGAGGTAGGTGAGGGAAAAAATTAGGTAAAGGATAGAAGAAGTGCCTCGATGCTGTAGACATGTGCATAAGAGCCTACAGTCGGGTTGGATTTTTAGGTGTTCGAAGGTTGTAAAGGGTTTTTCACGTAGGATGTGGTGCATGTGTAAGGGTGCTTTAAGTCGGCTTACTAGAAAAATCACATTTAATGTTAAGGTAAGTTGGTAAGTGATATATCATTTAATGCTGGAAAGAAGGAAAATCTATAAATACAAAGTTGGGCAAGTCATTTGTTACCTTGCGATTATGATGTGAAAGAAGATCTTACAAACTAGAGAATCCAGAGAGAAATTTGTGTGAAGAAAGGAGAATCCGAGAAATTTGAGTGTGCATCTAGAGTATATCTGCAAACCAGAAGGAAGGAGTACATGAGCGTGAGGAAGGTTTCATGAAGAGCACTATCTTGTGGAAGGGTTTTCTGGTTAGGGTTTGGCAGCTAGGGAACGAAGAAAGAAGGATTCATTTCAGAAGTTGAAGCTTTGGAGTGAGCTTTTGGATTGAGCAGAGTAGAAAAGTAGAGAAAGAGGAAGGATTATTTAAGTTCAGTCTGACAAGAAAATATGGCACCTAGAAAACCAACCATTTCACTGAAGAAAACAAAGGGCAAGGGCAAGGGAAAGTAGACTGCTGCCATCGCAAGATCAAATGAAGAATGGTATGCAGAGATGCAGTAGCCAGATGGGGTATTACTAGGAAAATAGTGGGAGTCAAACTTACACAAGATGGTCGTGAGCAATTATAACCATCTCACGAGCACAACCAAGAAGGGAATGGCACTAGATTTGGTCTAACCAACTAACAAGAGGACACTAGATGGGATGCCCATTTACAATGATGAGGTGAAGGTAAAATTAGAGAAGGATGGATTATTGCAACTATATGAGTTGCCATACTTTGGCAATCCTGAGCACCTTTACCAATGGTTGATGTCACATGTGCATTAGGATCACTTTTATTTTGCAGGGCACAAGATGCGCATCACACCACAATTGATATCCAAGTTCATAGGCCTCAATTGTGAAGGAGATAACATTGATGATGATCTGAGTGACATGGAGGTTATCAAGGAGACTGTAGCCACATATGACTACAAGAAGGGGTCGCAATACTTTTACATTTCCAAGATTCTAGACCCAGTTATGAGGATGGCCACACACTTGGTGACCAATTTTAATGATTAGGAACAGTGGAAATAAGTGAAGAAGGCATGGTTAAATGTATGCTGGAAGATATTTGAAGGAAACATCTACAACTTGTTCACTTTCATCGTAGATGAGATTATAAGCAGTGTATAGGAGGGAAAGCAGATACTCTTTGGAAATGTCCTCCTAACCATTGTATTTTAAGAAATTAGAGTGCCCGATGGGACATAAAATTTTGTTTGGGAGTATCCAGAAGAGGATTCTGTATGTACCTAAAATTGTAGGGTACTACACCACTAGAATGATGTTACACATACCCCAATGATGATACAGGTCTCCTTGCAAGGTGTTCGGAATCCAGAAAGGCTCGCTAGGTAGACGCTTGTATCCTACATGCCCCAATCAACCTTTGCATGCTTTATTTTGCCCTTTTTCCCCATTTCTTCTTACGTTTTGTCTTCAGTGATGGAACCGCCACCCTGCCTGGGTGACATTCCCATGACTGCCACCAAGGATAGGGTGGCGGTCCAATAACCGCCGCCCTACACATGGCGGCGGTTTTGTTCACATTTTCTAGATTCCTCCAACGATCACGTCAAACGTAAATCTTAAAATTTACATGATTTCTTCAACCACTTTGGCTTGCATTAATGTTTTCTGCTCCCTATGAATAGTGTTTTTCCTTTTTTATAGTAAAAGAGATCAAATGGGAGTTACCCTCTGGTAAATGCATTGGTTATAAATAGCCAGCTTGTTTTCAAGCAAATGGCCCCTCATCCTCTCAATTCTCTTATTTAATTTTTCAATTCCTTTCTTAGAATTCTGTTAGTTTCATGTTTTTCTTCCATTATTGGCATTTTGGAGGTCATATCATCTTCTTATTTTAAGTCTAGTTTCATTGCTACTGCATGCATTTAGTTTAACATAGAATAGCTTCATTTCTAGACTAGAATCCATTAAAGTTATAGGTTTTGTTTTGTCACAAGGATAGTTTCTAAAGCTCTCAGTACACTTGTGTTGTATTCCCACAATAAATCCCGCTAGGAATTGCATAGTCAAGATTTGTTCACTTGTGCTATCCCTCTCCTACTCGCATTGTATTCGGTCTATATCCAAAGCTGCCATTGTTCGATTACTATATTCTGTTGATACTATCATATACACACTTTCTAGATTCATGAGAACATGAAGGAATGAGGATATCACACTGAGGGGATGAAATCACACACAACTAGATTTACCACTGTTCTGTAAATGCTAGGTTTGAGCTATCAAAGTTCTAATTACAAACATATCAAATAGAGTAGTGAATTATTTCATTTCAGTTAAAAGTTTTTCTCTTGATATCACCAGGGAAGCTGTGGGGATTGATAGTTTCTGAGAAACTATGATTCATTCCTCACTTATGAGGAAGGATCGAGAGCCTTTCAAATTAATATGTTTAGTTGCTTAGATATTTAGGATAAAATCACAACTGTACAGGCAAATAGCCATACCAGGCTACTTTGTTTGTTTTCATTCTGTTTCTAGATTAATTGTCCATTTTATAAATATACTAGAGTATCTGTTCTTCAGTTTCATTGAAATACATCATTGAAAAATAAAAAAATAGGAGGATGCTTGCATAGTGTAAATACCTCTTTTTGTAATCAGTTTATTAAATGTTAGTTAAAAGTTGAATCATTTTGTATGACAATCACAGGACCTAGAGAGCCTAGAGAATATATATTTGAACCCATAATACCTCAACCAAATTTACCCATGACATTAGCTGATATAGATCAGGACCTTAGGATACAGGTCTTTCGAGCAATAGAAAACCTACAAGCAATTAGTGAACAACTGAGAGGATTAAACATTGAAGACAACAAAGCTTACAACTTTTGGTCAAATCATCCTAATTATAGATTGCCTTGATAAAATATCTGAATGACCGTACAAGGATTCGAACGAGAAAAAGCATTTGGTTGTGATCCTTTGGTTTTCCACAGCCTAACACATGAGACCTCCTCATTGACATAGACACTAGCTTACATATCCAAGTTGCCAGAACACCTGTTAAGTATTCCGTGAAAATCATACAACTTCTAGTTCTAAATATAAAAGCTGAAAAGGCATACGATTACTCGATAATTGGGAGAAGGGATTGATTCTTCAAATGACCATAACAGGTCCAAAACAACCACAAACTCATGGTTGTGATCCCCAAGTCCCACAACCCAATGGGTCTACAAATCAGTCAAGTATTGACACCGGCTTGCGAACACTGGTGTTTAGATCTTCACCACTCCCGTTAGATATTATAACATAGTTTTCTGTATTGAACATAGAAGCCAACCAATCTAATATTTTCTGGGCTAGACTAGAAAACCACCCATAGTTAACTATAAATCCACTAAATCGCCCCTCACCATTTTATGACCTCTTCTGGAGATGCATATAAAGCTCCCACAAGTCACTTCCCATGTATCCAACAACTAAGAAATAGGGTCTTGGTAGAGCTTGACATTAATTGGAGCCTCCAAGAAGCCATTATATCTGAACGAGACATTACACCAATCTAGGTTAGGAGGGTCTTCTTCACCTTAGATTCACAGATTCCATTATTGTGTATTGAGGATTTAAGATTACCTGATTAGCTTATCCATATCCATTCACCTTCAACATTCACCAGCTATCTCAACATGACCTCGGGAGGTCAGGTATGACGAAAAGGTACTTTTAGATTCCCATACTCGCATGTCACTTTTCCATCATACAAAATTGGTGAACCTAACGCGAACAAAAAAATATTCCTCTTTTATTTTTCATTTCTTTCATCCATGTTCACTCTTTCCCATTATTCTATGGGTATTCATATACCCCCCCAAATATGTCAGGATACGATGCATAGGGAAGACCTCTCTCAGGTCTCAAAGCAAGCTATGGTCAAAAAAATAGACAACCATCGCCCTCACTTTCTACATGGGCTGATAACTATTTGAGTAATTACTTGTCATCACAAACTCCCCCTCATAGGACTAGCTCTAGTTCTTTGTTCCGAATCAAGGAATTTGATTAGTTTACACAAACACAACAGCTAGACCCATCAGGCTCTAACAAAATGACGTTTACTAGAGAATCCAATTCATCTCCTTGGGTCTTGTTCAGACCACATATCAGTAGACAGTCAGACCAACTCCCCCTTTTGGATGAGAAGTACTTAGTGCGCTTAGCTAACAGTGAACAACACTTCCAAAATATGTATCCACCTATAGGGAACCTATAAATACAATCTGTTGCCCTATTCCAAGAAAACACCCCCATAACTCCACCTATGGGAAATACCCTCGGTGAAGCTTGGTAGGGTAACAATCAATTCATAGCAGGGTATCATACCCCTTTACAACCTCAAGCTATACAACAAACACCCTTAAGGAAAAGCACTACATCTTTGCTGATGGAGGTCATTTCAGCCTTAGCTGAGAAGGTTAGAGGGCTGGAGCTTGCTCAAGCAAACCAAAATTCATATTTTGGGAAAGTAGGAATCCCTAACCCTCTGCATCACCCCAGTTAGGTCGACCTCCTTATAGGAACAGGCACGTTAGGCATGCCTCCTCAAAATCCTTATAGTTACCCACAGTAAACACCAACTAGGACCATGTTTTCAAACACCACTCCAGTTGAAAACATGACACCCCCCAGCTTGGCACCAAACAACTCGGACCACAACAATGCTCCTCCTTATTTAAACATTTATTCAAAATCACCACAAGGAGACATGTTCTCTTCTCCAGGGATGTTCGTTCAACCATAGGGATTCCCTTATGTTCCTACAAATGCATATGCTATGCCATATCAACAACCCATTCCACCTCAACCCCCTCAGCAAGCCCCATCGATGGTTGAGGCCTACGCAGTAGGGAATTATTTAGAATATTTAAAAGAACCCCTAGACTTCACCATACAAACCGTTATGCTTCCAAGACCTCTTCTAGATTTTCCCAAATACAAAGGGGAAGGAGACCCAAACGCACACATTAAGGCTTATGCCACAGCCATACGGGAGTTACTCCCTTGGGATGGGGTTGTTGCTAAAATATTCCCTAAAACCTTATAAGGTATTGTCATTGATTGGTATTATAGAATACCTGAAGCCTTGATACACTCATTTAAACAACTCATGTCAGAATTCATCAAATCTTTCGATGTGAACAAATTGTTAAGAACGGGAATCAGGGAGTTCTTACATATCAAACAAGAACATAATGAGTCCACTGCTCATTTTATTCAAAGATGGCATACGGTTCTCTACTCATAAGTGAGTGCTCCAAATATGGATCAAATGGAGCTATGTGATTTATTCCTTAATTCACTCAATAGAGAGATAAAGGAAGAAGTCCAAAAGTTCCCACTAAGAACTTACGATGAAGTACTCGAGAGTGCTCTCCGAATCGACCAAGCAGTAATAGATAGTGGTCGTAAGACATATGGGACAAATGGGAAATTAACCACTCCCAATCAAAACACCACGGCCTATCCTAATACCGGGAATGCTAATCAAGGACCTAAGATCCTTAACAAGAATCACGGGGTTACAACAGATGGAGTAACTGACCAAGTTAAAAGGGAAAATGTTGTAAACATTTCACCACCTGTTAATAATCAACGAAATAACAACTTTACTCCAATAATCAACGCGATGGATTTTAATCATCCACCACAGAAACAACAACAACAATGAAAAATAGAAACACAAAGTCCAAATCGAAACCTAACTAGATATCAGAATCAAAACCAAAGGCAACAACCTCAAAATTTTAACTCTAACAACCAACAACCTTATTAGAATTTTGGGCCACAACAGGTTTTAAATCAATAGCCTCAAAATTATAATCCCAATCTATATTGTGGCTTCAACAAGATTTAAGGCCACGATACTAGGACTTGTCATGAATATAATAAATTCATGCAACATTTTCCATAAGATCAAAAACAACTCTTTATAGATATGTTTTTAGCCAATTCTGTAGTACCCACGCCAAACACTTGTGCAGGGGCACTTTCCCCTCAAAATATTTAACGATCCACTCCGAAACCATTCTAATAACAGGTTAGATCCTAATAGAACAAACAAAGGTGTCATGATAGGAAACAATGATCATAAAGCTTCAAATTCATTAAATCCACTAGTCGCACCTCAATTAGGAACTCAACCCCAAACTAAGATAGTTGGTTTAGTAGAGTTAGACACCGAACTACCCATAGAAACCATAACAAGAACATGGGATTATTCATCCCAACCTACTCCAAGTTATTCGTTGGAGCCAGACAACAGTCAATAAATGTTGGAAAAACCCATAGGTGCCTATGACTTAATTAATGATTTGACTAAAACCTTATCTCACATCTCCTTTTTGGATTTGTTAAAAAACTCTCCCGCCCACAGATCTTCCCTCTTAGAAGCATTAGGCATTGTCCATTTAATTAACAGAACTCCTCCCCTAGAAATGCAAGTAAACCAGGTGGATTTTTACATTTATTCTCTAGGGCATTCGGATAGGGATACTAAGTTTATATTCGATATAAGAAAAATGCCAACAGACGCTGAAATTGCGTGAAGAGGAGACCCAAATTTACATTTACAAGTTTAGGTCTACAATAATAATGTTAAATGTGCAATGGTTGACGATGAAGCAAAATTTAACTTAGTCCCCTTCGTTTTCCTTAAAAAGTTAGGATATGGAGAGACAAACTGTTCCACTACGCGAAAGACGCTAAGAGGTTATGATAGCCTTAAAGCCACTTCGATTGGAACCATAGTTTTACCAGTCACTTTAGGACCCAAGACGATCCTCACCGAGTTTTATATTATAGATTGGGAAACCAATTATAATATGATCCTTGGTTGGCCATGGATACACCACATGAAGGAAATCCCTTCCATGCTATTCCAAGAAATAAGATTTCTACACTTAGGGAAAATATTTGTGGCACAAGGTGACCCAAAACCCTTTGATATACACCTAGCTGATTTGAAGAAAAGACTGGGTATCCACTTTGAGTTTGAACTTCCAATAAACCAGCTTGTCAAACTAACTAATTCACAACCAAAAGAAAAGTTGATACCCACCACTGAGTTGGAAATTTCAAATCCAACTAAGGATGTTCCAGTACTCAAAAGTGAGACCAATGCTATAAAAGTAGTATCACTAGAGACTATCATAAAAATTGTCAAGTTGCTAGAGAAAGACTTACCTATTCTCCTACCATTTGATTCCATGGGTATGGGACATACCCTGGGAATCACTTCTCTTCCATCAGATGAATTTTTTATGTTAGAGGTAACTGAAGCAAAAGAAACAGCTACGGTAGATATCCCAACATCCATTTTTCCAAGCGAATATTGGACTCTCCACTTCAATGGAGCGAGATATCACTTTGAAGCTGGGGCAGGGGTGATCTTTACTTCACCTGAGGGAAAGATCCTACCTTTCTCCTTTAAATTAAACTTTGAATGTACAAACAACGGAGCTAAGTACGAAGATATCCTCCTTGGCCTCATCATAGCTAAAAGAATGGTTGTCAATGACATTAGAGTGCTAGGAGACTCGAAACTAGTTACAAACCAAGTCTATGAGGTATATGAAACTAGGGCTGAACATTTACAACTATACAAAATAGTTGTGTTAGATCTAAGTAAGGGATTCAACTTCATATCAATTGAAGCAATCCCACGAGAGCAGAACCTTCTCGCAGACTCAATAACAACCTCAGCTTCCTGTTTCACCCCAAACAACGAGTTGGAGGACACAAATTTCATGGTATCACTTCGTACCGAGCCATTAGTGTGTAAAATACCAACAAACTCACTCCTGACTCATGGAGAATCTGAGGATGATCTTTCTATCATGGATCACTTTGATGATGAAAGATTCACTCTCGAATATCTAAACACCTATGCGGAGCTACATCTTGCTCATCGTATAGTTGCTCTTTCCCTAATA
Source organism: Taxus chinensis (assembly GCA_019776745.2). Lineage (NCBI taxonomy): Eukaryota > Viridiplantae > Streptophyta > Pinopsida > Cupressales > Taxaceae > Taxus > Taxus chinensis. The sequence continues at coordinate 349,486,970 of CM034147.1, read as the reverse complement.
CCACATTCCTCTTCCTATTTTGGAAATCCCATGGTAGAGTCTCCTCCATAGAAGGATCTTGATATCTATGAGGTAGAAAATGGAGAGAGCTTGGAATTACCTCCAGCCCCACCTGAATTTGAAGAAGGTAATGCTTCTTTAATAGAAGAAACCATTGACATAAACATTGGAATGGAGGAAGAACCAAGAATTTTGAAGTTGGGATCCTCGTTAACTCTGGAGGAGATAGAAATACATACCCAAATCCTCAAATAACATCAAAACGCTTTTGCATTTAATTATAAATAAATAATTGGCATTGCACCACAAGTTGCGGTACATAATCTTGTCACTAAACTAGATGCAAAGCCAATCAAACAGAAGTAAAGACCAATGAAGCCAAAAGTGGCTCTCATGGTAAAAGAGGAAGTAATAAAACTTCTCCAAGTGGGATTCATCAAACCCATTGACTATTCACAATGGGTATCTAATATCATCCCCATTCTAAAAAAGAATGGGAAGATACGCATTTGCATAGATTTTCGGGATATTAACAATGCTTGTCCCAAGGAGGACTTCCCATTACCATCCATTGACGTTATCATTAATGCAACAACTAGATTTGAACTTCTATCCCTCATGGATGGGTTCTTAGGGTACAATCAGATTAAAATATCTAAATGGGATCAAGCCAAAAACACATTCATAACTCCCTAGGGAACATATTGCTACGTTGTCATGCCATTTGGTCTTAAGAACGCTGGCGCTACATATTAGCAGGCAATGACTTATATATTCCAGATCTTATCCATAAAATTGTGGAATCCTAAGTGGATGACTTGTTGACCAAATCCAAGAAACCTTGTGATCATCCAGAAGTGCTCCATGTCATCCTCTCACAACTAATTGAATATGGTGTCACATTAAACCTAGAGAAGTGTGTGTTTGGTGTGACCGGAGGAAAACTTCTAGGCTATATTATATCTTCACAAGGGATTGATGTTGATCTAGCCAAAATATGGGCTGTTCTCCAAATGATCCCACCATCAGACGAGTTTGGAATTAGGTCATTTCTTGGGAAACTCGGTGCAATCCGAAGGTTCATCCCAGACTTAAGTTTTGCCATTCATCCAATAAAAAATCTACTGAAGAAAGGTTATAGCGTCGATTGGACTGAAGAATGCAACGATGCCTTCAAAGAAGTTAAATGCTTCTTGTTGTCTCCACCCACGCTAATGCCTCCCAAACTAGACTGCCCTTTGATCCTATATTCATGAGCCACTCATGTCTCACTAGCCTGCAAGCTGGCTCAAGAAGACAATGATAAACGAGAACGCGTGGTCTATTTAGTTAGCCGAACATTGCTTGATTATGAAACATGTTACGCATAGGCAGAGAGAGAATGCCTTGCCATAATTTTTGTAACAAAACGTTTGAGAAATTACATGTTAAACTAGGAAACAAGGGTCATTGTAAAGAAAAACCATTTATGAACATTTCTCACACAAGGATCTTTATCTAAAAAGGCTGGCCATTTCATAACCTTAATGGGAGAATTTGAGTTAACATTCGTGAACCAGAAATCCGTTAAGGGACAAATTATTACAGACTAGTTAGCTGACAATCCACTAGATGGAGGCGAGCTGGTAAATCTAGAATTTCCCGATGAGTGTGTATACTTCGTCGAAACCAGGCCCCCCATTTCTACATGCCCCTGGTATACTAATATCATCAATTTTATCATGGAACATACATACCCGGAAGGTGCCACTTCACAACAAAGAAGGCAATTACGCATTATTACTGCTAAGTATGTTGTTTTAGACCAAGTACTCTATCATAAAGCCTTCTACGACATGCTTCTAAGATGCATCAACATAGAAGAATCCAAGAAGATTCTCCATGAATCCCACAGTGGGATATGTGGAAGCCACTTCGGTGGTCACGCCACCACTCTCAAAATACATCAAATGGGCTATTTTTGGCCCACTCTCGAGCATGATGCAGTGGAATTTATGTGTAAGTGCCACAAATGCCAAGAATTCTCTCATGAGATTCACATGCCAGCATAATCCCTGCAACCAATAGCGACCCCATGGCCCTTCTCCATGTGGGGGCTGGACTTGATAGGGAAATTCTCTCCCTCATCAACCGATGGTCATAATTTTATAATTACAGCCATGGAATACTTTACCAAATGGGTGGAGGCCATGCCTCTCACCACAGTACCAGGTTCGGTAATTGTCCAAATTCATTCTGAACCAAATTATCTGTAGGTATGGTGTCCCACAAGTCATTATCTTAGATAATGGCACGTCCTTTAAAAATGACGAAGTTCATGAGTTATGTAGCAAATTCAAGATAAACCATCATACAGCCTCTCTTTACTACCCTCAAGCCAATGGGCAGGCCGAAGCGACAAACAAAATGTTGAAAGCTATTCTCCTCAAAACAGTCAAGGAGAACAAATGAGATTGGCATTTAAAACTATATCCAGCCTTGTGGGCCCATCGAACCTCAATAAGAACACCAACAGGAGTAACTCCTTTCTCGCTGGTATTCGGAGTAGAAGCAGTTCTCCCACTTGAGGTTGAAATACCCAGTCTCTGCATCTCATTACAAGGGATTCTGGATGAAGAAGCTTATAGGGAGGCACACCTCTCTCAACTAGAAAGCCTTGACGAGGCCAGGTTAAATATCGAACAATGGCATAGAGCCTATGCTGATCGGATGTGCCGATAGTACAACAAAAAAGTCTATGAGTGAGAAATATATGAAGGAGATCTAGTTCTAAGACTAGACAGCCAGATCGATAAGAAAACCAGTGAAGGAAGAAATTTCTGGCCCAAATGGTTGGGCCCATACCAAGTCATGAAGGACTACAGAAACGGTGCGTATATTTTGTGCACACTAGAAGGTGAAGAATTTGGTGAAACTATTAATTCCTTGCATCTTAAGCAATTTTATGCATAAAACATCAAAGTCATTACTTGTACATTGTAGCTACCTACATTGCATTAGTATTTAGCTACTTCACTCTATCCATTTCATACAAATGGTAGTCTAGGAGCTTACTCTTAAACAATCTGTTACAAATTTCTGAAAATATTGGCAAAAGCATTCACATCACATCTCTTCGAACATCATCAACTATTTTCAAATCTTCTCATCAAGTTTGACAGACAAGTATTGATGAAAACCATACCAAGTCCTGCGTACTTGGCTTTGCTCTTTCTTTCTACTAGGTAAAGTTGTCCTTACCTACGGTCTATTCTAGAAGCTTCTTGGTGTCACATCTATCCCTCTTAAATCTCTTTGAATGAAAGGATATCCCAAAGTCATAGATCAGAAATGTCAAAATCAAATGAAATCAAAAGCACCAAGCAAACAAAATATTTTATTTTACACACTTCTTTGCCCCATCAACCTTCGTGATAAGCCCACATTTCTTACTGGTGGTGTGAGGTTGGGAAAGGAAAGAAGTGCCCTTACTAACCTATATCCTACCTTTGGTGATGAACCCGTGCTTCTTACTAGTGGCATGAGGCAGGGTGTGGGGGGTCTAGTCACACAAATTAACAAATCTTGGTATGCTAAAAACACAAATTCACCTCTATTAAGAGAAAAAAAATATCCAAATATCCAAATTCCAAAGAGATCAAATCCTCAAAACCAGATTTTGTCAACTAGGTTGCCATTCATGAATCTAAGTCTAGATAAACTAGAAAGTAAGTGGCTTTCTAAGCATGGTAGTAGTTCTGAGTAGGGTGGGTGTGTAGGTCCAAATTTGGTTCTTGTTACTGGTTTGTCTGTCTCTCATCATTCCATTCAATCAAGCTCATACAACTTGTGCCCTTCCTAATTCTTGGTGTTGAGCCCTCGCGTCTTACTAGTTGTGTGGATTTGGGATTGGGGCAAGTTCATCTCTTTATCACTATACATTCATCACGTTTTTCCAACATAAGAAGAAATTACAAACATCACCCAAAGAGTTCAAAAGTTCAGTACTACCATATGTTAGTATCATCTCATATCAACATTACAAAAAAAAACAAAAGTAAAACCTTTTGTTTACTATCATTTGTTATCCATTGCATACATTTTGAAAACATGAAAAATAAGTATTCTAAAAACATGTAAGTACACATGTGGAAACAAATCACAAAAATTATAGCCACGATGAGTCTGGATCCAAAAAGAGATATATATATATACGTAAATCAAGTTTCGTATACAATGCCATCATGCACTAGGCATGGTCAAAACGTTCAATGAGCCCGAAAAATACAAAAGCACTCATAAAAATATCTGAAAAAATACTACAAAAGTGGCATCTCAATCCCTATGGGATCCCTCAGAGGGTGTGTGGCCATGCCTAGGACTCCGGCTACACCGACGCTCCGAATGCACTGAGGGCTCACGGTCATGCCCGGTAGCTGCTATCTCGCTATGAGAATGGCTCCTCATCAAGCGCTCAGCTATCCTGTATTCAGCTACCTTAGCACAGAGAGAAGTCATGATCTTCACCACATGCCAGATAGAGGTAAAAACATCGGTGTGCCTACCAGCTTCTGAGGGCTCCCCCACGTCCATGGAAAGCTCAGCACAAGTCTTCTATGAGGGGAGAAGAAAGGTAACAGTGCATAATCGGTGAAGCAAGTCTCACCACTCATCAGCAGTCACTGCAAACAAAAGAGAAAACAAGTTAGAAAACAATCAACGATAGAACCAAGAGTAAACAAACCAAAAAGAAATAACAAACTAAGATGAGTCTAACTAAAACAAATGTTAGGAAAATAATGATAACTCACTAGGATCACCAGGCCTCCAAGAAGGATCTCTAGGATCCACGCCTGCCACTGATGCCACCACCGACTGGTGCCCCTCTCCCACATCTGGGGCAATGTGACAGTCTACAATAAACTTGCCATCTCCACCTGGGTCCCAAGAGAGTAAATCCTCTGAAACCAGAGTCACCCTCTCTATGCTCCACTCCACCCACTCAACCTGTAGGATCTATTAGGTATCATGCCACTTAGGATCACTATCATCCCCCCCACCACCCGTCTCACTGATCTCCATCTCCTCTATCTCCTCCTCAGTCTCTCCCCCAGTGAACTCCTCAGACTTGGAGTCCACATCAATGGGCCCATCACTGCTATGAATGGGACCAACAACAATCTGAAAGAAGGGTGCCTAAGGAGCACTTAATCTCCCTCATGCATGTACCACCCTCCTAGCCACAATAGGAGTACAAGGAGTAATAATAGTCCAACCCCGACCTCTAGGACCTCCCTGAGCCTCATGGATAGACCTATACACTAGCATCATCGGAGGGAGCATGTCACTATAGGGGAGGCCAAACTACTGTGGAACTCTATCAAAGGGGTGTATCTCCAACTTCCCCACCCTGTATATTAACTGGTTGGTAGTCTTATAGGTAATCAAAGTGACGGTCTCCTCTCCCCATACCCCTGCCATGGCTTGATAAGGAGTGGCCTCCATGTCTACAGTAGTCAAGGAAGCCACTGGCTGGTGGGGTGCTCTAAGAACTGTCATCCCCATCAACCTCGCTGCTTTAATAGCCTTGGGATCGTCCACCTCTACACCTCTCCCATATGGGGTGATATGCTCATACACCCAACTCATGACAAGAGTTGGGTGGCTCAGTGACTGCCCCTGTAAACAGACTACCATGTATAAGTCATGTTAGGTAATCCTGAGGATATCTAATCCCTAGGCATAGACATGTCCATGGCCCTCAATCTATGAAATAATGGGGGCCCAACAATATAAGAGGGTATCCCATCCCTTGTCCCCGATCAGTATGGATGCAAGGATGCCCATGATGGCCTTACAAAGCAAGGGAATGTCTAACTCAATAATAGAGAAGATCCTCACGCCATTCTTCGATCCCCTCGATACAACTACATCTCCCATATAGGTGGCCCACTGAACCACCTGTGATCTAGATACTATTGTCTTAAGAGACAGTTGCCGCAAAAGGATTGGAACCCCCAGTATATGGTAAACATCCTCTAGGGTGATGGACCACTCACCCCTAACTCCTAGCAATTGGAAGGTGTTCTGGTCCACATCCCAATATGAGAACAAGTCACATAGTATGTGACTGGCAGGTGCAACATGAGGAACCTGTGTAATCCTCCATATACCAGCCCTCTGGAGAGTATCCCACTCTACCTGGGAGAGTGCCTCTAACACTGCCGAGAGCCAATCACACTCCCTCTCCTGGATCCATCTAATGTACTCCTCCTTCTTCTGCATACACCCAAAAACACAAAAAAGAAGTGAGTTAGTACTGAAATCCAGTTAAAAAAACTAGTAAAAACACGTAAAAATTCTATACATGCAAAAACAAGTTAAACTCTGTATTATTTTTGTCCTCTGTTGTGGACCGCCACCCTGTGCAGAGCGGCGGTTCCATAACTGCTACCTTCTAAGGCAGTGATCCCATAACCACCACCCTGCATAGGGTAGCGGTCCTGTCCCGTAAAACCAAATGAGCCGTAAGCCCTAAAAAAGGCCCAAAAACAAACAAATACACCTTTTTAATGAAAAAAGAAACCTACCCTATGGGTGCCCCCCCCAAAGACACATTTAAAACTAACATTTTCAAAAATAATCCCCTTGAGTAGAAGATTTCATCATTTCCACATTTTAGGTCTAAAAATGATTAATTAAGAAGAACTAACATAAGAATTCATGGGTCGATGTTCCGCTCTCGGAGGCATGATCGCTATCTCACCACGAACATTTTGACTATACTCTCATCAAAAACCATCACCGTTGGTCCCAGAGCTCAAAAACTATCAAATCAACCCACGCAAATGAATAGTAAAATGATCTCATTTTATATAAATAGCCCTCTTAATTTGATTTTGAATGTCTTTCGCAGGGTCGGAGCACCGACAGAGGTAAGTTCTAAACCTTGCATAGATGGTAAGTCATCTTTTCTTATCAATTTAGCCTTGTTTCTCAATTTTTTTTATCTATCTGCACTTGAGTCCCCTTTTTCATTTTGCAGGTAGTGGAATCTTGGATGGTGACTTTCCAGCACACTGGCGTGTTAGGTATAGCTCCTAACTCCCCATTTCGGGACCGCCATACTTGGATCCACCGTTTTACGCCTCTTCATGGCTAAAATTCTTCTACAAGAGGGAAATATGTACATACCTAAAATTGTAGGGTACTGCACCGCCGAAACGATGTTACACATACCCCAATGATGATACAGGTCTCCTTGCAAGGTGTTCAGAATCTAGAAAGGCTCGCCAGGTATACGCTTGTATCCTGCATGCCCCGTTCAGCCTCCGCATGCTTTGTTTTGCTCTTTCCCCCTTTCTTCTTGTGTTTTGTCTTCAGTGACAGAACCACTGCCCTACCTGGGCGATGGTCCCATGACCACCACCCAGGATAGGGCGGTGGTCCAGTAACCGCTGCCTTGCATAGGGCGGTGGTTTTGTTCACATTTTCTAGATTCCTCCGACGATCGCGTCAAACCTAAATCTTCAAATTTACACACTTTCTTCAACCACTTTGGCTTGCATTAATGTTTTCTGCTCCCTATGAATAGTGTTTTTCCTTTGTTTATAGTAAAAGAGATCAAATGGGAGTTACCCTCTGGTAAATGCATTGGTTATAAATAGCCAGCTTGTTTTCAAGCAAATGGCCCCTCATCCTCTCAATTCTCTTGTTCAAATTTTCAATTCCTTGCTTGGAATTCTGTTAGCTTCATGTTTTGCTTCCATTATTGGAATTTTGGAGGTCATATCATCTTCTTGTTTCAAGTCTCGTTTCATTGCTACTACATGCAGTTAGTTTAACATAGAATAGCTTCATTTCTAGAATAGAATGCATTAAAGTTACAGGTTTTTTTTATCACAAGGATAGTTTCTAAAGTTCTCGGTACACTTGTGTTGTATTCCTGCAATAAATCCCTCTAGTAATTACATAGTCAAGCTCTTTTCACTTGCGCTATCCCTCTCCTACTCACATTGTATTCGGTCTATATCCAAAGCTGCCATTGTTCGATTACTATCTTCTGTTGATACTATCATATACACACTTTCTGGATTCACAAGAACACGAAGGAATGAGGAGATCACACTGAGGGGATGAAATCACACACAATTGGATTTACCACTGTTCTGTAAACACTAGGTTTGAGCTATCAAATTTCTAATTACAAACATATCAAATAGAGTAGTGAATTATTTCATTTCAGTTAAAAGTTTCACTTTTGATATCACTAGGGAAGCTGTGGGGATTAATAGTTTCTGAGAAACTGTAATTCATTCATCACTTTTTGAGGAAGGATCAAGAGCCTTTCAAATTAATATGTTTAGTTGCTTAGATATTTAGGATAAAATCACAACTGCACAGGAAAATAGCCATACCAGGCTACTTTTTTTATTTTCATTTTGTTTCTAGATTAATTGTCCATTTTATAAATATACTAGAGTAGCTGCTCTTCAGTTTCATTGAAATACGTCATTGAAAAATACAAAAATAGCAGGATGCTGGCATAGTGTAAATACCTCTTTTTGTAATCAGTTTATTAAATGTTAGTTAAAAGTTGAATCATTTTGTATGGCAATCACAGGACCTAGAGAGCCTAGAGAATATATATTTGAACCCATAATACCTCAACCAAATTTACCCATGACATTAGCTGATATAGATAAGGACCTTAGGATACAGGTCTTTCGAGTAACAACAAACCTATAATCAATTAGTGAACAACTGAGAGGATTAAACATTGAAGATGACAAAGCTTACAACTTTTGGTCAAATCATCCTAATTATAGATTGCCTTGATAAAACATCTGAATGACCGTACAAGGATTTGAATGAGAACAAGCATTTGGCTACGATCCTTTGGTTCCATAACCTAACATAGGAGACCTCCTCGTTGACATAGACAATATCTTACGTATCCAAGTTGCCAGAACACATGTTAGGTATTTTGAGAAAATCATACAACTTCTAGTTCTAAATATAGAAGATGAAAAGGCATACGATTATTGGATAATTAGGAGAAGGGATTGATTCTTTACATGACCATAATAGGTCCACAACAACCACAAACTCACAGTTGTGATCCCCAAGTCCCACAACCCAATGGGATTACAAATTAGTCAAGTATTGACATTGGCTTGCAAACACTGGTGTTTAGATCTTCACTGCTCCTGCCAGATATTATAGCATAGTTTTCCATATTGAACATAGAAGTCAACCAATCTAATATTTTCTAGGCTAGACCAAAAAACCACCCATAGTTAACTATAAATACACTAAATCACCCATCACCATTTTATGACCTTATCTGGAGATACATACGAAGCTCCCACAGGTCACTTCCCATGTATCCAACAACCAAGAAATAAGATCTCCATAGAGCTCGACATCAATTGGAGCCTCCGAGTAGCCATTATATCTGAACAAGCCATTACACCAATCCAGGTTAGGAGGGCCTTCTTCACCTTATATTCGTAGATTCCATTATTGTGTATTGAGGATTTAAGATTACCTGATTAGCTTATCCATATCCATTCACCTTTAACATTCACCGGCTATCTTGACACGACCTCGAGAGGTTAGGTATGAGGAAAAAGCACTTGTAGATTCCTATACTCACATGTCACTTTTCCATCGTATAGATCCCTTGCCTTTATAAGTGAATTTGTGACACATTTGGGCTGAGTGGAGGATCCCAGAGTAGTTTCCCATCCTTGTGGATGGAGAGGCATAATTTGTAGTATACAAACACTTTTGAATTGGCAGATTTACATTGAAAAATGGGAATATGAATCCATGGTGCAAACTACCCTTCTTCTTCACCACACAATACTTCCAAGCCGGAGTTAATCGGTTCAAGGAGGCCAAGAGACTAAGGTTCGACCTTAGTGAGGTAGATATAGACCACCGTGAGCTACACCAGAATCTCTTCTATCCAAAGAAGCACACATATGGGGAGAGATATGTCTCCCATGAGATACAAATGATGAAGCCTTTAATGTTGCCGATTATAGGAAGGACTACAGCAAGGGTGTAACTGCACATAAGGGAATTTTTTGAAAAAGGTGCTTACTTGGAGAACAATGTCTTCATCCCTAAAGAATACAAGAAGGAAGAAGGCCATGCCTAGGAGGATAGAAAGAGAAGAGGTGTAGAAGGCACCAAGTTTTCAAACCACACAAATGGTGAGTGTGTGGGAAACAAGCGCTAAGCCTAGTACTTATGCGCAAAGAAATAAGTATCCTATCAAGGAAAAGAACCCAAAAGAATAAGCATCAGAAAATGAAGAACACCTCACCCATGAGGAATTTCCAAGGGATACATCACCTGTTAAAGAGAAGGAAAATGAAGAATCTCCTATACTAGAATCCCCAGTAAGGAAGAAGCAGAAAGTTACTGATGAGGAATATTTAGAAGAGACATAGAGTTTAGATGCCTACATCAGAAACAAGGATGATCATGATGATCCAGAAGGAGGTGAGGACCATCCAGTCTATGAGATACATGATTCCAAGGAATAAGGAGATGAGGAGTATAATGAAGGGGATGAGGAGAAGGAGGAAGAAGAATAAACTGAGGCCCAAGGCAAGGGGGTAGACGGGGAAGAAAATACAAAATATTAAAGGACCCAAAGCCTCAAAAAGGAATAGATAGATGAGGCCAAAAATTGGGAAGTGGAGAAAATCATCAAGGACTTGGTTGAACAAGAGGTAGAGCGTAAATCAAATGAGGTGATGAAAGAGGTTGAGGAGGAAAGCGTAGGAAAAAAATATGGCAGCATGGGAGGAGATCCTAATTTGGTTGTAAGCTTTCCAAAATCCACATGCATAAGGAGTAAGGGCACATAAGTAGTGCAAGGTCAAATAATGGGTTACATCGATGATCCAAATAAGGTGTTGCACGCGTGCTTCTAGAGAACTGTGCCAATGGAGAAACTCTTAGCCATGGCTTCATTTGATGAGGAAGGTGCATACCCTCAAATAAGGAAAATGTTGTCATGGGCATTTGACTCCCACATTGATGAAAGTGCATGAAACAAAAGGAATAAACCCCTTGGTAAACACCCAACAATTATCAGATGAGAAAATCTGTAACACACTCAACAAAGTTTCAATTGAGGTTGAAGCCAGACTGTTCCGAAGAAATGACAGGGTGAAGTTCCTAGAGGAAGAGCTCCTTGAGAAAAACAAGGACTTGAAGTAGGAGTAACTAATCAGTGCTTAGTTAAGGCGTGAGTTAAAAGATGATAAGACAAGGGTGCGTGAGGCATACAAGAAGATAGATATGATCATGGATGCCATTGTCTTGAAGCATCCAGACTTAACCCCACCCACGCAAAAATATGGATCAACCTTACAATTCCTAGAGGACTTGACCCGCATACTCACTATGGAGAGGTGGCCACTTGCCTTAGAATCTGTAGAAGAGGCATTGGTGCGCCAAGAAAAAGAGAATAAGAGGAATGTTTTGGAAATTATTACTCAGTACAAGAATATCCTCGCCAATGTAAATGCCGCCGCATAAATTACTAAAGCTACATATGATGACTGCACAGATATGGATAGAGTAGAAAGTATCTTGGTTGCCACCCATGAAGTGGAACTTAAGGAGCTCCATGAAAAGAACAAGGGGAATAGAGTTGACCAAGACAAAATCCTAGCTGAAGTGGAAAATAAATCAGAGGTTATTGAGACCTTGTGGGGCTCAATCAAGAACCGGCTACAAGAATTTTACCCTTAAATCAATCGGAGGATGGACCCGCTCTAAGATTTGGGAAAAAAAATGGAGGAGATCATAGAGACAATGAGCGCGAAGGGAGAGGAGTTGAGTTTTGAAGAAGTAAGCGCCCTAGTGGGTGACCTCTATTAACAAGCTTAGAATGAGGTCGATACTTGGGGAAAGTTACAATCATAATTAGGAAAGGATTTCCCTCTACTTCTCTAGAAGTAAACAAGTTCCCCATTCTTTCATTATTTTCCCCATTCCTTCATTCCTTTATTCTTCCATTCCAACCATTTGTAAGGATCCGCCATTATTTATTCCTTTATTAAAGAGTGTTTCCAAGGATGGAGAATAGGCATAGTGTGGGGTGATGTTGGGTCCCAAAATATCAGTTAAGTACAAGAGGGTGCATGGGCATGGGGGACTTAGGTGAAGAAGGGCACGTGGGTTAAAGGTGCACAGGGAAGGGTTCTAGCAGGGTTATTCAGAACATAAGGCATACGCGCAAGGAAAAATAGGCTTTTTACTTAGCCATATTTGACATCCTAGACAACACATGAGAAAAGCATGACCCTTGTGGATAAGGTGCCATCCTAGCAACTATGGGATCAAAAAGGGAATATTCTAGGCATACGATGGAAGGTTCTAAAAGACATTAGTACAAGGAGTGGAGAGCTTATATATGAGAAGGAATGCTTCCATGGAGGACCAATTTGACACTTGGAAACCAATTAGTAACTTCTAAAAGGCATGGCAATGGGTGCTAAGGTTATAAATACAAGTGCCTGATGGAAGAAAAATAATAGAAGAGAAGAGTGAATAAATTATGGAGAGTGTGGAGGAGAGAAAAGAGAGGTGAAGGCCTACAAAAACAAAATGGAGGATGTTATGGGTTAGGGATTAGGAGAGCTCTGTAAGTAATGGCACATTTAGAGGGATGGGTTTGTATTCTTTTTGTTTTTGTAATATGATGAGCATAATATAGCTTTGATGCATGACTTGGCTCTACATAGTTATATGAGGATCTGTTATGACCTCAAGGGATTGTAGTGTGGATTATTAAACTTATTAAGATGAATACAAGGCTCTGTTATAAATCATATGTGTGTTCAAGAGTATAATACTTATGTATTTCCTTTATGTGTGAACCATTTCCTTATGTTGCTTGTTATTTCTCTTCCTGGATGTAATGAGATAACTCATTCTAGGTTCTTAGAATGTTGCATAGTTGTTTTCTACTCATTTCCATTGGAATGTCTATTATAAGATGATGTAGTCTCACAAGACTCACTTAAAGGAGAGACTCGGTGCCCGCGCATGCCTCAGGTGAGTGCCCAACACCTGGTGGGTGATAGGCTAGTGTGCATGGGATTATACTATTGGTCTAAGGGTATAAAATATGACTACAATATACTTCCTTAATTTTTATCAATTCATTCCATGCGGTCCCTTGGATAATCCCAATTCCTTTCTGGTAGTTTTAACAACTACTTTATCAGTCAGATTAGTAAGAATATCTATCCCTATGCCCTTCAATCCTGTCAATGTAGAAATCAAGGCTTCTATGATTCTTACCCTCCGTCCAACAAAATAGAAAAATTCCTCATGGACTCTGCCAATAAGTCATTGGTATAAATATTTTTATTTTCCAAAATATGGGAGTTAATACAGTTGATAAACCCCTATCTTCTTGAGAAACTTCTCCCCAACGTCGTCATACATTGACATGTCATTCACCGTGCACTTTTTGGTCTTCTTATTCATAAAAGCTTCAAAATATCCCTTGTTATCAGTGGTACAATGGTTATAATCACTTACTTTGCATCTGTGGATATGGGAATCCCAATCCCGTTTGACTATCACTCCTTCTGGATACTCCTTCCTTGAAAAATTGCTCTCGACAGTAACTTCAACCTCAATTTCCACCTTTTTCTTCCCCTTCATACCTTCTGTAAGTGATTTCTTCGGTGCCATTATAAAAATCCCTACTTTTTTCTTCTATGTCAAGTAAGCTCAAATCCTATCTCGAAATCATGTGCCCTAGCTCCTTCTCAATGCTTTTGCTTCACTCAAACCCTTCACCAATGGGGACGCAAGCCACTTCTGCACACAAATCTTCTCTCCACGTCTGGTTCTATAGCTCTCCACAACTCAACATGTTTCGCTTGGATCGGTTACACTTAGCTCACTCAAATACTTGTGATCGCAAAGGTAAAAATAAACCTACATAACGTCCTTATATACATTTTAAAAAATTTATTACATTTATTACTCCTTCACCTACCACCAATCCTCTCATTAATTGATCATTTTCCTCATTTCCGCATGGTACACCTTCATGCCCAAGCTATAACCTTCTAGCACACCTTCCTACCTTTGGGCTACATACCTCCTTCTGTGCGCTTCTATGTGCCAAAGTAACTCACCACTGTGCCTTCCCCTAGTAGTTTCCACGGCTGTAGCTTACCTCACATTATACTATTCATTCATTTTATTTCTGACTATGGTCTTCTTTGAGAGGAATTTATTTCTAGCAACTTCCTTCTATCTTTAAATAACACCTGTAACAATATGTTCTTATGTGTACCCATTTTTGAATAAAAAATAACAACCACCTTACACCAATGGTATGTGCAGTCCTCTATGCATAAAATAATTCAGATTGTAATTAGCTTCCAGTGCACAAACAAACTTATTACACAAAACACCAAACTAAATTGACAAAGCATAGTGACGAAGAAGGAAATACATTAAAAGAAATGCATAAAGGGAAATCTATACTAAATGGTAATACTACCTTATTAAAAACACCAAGAAGACTTATTTATAGTAGGGCTTCAGCTTACTCCTGTTAAAATAAGTGGGTAACCGTGTTCCATTAAGCATCTCTAACTAACAAGCAAAAAATTGGAATCATAAAGAAGTACCATCTGTCAAACCTCAAACTTCTTATCCCTAATGTGTCTGTCATGCCATGCCTTCTGCCTAGACTTTTCCTGCTTCTGACTCCAACGTGTTATGGCACGCCTCTCATCCAACTGCATTAACTTGTCAATTATTTCTTCTAATGTTTGTTCATCAGCTATACCTCCAACACACGTAATACATAATGATGGTAACATGAATTCCATTGGAAGAACTACTTATGTTCCAAACACCAACTGAAAGGGTGTCACCTTATTCAACCTCTTGTAGGTTGTTCTATACACCCAAAGTACAACAAAAACTTTATCATATCAATATTTTCTTCCAACATCACAATTTTTTGTTAAAGTCTAGCTCAATATCTTATTGAAGGCCTCAGATGTCCCATTTTCTTGAGGGTGATAAGGAGTAGTCTTATGGTGTGTGACCATAAACTCATCCAACATTATCCTGATTGTGTCATTCAAAAAGTGTGTGCCCCTATCACTTGTCAAACTCAACATATCTAGTGAGAATATTTTCCCATAAGAACCTTACTCTCATAGCTACTATACAATCCTTTATAGGTGTTTCTTCTTCCCACCTTGTAATATAATTTGTGCAATTGATGATGTAGTACAGTCCGGTTCTATGCATGGCTGGGGAAATAGGACCCACAAATTCTATAGCCCATTTTTCAAATGGAATTGCACTAGTAATAGGCCTCAAAGGCATTTCATCTCTTTTCCCAGGTTTTCCAAGGCACTGACAATGATCAAATGCCTTACAATACTCTTGAAGACACAAAATTTGGGTTACACTACCCTTGATCCCCTTTTGAGTGGTTAACATAGCATGTTCATATATCCTTGCCCCCTTTACACCACATTTATATTAATTACTTAAAATTAAATTAATACCCATCCTCACTTTATCTATTAATTTATATACTTTAATTAAATTAAATTACACCTCACCCAACCACTTCACCTAGACACCTCATCATAGACCTATTCTTAGTATGTTTCTTTTAACTAAGAATCAATCTCTACTTTTCCTAACTAACTGAGAATTAGTCTAACCCTAAAATCAGATGCCCATTCCTTTATCTAACAACATGCCCACTTATCTAAGTGAAAAATACCATTTTAGACCTGAACCAATAGGCAGAACTAGCCAAAAGATAGCCAAGATCTACTATTTTGGAAAACCTAGGAGTTCCCTCTGTAATTGATGCCAGTTAACCCTAAATTGACACCGGTTAACCTAAACCATTGTCGGTTACCATATATTCATTTTGGTAACCTTGTTCGAGAGGTTGGAAATTTTGAGAAGTTGGCATTTTTGAGTTTTGGAGAAAGAGAGATCTTTATGTAAGCATAAACCAGAGCCTTCTCGAGCATCCAGATGACCCTACCTAGCACCAGGAATGATATGAAGGCATTGGCATTCACGATAACAATCTAGGAAGTGCTGCCATGAAATTGATCAAAAGTTTCAAAGATCAACCATTTCTATCCTCCACTAACAAGGCCTGTAAATACAAGTAAGTGTGTTATGATCTACTTCATTCTATACTTAGATTATGGTTTTTTTAGTTCTGTTTATTAGATCCTATTCTACTTTGCATTCCACCATCCCCACCTTCCTGTTTGTAACATTCCCATTTTAAGACTTTAGAAACAAGGGAAAATTTTTATTTTTTTTATACATAGTGTTCTCTATTCCAAATAATCATAATTTAGAACACAAAATCCATGCCAATCAATCTCACAATAGATAACCATATGCAGCTATAAATGACTCGGTGAATTACCAATCTCTCATTTCATGACTCAGTATTCAAACTAATCTCTCATGTTAACTTAAAGTATTGATTACTATGTGTATACTAAGTATACTTGGTTCTATTACCCTATTCTGGGTATTGAGTAATCTGTTTAAGAAACCTATTTGAATGTTTGTTACCAATATTCATCAGAAATCTCATTTCTTAAACTAGGTGACATAGGACAACGCAACAAGTAGCTTGTGATACTTTGGCCAAATATTTCCAACATACTATTTATGTTACTATTCCTAGATGCCATATTCATCTAAACAGAATGTCCTTCACCCCACTCATTTGTTATCTAGAATGGTATTTATTGACTTATGTCAGTCCACTTGTTGAAGGTTTGACCATAACCTAGGTTATTGACATAAGTTGGTATAGGGAACCACTCACGATGACCTAGGGTATATGTTCATACTCAGTCGACCTAAGTCAATTGAATGTGCCTAGTTACCCTAAATCATTAAGAGTCACTTCTTATGCTAAATCATATCCTTAATCTGATCTAGAGAGAAACCAATGCTGAAGGATGTTACAACATGTCAACTACACATTGTATCCTTGCGAAGACCCAAGTCTAGATGAAGGTACAATTCTGCAGTTGGCATGTGCCAACATCTGACATAACTACTTCATCATGATTTACACACCTCAAGAGGTCATATCCACTTAATAAACTTTGGATTAAGATCCAAAGCACAACAACCTTGCATAACCCTAATCCCAACAATCCTTAAGTTTTCCATCCTTGTTTGAGTTGATTACTTAATAAGGAATTTCAAAAACCTATGATTGCTTTTATGTTCATTAACTTTTGCTTAACGTGCAATTAATCAAAAATAGAAACAACATCCATCATAAGATTTAAATAATGTGTCTGAACCATTAAAGGAATGTATAATAACCAAAACAAGTTCTGTTATAGTAGACTTCATAGATATGAAGTCTAAATGGTTAACAAACTCATATACCATTCATTTATTTTGTATCCTTTTAAGAGGAAGAGAACCTTCCTCTTTATGGTTAAGTATTAGGATTTGTTATACCATTATTCATTTCACACTTCCTGATATTTAAACTATACGTTCATTAACATCATAATAAACCATACAAGATTAGGTAAAGAACGTCAATACATGCAACTTATTAAGTTACAATCAAGTAAGGGAAGTTGTCCTAATTCCCATTTATCCAACTAATTTAATGACAACAGAAATAAGGATCCAATAAAATATGGATGACAACATCAAAGATAGGATTACAAATTTCCTTCATATTATGAACAAGAGAATTAACATAATCAATTTAAGTAACTTTGATATTTTCAATTCATCATGATAAAATACACATTTAACAAGACTATTGATTACTGACATATTTCATGTCAACAACATCAAGATCATTAAAGAATAAATTTTTTCTTCCTTCAATACATCTCAATAATGAATCAGAATTCTCTATAAAAGGTCCAAAATTTTAAGCAACCAACACATCATATAAGTTATTTCCTTCCTTTATCACTTATGAATTCCATTTACAAAATTTTCTAGCATGGGTCAGTTCATTGAATTGAGCATGATAAGCACTAAGAATTAAAACAATGCGATTTCAACTAACTGTTTCATAAAACCAACTCTTCTTTTATGAAATAGTAAAGCCAAGAAAACAAATAAAACGTAAGTAATAACAACCATAAAAGAAGAACAATTGATTAGCCTAAATTAACATTAAGAAAAGATCATGATATCATCAACACTTGACAACATTATATTGGATAAGTAATATTTCAACCAATTTATTTATCTATATCAAATAAAAGTACTTACTACCTATCTCTTGCATAATTCAATCTGAATTAGTAATACAAAACTAACTCAACTATTTTCCAAACATAGAGTCACGTTAAGAAGCAGGAACAACAAACTCAACATTATCTAAATTCCCTAGAAAGACATCTACGGCCAAGCAAATTCCAACATCTTGAAAGGTTTAGGGATGAATTATTTACAACACTAAATAAGAGAATCCCTTTTCAAATGCTACACCCCAAATTCATAGTCCACAATATAACCTAAGTTCTCAAGTTAGGTCATACCTTAGAATTAGGAAAATATTCACTCAATATAAGGCATATAACATTAATGATCCAAAACAACGTTAATCCCTTCATTACAATTCAAGCGAAGAAGAGAGGAGTATCAACAACTACTTGATGTATTCTAAAGAGTAATGTAATAGAACTATACAATTATCAATACAATGATTACACAAATAGGAAAGGATGAACTGTGATAACAATAAGAACTTTCTTTCTAATTTGGTTAGTCTGAATACCATTTCACAACTAAGAAAATAGAATTTAACACAAATCTATTACAGTTTCTAACGGAGCAGTGATGACTCAATAATTCAGAGAATAAAAGAGAAAGGAGTCAATCGTCATGGTTAGAGAAGGATTCCAACATTCCTATACAAGAAAGGATGGTCATAAAAGGATTGGTACAGACCCAATCGTAACATCCTTAGAATATTTTTAAATGTATAAACCATACACCAAAAACTATTAGACTGTATCATACGACCGCAAAATGTAATTCAAGTTTCAAAATAAGGTTCACCCAAACATGAAGCAAAATTAGTAGTAGCATTATTATTCTCATCAAGAAGGAGATGTAATGTTCAAAATTATTAACAACTTACAAGGAATTAACAACCTTCATCATTCACTCAAAAACGTCAAAGTTTCAGTCAAAGGAACCAAATACTATCCACCGTGATTCAATTTCAAATAAGGTGCATTCCAAGATTGACATGGCTTAGCTACAGGCACACAAACTATCAACAGAGATGAAAAATTACTTTTCATTACATTTCTAAGGATAGTTCAAATGTACACCTCTACAAATCAACAAGGTAAACTATCCCTTCCAATCTTACCCAGAGGAAAAAGAAATGGAAAAGTCTAGAAAACCCCTTACTTAGAACTGATTTGGTTATTTCCAAATCAAGAAACGTCAACCAAAAGTCTGAATAACATCATTAAAGCTTCATGAAATCAAAATCAGGAAGGATTCAACAAGCTTACTCTAGAAAGTTACTTAAGAGGTTAACCCAGATTAGGAACATGTATTCAAAATCAATAACATCTAACTCAACAAAGAAGTAGACAAGATGGTCGACATCTAGAAAGCTCAAACAGAGCTACGAGAAAAACCCAAGTAACAACTTAGACAAAGCTAACTCTCAACATGTTCTCAACCAAACAGGACCTCATCTATTTATCCAATAGACCATTCCTCAATAAATTAAAGAAAGAAACAATAAATAAAGATCAAAAGAGAAGACTTCACACACAAATATTGTCAACAAGATAACATCAAAATCTAAGAGTCCAAGAAATAATTATCTCATAGTTTCCATAAAAGAACTTAATTCAAGCAACTCAATTTTTAACTGAAAATATAAGAGGAATAATAAAACATTCACTCTTGTTTCCATACAAGATGAATCCACAAAAACAAATATTCCAAACACCCAATATCTACCTAGCTCCCATCGAATATCGAATTTGATAAACTGATAGATTATACAATAAGTTCAAGAAAAAGTCACTTATTTACTATTTTTAATACAAATTTGAGATCATAAAACTATGAATCAAAGTATTCATAATAGTACAGTTCCAACACGAGTAAAAAAACTTCAACAAAAAAGGATGCGAGAGAGAAGGATATTCATTTACCTTCTAACAACCCAAAACAACAAACCCAGTTCGAAACTTGAAGCCAAATTTCATTTCCATAAACCCCTTTTCGAACAGACAAGTAAGATTCATGTATGCACTTCATTACTCAAATCACCACAAGATTTAAGGTGGGATTCAACATTAAATGAACAGGGAAAAAACCCATCTCCTACCTTATCAATAAGATATTCTTCAAAAGAAAAATAGAGATTTTTCAAGCAAGAAAGCATGGTAATCATAACAAAATAAAAGACCCATTTCTTTCATGAGAGCAAAGTTGTTTTAATGAATAAATTTAGAGAAAAGCAAAGCAACTTAATGGATAGAGCCTATCATGCCTGATAGTGCTTCTATCGATTCAAAGAATATTTCCATCCAAGCCTCCATAACTCGTTCTTCTCCAAATGAAATCAACAACCAAAAAATTCCTTCTTAAATGCCTCATATACTTCCATTGGATCGAAAATAGTCCAAGGGAGTTAAAAATAGTAACAAACTGAAAATAGAACTATTGGTTCAAAGAACTAGATAACTCCATGCAGAGGAAAAATCAAAATTCATGAAAGACCAAACAACTCCCAACAAATCCGCTCGCATAGTTTCCAAGGTAGTTTTCTCGCTAGAAGCGATGACCATAAATGTCATTAATTTCCAATCTCCTACCTATATCTCCACACCACTGCCATCTAAAGTTGGTGAGTCCAATTTCAAAGATAGCATGCATTACTTAACTTTAGTGATGATGTCAACTAGGATTCCCTCTATTTTCCATGCCTCTATCAAATTGATAGTACCGTAATGCTTTAAATTCAAAATCAAATCAAATAAATGATTTAGAAACTGTTGCCATCATCTCATACTTTCCATGTGACCCCCTCCCTTAGGTACCTTTCCATCCTTGCATTAATTTAGGATAGATATCATTATCCTAGGATCCGACCTTAGGTTAGTTTAGAAGTATTTACCTTAGGTTTTTAAACATTACCTTAGGTAAATTTGCCATCTTAGGATATAACATAATTCATACCAATTTAGTATTAGGTAATAGGTTAGAAATAAACCTATAGTTACCTTAGGTTATTTCCAAATCCCCCACTTGTAAAATATACAACTTAGATTAGGATGCAACAAGAATAGTGTAAACATAGATATAAGGTAGGTCTAGTTTACCTTAGGTTAGAATCCTGTTAGGATAGATCTTAAAGATCTAGGACTTAGGTTTTTACCCTCAATATTCCTAAATTAGACCTCCATTCTCTTTATTCCATTTAGTGTCCTGGAGAAATTAACAAGAAGATCCGAGCACACTACTTACACTAGAATGCAAAGCAAGAACTTCCAATGAGATAAATGAGATTGTATAAATACAAGAGTTCAATCCTTAATTTCCTTCAACCTCTGAATGTCAGTTTACCATATAGATTAGGTAAGAAGAATTGAAACATACCTTGGATCAATGAAATTTATCAAGGTTTCATTATTATAAAGAGGTAATTTGTAAACACCATTACCAGTTTACAACTAATCTCAAATAGAATGGATTCCTTACAAGCAACAACATTTCAGTAAAATGAATCCTAGAACAGAAATAAATTATCCATGGCAAGCATGATCTCTAACATTAAAAAGAATACACCTTCTTAGGAAAATCCACATGTCAACACTTGCAATGAAAAAGAGGAAAAGTTAACAGTTTGTCACAGGTGTTACATACTTCCCTCCTAAAAAGAATCATCATCCTGATTATTAACTTATTTAAACAATTTGCATCAATGACAATCAATTTATTATCTTTCTTTCCATATGTTCAAAGTAGAACTGGATTTTAAAATTCCCAAAATCAACATTTACGTAGTTGTTTATTTTAAACAATAAAACATTTACCGAGAACTGGCATATTTATTGTCATAAAAAGAATAAAATCTCAAATTTTATTAGTCAAATTCTATTTAAATAAATATGGAAAAGAAGTTTTCATATCTTCCAGATTTTCCTAGGTTGCAATTTCCTCATTAAATTGGTCCCACTGGACCTTACATTGACTTATTTCACGATTTCTTAAGTGCAACTGGAAAGTTTCCAACACTTGTATAGGTTTGACCATGATTATTCCTGGGTCTTGGACCTACAAGGAATTCTAATTTAACACGTGATAAATTTGAAACGTATTTCTTAAGAAAAGAAATATGGAAAACATCATGCATTCATGAAAAGGCAAGAGGTAGTGCTAAATGATAAGCTACAGGGTTAATTATTTCAACAACTTCAAAAGGTCCCACATAACGAGGTGATAACTTGGAAGCCTTACCAAAAGTTATAGAACTCTTTTTCGATTTAACCTGAAGAAAGACCTTCTCACCAATTTCAAATTTCCTATCAACCCGCTTTAAGTATGCATAACTCTTTTACCTATCCGCTACTTCTTTCAAGCATTCACGAATCATTTTAACTTGTTGTTCCATTTCCGTAAGGATTTCAGGTCCAATTACCTCTCTATCCTCCATGTTGTCCCAACAAACAGAGGTTCTGCATTTCCTTCTGTATAATGCTTCTAAAGGTGCCATCTTTAGAGAGGTGTGATATGTGTTATTGTATGCAAACTCAAGTAATGGAAGGTACTCTTCCCATTTATACTGCTGATCCATGTAATACATTCGTAACATATCCTCTAAAAATTGATTAACTCTTTCAGTTTGTCCATCTGTTTCTGGATGATATGTAGAACTGAAATTCAACTTAGTTCCTAGAGCTGCATTAAGTGTTTGCCAAAATCTTGAAGTCATTCTTAGATCTCTATCAGCTATGATTAATTCAGGTACTCCATGTAATCTAAAAATCTCATGAACAAACATTTTCACTAAAACAGGTGAATCATCCTTAAGATTACCAGTAATAAAGTGTGTTACTTTTGTTAATTTATCAACAAAAACTAGAATAACATCATGTTTATTTCTTGACATAGGCAACCCTTGTACAAAATACATGCTTATCACTTTCCATTTATACTGCAGTATGTTATGAGGATACAATAAACCAATTGGATGCACATGTTCAGCTTTAACATGTTAACATTCTAAGCAATGTGTTATAGACTCAATTACTTCCTTTTTCATCCCTTTCCAGAAATATTGTTGTTTTATATCAACAAACATCTTTGTAATACCAGGGTGTCAAGAAAAAAGTGAATTGTGAAATTCAACTAATAGTTTATTTCTTAAATCATTTAGCAAAGGTATGTATACCTTGTTTTCAAATCATAAAATTCCTTCATTATCAAAGTGAAATCCCTTATATCTCACATTACTTGGATCTGCAACAAGTGCTATTTTTACTTTTTTAAAATAAGAATCAGATTCCATAACACTTTTTACTTCATCCTTAAACTGAGTTCTCAATGTTATAAGAGCATAAATTTTCTTCCTACGACTTAGAGCATCAGCTACCCTATTTTCCTTTCCTTTAATGTAACTTATGTTAAAATAATATTGAGATAAAAAATCTAATCATCTTCATTGTATTGCATTCAGATTTGGCTGAGTAAAAATATACTTCAGCCCAAGATGATCAATTTTTAGTTCAACAGGTTTACCAAGCAGATAATGCCTCCAAACATGAAGTGCATGAACAATGGTAGCAAGCTCTAGATCATGTGGAGCATAATTTAGCTCATGTAACTTAAGTTTTCTATTTTTGTAAGCTATGACATGATCATTTTGTAACAAAATACCTCCAAGACCTTCCCTAAATACATCCGTTACAATATTAAAGTCTCCATTAGGGTCAAGTATAGCCAAAATAGGTGTTGAAGTTAATTGATCCTTTAAAGTTTTAAATGCATATTCACATTTCTCATTCCACACAAATTTCTTATCTTTTTTCTGCAATGAAGTTATTGGTGCAGCAACTTTGGAGAAATCTTTAACAAATTTCCTATAGTAACCAACAAGACCCATGAAGCTTCTAACTTCATGTACATTCTATGGTGCAAGACACTCAATTATAGCTACAATTTTAGAAGGATCTACAGCTATTCCATATTTTCTTATAACATGACCCAAATAGTGCACTTCCATATCATAGAAAGAACATTTAGACAACTTACTAAATAATTGTCTCTTCCTTAAGATTTCCAAGACTATCTTCAGATGCTCATGATTTTCTTCCATAATTTTAGAATATATAGTAATATCGTCCAAGAATACAAGCACAAATTTTTCCAAGTATTCTTGAAAAATATTATTCCTTAAATTCATAAAAGCTGCAAGCACATTTGTTAGTCCAAAAGGTAAAACTGTGAATTCATAATGTCCATACCCTGTTCTAAAAGTTTTTTTATGAATGTCCTCATGCTTAATTTGTAACTGATGATATCCAGGTTGTAGATCTATCTTAGAATATATCGATGCTCCACACACCTGATCAAATAGAGCATCAATTCTAGGAAGTGGATATCTATTCTTAATTGTTTCCTTGTTTAACATTATGTAATCAATACATAATCTAAGTGTTCCATCTTTCTTTTTCACAAAAATTACCAGTTCTCCCCAAGGTGAGACACTCGGTATAATCAAACCTTTAGATATAAGTTCTTGTAACTATTCCTCAAGCTCTACCAATTCAATAGTAGTCATCTGATAAGGTGCCTTAGAAATAGGCTCGGTTCCAAGTTTTATTTCAATTGTGAAGTCGAATTCCCTTTTGGGTGGAAGACTTGGTAATTCTTCCAGAAACACATCACTGTAGTTTCATAACAATGGGTAACATTCTAAGAAATCACTATTTTCTTCAGTAGATTCAGAAATTTTTACTACATATAAGGTACAACTCTTATTTTTGGCCTTTTAAAGTTGCATAGAAGACAATTTCCCAACTGAAATTTCATGTTTTACACCCTTAATCTCTGGTGTTTTTTGTAGGTCATCTAAACAACTAATATGTTATTCAAAACAATCTAGTTTTTCTTTATGCTCAGCTAGCCAATTAACACCTATGATTACATCATAAGACCCCAAAGGAGTAACATAAAGATCAACTTCAGTGGAAAAACTAGGTAAGTCAAGGACTGCTCCAAAAAGACACATACTAACTATATGAACAATATTATTCCCATAATGTACAACCCACGATTTATCCATTTTTTCATATTTTATTTTTAATTTCGATGACAATTTAATAGAAATAAAACATTCAGTAGCTCTTGTATCAAAAATAATAGTTACAAGTATGCCAAATAACTTACCTGAAACTTCTATGTGTGTGACTTTATTTTCAACTTGTTTGTCAGCTATTGCAGTGTGTATCCTGTGTTGCTGATTATGGTCATCCTTTTTCAAAGGAAATTGATTTGCATAATGATCCTTGCCACAATTGTAACATCCTCCTATAGGTCCCTTTTAGGATCAAATTCATTTCCATCCTTAAAGTTATCATTCTAACCTCCATAGGACTTCTGTCCATTATTATTGTTCTTGACAAAGTTATTGAGTACATTAGCAACAAGCTTATTTGTTGTTGTTTTCTTATTATTATGGGCTAAAAACTTACTTTTCATACCAAACTTCTTCCATGGTCCTTTCTTAGGTACAAGAGATGATGAAGAGGAGTTTAAAACTTTCTTTCTTACTTCCTCCTTATGAGGAAAAATTGCCTTTAATTTTTTTTCCTGCCTTATGGATTTTTCAACAACCCCTTCCATAGTGGTTGGGCTGTGAACATCCACCTCTCCCCCTATAATGGGATTCAATCACATGATAAATTTATGTATCCTGAACTTCTCATCGGTTTGATACTAAGGTACATACTTAAGGAGTTTAGTAAACTTCTCCCATTACTCTATTACAGTTGATTTTCCTTGGGTTAAGTTTTAAAATTCAGTCATTTTCTAATCATAGTAAAATTGTGGCATCCAAGTAATATTAGTTTCATCAATGTTCAACTCAGCCTTACAGCTATCCCACCATGAAGATGCTTCATGGGAAAGTTGATATGCTCCCCATATTACCTTTGTTTCCTATGAGAAGTTCCTTATTGTAAAGTACTTCTCCATTTCACTGAGCCAATTCTCAGCTCCATCTCCTAATGTGGTGCCACTAAACTTAGGTGGACTTATTATTTTTATATCATTAGCAAGTTTAGTTCCCAGCCTTGCCTTTTTATTTTCTGGCTGATATAGCATGTTTACATTGTTATTATCAACACCCAAATTTCCCAAATTGGCGTTGTCCGCAGGAGGTGGCTAATTGTTATTACCAACATATTCTTCCTCCTCATTACACATTACTTGTTGTTTAATTATAGCCAAATGATCTCTTGTGTCAAAAATGGTAGCAAGGGTATCATCGAGTTTTTGGGCAGTTGCTACTTCTCCAAGAGGTGGTGGGTTGTTTGCAACATTTCCTCTTGTTCTAACCATTTTCTGTTAACAAGAAAATTTGAGTTTTTATCAGATTGTGGAAAAAATAGGTCCAAGAGCTGCAACCTTCAGCTCTGATACCAAGATGTAACATACCCATTTTAAGACTTTAGAAACAATGGAAATTTTTTTTTATACATAATGTTCTATGTTCTAAATAATCATAATTTAGAACACACATTCCATGCCAATAAATCTCACAACAAATAACCATATGCAGCTATAAATGACTTAGTGAGCTACTGATCTCTCATTTCATGACTCAGTATTCTAACCGATATCTTGTGTTAACTTAAAGTATTGATTACTACGTGTATACTAAGTATACTTGGTTCTATGACCTTTTTCTGGGTATTGAGTGTTCTGTTTAAGAAACCTATCTGAATTTTTGTTACCAATATTCATTGAAAATCTCATTTCTTAAACTAAGTGACATAGGACAATGTAACCAACAACTTGAGATACTTTGGCCAAAGATTTCCAACATACTATTTATGTTACTATTCCTAGATGAAATAATCATCTAAATGGAATACGTCCTTCACCCCACTCATTTGTTATCTAGAATGGTCTTTATTGACTTCTGTCATTCCACTTGTCCAAGGTTTGACCCTAACCCAGGTTATTGACATAATTTGGTATAGGGAACCACTCACGATGACCTAGGGTATATAGGCATACTCAGTCGACCAAAGTCAATTGAATGTGCCTAGTTACCCTAAGTCATTGAGAGTCACTTCCTATGCTAAATTCTATCCTTAACCCGATCTAGAGAGAAACTAATTCAAGTCTAGATTGAGTAGATCTAGATGAACCAATGTTGAAGGATGTTGCAACATGTCAACTGCAACACTGTATCCTCGTGAAGACCAAAGTTTTTACGAAGGTACAAATATACATTTGGCGTGTGCCAACATCCAACAGAACTACTTCATCATGATTTACACACCTCAAGAGGTAATATCCACTTAATTAACTTTGGATTAAGATTCAAACCACAACTTTGCATAACCCTAATCCCAACAATCATTAAGTTTTCCATCCTTATTTGAGTTGATTACTTAATAAGGAACTCTAAAAACCTATGATTGCTTTTATGTTCATTAACTTTTGCTTAACGTGTAATTAATTGAAAAAAGAAACAACATCCATCATAAGATTTAATTAATGTGTCTCAACCATTCAAGGAATGTATAAGAACCAAAATAGGTTCTGTTACAGTAGACTTCATAGATATGAAGTCTAAATGGTTAACAAACTCATATACCATTCATTTATTTTGTATCCTTTTAAGAGGAGGAGAACCTTCCTCTTTATTTTTAAGTATTAGGATTTATTATACCCTTATCCATTTCACACTTCCTGATATTTAAACTATACGTTCATTAACATCATAATAAACCATACAAGATTAAGTAAAGAACATCAATACATGCAACTTAGTAAGTTGCATTCAAGTAAGGGAAATTGTACTAATTCCCATTTATCCAACTCATTTAATGACAACAAAAATAAGGATCCAATCAGATATGGATGACAACATCAAAGATAGGATTACAAATTTCCTTCATATTATTAACAAGAGAATTGACATAATCAATTTAAGTAACTTTAGTCTTTCCAATTCATCATGATAAAATACACATTTTACAAGATTATGCATTACTGACATATTTCATGTCAACAACATCAAGATCATTAAATAATACAACTTTTCATTCTTCAATACATCTAAATAATGAATCAGAATTCTCTATAAAAGGTCTAGAATTTTAAGAAACCAATACATCATATAAGTTATTGCCTTCCTTTATCACTTATGAAGTCCATATGCAAAAATTTCTAGCATGGGTCAGTTCATTGAATTGAGCATGATAAGCACTAAGCATTAAAACAATGTGATTTCAACTAACTGTTTCATAAAACAAACTCTACTTTTATGAAATAGTAAAACTAAGAAAACAAATAAATCATAAGTAATAATAACCATAAAAGAAGAAAGGTTGATTAACCTAAAGTAACATTAAGAAAAGATCATGATATCATTAGCACTTGACAACATTATATTGGATAAGTAATATTTCAACCAATTTATTTATCTATATCAAATAAAAGTACTTACTACCTATCTCTTACATAATTCAATCTGAATTATTGATACGGAACTAACTCAACTATTTTCCAAACATAGAGTCATGTTAAGAAGCAGGAACAACAAACTCAACATTATCTAAATTCCATAGAAAGACATCTACAACCAAGCAAATTCCAACATCTTGAAAGGTTTAGGGATGAATTATTTACAACACTAAATAAGAGAATCCCCTTTCAAATGCTACGTCCCAAATTCATAGTCCACAATATAGCCTAATCTCTCAAGTTAGATCATACCTTAGAATTAGGAAAATATTCACTCAATATAAGGCATATAACATTAATGATCCAAAACAACGTTAATCCCTTCATTACAATTTAAGTTAATAAGAGAGGAGTATCAACATCTACTCAATGTATTCTAAAGAGTAATGTAGTAGACCTATCCAATTACCAATACAATGATTACACAAAAATGAAAGGACGAACTGTGATAACAATAAGAACTTTCTTTCTAATTCAGTTAATTTGAATACCATTTCACAACTAAGAAAAGAGAATGAAATTCAAATCTCTTACAGTTTCCAAAGGAGTAGTGATGACTCAATAATTCAGAGAATAAAAGAGAAAGGAGTCAATCGTCATGGTTAGAGAAGGATTCCAACATTCCTTTACAAGAAAGGATGGTCATAAAAGGATTGGTACATAACCAATCATAAAATCCTTAGAATTTTTTAAAACGTAGAAACCATGCACCAATTTTTTTTAGATTGTATCATATGACCATAAAATGCAAGTCGAGTTTCAAAATAAGGTTCACCCAAACATGAAGAAAAATTAGTAGTAGTATTATTATTCTCATCAAGAAGGAGATGTAATGATCATAATTGCTAACAACTTGCAGGGAATTAACAACCTTCATCATTCATTCAAAAACATCAAATTTTCAGTCAAAGGAACCAAATACTATCCATCATGATTTGATTTCAAAGAAGGTGCATTCCAAGATCGACATGTCTTAGCTACAGACACACAAGCTATGAAAAAAGATGAAAAAGTACTTTTCATTACATTTCTAAGGATAGTTCAACTACACACCTCTACAAATTGAAAAGGTAAATTATCCCTTGTAATCTTACCTAGAGAACAAAGAAATCAAAGAGTCTAGAAAACCCCTTACTTCGAACTGATTTGGTTAGTTCTAGATCAAGAAAAGTCAACTAAAAGTCTGAATAACATCATTAAAGCTTCATGAAATCAAAATCAGGAAGGATTCAACAAGTTTATTCTAGCAAGTTACTCAAGAGGTTAACTCAGATCAGGAACAGGTATTCAAAATCAACAACATCTAACTAAACAAAGAAGTAGGCAACATGATCGACATCTAGAAAGCTTAAACAGAGCTACAAGAAAAACCCAAGTAATGATTTAGACAAAGCCGACTCTCAACATTTTCTCAACCAAATAGGACCTCATCTATTTAGCCAATAGTTCAATCCTCAAGAAATTAAAGAAAGACACGATAAATAAAAATTAGAAGAGAATAATTCACACACAGATATTCTCAACAAGATAACATCGAAATCTAAGATTCCAAGAAATAATTATCTCATAGTTTCCATAAAAGAACTTAATTCGAGAAACTCAGTTTTTAACTGAAAATATAGGAGGAATAATAAAACATTCACTCTTTTTTCCATACAAGATGAATGCACACAAACAGAGATTCCAAACACCCAATATCGTCCTAGCTCCCATTGAATACTGAATTCAAAGAAGTGATAGATTATACAGTAAGTTCAAGAAGAAGTCACTTATTTAATAGTTTCAATAAAAATTCAAGTTCATAAAACTCTGAATCAAAGTATTCATAATAGTGCAATTCCAACAGGAGTAAAAAAACTTCAACAAAACAAGGATGCAATAGAGAAGGATATTCATTTGCCTTCTAACAACCCAAAACAACAAACCCAATTTGAAACTTGAAACCACATTTCATTTCCATAAACCCCTTTTCAAACAGAAAAGTAAGATTCATGCATGCACTTAATTACTCAAATCACCACAAGATTTGAGGTGGGATTCAACATTAAATGAACAAGAAAACAACCCATCTCCTACCTTATCAGGTAGATATTCCTTAACATAAAAACAAATATTTTTCAAGAAAGAATGCATGGTAATCATAACAAAATAAAATACCCATTTATTTCACAAGATCAGAGTTATTTTAATGAAGGCATTTAGAGAAAAGTAGAGCAGCTTAATGGATAGATCCTATCATGCCTGATAGTGCTTTTGTTGATTCGAAGAATATTTTGAGCCGAGCCTCCACAACTCCTTCTCCAAATGAAATCAACAACCAAAAAATTCCTTCTCAAATGCCTCATATACTTCCATTGGATCAAAAATAGTCCAAGGGAGTTAAAAATAGTAACAAACTGAAAATAGAACTACTGGTTTGAAGAACCAGATAGCTCCATGCAAAGCAAAAATAAAAATGCATGAAATACTAAAAAACTCCCAACAAATCCGCTCGTATGGTTTCTAAGGAGGTTTGCTCGCTAGAACTGATGACCATAAATGTCATTAATTTCCAATATCCCACATATATCTCCACACCACCTCCATCTAAAGTTGGTGAGTCCAATTTCAAAGATAACATGCATTACTTAACTTTAGTGATGATGTCAACTAGGATTCCTTCTAGTTTACATGCCTCTGTCAAACTGATAGTACCGCAATGTTTTAAATTCAAAATAAAATCAAATAAATGACTTAGAAACCATCACCACCATCTCATACTTGCCATGCGACCCCCTCCCTTAGGTCCCTTTCCATCCTTGCATTAATTTAGGATAGATATCATTATCTTAGTATCTAACCTTAGGTTAGTTTAGAAAGTATTTACCTTAGGTTTTTAAACATTTCCTTAGGTAAATTTGCCATCTTAGGATAGGCCATACTTCATACCAATTTAGTATTAGGTAATAGGTTAGAAATAAACCTATAGTTACCTTAGGTTATTTCCAAATCCCCCCACTTGTAAAACATACAAATTAGGTTAGGATGCAACAAGATTAGTGTAAACATAGATATAAGGTTGGTCTAGTTTACCTTAGGTTAGAATCTCATCAGGATAGATCTTAAAGATCTAGGACTTAGGTTCTTACCCTCAATAGTCATGAATTAGACCTCCATCCTCTTTACGCCATTCAACGTCTTGTAGAAATTAACAAGAATATCCGAGCACACTTCTTACAATAGAATTCAAAGAAATAACTTCCAATAAGATCAATGAAATTGTATAAATACAAGAGTTCAGTCATGTATTTCCATCAACCTCTGAATGATAGTTTACCATATAGATTAGGTAAGAAGAATTAAAACATACCTTGGATCAATGGAATTGATCAAGTTTTCATTATTATAAAGAGGTAATTTGCAAACAACATTACCAATTTACAACCTTTCTAATCTGAAACAGTGGATTCCTTGTAAGCAACAACATTTCAGAAAATTGAATCCTAGAACAAAAATAAATTATCCATGGCAAGCATGATTTCTAACAGTCAAAATAATACACCTTCTTAGGAAAAATCACATGTCAACACTTGTAATGTAAAAGAGGAAAAGTTAACAGTTTTTCATAGGTGTTACATTGTCAATCCACTCATCCAACAACCCACAACCATTTAGCCCCCCATATCTGACTCTTAGACATTCCCAAGCCTTCCTAGGATTTTTACAATCCTAACCATACTTCTTCTATTCTCTGTGTAATCACATAGAAGCTCTAAAATCAATTTTATTTTATTTCCACCATTCAGACCCTATCGACACCGGTCACCTTGACCATCATCAGTTTCCCCTTCATAGGCATTGGCCACTAGACTGATGTCGATTACTGTATCTTCTGAAAAACTTTCACTAAGTTGAATTTATCACCCCTAAAACCTCACAAAAGCCTCACCCAAGATAAATACACTACCTGAAGCTACTTCACAGACCTCCCCATCTCTATGTGTAGACACAGAGAGAACTTGGAGCCCTATTTCTGAAATTTAACTATTTTACCCTTATCCACCCTAAACCATCATTGGTCACACCCCTATCGAAATTGGTCTTTGTGTATGATAACCCAACTCATGACAACAAGCCAATACCCACTCCCAAACTACCCAGAACCATTTGTAACATGTATTAGACCTCTTTCAAACCTATAGAAACTAAAAACCACCTACCCAACCTCTAGATCTGATCATAACCCTACCCATTAGATTATATTTACTTATTGTATTTGAATGAGATGCCTAAATCACATCAACTATAATAGGATGTTACTTGTTTATGTTATTTCTTGCATTATATTGTATTAAATGATGGATTGAAAACCATCTAGGAAGTATCATGCTTCCTAGATCTAGCACACGCTAGGTAGTCCACTGAAATATATTATTTAATGTTCTTATTGTGGTCTTGTTTTGTCATTCACAGGTAGTTCCTCCTAGAAAAAAGGAAGTTCTTCACAATCAGCATTAGATCGGGAAATCAGAAACGTTCACGCATTCTACCTTCCACCAACTTCATTTCATAGGTATTTCTCCTTGGTCTCTCACCCTCTATATGTTTTGCATCATACATTTTATGCAACTTATCTGGTGAAACATTTTGGCATGCCTGGTGGGACCCTCTCTTGGGTTCTTTGCATTTTCTTTCATATAGGGAAATATTGTAGTGTTTCTTTCTTTTTGAAAAATACAAATTTAATCTTCTCCCTGGTAACATTCTTTTCTTCTAATTTTTCTAAACGACATTTGTAATTTGGTGTTTAAAACGAATCATTTTTTTCCTCCTGCATTTGCATAGTAGTGAAAGAGCACGTTCTTGACCTATTCATCATTTTCTACATTGAATCTCAATTACTCAATTTGGGTTCTAAAATATTGTTGCAATTCACCCTTGTATGCTACATTTTATCTCACATTAAAAACTGAGGGCAACCTATACACTGGAAGTCATGCCCAGCTGATGGTTGACATAATTGAATCGTAGGAACACTTTCTCTTCTCTATTTCTTTGTCAAACTACACAAATAAAAATTCACACATCTTATTAAACAACACCTTACCTGAAAGTAGCTGTCAAAGATCACATGATCAGAGGATTTATAGTGGGAGCCTAGATGGTTTCTCTGTCTAGTCATTATCTAAAAGAAAGGACCCCCCGCCAAAACATAACCTAAAACCACCCTTTAGAATTTACCTCTTCATAGGATGCCTTCCCAACAAAAAAATTCTATTCTAAATTCACAAGTCAGTCTTAAATAGCATAATCTCAACACATAAAATTCACGTATTAATATTGTACGTGTTTTTCTTAGCTTTTTCTTTAGTTGTGTTTTGAGTTATGAGGTTTCGTGTTCTCAACTTTCCTATTCCTTTCACACTCCACCATCATAGTTGGTGTAGTATCCGACTATTTATGAGTGTGTTAGGACCCATTTTTATCATACTCATAGATTTCTGGGTTGATGTTCCATCTAACTTAATTCACAAAAATCTATTTTTCTTCATTTCTTCATAATTTAACAGTAATAGGCGCTGGTCCAGTGACCGTCACTCATTTTATATCTTACCGTCATCAATTTACCTAAATGGTGATGGTTTCTATCTCTTTTTGGAAATTTTACCCAAAAGATAGGCATTCATCAAATCTTTTATTCTATTTGAAGTTCCCAAAACATCATAATATCCTGAGAACTTTCATATCACAGCCCAGTATAGTTTCCATTATTTTATTTTCATCATTTTTTGCCTCATTTGAAAAACTCTTGAATTCCCCACAGTAACCAGTATCTGGTTATCATAACTATCATTGGTTCCCCTTTAACTTTCATTGGTTAATCTGACCGTCGTCGGTTATTGTGTCTGATTTTTAATTAAAACACTGATCAGATTTACCTCCCGAAACTCATCCTTCTCTATTTATGTTGTCTTATGTGTCATTTGTAGAGTACAATTTTACCAGGTCAATGCCAATTCACATGGTGTTGAATCATAGCCAAACCAACACCCTTGTATTTCATGCTAGCCTTTAGCTACTCCCACTCCCACCTATCCCATCACTGCCTTCCTTCTTGTTGCTTATGGATCCAACTCAGCCCATCACCATTACTACCGGTGATGCAGAGTTTGCAAGACTCCTTGACTAGAATCCTGTGGCCTTAAAATACGATCTTCCCCACTCATATATCCTGAGACTCCTTAGGACAGCTAGTATACGACATGCCCGTATTTATCCATCCTTCCCTCGCACCCACTTCCGAGTCAGCTACCACTAGGTTGGCACTACCCTCATCCACTTTACCACATGTGGTGTCTCAACTAGAACCCCATATCCTCCGTAATTATTGTAATAATGAAATATATGACACCCATTATGTCCACCATTCCTTCACCAACGGCCAACCACCTTAAGCATGGCCCCATCTACACACTTTTCCTTGTACATACCAGTTGCATCATAACCACCCATGGTGTCAGCAACCCACACCCCATTCCAAAACCTTGTCCTTTCCATCCCACATTCTCTACCTCCAATTACTACGAGATTCATTAAGACTACTCCACTTGTTTACACACATCACCAAAAACCCCCAATTGTCATCTATCACTTATTCAGTATATCTTCTGCATCCGCATCTATTCCCCCCATCGCATTTTTCATTTTGGGCACCCCCATATATCGGGATGTCATCCACATCATACACCCATCATCAAGATCCCTTTACTGCAGGTGGCATCCATTCCTCACAACCCACCAATGACCTCATTAGGATGATGATGGAAAAGATGAAAACATTACAAGCATCAATTTCCGGCTCTCGCAACTCCTTAACTTATGAAAAAAATCTGTAATGAGCCTATTCATCCATCTACTCATATTCTCCCATACCCTGTGCATTGGGAAATGCCCAAATTCAATCATTTCAACAATAAACAAGACCCACAATAACATTTTTGGTCATTCAAACATGGTTGTTACTTAATCTCCCACAATGACGCTTTACTCCTAAGGACCTTCCCAATTTCCTTTACATAATATGCATTAGATTGGTACAATGGATTACCCAGACATTCCATTTAATCATTTAATCAAGTAGCCCAAGCCTTCCTGGACCTCTTCTCAATCAACATTGTCAAGAAATTCACCATGACCGACCTCTATTCAAAAAAACAATACAATGATGAATCTATCACAAATTTCGTTTCTCGCTGGCGAAGTCTTATCAACCAATTAACATTCCAGTTACCTCAAGTGGAGCTTATAGATTTGTTCACTAGAGCTTGTGCCAGACACATCTCGCTAACTCTTTAGGTACAAACCTTATGTACCTTTGACAAAAGCATTTACCATGGTGCAAAAGCTAAAAATTCGTGCCATTGAAGAAAATAAAATCCAATTGTGAAACAAAAAAATCGTGTTCAAGTCAAATGATGCTTCTTCGTCTTTAAAGCCCCAAAACAATTATACAAAAACCAAAGGATCTGCCAAAGCGATAGTTCTGAAATCTGGTCCATCCCATCCATCTAATCAATCTAAACCTTCCTCCAATCTTTCTCTCATTCAGAATTTTTAGTTTTGATGGGAACAACAAAAGTACACTCCGATTAGAGATCCATATTCTTCAGTTTTGGAAAAGCTTCTTAAGGATAGAGAAATTGCACTACCCCCCATAAACCTCCAACCAATTTCGGTCCCCGCCCGTCCAATGTGTGCATGGTATAAGGAAAATATATTTTAATTATCATCATGTCAAAGGACATAGTCACGGTAAATACATAACTTTTAAGAACATTGTCCAATAAATGTTAGATAATGGAGATCTTGTCCTGGACAACCTGAATGCACCAGAAAATCAAAACTTTGATATCTTTAAGAATTCATTCCATAACCATACACCATAATCTAATAAAAGTGGTGAACCTTTAACTAACAATAAAAATGTTTGTGAAGTCCTTGTTGTTTTCGATATTGTACCAATCGTTCCTCAATTTCCACCTATTTCTTCTATCGAGGAAATTATGGCACGAGCTCCTCTACCCACAGAGGAGTATACCTCATCCACTCCTTCACCCATAGAGGATTCTTCTTCATCTCCCCCTTCACCCAAGGAGGAGTCCACAATTTCTTCTGATGTTGTTTAACCATGTACCTCACAACCTATCAAATAATCAATGGTATTAACTCTCCTACCCACAGGGTAATCGTCATTGCTTTCTCCTCCACTGAAAGAGGGAATCTACCTCACCCACCTGCCATCTCTCCTATCCATGGAAGATCCCTTAGACACACCACTACTTGTTGGGGCACAATTCCCCATTAATGTTCTAGGATCCCGTTGATCTTGTCTAGGCTCTTTTACCCACAGAGTCTGAGGCTAACCAATTCCATGTCTCACAGACATATTTTACAAGGATTGTCACTAAACCAAATTCATCTCCACTTATAGCAGTCTCGTTTTCAAAAATCGTCGATCACTTGGTTTACGTTTATAATTCCATGCTTTGTGGACATCTTCCTCTCCCCTTTTCGACTCAAATACAAATGTTGCCTACAGATACCTCCACGATCTATCCAAAGGTATTTTCAATAACCAAATTAACCCTGACCATACTTGTTGAAATGAATTCTTCTTCATCACCTTTACCTACATCTGAACCGTTACCCATAACCAAAACCATTCCTTTGTTTAAGAACTTACATGTGACTACATTTCTTCCCACATCTAGACCTATCACTATCCTGGGTATCATACTGACATCTAGCCTTTTCCATCCACTTGTCAAATTGGACTTATCCACACCTTCCCAAGATCGCACAAAAATTGTCCCTCTGCCTAAAAGGAATACCCAACCTTATAGGCCACATACGCTAGTCTCACCCACCACTCCTTTGTCACCTTCACCCCTTTCATCCATCCTAGGACCTCACCCATCAACCTTGGCCAAACAACCCCCTACCCGAGGCAAATCAAAAGTGAAGCAACCTACTTATTCATCATGATCTTTTGTTACACCCAAGTTTCCTACACAAAAAACACCCACGTCATCACCTGTATCTTACTTACCACCTATACCTCTACCAGTTACCATAACCCCAACATTACCCATGTGACTTCATCCCATACCTTCCACCCAGCCTCCACCAACCACTTCCACCACACCTCCATTATCCCCATGGATAACCTGTTCTCTTCCACCATCCGCTTTCCCTTCTGCATCACGTACTCCCACCTCACCTTTACCCAAGAAGATGTAATCCAAGGACAAGAACCCACTACCCTCCAACAAGTTAGTTAAGCCAATGACACCTTCCATTATGAGTTCATCTACCACATCCTTACCCAAAAATGTATCATCAAAACCTAATATGGTACCACCTACCAAACCAGTGGTCAAACATATTCCACCTCTTATAACACCTCTTCCACCACAATCATATGCACCTTTACCCAAACCCACACTCACTTCCCACTGTGAACTATTATCACCAAATCACTACACCCTACAGTTTTCACAAGTGTGTGTGTTTGAGGTCACTATGTGATTGGGTAACATAGGTACTATCCCCAAGTTATGGAAATTGTTACTTGAGATAGACCTCCAGAGAAAGTTGGTTCTTACTCCTAAACTACCTGCCACAAACTACTCTAATGCAGGAAAAATTATCTTTTCCTAATCTAGCTTTCTAAGGGACCAGGGAGAAAGAGTGCATGAAAACAAAGACTACACTAAAGCGGTTATACACTTGAAAAGGAGGGTGTGAGAGTAGTCTTCCAATGTGTGGAAAGTAGAAGCAAGGCACATATTAGAAGGGGTGATTACAGTTCTCCACAATCCAGAAAATGCATTCACAACAATATTCCATACATGCACAATAAAATGAATCCTTGCAAGAGTATAAGATAGACACAATATATTTGTAATGATATTAAAGGGGCAAGTGAAATGCAAAAAACATAGTAAGGAAAGATACATCCACAAACTCATATTTCTTGCTTCATTGGTATGCACAGTTTAATCTGTTACAAAACAAGGGCCTGGAACACCATGCAAGGAGTCCACTACAAGGGACTGCAACACATTGGCCTCACAAAACAAATTTTGATAGAGTTTTGCTACTCAAAAACTATCTCTATTTTACAATGAGCCCAACACTTCAATTTATAGATTTCTAAGAGGAGAGAGAGAGAGGGGAAATAAAAATCCTGAAATCTATCCTTCAACCACTTGCAAGATGTAGTAAATGAAGCAAATGATGTTATGTTGCTTGCAAAAGGCTCCCTATACTGTCCCATGACTTCAAACGGTGAGAAATGTCAGCCCATGCATCATTAAATGCATCCCAACTACCAAATAAACAATTATTCTAAACCTGGCCATGTTTTCTACAAGATTATCATCGATTTATCATCAAATTCATAATTTATTGATTTCTTTGTGTCAGTCTCAGAAACAAGATTCCAACGATATTAATTTTGTGTGTTTTCTTTGAGAAATGGAAAATTTATGGCATTCTGAGTGCGGGTAGCTGATGATGCTAGAATATGCCCGTTAAATGTACAATAAATGATCTCATCTTACTCTCCTTTTGATTAAGTCTGACTACATTTTGTGACTTTTGTTTGGTTTGATATGAGTTAGGATGTAAATGTCCATCTTTTTTTATTATGATTCTAACATTTAAAAGCTCTGTAATTCCTAACAAAGTGTTTTGGAAACTCAGTTTTGTAATAAAGCAGGTCACAATCAAGTGGAAGAATGAAGTATGAAGTAGTCAACATGTTTTTGAGAGCATTTTTTTCAATACATCTTATTTTTGGAACTTCCAAGCTAGTTCTAGAACTCCATTACACAATCACAGGCTTTATCACCTAGTTTCGGAACTTTCGGACTTAGTTCTGGAACTCTAGTATTTAGTTATGGAATTATCAGAATTAGTTCTGGAACTCCTGCGGATAGCTCCAGAACTCTCACGGTTAGACCTGGAATGATTTCCTTTAGTTCTGAAACTCTTCTAAGGTTCTGAAACTGATAAGAATCTATTCCAAATGGCTAGTAATTTTGCAAATCAATGATCCTATCAAGTAAGAGTAGATTATAAAACTTCAGACTCTCCATACTTGCAGATCCAGGATAATTATCACACAGTTGTATGTCTATCCATGTTCCAATTCAACATCTATTATGGGAACAATATAGTTCCATCGTATCAGTGGAAAAATTATGGCCATAAATGCACCCCTGGAAGAAGTATATACATACATACCTGTAGATAGATTATATAGAGGAATATAGATATAAAAAAAAGGGAGATATAAATTGATACATATAGATCCAACACATTTTTGTAATGCAGAACGTTTTATCAATAAAATAGCCATTTCTTTTTTGAGAGAAAATTAAGTTGTGTAATCTTGTTTCAAGGCAGAGCAAGGGCCCACTCTTCCAAGAACCAGTATCCTCATTTTTGTTGGTATTTATATTTTCAAAGCAATATTTTAGATCTGTTAATTCTGTATCACTTTCAATTCCTTAAGTTAAAATATGTTGTAGACTTGTCCCTACAGGTGTTCTAGATTAAGTTCTTATTTCTTTACAATCATTTTCCAAGCATTCTCAATTGTGTGTTTATTTCTGTAATGTTTATTTCCAGCAATTCATTTCTGTAAAGTGTGTTTACTTCCAACATGTTTTCATAGTTTGATTCCAATAAGGTTTTTAACCAAGAAGTCATTAAGACATTGAAAAGATCCCTCATAAAATACAAAATGCCTACAATCAATTACGATATTGTTAAGATTCTTCTTATTGCATATAGCTTTAGACACACCCCTAGTTTGAATATGACATCAACAGAGATTTGATTAAATGAAGGGAATAATGACACCCATCAGTAGCTATTTTGGGTATGCCAGACATTTCTGTCATTTAACAGAAATGAGCATCTGATTGACTGGGGCTGAAGATATTTCCTTTATTTTCATAAATCTACCCTCATAAAAATTAATAAATCCATTTTTTTGGCGTAGAGGACATTGTGCTCGTTCCAGAAAGTCAAATTTTGTGAAAATCAGAGCTCAGAGTCAAACGTTATGGCCATTTGAAGTTCAGGGTCTGATTTGCACTATTTTCTTTTGCATTCACCTATTTTGGGTCCTGGTGTCCTATATTTCCCAACATTGACTGGTTCATGAGGGTCGTTGACATCTGCATCTCCCTTACTTACGGTGATCTCCGGTTTGTGGGTCGTGCATGTCCCGACTGTCCTATGGACCGCGTGAAACAAAAACTTCTGACTTTTCCGATTTCCCTTTGATTGCATCTTTTTCAGATTTTTAGGTCGCAGACGTCTGACGTGAACCTATGCGGCTTAGACCGAAAATATCTGATTTAATCAATTTTATCTTGCCTGTGGCAATTTCAGCCATGTGTGTCCCAATTGTCCCGACGTCCCATGTGTGACCTAGAACATTCCAACCCGACTTGACCAATTCCTTGCAAATCAGCTATTTCGGCTTTGCGGGTCTATGATGTCCTGACCTTCCACAAACCGTGCGGGACGAAAACACCTGATTTTTCTGATTTCACTTATTTTCAACCATTTCAGGAAAATCAAGTTTTTGGGTCTCGTGAACCTGTGCAGCCTGGGCCCAAAAAACCTGACTTTTCCACATTTCACTATCTCCTTAGAATTGTAGGCCTGAATTTGGTACGATGAACCCTGGTACGATCCGCCTTGGTTCCATCTGTAGCTCTTAGACCCGATTTGCATTAAAATAGGCCTGCGACCTCATTTTCTCATATTTTTACAATTTTTACTAACTCCTTGGATTTCCCTTGGAAAAGGGAGTTAGAGAAAAGAGGAGTGGTACCCCAAAAATCCAAATTTTGGCCCTCGAACCATTTCAACCTACTTGAGCCTAAAAAATCATGTAAGTTATCCAATTCACCTTGAGGTGTGAAATTGGGATAACATGGTCCATTGGAAGGGTCCTACGCCAACATTTTAGCCAACCTCTTAAATACCTTGATTATCACATTACTGCTGCTTAGACCTTACAACACCCTCAAACCCAAACCAAAAGGCTTTGATGAAACTAAAATGTGTGTCTACCATCGTGTGCGAGGACATGATTTAGAGGGTTGTAAGGATCTCAAAACCATTCTCCTCCAATTATGTCCTCCTGAAGCAAATTTTGATGAAGATGATCTTCTTGATGAGGACCCTATTCCATATTAACCTATCACCATACATCCCTACCCACTACCTATTCAACGACCTACATCACCACCTCCACAACCCTTTTATCCACCTCCAAAATTTGAGATCAACATGGTTAGTATCAGAGAGTTGGCCAAACCAATACCTAAATGTCAGTGTAACCTACTCATTTCTCAAGGTTCTTACCCCGCATTAGGTTTTTGTCCATCATGCCATTATAATACTCATGAAAAACCTTCTCCATCTACCTCTTTCCTTCAGATTAGCATGATCCATGTTGTCACTTGCACCCAAAAGGACAAAGGAAAATACAATAACTAGCCCATTAACCAATCTTGTGTCCAATATACCATCTGCACCCACACCCAAAATCACCATTCGAGGACCAACATACCCTATTTTTGACGGGGTTAGCCATTGTACAATGATAAAACAATTACACCAATCCCCTCTAAAAATGTTTTTGGACGATCTCGTCCAAACCTCTGAATCTCATCGACAAGCCCTCATGGAGGTTTTGCAATCCATTGAGGTTTTACCTAATGACCCCACACTATTAGTCTCCATTATCACCCCTCACCATGTGGCCTCTCTGACCAAATCAATGGCCACTCATCAAGTAGCTACCCTCAGTTTTTCTGATGAGGAGATTGTACCTCTCCAATTAGATGACCCCAATCCCACCCTTTACATCTCCATCTATATTGATAATATATTTGTATGACGTGGTATGATACATGGTGGCACCATCATCAACATCATCTCCTCCCAAGCATATAACCAAATGTGCATACCTACCAATTACATACATAATAACCCTATTATGTTGTGCTCCTTTAATGATGTCATCACATCCACTATGGGTAACATCATTCTCCATGTTTGCATGGGCCCTCGCACTATCCTAGAATTGTTTTATGTCTTAGAGGGTGAGTTCTAGTATAACCTGTTACTTTTCTGACCTTTGATTCACATCATGGGTTGTGTTCCTTCAAATTTACACCGCTGTGTAAAATTTAAACATGAAGGACATAACGATACCATCCCAACTGATCCTTCACCATTCAAAACTTGTAACATGTTGTACTGACCTAACGATGTCCTTGTACCACTTAAGGCATCTACCACTACCACCACTTCTTCTTCACCCACAGCCCCATCCACCAATGTTGTCACCACCTCTCCCATGCCCAACTCTTCTATTCCTTTTGTTGTCAGAGCCTCTGCAACTAATACCCCTCCTACCCAATCACCTAGTAATTCATTTATTCTTGTTACCCACATATCTACTATTGATCCCTTATAGGGTGTTATTCAATGCCTCACTCTGGGGGAGTACCACCTCTATAATATAAACACATTCCTTACTCTACAAGAGTATAGTAACTTATGCCAATATCCTCGTTATGACTATCACATAGGAGAGGTATTCCCTTATGGTCCTTCCAACCTTCACACCAACTTAACGTATGAGGAACTTGATACTTCAACCTATTCACCTGAACCACCATCCTAAACATGACTATTTTCATCTCACCTCTAATATCTCATCAACCATCGCTTTGCCCACACTTTCCTTCACC
This sequence comes from Taxus chinensis, assembly GCA_019776745.2. Classification (NCBI taxonomy): domain Eukaryota; kingdom Viridiplantae; phylum Streptophyta; class Pinopsida; order Cupressales; family Taxaceae; genus Taxus; species Taxus chinensis. The sequence goes on along the minus strand of CM034147.1, from coordinate 349,443,369 downwards.
GTTAGGCATGGAAAGGATTTGGATTTGGTTTTTACAAGAAAGTGCATCATCCCGTGTACCACATGTAAACAAAAATACCGTAGTGGTATCAACTTCGCTGAACTATTCTCCAAGAAGGCCCATGTTGAACTCATTCAGGATGAAAAAACTTCTTCACCCTATTCACTAATGTGACCGCCCTCACCCATAGAGTCTATGAATCCAAAATCCATTCCTCCTATCTTTTTTTGTCATGAACACCATTTCCTTGGGAACTTTGACTTATCAATGTGATGTCGAGGATCCCTCTTCTCTTCCATTTCTGTATCCTGACATGTTTGATGATGATACACCATCCATTATCATCATTCAATGTCAGGAAGATGAGTCTATCCTCACCTACCTTTGTGCGGAAGATTCTTATATTCACTAGTCATTTCCTTTTGAGACATAAACCATGTTAAATAAATCAACCATCGAAGTCAATATTAATTCTCAAGATGACCCGTACTTTCTAAAGATAGGCCAATCTTTAGATTATAATGAGTAGGAAGCTTTTACTTCTTTCCTCTGGGATCATAACAGCTATTTTTCTTGGTCCTATGCTGATATGCTTGCTATTGACCCAAACATTGTGGACCACAATATCGTAACCATTCCTGAAGCTAAACCTGTAAAACAGAAGGTCCGGAAAATGCATCCTTGCATTGACCTTCTTGTCAAAGAAGAACTTTAACACCTTCTCTTGGTTTCCTTCATCCTACCCATTGATTATCCTTAGTGGATCTCTAACACTGTTCCTATCACAAAAGCAACAAGAGGACTTTGTATTTGCATGGATTTCCATGACCTCAACTTAGCTTGCCCCAAAGATGACTTTCCTCTACTAGGTATTGACCAACTAGTTGACTTCACCACTGGTCATGAGATGTTATCACTCATGGATGGTTTCTTGGGTTATAACTAAATATTACTCGCCCCATAATATCAACACAAAACCACCTTCATTACTCCTTGGATGACCTTCTGTTATCGATTCATGCCTTTTGGCCTTAAAAAATCTGGTGCTACATATCAGTAGGCTATGAATTATATCTTCCATGACATAATACATCACATATTAGAATATTACGTAGATGACCTTCTTAACAAATCCAAACATCGGTCCGAACACCTTACATTCTTTAAGATCATATCTTACCGCCTCATCAAGTATTGTTGTTTCATCATTTTCTTTATGGATTTGGATGAAATAGATAAGGGTATGGGCTAAGGAATAATACCTATTGTGAAGGTTGGTGTAAAGGTCACTGTGCACATTCTAACTTCTTGATCCAATGTTGACTGTGAGATATTCCTTTTGGCTAGGAGGAACTAACTGAAATATAAAAAAAGAACACAATAAAGAGTTAAACAATACATGTTAGTGGGCTACCTAGAGTGTGCTAGATCCAAGAAGTGTGATACTTCCTTAATGACAGTCAACCCACTGTTTAATACAACTCAATGCAAGAGATGATATAAATGAAAAAGGTCCTACTGTAGTTGATATGATTTAGGTATCTCATTCAAATACAATAAACAAATCTAATATAATAGGCTAAGTTATGATCATATATAAAGTGGGGTAGATGGTCAGGGTGATAGGACATGTCAGGTTTAGGTTATGGGTCACTTGGGTCACTTAGGTAAAGATTATTAGGTTATGTTATTAGTAGGATTTTCCAAATACAAAGACCGATGTTAGTTAGGTGTGATCAATGATGGTTTTAGAGAAAACCGATGACGGTCATGGGTGAATGACGTCGGTATAGGTGAGCTGATATAAAATAAATTAATCTTGGTTTTATAAGTTTGTTGGCGGTTGAACAGAGATGGTAAAGGGAATGATTAAGTTGGTGGAGGTGTTGGGAATACTCAAATGCAAGATTTAGGTATAGGTGATTTAATGGTTATGGGCGGTGGAATGATTGGATTCATAGAAAGATAATGATGGTGGGATGAGAGTAACAATGGATGCTTAACAAATAGAGATGAAGAAACTTGTAATCTAAATGAATATGAAATGGTATAGATCAGAAACACACTTACTTGTGCCTACAGATCTAGTGACTAGATGGTGGTGATGGTTGATCTATGAAATGGTGCTTAGTACTGCAGAAGTGCTTCTTGGAATGCTACCGTGAATGCAAATACTTCAAGATCTGTCTTGGTGCTGGCTATGGCTATATGGATGTGTGAAAGATCTCTGGTTCTTGTTTGCATGTATATTTACTTTTCTCCAAAACTCGAGGATGTGACCAACCCCTAAAACAAGGTTACCAAACTAGTCATATGGTAACCGACGACAGTCTAGGGTGATCGGTGTCAGTTTTGGGTTGACCAATGTCGGTTAAGGTGGGATATCCTAGGTTGCCTAAAATAGTAGATCTTGGCTATATTTTCCATCTTTTGCTTGTTGGTGATGGGTATAAGTGGAATGTTTCACTTAGATAAAAAGGAATATGGTTAGAGGAAGAATAAGCATGTGCTTTTAGGGTTATATTAATTCTTAGCTCATTAAGGTAGGTATGGCTAAGTCTTAGTTAGTTATGGAAGCATGCTATAAATAGGTCTATGGTGAGGTGTCTAGGTGAGGTGTGCATCCATTTAATTAAAGTAATTAAATTAATAAATGGGGTGAGGATGGGTATTAATTTAATTATAGATAATTAAATTAATATTAAGGTGGGATAAAAGGGGCTATGGTTAGGTGAATATATGTAAGTTAGGTATTCAAAAGGGGACCAAGGGGAGTGTGAACTAATTTTGGTGTCTAAATTTTGCCCCATTTTATTATGTAGCCTGTATTGATAAGCGATGTTGAAAAAAATAGGAAATGGTTGTGTCGAGTATAAGTGAGGGTGGTGTTACCCCAAGCATGGGTGAAGGTAACCCCCCTCAAACTAGGAACCGATGAGGTGAAAGAAGGAAGCAATGAGTGGTTTGATAAAATGAGGAGGTGGGAAAATGAAGGTCAGTGGGCATATTGGGTAAAAAGGTAAATGTGCTAGGGTAAATGGTAGTGGCAGTTGAACACACGCACACGTTGGAAACTATGGCACAATATCAGGTTGAAAAGATTTCAAACTCTACATCATCTAAGGTTGATAGGTCTATCTAGATAGGGTTGAAGTGATTCTAGTATCCAAGGTATAGGATATGGTGTGGAAACACAATGGAAAGTGCACTTTTAGGTACACCAAAGGTCAGGTTAGGATAAACAACACGACAATAAGGTATCGTTGTGTAGGCTAAAACAACATAGGTCAACACTCGGGTCTAAGTAGGTCATGTGTAGGAAAATAAGTCATGGTACATGTAAGGTCAAGGTATAAGCAAAATAACAACTCTTAAAATGCAACAAGGAGATGTAGGAGTAGGTTGAGATTGTGAGTATGTTTCAATGGGTGTATATAATGATAAAAGTTGTGTTGGAACTAATGGTTTTAGACAACGGTAAGCTTAGCAAGGCCAAAGAGTGATAAGGGTTGACTGATGCTAGTTATAGGTTGATCGACATCAGTCTGCCAGGGCACAAATAGGACTGACGTCGGTCAGATCGGGTTAGGTTTATAGAACACGAATTTTGTATTTTATGGAATCATTGTGGTGTTGTGACTTTGGAAAAAATGACATAATGGTTTTGACTTTTTGCTACTTTTTCTGAGAGAGAAGGAAAATCCAGTATACTCGACTGAGATGGAGAGTACGAGTTGGTGATAGGAGCTAGGCAGATGGGTCCATGAGCTCAGGGGGATAGATTTGATTGGGTGGATTAGAGGAGTGGGTTTTATTGATTTAGGCATGGTAGAGGCAAGAGAGGGTTCAGGTGGGCCACTGGTGTAGCGGCCATATGTACCACCATGGTGATGACACTTTGATGGGGTAAGATTTGATCTTGATTTGCATTTGTTAGTTGGAATATTTTTAGAAATTGGTTTGGGTAGAAACAGGTTCAAGTAGGAATTAGTTATAAATTTGGAAGTAAAATTGATGAAATGGGAAGGATAGGAAGTCCAATTAGGGTTAAATATAGGTACGGGGAAAGCTAGGGGAGGTTGGGGTAGGATAGGTAGGTGGATAGGTTAGAATGGTAAAATTTTGGAAGAAAATGGGAGAGGATTTAACGGGTTTGGTCGACTCGATAGTGACTGACATCGGTAAGCTATTTCTGACATTGGTCATATAGTAGGTGACCAATGCTGGTCATGATGGACCGATACCATTCACCATTGACCGAGATCATTCAGATTTTGAGGAAAAATAGGTCAAGAAAGGGTTATGTTGGGAGGGAAAGTGAAAGAGAGGCTATGAGGTATATATGTAAGTGTGTTGAGAATGGGTAGGGTAAAATGTATATATGATATGAGTTGTGGGGTGGGAAAGTGGGATGAAAAAAAAGGGGTAGGTTGTTAGGGTTGTGGGGAACTAAATAAGAAGAAATTTGGGAATAGGTTAGTCGGGTAAGTGATATGGTAGGTATGTTAAAGTTTTTAATGATGGTATGGTTTGTTGGGTGCAGGCTATGGACTAGTTATGGATGAGAGACAGAGTACCGCCTCTGTTACTATCGGTACAAGGGAGCGTGATGGAAGATGATTGGAATCACATTATAGATGTAGACCTTATTGGGTCATAAGGTATAGGCACATATTTTGGGAGTCGAGATTGATGGTCGCACTAATTGATAGATGGGATTCAGTGACCAACACATTTCATCTGCCGACGGTTGAGATCAAAGTCACCCTAGAGGATGTGTACAGGATCCTGCAGTTACCGATAGTGGGGACGCAAGTGTATTCTATTTCTTCATAGGCATATGAGGAGCTGATGTTGATAGTGTTTGGAGAGGGGATGGAAGATATGAGGTTCCATAGTGTGAGCCTATGTTGTGGAGAGACGTACATGGCCCATCCTGAGGAGATGAGGCTAGTTATCCTGATTATGGAGGTAATGTGTTGTTTTGCACTGCACTAGATGCAGAGGCTGGGAGATTCCCGTGCAAGCACTGATGGGGGTTCTCCATGATATGATGGAGGATAGGACCAAGTTTTCTTGGGCACCAACATACTTAGTGTAGCAATTATACATGGAGCTTATGGGCCTACGAGTGCAGTTGCAGAGGTTCATCTTGTGTCTACACATTTCTCTTACACTATTGGGCATACAAGCACATCGTATGTGTGCATTAAGTTGGTATGACCCGACTGGATGCATTCAAGGTGGGATTTATTTAAGTTGGTTATAGGTGTTGGGTGCATGTTGTTGGAGAGCGCAAGGATGTCAGGGCTACACATGATGTAGCATACTACATGCACATGCTCGAGGGTTTATCTGGTGTAGACATTATCTAGAGGCTATATGTCGGCTTCCCCTCATATAGGAAGATGGAAGTGGAGTTGGATGGATTACAAATTTTGAGATGGATAGAGGGACGTCATGTCGATGAGCACAAGATGATACCCATTGACAAGGTCAGATGGTAGTTAGGGTTATTCCAGGATGTGCTACCTCCATTTCCATAGTATAGGAGGGATGATGTGGAGAGACATATGTCTCCACCACGACCTACCATGCTGACTAGGTAGGAGGAGAATCCCGTTGACCCTTAGATTGATGATGTGGGTTGTACAGATGTATACAGATGGTGGTGGATAGCCCAACTATGAGTAACACCACCTAGGCCAGGTCAGCCAGATGTGGCCACCCTCATAGTTCAGAGGGATACACTCCAAGGATAGGTAGCCACCTTACATGGCCAGATTAAATGTTTACAGGGGTAGTTGGTAGGGTCACAGGAAGAGGTGGCCACGTTACAGGCACAAGTGGTGGTCCTTACAGGGCCAATTGCAGCACAGGGAGGGGATGGAGATGGGGGGCAGGTAGCCACCTTATAGGCACATGTACCAGGGTTACAGGGCCAGTTGGTGACTACATAGGAAAAAATTGTGGCCTTACAGGCCCAGGTCACATTTCAGGCACCAACACAGGGTTAGGGACAGGATCCCATGGTACATGTATAGGGTTTGAGATTGATGGGGCCACCTCAGACAGTACCGATGGCCAGATTCATGGATTCCCTGAAAGAGACCAAATATTATCAGGATCACTTGACAACTGCCAGGATAGATTTCCCATCGTATGTAGAGCACAGAGTACAACAGAACTAGAGTGAGAGGATGATATCTCACACACATAGTGCAGAGAGTACAGGGGGTTGATGAGCCCATAGACATGTTCAAGGAGAGGTTACCAGCTCATGGAGGCCTGACCCAGGTGTAGGCCAGGAAGAGGCCAATTTGAGACCTATGTAGGGCGGAGAGATGTTAGCTGGGCACCGCACAAGAGCAGAGGAGGAGGAGACAAGATGAGATGGGGATGGACATCAAATGGGGAGATGACTGAGCCCCCCGTGCACCCTAATTTTTTATTTTTGTGATATATATACCGGCCTGTGTGTCGTAGATGCGAGGATGTATATGAGAGATTTTGAGTTTTTGTATATTCTACTGGCCTGCATGCTGAAGATTTTGAGACATTTGTATATGAGAGTTTTGAGATTTTTGATCATATACTGGCCTGTGTTCCAAAGATAGTGAGGCTGTATATGAGAGTTTTTGAGAGATTGATATTATTTTATATCAGTGTATATTCGATGGATATACAGAATTTTATGATGAGATCGATGATTATGGGTGATGTATTTGTGCTAGAAAATTTGATTGTTAGTTGTGTAGGGATAGAAATTAGGGTTTTTAGGCATTATGGCTCAGGTCATAGGCATGGTTGAGTTAAGTTGGTTGAGGCATGATGGAGTCAGGTCACTTAGGCATGTTTGAGTTAGGTCATTTAGGCATGGTGGAGTCAAGTCGGTTAGGCATGATGGAGTTAGGTATAGGCATGATGGAGTCTTGTTTTTAATTTTGATTTAATGTCCAAGTTATTGGTAACATGGAAAATAAATGATGAGTTATATGTACGTTATGGCGTAGATTTCCAAAATCTTTGATATTATGGAAATGTGAAATGATTGATTGGTTTTTTATTATGATGTGAATCATGGTAGATATGTATGTTTGTATTAATTCCCAAGTGTTGTAGAAAATGGAAACTAAGATAGAATATGAATAGGAAAATGGAGGAAAATAGGTTAGGGTAAAGAGTGGTTGAGCTAACCTCCAAGGGCCCCATGCCCTAGGAGTGTTACCTACATAGCCCCAGTAAAAAGGGGCCTCAGGCCGATGTAGTTCTCCCATAAGCTAGGGAAGAATATGATGAATTAGGGGGATGGGTTGGTATATTTTAGGCATGATTGAATGTAGGTCATAGGCATGATTGAGTTAGGTCATAGGCATGGTTGAGTCTAGGTCATAGGAATGATTGAGTCTAGGTCATAAGCATGGTTGAGCCATTTAAAATTTAGGTGTCGATGATCTGGTCCTGTATAGGATAATCAATAAGTAATGAGGAAGGTGAATGGTAAGAGGTGGTAAAAGAGCCACTTAATTGATAAGAACCCTAACAAGTCTACCATACCCAAGAGGGGCTTATGAACGTAAGACCCTAAAGGCATTGCATAATGGACTATTCTAAGGGTGAAGAAAGTCACATGATCATGAAATGTCGCAGTTGTGGCAAGTCCCTTGAGCCGAGAGAAAATTAGGGTGAAAAAATTAATGAGGTGAAAGTGGCGGTTTAGTATAACTTAGTGTACAACAACATGTTTACCTAGAAAGAAAACCCAGGATAAAAAATAGGCAAGTCCATGATGAAAAAATTCATCATTTTTTTGTACTTGTTTGTTTTTAATAGACTAATCGATGTGGGAAGTCTATATGGGATGAGTATATTATCTCCTTGAGGTCTTCGTGAAGTTGATCAATGTGGGAAGCTTCTGAACATTTTATTTTATTTTCGCAATGACTTTATATAGTTGTCCTTTGAGGGAGCAGTCTATTTATAACAGCGAGATAGAGAGAAGAGATGTCCCTTTTTGAGGGAGTCATATTTTGCTAGAAATTTGAATCAAGGATTTGAATGCCATTTTGTTTTTTGTGCGTTTTAATTCATAGACAAGACTATAGAGGAAGATTAGGTTCTTGTTTAGAAGACAAAACCATAGCACATAGAGGTTAACTATGAAAGAGGTGGTTTCGAGTGATGAACGACCATGGGATTCCATCTTTAAAAAGAAAAAAATTATCCATGAGAATCATGTTATGAGTAGAGTCGTGGTACTCATATTGAAGATAAGGCTGAAAGGTGATGGGTAATCACATGATTCTTGTTTAGTCGTTGATCCTAAAAAATGGGTAATATGGAAGGTGAACAATGCTCAAGGGACAAGCGGTCAATTGACAAAAAGTGATATAGGACTTGATGTCAACAATAAAATGGTCGAATATGTAAGGCATTGAGGGGCTCAAGTTCATGTTTACCTTCGAGTGAAGACAAACGATAAGCACATGATCCATAGGCATGGGTAACGATATAGGGTCCAAGCCAATTAGGAGCAAATTTTCCCTGTTTACTTTTCTCTTCTTTGGTTACATGTTGATTTTCCTTCAAGAAAAGGTCACCAACTTGGTAGGTGCATTCGTGGACATGTTTGTTGTAGGCCCATTTGATATGTTTTTGGTAGATTTTGAGATGGTCAAGAGCATTGAGACAAATTTCATCTAATAACTCAAGTTATGCCAAACGATCCAGGAAAAATTCATTATCATTGATAATTTATTGTAGTGAGATGAAAAGGGATGGAATCTGGACTTCGAGAGGCAAGAAAACCTCAGTACAGAAGACCAGAGAAAAAGGTGTGGCTGCAATTGAAGTGTGAATACTAGTGTGGTAGGCCCATAAGGTGAAGGGGATGTGCGTATGCCAATCCTTCCCAGTATCGTCAACTACTTTCATAAGAATTTTGTTTAAAGTTTTATTGGTTGATTCTGCTTGGCCATTGGTTTGTGGGTAATAAGGTGATGAGAAACTGAGTTGAATGCCAAAAGTGTCACACAACTTTCATAGAGTTTTGTTTTTAAATTGCTTTCCGTTATCAGTGATGAGACGGTGAGGGACACCAAAGCAACAAATAATGTGATGGTTGATGAATTCACATATTTTCTCAGCTTTTGTAGAAATGAGGGGGATGGCTTATAGCCATTTAGTGTAATATTCAGTAGTGGTTATAATCCATTGATGACATTTTGAAGAATGGGGATTGATTTCTCCACAAGATCCAAGCCCCATTAAGAGAAAGGTCAAAGGTCTTGTGCGACCTGCAAGGCATGACTAGGTGTGTGATGAAGATTAGCATGTTGCTAGAATTTCATATAATGTTTAACATAGTCACAACAGTCACAGTTTAGGGTTGGCCAATAATAGCCAAGGTGAAGAATGCATTTAGTAACAGCTAAACCAGTAAAGTGGCCTCCAAAAATTCCACCATGAACTTCCTTGATGGTGAAGGGAATTTTAGAAATTGTAAGGCATCGTAAGAGAATACTGTCGAAGCTGCACTTATAAAGGAGACCACCCATGATGACATAGTGAGAGACACTTTTAAGAAAGGCACGTTGTCCATTACGAGTGAGATCAAGAGGTAGATTGGAAAGGGAAAGATGGTCTGCAAACTTCTTATACCAAGGGTCACATGGGTCAGATGTAATGGTTTTGACGGAGTAGACCTCATGAGTTAAATAAGAGGGTGATTGTAGCATTTGTATTGTGACAAATATTTTAGAATTGGCAAGGGAAGATGGTATCTGAGAAACTAGGTAGGCCATGGTATCCGTAAATTTATTAGTAGAATGTGGGGTGGTTTGAAGTTCATAACGGTCAAAGGTAGTCAAAAGTATGTCTACATGATGCTTTTAATTTTAAATTATTTCATTACAACACCGATATATACCATTGACTTGGTTTATGACTAGCTGAGAATCACCAAAGATATTGATCGAATTAACATCTAAGGCATGATCAGCCTGGAGACCCAATATGAGTGCTTCATATTTGGTGATATTGTTTGTATAATCAAAATCCAATTTAAAAGATAAAGGAATAGGTTTTAGCATCAAGTGGAATGAGGATAACACCAGCCCCACCCCCACGATAATACTTAGAGCCATCGAAGAAGAGGGTCATTTGGTAAGTGGTATTGTCCAAAGAGAGGGTAGGTATGGATTCATTTGGAAAATCAAAGTTAGAATTTTGATGGATGAATTCAAGGTCAAGGTCAGTAAGAAGCATGAGCCAACGCACAACATGCTGATGTTGATAGGGTTTGGTGTACATGTAATGTAGAGGGTCAGTATTGGTGACAACAAAGGTTTTGTGGTTGAGTAGGTAATGACGAAGCTTGGTGGTGACAAAAACTAAGGCTAAGAAGAGTTTTTTGGTGTGGGTGTATCTAGTTTCATAGTCTAAAAGGGTACGACTTATGTAATAGATTTCTTACTCTCTATGTTTCTCGTCCCGATGAGCAAGCATGGAACCTAGGGAATGGTCAATGGCAGAAATGTATAGGTAAAAGGGGTGGTCATCCTTAGGAGGAATGAGCACTGGTGGTTGAAAAAGGTATTATTTTAAGGTGTCAAAGGCTTTATGGCATTCATCATCCTATTTGAATGAGACATCCTTCTTGAGGAAATGATGAAATGGTTGACAGCGGTTGGAAAGCTGTAAGATAAAACAACAAATAGATTGCAACTTACCTTACAAGCTTTGAAGTTGATGGAAATTAGTATGTGGAGGTATTTCAAGAATAGCCTTCACTTTAGCAGGATCAACTTATATGCCATGCAAAGAAATAATGAAACCAAGGATTTTTCCTGAAAGTACCACAAAGACACACTTCTTAGGTTGAAGGTGAACACAATACTTGATGAGGCGGTCAAAGATGACCTTAAGGAATGTCAAGTGTTTGGCTTGATGTTTGGATTTTTCAAGAAGGTTATCTACGTAATATTCCAATATATGATGCATGATGTCATGGAAGATATAAGTCATGGCTTTTTGATATGTAGCACCAACATTTTTAAGGCCAAAAGGTATGACTCGATAGCATAAGGACCCCTAAGGAGTGATGAAGGGAGTTTTGTTTTGATCTTCTAGAGTAAGTACTATTTGATTATAACTTGAAAAACCATCCATGAGTGATAGCATTTCATGGCCAATGGTAAGATCAACTAGTTGGTCAATGCTTGGTAGGGGAAAATCATCTTTGGGACAGGCTAGGTTGAGATCATGAAGGTCTGTGAAAATGCACAATCCCCTTGTTGCTTTTGTGATAGGAAAAATGCTATAAATTCATTGGGGATAGTCAATGGGTAGGAAGAAGGAAACCAAGAGAAGGCATTGAATTTATTCTTTGACCAGAAGAGCAATGCGAGGATGTATTTTCCGTAGCTTTTGTTTTATGGGTTTGGCATTAGGAATGGTTATGATATTGTGGACCATCATTTTTAGGTCAATACCAGGCATATCTACATAGGAACAAGAAAAATAATTGTTGTTGTCCCAAAGGAAAGAGGTAAAAGATTCTTATTTAGTAACATCTAAAGATTGACCTATCTTTAGAATGTGTGGGTCATCCTAAGTATTAATGTTTTTTTCGATAGTCGATTCATTCAACATGGTTTGTGTCTTAGAAGGTAATGACCGGTGAATGTAAGAATATTCCACACCGAGATAGGTGAGGATGTACTCATCATCCTAACATTGAACAATGTTAATAGAAGGTGTATCATCATTGATCATGTCAAGATATAATAAGGGAATAGAATAGGGAGCCTCACCATCATGTTGATAGGTTAGAGGTCCCAATAAAATCATGTTTATGAAAAAAAAAGTTAGGAGGGATAGATTCAGGATCTATGGACTCCGTGGGTGAAGATGGTGACATTGGTGAATGGGATGGAGAAGTTTTGTCTTCCTCAATGAGGTCAACGTGGGTCTTCTTGGAAGGTGATGCAGAAAAGACAATGCCACTATGATCATTGTGTTTATGAGTGGTACATGAAATGACAGTATGGCAGCCTTGTTCATAAAAACTGAAACCAAATCCTTTCCATGTGTAGTGGTGAAGGAAAGTGTGGGTAAAGTGACATTTAGTAAGGGATTGAAGGTCAGATGAAAATGGTCATGTTTGGGATGGAGGTTTGGGTGAATAAGTGGCGATATCAAGTCCTCTATAAGTTAAATTAGTGTGAAGGTGGGGATGACCATAAGGATAAACCTCACCTACGTGGTAGTCATAACTAGGTTGCTGGCGTAGGTTCCCATACTCTTGCGGAGTGAGGAATGTGTCAATATTTTATAGGCGGTAATCCCCTAGAGTGAGGCATTGAAAAACACCTTCTAGGGGATAAGTAGTCGATATATGGGTAGTGGGGATAGATGACTCACTAGATGATTGGACATGAGGGGTATTGATTGGTTAGGAAGCAGAGTGGTCAGCTGCGGAAGCTGTAGTGGCAGTAAGAATAGAAAAATTAGATGTGGGAGAAGTGGCATAAAAATTGGTGGATGGGCTTGTGGGTGAAGGAGAAGTGGGGGTAGTGGCAGATGCCTTTACTGGTATAATTACATCATTGGGTCAATACAACATGTTACAATTTTTGACTGGCGATGGTTCAACAAGGATGGTGTAGTTATATCTGACATGCTTGAATTTTACATAGCGGTGTAAATTTGAAGGTACACAACCCATGAATTAAATCCAGGGTTTTTCAAGTAATAGGTTATATTGTAACTCTCCTTCTAAGACATAGAATAGTTCCAGGATAGTGTGAGGGCCTATGTGAATGTGAAGGATAATAGTGTCAAGGGTGGAGGTGATGGTGTCATTGAAGGAGCACAACATAATTGGGTTACTATGCATATAGTTAGAAGTGATATGCATTTGATTGTATGTGTGCGAGGAGATTATTTTAATGCTATCACCACCATAAATCATGACACATCGCACACATATGCTATCTATATAGATAGAAATGAATAGGGTGGGGTCAAGGTCATCTGACTAGAGAGGTATAATCTCCTCATCAGAGAAGTTGAGGGTGACGACATGAGTAGTGGACATGGGGGTATAAAAAAGATATAATTTGGTAAGCGAGGCCATGTGGTGAGGGGTGATAATCGAGGCCACTAGTGTGGATTCATTGGATAAAACGTCAATGGATTGTAAAACCTAGATAAGGTCTTGTTTGTGAGATTCGTAAGTTTAGACAAGATCATATAATGACATCTTTAGAGGGGACATTATGTAATTGTTTTATCATTGCGCAATGGGTGACCCCATCAAGAGATAGGGTATGTAGGTCTGTGGATGGTGATCTTTACGAGTGGGTGCACATGGTATATTGGGTACGGGGTTAGTTGATGGGCCAAGTTGCTTTTTTCTTTTGCCTTTGTCTTTCTGAGTGTACGTGTAGTAATGTGAACCATGTTAATTTGAGGGGAGGTGGATGGAAAGGGTGTGTCATGAAAATTATAATGGCATGAGGGTAAAAATACTAATGCGTCGGATAAGAGCCTTGTCAGATGAGTAGGGCGAATCGCTAACATTTGGGTGGTGATTTGGCCAACTCTCTAATATGGACCATGTTGATCTCAAATTTTAGAGGTGGGAAAAATGATTGTGGGGGTGGAGATATTGGTAGCTGAATCGGTAAAGGATGGTGATGTATGGTGACAGGTGAAGGTGGAGCATGGTCCTCATCAAGAAGGTCGTCATCATAGAAATTTTTCTCAGGAGGAAAAAGTTGGAGAGGAATGGTCTTTAGAGCTTTACAATTTTTTATATCATGTCCTGACACATGATGATAGGCACAAATCATGGTCTCATCAAACCCATTTGGTTTGGGTTTGAGAGGATTGTAAGGTTGAAGTGGTGGTAATGTGATGATGGAATTCTCTAATAGATTTATTAACATATTTGTGTAGGACCCCACTAACGGGTCACAATGGGAAGTGAGTGTGGGTTTGGGTACATGTATGGATAATCATGAGGGGGGAGGATTTATAGGAGGTGGAATGGGTTGGTCTAATATCTTGATGAGTGGTATGGTTTTATGTTTTTCTAGCATCTTCTTGGGTAGAGGTGGGGTAGAAGAGTTTGTGATGGAAGGTTTGGTTGGTTTGACTGCCTTATTGGATGGTAGTGGATTCTTATTTTTGGGTTGCACCTTCTTGGGAAAAGGTGACACAGAAGTACATGATGTAGAAGGGAAAGCAAATGGTGGAAGAAGGATGGGTTACCCATGGGGGAAACCAAGTTGTGGTGGTGGTGGTTGGTAGATGTTTGGTAGATGACATGGGTTGAAATTGGATAGGCAAGGTTGGGGTTATAATAACTAGTGGAGGTATAGGTGGCAAGAAGTGCATGGGTGAGGATGAGGGAGTTTGGTTTTTGGGTGAATGAGGTGTAACAAAGGCTCATGATGCAGTAGCAATTTTTTTAGTTTTTGACTTGCCTTGGGTAGGATATTTTTTGGTCAAGGTTTAGGGATGGGGCCCATGGATGGATGAAAGGGAGGAAGGTGACAAAGGTGTGGCAGGTGAGACCAGTGTATGTGGCCAAGAATGTTGGTTTTTCTTTTTAAGAGGAGGGATAATGTTGGTGTGGGTTTGAGATGGTGCCGCTAAGTCCAACTTAACAGGTTGGTGAGTAAGGTTTGATGTCAGCATGACACCCAAGGTAGTGATGGGTCTAAATACAGATGAAGACATGGGTGTGGGTAGGATTTCAGGTTTTGGATTGGTTTTAGTCACAGGTAAAGGTTTGGATGTAGGTAGAGATGATGAAGAAGAAGTCATTTCAATGGACATGGTCAATATTGATTTGGTCACTGAAAAAACCTTTGGGTAGATTGTGGAAGTATCTTACAGTAACATTTGCATTTGAGTCGAAAAGGGGAGCCAAATATGTCCCTACAGCATGACATTATCAACGTAATCCAAGTGATCAGCCAGCCGTAAAAATGGGATTATTGAAGAAGAATATGGAGTTGGTTTGGTGGAAATCCCTATAAAATATGTTCGCAAGACATGGAATTAGCTACCCTCAGATTCTGTAGGTAAAAGAGATGAGATCATGTCAATGGGGTTCTAGGATGCTGGGGGAGAACTATCCCCAATAGGTAGTGGTATGTCTGAGGAGTCTCCCATGGGTAGGAGATATAATAGGTGGGGTGGTGTAGACTTTTTCCTTGGTGGAGGAGAAGGTGGTGTTGAATCTTCTATGGATGGGAGAATTAAAAGTGTTGACTATTCGGTAGGGTGTGAAATGGCATCGGTAGAGGTGTGGGTTCCTCTATGTCTACAGGGGGAGATGAGGGGGACTCCTACATGGGTGAAGGAGTAGACGAGGTATGCTCCTCTGTGGGTAGAGGTTCTTGTGCCAGAATTTCCTCAATAGATGAAGTATGTAGGTTTTGAGGAATGACCAGTATGGTATCAAAAACCACGTGGACTTCACGGACATTGTTGTCATTGGATGAATGTTTACTATTTTGATTAGAATATGGTTTATGATTAGGGAATGAATTTTTAAAGATGATAAAATTTTGATTTTCTGGTGCGTGCGGGTTGTCTACGACAAGGTCTCCATTATTTATCATCTCTTGGAAAATGTTTATAAGATTTATGCAATTACCGTCACTATGTCCTTTAACATGATGGTAATTACAATAGTCATGTTCTTTATACCATGCAAGCATAGGACAGACAAGATTCAAACATGTATGAGGTTTCATGGGAGGAAGTGCAATGGCTCCAGCTTTAAGAATATTGTTCAAGACTGAATAATAGGGCTCTCTAATCGAGGTGTACTTCTATTTCTCCCGCCATAGTTGAAAGTCTTAGAAAGGAGAAATATTGGAAGAAGGTTGGGCTTGATTAGAAGGATGAGATGGTCCTGCCTTGAGGAGTACCACATTGGTAGATCCTTTGGGCTTTGAATAGTTAGCTTGGGGTTTTGAAGATGAAGAAGATTCATTTGATTTAAACATGGTGTTTTTGTTCCGTAATTGGATCTTATTTTCTTCAATGCCACGAATTTCTAGTTTTCGTGCCATGGTGAATGCTTCATCAAAGGTTCAGAAGGTTGGACTTTCAGAGTTGGTGAGATGTGTTTGACACAAGCTCTAGTGAACAACTCAATAAGTTCAGTCTCAGGTAGCTAGAATGAAAATTGGTTAATAAGACTCCGCCAACGGGAAAAAAAATCTACGATAGATTCATCTTCATACTATCAGGTTGAATAGATATCGGTCATGGTGAATTTCTTGGTAACATTGATTAAAAAATGATCTAAGAAAGATTGGGCTACCTAATTAAAGGAATAAATAAAATGTCGAGGTAGTCCGCTATACCAATCCAATGCTGGTCCTGTTAAGGACATCAAAAAATTTTGTAGGACCAAAACTTCATCATGGGTGATTAGGTAGCACCCATGTTTAAATGACCCCAAGTGTTTTTGTGGGTCTTAGTTACTATTTAAGTGATTGAATTTAGGCATTTACCAATGCACATGGTAAGGGAAAATGGGAATAGATGGATGGATAGGATCGTTATAGATTTGATCATAAGTTAAATAATTATGGGAGCCAAAAATAGATGATTCTAAGGTTTACATCTTTTCCATCATCATTTTAATGAGGTT
Source organism: Taxus chinensis (assembly GCA_019776745.2). Lineage (NCBI taxonomy): Eukaryota > Viridiplantae > Streptophyta > Pinopsida > Cupressales > Taxaceae > Taxus > Taxus chinensis. Next base: position 349,426,688 of record CM034147.1, on the reverse strand, counting down.
GTTAGTAGGCTAGGTTGAATGGGTGCCCCCTACAGAAAAAAGGGGGTTGATGTTTAATGTATGAGGTGGGTGGTATGTCATTGTATGGTGGTGTTGAGTGTGAAAACTGCATAGGAGAAATAGATGTAGGTGGCACATAGCTAGCATAAGTGATAGATGAGGTCGATGATTTTTGGTAATATGTGTAAGCAGGTGGGGTAGTCGTAACAAATCTAGTTGTGATTAGGGGTAAGGACTGTGGGATAGAAAGAACGATGTTTAAAAGGGTGTGTAAGCTTCCGACATCGAGGGTGGTTGTGATGTAATGGGTATATGTGAAGTGACAGGTACAGATGGGGCTATACATAAAGCAGTTTTTGGAGGGACAATTGATGTCGCAGGTGTGATAGATGATGCAGACGTTGTAGTTATAATGGCTATGGGATCTACCTGAGACACCATAGGTGGTAAAGTGGATGATGATAGTGCCACGCTAGTTCTAGCTAATGCAGAAGTGGGGGCGAGAGCATGAGGGATAGATACAGGCGTACCATATATCAACTATCCTGAGGAATCTCAAGTTGAAGAATAAGTAAGGTAATACTGTAGGGCAGCAGGATTTTGGTCGAGGAGTCTCGCAAACTCCTTGTCACTGGTAGCGATGGGGATGAGTTGAATCAAATTCATAGGTGACAGGATGGAAGGTGGTGATGGACTATGTGGGAGTGGCTGACGGTTCGCGTGAAATATGATGGAGTTAGTTTGGATGTGAGTCAACACCATGTGAATCAGTGTATATCAGGGGAACTGTACTCTGTAAATGACATAGGGAACAATAGATATGGGACAAAATAGATCTGAGAATGAAAGTTGGTAATTTTTTTGAATAAAATCAAAATAGAGTGACTAACACTTGTCAAAATGACCAATGACGGTTAAGGGATGACCAATGATGGTTACAGGAACTGATATCGGTTATTGTGAGAAAATAACAATTTTAACAAATGAGGTAGAAACTAATGACTGTCTACAAGGAAAGTTATATTTGATGATTGTTACCACAGTATAGAGAATATAATGATACATAGAAACTCTAATAGAAGAGAATATGAGATAAGTGTCCTTTGGGTAAACTAACCAAAATAACACAGAACTGACACCAGTTAGGTAAACTGATTATGGTTAGATGTAAACCAAAGGCGGTCACAGGAACAATGTCGATTACTGTGAAATCTGAAGAATGAGGAAAAATTTATATTTGTGAATTTAGATTGGATGAATAATCAACCCATAAGTCTAGGGATTATAAGATGAGGTCCTAACATACTCGGAGAAAGTCAGAATACTCCAACTATGATGGCGGAGTGTGAAAGGTAAAAAAGAAAAATGAAGAGTTGTATCCTCACACCTCTAAATGCAAATCAAGCACAAAGCTAAGAAAAATACGTAATCTAACAAGTGAATTTAGTGTGTCTAGCTTACACTATTTAAAATATTGAATCATGAATTTAGAGTAGAGTTTTTGGTTGGGAAGGCTTCTTACAAAGAAGGAAATTCTAAAGGTGACGTTTCAGGTTATGTTATGGTGGGGGCAGGACGTCCTCTGATGGGGTACTAGACAGAGATAACTAGTTGGGTGCCCGATGTTAATCCTCTCATTGTGTGATCGTTGACAGCTTCTTCTGGGTAGGATTTTGTTTAAAAAGATGTATAAATTTTAAATTTGTGCGGTTTGGGTAAAGAGATAGAGATAGAAGCAAGTGCTTTCTATGGTTCAATTGTGTTAACCATCAGATGGGAATGACTTCTAGCATATAGGTTTCCCTCAGTTTTAATGTGAGATATAATGCAACAAATCATGATGCTATGAAAGTGTTTTGAGCCCAAATTGAAGTGTGATAATCGATGTAGAAAATAATGAATAGGAAGAGGGATTCTCTTTCACTTATGTAATACAAATGAAAGAAAAGAAGTATTCCTTTTATAACACCAAAAACGTAATTTATTTTAGACAATAGAAAGAGGGGAAGATTTCATAAAATAAAATTAATGTGGAAGCTTTCCAGAAGGGAAAAAATAAACAAATTTCACCTAGGAATGAATAAAATGCAAGGAACCCCGGATGGGTCCCACCGGGCGTGCCAAAATGTTTCACCATTTTCTTTATGGATTTGGAAAAAATAGATAAGAGTATGGGCCAAAGAGGAATACCTATTTTGAATGTCAGTGTAAAGGTCTTTGCGTGAATTCTAACTTCTTGATTCAATACTAACTATGAGAGATTCCTTTTGGCTAGGAGGAACTCCCTGAAATACAAAACAAGACCACAAGAAAGAGTTAAAAACTACATGTTAGTGGGCTGCCTAGCGTGTGCTAGATCCATGAAGTGTGATACTTCCTTAATGGAATTCAACCCACTATTTAATATAACTAAATGTAAGAGATGATATAAATGAATAAGGTCCTACTGTAGTTGATATGATTTAGGTATCTCAATCAAATACAATAAATGAATCTAATATAATAGGCTAAGTTATGATCAGATCTGAAGTGAGGTAGATGGTCAGGGTGATGGGATAGGTCAGATTTAGGTTTTGGGTTACTTAGGTCACTTAGGTAAATATTCTTAGGTTATGTTATTAGCAATATTTTCCAAATACAGAGAGTGATGTCAGTCAGGTATGACGGATGATGGTTTTATAGGAAACTGACGATGGTCATGTGTGATTGGCGTTGGTATATGTGAGCTGATAGAAAATGAATTAATCTCGGTTTTAGAATTTTTTTGATGGTTAAAAAAAGATGGTAAAGGGAATGATTTTCAAGAAATTGCCAAAAATAACATGTAGAATATTGAAAAATGAAGCTCTAAACATGAAAACATGGAGAAATCTTGAATTTTTCTCATCAAGATCTAATTTTGACAGCACGTCACCTCCTTCATACCTACAAGGAGGACTCAACACATGAAAACTCAACAAAACAAGTTAATAAAAACAAGGTATGTCAATATATTCAAAAAGAGGGTTAGTAAACAAAATTGAAACTTACCTACAAAAACTTGAAATTAAGTGCAAAGGGCAATAGAGTAAGTTCCAACATGAATGCCATATGTTCTCATATAGAAATTTCAATTTTAAATAAAAAAATATAACACCTAGTAGCTTCTAAGCACAATCAAACCTACTATAGAACCATAAAATAAGAGCTTATAGAAACTAACTTCTTCAAATGCATGAAACTTAAAATGAATCAAAGTAACATACTAAGCCATTTATACTCTTTAGATTACTAATTAAACATGAACATAGATATATCATTTAGCAATCAAAATTTATTATTGTTTGATCTCAAGAATTGAGAATGGAATCTCATCAAAGTACAAGGACATTTTGGATCTTGTCATATTACTCAACTTTGAGTGAATGGATGCAAGATGAAGAGGCTAATCCAAACTAATGGAGAATTCTCAAGATCAAAATGCCTATAGTTTAGACTAATGAAAGTAAGGTGTGTTTAGAAAGGTAAGGAAGAGGGTTCGTGATATAGCCTACATGTTCAGGAAAGGCTAGAAAATTGGTGAATGTGGGATAAACCCCAAAGAGGAAATACAAAGGCCGTGTATGTTTAATTAAGTATGTGCACTTTGTGGGAGTTGAAAGGGGGTTTAATTAATCAAAGGTGATTAATTAATAGAGGGGGTAATATTATAAAATATTATTAGAAGAAAATCATTATGATTCGGGACTGTAAGAGAGGAATTTGGTCTAATAAATGGTGATTTATTGATTTAAATTAGCAGGCATAGATAATTAATTAACCTAGGTAAAAGAGGACGTTAATTCTTGAAAGGTTGTTAATCGACATCTTGAGTGATAAGAAGGATAATTAATTAGAAAAGTGTAATTAATTAATGGGAATTTATTGATTTCGATTAGCGGGCGCAATTAATTAATAATAATTATTTTTTTTTTTAATTTTTTTTTAATATTGGCAAATAGTTTTTTGAAAGGGACTATACCCTTGAAAACAAAATAAGGCCTAAAAGCCGGAATAAGAGAGAGGAGTAGAGTAACTGTAGCAAAGCTCAAAAGTTACAGCAAAAAACAACGTAGCCTAGAAACAGCTACACAAACGAGACTAAACAGCAAAACAACGACAAAGAAACAGCAAACCGACAGCCAAGAAACAGTAGCAAAAACAATAAAGAGCAGCAAAAACAATAAAGAGCAGCAGAAGTATCCAGGACTACTTCTTGGCCGCTTGATCAATACTGATCTTCACTTTTTTCCAAGCATGAAACATGCCCAACCTGTCATCTGAGCGGCATCCGTCTTATCGAGCTCCTCTCTGGTTCTTTTGCTCTCTTTATCATTGCCCCAAAGTGCTGCCGGGACACCGCTTAGATTTGAAACACTCTTGGCATGACCCTCGATGAAATCCTCGATGGCCCTGAAGGCGGCAATATTGTAATCATGCCTAGTCTTTGCCTTCCCAAGGCGGGAGTCTAAGGAGGTCAGTTTTTTGTATATATCATCAATCTGGCTATTGCCAATGCTCCCTTCCCCTTCAATGCTTTTTTTGCCTTTTTTCTTAGCAAGGTTTTTGACCTTATCCTTCAGCAATTTAAGCTCTGCCTCTAAGGCCTCCAATCTCATAGAAGGGTTATCCATGGGTGTCACCCGGGGACTGGCACTACTAATGTTCAACAGATCACGAGCAAAGTCAACAATGCTAATTAATAATAATTAGTTAACCTAGGTAGAAAGAGAACATTAATTAATGAAAGGTCGTTAATTAGAATCATGGATGAAAACAATGCTAATTAATTAGTAAAACGCAATTAGTTAACAATGATAGAGGGGAAAATGGTGGTTTATTGATGAAGTGTTGTCAATTCTTAGGAAAGAGGATAGTCAGTGCAATTTAAGTATTAAATTTTATTGATCAAATTATGGGTGTCTACATGTGTAACTGAGTGAGTGGTTCCAAATGTAATGACCAAGATTTCTAAGCCATGTGAAATCCACCACTTGAAGATAAAAATGTTGGATCTGTGAAGAATCATTCTCAGTCCTCAAGAAAACATATCGGTAGCTGATAATTTTTCAAGGTCGATCCAAAGAAAAAAAGTAAATGTAAAGATAAAGATATCAATTCAATAGATCTCCTCATGGATAAAAATGTCGTTGATTGATAATGTCATATATTTTATTACAAAATTCTCTCTAGATATTTTACCTCTCTCCAATAGTCCTAATATTTTGATTCTACTTTTTAGATCAAATTTTTAATGACTCTATGTAGAAACTCATATCATCCCTGAGATGTCTCGATCCAAGCTTAATGTAACATTAGATGTCTCCTTTCTGAAAAGATGCCTTTGAATATAACTATGTAAATCTTAAAATGATAGTCTCGTAACGTTTAAAGATAATTCCAACACAAACTAAGTCTAACAAAAACCTTCAAGTAATGATTAAATGATCAAATTTAGATCTCCATACACAGGAAAGGAAAATATTAACTGCCCCTTTAATCAATTTAGACTTCCATCATGTAGAGAATCAAACTGCTCTGATACCACTAATAGGAATCAAGAGAGCATTGTACAAAAAACCAGATAATTAATTTCACACAAAATAATATATTTTATTCTATTATATTTTTTATTATCAGAATGCTACATGGGATATTATATAGCCATAAGGATAACAAACTAACTTCATTATAAATAGGAAGTAGGCATAATAAAGAATCTGGAATAATCACAGGTATAACAAACATATATTATGGTTATACTATAGAACAATAATCTCATTACTAACTACTCACTAATAATAACATACTAATTAATTATGTGAGCATTATTAATAATTCTTAGCATGTGCTAGCGTTGTATGATTTTTCTTTTTTGTTTACATAGAGAACTCCTTTGCGCTAATGTTGAAACTCTTGTACTAGCATTGCATCTTGTGTGCTAGCACCAAAACCTCTATGCTAGTGTTTTTTCCCTACATTATCATTGATATACCTATACTATCATTACATCCTGTGCACTACCATTAAAACTCATGTGCTAGCATTTTGTGTAAAATTTTGGCTCGGATTTCAATAAATTCCATAATCTAATTTTTGGTGTTTTTTACTGTAGAGGTTTCTATTTGAATTAATTTTCTAACATGTTTTCATGCTTTAGTGAATGTTGTATTTCCATGCTTTACTTAAGTTAGGATAAAGTTGGTGTATGCTCTTATCTTGCACCTTTTGGTGATATTGAGAATCAAAAGCAATTTTAGTATTCTTTTCTAACATTTGGATTGACTTGGAAATTTCATCATTTATTTTTCTTAAGGGAATGAACATTTCACAAAGCATTTTAATGTTCATTTGATTTAAAGTTTTCATTTTCTATCTAGTTGGATCAAAAGTTGTGTATTCTCTTCTCTTGTATCTTTGGACGATATTGAGAATCAAAAGAAAACTTGGTCCTCTTTATTTAGGAAACTACTAAATATTTTGTGTGCAGAACCTAATGATTGTTGAAGAATCAAATTAAAATAATACTAAATATAGTGTGTGTTACAGATTGCCAATGGCGTGTTAAACCAAATTTTAATCAAAAGATAAAAAACACACCACTCTATTCAAAATATTATATTTGCAGGTTCATATAAGGGTTAAGGCCCGTCCTCTTTAAACTGTAAGAAGTATCTTGGCATTATCCATAAAACACATTATGAGGATTATCATAGGAACCCCAAAGTAGTCCACACCTTGAGAGAACTGGTGGACAAAATGGGAAGTGCCCCACTACCCACTTGACTAGAAATACCCATGAGTAATGATTCAAGTTTTCCGAATGATGCCCCATTCATTAATTTTAGTGTGGGGTAATGGTCCTTTATCTAGGAGTTATTTAGTGAATTGTACCTCTCTTAGGCAAGTATTAGTGAGTGTTGAGAATAAAAATTTAGGCAACCATTTGGCATTAGGGCTAATTGACTTTATCTAATCGTGTTCTAAAGATCCTTCACAAAGAAAAAACTTCTACATAATCAAAATTTCATTAATCAAACATGGGGAGAGTTCATCAAAGTTTGCACAATGTTTCATTCATAAAAAACTTACAAACATGAAACATTGTCATATTTTCTACCTTGTTATAAAACAAGGAAAAACTCTGCCAAACTTATGCAACACTTTTTTTATCACCACGTGTACTATATCCTTTGTTCTCTTGTTAAAATGTTTGGTTCAAAAGAGAGTAACATATGTATTGCTACCAGAAATAATCATGTCCACCAATTTTGTATTCACTTACATAGCCATGTTACGGAAGGGATGATAAGTGTTGAAAGTGTGTTGCCACGTCCTCATGTTTTGGTAAGCCTTGTCTTGATACCCATATAAAAGATGTCTCATTTTCATTAGGTTATATAATCATTGATTTACCCTTGATTTCTTATGTTGCTCACATTATACCAATAAATTTTTGATACTTACATCTTGTTTTTATAAAACTTGATATAAGTGTCCCAATTGTATTGTTATGTTGCTCGCGTAGTATCAAATTCTTAAAGTATTATACTTATACCATTTTTTTATTCAAACATTTCCTTGAGTTTTGGAAGGTGTTTTAGTTACGCTACTCGCATCATATCAATACCATTTTGATACTAACATATTTATTTTTCCTAAAACATTGATTAAAGTATCGAAGTTGTATTATTACATTGCTCACATTTGAAGCCTCCATTTTTAAAAATTGGACTTTGTTTGTATTAAAATTATTTAATTATACCTTGTGTCAAAATCAATTCAACCTCTTTTTAATATTTATATATTGTTTTTCCAAAAACTTGATTTAAAAATTGGAAATTATGTTATCATCTTGAACAAAACAATCTTTGAGACAATCTAGACATAAGGAGTAGGTTCTTTTGTGATTGATCCCTTGTTCGGAACTTCCTATATTTTTCTTGGTACCTTTCATCGTATATTTCATCACCTTGGAATTTATTTGTGCCATTTACAATTATTACGTTATTCATTTTTACCTTGATTCTTTGGGATTCTTTGTGACTATTACACTTGTTACACTTCTTGATTTTTTCTAGATTCATTATAGTGTTTGTAAAATTTCTAGATGGTTGCCATTACACTACTCAAATCAACGTGGAACTTCTTTCCATTTTAAGGAGTTCAATCATACAATCTAGGATTAGGAATTTGGTCCAAACGAGGCCAACCATGACTAACTATCACATTGTTCCTCACACTTACGACAATAAGAAACCTAGGTTTCGGTATTCACATCAAAATATTCTGATGATGACTAAACATTGATTGGTTCTTCATGTTAGATAACCCGTTCAGTTACCCATTTCCTAACCTTCATCTCATAGTCAGTGGTATGATTCTAGTGATTCTAATCCATGATATTCTTCTGATTCCCCTCAGTCTCTTGATTATTTTAATGTAAACTATTATTCAGAATCCGCCCATTCCCCTGAGCCTCATTCAATCATATTTCTTCTAAAGAATAATCACTATCCTAAATTAAGTTTTCCTCCCCTAAGGATCCATGTCACAACAAATTATCCCCATCATTGATCTAATTTGACTCTTAAGTCACGATCCTCCTTTTCTCCATAAGACTCCCTTTATCAGTTTCCTCAATGAATTATTCCTCCTTTTTAAGATCTGTGTGACTCCAAGTTCCTCCATTCAAACATCTAATTTGACTCATAAGTTTTGGTCCTCCCTTTCTTTGCAGGACCCCATTTATCAGTTGCCTTAATGATGTATTCCTCTTTTTAAGATCAATGCAACTCAAAATTCCTCTAATCAATCATCCAAGTCGACCCCTACATTGTAATCTACTAATTTTCTATGTGATCCTCTTTATCTACCTACACTATTCCTTCCTATAGGAAAACCTACACCAACTCTAAATCCACATCTTCTTCAACTCGCGAGACATGTAAATCCAAATCTACATTTTCTCTTGAGGAATATTAGTCTATCAATAAAAACCCAATCCCTCTTTGGCCCCTGGGTCATTTCAATAACTCCTTATTCTATATTCACAAATCTTCTAAAGATTGATGTTTGCGTCCATGTAAAACCATTCACAAGAGACAATGTGCTATGATATATTTTTAAAGCACTATCCAATTCATTTGTGGATGTAATAAGGTCAAACCTTCCCCTCATCTACATCATCAAACATCTTCTAAATCTACCACACTTGTTAGACCCTTTACTTCCAATCAACCTACTATCATCAACCAACAATGACCCATACTTATTTCAGAATGAAGAGGACATTGGAGAATTCATGGGGCTATATGATGATATTCCTCTAGAGGATCATGAGAAAGGATTCTCTTTTGACTTCCATGTGTTAGCGTATTATGGGAAAGAGGTTGATTCATTTATTTAGAAAATAGAGGAAGATACTAAGATCACTAAACTTGATCCTTCTCTTGTTATTCCATCTTGACATTCCCCATTACATGTAGAAACTATTGGGTCTGTCATTGATACATGTCCTATCTTCTCATCGTTGAATCATTCTTTACATATAAAAATTCCTCAATCACAATATTTCCTTGGATCACCTCTTAGTAGCCCCTCATCTTTGTCTATATATGGGACACCTCCTAGTATCCCTTCATCTTCTATTTGTGGGTCACCTCCTAGGAGCCCATAATTTTCATCTATATGTGGGCCACCTCCTAGTATCCCTTCATCTTTTATTTGTGGGTCACCTCCGGGTAGCCCATTATCTTATATTCTTGGTCCATGTCCTAGTATCCCCTCATCTTTTATTCTTGGGACACCTCCTAGTATCCCCTCATCTACTATACTCAGGAAACATTCTAGTATCCCTCCATCTTATTTTAATGGGACAACTCTGGCTATTCTTTCTTCATCCATCTATGGGAAACCTCCTGGTATCCCATTATCTTCTATACTTGAGCCACACCCAAGTAGCCCTTTATATTCTATCTATGGCTCACCTCCTAGTAGCCCATTCTCTTCCATCCTTGGTCCACATCCTTACAGCCTTAATTTCTATTTTTGACTCACCACTTGATAGCCCATTTTCTTCAACCTGTGGACCATATCCTCTTCATTCATCATATCATCCTTCTATAAATAATGGTAGTAATCCAAACATCATCCCCACCATTCCTCTCATCAATCCTAAAGATCCAATTTCTTCTTCTATTTATTGGGATCAACCAAATAACGCATTATCTTGTATGAAACATAAACAATTTCTTCATCAAGCTAAGATCAAAACTCTGAAGATCTCTAAATCTCCAAGAAAATCCAACACCCAAAAATCTAAAAATAAAACGTGATTCAAGAATGCACACAAACATTACAATCAAGTATGGAAAAATGTGTAAAAATATATGGATAGGGAACTCAAGCCCCTAAATAAAAAATCCATGTTGAAAGATAATTCGCAGTCACTTATCAAATATGATCTCACCAAGGCCATCGATATTGGAGATAATATCACTCTTGATAAACAAAAATTCCTAGTCTCCCTTATAAAATAAATCACAAACATCATTGTTGGATCCTATCATACAGAGTGACATTGTTGGTTCCAATTTTCAAAAATCTAAAAAAATCAAAACAATTTAAAAATCTAAAAAAATCAAAACAAATTTAAAAAAATTCAAAAATGTAAAAAATTTGAGAAAACATTAAAACATTACAAAAATAGAAAGGTATAAAGATTAAACATTGCAATCAGGTATTACATACATATGGATGTTCTTTCTTCCCTTTCTTTCCATTCCTTTACAAGTCATCCACCATTTTCATCCCTTCGATGATCTTTTCATTGGTCTATTCGTGCTCATTATGTGACATTTATTTCTAAGGTATCCATTTGACCCTGGTCTTTCATCACCTTGGTAAATTAAAGAACGACTGACCTCTTAAAAATCCTATCACTATCATACATCTAATAAAATTGCTGGGAATAAATTTTAGACATATTTGTTGACACTAGCCAATTTCGTCATCACAATCACTTCCACATCCTTTCATCAAGCCATTAGTGGTTCTTAACCCCTCATTAAAACCATCGAGAGAGCTGAAATAAGTTTTCAAAAAGAAAAAAATTAATCAAAAATTAAAAGAAAGTAAATATAACTCTCTTTTGGGGTATTTCTAGTATCTCTATCACGGCTATGGATGCTTACATGATAGTAGAGAAATGTTGTGACTAGAATCAAATGCATCTCCATCAGGGCTATGGATGCCTGGCTGGAAATGGAGAAATGTATGACTCTCCTTCCATACTCCATTCACAAATGATCTATTGAAATCAATCATTCCTACACATTGGCTAGTTTGTCCTCACTTACTTCCTATCAAATCTTCATTGCAAGAGGTAATTAATTTCCACGTGCACACACTGGATCTCAATGAGAAAAAATGATTAGAATATTACTAAGTGTTATTTAGACCTTATTCATACTCTTTATTTAGTATGTATCTTGTCTCGTGATTTGTGCCTTGGGGTAATAACCTTTTCATCACCAATCTTCTAGCTATAGTTTCCACATCCTTCCATAGAATTCATTTTTCTTTTACTTCGTTCGAAACATCCATGTGTATTAGATATTATTTTTACCATGTTTGAGGAAACTTTGTCCCTTCTTTCAATAAATTATCTTGTCCTTCTTTCTATTATCTGTTTCTTGGCCAGCCTGCACTGAGGGCACACTTTCTCCTTCTTGGTATTTCATTGGTTTGAGTTCATCGTCACGTTGAACTTATCTATCTTGGCCTTGATTTAGATTATCTTACTTTTGTATATACATGTTATTTTCCCTTATACATTATCACCTCTTGTTGGGGGCATCCTTGCATCTTTTTTTTCATATACATAGCTTCAAAAAACCCAAAAAATTCACGAAATCCTAGAAAATCCAAAAAAATTGGTAAAACATTCAAAAATCCAAAACATTGGTAAAATATTCAAAAATCCAAAAACATTGGTAAAACATTCTTCCTAAAATTTCAAAAAATCCAAAAAATTGATAAAATTCAAAAAATCCAAAAAATTGGTAAATTTTCAAAAAATGGTCATATTCACAAAATCCTAAAAAAGGGTAAAATTTTCAAAAATCCAAAAATTGGTAAATACAATGTTTCAACAACCTAATATTTCACAAGACACATCATCCTCGAACATCACATACAATCCTACAAAACATATTTCCTCGGTTCTCACCTATTCTTGTGTGTGACATGTGGATCATTTTGATATACCTCCATTAAAAAAATTAGTTTGCTTTCTATGTCAGTATTCCCTTACACAAATAGTTACTTGGGGTAGTTTCATAGTGCATGATTTCTTTTTCACGGGACTTCTACATCCTCCATTTATTCACCTCACATGTATCCTTTCTTTAGGTGTCATTTTTAACCCTTGTCATATAACTCAAACAGTTGGGAACTGAAGCTCGGTAACATAAAAATTGTTACAACTATCTTGAACATTATTTGTTTGTGTTTGTTTCTGTATTGATTTGCTTGTTTACTTTCTCCTATTTCATTACGTTATGTATGTTGCTTTGAGTTAGTCCTTTCGTAGTGCAAAAATGTTAGTATTATGGATTTTTATGTCATTTTATTTTTTGGTGCATGCTCATATTAAATAAAAGTTACTCCCAAGCTAGATGGTTCATTGATTACATTGTGAAATGATTATAATAGACTACTCTTGAGGCATCTTAGTTGAAATCTATCACCATTTTCTTCACCACCAGTTGGGGCAATAGGGATTGTATTTATCCCCCCCCCCTTGTTTCTTCCATCCTTTAAAATACGAAATTTATATTCCACTCAATCAATTTGAACAACGAATAATCAAGCCAAGTTCAACTCCCCATTGTTGCAGTATATTTCTGTTGTGCTAACTTTTCATTGTTCTTTTTCAATTGTTGATCGACCTCGTATATCACCCCATCAAAACTTGAGTGGGAATCCTTCATTCTACTAATTTTTCTTCTACTTATTCAAAAATTAATTATTTCTAATTGTCCATTATCTGTGAAGTGGCATCTTTTGCATTACGCCACACCAAATAGAAACAAATGTAGACACCTAAAATCTGACTACGCAATGTTAATACTAAAATTTCACTAATTATCCTCTTTCCTGTCATTACGATATAATTAGTTATTTCTCGTTAATTAGCTAACATTCCCCTCCATTTATGTCAATTAACGACATTGCATTAGTTATAATCATCTTTCAATTAATTAACTACATATTAGTTAATTAAGCCTTTTTAATCAATAAACCCTCTTATTAGTTAAATCCCTCTTACAAATCCTCCAAATTCCTCTTAAATCACCTCCAAATAGATTTCTAAGATTATTCTGGCCTATTAATTAATCCTAGTTGATTAATTAAATCATCTCCAAATCTCATGAGTTGATAATTCTAATTAATTCTTTTTAATCATGCTTATCCATTCTAATTCTACTTTAAATTCATCCCACATTCAATAGGATTGTATCTTCTCTCAAATTGGAAACCTATATATAGAACCTAGTATCCCCCTCTCAAACTAACAAAAAACTAACTACCTATATATATAACCTAGTATCTTCTGGTTTGGGAGTATCTGAGGTAGTCATCCAACTTCATGAAAGGGTAAATAATATGGTGAGTAAGGATAACCTCAATAATGAGCTTCTTCATCTAAAAGGTAGCCTTAAGAGTGAACTTCAGATGGATTTTCAATCAATGAAGCAAGATTTTTTACTCTATCTTTCAAACACAAATCCGAATTCCAGTCATATGGGTTTCTTTAGCAATACTCACACAGGTCCAAATCACTTCAATCAAGGAGGATCCATTACATATTCATGTGATTCTCCTCACCACCAATGGCAAGGAATTATTCCAAAAGTGGAAATGCGTAAATTTGATGGAAAGGATTCACTCAATTAGATTAACCAAATGAAGAATTTCTTTGATCTCAATCAAATCCCATTGGGACAAAAGGTGACCATGGAATCCTCATATCTAGAACTTGACCAGTTTGTTTAATATCATTGGTTATGTGCTCAAAGGAAGAATAATAGTCTAATCATCACATGGATAATTTTCAGTGAAGAGATTCAATTACACTATAGTCCTAGTGTGTCAGAGAATTACTTCAGCCAATGAGCAAAGTTACGATAAAAATTTTTGGTAAAGGAGTATGTCCATCAATTCCAAAATATTCCCTTGTGTGTGGAGGATATTACAGAAGAGTATTTGAATTACCTATATCTTGAGGGTCTTAAGGACCACACTGAGCATGAGGTGCACATGTTTAATCCACTTAGGGTTTCTGATTCTATTATCATGGCATGTATGGTTGAAGAACAGATTATTTCTAGTAGAAGGTAGTCCTTCACTAACGTAAAATATTGTAGCACCATTTCTCCATTTTACCCTTGGAAAGTCTAGTTAATACCTCAAAAAATTGAAGAAAAAAGAGAAAAAGGGTTATATTTTAACTGTGACACCAAACATGAACCAAATCATAAATGTGTTGAGAAAAATGTTCTATATTTAAGGGACCGGTGATGAGGAATAATATGAGGAAACATCAAGCGAGGAAGTGGAAAATTAGAGGAAGAATATGAATATTCCTAGACCATTATCTCATGTCATGCTCTACAAGGTATTATTACTCCACAAACCCTTCATATTGTGGGTTATCTTAAAAAGTAGAATGTGACAATATTGATTGATTTGGGGAGCACACATAATTTCATTAATCATAAGCTTAAATCAAGGCTAAATTGTTTCATCTATCCATCACCTGAATTTCAAGTAATGATTGCAGATGGTGGCACAGTCTAATGTTAAAGTAAATTTGATAAAATCATACTTATAATGGGTGACTACGAATTAGAATCTATGATGCTTTTTATTCCCATGGGAGGAGCTGATATTGTCTTAGGTTTCAAGGTCTCACAACTTTGGGCATCATAGCGCTAAATTTCCAGAATTGGTCACATGCTTTCATTATGAGGGTAATTAGTTTGAAATTCAAGGAATACAAGAAATAAATCCTTAGGTGGTTAGTTATCACCAAATGTAGAACATTCTTAAAAATGGGGCTAAAGGTTTTGTAGCATGATTATTCCTCATGGAAGTTCAACTACCAATGATGGTAGTGCATCCTGATCTTCATAAGTTTATTGATCAACATGCAATTGTATTCAAGGATCCTAGAGGATTGCCTCCTGAAAGAGATCATGATAATCTCATTTAGTTAATTTCAAGAAGCCAACCTCTAAACAACAGACCTTATAGATACCCATATGTGTAAAAGAGTGAGATCGAGAAGATGGTAGAGGAAATAAATTAGAAATGGGTATTATTAATCAAATTTAGATTGATTATTCTACTCTAGTGGTGATGGTGTTCCACAAGGGTGGAAGATGGTGCAGGTGTCTAAACTATAGAGAAATCAATAAGTAATCTGTCAAAGACAAGTTTCATATTCCTATCATTAATGATTTATTAGATGAGTTGCATAGTGCAATTTATTTTACAAAATTAGATTTGTGTTATGTGTATCACCAAATTAGAGTAAAGAAATAATATACTCATAAAAAAACCTTCAGAATACATCGAGGGAATTATGAATTCCTAGTGATTCCTTTTAGTCTTATCAATGCACCATCCACATTTCAGAGTTTGATAAATTTAGTACTTAGACCATTCATGTGCAAGCTTTTCTTGGTATTTTTTGATGATATCCTCATCCACAGAAAAATCCTGGGAAATTTTTTTACATCATGTCAATACCATATTGGAATCCCTAGAGAAACATTGACTATATGCAAATATTTCAAAGTGCTCTTTTGGGGTAGGAATTGGAATACTTGGGCCATATTGTCTCTCATGAAGTTTTTAAGGTACCATCCTCCATCACTCATCTCTAGCTTAAAGGTCAAACTAAAGGTGAGAGAAATCGAGGATGGCATTCAACACCAACATGGGGTACTCTATAGTCTTAAGGAGAATTTAGAAAGGGAACATAACTACATGAAGTAATAGAATGATCAACATCAGAGTGAGTGATACTTTGAAGAGGGTGACTTTATTTTGTAAAGTTTTAGCCATATAAGAAATTATCATTAAAACAATACAAAAAGGATAATAATCTTGCTCCTAAATACTATGGTCCTTACTGACTGTTGCAAAAAATTGGTAGTTTGGTATATAAGATGGAGCTCCCTCAAGGAAGTAAAATGCATCTAGTCTTCCATGTTTCTTGCTCAAAGAAATTTATTAGGCAACACATTTCCACCCAATCAATACTACCTGAATTGGATGAGGAATGATCATATTAAAAACTTAATTTATCCTTCAGACACACACCAAAATATTGAGGACCAGAGCCATTACCAAGTACCTATTCAAGTAAAAGAGTAATAATATTGAGGATGCATCATGGGAGGATGATGTATTTCTACAGCAACATCCATGTCTTCCCAACATTGGGGACAACATTTCTTTGAAGGGGAGAGGAATGTTTCATCCTTAATCCCATAGATTATATTAGATATGTAGTGTTGACTTGTGGCTTACATAGTCTCTCACCTTTTAATATGTTATTCATTTATCCTTTCATATGTTTAGTGGGTTGGCCTTGGTGTTTGACATAGCATATGATTGGTATATATATGTAGTAGTGAGGAGTAGTCAAACATCACATTAAACATTTCAGTCTTATTGTATGGTTTGAAGGTTTCCCCCTC
This sequence comes from Taxus chinensis, assembly GCA_019776745.2. Classification (NCBI taxonomy): domain Eukaryota; kingdom Viridiplantae; phylum Streptophyta; class Pinopsida; order Cupressales; family Taxaceae; genus Taxus; species Taxus chinensis. The sequence goes on along the minus strand of CM034147.1, from coordinate 349,409,895 downwards.
AAAGTGGATAAGATATTCTACTTGCATCATGAGATCATTCATCTTCAATCTTGTGTTCTATTTTTGTTGATAATTAGATTTATACTATTAATTTTATTACATTTCATTTGGGGATGTGAAAAATGTAAGATGAAAACAAATACTAGTCAATAAATAATAGACATTTTTGGTAATGTCTATGGTGAAAACAAAATACTTTTGATCGATGACATGAGATTCATGTCATAAAAATTAAAATAATAAACTAATCTCAAAACCCCAACATATTGGAGATTTTATGGAAAATATAAGACTGATTTGTTAATTTACACTCAATTATGTCCATGGTTGAAACATACAGGAAAACACAAGAACTTGTGTAGATTGTTGAAAACCTTCAAAAAAACTATTAGCCTTGTAATTATATATTTTTCTTTCAAATCTAATAATGTATTCTACATTTATATGGAATAGAACAACTACCTTAAATTTGTTAAATATTTGTAGAGCACAATCATAAATTTTTTCGATTCAATTCTTTGCAACAGAAAAGTTATTTCTAGTCAAATGAGAAAAAATAAATGCAACATTTTTTTGTCAAAATTCACAACCCACATCCATTTAATAATTTTTTTCTTCATTTGGAGATAAGAATATATCCAACATGAAACTAATAATATTCGATATAAATGGCATTTTGGCACACACCATTCACAAGGTTGATTCATCGCATGAGATGTTAAAAACATTTTACAGAATTGACCTCAACAATAAATATTATTTTTTAAGACCTAATGTCAAAGAGTTATTTCCATGTTCCAAATTTTTTTTCAAAATATCTTTGTGGAAATCAAAAATAAATTCAAATGTTAATGACATGATGGCTTCATTCCCTCGATACACTAGCTTGAAGGTTGGAAACTTCAAGTTTATATTTACACAAGAAGATTATATCATGTCCAAATGTACCGATTATCAAGGTTTTGGGAATCCAAACATATTTCTCAAAAATATTATCATTGTTTGGAGTAAGTTTAATGCATATTACAATTGTAAAAATATAGTTCTTATAGACAAAACTTTAGAGAAAAACAAGATCAATGATGTGGGGAATTACATAATTGCTGACACATTTAAATACAATCTAAATCATCAAACAACTAATTTATAGATGATTTTTGGCCTATGCAACTATTGAAGTATGTGGAAGACATCCATGGTGTCATTAAATCAAAAACTCAATTATAATTATGTAAATTGTCCCTAAATTTATTTGAGAACACCTTTCTATATAATGTGTGACAATATCTTTAGTAATTTTATTTTGTATAATGTGAGTGACTACCTTTATTAATTTTATAATATGATAAAGGCTTTAAACATATTTCAATCAATAGAAATATTAGTATATAAAAAAGGTTAAATAATATTTTATTTATGGTGAATTTTAATTTGAATAATGTTAATTTACCTATATAAGCTATATTAGCATTACCTAGCGACCACTAAGTTTTAAATATATTACTTAAATTTGTTAAAACCATATAATCCTCTCGACTTCATAATTTCTGTTGCACAAATCATTCACATTGGTTTATATAAATGAAAATTATAATCCCCATCACTTTATTCAGAATACGAAACATTAGATCTCAATGTCCGCTAAGTTATTTGAGTTTATATAAAATAGCCTGAGTGGTGGTTGAGAATTTAAGGGATTGACACATTCCCAACCACCTCAACAATCAATGCATTCATAGGTATCGTGTAAACAATCTTAATTTTCTATGATTTATTTTTTTAATTTAGGAGCTCATCTTAGGGAATAGTGTTACAGTAATATTCAAAAAACTCTTAATATGTTTTACCATAATTCTACCTTTAGTAAAATAATTTTAAGTTATTTCATATCTATATTTAAATACAAAAATATATCTTAGATGGTTTTATAGTTAATTTTAATTAATTTCATATCCACATTTAAATATGAAAATGTATATGGAAGGGTTTTACAATTAATTTGATATCTTTATTTAGATATGAAGACATACATGGAATGGTGTTATAGTTAATTTGATATCTATATTTAAATATGAAAATATATTTAATTACATTATCCTAGTCTGGATCATTGTCCTTTGCTAGTTTCTATATAATATCTTCATTAATTCTCTGATTACCTTGAGATTCAATCACATATTAAATGAACCTATAAGTGTCTCACATCTCTTTAATGTCATTATCCTAGTGGCTGCTAGGACACAAGGAATTTTTAATTATTCAAACATGCATAGTTTAATCTTAATGAAATTTTAAAACTGATAAGAACCTTATCCCAAAGAAAAAATCAAGCCTAGCGTTCACTAGCTCGTATAAAATAGAAACATGTTCTATTTATAGTTTTTCATATCAATGTTGGCTTCCCTGAAATCATTAAACATTTTTTCCCATATTTGTATAGTTTAATATTAAAGACATTCAAAACTGATAAGAACCTTATTCCAAAGCAAAAATTAAGCCTAGTGGTCGTTAGCCTGTATAAAACATAAACATGTTATGTTTATTGTTTTGTAGATCAATGTTGGCTTCCCTAAAATCATCAAACGATTTTTCCTAGGTCTTCATAGTGTAATCTTAAAGACATTTTAAAACTAATAAAAACCTTATTCCAAAGTAAAAATTAAGCCTAGTAGTCGTTAGCCCGTATAAAACAGAAACATGTTTTGTTTATTGTTTTGTAGATCAATGTTGGCTTCCCTGAAATCATTAAATGATTTTTCCTAGATCTTCATAGTTTTATCTTAATGAAATTTTAATACTGATAGGGACCTTATTCCAAAGTAAAAATTAATTCTAGCAACCGCTAGCCCATATAAAATAGAAATATGTTATGTTTATTGTTTTGCATAACAATGTTGGCTTCCCTGAAATCATTAAACATTTTTTCCCAAATTTATTAATTTAATCTATAATCTAATATATTGGAATAAGGAAGGAGGTATAATGGGTTCCAATATTTTAATCATTAGATTCCAATTTTTTTATTTCCAATATATGTGATTATGGATTCTAATATTGCCTATAGTTTTTAGCTGCTTAGACTAGAATAAGTACAAATTTAGGGAAATAAGCATTGCAAGATTTTTGATGCTAAGTCTACCCCTAAATACATTGTTAATGTTATTTCTCAAACTATTAATCTACAATTACAACTCACATGACGATATTTTACATGCTTATCTTTTGCACACACTTTGTATTGAAAAAATTGCTTGAGTTTTCTCATGTCTCTCCCTCCACCACTTGAGGTTGATACAAGAAAACCTTCAAGTAAAAGTTTTGGTGTAAAGGTTTATTGTGATTATCTTAGATGTATTTTTCACTCCATTTATCATTATTTCAATCTTCGTCACGTTATCCAATATCTTATTGACTCCAATGCCATTGAATGGGATGCACCGATTGAATATTCTAAGTCAACAAAAAATCATCCCAAATTGAAATTATTCATCAATCCACTTCCTAAGAATAAAAATGAAAAATATACTTCTGAGGTGTATAATACTCATCATGTGGTACCAACACATACCTCTTATGATCACCATTTGGATATAATGATTGAAACTACTACTCACATGACATCTCCTACACCAATTATCATTTTAGATGACTCTGACATAGATTACAAACTTAATTTAAATACGATGTCTATTCATATATATATATTCATCGAATACCTATACACTATGTGTTGGATGATCCATTTAACATTGATAATTTTATCTATGTCATTACTCCACTCTCTTGGAATTTCCACAAAAAGGTTTGCATTAAATGTGATCCTCATTATTGAGTTATTACTCTTCCTATTATAGTTGGTTCTATCACTGCATCAGTCTCATTCTTGGTTGTTGATACTCTTAGCTCTTATGCATTATTCTTAGGTCTCCCTTGGTTATGAACTCTTAGGTCTATTCCATTGGTCATTCACAAATGTGTCAAGTTTTTCCATAATTAGCAGGTTGTCACCTTTCGAGATATTCTCTATTAATATTTCTCTCCTAGATTTCCTAGTCAATATTCTATTATTTATATCCCCACTCCTTGTGCATCTATGAGTTAGTATTTGGGTTTACATAATATCTCTAACGGTTTTAGCCCTCCTATGTCTCTTGATAGTATTTTTGTTACACACACTATCTCTAGTTGTTCTAGCCCTCCTCTGTCTCCTGATAGGCCTTTTGTTGCACATACAATATCTATAAGTTATATTACTCTTAGGTTCGACCTTTGTCCCTTGGTTCTATTTACTATATCTAACAATTACAGGCCACCAAGGTCTCACAATAGTCCTTTTATTCTAGACATTGTATCTAGCGGCTTATATTATCATAGGATATTGCATAATTCCTCAATGCATGTGATTTTTGTAGTTTCTAATAGATATCCTAATGCACACCATATGTCTATGAGAACTCACTATTTTAGTCCTCCATGTAGATATTATACTTCACACACTACTCATAAAGCTACTTCACCTAGTTATTCTCTCAAACCTGCTTTTTCACACAACACTAATATAATACCACTAGCACTTGAGTCATATTCTTTACCATAATTTTGGTCCTGTCTCTATCATATTTGACGGTTTATTTTCCTCTTCATGAGGTTCTCTTTGGGTAGTTTTATTTTTACATAGATTAGCATTTCAAAATATAAAAAACATTTATATATTTATAAAATAAAAAATCAAGACCTGTGCACTTGGCTTGCATTGTTAACACTTTACATGATACATGTTATTTGTCACATTGGTTTGATAGATGACATATATCTTTACTCTTTACACACATGCGTTCACATGATATATTGATCTTGATGTAAGATAATCATATCGATACATGTTAATAGGAGATACCATGGTTCCTTATATTCTTATCTTCGGGGCAGACCTCTGCATTATACAGGTGAGATTATTTCATCATAGTTCCTTTCTACATCCCCATTATGATAGATTAAATATATTGTGTACGAGTTAATTTTTGAACTAACATGATAACACATGTTTCTTATGTAGTTTTAAAACCTCTTGCTTCACATATTATTTGTCATCTACTTTCATACATGTTTTCTAGTTGTGTGTGTTACTACTTGTTTGTCTCCTTGCTTATGTCCTGAGTGCCTTTCTTGTCATGCGACATCATGTGACGCCCTAAAAATCTACTTATAAATCAACTAATGTTAAAGATAAAAATTATGGAATAATTTTTTTGTTAATTTAGAAAGGATTAATGGGAAGCAAATCTTAATTTTACGTTATTAGTTGTGAACTAAACATTGCTATGCAACACCACAATGTTTTATGCACTTCCGAATTAATTTCATTGTGTGTTAAAATGATAGACAGTTAAATTGGAAAATCCAATAACCATGGATAATTACCATTTTCACAAGGCATGCTACTAGAGGTCACAAGAAGATCCCACCATGGCACTTGACCTCATATCAATGGTTTATTAACAAACGATACTTTATTTAACATAACTTAACTATTTATTTGATGACATGATAAATCATATGATTAACCCATTATACTATTAAATTGAGGAGTCCTAAAGGGCTTCAAAGAGGTTTTACTCGATGCCAAAGTTCATGAAAATCACTCCATACTTATTCTAGAATATTAGGTTATAAGAACTAATTAAATACCCTATTATACAAAATATAACATTTATATTTTGTAAGGATCATTTACCACACATTCTAATTAATCAAATAATATCCTTATATTATAGGTTATAAGTGAGGCCTATACTAATATCAGGACCATATTTATAACCACATTAATAAAATATATTTATAAATAAAGACACCTATCAAGTCATTGTGTCAAATTGACCCAAGTGGAAGGTAGGGGATTATATACACCCTTAGATTTAGTTAATCTAGGATTTAGGTCAACTAAGAAACCCTAGTTTTCCCACATTATATTGTGTCTATCCTCCTTCCTCCTCATCATTTTTTAATTCCTTCTTTGTTTATCTAATTTCTCATTCCTTGGAGGTGAAAAGGAGGAGTCTTCTTCTAGTATATATATATATATATATATATATATATATATATTGTGTGTGTGTGTGTGTGTGTGTGCGTGCGTGCGTGTGTGTGTGTGTGTGTGTGTTTGATGGGTTAAATGGCTGAAGAGGGGGAAGAGGCTGCAATATGAGGTCAGTTGTGTGTATGAAAAAACCGACAGGGAAAGGTTTTTCCATGACCATGGGGGGCATGGAAGGGTTTGAGGAGTGATGGATGTGGGGAGCGGGTAGAGAGGGAGGAGTAGGGGGGGTTTATTGGTTAGGGGTTCGGTTTAGTAGGTCAGTAGAGAGCCGACTGCTAAGTGGGGTGAGAGGGGTAGGGGGTTGCGGCTATGGTGGTTGTGGCCTATAAAACATTTATTATATATATTTTATTTCTTATTATAATCAAATAACTTAGCATATAAACTTATATGTTTCAATTTTATATATACTTTGTTCCCGGGCCAATAACTAAAAAAAATATATTTATAATATGTGTGTGGGTGTGGGTGTGGGTGTGTGGGTGTGGGTTTGGGTGTGTGTGTGTGTGTGTGTGTGTGTGTGCGCGCGCGCGCGTGCGCGCACACATGTGTGCATGTGTGTGTGTGTGTGTGCATATTAGTAATAATATTTCTAAGATCTTATTTTGGGCTCATTGTTATCTTTCACATCCATGAAAAATAAAGTAATTACAGAGGAAAAATGAGTGGTGATTCATGTGAATAACCCCCCATTCAATAGGGGTTGGAAAGAGAACGTTCCACTTTGGGAAAATTTGGGAGCAAGAAATTTCAACTCCTTTCTAGAACACATTCAAGGGCACAACCCTCACATCTCCATTGAGTTCACAATGGTGTGGAAGGATAGAACAATATAGTTTAGAGGTTAGAGGTGGATTATCATTGAGGGGTTCATATCCCACGTCACAAGGATGATCATTCCAGGCTTAAATTTTTACAAAAACAAGTGTAGCTATGATGAGGAAATTTTTTTGGATGAATGAGAAAATTTTCAATAGGTACCTAGAGGAATTCTTTGTTCTTCCCTACCAAGCTCATTTGATGAAGTTTCTAATATCATCATCAAATACTTAATGATAAAAGGTGCACCATATTAATACCTATCATTTGTTTTAGCTTAATCATTTCAAAAGAAACATTCTGGTAAGTATAACATTCCATGTTCTTATGTCACTTGAAAGTTTCATTAAGGAGGTAAAATGGGGTAAAAGGAACTATCCCCTACACCAATATGTTATTTTACTCATTTACCTACATTTCAAGACTCAAATCCCCAGTTGAAACCCATTTCCTTCTCTCCCTTGTACCTCTACCCCTAAAAAAATAGATAAGGAGACGATATCAAATCTATCAGAGAGATTAGAAGTAGTGCTAGAAAGGGTAAAATTATTGAAGGCCTTAGTTCAAATCAGGATAATTCTCAGCAAGGTTTGGAGGGTGACATGGCTTCTAGGGTGTTTTCTTAACCTGGGTAAGAAAATTAAGAAGGATAGTAATGACTATATGCATTCTCAGATGGACCACCAGAAGGATGTCTTAAAGTGGATAAAGAAAGATATTAAATATTTGAAGGGAAACATTAACAATCTCAGAAACACAAAGAATGACAAGGATATTTGGAATGATATAGAAGGCAAGATGGAGTAAGTTGAGAATAAATGTAACATCATCACTGATGGTTTTCTCCTTCAAACTGTCCTCCTGAAATACATTGTCAATGATATCAAGAATAGAGACAACAAGTTCAACATAAGGGAGATGGATAGGAAAAATTAAACTGAGAAGAGAGAACAATACATCAAGGACCTTATTGAGCTCTCTACTTAAATGTTCAATCATAAATGAACGTTGTTCTATTCCAAGTCTTTATCTAGTTTTAATCTAGTTTTGGGCCACACTTGTATTGTTCTTCGTATGGTTTTGGGATGGTTTTGTGTTGTTAACAACATTTATTTTTCTTTTTGGTCTTGTTTTGTTCCTTTCAATGTTAATGGTTATATTTAGATTTTAGATCCTCTATTGTAACAGGGTAGGTCCCTAGAAAAACCCTCCATTTACCTATTATCAAAAATAATAAATATACATCATCTTATAAATATGAATCTTATTCAATATAACCATATAAATTAGATAACCTTATATATAGATATAAAATACACACACACATGTTTTTGTGTGTGTGTGTGTGTGTGTGTGTGTGTGTGTGTGTGTGTGTGTGTGTGTGTGTGTGTGTGTGTGTGTTTATGTGTGTATTTCTAGGGTTATTGTAGATATTTTTTACTATATTGAAATAAGTGTTAAAGTAGATGATTTCCACTATATTTATTTTTTCATAGTATATAAATATGTAATAATTTATCACAAGGCTTAGATACTACAAGGATGTTAGCTTCCTAATGTAATCTCACAATCAACTTGCACAACCATATCATAACAATATTAACTAATTGAGAAATATACCATTTGAAGGACTTTTCCAAACGTAAGTTATAAAACAATTTGAGAGAAATAGGACTTTCATTCAACCCTTTTTTTTTTGCACTAAATTATTGAGCAAGTAAGGAATTCATTTGACAAACTATTTTTTCCGTGATCATTTCCTCTACTTGTTTTAGCCTATATAAATTTAGCCAACTTCCAAAACACTTCATTGAGAAATACAACAAAAATTCCATTCTTTAATCAATAGTCTAACCTACAATATAAGCATTCAAAGAGAAAAAATCAAAAGAATCTTTTCTCGATTTCACTAACCATTCCAAGTAAAAATTTCAACACCAAAAATGTAACCAATAAATCTTTTGCTTCTTTTTAATTCAATAAATATTTTAATAGAATAGAGATCAAACAAAGGAACTTCATCTTGATTCATTATCCATTTGCAAACGCAATGTTCAACACAAGCTTGTTCACATATATATTTCAAATGCAATGATACAAAACATATTTTCCCACTAGTATTACAATGCTCCAAGCATTCACAAGGTATGACTTGTACAAAACCGTGCAATTCCCAAATGGCTCAATGGCGTAAGTTTCACCAAAACCAATATCAACTTCCATTCACAACTCCATTCATCTTTAATACACTTCATCAAACACTCCCATGTTAAAAAAGGAGGAATCTAGTGACACTTACCACCCAACCACACAATGGGGGAATGATCTCATCCCCATTTCCCCATAAGTTCCCTAACTCACACAAGGATGAAGAAACAACAACCAAGATTTGAATAACAAACCACCCATATCAAAAAAACCATGCAAGAAAATTTAACACCAACCAAGTAAGCAAAGGGGATAAACAACAAGGTATTCCAACCACGTAAAAGAAATCAATACACATGACCAAAATAAATATGGTTTGAAGTGGGGAAGGAAATAACACCCTATACCACTTATCTATCCACTAAGAGATGGTATTTATCCCTTGGTTCCTCTACAATAATATAAAAACCAATATTTGGATCCACACTTATACCTCTCATGCCCACAACCACTTATCGCTCCACTAGGACTAGCTCCCCCCCCCCCCCTTGGTTCCACCAAAACAAGACCTAAAAGAGGGAACATATCACTCACTTCAAAAAATACTTATCCCTCTAATGGTAAGACACCATCCCTAACACATGACACTAATTTCATGCACACAGTGGAATCATGCAAGCCTCAACACAACATTTAGTCAACAAATTTAGCAGATACCCAAATGGGGAAAAAATAACAGTTTTGAAACTAGTTCAAGGGATATAATCTACATTACAATTAGGAAATAAAATGGGTAAGGAATAATTATATGTTACATGTCCCAAAATATTCTTCAAGTAATCATTCTAAGCACTCCAAAAATCCCTCCAAGAAATTCCAATCCGAAAACATCTCCCTAAGACACAATGAACTCCCAAAAAAAAAGTAAAAGACTCCTATTTATAGAATAATTCAAAGTGGAGTATCCCTTAGAATCTTGCCATGTGGCATGATCCCTCCCCAAAAATAGCTCCAATCCCAAAACATGAAAATAAATCCCTTACACATCACATGGGTCTCCCTTACAAAACCATCACTTTAAAACTAACATGACTTGATTCATATTAAACCCCTTTCCCAAAATCCGCACACAAAAATAAATAAAGAAATTTAAAAATAAAATAAGTGGTTCATATCCACAAAATGTGATTTTTAACCAACCCAAAATGTCAATTCATCAAATTATAATAAATAAACCCATATCCCAAAATTCAAAAAGTCATAGAAGTACCTAAACAATCTCATTTAGAAAAAGAGATCAAAATCACAAGCAATAAATGATGTACAAAAGAGCCCTCAACAAGGGGGGATTAAGCCTTAGGAAAACTAGGCAACTGCCTAGGGTGCCAACGGTTAGGGGGCACCTAAATTTATTTATTTTCATTATTTTTTGTTGTTATTAGAACTCAACATTACTATCAGTTACCCAAATTTTATTGATATTATTATAAAGTAACATAAATTTCATGCATGCACATAAAATGCATTATAATATTTTTGGAAGTAAAACTAAATATGTGTATTTTTAAGCTCATACAATTTTTGTAGTATTTTTACCCATTCTCTAATATAGCTCTAGATAATTCCAAAGGTGTATTTTTTTTCTTGAAAAAGGTTAACTTATTTTTTATAATGTCACTAGTGAAAATAGTATAGGTAAGTATAATTGAAGGAAAGAATGATTTAATTCTCTCTTCCTAATGTTTTGGGGGAAATGTATTTTTTTATGGAGGAATTTGTAGGCTTGGCCGAAGTACCACTCTTCAGTTTTGAGTCTCATCACCTACTTGACATTGGTAAATAAGATGAGTAACAAGCCTTGTATTAAAAAATTGTGTTGCATTCTAAGCACCTCCTGTGATTAATTCTCTCAAGCCATAGATTATTACTTGTCCTTACTTACAAATTTTATATGATATTTTTATTCTTTTTGTATACCAATTTCTCTAAATTAATGATTAATTATAATCCTTATACAACTTTTTAAATATAATAAGGTACATAGATTTTATTTATTTATTTTATGGGAAAAAATTACCAGCTAAAATTGTAAAAGGGCATTCACTTCAATTATTGCCTAGGGCGCTCCTAACCTTTGATTCGGCCCTGGCCCTTAAGCTAGCCCTTAAGTGGCTAGAGTGCCTTAAAAAGGTACACCTACCCTATGGGTAGGTGTATGAGAAGTTTTTGGTGTGTGGGAAAAAGTTTACTTGTCCCACACTCCTTCCAAAATTGCCTTCAAAGGATAAATCCAAGTTTTCCATTGATGGAAACATTTCCAACCACAAAATATGAGCCCAAACATCCCAAAAAATAGAAAGGGGATTAATTTAACAACCCAAATTACAATATTATTAAATTAAATTATCAAAGATAAAAAACCTAGTCAATCTAAAGGTTAAAATGAAATAAAAATAAATTTAAATCAAGGAATAAAATAAAATTTTAAAGATAAAGTCAATTTTACACAATTGCATTCCCCTATCAAATTCCAAGCCCGAGTGACCCATTGTTGGCCAATTATCCCCTTGTGATTTAGTCCCCCTTTATCCTCTTTTGTTTTGTTTTATTTTTGTTTATTTCATGGTTCTAGTCTTCTGGATACATGTTCATCATATACACACTCAAAAAACACACACACATCAAACAATTTTCATATAGAATATACATACATACATAGATACATACATATGTGTATGTATATATATATATATATATATATATATATATATATATATATATATATATGTAATTTTCAAGATCAATTTCTCGACATCAATTAAGTTCACAAAAATTTCCATGGATACATATTCCAATTGAACATGAAAACTTATCATAAAGACTAATTCACTTGCATCAATTATCCACATACTTGTTATTTGTTATCCATCTTTCAAAGCCAACAAAAACACACTCACAGACACCAAATTCTAACAGTTCATTTTTTCCAATAAGTTTCCATAAATCACTTTTCTAAAATCAATTATTTCCAAAATCTACCATGTTTCCATAATATAATAACTACCAATCTAATTTATACTTGCAATCGAATCAGAATATATGTAAATCACAATCCTACAACATCAACGACATGTATCTATTAAAACATCAATATATCAATAAGTCATTCCATTTCCATGTTATTCATATCATAATGTTGGAACCCCATGTCAACTCGATGTATATAATGAGCCACATGATGAAAACTATAATATGGAGGGAGAAAATCTATCTAAATAGTGTATGAGGAAATTAGGCACTGCACATCATTGATGTCCCATGCTTTTGGCTCGATGATTATTTTCCATGACATGTTTTTAGGCCTGCATCCCTTTATTATCTTGTGACACTGTGGGTGTCCCATATTTACATCTTTATGCCTTGTGCATGAAATTGATTGTATATGAATATATCTGATTGCATTATTTCTTTATCTTTTCACTTGTTTTCTAATTCATTCATTATTAATACTATTTACCTTGTTTCTATTATCACTCTTATTCTTTTCCATTATCTCCACCACACGCATCACCTTTTTTAGGTTTGGGATCCAATCATTAGTGGCCACCATTACATTCCTTATATGTGTTCTTGTGAATATTATCAGACTTATCAAACATGGTTGTATATCTATTCTTTTGATCCACACACTCAAATTATTTAGCACACATTCCTCAAAAGAGGGGGAATTCAACTAGGTATATTCTAAACCTACAAAAAAAATAGGTAGACTTTCAAGTTCACATACAAGTATATAGGTTACAGGTACTCAAAAATAGGACCAAACATAAAAACTTGAATAATATTATGTAGGGTAAAAACGTACAACTTGGTTAGGGTCATTTAAATAGTTCTAACCCTCTCACATAGTTTTTCCCAAAATGAAATTAATTTTATCATTAGGATCAATGTTTCACCTTCAATCACTATTTCTTGGCATAGTTTCATATTCATTTGAATTCAAATTAAAGCAGAGGGCATAAAAATATTCACTCCTTTTTCACCATGACACTTAGTTTCAATTGCATTTTCAAAGATATTGGGGGCATGTTCCTTCTTTCTGATTTCACTTTTTTTTAGAATTGAATCACACCATTTATAAGTTTTAGATGTTTCAATTAAAAATACATAAAAATGGAGGAATATTATTACAAGTGGGTATTTTATTTGATTAAATTCTAACATTAAGTGCACAAATTATAATAACACTTTCCAAAGTGATGATTGATTTAACAAATGTTAAAAAAAGAGGGAAAGAGTTCACTTAGCTGATTCTATGTGGATATAGAAGAGTATAAGTAGTTTAAGTGTAGGAACAAGTAGATTTGAGACTAAAAATACTTAATTGCTAAAACTATGACCTAAAATGGAGCTTGGTCAAAATTGTATAACTCATTCCAAAGAGTTTGTAAGGTCTAGACCCTTCTATATAATCTTGCACATGCTTATATTTTGGTTCTACAATTTCCTAAGTGTTTCTCTTGCCTAGAAATGTGTGTCACTACATGTCAGTATTCTTTACTCATCTTTGGAATGGCTATTTAAATTCTTCTCAAACCCTAAGACCCTTGTAATACAAAAAGTTCCTACAAAACAAAGCTAGGAGGGTTATGGGAATCTTTGTACACCACTTACATCGCCACTACTTTGAAGAGGGATCAAGCCATACATTATTCTCCTAACATGTTATATCTATCATAGTGCAATCAGAATTTGCAATCATTCTCTAATAATGCTTCACTTGAGTTTCACAATTGCTCAAATACACGAGAAGGTTCACTTTTCTTGATTGTAGGATGAAGATGGATACTCCTAGAGTTGGAAGGAGACTTCAAACCTATATAAGGTGCTTTCCTAATGGGTGTGCATGATTCATTTCGTAGTATAGGGATATTTGAGTGCATTTAGTTCTTTCTTTTACATGAAGAGTTCTTAAAGTGCTAGGTTACAAAATGAGGTATGATTTACTTACTTATATATTCTTTCAAATGTTGTTATGTAATGAAAGGTTGACTAATGGGGATATTTATTTGTAATAATGTTATAGAATTGAAATAATTAACCCATAACATGTCAGTCTGAAACCATACAATACGGTCAGGATTGACATTTTACAATACCAACTGAAACCAATAATTTCATATTAGAGGGAGAAAAAGATATTTTGACTTTTGGACCCAATAATGACTATTTCTAGATGTATTTTATATAGTTAAAATTCATATATTGATAACGAAGAGGTGTGTAAATATAAACAAGTATATGAAGGGATATTAGGGTGTGTTAAACAAGAGTGGGGAGAATATATTTTTCCATGCAAGCATGTAATGTCAAGATCAACAATGTTAAAGGATAGATTTATAAATTTGAGTGCATGCATTTCCCCCATTTAAGTAAGAAATTGAAACTTACATGATTAAAAGGAAAACATACCTTAGTGTATAAAAACACTTTGTTTTTAGTCACAATAACTTTCTTTTGTAGTATCCCACTGTGTTGGTTTTGGTATGCTCAGATTTGAAATCTGAAATATAGAGTGTAGTTAATGCCCAACATAGGAAATTGAACTATAACTCAAATGTAATGAAAGTACTGTAAATAAATTTGCAATAAGAAATGCCAAAAGAAACGAAAAATATGGAAACAATACACCTATTATTTGTTGTCAAGGGAATGTGCTATCATTATTATTCCTTGAAGATTTATGAATTTTTTGAACTTTGATGAAGAATTAGTGGTGATCAGTCCCAAATTTGTGCTAAGGAGAGGTTAATACATTAGGTAGAACCATGACAATGAGGAGTTGAAGTAACATGTGAAGGAAGAATACTATGTATCAAATTCATCCAGAAACTTTGATATCTTCCCCTTAAGTATAAGAGGACAGGAAAGTATACCTATGAAGAACTTAGACACTTTGATACCTTCCACAACCTCACATACCATACCACTATAGATGGATATAATCCCAATTTCATAAATTAGGACACACAATAGAAGATAAATTGATTCAGTAAAATCTAAGTTTTATATATGAATCGAAATGACCAGAAATGCCATAAATGAAATATACTGAAATATAAGTGTTATATAATTTATTTAATTTTTATAAATGAAAGGAAATAATAAGGATAATGTACTTACCTAAATTTGAATTACCTTGCAGTGATATAGGATTGAGCAGTATAATGGAACAACGGAACAAAGTATCGCAACAAACCCTAGAAAATTACAGCAGAGGTAGGTCTGACGAGACTAGGGAGCCTAGGGTGCCCTGGTATGTAATTTGGGCATCCTAGTCTATAGAAAATGTCATAATCTGATTCTGATATAGTCATTAGTTTTTCCTAATTATTTTTCTTTGGTCATATGAGTGTCACTCTTGGTTCATTGATGTCACCGTAAACCTATAATGAAGAATCACCTACAAAACCCCACACAAAGCATCAAACCTTAAAAAAAGAAATATGTAAATGAAGGGATCAGACTGTCCTCATCTACCACAATGGTGGTCTTATAGATGATCATTGTACTATATCTCATACCCAGTGTATTTCTATGTGCTTGTGTGTACAATAGTACTCCTAGGTCACCCTTGCACCAATGACTCCGAGATAGCGGAAATAACTAGATAAAAATTCAAAATGGTGGATTGAATAGAATGAGCTCCCCTTACTATGTGGTGTGTATGTAGAGTGATATCATAAATGCAGTCCCTTGCTCTATATAGATAGCTAGCCCTTGATAAGGATATTATTTCCATCTAATGGTATATATGGTTGTGTTTATATAGGGATCTCTTGTTTGAATTTAAACACTAACTACCCAACATGCCGACTAGTACCTCTGGAGATGGGAGGGAAAACCAAAAATAATGACCTCAAATGTCAAAAATAAGATCAAACACAAAGAGGACAAGGGCTCTCAGGATGGATAGGAGTACCCAACGCTAGTATGTAGCTCTAAGTGCTAGTGTTTAGAGATAAGTGATGACAAATGAGTGAGAATTGAGAGACATGGATCGCTAAGACCTGACCAGACCTGTGTCTATGAGTGATGAATGTGTAAGAGAATGATTAATGAATACCAAAAAGACCAACAGATGGAAAATAGGATGGGTCATTATTGAATACTTTCCTTATGCAATATCCATATATATAGCAACATATTTATCGGTATAATAATAGTGTTAACTCCATGATTTTATGTCTATATTTTCACCCACTTTATGTTGGTGAGAAAAATATCGGCAACATAAATAAGATGTATATGCATACCTGAGAGGTCTGAAAAAGCCCATGTCACTAGAGTACATGAATATCCTAGTAGAAATGTGTGCCAAGTGAAAAAATATAACATGGTAAACCATAGATATACATGCTGATCCATGTGATGTAATTAGAGACGTGAGACCGTTATGAGGAGCACTAAGCAAGATTGATGATTATGATGTTGAATGATTGTGGATTTTATTTTTTATCGTTGATAGAGATGTGATGAGGTAGGCAGTGATCAGTTACCAACATGATTTCATGTGTGTAAGAAACTAAGGATTTGGGCATCCTGCCGCTAGAGGAAGAGTGTAGGGAGACAAGTCTAGTGTCTCTCCAACTTTAACTACATCCTCAAAAGATCAAGCCACTACAAATGGATGCATATCAAATTTTTGGTGATTTTTGGATCCATATTTTTCAATCAATCATGTTGACCAATATAGGAGTAGTATAGGAAAGGAAATTACATCTCATTTCCCACATTCCAAGGGTGTCACCGCAATGTGTATGTGTTGGCTTCCATGTTAGGTCGTTTGGAAGCAATCATGAAATGTAGAATAACTTCCCAAGTTAGGTCATATGGGAAAGTGATGAAATAACTTGTAAGTTGGGTCATCTAGGAGGATAAATGTGTTATGTTCATGTTGATTGGTTGATGTGATTTTAATTATTATAGAGATTGAACTATATGTGATTGATTGATATGTTACTCATAGAGAGATTTACAATTGTTGCCCTCAGGTTAGATCATTAGGGGGAATTTCTGGAAAGTGATGTGAAATGTTACAAGGTGTATGAGAAATTTTTTGATAATAACAAATTATGAATGTATCTTGATGACGTAATGGTGTAAAGGGAATTATAGGATGACCCCAATTGTATGCCCCCCTTTTGGAAAAAGGGGAAGTGATAATGAGAATGAACGTTGAGCTGAAAATAAATGCATAATGATGTAATGCATAATGTATGAGAGATATATCCAAAGTGTGTGTATATTCAGAAGAAAACAATGTCAATGAGGAATATTGTGTCTATAAGTTATACGATATGATAGTAGGTGGAATTTTGAAAATAAATTCGTAAACGAGATAGAAATCAAAGTAATAATGCTCAAGATATGTAAGGAATCATGCAGTGTGGATTAGTAGATAAAATGAGTGTGAAGAGTGACTATAGTAAAGTGAACAATGAAAAGTTACTATAAATAGTAATGTGATAAATTGAATAGGAAACTCATTTGTCTTTTGTGAGAGTGTGATAGTGAGCTCTGAGTATGTGAGGATGCCAAAAGTTAGAGCACCACGACTGAGTTGATTCTAGATAGTAACGAAGGAGTTGGTAAGCATGATTATTTTTGAAAAATGTGTTGATAGTAGTCATTTTTTGATTAATTTTTGCTAAAATTTTGTTTTTAAATTTCTCGATGTTTTAGACCTAGACAAAAGCGATGACCGTGCTAACGATATTTGGGAAAGGAGCACCCAAACCTAGGCACTAGTGTCCTACTCTGGGGTGACCCAGTCCTATGCCTAGGTGCCTATGTCTAGAAAGTAGGAGGTTGAGCCCAAAGTGTTGTAGATGTAAAAATTGATGTGTGCTAATGTTGTGGATGAGTATGTGTGTATGTGTATGTGTTCTAACACATTGTTTGGTGTTGTTTTGTGGTGTGGATAGACATACCCATTCAAGAGTGTTTCAAGGTGGCCACCATTTGAGTACGTTGCTCATATTAGGGTTTTCAGATGATGAGTGGGATGTTTTGGACCATGTCGGAATGTGGCACCTATTGAGGATGGGGGGCGTGCCCCATAATAATTTGATTCTTAAAGATTCATGTGAGACATGGTGTGCAGACACTTACACCTTTTGGTTACCTACAAGTGAGATGACAATGACACTAGATGATGTGGATTATATACTACAATTACCTATTGTTGGCGAGAGGGTACAAGCTACGGTAGTAGATGATATTTAGGGACAAATGAAGGATACTATGTGGTATTTTGTGTGGACTTGAGTTCCTACCAAGGCCCATATTGTCCTGGATGTTATTTTGAGATTGGGGGTTCCGCAACTATGGAATTTTATTGCCATGGTGATAGTATCATAAATTACAGTGGAGGGTGGTGGCGTAGGCATCTTATATAAGATGCATGATATCTTCCACCGGATAGAGAAGGAGGGAAATAGGTATGTTTGGGCATGATGTGTGTTAGCCTACCTTTATAGGGATTTTTATAGATTTACACATGAGGAGAATGGTGGTGGTATTGGAGCTATGACATTGTTGCATGTATGGGCCTATGAACATATTACAATATTAAGGATAGTTGGTGGGGATTGTGGATATTGAGCAAGGATAGACATATTTTTTGGGTGATGGGTAAGTGTATGTAGTAGGAGGATAGCTATTGATTCCTATAGAATGCTGATGGATTTCATGGGGCCTGAAGCAGTAGTATGAAGGCCATATCAAGACTATGGAGGATGACCAAAGGATTCCGTAGAGTTATGATGTATATGGTAGATGATGTGGTTAGAGGATTAGTTTCTAGGGGTGACCAATTTATTTCAGAGTGAGTGGGTTTCACGACATTTTGGTATGGCCCAAGATGTTCCCCTAGAGCCATATATATGGTTGAGAGCTATTACGGCACCAAGGATGGCGAGAGCTATACCAGGGCCCATAAGAGAGTAACTAGTATGGGCTAGATGAGGTAGATGCAGAGATTGCGCTAATAGATGGTGATGACGTGGGGTGTACAAATGTCTATCATGCATGGTGGGAATCACATCGATGGTTGTTTTTGTATCTAGTATTGGTGGATGTGGAAGGGTTACCATCAGGGTAGGACTAGAGGGGAAAACACATGACCCCGATAGTGTAGCGGTGGTGATAGCATAGCGTAAGTATTTGTATATTATTGTTGTGTGAGTTGTTATATGGTTTGTTAATTGTTATTGTTGTCTAAGACATGGATATATGGATGCAAAAGATGTATATTGGTCATTGATCATGGACACATCCATCTGTAAATTGATGCGAAATGTGCCTAAAGACATACTCGCAGGCGGAGGCATGCTAGAGTGTGTGGATGAAATTTCAATTGAGCATGCTCATTTTTTTTAGCCAACTACGATAAAATCAATGAAATGTACAGTGCTAATGAGTGAGTGAGACGAGGCACGAGAGGACACACAACAAGCTAGAGAGGTTGTCGATGGAGGTCCTTTATCTCAGGACATATTCACTTCATTTGTGGAGTTACATAGTCACTTTGTAGAGAAATCTACGAAGAACACATTATTATAGAGGTGGTTAGAGAGATGTAGAGGTTGCAACCAGAAGTGCAAAATCAGTGGAGAGGCTACTAGTTCTAGGGTGTTAGCATTTCTGGAGAGTGATAAAGATGATGGGATATGAGTTGTATTGATGTAGATGACCTGCCCCCAGTGATGAGATGTTTTATGATTATGATTGTAAATGAAATGTTTAGATGGATTCATTTTCATATGATCAGTGTATTTAATGTATATTGATGTGATGATGATGTATGATTTATATTATTGATGTTACTTATATATGATGTTTGATGTGTTTGAATATCATTTGCATTTTTTGAATTATTTATGAAGGGTAAATTTTGATGTGGAATAATGTGATTATAGATAGAAAATGATGATATAGCGGGTATGACGATAGATGATGTATGTAATGTGATTTTGTAAATTTGAATTGTATGTATGAATAAATTTATGATTAAAAATGAATATTGTGTAAGCGTAGAAGATGATCACCTGTGAGTATGATGAGGATGGGGGGGATATTAGTGATTCCCCCTAGAGTATAGATGATGAGGTTCATTTAGATAATACCCCTCAACATTCAAGAATGAACCATAAAGCAAGAGTACATCAATGGGAAATGATTCAATAATGTGCATTGGATGAATAAAAAATCATGTGAAGAGCGGATCTTATTGTAATAGATCCCTTAATAGTCATGTAATAACCATATGAACACGAGTGTGTCCTCGAGGGGTAACGTGATAGAAATCACCTACCAAATACCAAGATGACATGAAGTGAGGGAGTCATGTTGAATGGAATAATCATGAGTTTACAAGCCAAACTCAATGTCATGTGGAACAATGTCAGTGATGGGTGAAGTGGTGGTGGGAAGAAAAAATTCTAAGGGCTATAGAATCTAATGTGTAGTGGTAGCATGACATGTTAGATAAGACAATACGTCGATGGATGGATGTGATGGAGGTCGTGCATGAGTAACAACCTACGATGGTGGATGAAAAATGAGCTTAGAACTAAAAGAAGGAGATAACTCAACTTGAGAAACAACACGCCTACAAGGGAGATGATATATAGACCACTTATGTGAGTGAGAACTAAAATAAATGACACCCTTCTCTTCTAATTGTTTCAAGCAATCATAAAGGGAATAACACTAATTTTCCCTACAGCCATTAATACGATGATAGGTACAGTACGTCTATCATGCTGGTGTGGCAAGCAATGTGGTTGATGGTGCTAATTAGAAGGTAAGTAGATACTACGCTTGTTAAGTAAAGCACACAAAAGATCGTGGGGTCTAGAATGATGCAAAAAGTGTAATGGTTCTTGTGAGATGGGAGGAGGATTCTGAGGTGTAGTCTAACGTGGAGTAGGAGAAGGAAGATGTTTATGTGATGGAGTAGACATAACTTGTTTGTGAGGTGGAGGAGATGGAGATCATGTAAGATGCTCAAAAAATGGGAGTGGAGAAGAACTAGATGATGCAGTAATAGTAAAAATAGGAGGAGGATCTATATAATGTGCATCAAGAAGATCTTGTTCTAAGTCAGTGACCTTATAGCATAAAAGCGTGAATGATTCACATGTATCATATTGTAATCGTTGTTTCAAGGTAGGAATCAATCCATGATAGAAGATGAATTTCTTCTCTAGTTAAATAGGTTGAAAAAATAGTTGGTGCATGCAAGCATTAAATCGTAGAATGTAATCAATGATAAGTTATGTTTTTCCCTGATGTAAAGTAGGTAAATGATCATATGTAACTTTAGGGCCATTGTTAACTATGAAATGATGAAGAAAAGCTTATTCCATCTCATAATAGGTATTAATAGATCCAAAGGGAAGATGTGTGTACCATTAGAGAGTGGCATCTATGAGACTTTGGAAAAAGGATTTAAGTAACAGTTGATCATTAGAATATGAATCCATAGTCATACGTTAATGCTTGAGATGTAAGTATGGATTTCTAGTACCATCGAAACATGAAAATGTAGATATAAAAAAATCCTTAGGAAATGTTGAGTTATGAATATTTTTGGGAATAACATTTCCATGCAATAAATTATTATCAATTGAAGCATAATATACCTTTCTTTCTAATGTAAGAGATTTTACCTGAGACTATAAGTGACCAGCAACATGCATGATGGAAAAGATATCCTATGAAGGAATAGTAGATGATGGCAATAATGTGTAAAGCAGTTGTAATTTTCCATTATGAGTAATTATAGGGATATCAAGAGGAGAATTAGGATTTTTGATGTTAAGGTCACAATAAAAGGTGGTTCTAAAGGATTAATAGGTGAAAAAGGACATGGAACATCCATAGAAGCAGTACGACTAGCATCTGAAACATCCCTAAGAGAGGAAGCATCTAATGGAGATGTGGTGGTAGGAAGAGATGAAGTAATAAATGGAGATGAAGTGAAATGATGAGATGAACTAATAGATGGATATGAATCATGCATGTTACTAGATATAAAATTAGGAGAATATGACATTAGAGCAAGGGATTCAAACTCAGTAGTATGAAAAAAAGTAGAATCATGACTATCAATTGTTTCATCAAAATCAAAGAGAGACTCATGTAGAATAATGTCATTAAGTGTATCATCAACATAGTATGAAGGATAATTCGAACTAGTATGTGATGTATCACGAGAAGCATTTTTAAAAATAGAAGCAACATGAGATGTAGCTAGAGTAGTGTGCTAGCTAGTATGAGAATCAACATGCACGTGTATTATTGTCAAGGCCAAACATGAAATTAATGAGAGTATCATCTATAATTTCTTTGAAAATTTCAGGAGGAGGATCATGGCTAATGGTATAACATGGTGTAATGAGTGAATCTAATCATATTAGAATAAATTCCAATGGTATAATTATCAAAGCTAGTAGGCACATTGCATTTGTTAGGTAAGAGATGTTGAATATGATTTGACATAGTGACATCATGATATAGAGTAGTGATCTTATATATGGTTACCTCATCATATATGGGATTGACAATTACATGAGTCATGATTAGACAAGAAGGAAAAGAGATATCCTTAGCCATTATGGTTGTAGTGGGTCCTAGGTAAAATAGTTCTAAAATACGGGCTCACCAAAATGATTAATTAAAATTTGAGTTTTATAAATAAATCTAAATGCAAAGAAATTCCATAAAAGAAATATACTAAAATATAAGTGTTATATAGTTTATTTGATTTTTTATAAATGAAAGGAAATAAGAAGGATAAATTACTTATCTAAAAATGACTTACCTCGTAGTGATCTAGGAATTAGCAATATAATGGAACAACGGAATAGAGTGGCACAATGAACCCCATTAAATTACAGCGGAGGTATATTTATCTAGATTGGGGCACTTGGAGAAGGATGAGGGTACATGGGGTGCTCTGGTCTGTAATTTGGGAAAACTAGTCTTCCTAAAAGGTTAGAATTTGATTCTAATATAGTCGTTAGGTCTTCGTAATTATTCACCTTTGGTTGTGAGTGTCGCAATTGGTTAGCTGATGTCGTCATAAAACCCAACACAAAACATCAAACCCTAAAAAAATAAAGATGCAAATGAAGGGGTCAGACTATCCTTAGATGCCACAATGGTATTCTTATAGTTGAGAATCGCACTACATCTCAGACCCAATGTAGTTATGTGTGCTTTTGTGTGCAATAGTGTTCTTAGGTTGCCCTTATACCAATGACACCAAGATAGGGGCAATAACTAGATAAAAATGTAAAATGGTAGATGGAATAAAATGAACTCCTCTTCCTAAGTAGTGTGTATGTAGAGTAATATCCCAAATGTAGTCCCTTGCTCTATGTAGATGTTGTCACTAAATCATTGAACCCCACGAATGGCTTGAAAATGAATCATGATATTCAGTGTGATTGGGATACATGGGATCACCTCTCAATCTGTGGGACTTGGGATCAAGGTGAACCTTTGGAGAAGGCCAGCTTCCTCTTCCTAAACTGAATGATTTACTACTCCTAGTGTAATAAAATGACCATCTAATCCTAAGCTAACATCTTCATGATTTTTAAGGAAAGAGATTTTACAGAACTGAAACTATACTAAGGGTGGTGATGCACCAAATTAAGGGTTGTCTAATATCTATAAGGGTTAATGTGGGAGGGATGCTTACATCATTGACCACCTTCACCTATCACAACTTGAAAGGGTACAAAATACCACAAACCAGGGGCATACATTCCTTTGTTAAACTTGAGCATACATAAGGATAGATCAAATTGGATTCAACAAAAAAATAATTTATAATGAGGTAACCACACATGCATACATCAAACATCTATTTTTGCAACCAGGGATAATGATGACATAACTTAATATAGAAGGAAAATAATGTTTTCAAAACTGACATAAAATATAGTCGCATTATTCCTTCACAACATGAAATAGATAACCTAAAATAAGGGTAAGATAATCATTCACACTAAGGAATTGTAAATTCACAAAGTAAACATTGATTAACAATTCAACACAATAAATCAGATTTCCAATAACAAGGTGTAACTCTGAATATAATTAAAAGTTTTATTAGAAATATCTGAAGCACTCTTCCAAGATTGAAGAGCGACTCCTACCAGAAATAATCTATATCTACTAACTTGAAGCATTCAACTATTTATAAGTTCCTTGGCTAAGCCATTATAGCTGGGCCCTTAACTAACATGTACTAAAAATACACATATCATTAAATTAAGTGAACATGCTCGGATGAAAATAGCAATTTTGTTGCAAGGGTTTGACTCAGTTAACCCTGCAACCTTGACCAATCCAGAGCTTGGATCTAACCCTCCATGGCTACTCAGCTTTGGCTTTTTTCAGCTACACCTTCCTCTCATGCAAGTTTATGTTGTTCCCCTTCCCATACAACCATTCGATACTAATACTCAATAAAGCACTTGATGATTCCCTGAATCTCTTCATCTCGAGGCCCACATGCATAGTGATTCACTACATCTACCATCTCAATCTCTTTTGTGATCCTAGTTAGCACTCTTCAAAGTTTATTTGTAACTTTCTTCATTCTCCCTATGAAATTTTGGCACAAGACCGATCAGTCAATGGAGTCACTATTGAAAGTTTTGGTGACCTCATCGTCATGCTTCACCAAATGCTTGAAATTTCCATTAATTTGATCTTCAGGAAGAGCATCAATGTTTTCATCGAAGAATTTGCAATTGGAAATATCAAATTCTTCTAAGATGTCATTTAGGGAATCCGTGATTTCCACTCATTTCTCCTCCAATTTCTTGATCAAATCCTGCAATAATTGGCATCAGAATTCCATGGCCTTTTGGTATTCTAATAATTTTGAGGCATCATCGATCACCTCTTCCTGAAGAAGAAAGTTGGGGTCTTCTTCTCTGATCTCACTCCATGTTTCCAAATTTAAATTCAGATTATTATTATCTTCAGAAAAGGCCTCATCCATTTTAAAAATAGCATCCTTCCCATCCTGCAGATCATTATATATTTTGAGAGCCTCCTTGATTAAGGGATTAGCTTCCTGTAAAATTATCTCCATCCATCCACTCATTGATATCCCTTTCTGTCCTAGCTTCTCGAGATCATGATAAGAAATATCATCGATTGTAGACAAAATCATCATAGTTGTAGTAGTTGAGACTTTAGTAGATGGAGTGGGTTGGGTTACTTTGCACAGTGGTGCAGTGAGATGCTCGACCTTGGTGTTGAGTTCATCTTTGGTGGCCTTATCTTTTTCATATTTTTCCAAAAGAGCCCCCAAGGACAGTGTGCACATCTTGCTTGGCCTCCTTCATGATTGGCCTTTCCCAATGAGAATTTTTTAAATTCGATAGTCTGTAGCTATGATTGTTTCTTTAGTTTTCCCCTCAACGGGGGTGGAAACTTCTATCACCCGTTCTCCGGATGGGTTAACTGTCAAAATTGACACAGTTCTTGGTCTCTTGGCATGTCTCTTAGGCATATACTCCAATATGTTGAGATCTATAACATCTCCCAGAGGAACCTTCTTATTTTTCTTGGGAGCTTTCCTAAACAGTCATTCTGGTATGGCTAAAGCTGATGAAGATGGAGCAGTGGATCCAATACTTGAAACATTTGTTAAAACAAGATCACTAGAAACACCGGCTAGCATTTGAGCGGAAGTAGCAATGATGGATGGTGGATGTAAGGACATCCATAGGAATTGATAGAATGATGTTAGGGGGTATGATTGAAGAATATGGAAGTGTTAGGGGAAGTGAAGAGGAAATGGGTGACCCAATATTTTCCCCAGCTGATAGAACTTGAAGTGAAGAGAATACTTGGGCAATAGAAGGGGATGGGAAGGAAGAAATGATTGTAAAATTAGAAGGAACTGAGGTTGGAAGTGATAATGGAAGAGGAGGAAAATATGGCTGATCTTGTGTGGCACTAGGAGAATCACTGACTCCAATTACTTCTGTTGTAGGTGCTGCAGGAGCAATAACCTTAGGAATAGGAACCTTAGAAAAAGAAGAAATTCTAAAAACAAATGAAATCTTTTTTGGAATTGTAGGAGCCTTTTGAGTTGACCTTTTTCCTTTAGTGGGTCTTAGTTGGCTTATTACTGGTAGAGCTCCTATATTTGTAGGTTGATCTTCCCCTTTGGGTGAGATTCCCAAGGTGACCAACCAACTGAATGTCCTTTTTAGAATGGGCCCCACCCTCTCCTTTGTACTACTGCATTCTTCCACATACCAATCAATCCATGGTAGTGGTTGATTGGAAATATTATCACCCTTATATGACGAATCCAAAACCTCATCATTGTCTTACATGTCCTTTGGCACATCAGCCAAACCAAATTTTTGAACCTCATCAAGGGTCAATCTTTCATAATCTCTTTGATGGATGATATACTCATCATGACAGTGAATCCAGACATCCTCTAATTGCGGCACATAGGTACTGGACCAACCCGTCTCGTCGAATTTTCCCCAATAATCAAAATTGGTCCATGGATGAAAATGTTCCCAGGGTTACCCTCAGTCATTTCTGACCAACATTTTTAGCCCTGTGAATATCTTGGGCAAGAGTACCCTACCAATCAAAATAGGGAAATGTATTTCCATTTTGTGATGTTTGTTCTAGATTCGATGAAAAATCCAATAATTACAAAACCCAAATCCAATAGAACCCATTTGTCTGTAGGACCACCTTGGCAATTTGCTTGGGGCACCTGTTAAACCTAGAACTCGGATATAGGTGAATGTAGGAAATTGAAGGTAGATTGCTCCCCATTCCCTTACTTCTTTGAAAGCTTCATCAGAAATCATCCGATTATATAGTTCTTTATCAAAATGATAGAGGATGACAACAAAGAAACTGTCATTGACTCTGTGGAAATGGCCTTCTTCCCTCATCTAGATGTGAGTTGGGGATAAAAAGTCATATATTTTGGAAGTTTTGTGAACACCTATGGTATTCAAAACCAGTAAAATCTCCCATAGAAGCAGCAACATACACCAGAAAAGATTTCATGTAGAAATTCTTCGTAGCTAACACCTTGCTTAATTGATAGAAAATGGAGCTACTAATATGCTCCCCCCCATTGAATAAACTCATTGTTCTTCTTGATGGTAGTGATCTACAAAAACATCCATTCCTAGAATTCCTTTGCATAAGGGAGACCTAAAACTCTACTTAGTAGCACAATAAGATCATTGAACTTCTGAATAAAATCTGACCAATGCATAGTTTTGGATAATTTGGTGAAGCTTTTGGCCAGATAAGTTTTCATCATGATTTTTTAGCATACTTCCTCTTCCTTTGTCCCAATGTTCCACTGCTAACTTTGAAAAAATTGTGGTATACTCTTGAACATCGGGAAGTTTGAGTAGATCTTTGAAGAAGTCTGGGTCCAAACGGATTACTACTTTATCATCATTATCTCTTACTGATATGGATTCTTTGTCAAAGTGGGCTGCTACAGGTAAAACAAAATTTGGGCAATGTATGGATGTGGGAAAACTAGTAGCAAGGGAAATCCCACTATCGTAGATGGCCTGCATATATGAATTCTTGTTTGGAGCCTTTATTCTTTACTAGAAATCTAGAAAATCAATTTTCCCTATGCCTGTGTCCCCTATATTCCCTAATTTGGAAGACAGACAAGAGTGAGGAGTAACCCCAATAAATGAGTACTTCATCTTTTCTTTTCCCTTTGAAGTGGAAGTAGACATCAAGCCCTCTGTTTTAAAAGATGAAATTAGAGAAATATCGAAAGTAAAATCTCCAAACACATGAAAGAAAAACCTCTGTAGTCATAAACTAAAAAGTTCCGAAAAGAACGCCGAAGCCAATAGTTCTTAAAATTTTCTCCGTAAGAAATATCTGAAAATTTTCTCCAAAATTTTTTCTTCGAAATAAATCTCCAAAACTTTTCTCTGCAAGAAATCTCTAAAAAATTTCTACAAAAGATGAGGGAAAGGATTTTTTCCAAACAATAGTAATTCCCAAACCCTGAAAAACAAGAATTTTGAAAAAAAAATGGGAAACTCGAGAGAATCATTCAAACAACTCTGAATACCTAAAGAAAACTTGAAATGCAAGACATAGTGAACAAAGGGTTTTTCATTTCAAAAGATACACAGAGGGAGATCAAAGAGAAAACAAAATCAAATACCTTAAACCAAAAATAAAATTAAAAAATCACCAAACCTTGAAAAGGACATAGCAAAGTACAAGAAATGGAATGTCAGAGTAGAAGATCTAGCCTTGTCTTCATCCCATTTGAGGACTAGATCTCCTTCTTGAAAACGCTAGTCGGACATCTTCTTGTCAAAAAAATTCTTAACATGAGCATGATGTTGTGCTAATGTGTGCATGGCTGAGTTTTGAATTTCCTCCATCTCCATGACTTCAGTAAGCCTCGTTGTTAAGGCATCGTTCTCCATAAATTTGGGTCAGTAAGCCAAGTCCAAGGAAGGTATTTCCAAAGAAAGTGGGAGTTTTTCTTTCCTTCCATATACAAGCATGAAAGGTGAAACCCCGATGGCCTTTTTAGGTGTTATCCAATCAGCCCATAGGGCTATATCAAGTTTTGTATGCTAGGTATTTTTGTTGGCTTCCATTCTATGCTTGATGATCCTTATGAGATTCTTATTACTAGATTCAGCCAACCCATTTCCCTGTGGGTAATAGTTAGTTGAAGTCTTGAGGTAGACATCATTCTTAACAACCCATTCACTTATCTTTAACCCGAGGAAATCCATTCTATTGTCAGAGATAACGGCAAATGGAACACCAAACCTTGTCATTATATTCTCTAAAAATTCAAGGACAACTTTCTCGTTGCTCTCCTTCAATGCCACCACTTCTATCCAATGAGTGAGATAATCCATTGTAGTAAGGACCTGTTTATGTCCTTCGCTGGATGGAGGATTGATCATTCCAATAAAATCTAACCCCCATTGAACAAAGGGTTGATCCACCTAGATTTGATGTAACAGAAGAGCTGCCAACTTCTGTTTACCCACAAAAAGAGCACATTATTTACATTTCCTTACCTAAAAATGAGCATCCTTGAACAATTTTGGCCAATAATAACTGGCCCGCATGATCTTGGTAGTGATTATTCATGTTGAGTAATGCCCTCCTGATAGGCCGCTATGGAGATCCTCTAATATCTTGTTCACCTGTTCTAGTTTGATGCAACGTAGAAGAACACTGTTAAAATTCTTTCGAAAAAGGACATTTTCCACCAAGGCATATGGAATATATTGGAGACAGAAAGTACATCATTGGACTTTATCCATATTTGGAGGATATACTCTCGAGAGAAGGAAACTTTGCATCTTTGTTAACCAATCATCTTGACAGTCACTTTCATGGGTGTTTAGGAGTGCAGTACCCTCTACATCCTTGGTCTTCATGTCTATAGCCAACTATTGGCATAACTCTTTGCCCCTGACAAGCTTAATGAAGTTAATGTGTACATCATACTCCATTACTTTTGTGATCCACCCTACATACTTCTCGTTCATTTCTTTGTTTAACAAAAAATATTTGACACAAAGATGGGAAACCATCAAATGTACTTTATTATCGGATAACATATGTTTGAAATTTTTTATAGCTTGAATGACTATGAAGACCTGCTTTTCAATGAAAGAATATCTAAGCTTGTATTCTTTAAGAGACTAACTGAAGAAGGTGATTGGTTGTTCCATCAGATCATCATTTTTCTGAATTAGAATCCCTGAAATACTTTCCTGTCTTACGAAAGCATAGAGAATGAAATCCCTGTCAAACCTGGGATTGACAAGTGTGGGAGCCTGAGAAATGGCCATTTTGATGGCCTCAAAACTCTCCCTCCCCTCTTTTGTCCATGATTATGGATTTTTCTTTTTTAGCATGGTCGTGAGTGGTTTAGCCACTGTTGCAAATTGAGGTATGAATCTCCGCACGAAATTTATAGCTAATGGACAAGGGACCTTGAACCCAACTCTAGATACCTTTATTGTGTATTTGATTTTGAGTTACATCATGTTCATCTCCATTTCTTGAATCTTCCTCTCAAAACTAGCTTTTTCCATGGATTTACCACCATCATCTGCATAAATGTGTTCTTAAAAAAAAAATAGGTTAGAAAAATAACCATATTCATCAATGGGATTTGTGTCATATGCATATTCAGGATAATAGGTCTCATAAAAATTGTTTGGAGGAGGATTTTGAAATTTTGGGGATGAAGGGAAATATTTATATTACTATAAATGGGAATTATAGGAAAGGATAGAAGTCATGATTTCACAACTTCAAAAGAGGAAAATAGAATGATGGAAAAAGATAAATGAATGAAAAGAGGGGACTGGTCTACAAATGAGATAATGGGTGCGTTTGAATCAATAGAGCCTTCATATGTGTTGAAAGATGCCTCCAAATCCTGGATCTCAATAATACACGTCAAATTTATTAAGATGAAGATGTATAGCTCTTCAAACTTGTCCCGTCATGTGTGCCAGAAACTGTTGGAACTCAAAATTACACCCATGATGTGATCTTGATGGATCAAGGATTTTGAGTCAACAATGGGACCTTCTCCAATTTGTGGTACCTTGCGTGCTTGAGATGATTCTCTAGAGAAGGCTAGTTACCCTACCCATTTCTACCGCTAACTCTACTCTTAATGTTGGAAATGAAGCTCTCTATGCTACTCTATGATTACAAGGTATTAGGGTGAGAAGCAAATGTATGAAAGAAATCCTTATCTAAGGGAAGGTGATATCACTAGAAAGAGGGTCAATCAATATCCATGAGGGGAAGGAAGATTAGAAAATGTGGAAGAGAGGGTGTACAGGGATGCACCACATATAACCACGCAAACTTAGCTTCCAAAAAATTGAAAACACAGTGAAAGTGGAACCTACAAGCGGGAAATGAGCATAACAAGCTAGAAAATGTGAACAAAGAGGAAAGAACACATAAAATGTGAGAGCATGGTAGAGAATAGCTACAAAAACCTGATTTTATTGCTTAAGGGATGCACGGTCATTTACATTCATAGAAGGAGGTGAGAATACAATGCAAATACCAAGCCCAATGTCTAAAAATCATGGGAATTTGGCTGCCACTTTGGCATGGTGTCGTTACAGAAAAGAGGGATCCATTTCAATGACCAATGCTCTTACATTTATAGAATAAGAAGGAGATAATAGGAGGAGAAAGATAGAGAAATTCAGATTTGAATCTTCAACCACCAACAACAAGAAATAACTACCTACAAATCCTCCTGCAAAGATGTCAGATGCATCTCTCCATGTTTTTTTGCAATGTAGAATAAGGAAGGAGACCAAATCTATAGAAATCTGGTGGTTAAATGGATTAGATGCCAACATTTATGACCTAAAAGATGTTTCCCTATTTTCCACCCACCAAATATTTCCTAAATCTGATTTTGAAAAGTCCAACGTGTAGTCCACGTCTGAAGCTTTCAAACGAGCCCATGTGCACGGGAATTTGAGCAATACAACAAGAGTTATGCTTTTCAAAAGATATACATTTCAAACTCAATATGAAAGACATGTGGTGCGTGCTGATTGATTGAAGGAATAGCCAACTGTAAAAAAATTTTGTCATTTATGCTAGGTGTCATGCCCCAGTTTATTGTCAAGATTTCACACACCCTATTTACATGATTTGATTGGTTGTGTGTTGCACACTCAAGTCGAAAAGTTTGTCACATGGCACGGTGATTGATGTGGAATAATGTGCAAGGCATGAGAGGAAGAGGCACAAGAATGCAGAAGGTAGGCATGCGAAGGTGATGCACATGAGAGAAAGGATGCATACATGTATGAGGCAATTCTGCAAGCGGGGCGTGAGCATTCTACTGAGGAAAGCGTAGAAGCAAGGAAGAAAGGGGCGCGTGAAGCAAACCAAGAAGGAAAGAAGTGTGAGGCATGCAAGAGCAAAGGAATGTAAAGGACTTAGTCATTTTAAAGGAAAGTTTACAGATGTGCGTGAAAAATTGGGAAGAAATCAAGTGCACAAGAGGAAAGAATAAAGGGGAAATGGAAAGAGATAGGAGGAAATGGAAACCAAAAAAGTGAGCATGCAGAGAAAACGTGAGAAAAGGTGAAAGTAAGAGGAAACACAAAGGGAAAGTAAGGAGGGCACATAGAGGTGCACGTGAGGAACAACAGTTGTGCTAAGGTGCCAAAGAAACTTCTAGAGTGTGCGTAACCTAAAATGTGAAACATCAGAGTTAGAATCCAAATATAAGTTGTGTTTCACCGCAAAGTAGAGATAAAATAGATAAGAGGTAAAGGCAAGGAAGAATACCTATGATAGTCGAATAAGGTTGCACATCATCGAATGTTGATGAGGCTGATTTGGACGAGCTTCCCTTTGGCTATGGGGAATGACATGTAGAAGAAACACAATACCACCAAATAATATTAAACAACATATGACAATGAGCTACCTAGTGTATGCTAGTTTTGGGAAGCGTGTAACTTCCTAGAAGGTTGCCTATCCACTATTTTTAACAATTTAATGCAAGGAAAGAGAATAAGCAAATGAATCCTACTATAGTTACTATGATTTAGGCATCTCATATAAAACACAATAAGTAAATCTAATCTAGCAGACAAGTTATGACTAAATTTGGAGGGTTGGTAGATTGATCTGGACTTATAGGTATGAAAAAGGCTATAAATGAGCTCTGGATAAGATTTGGTAAGGTTCTGGGTCATTGGGAAGGATTTATTAGCTCACTGGTTTGGAGGATCTTACTAGTCGCAGAGACCAGTATCGGTTAGGTGATCGATGTCAGCTACTGGTAAGTGACCGACGTTGGTTGGGTGACCGATATCAGGTGGGACAATTGGGTGGAAATGTTAAAATTGATAGTTTTGGCACTCTTCGTGATTGCACAAAGAATGAGGGAGGCTTGGGTGAGTTCATGGGATTTTAAAGAAGACTCAAAGGTGATAATATGGGTGTTTGGGCAAGGTATTAAGGTTCTTCATGAAGATGGTTGGATGGAGGTACTGTGGGAGAGATCCTAGTGTGATAGAGGGTGAAATGAAATAGATAACTAATAAGTAACTAATCTATTAAAAGATATGACAAAGAAGAAATATACTTACTTATGAAATGGAGGTGAATGCTAGGAGGTGGTGATGATTGTAGGAGAAACTGGACCCGAATGAACACAACAGTAACAAAAGGGCAAGCTACTTCCTTTTGAGTGCAATTGAACTCTATATTAATTTTTGATGAATGGAGCGGTCTCTAAATGTTGTAAGGATCTCTGGTATGTCATAAGATCATTGGAAAAGTCGAGAGTAAGGATACAAGGTTACAAAATCCAGGAAGAGAGATTTTGGAACCTGGGTAAAGCATCGGAAATCCTTATTTAAGGTAACCAATGGTAGTTAGGTTACTGGTGCTAGCCAAGGAATAACCAACGTCGGTTAGGGAGAAAAGGTCATACTTTGCCAAAAATAGCCTTTCTTCCCAATTTTGGCATGATTCATAATTGATTCTGGGTCAACAGTGTGGAATGGCCAAAATGAAGCGAGAAGTTGGTTGGAGGAATAATAGGAAATTAAGGTTAGGGTTAGAATGAGTCCTAGTTAGTTAAGGTGAGTTGGGACTTAGTCTAGGTTAATTAATAGGCTTGGAATTGGTCTAGGATGAGGTGGAGAGATGAGGTGGCTAGGTGAGGTTGAAATTAGT
Source organism: Taxus chinensis (assembly GCA_019776745.2). Lineage (NCBI taxonomy): Eukaryota > Viridiplantae > Streptophyta > Pinopsida > Cupressales > Taxaceae > Taxus > Taxus chinensis. Next base: position 349,375,985 of record CM034147.1, on the reverse strand, counting down.
TTAATTTAGGTAATTAAATTAATAATGATGTGAGGAGGGGTCATGGTTAGATGTATGTTAATTGAAGGGGACTTGGCAAGGTGTGACCTAATTTAGGTGTCTACATTTTCCCCTTTTTGTCATGTAGTTTGTATTGATAAGCGATGATGAAAAAAGGAGGTGGTTGCCCCGAGTATGGGTGAAGGTTATGTTTCCCTAGGTATGGGTGGAGGTGATCCACCTCAAACCAGAAACTGATGAAGTAATAGGAAGAATCAGTGATGGGCTTGATAAAGTGGTAGGTGATGAAAAAGGTGGTAAGATGTGGGTGTACACAATGGTGATATTGGTGTGTGTAATAGGTGGGGGCATTCAAACATACGCAAACATGTAGAATGCAATAAGGCACTAGGTTGAAGAGCTCACAAACTCTACATTTTCAAAGGTTGATAGTTTATCCAAACAAGGTTTATGTGGTCCAAGTATCCAATGTATAGGATACCTTCCTAGAAACACAACAAGGCTAGGTGCAGGAACGGGCATTAGGTGTGTTCCAAAGCACTAAAAGGTTTTGTATGGTCAAGATAAACATCATGGCATAAAGCAAGGAAATATTGGCAGGCTAAATAATGCAAGTAGCATCATCGTAAATTACAATGAGTAAATGAATTTGAGTGTCCAATGGGCGAGGGGGTGTATAGGAAAGGTCATGGGTAAAGCCAAGGTGTAGTAAAAAATATGCGCTGAGATACACTAAGGCTGGGAGTTGAGTGTTAAGGCTATTAGGTGAAATTGTAGGTTGGGTAAGGTTGAGGAAGTTCTATCCAAGTAAGGTTGAAGAGGAGCCCTATTAGAGAGGATCCATTGGAGAAGAAGATTTGTATCAAAGGAGAGCCATTGAAGCATCCCGCAACCTCCATTCCTTCCAAGCATCCCTCAACTAAAATTTGACCTATCCACTTATTTGGAAGGTAATTTTTTTTTTGATTAGTCATTAGCATAGCCAATTGATCCAAAATATTGGTAGAATATTTCAGATTTGAAGATCTTAAAAAAAAAAAGATCATATCTAAAAAAAAAAATCAGATCTGAAAGTGGAGGTGTGAAGAATTCGGGAGCAAAGGTTGAAGCAGTCCCGTCAACAAAATTTCAGCAAATAGCTCTTAGAAAAAAGGATGTAACTTTTTCATACAATTTTGGATTGATGTGCCATTTTTTTTTGTAAAGATAACAATGAGGCGCACAACTTTTCAATTTACATCATCTTCAGATTCAGCTTCTATATGTAATGAAAAGTCTATACAAGTCATATCATTGTTTCTGAAAAAAAAAATCAGATCTAGCTGGTAAATTGGTAATATCTCACAAACCAAGATTACGATTCTTCTAAAAAAATTTGGGTTTCAAGAAAAATATTGTATGATGTTGTTTTCAAAATTTTAGAAAAACTCAGATCACGGTTTATGAGAAAAGGTGAAAACAATATTCAGATTGTTTGTTTGGATCTTGGGAACAAACAGGTCAGTGGTTCAATTCCCACTCTCCATATTTTTTATTAAATTATTTTTTTGGAAAATTTGGAGAAATTACTAAATTTTGGGAGATTTCCAAATTTATAAGCTCACCAAACACATTTAGAGTCACTGCTAAATTTAGCAGAAAAACACCTATTGGGGGGTAAAAAATATTTTTGGCCTAAATTGTGTATTTTGTGATTCTAGACCCTTTTTTCTAAAGAGGGGGGACACAAAAACTTCTTTTTGATGTACTTTTGGAGCATTTTGTACTAATCTTGGTGCATAAAGTGCAAAAAAAAAAGTGCAAATTTTTTATTTTATGTTTGGTTCTATCACACGAGATCTTTGATCTCATGGCAGCGTTCGGTATATACGATGCCTCTGGGAAGTGCTTACGGGTGATGCCATCATGACTACTACTGCACTTAACACCTAACACATCTGCCTAAACATCATCTGGGCATCAACCCTATAAAATTGATAGGGAGTAATAACGACACAATACACACACATTTGAGCCCTCCCATCCATTTGTGCTTATACAAACCCCTCTCCGTACTGTCTACTTACCACGTAGTAAATTCTTTCACGTGCGTTAACACCTCTTTTTGTACTAACAGGTATATTGAAAGGGTGATCTTCTTCCATGTACCGATGGGTATATTGGAAGGGAGCGTATATAGAAAGGTTTGGTATATCAGCCTGACGGTAATTGAGAGGGAGACCATAAACCTGGAGTGATAAGAGCCTTACCCTTTGTCATAAATTTAGATTTTTAGAAATTCAAATTACAGAAATGGGTGCACAAGCACCAAATTTCTTCTTTCCAGATTCACAACTACTTAGAGGAGACAACTATGCTGCATGGAAATTAAAGATCAAGATGTTACTTGAGTTTGAAGACTTATGGACAGTAGTAGATGGAACAACAACAAGATCACTTGATGATGGAAGACAACAAGTTTAATTTGGTAGGACCAATCAAAAGGCCAAGTTTATCATCTTGTTTGGCATAACGGATGATGTGCAACTCCACATTATAGATGCCCAATCAGCCAAGGATGCATGGGATAAGTTGAGCATAGTCTATGAGGCAAAGAACAAGAATGTCATCCTCAACCTACTATCACAACTGCATACTCTCAAGTTCAAGCACAATGAGAAGCTTGAAGGTTTTTTTATACGGGTTACTACTTTGAGGGCATCTCTATTGGCATTGGGAAAAGAGATAAGTGATGAAGACCTTATACCAATTTTGTTGTGAGTACTTCCTCCTTCCTACAAAATATTTGTGACAACTATCAATATGAGTGAACACACAATCACCTTTGAGAAGTTGGTCAATCTACTCCAACAATAAGAGGCAATGAACAACAAAGATCATGAAGATGAGAAAGCACTATCTTCCAATCATAAAGGAAAGGAGAAATTTTAGTCCAATCACAAGAAGTACCAACAAAATCAAAGTCAACAAAGGGACCAAATTCAACGAGACAACACCAGGAAGTGTCCCATTTACAATAGAGGGGGACATGACATCAAATATTGTTGGTACAATTCCTACAAAAAGGGTTCATCAAGCAATTCAAATCAAGGGAAGTCTAACAAAAATGACAATCAAGGGTAGAAAAATGGTAATTGGAAAAGAAAACCCAAACAACAAGGGTAAATTTCCACACATGAGGATGATTCAGATGAAGGACACCACATGTATTCTACTCAATTTGATGAAGAAACCAAGTCCACACAAGATATCTAGTATGTTGACTCAGGTGCAACTCGACACATGACTAGATGCAAGGATTGGTTCTACGCACTACGTGACTCACCTAACAAGAACCATGTGTCATTAGGTGATGACTCATCATATAGTATCAAGGGGATTGGAAACATTTCACTACCTCTTAGAAAGCATGACTGCAAAATCACAGATCTATTGTATGTACCTGGGTTGACCAATAATTTGCTATCAGTTAACCAACTCCTTGATCACAACTTGAAGCTGGATTTTGACAGTAATAATGGAGAAAAAGTGTGCTTAATAAGAGATAAGTCAAGAGGTTCCAAGATTGTAGCAAGATCCTCTAATGTGAGATGCATGTTCTAGCTTGATTTTGTCCACAAGGATGATCAAGCTCTAGTGGCCAAAGACACATAATCTGCAGAACTATGGCATCACAGATATGGTCACATTAGTTTTGGCTATCTCCAAAAACTTCAAAAGGTAAACATGGTGAAAGTATTACCTACACTCAAGCACAACACTGAAAAGTGTCACAATTGCCTAGATGGAAAGTAACATAGAGTACCCTTCCAAAAGAACACATATAGAGCTAACGGAAAGCTTGATTTGGTGCACACCAATATTTTTAGGCCCATGCAACCAAGTCATTCTAGATGTCAATACTTCATGCTTTGTGTTGATGACTACTCAAGAAAGATGTGGATATATTGTCTAAGAAACAAGAGTCAAGCCTTTGAGACATTTCATAAGTTCAAAGAACTTGTTGAGAATGAAGTTGGTCGCAAGATCAAAACTCTCTTCTCAGATCGAGGGGGGGAATTCACAAGAAATGAGTTCAAGAATTACCTAGAAGCTCATGGGATTCATCAAAAAATGTCTCCTACTCACACACCATAGCATAATGGTATATTTGAGAGAAGGAATCATACTATCATGGAAATGGTGTGATGTATGATTGACGACTCAAGTTTAACAAAGACATTTTGGGCAGAAGCTGCAAGAACTGCAGTCTATTTGTTGAATAGAGTGCCCATAGTAGCTCTTGAAGGAGTGACACCTCAAGAAGCATGGTCAAATCGGAAACCATCAATTGCACACCTAAGATTATTTGGGTGCAAAGCTAGCATGCACATACCCAAGAAGAATAAGAACAAGTTGGATATGAAAGTTGAGAAACTAATATTCATTGGATACAGTGAAGAAGCACTTGGGTATAGATTATGGGATCTGAAAGCAAAGAAAGTATGTGCAAGTAGGGATGTTGAGTTCTTTGATAAGAAACAAGCAGATGCTCCACTCAACGACTCAATAAACATGCAGAATACACCTCTTGTGAAGAAATAATTTGATGTCCCCACTGAAGATGACAATGATGAATTGGATGATGGTAAAAAATTGGATCCACCACAAGCCAATGGAATAGCTAAGAAGTTACCTAAATGGTATACTCAATTAATAAGAGATGTAAATTTAGATGAAGCGCCTAGCACATCATCCAATCCTGGACCTAGAATTCATAGTCAAGCTCGTAAAGAGGTCAATTATGCCCTAATGAGTAGAGTTGTTGAAATAGTTGAGCCATATACAGTTCAGGAAGCCCTACAATCAAAATCTTGGAAAGATGCCATGGATTCAGAGTATCAGTTAATGATGAAGAACAACACATGGCAACTTGTCAACCTTCCACCAGGGAAGAAACCCATTGGATGAAGATGGATATTCAAGACTAAGTACAAATTAGATGGGACTATTGATAAGTATAAAGCAAGGCTTGTAGCAAAGGGGTATACACAACAAGAAGGCATTGATTATGAGGAGACATTTGCTCCCACAACCAAGATCAAGACAATTAGGATGATCTTTTCTCTAGCTACACAATTTGGTTGGAAAGTCCACCAAATGGATGTGAAAAGTTCCTTTCTTAATGGATATTTTCAAGAATAAGTCTATATGACTTAGCCAGAGGGTTATGTAATACCAGGAAAAGAGATTATGGTATGTAGACTCATAAAATCTCTATATGGCCTAAAATAGGAACCCCGAGTATGGTACATCAAAATTGATGAGCATCTCATAAGTCCTGGATTTGAAAGGAATCCTTATGACCCCAATCTATACCTCAAAAAGCAAGGGGGGGGGGAGATTTTCATTGTGGTTGTTTATGTCGACAATCTAGTCATTACAGGAAATTCTGTGAAGATGATCGATGCAACAAAGAAGGATTTTAATCGATCGTTCGACATGACAGATCTCAGGCTCATGCACTATTGTCTTGGGTTGGAAGTATGGAAAAAAGAGAATCATATCTTTGTGTTTCAGTTAAAATACACCAAGATAATGCTTGAGAAATTCAGGATGATGGACTGCACTCCTATTATTACACCTATGGAAGTGAGACTTCAATTATCTCATTCTGATCCATCACCACTGGTGAATGCAACTCTCTATCAGTAGTTGATCAGGAGTCTCATTTACCTGACATATACTAGACCAGATATCAACTTTGCAGTCAACTATTTATCACGCTTCATGCAAGAATTGAAAATATGTCATTGAAAAGTAGCAAAGAGAATACTGAGATATCTAAAGGGTACAGTTGACCTTGGTCTAGAGTAAAAGAATAACGATAACTTATTCTTGACATGATATTCAGATTCAGATCATGCAGGAAACACGGACGATAGGAAGTCAACATCAGGATTCATCTTCTTTATGGGATCTAGACCGATATCATGGGGAAGCAAGAAACATAACTTTGTTTCTCGCTCTTCTATAGAAGCAGAGTATCGAGCTACAGGTGAAGCTATTTGTGAAGCAATATGGCTATGCCGAATAATGGAAGGAATTGGTCTACCACAATAGAAATCTACTCCAGTATATGTTGATAATGAATGAGTTCTGAAGCTTATTCGCAATCTAGTATTTCATGAGAGAACCAAGCATATTGAAGTACAGGTTCATTTCATACGCGAGCATGTCTTGAAGCACAACATACAACTCCAGTTCTGTCCTACAAATGAACAGAAGGCAGATGTTTTCACTAAGTCACTTGCACGTGACAAATTCACATTGTTCAGAGAGTTCCTCTCCACTTCATTGCAAACTATGAAAAATTTAAGGGGGGGATGTTAGCATAATTTAGCATAGGCATATTTATTTCATTTTATTGCATTGTCTTTTATTTAATAATGTGCAACATGTACACTCTAGTCTAGTGAATTACATTCAATATTGTTATGTTGGATAACATTCAATATTGGTATTAGTAGTAATTACATGTGCATGTGAGATGGGTCTTATCATCTCATAGTTAGTGCCTGATAGGGTGTCATGTTTATCCATATAAGGATGTCTAATATCTATAAATATTACAGCTCTTGCATTATTATGTAATCTGATTTCATGATCAATAATATTTATGAGGCTTCTGTCCCTATTTGGTCATTGCAATCTAATTCTATTCTATCATTTGGTATCAAAGCTATACCATTGTTATCAAGGACATCTATAAGATCTTAAGGCTACCTATTATTGGGGAGCCACTATATTAAATTTCTTTAGATGAGGCATTTGATCCTATAGTTATAGTGTTTGAAGATGCCATGGAAGCTTTGTCTTATCATAGTGTTAGCATTAGCTATAGAGATATGTATTTAACACATGCATAGGAGATGAGATTAGTGGTGTTGATGATGGTGGGGATTGGTTGTTTTGTAATTCTTGACTCCAAGCAAGGGATATTTCCCTGAGAATCAATGGAGGTTTTGGAGGACATGATTGAGGAGAGATTCTGTTTTGCATGGGTGCCAGCATACCTAGTACAACTTTACAGAGAGTTATGGGTGTATAGGAAGATTCTGATATTTGGTGTGTGTAGCACCTACCTTCTTCATTGTTGGGCCTATGATCACATAGTGTTTCTATGTCCACTAGGCCTTCCATGACAGGATTGGTTCAGAGGGGTTTACAAAGCATGTTTTAGGAGATGGGTACTAATATGAGCACATCCTAGGGTGGACGAGGCGTCACCAGATGTGACATATTATAGGTGACTGTTAGATGGCATATCAGTAGTTTATATTTTTGGTGGCCTTATGTATATTTCCCTTCATATGGAGGCATGTCAGAGGATCTACTAGGCCTACAACTAGTTTGATAGATATAGGGATGGTGACCTAGGGAGTGCAAGATGATACCAGTCGACTGAGTCAGATGTCAGTTTGGGCTACAAAAAGATGTGCCTCCACCCTTTCCACAGTATCACATGGATGACATGGAGAGACCATTATCTCCACCACATCTAGAAGATCTCGCATGGTAGGAGGAGTAGGTTTCCAATATGCATATTGATGATTTTGGCACGACTGACAAGTACACGCACTAATGGATGGCCTAGCTACATGTAGTATCATCGAGGCCAAGAAAGTTAGATTTGACTACTGTTATAGTAGATAGAGATAGGTTACAGTGGTAGGTGAAACCCTTACAATGGAATCTAGCACAGGCACAAGCACAGGTGACCACCCTACAGGGATAGCTAGCATAGGTGTAGGCACAGGTACAGGTAGGGGTTGGGGGGTAGGTTGTAGGAAAACAAGCTTAGGTGAATTCTTTATAGGCATAGATGGCCACATTTCAAGCACAAATACTAGTTACACAGGTACCAACAATGGGACAGGGTTCCGTTGTACAAGCATAGGCACCAGGATGGGGTCCCATTATACAGGAAGTAGGACAGGGTCCACTGGTAGGTGCGATATCTATGAAACCACCACAGGTGATTTCTATGGACAAATTCAGAGTGATGATGACCGAGCATAGGTAATATGAGGATCGTCTTACATATAGTGGTGTCACATTTGTTTCATATGCCGAGTATAGAGCACAACAGGAAGCCAGTGAGAGGTCCAGGTCATGGAACCATAGTACTAGTAGTTCAGAGAGCCACTGATCGCATGGGTAGGGCCATCGAGAGGTAACTAATTCATAGAGACTGATGCCATATGAGGGGACAGGAGACATCAATAGAGGTTTCAATTCATCCTAATGATGATATGGAGATGGAGGTGTTGCTTATTTGTGATTTTTGACTTATTTATACTGGCCTACGTGCTGAAGAGGTGAGATGTATACGAGATTTATTGAGATACATGTTTATATTTGTGTATTCAGTTTATTGGTACAAGGACATTCTAGTATATAGATAGATGATGGTATTTATATATGTTGTGTTTTATTTTATTTCCATTATATTGATGTCATGAAAACTAGATGTGTAGGCATGGTTTATGTGATGTATGTTATGAATGATTGAATGGTTTAATTATCAATGTATTGATGTTATAGAAATTATATGTAGGCATGGTTTGGTTGATGTTGGTGTGATACAAGATGATGTTATTTTGATCTTCAAGGTATTGCTTTTATGGAAACTAACTATGTAGGCATGGTTGAGTTTGATTTGGATTCTCAATGTATTGAGGTTATGGAAATTAGACGTAGCCATGGTATATATTTGTTATGGTTTGTTTAAATTTCCAATGTATTAATATGATGTAAACTTATATATATATAGGCATGGTTTGGTTTAATTTCCAAGTTATTGATATTATGGAAATTACATGTTTAGGCATGGTTTGATGTATTTTCCAAGTTATTGATATTAGATGTATAGGCATGGTTTGGTTTAATTTCCAATTTATTGATATTATGGAAACTAGATGTTTAGGCATGGTGTGGTTTGATTTGTTTTGATTTATGTAATTATTGGTAGTATGAAAAAAAATGATGATGTGTATGGGTGATGTATGGTTTGTTTTGAGTTAATTTCTAAGTTATTATTTTCGATGGAAACTAACTAACTAGGTTTTTTGTTATCGGGGAAGAAAGGTGGGGGAAAAGAGTGGTCGAGCTAACTTTTGAGGGTCCCATGCTCTCAGAGTGTTGCTTATATAGCCCTTGAAAAAGGGGTCTCATGCCAATGTATTTCTCCCTTAAACCCAAGAATAATGAGATTAGGTTAGGTAAGTTGAGTAGGTAGGTTGGGTAGGTAGGTTGGGCAACTAGGTTAGAATAGTTTGGTTGGGTAATTTATGTTTGAAAATAGGCAAGGTCGAATGTTGAATAAGTAATAGGCAAGGTGAATTAAGCATAGGCATAGATGACCGTGTTATGATTGAGTACATTTTGTTGGTTTTGTCCTGTTTGAAGAAACAATAAGTAAATAAATAAGAAAATAAAAGAGGTGGCATGCCCATATTTGGTAAGGACCATAAGTGTCATACCCCTAGACTTGGTGAACACAAGTCCCTAAATACACTACATGAATAATGGGTCTAGATTTGAAATAAGTTGTGTGATTACAATGTATAGAATACACGTCACATCCCTTGAGTTGATAGGAGTAAATAAAAAAAAGGTAGGGTGAAGGGTTTTGTTAAGCGTAACCTTTTTGTGGGAAAACATGCCCCTTCTGCAAGATACCCAAAACTAGAATAGGCAAGTCCATGACCAAAAGTTTGTGTTTTTCTTTATTTATTTTTTTGTTTTTTATTTTTAAATGTATAGACTAATCGATGTGAGAAGTCTATATTGGGATAAATAGGTTCTCCATGAGGTCTTCATGAAGTTGATCTATGCAGGAAGCTCCAGAATTATTTTTATTTAAGATATATACGCTAGTCTTTCTTTTGTTAGATATACTAAATACAACAAGTGGCTAACTTTTTATAGTTGTCCTTTAAGGGAGTAGTCTACTTATAGTAGCACAAGAGATAAATATATATGTCCTTTTTTAGGTAATCATCTATTTTCAAAAAGTTTTACTCAAGGAGTAGAGTTTTTGTTATCCCATATATTTTGTATTTTTGGACTTGAAGTCATGGACAAGACTATAAAGGTGTATAGGCCTCTTTTATGAAGGAAAAAACCATATCACAAAAATTTTAGCTATGCAAGAGGGGTTTCAAGTGATGAACGACCATGGGATTCCATCCTGAACAGAATGAGAAGTATCCATGAAATGTATGCCTTGAGTAGATCCGCACTACTCATATTTAAGACAAGGCTGAAAGGGTGATGGATAATCACACAATTCTATTTGAGTCATTGGTCCTTAAAAGTGGTAGGTGAAAGTAGAGGTTCGCTTAAGAAACAAGAATATAAGTGACATAAAGTGATGTTGTACTTTATTCAACAATAGAATGGTTGAAGATGCAAAGCATTAAGGGGCTCAGGTTCAATTTTACCCTCAAGAAAGGATAATATATAAGCACCTGATCCATAAGCATGGGTAACAATATAGGGTCTAAGCCAATTAGGGGAAAACTTGCCTCATTTATTTTTCTTGGGTTTGGTTACATTTTGGTTTTCCTTAAGGACAAGATCATCAACCTTGAAGGTTTGTTTATGAACACATTTATCATAGACACACTTGATGCATTTTTGGTAGATTTGAAGGTGGTCTAGACTGTTTAGATGGCACTCATTTACTAACTCAAGTTGTGTCAAACACTCTCAGTGAAAATAGTTTTCAGAGAGCATATCTTTGAGTGATATATGAAGAGAGGTAATTTGGACTTCGAGAGGTAAGACAACCTTTGTACCATAGATCAAAGAGAAAGGTGTGGTGTTGGTAGAGGTAAGAATACTAGTGTGATAAGCCCATAAGGTGAAAGTAATGTTCGTGTGCTAATAATTACCAGATTTTTTGAAGAACTTCATAAGAATTTTGTTGAGAGTTTTTTTGGAAGATTCATCTTGGCCATTTTTCTGTGGATAATAGGGTGAAGAGAAACTGAGTTTAATGCCAAATTTTTCACACAATTTACGTAGCATATTGTTTTTAAATTTGTATGTCATTGTTAGTGATAAGGTGATGAGGAACACTAAAATGACAAATGATATGATGATTAATGAATTCCAAAAAAAATTCAGCTTTTGTATAAATGAGATGAATGCCCTCCACCCATTTTTTGTAGTATTCTGTCACTATGATGATCCATTGATGACATTAAGTAGAATGAGGGTTAATCTATCTGATGAGATCCAAACCCCATTAAGAGAAAGGCCAAATGTATCTGGTGAATTGTAAGGCGTGACTTGGGGTATGATGAAAGTTAGTGTGTTGCTGTCACTTTACACAACACTTGACATATTCACAGCAGTCTTGGTTAAGTATTGGACAATAATAGCTTAGGAATAGGATATGTTTAGCAATGGAGAGGCCACTAAAATGTCCACCATAAATCCCATCATGTATTTCTTTAATGGTGTATGGAATTTCAGAACTAGTGAGGCATCGTAGGAGGATATCATCAAAGCCACATTTGTAGAGAATACCCCCATGATGACGTAACACGATACACTTTTAGAAAGTATCATTGTGCATAATGAGTGAGATCTGGAGGCAAAATCAAGAGAGAGAGGTAGTTTGTGAATTTCTTATACCAAACATTACGTGGGTCAGTTTCGATTCTTCCCACAAAATTTATGCCATGAATAAGATAAGAAGGTGACTGCAGCCATTGTACTGTGTAAAATATTTTAGATTCTTAAGGTGAGTCAGGTATTTGTGAGGAAAGGAAATCCATGGTATCTATGAATTTTTTAGTGGATTGCGGAGTGGTTTGAATGAGGTAAGTGTCAAACATGGTCAAAAGTATGTAGACATGATATTTATGCTTTTGAAGGACCTAGTTACGACACTAGTACAAACCATTAACTTGGTTCACAACCATTTGAGAGTCACCAAAGATATTAATGGATTTAACATCTAAGGGTATGATAGTTTGAATACCCAAGACAAGTGATTCATAATCAGAAATGTTGTTAGTGCATTCTAAATCAAGTTTGAAGGATAAAGGCATAGGCTCACTGTCAAGAGGAATCAGGATGACCCCTACACCACCCCTGCATTGACATTTAGAACCATCGAAGAATAAGTTCCATCAAGGAAGAGATTAGTGATAGATTTATTAGGATAATTGAAGTTAGAAGATTTATGTCCAGGAAGAAGAGCATCCGTAAACTGATCTACAATGTTTTTTCCTTTGGCAAACTTTTTATAAATGAATTCCAGGTCTAGATCTGCAAGGATCATGAGCCAATGTGAGTTGTGGTGATGTTCATAAGGTTTAGCATACATGTAATGCAAAGGGTTAGTGTTGGTGATGACAAAGGTTTTTTAGTTAAGTAGGTAGTGGAAAAGTTTAGTAGCCACAAAGACCAAGGCTAGGTAGAGATTTTCAGTGTGAGTAAACCTAATCTCATAGTCCAAAATAGTACAAATTATGTAATAAACCACTTTCTCCTTGTTTTTCTCATCGCAATGAGTGAGCATGGCACCTAACGAATGATTAGTCAAAAGTGTAGAGGTAAAAAGGTTTTTCATCTTTAGGTGGGATAAGCACAGGTTGTTGAAGAAGGTATTTCTTCAATGCTTCAATTGTTTTGTGGCACTCATCATTCCAATTTAAGGAGACATCATTTTTAAGAAGATGATGAAAAGGGTGACATCGATAAAAAATTTGGGAAATAAAGCATCGAATGGATTGCAATTTTCCTTGCAAACTACAAAGCTGTCGAAGGTTAGTAGGTGGAGGCATCTCGAGAATAGCCTTGATTTTGATGGGATCGACTTTGATGCCCCGCAAAGAGATGATGAAACCAAGGATTTTTCCAAAGAGAACTGAAAAGACACACTTCTTTGGTTGAAGGAAAATGTAGTATTGGATGAGATGATTAAAGATGACCTTAAGAACTGAGAGGTGTTTGACATGAATTTCGGACTTACCGAGGAGGTTTTTGTTAGAATTTGAGGATTCTAATAAATACAGACTTAATCAACTTACATATTATATAATGTTATAATAAATATTTAAATAATCATTACATCATAGCATAAGTAAATAAATAAATACTTACATGAAATAAATAACACAGGTGACACAATATTTATAGTGGAAAACCCCAAAAGGGTAAAAACCACTTTGAAAATAACCTTTTACTTCAGAGAACTTATTTTATATCCATTACGATCACCTCCTCCTTAAAACCCCATTTCAAGGGTAAAACTAATTCACTTGATTTGCGCACCTTTGATATATTTCCCGAATATATCAAATGAGAACCTAAATTCATTTTTATATAAGGTGATCGAGTATGTCTCCCGACCCACCTTTTCAACCTAAATGGTTGACACATATACCTAGGTGAGTGTATTTAATAAATATACACATAATTGATTCACATTATTAAATACTTACCTAATGTATATTACCTAGGTATGAATATCTAATAATAGAAAAGTGTTTCACATTATTAAATATTTAACCTATATAATAGTGATGGACCCATATTAATTAAGAGTTGGCTAGACCACTTAATCATTATGTTCCAATAGTTTTCAACATAATCTTCCAATTTTTCATACATGATATCATGGAAGATATAGGTCATAGTGTAATGGTAGGTGGCACTTGTTTTTTTAATCCAAAGGGCATGACATGGTAACAAAAGGTTCCCCAAGGGGTGATGAATGTGGTTTTGTGTTGATCTTTAGGAGTGAGTAATATTTGATTATAACCCATGAATCCATCCATAAGAGAGAGCATCTCATGGCCTATTGTAAGATCAATGAGTTGGCTAATGCTAGGATGAGGAAAGTCATCCTTAGGGTAGGCGAGGTTAAGGTCACGAAAATTCATGCAAATGCAAAGTCCCCGGGTCACTTTGGTGACAAGAAAAATGTTAGAAATCCATTGTGGATATTCAATGGATATAATGAAGGAAATATAAAATAGGTGAATGGAGTTATTCTTTTAAAAGAAGCACAATGTGCAGATACATTTTTCACAGCTTTTATTTCACCAGTTTTGTATTGGGGATAGTCATGATGTTGTGGACCACGATATTAGGGTTAATACTAGGAATATTGGCATAAGACCAAGAAAAAGAATTTCTATGATATTGAAGATTAATTTAATTAATATCCTCACTTAATTATCTCACCTAGCCACATCACCTAGACACCTCATCATGGACCTATTCTTAGCATGTTTCTTTTAACTATGAATCAAGACCAAGAAAAAGAATTTCTATGATATTGAAGGAAAGACGTACAGGAATTTTTTTTCTAGAATCTAAAAATTGGCCTATCTTTAGAATTCGAGGATCATCCTGAGTGTGAATGTTGATCTTATAGACACCAAAATTAGGTCATACCACCCTTATAGCCTCATCAATTAAATTAACCATACATTACATAATCATATCCCATAGTACACATGATTAATTTAATTAATATCCTCACTTAATTATCTCACCTAGCCACATCACCTAGACACCTCATCATGGACCTATTCTTAGCATGTTTCTTTTAACTATGAATCAAGCTCTACTTACCATAACTAAATGAGACTTAGTCTAACCCTAAGATTAGATACCTATCCTTTCTCTAATAGCATTCCCACTTAAGAGAAAAATACGGTTTTAGACCCAAGACCAATGGGAAGAATTGGCCAAAAGATAGCCAAGATCATCTATTTTCAAAAACCTAGGATTTTCTGCCAGACCCCGACATCGGTTAACCTAAATTGTTTTTAGTTACCAAATATTCACTTTGGTAACCTTGTTTCAGAGGTTATATGCAGACCCCGACATCGGTTAACCTAAATTGTTTTTAGTTACCAAATATTCACTTGGTAACCTTGTTCCAGAGGTTATATAAGTGGATGCTGCGGTAGGATTATTCAAGTTTGGAGAGAGAGATCTCTGCATGCAAGCACAACCCATATCCCTCTCGCACATCTAGACAAATCCTAGCCAGTACCAACTCTGATATGAAGGCATTGACATTCATGGTAGCATTCTGGGAAGAACTTCCATGGCACTGATCACCAGTTTCAAAGATCAACCATCACCATCATCCAACCACTAGGCCTGCAAATACAAGTAAGTGTGTTTTGATATGCAATTCTATACTTAGATCATCATTTATGAATGGGTTAATCTACCTCGGTGTAGATTTTACAACTTCTCCTTTGTAGATCATCATTTATGTAGCTTTTCCTCATTAAAACCTATTCTCTTTTACATCCCATCATCCTCACCTTCCTGCCAACCCACCTAGTTGACTAACCATAATATTTTAGCTCCCCACATCCAACCTCAAACATCTCTGAGCATTCTCAGCTTCTTTGACAAACAATTCATCATTATTCTATTCTCTGTGCAATCATAGAGAATCTCCAAAACCAAATTTCATTGAGTTTCTAACATTTCACCTCTACCAACGTCAGTTAACCTAAACCATCGTTGATTTTCCCTCTCAACCAGAATTGGTCATACCAGAATAACATCAGTCTCTGTAACTGGTAATTCTTCATGTAACAACCTAATAATCTTCAACCAAATAACCCGAAACCACCCAAAATATGAACCTGACCTATTCTAATCACCTAGGCTACCTACCCAACCTCTAGATTTGATCATAACCCAACCTGTTAGATTAAATTTACTTATTATATTTGAATGAGATGCCTAAATCATATCAACTACAGTAGGATGTTATTTGTTTACATTATTTCTTGTATTAAATTGTGTTAAACAGTGGATTGACATCCGTCTAGGAAGTATCACACTTCCCAAATCTAGCTCACTCTAGGTAGTCCAATGACATATATTGTTTAATATTCTTCTTGTGGTCTTGTTTTGCATTCACAGGTAGTTCCTCCTAGCAAAAAGGAAGTTCTCACAATCAGCAATAGATCAGGAAATTAGAACATGTGCACTCTACCTTCCACCTTCATTACACAGGTATTCCTCCTCACCTTTACCTTATATGTTTTACTCATGCATACGTAACTTATTGGTGAAACATTTTGGCATGCCCGGTTCTCACAATCAGCAATAGATCAGGGACTTTACCTTATATGTTTTACTCATGCATACGTAACTTATTGGTGAAACATTTTGGCATGCCCGGTGGGACCCTCTCTTGGTTCATTGCATTTTATTCATAAAGGGAAATTTTATGTGTCTCTTTCTTTTTGAAAAATACACATTTAATCTTCTCCCTAGTAACATTCTTTTCTTCTAATTATCTAAATGACATTTTTGATTTGGTGTTTAAAATGAATCATTTCTTTATTCCTATATTTGCATAGTAGTGAAAGAGCACGATCTTGACCTATTCATCATTTGCTACATCAAATTTAATTATCAAATTGGGTTATAAAATTTGTTGCATTTCATTCTTGTATGTTGCATTTTAACTCATATTAAACACTAAGGGCAACATATATGCTGAAAGTCATGCCCTGCTGATGGTTGACATAATTGAATCGTAGAAGCACTTTCTCTTATGTATCTCTTTTCCAAACTACACAAATAAAAATTCACACATCTTCTTAAACAACACCTTACCTAGAATAAGTTATCAACGATCAAATGATTAGAGGATTAACAATGGGAACCCAATTGGTTTCTCTATCCAGTCATTATCTAAGAGAAAGGACCGCCCCTGCCAACACATAAACTGAAACCACCCTTTAGAATTTTCCTCTTCATAGGATGCCTTCCCAACTAAAATATTTTGTTCTAAATTCAAAAGTCAGTCTTAAATGGCATAATCTAAACACATAAAATTCACTTATTAGGATTTGCATGTTTTTCTTAGTTTTTTTTCCTAATTTACATTTGGAGTTATGATTTTACATTCTCCACTTTCCTCTTCTTGTCACACTTTATCATCATAGTTGGAGAATTCTACCTATTTATGAGTGTATCAGGGTCTAATACCATCATCCTCCAATTTTTGAACCGGTGTTTCATCTGGTCTAATTCACAAAAAAAAATCTATTTTTTATTCATTTCTTCTAATTTCACAGTAACCGGTGTCGGTCCATAGACTGTCATCGGTTTATATATGAGAGTCATTGGTTTACCTAACCATTGTTGGTTCCAGCTCTTTTTGGTCATTTCACCCAAATATATTGTTCTATCTAAAGTTCTTAAAACATCATCATATCCTCAGAACTTTCATATCATAGCCCAGTACGGTTTCTATTATTTTATTTTCAACAATTTTTTCTTCATTTACAAAAGGGATGATTGCCCACAGTAACTGGTATTGGTTATCATAACTGTCATCAACTCCACTTTAACTATCATTGGTCAATCTAACTGTCATCGGTTGTTTTGTTTGATTTTTAATTAAAAGATTGATCAGATTTACCTCCTAGAATCCATCCTTCTCCATTTATGTTATTTTCTGTATCATTTGTAGAGTATAGTTTTACCAGCTCAACACTAATTCACATGGTGTTGACTCATAGCCAAACTAATGTCCTTATATTTCATGCTAGCCTTCAGGAACTCCCACCTAGCCTATCACTTCCTTCCATCCTATCGCCTATGGATCCAACTCAACCTGTCAACATTAGTACCGACAACGAGGAGTTCACAAGACTCCTTGACCAGAATCCCGTGGCCTTACAATACTATCTTTCCCACTCATTTACTCAAGACACCTCATGACATCTAGTGTATGCCATTCCTGTATCTATCCCTCCTTCCCTCGCCCCCACTTCCATGTCAGATACCACTAGCTCGGTGCTACTCTCATTCAATTTACCCCCTTTGGTCTCTCAGCTAGGCCCCACATCCACTATAGTTACTACACCAACAATATCTATCACACCCGTGGTGTCGACCATTCCTTCACCAACCATCTTAAGCATGGCCCCATATTCCCCCTTTACCTCGTATGTTCTAGTTGCATCACAACCACCCATGGTGTCGGCAACCCACACACCCTTCCAAAACCTTGTCCTTTCCATCCCACATTTTTTACCTCCAATTACTACGATAATCGTTATGACTACTCCACCTATTTACACACATCACCAATAACCCCCAATCACATCTATCACTTATTCAGGATATCCACTACCCGCATTTATTCCCCCTTTACAGTTTTCATATTCACCACCCCCATATGTCGGGATGCCATCCACATCATACACCCATCATTAACCTCCATTTACTGCAGGCGGTGCCCATTCCTCAAAACCCACCAATGACCTCATTAGGATGGTGATGGAAAAGATGCAGACACTAGAAGCATCATTTTCTGGATCTCGCAACTCCATAACTTATGATGAAATCTATAATGAACCTATTTATACATCTATTCATATTCACCCATAACCTGTGCATTGGGAAATTCCCAAGTTCAATCATTTCAATAGTAAAGAATACTCACAATAGTACTTATGGTCATTCAAACATGTGCGTTATCTAATTTCCCATGATGATTCTTTACTTCTATGAACATTCCCCATGTCCCTGACAGGACTTGCCTTAGATTAGTACAGTAGTTTATCCAAACATTCCATCTACTCCTTTAACCAAGTGGCTCAAGCATTCTTAGACCACTTCTCAATCAATGTAGTAAAAAACGTCACCATGACTGACCTATATTTGACACAACAGTATGACGAAAAATCTATCATAGATTTCAGTTCTCGTTAGTGAATTCTTATCAACCAATTAGCGTTGTAATTACCTCAAGTTGAACTTATAGAGTTATTCACTAGAGCTTGTGCCAAACACATCTCACCAACTTTGTAGGTACAAACCTTTCATGCCTTAGATGAAGCATTTACCATGGCACGAAAGCTAGAAATTCATACCATTGAAGAAAAGAAAATCTAATTATGAAACAAAAACACCGTGTTTAAATCAAATGATTCTTCTTCATCTTCAAAACCCCAAAACAATTATTCAAAAGCCAAAGGATCTGCCAACATGGTAGTTCTCAAATCTAGTCCATCTCATCCATCTAATCAAGCCAGACCTTCCTCCAATATTTCCCCTATTCATACTTTTTAGTTCTGGCCGAACGAATGAAAGTACTCTCCAATTGGAAATCCCTATTCTTCAGTCTTAGAAAATATTCTTAAAGCCAGAGCCATTACACTACCCCCCACAAAACCTAGTACTGGTTTCGATCCCTCTTGTCATATGTCTACATGGTATAAGAAATATGACTATTGTAATTATCATCGCATCAAATGCCATAGTGATGGTAATTGCATAACTTTTAAGAACATTATTCAGGAAATGTTAGATAATGGAGACTACGTCCTAGAAAACCTGAATGCAACAGAAAATCAAAACTTGCATATCTTTAAGAAGTCATTCCCTAACCATACACCATCATCTAATCAAAATGGTGAACCTTTAACCAACGAGAGAAATGTTTGTGAAGTCCATGCTGTTTTTAATATCATACTGGTCATTCCTTAATCTCCACTTATTCTATCTATTGAGGAAATTATGACACAAGCTCCTCTACCCACAGAGAAGCATACCCCTTCCACTCCTTCACCCTCAAAGGAGTCCCTTTCATTTCCCCTTTCACCCACAGAGGATTCCAAAATTTCTATTGATGTCATTTCACCATCTGCCTTACAACCTACCAAAAAATCAATGATATTAACTCTCCTACCCGCAGGAGAATCATCATTGCTTTGTGCTTCACCGAAAGAGGAATCTATTTCACCCCATCTACCATCTCTCCTACCCATGGGAGATCCTTTAGACATGCCACTACCCGTTGATTTGGTCTCAACTCTTTTACCCACGGGTTTTGAGGCTAACCAATTCCCTATCTCACAAACATACTTTACAGGGATTTCCACTAAACTAACTGCATCTCCGCTTACACCGGTCCCATTTTCACGGTAGGTCGATTGCTTAGATTACGTAAATAATTCCACGCTTTGGGAACATCTTTGGCTCCCCTTTTCGACTCAAATGAAAATGTTACCTATAGATACCTCCATGATCCATCCATAGGTATTTCCAGTAACCAGGTCGACCCTAATCATGCCTTCTTCTTTATCACCTTTATCTACACCTAAACCTTTACCCATGAATAAAACCATTCCTATGCCTAAGAACCTACCCACAACTACATCTTCATCCATATCTAGACCCATCACTACCTTGGGTGTCATGCCGATGTCAAACCTTACCCATCCACCCGTCAAATTTGATTTAGCCACATCTACCAAAACCCGTGCCAAAATTTTTCCTCCGCCTAAAAGTAAGACCCAACCTTCTAGGCTACATAGTCTCACCCACAACACCTTTGTCACCTTTGTCCCTTCCATCCATCCTATGACCTTACCCATCAACCTTGGCCAAACAACCCCCTACCCAAGGGCAATCGAAATCTAAACAGCCTACCTCGTCATCATGATCCTTTGTTACATCCAATTTACCTATACAAAAAACACCCTCGCCCTCACCCGTACATTTCTTACCACCTATACCTCTACTAGCTACTATAACCCCAAATTTTCCTATATGACTTGAACCCATACCTTCCCTCAGCCTCTACCAACCACTTCCACTGCAACTCTATTGTCCTCATGGGTAACCCATCCTCTTCCACCATCTTCTTTCCCTTCTGCATCATGTACTCTCATCTCACCCTTACCCAAGAAGGTGCAATCCAAAGACAAGAACCCACTACCCTCCAACAGGATAGTTAACTTGACAACAGATTCCATTGCTAGTTCTTCTACCAAACCTTTACCCAAGTGGATACCAACAAAACCTAAGACAATACCACCTACCAAACCAGTGGTCCAACCCATTTTCCCTCCTATAACACCTCTTCCCCCATAATCATCTACACCTTTACCCAAACTCACACTCACTTCCCACTATGATCAATTAGAAGGGTCCTACGCCAACATTCTATCCAACCTCTTAGATACCTCAGTCATCATATTACCATTTCTTAGGCCTTACGACCCCCTTAAACCCAAACCAAAATGGTTTGATAAAATTAAAATTTCTTCCTATCATCATGTGTCAGTACATAATGTAGAGGGTTGTAAGGCTCTCAAAACCATTCTCCTCCATTTATGTCCTCCTGAAGCAAATCTCTACAATGATGATCTTCTTGATGAGTACCATGTTCCATCTTCACCTGTCACCACATGCCCTCATCCCTTCTTTAATGACCTGCATCGCAACCTCCACAACCCTTTTATCCACTTCCAAAATTTGAGATCAACATGGTTCATATCAAATATTTGGCCAAACCACTTCCTAAATTCTAGTGTTCCCTACTCATTTAGCAATGATCATACCCACATTAGGTTTTGTCCATCATGTCATTACACCACTCATGAAATACCTTCTCCTTCTACCTCTTCCCCTTAGATTAACATGATCTAAGTTGTCACTTGCGCCAAAAGGAAAAAGGAAAAGAAAAAGAAACTGGCCCATCAACCAATCCCGTGTCTAATATACCATCTGCACCCACACCCAAAATCACCATTCAAGGAACCACATACCCTATTTATAACAAATTCACCCATCATATAATGATAAAAAAATTACACCAATCCCCTCTAAAAATGTCTTTGTACAATATCGTCCAAACCTCTAAATCTCATCGATAAGCCCTTATGGAGGTATTATAATCCATTGAGGTTTTAACTAATGACCCCACACTAGTAATCTTCATTCTCACCCCTCATCAAGTGGCCTCTCTTACCAAATCATCTCCTTATTCTACCCCCACACCCACTCATCAAGTAGCCACCCTCAATTTTTCTGATGACGAGATCATACCTCTCCCATTAGACGACCCTAATCCCGCCCTTCTTATCTCTGTCTATATCAATAATATACATGTATGGCATGTTATAATCGATGGCGGTGCCATCATCAACATCATCTCCTCCCACACATATAATCAAATGTGCATCCCTTTAAATCACATGCATAATAACCCATTTATAATGCACTCCTTCAATGATGTCATCACTTCCACCCTTGGTGCCATTATTCTGCACATTTGTGTGGGCCCTCGTACTATCCCGGAATTATTCTACATCTTAGAGAGGGAGTTCCAATATGACTTATTTCTTTTCCAACCTTGGATTTGCATCATGGGTTATGTTTCTTTAACTTTACACTGTTGTATAAAATTTTAACATGTAAGACATAACTATAGCATCCCAGCTGACCCGTCACAATTCAAAACCTGTAACATGTTGTACCGACCTAACGATGTCCTTATACTAGTTAAGGCATCTACCACAACCCCCACCTCTCTTTCACCCAAAACCCCATCCACCATTGCTATTTCCACCTCTCCCACACTTGACTCTTCTATCCCTACTGCTACTATAGCCTCTGTAACTAGCCCATCTAATTCCCATCCAACTGATACCCCTCCTACCCAATCACCTAGTAATTCATCTATCCTTACAACCCACATATCTACTATTGATCCCTTAGAGGGTGTTTTTTAATGCCTCACTCTAGGGAATTACCATCTCTACAATATCAACACATTACTCACTCTACAAGAGTATGGTAACCTACACCATCATCCTCATTATGACTATCACATAGGAGAGGATTTCCCTTATGGTCCTCCCCACCTTTGCACTAACTTAACATATGGGAGACTTGATACTTCCAAATATTCACCCAAACAATCATCCCAAACATGACCATTTTCATCTGACCTCCAATCTCTCACTAATTGTCGCTTCACCCACACTTTCCTTCACCGTTGCACATGACAAGGATTTGGCTTCATTTTTAACGAACAAGGTCGTCATACCATCATCCCATGTACCACCTGTAGAAATAAATATCGTAGTGACATTGGATTTTCTGCACCATCTTCCAAGAGGCCCACATTGACCTCATTGAGGATGAAAAACCTTCTCCACCCCGTTCACCAGCGTTGCCACCTTTACCCATAAAGTGCATAGATCCAAAATCTATTCCTCCTAAAATAAACATTTGTGAACACAATTTTTGTGGGACCTCTTACTTATCAACGCAATGGCGAGGCTCCCTCTTCTCTTCCCTTCCTATATCTTGACATGATTGATGATGATAGACCTTCTATTAACATCATTTAATGTCAGGATGATGAGTCTATCCTCATCAACCTTAGTGCGTATGATTCTTATATTCCCTAGTCATTACCTTCTGAGACGTAAACCATGTTGAATGAATTTACCATTAAAGTCAATATTCACACTCAAGATGACCTACACATTCTAAATATAGGCCAATATTTATATCACGTCGAATAGGAAGCTTTTACTTCTTTCCTCTGGGATCATAGCAACACTTTTTCTTGGTCCTATGCTGATATGCTCAATATTGACCCAAACATTGTTTTCCACAATATCCTCACCATTCCTGAAGAAAAACCTATAAAATAGAAGTTGTGGAAAATGCATCTTTGCATTGCCCTTCTTGTCAAA
This sequence comes from Taxus chinensis, assembly GCA_019776745.2. Taxonomy (NCBI): domain Eukaryota; kingdom Viridiplantae; phylum Streptophyta; class Pinopsida; order Cupressales; family Taxaceae; genus Taxus; species Taxus chinensis. The sequence goes on along the minus strand of CM034147.1, from coordinate 349,352,427 downwards.
GAGGAACTTTAATGCCTTCTCTCGATTTGCTTCATCCTACCCATTGACTATCCCCAATGGATTTATAACATCGTTCCCATCACAAAAATGACAGGGGGACTTCGCATTTGCATAGATTTTTGTGACCTCAACTTAGCTTGCCCCAAATATGACTTTCCTCTACTAGGTATTGACCAGCTAGTTGATCTCACTTCTGTTCATGGGATGTTATCACTCATGGAAGGTTTCTTAGGTTATAACCAAATATTACTCGCTCAAGAGGATCAACACAAAACTACCTTCATCACTCCTTGGGGGACCTTCTGTTATCGATTCATGCCTTTTGGCCTTAAAAATGCTAGTGCTAATTCTCAGTGGGATATGACTTATATCTTCCATGAAATAATACATTGCATATTGGAAGATTACGTAGATGACCTTCTTGCCAAATCCAAACATCATATCGAACACATTATAGTCCTTAAGGTAATCTTTGACCACCTCATCAAATATTGTGTTCACCTTCAACCTAAGAAGTGTGTCTTCATTGTGATATCAGGTAATCTCCTTGGTTTCATCATTTATTTTTGTGGGATATAATTTGATCCTGATAAATTAAAGGCTATTCTCAAAATGCCTCTGCCTACTAATCTCTGCCAACTTCAAAGTTTGCAAGGTAAGTTGCAATCTATTTGTTGGTTTATTTCTCAACTTTCTAACCACTTCCAAATATTTCATCATCTCCTCAAAAAGGACGTCTCCTTCAAATGGGACAATGAATGCCACAAATCCTTTCACACCTTACAAAATACGTTCTCTAACCACCAGTTCTCATTCCTTCTAAGGATGACCAACCCTTTTACTTGTACATTTCCACTACTAATCATTCCTTGGGTGCCGTGCTTGCTCATCGCAATGAGCAACACAGGGAGAAAGTGGTTTATTACATAAGTTGTACCCTTTTGGATTATGAAACTAGGTACACCCATGACAAAAAAAATTAATTAGCCTTAGTTTTTGTCACCACTAAACTTCTTCATTACTTACTCAACCAAAAAACCTTTGTCGTCACTAACACTAACACCTTACATTACATTAATGCCAAACCCTACCAACATCAACATGTGGATTGTTGGTTCATGCTTCTCACAAACCTCGACCTCGAATTCATTCATCAAAAATCTATCAAGGGCCAAACCATCGTTGACCAACTTGCAGATGCACCGCTTTCTAGAAATCAGCCCTCTAACTTCAATTTTCTAGACAAATCCATTATTACCCTCTCTTTGGATGATACCATTTACCAGATGACCTTATTCTTCTATGGTTCCAAATGTTAGAATAGGGGTGGTGTAGGCATTATCCTCATTCCTCTTGATGGTGAACCTATGCCTTTATCTTTCAAACTAGATTTCAATTACACTAACAACATTGTTGAATATGAAGCACTCATATTAGGCCTTCAAACCACCATCACCCTAGATGTAAAATCAATTAATATCTTTGGGGACTCTTAACTAGTTGTAAACCAAGTCAATGGTATATACTAGTGTCGTAACAAAATACTCCAAAAGTATAAACACCGTGTCAACATACTTTTGACTACCTTTGATTGTTATGAACATTAAACCACCCCACGTTCTACTAATAAATTTGTAGATACCATGGCATGTCTATCTTCTCAGATACTTGTTTCTCCTGTCAAATCCAAAATATTTGTCACAATACAAAGGTTACAAACACCTTCTTATTTATCTCAAGATGTCAACTTTTTCAGAACCCTTGCACCTGACCCACATGATATTTTGTATAAGCACTTTGTATACTACCTTTCCCTTTCCATTCTACCGTCCAATCTTACTCGCAATGGAAAATATGCCTTTCTTAAAGGTGTATCCTACTATGTCATCATGGGTGGTCTTCTTTAAAAATGCAATTTTGACGGTATTCTCTTACGATGCCTTACAACTTCTAAAATTCCCTACACCATCAAGGAAGTTCACGATAGAATTTTTGGAGGTCACTTTAGTGGCTTAGTTGTTGCTAAACGGATTCTTTTCCTAGGCTATTATTGGCCAACCCTAAACTGTGACTGTTGTGACTACATCAAATGTTGTGTGAAATGCCAACAACATTATAATCTTCATCACAAACCTAGTCATGCCTTACAAGTCGCATGAGACCCTTAGCCTTTCTTTCAATGGGGTTTGGATCTTATTAGACAGATCAATCCTCATTCTTCACAACGCTATCAATGGATTATAACCGCTATTAAATACTACACTAAATGGGTAGAATCCTGTTAGAATTTGAGGATTCTAATAAATACATATTTAATCAACTTATATATTACATAATGTTATAATAAATATTTAAATAAAGATTACATCATAACATAAATAAATAAATAAATACTTACAGGAAATAAATAACACAGATGACACAGTATTTATAGTGGAAAACCCCAATAGGGTAAAATCCATTTTGAAAATAACCTTTTACTTCAGATAACTTGTTTTACATCCAGTAAAATCACCTCCTCCTTTGAAACCCTATATACCAAGGGTAAAACCAAATCACTTGATGTGCACACCTTGGATATATTTTCTGAATATATCAAATGAGGATCTAAAGTCCTTTTTATATAAGGTGATCGGGTATGTCTCTGGACCCACCTTTTTAACCTAAAATGGTTGACACATACACCTAGGTTTATAATATTAATATTAGAAATATAATAATTTCATGATATTAAATATTTAACCAAAAGTATATACTTAGGTTAGCATATTTAATAATACAAATATAAATATTTCATATTATTAAATATTAACCTATATATTAGTGATAGACCCATATACATTAAGGGTTGACCAGACCACTTAATCATTATGTTCTAACACTCCCCCTTAATGTTAAGTGGGATAACATAACATATGCTAATAGATTACCTTCCCGTGGTACACTACAGGATTTACAGTCATTAAACCATAAAGGTTTTAGGCTATCATATCAGTTGAATGAATTATAACACCTTCATCATACTCAATTTACATTTTGGTATAAAAGGATTTGGAATCCCAAAGATCATCCCATGATCAGTGGCTAAGTATGATTTGTGAGTTTTACATGTTCTCACATGTTCTCATAAAAGGTTATTGAACCCAAGCATATAGGATCTTTTTACAACCAAGGACCTCCTTAACAATATGCTTATAGTGGATGTTTACCAGTAAACTCAATAGCACTAAAGAGTTTATTGAAGACCACCTTTAAGATCTTTCTACACTTCTTTCTAAAAAATAATTTGAGGAGGTATACATGCCCAAAGGTATTTTACAAATGCGAAGTTCTATTATGAGGTGACATTGTCATGCACACTCCCCCTCAATGGTAACTCCAAAAAATTAAGTTTTTCACGAAAGTGACAAAACTTTGCAGTACTCAGGGACTTTGGGAAGATGTCAGCAACATGATCTTCAGTCAACATGAACTTGAGATTTATCTCATCACTTTATACCTTCTCACGGGTGAAACATATATGTATCTCAATGTTCTTTTTCCTCTGATGTTGAACTGGATTCTTAATTAATAATAATACAACTCTGACCACCACATTGAAGATAAATACTTCTTTTATCTTCCATGTGTATCTCTACTAACAACTGTTACAACCACATGGCTTCTTTACTTCTTCCACTGTACTTCTCTACCTCAGTGGAAAAAATGGAGACTGTTGATTGTATTTGTTGCTCCAAGTAATAGTTCCTACACCAAAAAACTTGAACACATCCAATATATTTTATAACATAACATCAGTGTGGTTAAAATCACAAAATCCATAGAAGATAGCATTTTCATTCTTATTATAATGTAACCCATAATTGATTGTTCCTTTCCAATAATTAATTTTTTTTTTGCAAGATTTTAATGATCTCTAAAAAAGGTTCTTGCATAAACCTTGAAGTAATTCCTTTTGTATATGAAATATCTAATCTAGTTATAGTTAGATAAATCAAACTATCAACTAACAATGTCTATAAAATAGGATCAAACTTTTTCATATACAGATTTATGATCAATATTTATTCCAACTTCTATTAAGTAGAAAATAGTTTACAATCAATTATAAGAAACTTTTTCAATACAATGGTTGCATATTGTGTTTTGAAAAATAACAATAGAATTAAATGCAATCATACAAATAACATGATGTGAGAGACCTAACTCATTTATTTCAAAGTACTACTTCAATTTCTCATTAATCCTATCAATTAAATCAGAATTGTCACCAGACATAAGTAAATCATCAACATATATACATATAATGATAATATGTTATCCTTATTATTTAATGAATATATCATTGTTAGAAGAAAAATCAATGAAACCTAATGTTTTAAAGAAGGAAACAATTTTCACATACCAAGCTCTAAGAGCTTGTTTTAAACCATACAAAGATTTATCAACTTAAAAACATAGTTTTCTTTACCAGTTTCTTTAAATCCTTTAGGTTGAAATATGTAAAGTTATTTTTTTAAATCGTAATTTAAAAAAGTACTTTTCTTATCCATTTGGTGGATTTCTCACCCAAATTGAGTGGCAATTGCAAATAAGGCCCTAATAGTACTCATCTTAGCTACAGGAAATGTCTCAACATAATCAATACCAAGTTTCTGAGTGAAACCTCTAGTAATAAGTCTATCTTTATGTTTGTTAATACTACCATCCACCTAGACCCTATAATATTTCACAGCTCAGGTTCATACAAGGTAATTAAATGCATGGTATATATGATGGCTTCTGGTCATTTTCCTAAGGTTAATAGGATTTGAGTTTTTTAGCATAGATTGAACCCAATTTAATTTCTTATCTAGGAAAATAAGAGTTTCAGAAATATCTATAACATCAAAATATCATCATGACCATTTACTAAATCAGAATCAAAACCATCATTTAGAAGCATTTAATGAAGTAACTTCAAGAGAATAAGAAAACACATGTAGACTTTTCACGAGATTATATCTATACATTTCATACAAGCTTCAATAATTAACATGTCCTAACCTTTCATGCTATAGTTTTGAATTATTCAAACTTTGGGATATAAAACAAGATGCAGAAGAGATATCATAAAAAATATACAAATCATTTTATTTGAATTCCTTCAACTATTTTACTCTCATTACTATCCTTGATATACCAAGTATTCTTTATGCATGGATTCTAGTTGTGTCCATACCTCTTTCATATTTTTGATATTACCAATGTGTAGAAAGTACTCATTATTCCCATTGTGTTGAATCATAGAAAGAGCCTCTTGCATTCATTGGAAGAATATATTCATGTTATTTATAGTTGTTTGACAACGAGTGGGAACAACCTCAGATCCAGAAACAATCATCCAGAGTTTTTTCGCCATAAATTTTATTTTGACCCAAATTTTGTAGTTGGTTACATTCAGGATTTGGGTTTTGTCAAGACATAAATAGTTGGATGTCATTGTTTTCCTAAACTTGTAAAACACACCCCATTATAATATACAATGTACCATAGAGTTAGATACATATTTATCGATAATAAAGATAACACTTTTAATAAAATCATATCTACATTTTATAGATCTAAAGAAATTAATTGATCATGACTAATTCTATCATTACAATGCATACTAATTAACCTCCCATTATCAAAATAATAACCCGCAATATAAAGGGCTTTGCATTATACCCTAGATCTATATAAAAAATATTTCTGACCATATAGAAGTGAAGAAAAGACCCCTAAGAATGCATAACAACTTCAAATTTTTTTTAAAAATTAATGTAGACAAAATTATGGATAACTTAAATTTGACGTCTAAATGACCGTCATAATGGCTTATTTTTTGGTCTATCGTGACAGTCATTTGACCATCAATTTTAACACAATGAAAGTTTCCTGGAACATGTGAGCTTAAATTTAATGTCTAAATGACCATCATATTGTCTTATGTTTGGTCTACTGTGACAGTCATTTGACCATCAAATTTAATGAAGCCAAAACTTATTGTGTATTTCGAGAATGTGAAAGTCTAGAATTTCTTCTTCTGTATAATATTAAGGAGGTTATATTTTAACACATTATAATAACCTATTATAATTTATAATGTAAAAATATATACATTTAAAAAAAAAGGTATATAGTTTATAAAATGTAAATTAAAAACAACATATAGTTCATAAAAATTATAAACTATAGTATATTTTTTCATATAAAAAACACATAACCCTTGTTAAAAGGGTTTAAAGAACATAGACTAGGATATAAAATTTTTACCAGGTGCAAGTAAATTTATGAGAGTATAGATTAACCTGCATATTTTACAGAGGGACAAGTAATTTCACCCGACTAATGAAATAAATTGAAATCCTTATTTTCATGAACCTTGTCTCCTCCCTTCATTTACTCTTAATTTTACCCTACACGCATTTAAAACTATGGAAATATTGTAAAATATTTTATAGAATTCTTACAAGCTAAAAACTTTAAAACTTTTATGTGGCTATAACTACAAATATTTTAATAAATATTTACCACACTTCACATGGGCCACCAATAAACTATCCCCTTTTTTTTCAATTCTCCATTTATACTTGACAGTTCCACATTTATACCTAAGATATTATCTCATTTTATTCTCCACTCCCACTCTTATACAAAAGAAAACCTTTAAATAGGTTTATTTATATAGTTTTTATAAACTATAAGATATAAATGAATGGGGATGCCCCCTTACATGGATAATATAAATGGTTAGGGACACATGTTGGGTTTTATTTAGTAAGTATTAAGATTTAAAAAGTAATCCCTTCATGGCCAAGCAATAAATACAGGCCTCCTTTCCAAAAAAAGTAAGCACTGGAGTATTTTTTAAAACATATATAAACCAAATCTAATAAAATTTATATTTTAAGCAGTATAAACTAACCATATATAAAATATGATTTAAAATTAGGCTTAGAATATGGTCTGTTGACTCTTCCGTCAATCCCATGTAATTTTAATATGGTTTAAGGCTTTTAATATATAGTTTTTTTTTCAAAAACTATATAAATTTTAATATGATGTTTATATAAATTATTATATAAATCTTATTCTATATTCTATATATTTTTATTTAAAAATAATAATATAGTTTTCAAATTATATAGGATATAGTTATAGATTAACAATAAAACATAGTTTTTCAAATTGAATCCTTTTAGAGGGGACCAAAGAATACGTGTAGGAATTTACATTCCGAAATATTTAACCTGCAAACATTTGAAATTATAAAAAATATGAAAATTATTTCATATAGTAATAAATCCTTTCTTTTTCTGTATGTGATTTTCACGCAGGTAAATACTTGAATCCCCTTTTACCAGTGCACACATCAATCTCCAAACAAATATTAATTCCATATAATTTACAAAATTTAAATGAAAGTAAGAATCATATCATATTACATCTCCCCCTAAAAAAAATTAGGGATTTAAAATTTAAAAACCCTAAAATTTTACCGAGAGTTTAATTTCACAAATGTAATGCCAAAATAAATTGGGGAAAAAAAGAAGAGGACTAGATACTTTTAGATACCCTTTCAGGTTGGTTGAAAAAATACATACAAATTAAATAAATAAAACACACAACATTTGATCTTAATTTATTTAATTTACCTTGCTCTGATACCATGTTATAATTTGAGGATTAATAAATACAGAAATAAATAACACATATGACATAGTATTTATAGTGGAAAACCCCAATAGGGTAAAAACCACTTTGAAAATAACCTTTTACTTTAGATAACTTATTTTACATCCAGTAAGATCACCTCCTCCTTTGAAACCCTATTTACCAAGGGTAAAACCAAATCACTTGATTTTCACAGCTTTGATATATTTCCTAAATATATCAAATGAGAACCTAAAGTCTTATTTATATAAGGTTCTTGGGTATGTCTCCCGACCCACCTTTTCAACCTAAAATGGTTAACACATACACCTAGGTTTATAATCTTTAATATTATAAATATAATCATTTCATGATATTAAATATTTAACCGAAAGTATATACCTCGGTTAGCATATTGAATAATAGAAATATAAATATTTCATATTATTAAATATTAACCTATATATTATTGATGAACCCATATATATTAAGGGTTGACCAGACCACTTAATCATTATGTTCTAATAGACAAAAACCTAATACACTAAAAAAACAACCTGCTCTAGCATGTGAAAAAACTGAAATGTGATTTTTGGGTTAAAATTTATTAAGTGACCTCTTTCATCTTATTTCATTAGAAACCCTTACCAAAAATAAGGAAGTTAAAAATCTAAAAAATATTCACACTTCCTATGGTAAGAAAAAAATAACAACCAACGAAAAATGAGGAGGAAGAAATTTTTGAAAAATTGAAAACAACTCCTCAACTTAGTGAAAATAAAGATTAAACCTTACAAAGTAAAACATGATTCATCCAGGAGGATAATTACTTACTAAAAGGTGAACCAAAACTTAAAACCCAAGAAAATTAATCAAAAAATCCAATAAAATGCTAATCATACTTTTGATATGTGAAAGCAGACGAAAAATAACCAATTTATAAATAAGGTGTTTCGCAGGAACAGTGACAAACCTCCCTTCCAAGGAGATGAACCGTATCATCATGCGGGTTACTTCATCATATGGTGGAGGGATCGAGCTAACAAGTAGGCCCGCTGTTAAGTGGGTCAGTTTCTCCTCTCCCTCAACAAATCTTCTCTCTTCCACATCCCTATCAACCCTTTTGTTAAAGAATCTGAAGCCTTCCAAGCCAAGGCCGGTCACTTCAGCTATAAGCTCTTCATTGATTAAGACCTTCTACCCCCCATACTCCACTGTCCTCTCCTTCCAATCCTTTGTAAAGCACACAAAGATGCTCTGGTCATGCCCCTGCACTTTTTCCATGAAGTTTGTTATGCCACCCTTGCTAAGAATGCTCCACAGTCAATATTGTTTTTCCAGTCAGGGTCCACACTAGGCTCAATTTGACAAGGAGGACCCCCCATCTTCTCTGTTCTGAACTATTTGCAACTAATTCCCAACTGATTGCTAAAGCCAGTCCACTTTTTGTTATAGTAATCCACACCAAAATGGAAATGAGAGCCGTTGTTATTCCCATGATCGGCTGCGTGTCTGCTGATCTGAACCTGCTGAAAATCGCATGTGAGAATAACCTGCTCCCTGCCATCAATCACTTTATCACCACCTTCGGTTTCCGTGGAGGTTTGAATCCACCTTTTAATAGTCACATTACAGCTCGCATGCGTGATTTTCAAAATCGTGTATCTCCACTTGTAATTCCCCATATGATTCACACTATCTTGATTATTAGACATGATTTGCATTAACCAATTCTTTAAATCAACACGTGTGGGAGTATTTTTGATCCACACCCAAAATTCATAACTCATTTCAAGATATTGCTTATGTATGGAGTTCGCCTGAATGCTTTTTTGAAGCTATTTGGGGATGCTTTTATTGTCCCAAACTATAAGGTTGACATTAATGCCATAATTTTCTAGCACATCTGCCAATTTATTACCCTCCCTGTAGGTATGCATGATCCTGATGTTATTGAAAGTATGACTAATGCTTATGGACTCTGCAATAAAATCCTTGATTATATTACTAACATGACATGTTTGATTATAAACATGTTTTCATTGAAGTTGGTTGTAAAATTAATACTAAACCTACATGTGAGAAAGTTAACCCTACTCTTTCTAGGAAACATTTAGGTATTCTAATATATCTAATAATCACTAGACCTGATATTGCAAATGCAATATGTATTTCTTCTAGATTCATGCAAGAACCATATCGAGATCATTAGAAGTTAGAAAAAAGAATACTAATATATATTAAAAGAAAAATTGATTTTGGTCTACATTATGCTTCTTCTGGTAATTCCATGTTTACATGGATATTTTGATTTGGACCATGTTGGTGATATAATACAGAGGAAATCTACGACTAGATATATTTTCAAGTTTTGTATAATAACCATTACATAGAGTAGAAATTAAAAAATGGGGATATACATCTATTATACTAATGAATAATACATAAGTGCAATGAAAGTAGTGAAATAATCCATGTGGATTAAGTGGATGTTGGAAGAAATTCACATGGAAGTTAAAGGAAGTACTCCTCTCTTATGTGATATTCAGAGTTGTATTTCTCTCACTAATAATATAGTTCAACATCAAAGGAAATCATAAAGATATTCATATTCATTTCATCTGAGATAAGGTTCTCTTAGGTTATATAATATTCAGTTCTATCCTACTGAAGATCAAGTTATAGATATATTCACGAAGCCATTGTGTGCTATGAATATTTGTAGGTTTCGTGAAATGCTTGACATTTAAGATTTTCTATTGAGAGTGCTTTTAGATGAAAATTCCACCTCCTAACATATGTCCATGTGTTTTGTTTGTATTAATCGTGTTGATCATGTAAAATATATAGTATTAGACCCCACTAGTTGTGTAATAAAGTGTCATACGATCTAGATTTTTGGTGTAAGATTTACAATTATTCTAGTACTTCTGGTGGTGGCCTTTATATTATATGGTGTACATTTTTAAAATAAAATTCAATGCCTCATTTTGATATGATAAATTAAAAAAATGATGTTACAGCCAAATACACATTTACATTTTTTAAATGTACATTAAATTGTCATAATAATCCAAATATTTTATGTAAATCATGTGTAACTTCTTGTCACTTTTTGGATTTAGCTAATATTTGTCAACATAGTCTTAAATATTTATATGTATTTAATCATAGAAGATGACATGGGTAATGTGCATTGATCTATAACATCATTATAGTTTTAATAATGAATTCAAGGCAATACTACATTGAAAAGATTTTCCCCACAGGTGATGAAAAATGTATCCATTATCTTGATCAACATGATTAATCTTAGTATTTTATTAGAGCTCATGAATCCATCCATAAATAAAATAATTTGGATTCACAATAGTAATCAATACATATTTATATTTTTGGTAACATTAAATCATCCTTTGGGAACACTTTATTCAATTCGTAAAAGGGAATATTCATGATGTAAGGATATGTATTTCTAGTTTAGCTACCAGGATAATATTATGTTGATCTAGGGTGTAATTTTTTCACTTGGATTAATAGACCATATAATGATGGGTCAATAGAGTTTCCCCTTTCATATTTTATCATTATTTATACTTTTGGGTAGCGTTTGTTTTTCTTTTAATTTATACATACCTATAGGATATAAAGATGAATATTATGTAATGTGAGGGTAGTATAGGTATGGGGGAGATTAACAATTCATCATAAGATTGAGTAGAATAAGGTGAAGAAAATATTATAATTTGGTTTAGTATCATTTTATCTTCATCACCTTAGGTAATAAGTAGTGTTCAAGTAATATGACATTAGGGGATCATCTTTAGAACATAATTTCAATTACATGGTATCCTCATTGATGAATCATTAGAAGAATTCGACAGGTAATGGAGTGGTCGGGAGTGTAGTAGAGTCATATAATTTAGAAAAATCCTTTTAACTATGACAGACATAGTCACGAGGATCCATCGGTAGGATGCGATGGAGGGCGGTGCATGTGGAAGCATAAAAGGGTAGAAATTTCAAAATTAAAATAAGTTTGTGAAGGTTCCCATGGAGTTATGAGAAGATGATGCATGAAAGGTTCACATGACAAGGGTAGAAAGAATAGGAGTTTTCCAGAATCTATGGAACTGAGCTAAAACTAGATAAAATATGATATGGTGAATGTTCACAAAGGAAAGCTATCTATAAGATATACATGGAAAAGGAAAGATAAGTATAGTATGACCGATGGAAGATAAAACAAGCTATTTATATCATGGGAGAAGATCTAATTATAGTGCATGCATCATGAGTAAATTAGGGGATACTTATGACACACAGAAGATGCTTACGAAAAACACATAATTGGGTCTTAATTATAGGGTGACAGAGACTGCAAAAATATTTAGTGTATTGATATTAATTAGAACATAGAAAGTTTATATGTAAGAAGAGAATTTTGTTTTTGACAGAATAATAAAAAACATAGAGAAATGGATGGTAGTCAGTTAACCATTTCTGGTATGATGAAATAACCGATGTCGGTCACTGGACCGATGCCGGTTACTGATATTTTAAGAAGATCTAAGAATGTTTTTATAATGGATGAATTAAGTCACTATGGATTGCCAAAGTACAAAGAGATGCATGTATGGTAGAAAGATGTCCAGTCATTCAAATTATTTTACTTACACTAGTATGATTGTGGAGTGAATGAGAAAAAAAATCCTGATGAATCATCCTCTAACTCAAAACTATAATTCAATCAAGCAAAATACTAGCAAAACATTTTAATCATAGGTGTAGATTTTAGTGATTAGTGGCTTATTCCTTTTTAGGAAGTTGATGGAGTTGTGAATGAAATAGGGTGAGTGCTTGGATAATTAGAAGGTACCCTAAAGCAAGCTATGAATATGGTTTCAGGTTATTTTACTAAAGTTCCTTACAATATACCTTTTAGTTTCATTGTCAGGTCCTTCTTTCATATGGCAACCTGGCTCTCAAGATGGGCAAGGCCCATGGCATTTCGTTGTTAAATCCTTTACGGCTTGAAAGGTGGGTACATGAATGTTTAAGAAATGTGTAAATTTTGTAAATATTTTTAATTGGGAGTAATGTGCACAAATGTGAACTACACTTAATTCAATCAATAAGAAGTGGTCATGACCTTCACACATGTGATTCTATAATTAAATCTATGTGATCTAATAGCAACAGTCAAATTGGGTGAAATGCATCTAGATTTTAAACCAAAATTAAATGATACTCGATGTATTGAAAAAGGATAATTGGAAGAGGAATGTATCTTTCACTAAATTTGGAGTAAGATATCTCAACAATTCCCAAAAGAAGAAGAGTTCTTTTTAAGCACTAAAGGAGAGATTTCTCTTAGACAAATAAAAAGAAAAGAAGATTTCTAGGGAGAGATTTAGTGGGAAATTTTAAGGAAAGAAACCAACACACAAATGCACCCTATATGAATAATGAAAATAACCCATAAGATGAGGTCCCACCGAGTGTGCCAAAATGTTTCATGGCAAAGTAGAGATAAAATAGATAACAGGTAAAGGCAAGGAGGATCACCTGTGATAGTCGAAGAAGGTTATACACTGTCGAATGTTGACTAGGTTGATTTTGGAGAGCCTCCCTTTGGATAGGGGGAATGACCTATAGAAGCAATGAAATACCACCAAATAATATTAAACAGTATATGACAGTTGACTGCCTAGCATATGCTAGTTCTAGGAAGCTTGTAACTTCCTAGAGGGTTGTCAATCCACTCTTTTTAACAATTTAATGCAAGGAAGGAGCATAAAAAAATGAATCCAACTATAGTTAATATGATTTACACTTCTCATATAAAACACAATAAGCAAATCTAATCTAACAAGCTAGTTATGATTAAATTTGGAGGGTTGGTAAGTTGGTCTAGACTTACAGGTCTGATAGAGGTTATAAATGAGGTTTAGGAAGGATTTGGTGAGGTTTTGGGTCGTTGGGAAGGAGTTATTATCTCATTGGTTTGGAGGATCTTACCAGTCAAAGAGATTAGTATTGGTTAGTCAGTTGATGTCGGCTACTAGTAAGTGACCAACACTGGTTGGGTGGCCAGTGTCAATAGGGGAAATTTGGTGGAAATGTTAAAAATGAGAGGTTTGGCACTCTCCATGATTACATAGAGATTGAGGGAGGCTTGGGTGATGCCATGGGGTTTTTAAGAAGACTCATAGGTTATAAGATGGGTTTTTGGGCAAGGTATGAATATTTTTTGGGTAGATGGTTGGATGGAGGTGTTGTGGGAGAGATCATGGTGTGATAGAGGGTGAAATAAAATAGATAACTAATAAGTAACTAATCTATTAAAACCAATGAAAAAGAATAAATATACTTGCTTGTGAAATGGAGGTGAATAGCAGAAGGCGGTGATGGTTACAGGAGAAAGTGGTCCCAAATGAACGTAGTGGTAGAAGGAGGGCACAATGCTTCCTTATGAGTGCAATGGAACTTTAGATTAATCTTTTGATGAATGGAGTGATGTCTGAGTGTTGTAAGGACCTCTGGTACGTTACAAGATCGCTGGAAAACTTGAGAGTAAGGATGTAAGGTCGTAAGAGCCAGGAAGAGAGATTCAAAAACCCAAGTAAAGGATTGTAAATCCTTATTTAAGTTAATCGATGATGGTTAGGTGACTGACATCGTCTGAGGAATAACCAACGTCGGTTAGGGAGAAAAGGTCATACTTTTCCAAAAATATCCTTTCTTCCCAATTTTGGCATGATGTAGAATTGATTCTGGATCAAGAGTGTGGAATGACACTAAATGGAGAGGTAATTTGGTTGGAGGAATAATAGGAAATTAAGGTTAGGGTTAGAATGAGTCCTAGTTAGTTAAGATGAGTGGGGACTTAGTCCAGGTTAATTAATAGGCTTGGAATTTGTATACGATGAGGTGGAGAGATGAGGTGGCTAGGTGAGGTGGAAATTAATTTAATTTAGGTAATTAAATTAACAATGATGTGACGAGGGGTCATGGTTACATGTATTTTAATCAAAGGGGACTTGGCATGGTGACCTAATTTGGGTGTTTACAAGTTGTCCAAATAACTAGGGGATTTATTTAAAAATTGTTGGAGCTCAAACTTACACACATGATGTGATCGTTATGGATCAAAAATTCTATGGAAATAATGGGACCATCTCTAAGTTTTGGGACCTTACGCTCTTGAGATATACCTCTAAAGAAGGCATGTTCCTCTACCTATTTCTACTAGTAACACTACTCCTAATGTTGGGAATGAAGCTATCTACATTACTCTATGATTCCAAGGGACCACGGTGAGAAGGAGATGCATGAATAAAATCCTAAGCTAAGGGAAGGTGATAGTGTCAGAAAGAGGTTCGATCACTCTCCACGAGGGGAAAGAAAGCGAGAAAATGCGGGAGAGAGAGCGGTTAGGTGTGCGCTACAGAAAATCATGCAGACTCATTTTCTAGCGCATTGACAACACAGTGAAAGTGGAACCTATAAGTGGTAAATGTGCACAACATGCCAGAAAATGTGAGAGTAGGGCGAAGAATAGAAACAAAAACCCTATTTTATTACTAAAGGGATGCACAATCATTTACATTCATGACATGAGGTGGGAATACATTACAGATACCAATCCCAAGGTTTGAAACTTGAGGGAAGTCGACCACCACTTTGGCATGTTGTCATTACAAAAAAGATGGATCTGTTTCAATGAGCAATGCTCTTACATTTATAGAAGAAGAAGGAGAGAAGAGGAGGAAAAAGATAGGGGAATTCGGATTTGAATATTCAACCACCAATAATAAGTAATAACTACCTACAAATTTACCTATAAAGATGTTAGATGCGTCTCCCCATGTTTTTTTGGTGTGTATAATAAGGAAGGAGATGAAATCTATAGAAATATGGTGGTTGAATCAATTAGATGCCAACATTTATGACATTAAAGATGTTTCCCCATTTTCTTTCTACCAAATCCCACCTAAATCTGATTTTTAAAAGTCCAATGTGTAGTCCATGTCAAAAGCTTTCAAATGAGCCTAGGAACATGGGAATCTAAGCACTGCAGGAAGAGTTATGGTTATCACAAGATCTACAATGCAAACTGAACATGCAAGACACGTGGTGTGTGCTGATTGACTGAAGGAATCATAAAACTATTCATTTATTTCATCATTTCTACCACGTGTCATTCCCTAGTTTGTTGTCAGCATTTGGTACCCTACTAGCATGATTTGATTGGTTGTGTGTTTCACACTCAAGTCTGACAGGTTGCCACCTGGCACAATGACTAGCATGTAAGAAGGTACAAGGTACGAGAGGGAGAGGTGCAATAATGTAGAAGGAAGGTGCACGAAGGTGACACATGTGGGAGAAAGGATGCATACCTTTATGATACAATTCTGCAAGTAGGGTGCGAGCATTCTACTAAGGAAGGAAAGTCTGCAGATGTGCGCATGAGGAGTGTGTGACAAATTGGGAAGAAAGAGGGTGTGCAAGAGGAAGGCGCAAAGGGGAAATGGAAAGAGATAGGAGGAAATTGAAAAGAAAGAAGGATCGCATAGAGAAACTGTGAGTGGAAGCAAAGGGAATAGGAAACATAAAGGGAAAGCAAGGAGGGTGCACAGAGGTACACATGAGGAACAAAAGCTTTACCAAGATGCCAAGGAAACTTCTAGAGTGCACGCAACCTAAAATGTGAAACATTAGAGTCAAAATACAAATATAAGTTGTCCAAATAACTAGGGCATTTATTTGGGACAACATGTGGTATTGTATACAAATCCAATTTTGTATGAGATGAATCATGTTGTATGTCTAGAGGTGTATAAGTCAATATCAAAGAATGCTCATGAGAGATAGAAAGTATGCCTTTTGGTTTCCATTAAGACTTTTAGACTTGAGATGATTACTTATGATAATGTTGTATATCAAAGGATATAAAACCCTTGTGATCAATTTCTTTGATAAGTTATTGTAGAGCATAACAATCATTGGCACGACGTCAAGTAATGTCATGATAGTTACAAAATGGTTTACCTTTGAATTTTATAAGCTTATACAGGGATAATTTTTTATTAGGGGTAAATACTTTTGAAGGGACTGTACCCTATTACAAAAAATGCTCACAAGCCAGATATAGCAGGAAAACAAAATTCCATAGTTTTGAAGGGACTATACTCCATTACAAGAAGGCTTAATCGCTAGATAATGCAGTAAAAGCATAAAAAATGGATCATAACCCAGGATATAAATGAGGACCAACTATAGTTTAAATGAAAACTATAAAAAGGGACAAAAAAGTGTCAAAACTGCAACAAAACAACATGAAACCAACATCCTTTCAGCATCAAAATAGAAATCTAGAAGCAGGAAAAATCCTCTTTATGTGATTGCTTTATCAATATTTCTCTTTATCTTCTGTAGAGAGGTGAATAGTGCAAGGGAAATGACATGGGAAGGATCCTTCTTATCCAATTGTGAGAGAACCAATTCCTTTGCTAAATCTGACTCCCAAATGGCAGTAGGAATGTCACTGAGTATACAAACACTTTTGACATGTTGCTCCATGAAGTAATTACTAGGTAACAAATTGATTAACTTCTTATCTAGTAACTCATATAGGATAACATGTTGTTTAGAATTCTTGGTAAACCAAATAGGTGCATTCGATTTTGGTTGTTTTATTATTAAAGCTTGATTGTGTGGAACATATAGATTGTTACCTTTATGTAGGAATTTAATCTACTCTGTATGGGAGCATGCGGTAGACAAAAAACTTGTATCACATTGCATATCTTGGGCCTTACAAATAACCCGATGCATGTAAGGAGAAATAATATGTGCATCAAAAGAATCCTTGAGATATTGTATCTCATCCTTGAGAGATGTAATCGTAGTAATCATAGCTTAAAATTTATCTTGAAAAGCATGGTGTGAATCTTCAATAAACTCTAACATTTCTTATGGAATATGTCATCATTACTAATGGAAGGATATGAAATACAACTCAAAATTAAATTCACATCTAGGAATGTGTCATATTATCCAGAATTTGTATTTTGTGCATTGTTTTTGTGAGAGTATCTCTACATGATGGGTGTCATTGAAGTAAATGATATAAGGATAGTTGATAAACTAAGGCATGGGCCATGATGGCAGAAAAAAATGATAGAGATAATGTAAATTAGATAGAAAATAATAGGTACTAACATATGGAGGGCCGAAAATCAAAGGACAATGGGGAAAAGACCTAAAATTATATGTTGAGAAAAAAATAACTATCGCAAAATGAATAAAATGACCATATATCAAAATAGAATTTGAATTTTACAAAATAAAAAAAAGGTAATTTTGAATCTGATAAAGAAAAAGAAAAACATCTAAGGGATTTTTCCAAAAAGTGTATATTTTTATTATGCCCTAATTTCTATAAATAGTAATTCTGAATTTATGAAAAGTGTGCTAAAAATTATGACAAACAATTTTTTTTTTTGTTGAATATGTAAAAATAAAAAATAACCTCAAAGGAATTTTAAAATAGTGTCGTTATGCTTAAGATATGACACAAGGAATGATTGGGCAATTAGGATCCCTAGAAAGTGACCTAAAGAGGAAGACCAACCATGAGACATTTGGGATAAATTTTAAAATTAGTTTGAAGTCAAGAAAGAGGATGAAATAAGAATGGAATATGAATATAAACCCTATAAAAAATTTATATAGCTGAAACCAAGTAAGAAGAAGAATACCTACTGTAGTTAGGGTTTGATCAAGAGTCAGGTTCACCAAATGATTTTAATTTTTTTAGAAGTGAATCATGAACTTTTTAAAGTTATAGATATTTTAATTAAACATACATAAAAAGGATGAATATTTTCACATGTGGATATTATTATTCAATTAATTTCTAACATTAATTACACAAATTAGGATAACACTTTGTAAAGTGATGATTAATTTAATAAATGTCAAAATAATAGGGAAAGAGTGCACTTAGCTTATTTTTTTGGATCTATAAGATTTTAGGTGGTCTGAGTACAAGAGAAGACATATATGAGACTAAAGGTGTTTTTTTCTTTAAAATTTAACCTAAAAAAGATATCATTAAAAATTGTATAAGTCAATCCAAAGTGTTCGTACAGTCATGACCTTTCTATACAATATTGGAACCACTTGGAATCTAGGTCTACAAATTCCTGAGTACTTCACCTACCTAGAAATGTATGTCATTTTGTGTCTGTAATGTCCCCTTTTCCTGTGCCAAAGGCCTAAGGGCCAAGTTGTGTCCTAGCCGTGGTCAGACCTAGGGGGCCATGGACACTGGAAGCTTTTGGGAAGGGGCCCTGTGGTTTTAATTTTGGACAAGGTGAATCAAAAAGGGAAAAATTAACTATAGTTACTCTTATTTTATCGGCCCCTCCTTGGAATGAAATGCACCTAGGGTTATGGGGCTCGTTTGCCGAGGATAAGTATATAAGGATCCGGGAGAGGAAGAAAAGGGACTTTTGTATACATTGTTATTGACCCGTTCTCATGCAGCTGCTATTATCATGTATCTATAGATTGTGGAGTCAAATACCATAGGGACCCTAGCTTCGGTGGTGAGAGACACGTCCCTAGCTAGCATGACATTCTTCAGTAGTGAGATATCTACCCTAGTTTGTCATTACGGATCCGTTTTTAGGGTTGTGTGGCAGAGATAATATCAGAGGTCTCTAAGAAAGGATTTTATAGATATTTGGTGGCATTGGGAGAGGATAAATAGTGGGCTTCCCGACCAGAATCACGGTAGTAGATCAAATCCACGGTATCCATTTAGACAAAGCGTGTCCACTCATTGAAGGCATCTCATGAAGGATTTCATGGGTTTTGGGGGAATTCAGGGAAGACAAGCAGAGGGGCCCCAATCAGATTCAAGGTAGCTTTTTGGGTTGGGCGTGGTAGCATGCTGAAAGAGCATCCATAATTTTCTGACCCCTTCTCCAAAGCACGGTGACTTGTAGCCTCTTTTTGGGAGTTTTTCCAGTCATCTGTTTCAGATCTGAAGGTGGAAATATTGTTTCCCTTTTTGTTAATGTTATTACCAAAGACCCTTAATTTTTGCTCCGCTATTTGGAGAGTTACGAGCCTCTGAAGTCTCCGGTTGTCTAGGGCACACTATGGTTTTTCTGGTAGCATTTTAATTTATGTAAAACTCCAAAAATAGTGTTATTATTTCTTTTATAATAATATCAAGCCCTATTTAAGTTTTCAAGTAATTCGAATGAATATTTTGGGAGATATTGATTTTATTTAGTTCGTTGTCCCTACTGTAGAAATCTGCATAAAACAATATTTTATTTGGCTGCAAGTTTTCAATATTTTATGCATTTTTAAGTGGTATCCCATTAGGGATATTTCAGTGGTATCAGATTTGTTGCTCCTCTAGCCTATTTGGGTTAAATATGGTAGTTTGGAAAGATCTCAATGTTGATTTTATGAAGGAAATGTTCACCAACATGGTGAAACAATAGGAAGCCACTAACATGTATTTAAGTCATCTCACTCAGAATTTGAAACAAAGTAGATCTAGGGATAATAAGGAACATGGTGAGAATAGTGATAAAGGGCGACCAATAGAGGTGATTGATGAGGATTCTTGTTGGAGGAAATACCAATCTTTGAGTAAGTGTTTTAGAGATAATATGTCATTTCCAAATTATTGCATGATGAAGATTGGTAACAAGCCCAAGCAAGATCATCATATGTCAGAACCTAAATTACAAAATAACTCATGTGTAGAAGAAGCTTCTAGACAAAAGGGTATGATTTCCATTGAGCAAAATAATTGCATTAGTGAAACTTTGTTTGTTAGAGAAATTTTTTTATGCAAGCAAGAAGGATGTAATGGAAACTCTTAAAAGGTGTGAGGAAGGGAATAGTAGAGCTAGAGCTACTAGGTTGATAGTGACTCAAGAAAGACAACACTTATAAGAGTTCAAGGAAAAGATGTGGGCAAATGATGCAAGGAAGCCTACACCCACGAAATAAGACTCTATGGAGTAGATGGAACATGAGGAGGAGCCTCACATGGACACTGGTGTAAAATTTCAGCCTACTGTAATTTCCAAACCAGCAAATTTTGATCATCTTTCTGATACTTTCAACAGGAACTCAAGCAAAAATGTTGGGGACAGCTCAACATATGTCTATCTTGAACACACGGAGGACATTAATAACCTTGAAAGGTACGAAGGGCACATTAATGTTTCCTATTTATTGTTTCCTATTCCAATTTATTTCCATCATGAGATGCATGATAAGGTAGATGATGAAGTATTCATCATGGAGTTTTTTGGACCATTGCTCCAACTATGTGTATATGAGCATCTTGAGAATGATATATGGTGGCAAGTTGTAGCTCACTTAACAGATACAAGGGCTCATGGGCATTATAAGTTATGGGATCCTGGTAATATGTGGCCATTATCAAAAAATATCAATTCTAATTTTGAAAAATTTGTGATGGAGTTCATAAGTAAAAGAAGGAATTCAAATGTGTCTTGTGTTGGCAAGCATGATTCCTTCACTGGGGACTCCAGTTCAAGAAGGGAGAGTAACTCTCAAGGTACCAACGTTGGTTTTCTGATTGCTAAAAAGGGTAAGAGAATATTTTTTAATTATCTTCATCCTGTTGAACTGTGTATAACAATAGTCATAAAGAGAGGAGAAAATGTTTTATTAATAGAGTCCATGACTGATTTTAATACCAACTACATGGTGGAACCCTTGGAAGGGTTTGTGGGGGGATTTGGTCCTCAAAGTGCTCAAAGAATCAAGGTGTACTTTGCTTTTAAAAAAGAAGAGTTTAATTCAAGGTGCATTCATGACTTTAGCATCTTAAGGTATGAGAATGGTTACCATCTTCCTATCTTGTTGAGTTCTTCTATGTTGTTGTCATGTTTCTATTAATGGGACAACATTTACATGCTTGGATGATTGAGGAAACTATTTGATAATCACGTTTCAAGGTATGCTAGATGGAATAAACACATCTTCCATTCACATTGCTCTTGATTCAGCCAATAAGCATATGTTGGCAAAGAAAATAATGTAAGGGCCCATGCTATTGAAAGGACATGAGGTATGTGGTGTATTTATTGTGGTTGAAATTGTTAGAAGTAAGGCTATTTTTGGGATGCCATGGTTGCATGATGTTAAGGAAAATGATGATGCATGGGTTGAAAAATCAAAGGAGAATGAAGATGTTGATCCTATATCAGAAATTTTGAGTTGTAAAGGCATGATGAGCAGCCCCAATTATGCTATTTTCAATGTGTTATCTTCTCTCAAGACGAGAATCAATGGGTACAACAAAGGGTATGGAGTTCCTTATGATAAATTTTATGGATGCATGAGTTCTAATATTGATTTCCCTTTCTCTTGAATTTACGGTGAAATGAAAATATGGGGAAAGAGAATAAAGTATGATGAGGGAGAAGCCATGTGTATTCCCAACATACAAGGAATTGATGGGTTATGTCCATGGAAATATATATCTTGCACAAAGAATGTAACTTATTTCTTTATTGTCAATAAGAGATGTGAAGTACTTGAATGTGTTTGTACATTTGGGTTACTTGAATTTGGAATCATTCATTGGACGTATTGGCTTCCATATTTTGGGAAATTTGCATTCATCCCTCATGTGGATAAACTAAAAATTTTCAAGGAAAACAAAGAAATCAGATTTTAGGGTATACAAGGGCAGATCACAAAAGATGTGATTGGTGAAGAAAGAAGCATGTCATTGCAGCGGTCAAATTATGAAGGAACGTGGCCTCTTGTGGTTCATGGTGACATCACAAGGTATGAGACAAGTGGGATATTTGATGACTCCTATTCCAATGGGTTATTTACTGTAGACACAAAGCACACCATGATGACTTATGAGGAGAATAAGGGTGACAAAGGTGAGGAGATAGAGACTAGCAAGATGGATAATGGAGATGGGGTTGCGTTGGACAGTGTTGATGCGGGGCAAGAGGAGGATACTTTTCCTCAGAAAAATGTAGCCACATTGTCTAGTACTCTGATGTATAAGGCATTTAGGATTAGAGGAGTTATGTAAGGTCAGGGAGTTAGGGTACTCATTTATAGTGGGGCCCCACAACTGTATTGATGCCTCATTGTTTGAGAGGTGAGGACTATATACAGAGGATTTTGAGGGCCTCAACGAGGTTGTAGCCAATGGAGAGTCTTTGAGGTGCACGCGATGGGTTCCCCAAGTGAGCATCATGATGGGTAACTATACAGTTACCAATGATTTCCACATTGTTGGTATGGGAGTGACCAACATAGCACTAAGAGTGCAGTGGCTTCACTCTCTTGGTGAGTCTCATAATAACTTTCAGATGATAGAGCCGAAGTTTAAGTCCGAGGGTAGGAATGTGTTTTTGAGGGGAGTATCTGTAGGAGCACCAAAGGTGGTTATAGCTGAGGGGAAGGAGAGGACAATCCGACATGGTGAGGAGTTTTATTATTGCAGATCGATGTGGAGTATGATGGATGTGGGTGTGGCCAACAATGTTACACATGAGGCTGTTACTGAGATTGGGATTACAGGTTCAGATCATCTGAGCTTATCATTATGTTGGTTATCTGAAGTTTCAGTAGATTGGAGACCTCATTTACTTGTTGAGTACTCCAAGGACCGACACACTTGTGAGATTCTAGATGGTCACATATAGGATAATAGCTATAGGTTGGAGGATGAGATGCTCCTCTATCAGGGAAGATTGAGCCTTGTGTCAGATTCATCGTTGTGGATGGAGATACTGCGACATGTGCATTGTCCTTCTGTGACAGGGTATTTGAGCTGTGATGAGACCTATAGGTTCATGTCTGAGAGGTTCATATGGCACTGGTTGATGGAGGATATCCCCAACTTAATACAGGCATATACAATTTGTCACTATGACAAGTTAGAGCTTATGGGTTCATCATTTGTTGAATCAACATGGGACAACACTCCTATGCTTTTTGCTGCTTCTATGCCCGGTGAGCACTTCACCCACGTGTTAGTCAGTGGAGAGATGAAAGTGACCCATGGTTGTTCATTCGGTTCACATTCAACGCAGGAGGTGGACTATGTGGTGCTGATATTTTCGGTTGACTGTCTACTGGAGTCTTGGGACTTTTCCTCCATGGGGCACATCGAGATACAATATGAGGAGCCTAGCTCTCACACAAGTGCAGGTCAAGTGGGAGAGTTAGCACCATTTGACGTAAATAGGTTGTTTCACAGGCTGATACGGGGGACTCTATAGGATTCAGAGTGAACTTTCATACCCAAGGGTTGGTTAGAGAGGCCATGGTTGATTCTGTGATGATAGCCTTGCATTGGCAGGGATTATACCGATTGGAAATTTTGGTGCAAGTACCAGTGGAGAGTCAATTTTGGTATCATCCTGCTTCACAGATCACATTGCTCTCAGTACCATATGGAGGTCATGATGACTGCGTGGGGTTTTTTGGCTACTTTGGATTACATGGATCCTTGGTGGATGGCAGGGTGAGATGGAGAAACTTATGGCATGGTATTCAGTTGATGTAGTAGGACAGGATAATTCTTGGTGTCAAGCATTTCTTAGGAAGGGAGGACTATAATGTCCCCTTTTCCTATGCCAAAGGCCTAAGTGTCAGGTTGAGTCCTAACTGTGGTCAGACCTAGGGGCCATGGACACTGGAAGATTTTGGGAAGGGGCCCCATGGTTTTAATATCCCAGTTTTGCATTGGGGTCACTTTTGGACAAGGTGACTCAAAAAGGGAAAAAGTAACTATAGTTACTCTTATTTTATTGGCCTCTCCTTGGAATGAAATGTGCCTAAGGTTATGGGGCACATTTTTTGAGGATAAGTATATAAGGAGTCGTGGGAGGAAGAAAAGGGACTTTTGCATACATTTTTATTAACCCCTTCTCATGCAGTTGTTGTTGTCGCGCATCTATAGCTTGTGGAGTCAAATCCCACAGGGACCCTAGCTTCGGTGGTGAGAGACTTGTCCCTAGCTAGTAGGGCATTCTTCAGTAGTGAGAGATCTACCCTGGTATGTCATTCCAGATCCGTTTTCAGGGATGTGTGGCTAAAGACAATATCAGAGGTCTCAGAGAAATGATTTCACAGATATTTGGCAGCATTGGGAGAGGATAAACGATGGGCTTCTAGATCAGAATCATGGTAGCAGATCAAATCCACAGTAGCCATTTGGACAGAGTGTGGTCGCTCTTTGAAGGCATCTCATGAAGGATTTCACAGGTTTTGGGGGCGTTTGGGGAAGACAAGAAAAGGGGCCCCGATCATATTCATGGTAGCCTTTTGGGTTGGGTGTGATAGCACGCTGAAGGTGTGTCCATCATTTTCTAACCCCTTCTCTAAAGCATGGCGACCTGCAGCCTCTATTTGGGGGTTTTTCCAGTCGGCCATTTCAGATCTGAAGGTGGAAATATTGTTTCCCTTTTCTGTTAATGTTATTACCAAAGACCCTTAATTTCTACTCTAGTATTTGGAGAGTTACGAGCCTCTGAAGTCTCCAGCTGTCTAGGGCACGCTGTGCTTTTTCTAGCAGAATTTTAATTTATGTAAAACTCCAAAAATAGTGTTATTATGTCCTTTATAATAATATCAAGACCTCTTTAAGTTTTCAAGTAATTCAAATGAATATTTTTGGAGATATTGATTTTATTTAGTTCGTTGTCCCTATTGTAGAAATCTGCATAAAACAATATTTTATTTGGCTGCAAGTCTTCAATATTTTATATAATTTTAAGCGGTATCCCATTAGGGATATTTCAGCAACGACGCCACTAATCTAAAGAGGGATAAAACCACATGTCATTCTTATATAATGTGATATCTATTATAGTGCAATCATAATTGAAATTTCTTCTTTGATAATGATTCACTTGATTTTAAAAATTTCTCAAATACTTGGTAAGGGTTGCTTTACTTGCTTGTAGGATGAAAATGGAGACTACTAGACCTAGAAGGAGACTTCGGACCTCTAGATGGTGTTTCTCTAATGGATGTACATAATTTATTTCACAGTATAATGAATTTTGAGTGTATTTAGTGCTTTCTTTTACATGAGGAGTTCTTAAAGTTCTAGGTTACCAAATGAGGTAAGGTTTACTTTCTTATATGTGCTTATTAAGGTTATTATGACATGAAACATTGACTATGGGGGGAATATTTATTTATAAGTAATAGGAAAAAAATATATCAAGTACTCCCTAACCTACCTACAGAGTTAACACAACAAGGAACTATTTATGTTCCATCTATTAGTTTCAAGGACCATGTGACATATACAATATTTTCCCTCTAAGGGATATACAACTGTTGTACCTCCTAGGGCTGACCAGACTTACTTCTCTCTTTGAATCTATGGAATATCCCAACCTTTGTCTCTCTTTACCCCCTTACTACCTTTGAACTTTTTACAACATTAAACTTATCTCCCACTAAACAACCTTTTTGTTGGCTGACTTCCCTCTCATTACTAGTCGTGTACCTCAATCTTTCTAGCTTCTCTCTCCTCTACGTTGGATCCTCCACTTTTCCCACTCAGAATTTGAATTTGACTCTAGATTCTTTATTTCTCTTATCTACAAAATCTATTTTTTTCCAATACCCTTACACCAAAGGCTCATGTTGCTTGGATCCTCCTTATCATTCATTCCATCATTTGGTCACCGCTAACCACATGACCCGCAGATCCGTTCCATCCATCATTTCTTCTATCATGTGTTGTTTCATCCATATCTCCTTGATCCTTGTCCTTTGCACTTTTTTTGCACCCTCACCTTGTGATCTAACCTCCTCCAATATCTTCATGTACTTCCCTTACTTCTCTTTACACCTTAAATGCCTCATTGCACACTTCTTCCCCCTTATCTTCTAGGAAAATACTCTCCCCACGTGTCTTTATGCCTCCTCATACTTAGCTACTACCTTTAGAAACTATTATTTTCACATACTTCCATTGATTTCTACATCCACTTCTTACATTCTCTTCTTCCTCCATTCTCTATTTCCTACTTCATGCCTTTGGACTATCTATATTCTATTATGCACCTTTTCCTCCTTACACTTCACCATGTAATTATGCCCCTTCTAGCCATGGGCTTATTTTCCTACATGTGCCTTCACTTTCTTCTACATGTGCTCCTTATGCTCTTCTTAGCACTTATTCCCTTTAGCGAGTTATTTTACATGCTCTACTCCTTTAATACCTTTCACTGGCCCCTTCTTTCTTTTGTTGTACTTTCTTTCATGCGCACTCTAGCAACATTTCTTGTGAATTATCTTCCTGGTTGCCATCAAGACAACTTCTTCATCTCCTTGCAATGGTACTCCCATCGGTACACACATCTTTTTACACTCTCCTTCCTTTTCTCATATGCATTATTTGGTTCTTACGTGCATCTCCCTTTTCTAATACAAGTTTTTCCTAAGTCCTAGGATGCCCCTGCACCAAACACCCAGGGTACTTTAAACTTGAGGTCCTTACCAAGTGCAGGTGAGCAATCTAATCACCTTGTAGATAACTTGTACTAGCTCTTGTATTCAACAAGCCATCCTCTCATTGTGCTTATTTTGACACCTCTTTCAATCCTTAGCCACTTCTTGGTGACTTTGCAGTTTTCTCTCGCATATTCTTACAAGTACCCTCTACCTATGGGTTCTTCTCCATGATCTATCTCTTCTTTTTGAAATTCTATCGTCACTTTTTTCCTCCTCTAAGGTCTGATCTACCATTAGACTTTTCCACTCCTCAATGCATCTCCATGTGCACTTCTTTCCTTGTATTCTTCTCTTCTTCTCTTTCACCCTTCCACCGAGAATATTTCCTTTTATGCCTCTCCATCCTCCTTACATGAGGACTTCTTGAAGGATTCTTCTCTCCCTCACCTCTTTAGATCTATTAGACCTCACCCCTATTGATGGAATTTTCTCTCTCCTTCTTCTTATTGTGGCAATTTTTTTGTGACACATCCTTATTTTGCATCATTTTCTCTTCCTACACATTCTTCTTTATGTTAGAATTTTGGAGCCTCTCCACAAAATGAATCCTTGAGATATTTTATCTATTCTCCTCCTTAAGTTCCTCTTTCCATGTGCACTTTAGCAACTATCTTTAGTTACTCTACATTTTTTCCTTTAGGGGAACTTCTTCTGGATCAGACTGTTCTTGGCCTCTCTCAATCACATTTTCCTCCTCCATATTCTCTTGCAGTTGAACTATGAATTTTCATCACACTCCCTATAGTTTGTATATTCCTTTGTTCATGTGCACCCTTGTGCATTCCTCCTTTTGAGAACATCTTGAATCTCCTTACCGTGTACGCTCTTTTTCATGCATACTCTCGTAATCTCCCTAGATTTCTTGGCTCCCTATAATGGTGCTCTCATTTTTGCATGTATATTCACCTTTGCATTCCTCTACTCCTCTTGGAGTATTTTTTTTTGCATCCTATTGGGGTTCTCCTTTTTGGGGGGGCCTCTTCCTCTATGATTTCTATGGCGTGCCCCGCTTCATGTTCCTTCGAGATGTTCTCCCATGTATAATTTTCTTATTTTATGCTCATCCCTTTCTTGCACACACTTTATTTATTCCTTTCCTCCTCCATTTCCAAGGTCTCTTCTCATGGCCATGTGCATACCTTTTTACACCCATGGTCTCTATAGACCATCTCTCTTTTTTCCTGAGTATCATTTTTTACCAGTGTGAGATTCTCACACATTATCATCTGATGTGCTTTCGCCGGCACATCCTCTTGTGGTATTCCCATAGTTGAACCCTCTTCCCTTGGTGGTGTTTCCACCCTAGGTTATTCTCCTCTATTGTGCTCCTCACGTGCAACCTTCAATTGTTCCTCCATGCATTCCTTCTTTTAGTGATCTCCTCGCATATTTTTCACATTCTTTCCATTGTGCCCTCGAATCTTTGTCAAGTCCTTCACTTTCTTCCCCTCCTCACCACCCTTGGTCACATGACCTTTCTTCCTTAGTTTTCTTCTATGCACTCTAATCGGGTCCACACCTCTTGGAGTACTAGAAGCTCCTCCATCATTTCCTTGAGCTTCTTCATGATTGTTGCATCCAATACATCTCCCTTCATTGGTGCCATATTGTTAATCATCACACTATCTTCAATTGAATTCTCTACCCACATAACACATGTGAGAACACAATATTTTGTGGTATTTTCTTCACATTTGGTGATGATTCATATTCATCTACAAGAAAATAGCCTACTTTGATACCAATTGATAGGCACAAAACTCTATTGGGTACTCCCCTAGCCTTCCTACAATGTTAAACATAGTGTATTTAGAACCATGTCTATAGTTGTATGTTGTATTCCAATGGCCATAAAATATTTACAATATTTTACCTCTAAGGGATATACAAATTCTTCTACCTACTAAGGTTATCCATCCTTACTTCCCTCTTTGGATCTATGGCCAATCATGACCTTCGTCTCTCAGCACCTCTCATCTTTTTTTACCTCCTCACTACCTTCATCCTTTTTATGGCCTTAAAATTAGTCACCACTCAACAACCATTTTTCACTGAATTCCATCATATTTATATCCACGTGCTTGAATATTTCCCACTCCTTCACTTTTCCCGCTCATAAGTTCAAAGCATATAACTGTGTCCCACATGTATACACTTTTTGTACCTTCAGAAAAATATGTCCCAAAACTAAAATATGACCAAACACATATAAAATTGCTAAACATGTATTTTTAATAAATTAAATACACTAAGAGGTCAGGCATTCAGAAATAACCCAATTTTTTTAAGTTTTTATATAATTTTTATAGATTTATTTACCAGTCAAATTTTAAAAAAAATTTGGCCACTAAATGGGACACACTTATATGCTTTGACGTACTTCAAATTTGAATCTTGCTTCTTTATTGCCATTATATATGTAATATTATTTTAGCCAATCATTTTGTGCCATGTCTCATGGTGGTTGGATCCTCCTTATCGATCATTCCATCATATGGTCACCATCTACCACATGACCCATATATCTGTTTTATTTCTCCTCTCTTCTGCCAGTTATTACTGCATCCTTATCTCCTCAGGCATCATCCTTAACACTTTTTTTGCACCCTCTCCTTATGATCTAGCATCCTCCAATATCTTCATGTTCTTCCTTTACTTATCTTAGCACCCTTAGTGCCTCATTGCACACTTCTTCCCCTTACCTTCTAGGAAATTTCTCTCCCTATGCATCCTTGTGCCTCTTCATAATTACTTGCTACCTTGGGAAACTATTCTTTGTATGTCCTTACTTTTCTTGCTACATCCACTTCATGCTTTCTCTTCTTATTCCCTTCACGCTTACTTGCTTCACACCTTCGGGCTATCCATCTTCTACTCTGGGCCTTCTCCTCATTACGATTTGTGAGGCAATTTTTCACCTTCTAGCTATGGGATTTATTTCCTAAATGTTCCTTCACTTTCTTATACATGTTCTCTTTGTGCTCTTTCTAGAACCTCTTTCCTTTTGTGAGTTCTATTACACACTCTACTCCTTTGAGACCTTTCACTGGTCCCTTCCTTCTTATGGTGTACTCTGTTTCATGTGGACTCTAGAAACCTTTCATGTGGTTTCTCTACTTTTTTTCCTTTGAGACAACACATTCCTCGCATTTCAATAGTACTCCCATATCTTTGCACATCTTCTCTCTTGTTCATTTTATCAGTCACATCCTTTGATTCTTGTGCATATATCCCTTTTCTAGTGAAGGTTTTTCCTAAGTCCAAGGACTCCCATGCATCAATTAGAATGTTATATAATTTTAATAATTTACCCATAACATGTCCATTTGAAACCATAAAATAGGGTCAAGATTTAAATTTTACAATATCGACCAAAACTGATAATTTTGGACAACAGGATATTTTAATTTTCTGGGCCTGAAAATGACTTTTTCTAGATGTATTTAATACAAATAAACTTCAATGACTAATGAAAGAGATGTGTGTAAATATAAGAAAACATATTAAGGGATATCATGATGTGCTAAGAAAGAGTGAGGAGAGTGCATTTGTCCATGCAAGTGTACAATGTCAAGATCAATAGTGTCAAAGGATAGATTGTCAAATTTGAATGTCTACACTTTCTTCATCTACATTTTAATACATTAAAAATTCTATTCAATTGTGAAACACATGGGAAGGGAATAAGGGTGCTCATTATATTTTCTATTATGTGTCTTTATTTGTAAAATTGGGCCTGAATCTATATATAGTGTTGTGGTCTCTAGGGTTCTAGAAAGTATCAAATTAGTTGAGATCTTCGTAGGTAGTATTTATTTACCTCTTACATTTAAAGGGAAATATATTAGAGTTGTTGAATGAATTTGATACATAGTCTTCGTCCTTTTTGGTGTGCTTCAATACCTCATTCTTCCTTAATCTATGTTAGGTTGCACACACCCAATACTCTGGTTTCTCTTTGACACAATTAGGGACTAATCACCCTCAATCCTTTGTCCAGTTCAACAATCCAAATCTCAAGGTACAAGAAAAATTAAAAGATCATTCCCCCATAAAATAAAATAAAATTATTCATTCCACGTTTTCCCTCTTTAGTTTCACTTAATGAAAATGCAAGTTTCACATATTTTACTTTATCCTTGAGTTAAAGTTGTGTTTTCTATTATGAACATTAACTATGCTTTGTGTTGTATGTTTCATCATTGATTATTCTAACACCAAACACAAGTAAAATGATACAACTACAAGATAAACTTTGAGTAAAGGAAAAGTGTGTTTACACACTCAGGTATACTTTCATTTAAGCATGTAGTTTTAATTTCATACTTAAAGGGCGAAAATGGAGACAGTCAAATTTGTCAATTTACTCTTTGACACTGTTGGTTTTGACAATGCACTCTTGCTAAGATAAACACACTCTTTCTCCACTTAGCACATCTCAAGGTATCTTATCTATCTTTCTTAGTCATACACACTAATATGTTTATATATTTTGATATTTGAATGCATAAAACCCATAGATAAAATCTAATTGACAAGATGTAAAATTTAGTGTTTATGTTTTTCATCCTTGGGAAAAACTGTACAGTTTGGTTAGGACTTGGATTTGGTCCTAACTAACTTATACAGTTTTATATCAACATATCCTCCATCTTTACTTTTATTTTCACATTCTTTGATGGGTTCTTTACTTCCTTTGGTTCATTATTTCTTCAATAATTTACTTTCACAACCCTATATAAGAAAGTATAGACTCTCTCATTTTCATTTCTAGAAATACTATGCAACTACATACATTCACTTCCTTTAGTTACAAAATGCACCCAATGCTCCCTAAATCTCAAACACACTCATTAGGTCAGAAATCACTACAAGGTTGAAGCATACCACCAGATAAATAATTCAAGTTATCTCATTTGTAATAATCTAAACATCCCTTCTCCAAGTATTTTAGCAAGATCCAAACTCATGGTCAAACATTTTCAAAGAATTTCAAGCTGCCAAACTATAGTTGCATTCATTTAGATATCACATGTTAAGTGGAGAAAAACATGTCATTTGAGGCCTCTTTGGAGTAGTGCCAATGTCAACAGCATACAGAGATGTCCACAACACAAATAATGTTATTTTATAAGGTATCTTACCCATGGATATGTTTTGAGGTATTATTTAGAGTATTCAGAAGGCTTCATAACATGACTAAAAACTAGGGTTTGATAGCGATAAATATTTCCAGGTAGGTGAAACTCACATAATTTTGTAAAACTTGACTCAAAGAAGGTCCAAAACTGTACAATAGGGTCAATACCATACAAATAGTTATGATAGAATTGTACAATTCTGCCCCATTCTAGTTTCTATCCACAGTTCCAATGTCGAAGCATGATCAAGTCTAAATCCCCTAGTTTTATTTGTATGAACATCCAAAACTACCCAAAATCATTTATAATCAACTAAGTATGATCATCCTCTTGTATTTTTAACTTTTAGCATATCTTATAAGCATGAATGTGTTGTTATGATACTTTATGATTAATGTTATAAGTTAATTAATCAAAATAATTCCCTATATCTACCCATTACATACTTAGTGTAATTATCTTACTAAACTTAGATGCTTAATCTAAAAAAGGGTGTAAAACTACTTGATCAAGAGTCAGGTCCACCAGATGCTTACACACTAAAATTATATGTAATAAGATGTGATGAAGGTAAAAAATATATAGGATGTAAGGATTGATTAGAGGAGGTTATTCCAAATTAATTAATTTATAATAACTAACCATTCATAATCATAATAATGCATTAATACTTACAAAAATGATAAACATTATAACTATAGCTAAAAAACATAAAAGGAGATGGAGAGTTACTTATACAAAGTGGAACACATGAGATCTAGGTGTGTAGACTAGGAAAATAGGTGGTTGTAGTAAAAAAAATCATGCATTACATACTTACATCACACCTCTAAATATTTTATTAAATACATGATTCCTAAGTAAGAAAAATAGACATTAATAACACTTGTTTTTATTTTGCATGGCTTTATCCCTTTTAGTACTCTTGACATTCGCTTTTCTCAAATGGTCAATTTACTTTTTGATATTAGACAACACATTACCTAGCTATTTATTTTCCATTATATACTTATAACATCCCAGACAATATCACCCAATAGGGATAGGAGTACTCAAGCGCTATTGTCCCCTTTGGGTGCTTCTATCCTTTTCCCTCCTTTTCTTAAGTTTGAAATCCCACATCATTTTTATCTTTTATGAAGTCTCTTTTATCACTTTGGGTCAGCATTTTTGGTTGTTAATGACAAAATGCAAAAAAGGGAATCATATATATACATGAATTACTCACTATTATTAGGATTTGGGAAACTTGGGCTATTACTTACTATCTACTACTTGGGAAAAGAGAAACATTCAAGGACTACATTTGGACTGCATTATTCACTACATATGAGGGGTTATTTATGAATTTCATCTCACACATTCATCTTGGGGGGAAATTATTTGTATCCCACTATATTTTTCCAACTAACACAAGGGAAACTTAGCTTCAAGGGATACAAATCAATCACATACACACTAGAATTACATAGACTATAAAATGTAGTGTAGCGTTTGGTGAAAACCACATTGTGGTGACCACCGAAGTCAGTCTGAATCAAGCATATGAATTATTTATTTCATATAAATTTTTCTTGAGCCTTGTGTAGGTAGTTAGGTTTTATTTTGTAGGTTTAGGTGCAACAAAAGAAACCTACAATAAATTGGATATAATAGAAAGTGAAAGGAAGAGGGAAATTTCAGACTTTTAAAAGATCAAAAGACAATGTGATGCTTGGACACTAGTTCCCAATTAAAACACCAGTGCCTAGGAGGTCATGTCCTCATCTGGGCATTGAAAAGGTTCTAGATCCCAGTTTCTCATATAGAGTATACACAATTCAGATCCATCCTTCTCATCCTTTTTCCCACCCCAGAGTTAGCCTAGATCTCCATATACAAGCTAATTTTCTCTTATCTCCCTATTGTATACACTTGATTATTTCTTGCATGATAGATATTTCTTCTTACTGTTATATTCATTTGATCTCACTCCTATGATAAATATATAATTATGTTAAATCATTTGCTGATCCCAATCCTTACATTCTCATTATTAGATTTATCTTTCATGCTCATTTCCCATAGTGGTCACTTTTTTCTCCCGTAATATATTAAGTTCCTCCCAAACACCCATAATTATTCCAATAGTATGGTTGAAACCACACATGATAACCCTTCATTCAATTACCTTTAGACCCTCCTTCATCACATGAAAATGTCTGATAGTGAACAATCTCATGATGAAGACACTAATGTGGATAAAGCATAACCTGATACTCTCACCACTTTCTATTCTACATTACGTGATAATCCTACTCATGTACCACATATCCTTGATGCCTTATCAGAAACTAAGTGTTCCCGTGAAAATTTTTCTCATGTTAGTATGGTTTGTACCTTGGATATCTCTATTATTATCACCTCTTCTATTCCACCTTCTTCTTTCCCCATTATTGTGGGGATATCCACCATTCATATGCCTATTTCCACCCCCACTAATAAATTTTATTCCCCTATAGTTTTCCATATCCAACCCATCATTTCTTTTATAACATGTGTTTTAGGCTATTTATATCATGATTTACAAGCTCAAATTTGTCAATTACAACATGCCTCATCATCTTCTTCTCCATCTCTTGATTCTTTTCTTATTCTTCATAGTCCTCTTACACATGAGGTTTCTTCTTATCCACTCCCTTGATATTTTTCCTTTCCTAAGTTTCCTCTCTTTGATGGCCATGTAGATCCTTAAGATAACCTTCAATAATTTCATGTTGCATTCTTGGACTATGCTTGTGATGAAAAATTGTTGAGTAAGTTATTTCCTAGATGCTTACAGGACTATGCCTTGAGATGGTTTATGAATTTCCTTTGCACTCCATTCGATATTTTACTCCTTTAGAAAATATATAGTTTTAGCTCACTTTTCTATGAATATTGGAATGAAGATAGCATATGGAAAAATGGCCAAAATGAGGCAAGGAACTAATTAACAAATTCATTACTATATTTTGTGTTATAAGACAAATATTTCTAAAATGAACAATGTATTGGATGAATATAATTTACAAAATATTTTTATCCAAATCCTATTCACTCCTTCCTAAGAATGTGTTATCTTTGAATCTTTTCACTCTTTTTATCATCTATGTCATACTCTGAAAAATTGTGAAATCAAGTTACTTTATTTGAGAAAACTTAAATACGTTGCTAATATTTTCGATTTATCTAATAACAAGTTTCCAAACAAATTTACATTCAAAGGAAATCCTAGTGAACCTAAGCCTACTATCAAAGATATATATCAACCTACGAAGCTCTAATTGCAACCTACACACCAAAATTTTACTAAATTTCTATATCCACCACATATGTTGTTGCCTCAACTCTTAGAAAATAACCTAGTTTCTCTTTTAGCTCCTCTTGAGTTTGATCCTAATAGGTCTCATGGCAATAAATTTGATGAAAATACACATTGTGATTACCATAGATGCAATTTCCATTCTACTAACAAGTGTTTCAAGTGTAGACACCTAATCCAAGATCTGTTTGACAATCATGACATTCAGTTTCCTAACTCTACTATTTCTATTCCTATATCTACTAATGACAATATTAAGCTTAAAATATTCAATGATCATTTACCTAAGTATGAAAAATAAGCTCTTGAACCTCTTCAAATCATGTTTATCATGTTCTTCCTCCTCTTCAATCTTCATATCATCCTCTTATATTTCTTGTTGGTACCATTGATATTCCTTCACCTATCATTACTTTAACTAATGTTGTTTTTCATGCCTTGTTTTCATCTTATAAATTACACATTGATTTTTTTATTGGTCCTCATGTTATTAACAATGTCATGGTGCACCAGGATACTTACAAGTGCAATACATGTTTTATATCATTTTTACAAGATGTCAGTTTTACATTATCTTAGATGACCCCATAGGTCACTCACTACTCATGGGCATATAATTCTTACTATCATTGTTGGGCCTCTCACTATCTCTATACCTTTCACTGTTAGATCTACAGTTGCACAATATGACATGGTCTTACAACTTCCTTGGAAAAGGGATGCCAAATATGTACCATCCATAGTTCACTTGTGCCTAAATTATATACATGATGGTCACATTATCACTATTCGAGGCTCCTACCATGGAATTATTTATCACTGGCCCCTATTACTATTGCACCTTTTGTCACTTTTATCACTAATGTAATTACTCCTACATATCATCATGATGGTCCCATGGCTTTAAAACATACTACTAGTAGTGCTAATTTTACACATACACCTTGATCTTCTCTACTTGTGGCTTATGCTTCTTACTCACGAAGGATACATCGGTCTCATAGTCCACCTCATAGGCATAGGTCTCCACCAAAAGCACACACTACCCATGACACATATAGGACCACTTTGTGGTCTCTTTCTCCACATTTACTCCCTCGTGGCCATATAGTATTTGATCATGATCACATGCATTCCTCCACCACACTATCAAACCATGGGCTCTTACCCCTTACCCTAATTGGGTAGATCACTACAACATTCACACATTAGGAACATATTACTCCCCCTTTCTAATTGATAATGCACATTTTTGTAGGTTCAAATAGGATTGTTGAGGGCACACTTACCTACATAGACCTCACCTTCCACACATACACTAAGGGAATTCTTTATCCCCTCCCATAGTTGTTTTATTTCATGTTCACATATTTGTAAAAATTAAAAAATATTATCCTAGATATTGATTGGATGTATCCTTTCTTAATATACTATTTTATGTTTCACATTGTTTATCATGTTACTTGGATTTGTAGTGCGCTCTATCATTTTTCCATACACACATGTGTTTTCATGTGGTACTTTTTGAGTCGAATAAAGATCACATACATGTTTCTATATGATGTATGATGCTTGGAATTGTTCCTTACCAGTCCTACTGAGGCTACTGGGAGGATCTACCTTTACTATTTCTCTATATTTAGGTTCTATTATTGCAACATCTACTACTTTCATTCCTATTTCTAATTGTATACATTGTGACATACTATCAATTTTTATAACATGTTAATGATTGCTTCGTGTGTAGCTAATGATTGTCTTATAGGACTACTTTCAACCATGGTTATATGACTTGTTTGTATCTTCTCTATATTTGTGTCTGTATTGTCATTATTTGTAGGCTATACCCTATGCTTGATTATCTTTCTTTTTTTCCAGAGCCTTGAGGGATTTGAGTGTCTTACAATATCCTGAGTGGTGTCCCATGTTTTCAACCAGCTACTCATTATGTATTTTACCATTTTACTACATGTGTTAACTAATTTCTATTACATATTTCCATGCTTGTTTGTGCCTAACACTTTTTGGCTAGTCTTTCCCATTATTTTGCATGCATCATGGTTCTCACCATGAAAATTACCTACTCCCCCTACAGAAGTTCTATTTCAGATGTAAACATCAAATTTAGCTTTCCTCATTTGGGTTGCACTCACCTTGGTTCATCTCACACACCCCAAATGAGAGGGGTTAATTTTCGGGTG
The DNA here is from genome assembly GCA_019776745.2 of Taxus chinensis. NCBI lineage: Eukaryota > Viridiplantae > Streptophyta > Pinopsida > Cupressales > Taxaceae > Taxus > Taxus chinensis. Next base: position 349,314,484 of record CM034147.1, on the reverse strand, counting down.
ACTATTTCACCCTCTCAGTAGTCTAGATACCAAATACAAAATGGTACATAGTAAAATAAAAAAAATAAGAGATAATAAATAGGTCCATAATCCAAATCATGCCAAAATTAGTGTAGGGACAAAAACATCCAAAACAAATAGGAACAGGGGGTGCAAGTGTCCCACCTGGGCATTCCTATCCTAGGGGTAGAAATAGGTACATTATAGAATTAATAGGTTCTCAATGACATTATTTTCCAATTTTAAATAGCACATACTCAATTATAGGTTATTATCAAGAAAAACAAGAACAAAATCAGTGGAAAGTTACACAATTTGAGCAAGGTAACTAATTACTTGGTTTTCTCATGATCATTTGTAACTAGTTTATATTATGTTTGTGACCATCTACAATGGCACTTATCCATGTGGAAGCATTAACGGTTGGAGGTAAAATATTGCAACACTATTAATACTCTTCCCTTGGCAACAATATGCCTAAATCCTTAGTTTAGCGACACGATGCTCAAATCCTCAATTTGGCTATAGGATGCCTAAATCCGTAGTTTAGTGAAAAGAAACTTAAATCCTCCATTTGGTGATAGTATGCCTAAATCCTTATTAATATTCCAAGCATCTCCAAAGAAATAAACATACATGAAAAATTTTATCCCTTTTTTCACAACACATAAGTGTACTTTATCCTTGATTGACTTGTTTTTAAATAAGCAATTATATTTTCAGATTCACTAAGTTAAAGTTCAATTTTGAGCATTGACTACACTTATCTTATTTTCCATGTACGAAAAAAGGAAATACACAAATGGAACAAATAACAATCTCAAAGAAAAAGATGCTTCGAAAAAGGCAATATGCAAGGAAAAAACATAAGCATCATTTCTAACACTCACACATGGTTACCCTTAGGATATATATCCTCTTCTAGATCCCACAATACACATTCTATAATCTATATTCAACATGGTATCAAATATAATTCTCATTTTGCACGTTATTAGTTACAAATCTCTTTAACTCTCCATAAATTACACTCTTTCTATCTTTTTTATGTTACTAAAAACTCATTCACCAACATAAAGTGGGAGAAAATGTAGTAACAAAATCACACACTTAATAGTTACATCACACCTCAAAGTATGTTATTATATAATTGATTCCTAAGTAATAAAATTATACATTAACAACACTTACTTTGCTTTTACATTGTTTTATCCCTTTTGACACTCTTGACATTTTATTTTCTCGAATGGTCACTTTACTTTCGGAAAATTGATAACACATAACCCAACTATGTATTTTCTATTATATCCTCTGAACATCCCAGATATTACTGCCCATTAGTGATAGGATCTCTAAGATGCTACTATCCTCTTTAGGTGCTTATATCATTTCCCCACATTTTCTCAAATTAGAAATGCCACATCATTTGTTATCTTTAAATTATATTTCATCGTTTTGGGATGCCCTTTTTAGTTATTAATGATGAAATTCAAACAAGGGAGTTTTTGGTGAAATAAATTTTCGTCTAACAAATTAGGTGTTCCCACCAATGCTCAAAGAGTTACGCCCCTCCTTCTTGTATATAGGGAGGCTCCCGATATTTAATGTAAACTAATATATTCATATCTAAATGATGTGGGGTGGAAAAATAGGATGAGGATAACACATCCACACTTCATTGAACCTGTAAAAAATGTTGGTATGAGGTACAAGGGAGGAATTTTCAGTGATGAGGGCTGAAGGAGAGAAATTAGAAAAGTGAAGGTTATCGTTGGGAGTAGGAAATAAAAAATTTCACACACAATAACTGAATTAGTTTAACACTTAATTAGAGGAAAGAAATATTTTAATCCATTATGGAGACTAAAAAACCATAGACATGTAGTTCTTTACGTTTATCTATCAAGACGCCAAGTTATTTCTTGATCACCATACTTGCAAAGTTACAAAAAATAGAGAAATAGAAGAACACATGAAAAGAGAAATGGAGGAAATGTAGATTTTATTTCTTGTCTTGGTGATACAAAGCTCAACACCCAAACCACAATCCACAATTTCTGCCAAGAAATAAAATTTAGGATCCTTTGGAATGGAGAAGCCATCCAATTTATAGCATTGTGAATTGACCTTTCACCTACCCCCCACATGAATCTTCATGATCTCATTCAACTTGTGACTTTACATATTCCTAGGAAATGAGAAATAAGTTCCCTTTTTATAAATTAAAGGTAATTTTACAATTCAAGCTTAGAAATTCACTTAAGTGAATGAGACAAATTATCATGATTACACACAATGAAGAATTAGAAAAGGGGAGAGAAGAAAAGGGAGAAAGAGAGGAGAGGGAAGAAGTTTCCATATCTGAAAAAGAAGATCCCTATGATGAGTAAATTGTTGATTCATGATTTCTAAGGAGGATTCTTTGAAATGGGCTCTTGTTCCTTTAATTCTTTGTTGAACTGAGTTGTCGTAGTTTTCAGCTTGTCCACCTCTAGAATACAAATGTAACCCAACACGTTGGTCCATGCCCCAGGAACATCACTGATCTTATTCCATTGACTGATCCATCCTTCATTATGGCTTACAATTTCATAAATTCAAATTCTGATGTTGGCTAGGGACTTTAAGTTATCTTTATTTTAGGAAAGAGATTCACCTACCTCTTTTTAAACTATCTCCTGAAAGGAAACAATAAGTTCTTCAGATGATGAATTCTTGGTGAGTGGAGAGAAATAAAGTTTCTAAACACAATTGTAGATATAATTCAAGATCTCAAAGTCATGTTGTCAAAAAAAATCCAATTCAGAAATAACATTCCATATATCGCATCCATGGTGTGGATCCAAACTTGAGATAAATTCTCAACAGTTGAAGTAAACACATTACTTCTCATGAGAGTGTGAGATTTGAAGGAGATCATCTCTGACACACATGGGAACACCTCATGCAAGTGAATTACCTCTTTTACAATCTCCTCTTTTTATTTCTTTACTCATGAAAAAATTTCAATAATGTACTTGATGAAAGAAATGACATCTGGAAACAATTTTTTTCCTTACTCAGTGATTTTCTTAATCTAGTTCTCGTTAGAATTCTCCTTCATCATGTAACCTTGTTCTTTCTTGATCATAGGAATTTCTTCTATAGGAATTTCTTCTATAGGGAGATAAGATGTTTAATCGATCTCTACAATGGGTTGATTGTAAGCATTGAGATCTTTTACCTTTTCCTCCAACTGTATAATTATTTTCTTGTATTATTCATTCCTAGGGAGGAGGCAGGAAGAGGATTACTTGAACAGATAAGAATCACCATCATGTGAAGCTTTCCTTAATGATATGAAGATCAAATCATAATTTTAGGGGGTCATTTCCTCAATAGGATTTTCATTTTTATGCCTAGAAACTTCAACATACTAATTACCTGAGGCACCATTGAAGAAGCGGAAAGTTGTCTTGACCTTCTTTCTTCGCTGGGACTTTATTGTTCCTGAGATTTCTTCAATATTGGGCATGATAGCATGTTGTGTTGTTCTTGGATAACTTTCAATTATTTCTTGAATCCATGGAAATGAATCTTCAGGATTTGACATGATGTTTCTCACAAGAGCACTTTCAAGATCTTATTATGGAATCAACTCTTGATCACTATGGGGAAGCTATGACATATGTAATGACATACCTAGATTATTCAAAAGAAAAATATGTGGCAATGGATCACCCTTTTTTTTCCTTCACTTATCTCAATTTAACCAAATCCTCTTAACTCACCCAACTAACTCCCCCAGCTTACTGGAATCACTCAACCAACTCACCACAGAGATATGGATGGTTCTAACCTGATTGATTAGTTAGTGATGACATGCTTAGCTTGGATCACAACTAATCCATAAACATGAGTAATTGTGTAAATTTTTAAATTATTCACCAAGACCTTAAAAATTCATCAACTTTCAGGAATTTAATCAATCCAAAATTGATCAAAATCTGATTTTAAAGACTGAATTATGACTAATCCAAAATTGATTTTAAATTCCCATAATTCATTATTTGATCAAAGTGATTCAAATTCAAGTCTAGCTTATTTAACTGATTTTCCCATAATTTTCAAAACTCAATTAAATTTTACATTCACATTAAAATCTGAATTAAATCTCTACAAATAATAATAAACTAAAAGGAAAAATCAGACAACACAGATTATTTATGGGGTTCAAAATTCCTACGTCCTCAATTCATTTAGAATTGATCCATTAATCTTCATATTTTTAAATGCATTTGAAATATTACAAAACCAAATAATGAATCATATGAAACCTTATATAAGTCCCTAAGAACCCGTTATCCCTTTAAAAAATCAGAATTTTATCTTCGTGTTTGTTCTCGGCTTCATAATTAATTTTTTCTTTTAGTTCACTAAAAAACTATACAAAATTATTTACAAAATCAACATAAGAACTCCAAAATAGAAGAATAAATATACCATCAAGAGCATCTCTGAATTTTGAGAAACTCCCTATTTCTTCATCCGATTTGGTTTTGCTCCTAAGTTCCTCAAAAATGGGGATTTCCAAAACTATTTGTTATCGTCTAATACCACATTCTGTTAAAGAAAGTATGTTTAATTAAATATGAGATCTTTTTATAATTTGTAGAGCTCTCTTGGTGTATCAGTTTGGGATTTTTTTTTTTTCATTTATGGGTTCGAGCCCCTCTAATCGCCTACACCTTCTTCTTTGGATTATGTGGGTAACAACCCCACTTTTTGTGTCTGTCAAACCAATATGGCATTTGTTAAGACTTGAATCCTCCACTTATTATGTGGTTGTGACCACACTGTTGATTTTTTTTATCACTATAGGTCTTGGTTAGTGTGGATTTTGTGCCATGTAGGTGAGTCTGGTGGCGGTCGTGTTGGGATATTTGAATGGTCATAAATATGTCGAGTTGGCTTGGCCGAAGGGATAAGTGTAGATGTTGAGTCCCACTTGGATGTTATAATGGCTAAGTATTGTGGGATGTGAGAATCCATCTTACCAAGTTATCCAAGATGAGATCACCCTGAGCTCGATCCAATGAAACTCAACCCTACATAGTTTAATACAATGTAATATGAAATTTCTCACATTCACCCTATAAATACACTATGAAGAATATATATACAAATCAGTGGCATAATAAATGTGAAGAAAAGGAGACAAAGGTACCCCTCCTTAAAAATATTAGGCCAACTCTAGTTGAGGCCCCCCGCCCAGAAAATAGTGGAGCCCACCCATCTGTAAATGAGCGTCGAAGACTAGTCACAAAACTAAATTGTTACACTCTCTCCCAATTTCATTTTTGCCATGTGTCATATCCTGATTGGCCATTTGACCTTGTTTCATCCCAACTTTGACCAAGATTTGACCAGTGGTAACTTGAGAATACGATATACATTTTGTGTGTTCCAATAGGCACCATAAATTTCCAGAATTCTCTACCGTAATGTAATGGTTTAGGGAGATTTATGGAAACTTTATCTACTGTTTTGACCTCTGGATCACTCCTCCCTAATGGGAAGGTTTTTTGTCCACAAATAGTTGTTTTACACCCACAAATGTTGTTAATCGCCTTATTTCATTCACAAACATATGCATGATCCTAAAATATCATTATGGGTTAAATCACTGTAAATTATTGATTATCTAATCACAAGAAAATGATCAGTAAAAATTAGACAATTGTTCACCAAAATAGGAAACTGTCACTTAATACTCTATGATTCTACCAATCTCTGAAAATAGTTTTAAACTGTCAAAATCCAGTAACTATAACTGAGTTCCAAAAATGGGGAAGTGGATACCCAAAGGTTCAATGGAGATAGTCGCTTATGCTAATTCTTTTTTGTGGTCTCTCTATCCCTGGAAAAGGAATTTTTAAATATTCTAGTTGGGGGCCATGATTTATGGGTAAAGTTGTGGTATTGGTTCAAAAGTGGCAATGAGGTTTTAATCCACTCGAGACAACTATCAAGGAATATCCCCTCTAGGTCAGAATTCTATGGATACCTTAATAATTTTGGGATATGAACATCTTACAGGGGATAGCTAAAGATATTAATGCTCTTGTTATCTTTGACCATGTTATGTGTGTTAAAACCCATCTTATTTTTACCTATTTCTATTTCAATGTGGCTCCAAAGGAAAACCTACCCAGGTGTATTGAGCTTAACACATCATGGGGAGTCCATACTCAAGAAAATAGATTACGAGTTTGCACCCTTTATGTGTTTCTCATGTTTCAGGGTGGGACACAATGTTAAAACATGTCCAAAGGCCAAATAAAAGGTTTTATTGAAATCCCAACTAAATAAGAAGAAAGGAAATGCTAGGGAAGAGTCGAAGGGAAAAGGAATCATGAATCTAAATTTCAATGGACCTTCAAAGATAAATTCCATAAGGATGCAAGTTAATAAACCTTCAGAGGTTAAGAAGAAAAGAATCAAAGAGCTGGCACTGATTTTAGAGAAATTTGTTGAGGATGAAGGTTAGGAAAAGGTCAGTAATGAGGTATCTGAGCTAGATACATGAAAAATGGAGGATTTAATAGTAGTTGAAGAATTACAGGAAGACAACATCATTGAATCTATTGTGTCAGACACAATGGATGCTAGTTTCTTTGCTCAAAGACCCGATGAAGATTTTTTGGTAACCAACAATATATTAAATGTGTTGGATATCAATATGGAGGATATCCCCAAATTTGAAGAGGATTTAATGCATATTTTGGAGAGAAACAAGAACTTTGTAAGACAATGTCTATCACTTTCAGAAGGGTCTCAATCTGAAGATCCCAAGGAAAAATTTTCAACAAACTCAAAGGAATAAGGAAATGAAGATATAATAGAATTGGGATCCCCTGCTATGATATCAGTGGAAGTAAATAAAGGCCCTAGACCTTCACCAAAAATAAAAGTGACACCCAGGACTAGAGGAGATTATAATAAGGTAGATGTGGGGACCAATAAAGCCTCTCTAGGGTGATTTTCTAAAAAGGAAAAAAGGGAAAGATCTGTCATAAAGGAAATAATGGAAGGACGACAAAGGCCATTGTTGTTTAACCAAAGAAATGTTTCTTTTAAATGATTATAATTTCTTGGAATATAAGGGGTTTAAACAACCCCAGTAAACATAGGATTTTTTTTTATATTAGGAGGGTCAAGAAACTAGACATCATGATGATTCAGGAGACGAAGATGAATCATGAGATGATGGAAGACTTTCATATATTTTTTTGGAAATATTCTTGTTTCCACTATCAAGCTTCAGTATGAGCCTTGGGGGGGTTACTTATGATATGCATATGGAATAAGAATGTTTTGGAAGGTTATCATCTATTCAATAGCACCCATCATATAGCCATTAAATTTACTTCAATTCGTTCTTGAAAACACTTTACTCTCTCAAATGTCTATGCACCTAATACCACAATTGGTAGAAGGGTTCTTTGGGAAGAGCTCATGACTTTTAGAAGAATTTTTAATGAATAGAGTTGTATTATTGGGGGATAATTCAGCATCCCTTTGATACCCTTAGAGAAGAAATGGGGTGTCAATTTTTACACACAGATTATGGAATATTTAGCTAACTTCATCAGTTGGAATTGGTTACTAGATTTAGAACTCAATGGTTCTAAATACACCTGGACCAATATATGTGAAGGGGAGAATCTGATTCAAATAAATCTAGACCATTTCTTGGTTAATTTTCAATGGATTTAGGAACAACAATACTCTCTCTCCCCATTAGCTCGCATTGGATTGGATCATAATCCAATCATCCTCAACTTTAGTGAAAGGGGTCAAACTAAAGGTAGACCTTTTCAGGTTTGAAAAAATGTGGACTACATAGCCAGACCTGAAGAAGATGATAGAATAATGGTGGAACATTGAATTCAAGGGAAACAACATGTTCCAGGTTACAGAAAAACTAAAAAATGTTAAATCAAAAATCAATAATTGGAATAAAGAAATATTTGGGAACATTTTTTTACAAAAAAGAAAAACTTCTGAATAACTTAGGGAATTGGAAGAAATAATGTAACGGGGGGATTGGAGAAATGAAGAGAAAAATAAGGAAAAATATATTATAATGGAATACCATAACATCCTAAGTAGAGAAGAGATTTATTGGAAGACAAAATCTAGAATAAATTGGCTTAAAGAGGGTGACCATAATTTAAAAAAATTCTACATCTCTACCACTATTAAGGAAAATAAAGGAAGGATATAAGAAATTAAAAAAGAAAATGGTGAACTGGATATAGAGGAAAAGGATATCTTGAATACCATTGTCTCTTTCTTCAAAAACTTTTTTGCAAAATGTTATCTCCCTTCAAAGATCTCTATTACTGAAACTCTAAAACTCTTTGAGCCTACCATCAACCATGAGGAAAATAGATAACTCTTTTTTATTCCCTCAGAGGAATAATTAAAAGTTATTTTATCTTAAATGGAGGGAGGAAAACTCCTAGGCCAGATGGATTCCTGAATTTTTTTCTAGATGTATTGAGATATAGTTAAAAAAGAGGTTGTTAAAGTTGTTCAAGATTTATTTCATTTGGGAAGCCTGCTAAAGAAAATAAACCACACATTTATTTCTCTCATACCTAAAAATCCAGGTGCTAAGAACTTGGGGGACTTCAAACCTATAATTCTTTGTAACATAATGTACAAACTCATTTCAAAAATTATGGATTTCAGAATTAGGGAAGTCCTTAGTAGTTTTATTTCTCTTAATCAGGGGACCTTCTTGCCAAGAATAAAATTCCTTGACAATATCAAAACCATCCAAGAGATGATACATTCAATGGAAAAATCCAAAAGAGAGGCTATGATTATTGAGCTCGACATGTAAAATGCCTATGACCGTATATTCTGGAATTTCATGTTTTCCCTTTTACATAAACTAGGGTTTCACCCTCATTTAATCAAAACTATCCAAGCTTGCACCTGTATCCCTAGTTTTTCAGTCATTATAAATTGGAAACCAAATGGATTCTTCAACTCATAAATGGGCCATAGCCAGTGGGAGCCTCTTTTCCCTTTTCTCTAGATTATTGTTATTGCAGCTTTGAGTAGGTTATGTTTAAAATCTCAAAATGAATGAATACTTGAGGGAATTAAAGTTTCTAATGGGGTAGTTAACCAAATCCTACAACAATTTTTAGATAACATGGTTATCCTTGGGTAAGCTTCGGTTTAGGAGGATCGTTCCTTCAAGAATATCACAAAACTTTATGAAGAAGTAACATGGCAATATGTTAACTTCCATAAGATTTGTTGTTTCTTCATTAACTTTAAGGAGGATCAACAGATCAGGCTTGCTAGTATTCTAGAATGTAGTATAAAAAACTTCTAGATACCTACCTTGGTATACTACTCTGTGGGAAAAAAATGGAAGAAGGGGGATGGAAAAAATTGATAGAGAGTTTCCATTAAAAAATTGCATCTTGGAAAGGTTCTTTGCTTTCAAAAGCTATAAAATCTTAACTTCTTCAAAAAAATTTGTAGGGAGTTGCAGTTTATGTGATGTCCATGTTCATCATCCCTATGAGATTCATAATAGCTATTGTGAGTATCTAAAATAGGTTCTTATAGACAGGTTCAAAAGATAAGACAAGAATCCCTTTCATAGCTTGGGAAAAGGTTACTCAGCCCAAGGATAGGGGGGCTGGGTTTAAAAAACCTTCATATTATGATTGAAGCACTAATAGCTAAGGTGGGATGGAGATTGCATAAAGAATAGGGAACCTATAAAAATATTATGAAAGAGAAATATTTGCGGAACTTTGGAAAAACTATGGTTTTTTCTCTGAAAAGGAGCTACCTAGAGGATCAATTTTTTAGAACAATCTCTATCAAACTAGGAAGTTATTGGTTAAAGGGATCAAGTGGAATATTGGGGATGGAAAAAAGATTAAATTTTGGGATGAACCATGGATTAGGGATAAATCTCTAAAAATTAAAAATCCATGGACATACCTAAGACATTTTTCATCTTGGAATTTAACAAGTTGGTTTGTAACTATTGGAAAGAGGAGAGAAGATAGGCTCATATTATTCCACCCTCTAACTATTTGGGACCTCAAAAATTCTTTGATGATCTTAAACATATTCTAAATGAATGCCACTTACCCCATAGTAGGGCCCAGGATGAACTAATATGGAGGAACATGGACTCTTGAGAGTATGAGGTGAAATTTGGTTATTTGCTGAACTTTGAGCAAATTGAATCAAACAACTATAGAAAGAAGATATGGAATAAGAACCTTATACCCAAAATAAAAAATTTCTTCTGGGAGGTTTTTAAAAAAATATTCTTACTATGGACAAGCTTAGAAAGAGAGGTATGATCATTATTGACAGGTGCAGTCTATGTAAACAAAAAGAAGAGAGGATCAATCATCTTTTTTTAGAATGCACCTTTCCCTTTAGAGTCTTCTCTATTGTCCTTATTTTTTTTAGGATAAAAGTGGTTCTTCCTAGATATGTCTCTTTACTCACATAACAATGGTGTTTTAATTTACAACATGAACTCGCTAAAGAAATCTAGACATTGTTTCTTCAACATAATATTTGGGGTATCTAGCCTAAGAGAAATAACTGAATCTTCACGAACCAATCTTCAAGAATAAAAAAGGTCATTGAGAAAATAGGACACACTCTTAAAAAAAATGCTCAGATCATTAATATGAAGTCTTCTAAGTTGTTCCTAGTCTTGGAAAGAAGCATTCTTCAAAGTATGAATCTCAACCCCAAAATCCCTGGGGTTAATAGGGACATACACAAAAACTTAGTTAAATGGGCTAGACCTCCTGAAGGATGTTTTAAACTTAATTTTGATGGTTCAACTAAGTTGGGGGAGGGATATTCTGGGGGAGGTGGCCTTGTTCATGATCTTTTTGGAGATGTCTAAGAGCTTTTGCGGGGCCCCTAGGAAATCATACCTATAATCATACAGAGGTCAGGGCTATGCTCTAGAGCATAAAACAATGCATAGCTTTGAATATAAAATCCCTCATCATTGAAGGTGACTCGTTATGTGTTATAAAATCCCTCAAAGAACATAGCAACTGTGGGTAGAAACTAAACAACATAATCAATGAAGCCAAGTCATTACTGACATCATTTGACAGAGTGCAAATTCAACATATTTACAAGCCTTGTAATAACCCTGCTAACAGGATTTCCAATTATGGTAACAACATGATTGATATGTTGACGTGGCCAAGGGAAATCATACCTTCGAATAATATTTTAAATTTGGTAAATGATGATATGATCTTGGAGGTTGTGTAATTATGGTACCAAATTTTCTCATGCTCGGCATTGTAAGAAGGTCCTTCACTTCTTGGGAAATGACATGTATTATGTATTTTTGCATTTAATATATTGGATTAGGATTAACAACTCTAATTTTATTGTTCCAAAAGAAAGACAGGGCTTTCAGCTAAAGATGGGAAAAGATAGGGTCAGAAGGGAGACGGCTTCATCCCTCCACCTCAAAAATTACACCACCCTATGGATATTTCTTCCCAGAGGTGGTTTCTCGAAATACATTCAATGTATAAAAGGTAACAACCCTCAACTCTCTATGGAATATGGTGATTACTAGGTTAAGGGAAGCTTTAATTTGATGCAAGTTGAAATAAGGGTTACTAAGGAGTCTACTGCTGAAGTTATTGGGTTAAATATGGAGGATCTCAAAATTTTCACTGATAATACTTGACGTAAACACAAGTTATCTACCTTTTTTGGCCCTAGTGAACGAATTGTGTCATATGATGATGACATTTCTCACACCTTTCTTCCTAACCATTGGGCTGATGTTTGTCTTATGGTGATGACGTATATAACATTAGAGGGTAAATTAAGGAAGATATTCTCATATCACCTATATATCCTTAATTACTTATGAAGGGATCAAGTCATGAGCTTTCCCTTTTTCCTTTTCAGGTCCATGACTTCCTCCATTTCTTATTTTAAGAACAAGAAAATTGATATACCCCTTCACCAAGGTATGATTCTTTTACTCTTCAAAAATGGAAAACCTTTAATCCTTACCTAACCTATGACCACTAATGATATTGAGTCTGATAATGAAACCCTTTCAGTTGTAATGGATTGCCTCAGAAAAGAGAGTGGAAAGGAAAACCCCAAGGGGATTGCAGATGTCCTATACAACCTAAAAAAAGGGGCCCATGAAAGGGGTGAAGGTTCTAGTAGCAAAGAGAGAGAGAGAAATTTTGTGGATTGGGAGGAAATGTAAATGAGAGAAAAACTGATTGTTGACACCATCCTCATTGTTAACAAGAATTTGGTTTAGGAGGTCAGAGATTGTTACCATAAAATTGATTTCCAAAATAAGAGGATTAGGGGCTTGGATGCTAAGATTTTTATGGAAGAGAAAAGGATATATATTCTACAGGATCAATTTTCTAAAGTTAAGTGAAGCAAGTAGAAGATGAGGCTCGTGTTGAGAAGATCTAACAGTGAAGATACCTTGGACACAGAGATCAAAGACAATTCTGAAAAAAGGCCCAAAAGTGGTCATAAAGGTTGTTAGATAGAAAGATAGTGGATTGAGTGCCAGGACTCGCAGCAAGGGTCCTACTAATAAGGTGAAATAATGGTGTAATTTTGGCTTACCTTTTGGTATTTTTATGTTATTCTCTTCTTTTTTATCTGTACTAAGGCTATTGTTTTTTGTATCTCTATTTATTAAAAAAACTATTAGTTTAATATGGCAGACTTTTTTGAGTCTAGCTTTGTTTGGGGGTAGCCTTCCTCTCAAGTCTATTTACATGGTTCCCCTGTCTCTCTTATGGTTGGATTATGTGACCATGATTCTCTTTTTGTAAAGGGTTTTTTGGTCCCTTCAAAACCAAATTTTATTTACCTTATCTAAAAAAATAAACAATCAATCAGTCTAAAAATTGATACATGTTCACCCAAAGAGGTAAGTGTTTAACTGATACTATGTGATACAGTCAATCACTATAAAAAAAATCCACCAAAATAGATCAGTGTATAAAGACAAATACATGCCAAAAATATCTAGTGTGCACTGGACCTATGAAATTGTCAACCACTAAAAATATCACGATCCAGAATGTTTAGACAACCATATGCCAAAATTAGACAAGTATCAAAACTGAATCATGTGAATATGCTAATAAAATATCTATCCCACTATTTTTAACTTTAAATAGGATTAAAAAAAATTCTACATACCTAAAATGGAGAAACTGCTATCAACTGCAAGAGATCACAAGGAAAAATCTGAAAACTGGTTTTTCAATGCAATAAATGTACATACTAATTGTAACCACATATGGTAGTTACAAATAAATTCCCAAAAATAAGTGTCTTTAAATATTTGCAAATATCATGTGTGGACACAATAATAATGTATATTAATTACAATACCAAAATGGTGCCCATATTTTCTCAATGAAAATCAACAACAGATATTGAAATGCAATTTTCCAAAAATAGACATTATACACATGCACACTGAACCTACATACTCTGTTGCCAATAATAAAAATGAATTTTTCCAACCTTAACAAGTGAGAAGTATTATCTGAGTATGATAAACTCATCCCTTAGACCTTCTCTACGTGTGACATCATTATTTAGATTTTAAATAATAAATGAAAATATTGAAAAAAATTCCTTTCAATATTCATCGAAATCCCACAAAAATGCTTTGAAAAGAATGCATGATATTCATCAATTACAACTATGCAAACATGAAATTAAGAAAAATTTTACCCACCAATTTAATTAAATTTTCCTTTTTAGGTGGTTTAATTTCTTTAGTATATACTTGGGTGTCTTCATGGGTTATTTTTGTAACTATTGGTTTTACATTGCTTCACTTTTCCAAAACTTTCCCCTATTGTTTTAGATGAAGTTGCCAACACATATTAACCTCATGTATTTTCCTGTGACAATGGATTTTAGAATGAAGGAAGTCCTTAGTAATTTTATTTCTCCAAATCAAAGGACCTTCGTGTGGGGAAGACAAATCCTTGACAGTATCATAACCATCCAAGAGAGGATACATTTAGTGGAACAATCCAACTGAGAGGCTATGATTTTCAATCTTAACATGTAAAAGTACTATGACCATATATCTTGGAATTTTATGTTTTCCCTTTTACATAAACTAGTGTTTCACCCTCATTTAATCAAAATGATCCAAGATTGCACCATTGCCCTAGTTTTTCAATCATTATAAATGGGAAACCGAATGTATTCTTCAACTCAGAAATGGGCCTTAGGCAGTGGGACCCTCTTTCCCATTTTCTCTACATTATTGTTGTTGAAGCTTTAAGTAGGTTATGTTCAAAATCTCAAAATGAAGGAAGACTTGATGAAATCAAATTTGTTAATCAGGTAGTTAACCAAAGCTGTAACAATTTTTGGATGACACGATTGTCCTGGGGTAAGCTTCGGTTCAAGAGGCTTGTTCCTTCAAGAATATCAACAAACTGTATGAATAAGTAACAAGGAAACATGTTAACTTCCGTAATAGTTGTTGTTTCTTCATTAACGTTAAGGAGGATCAGCAAATCAGGCTTGCTAGTATTCTAGAATGTAGTATAAAAAACCTTCTAGATATATACCTTGGTATGCTGCTCTATGGGAAAAAAATTGGAAGAAGGGGGATGGAACAAATTAATAGAGAGGTTCCATAAAAAACTTGCATCTTGGAAAGGTTCGTTGCTTTCATAAGCTAGAAAATCTCAAATTCTTCAAAGGTTTTTGTAGGGAGTTGCAGTTTATGTAATGTCCATTTTCATCATCCCTATGAGATTCAGAATAGCTATTGCGAGTATCTAAAAGAGGTTCTTATGGATAGGTTCAAAAGATAAGACAAGAATCCCTTTAATAGCTTGGGAAAAGGTCACTCAGCCCAAGGATAGGGGGTATGGGTTTGAAAAACCTTCAGCTTATGAATCAAGCACTAATAACTAAGGTGAGATGGAGATTGTATGAAGAAGAGGGAACCTAGAAGAATATTCTAAAGGTGAAATATTTACAAAACTTTAGCGGAACTATGGTTTTTTCTCTGAACAGGAGCTACCTAGAGGATCAATGTTTTGGAACAATCTCTATCACACTAGGAAGTTATAGGTTAAAGGGATCAAATAAAATATTGGGGATGGAACAAAGATTAAATTTTGGTATGAACCATGTATCAAGGATAAATCCCTAAAAAATGAAGAGCAGTGGAGATACCTAAGATATTTTTTATTCTAGAATTTAACGAGCTAGTTTGTAACAATCAGAACGAAGAGAGAAGATGGGTTCAGATTATTCTACCCTCTCACTATTCAAGACTTCAACAGCCCTTTGACTATATTAAATAGATTCTAAAGGAATGCCACCTACCCCATAGTAGGGCCCAAGATGAACTGAGATGGAGGAACATGGACTCTCGAGAGTATGAGATGAAATTTGGTTATCTAGTGAACTTTGAGAAAATTGAATCAAACAGCTATAAAAAGAAGATATGGAATAAGAACCTTATACCCAAAATAAAAATTTTCTTCTGGGAGGTTGTTAAAAAAAATAGTCTTATTGTGGAAAAGCTTAGAAAGAGAGGTATGATCATTAGTAAAAGGTGTAGTCTGTGTAAATGACAAGAAGAGACGATTAATCATATTTTTTTGGAATACACCTTTTCCTTTCAAGTCTCCTCTGTTGTCCTTGTTTTTTTAGGATAAACACGGTTCTTCTTGGAGATGTCTGTTTACTCCCATAATAATGGAATTTTATTTCCCAACATAAACTAACTAAATAAATCTTTAAATTGTCTCTTCCGCATACTATTGGGGGTATCTAACTTGAGAGAAATAACTAAATCTTTAGGAACCAATCTTCAAGCATAAAAAGGTCATTGAGAAAATAGGACATGCTCTTAAAGAAAATGCTCAAATCATTAATATTTAGTCTTTTAAGTCGTGCCTAGTCTTGGAAAGAAGCATTCTTCATAGTATGAATCTCAACACCAAAATCCCTTAGGTTAATAAGGATATACACAAATACTAAGTTAAATGGGCTAGACATCCCGAAGGATTTTTTAAACTTAATTTTGATGGTTAGGCTAAGTGAGGGGAGGGATCTTCTAGGGGATGTGGCCTTATTCATGATCATTTTGAGAGATGTCTAAGAGATTTTGTGGGGCCCCTAGGTAATCATACCAATAATTATGTGGAGGCCAAGGCTATGCTCTTAGGCATAAAAAATGTGTAGCTTTGAATATCGAATCCCTCATCATTGAAGGTGACTCATTATGTGTTATAAAATCCCTCAAATAACATAATAACTATGGGTGGAGACTAAACCAAATAATCAAGGAAGCCAAGGCGTTGCTGACATCATTTAACAAAGTTGAAATTCAACATATTTACAGGTCAGGTAATAAACCTTCCCACAGACTTTCCAATTATGGTAACAACATGAATGATATGTTGATGTGGCTATGGGAACTCATACCTTAGAAGAATATTTTAAATTTGGTAAATGATGATATGATTTTAGAGGTTGTGTAATGATGGAACCCAAGTTTCTCACACTCGGCATCGTAATAAGGTCCTTCACTTCTTGGGAAATGATATGTATTATGTTTTTTTGTGTTTAATCTATTGGATTGGGATTAGCGGCTCTAGTTTTATTGTTCAAAAATAAAGGAATGGTTTTCAGATAAGGATGGGTGGAGATAGGGTCAAAACAGATCCGAATTCACCCCTCCACCTCAAAAATGACACCACCCTATAGATATTACTTTGAAGAGGTAGTTTCTTGAAATAAATTCAACGTATAAAAGCTTTAACAACCCTCGGATCTCTTTGGAATTTGGTAATTCCTGGATTGAGGGGAGATTTAATCTGAGGGGGGTTTAAATAAGGGTTACTGAGGATTCTATTCCTAAAGTTATCAGGTTAACTATGGAGGGTCTCAAAAATTTTACAAATAAGACTCGACGTAAACATGAATTAGCTACCTTCTTTTGGCCCTAATGAACAAATTGTGTTATATGATGATGGAATTTCTCACACCTGTCTTCCTAACCATTAGATTGATGTTTTTCTTGTGGTGATGAAGTATAGAATGTTGGAGGGTAAATTCAGGAAGATATTCTCATATCACCTATCTATCCTTAATTAATTATGAAGGGATCAAGCCATGAGCTTTCCCTTTTTTCCTTTTTAGGTCCCTGACTTCCTCTATTTTAGATTTTAAGAACAAGAAAATTGATGTACCCCTTCACTAGGGTATGATTCTTTTACTTTTCAAAAATGGAAAACCTTTTATCCCTGCCCATCTAGTGACCACTAGTGATACCAAGTGTGATAATGAAACCCTTGTGGTTATCATGGAACACCTAAAGAAAAAGAGTAGGAAGGAAAACCCGAAGGACATTGCAGATGTCCTATGTAACCTGAAAAAAGGGATCCATGAAAGGGGTGAAGGATTTGGTAGCAGAGAGAGAAGAGGGATTTGTTGGATTGGGAGGCAAGGTTAATGAGATCAAAATCGACTACTGACACCATCCTCATTGTTAATAAGAATCTAGTTTAGGATGTTAGAGATTGTCACCATAAAATTATTTCTAGAATAAAAGGATTGGGGGCTTGAATGCTGAGATTGTTATGTAAGAGAAGAGGATATCTATCCTGGAGGATCAAGTTTCCAAATTTGAGGTAAGAAAGTATAAGATGAGGCTCGTGTTGAGCATATCTGACAGTGAAGATACCTTGGACACAGAGATCAAAGACTGCTGAAAAAAGGCCCAAAAGTGGTCATAAAGGTTGTTGGATCGAAAGATAGTGGATCCAATGCCAAGACTTGTAGCAAGGGTCCTACTAATAAGGTGAAATAATGGTGGAATTTTGGCTGACCTTTGGTCTTTTTATGTTATATTCATGTTTCTTATCTCTACTAAGGCTATTGTTTTTTGTATCTTTGTTTATTACAAAAAATTGTTAGTTTAATACGGCAGGCATTTTTGAGTCTGACTTTGTTGGGGATAGCCTTCGTCTCAAGTCTATTTTACATGGATCCCATGGCTCTCTTATGGTTTTCTTGTGTGACCATGTTTCTATTTTTGTAAAGGGTTTTTTGGTCCTTTCAAAACCAAATTTTATTTACCTTATCTAAAAAAAATAAACAATCGATTAGTCTAAAAATTTATAAATGTTCACATGAAGAGGTAAGTGTTTAATTGATACTTTGTGATATGTTTAATCACTATAAACATAATTCCACCAAAATAGATTAGTTTATAAAGAAAAATACATGCCAAAAATATCTAGTGTCCAGTGTCCCTTTGAAATTGTCACCCACTACAAATATCACGATCCAGAATGTTTAGACTACCATAAGCTGAAATTAGACAAGTGTAAAAACTGAATCATGTGAACCTGCTAATAAAATATCTATCCAAATATTTTGAACTATTAATAGGATAAAAAAAATTCTGCATATCTAAAATGGTGAAACTATTATCCACTGTAAAAGATCACTAGGATAAATCTTAAAACTAGTTTTTCAATGCAATAAATGTACACACTAATTGTAACCACATAGGGTATTTAAAAATAAATTCCCAAAAATAAGTGTCTTTAAATATTTGCAAATACCCTGTGTGGACATAGTAAGATTGTATATTAATTACAATACCAAAATGGTGCCCATATTTCCTCAATGAAAATCAACAACAGATACTAAAATGCAATTTTCCAAAAATAGACATTATACACATGCCCATTGAACCTACATACTCTACTCCCAATAATAAAAATGGATTTTTTCAACCTTAACAAGTGAGAAGTATTATTTGAGTATGATAAACGTTTCCCTTATATCTTCTCTACATGTGACACCATTATTTAGATTTCAAACAAAAAATGAAAATATGGGAATTTTTTCCTTTCAACATTCATCGGAATCCCACAAAAATGATTTGAAAAAAATGCATGATATTCTCAATTACAACTATGCAAACATGAAATTAAGAAATTTTTTACCCTCCAATTTATTCAAATTTTCCTTTTTAGGTGGTTTAATTTCTTCAGTATATACTTGGGTGTCTTCATGGGTTATTTTTGTAACTTTTGGTTTTACATTGCTTCCCTTTTCCACAACTTTCCACTGTTGTTTTGGATGAAGCTGCCAACACTTATTAACCTCATGACATTTCCTATGATAATGGGTACAATATCTATTGTCCACTTTTTTAGGAATCTTACCCAGATGACCATTTTTACAACCATGTTTATGTGAATGATTTTTCAATATTATTCCCATCAATGATTTCCTTTTTCAACATTTCTCTACAGAGTGGTTAGATAATACACAAAAAAATTATGGATAAACATACCTTAAATTATGTGTACCGTAATAAAAAGAACATGGTAATATTTACGTTGTGTAAAATCAATGCTTTTAGATATCTTCCCATTACAATTTTTACCTTTTGTGGGCTATGGTGGAGGTTTCTCCCTTACAGTCTTAGTTGTCTTGGAGCATTCATCTTTCTCATTTTCACCACCAAATTAGTATCAAAATCCTGTATGGTGAGGCATATCCTCTACCTGGACGGGGTTAGCAATTTGTTAGCCTTCCTTTCCAAATGATTTTCCATTAAATCTCATTTTAATTAGTAATTTTGAACCTATTCCCTTCGTATGTTGTTCAAATTTACCAAAATCATCAACTGATTTACAATGGAAATATTCCTCAACTGATGGAATACTTACATTACTCATAGAAGAGGAAGGTCTCAATTGTACAATGGACTTGATTTTCCTCTTCTCATCACCACCAGTTTAAAAATTTGCCAAGATCTCATCCTTGGCTTTCAATTTTGCTTTCAGTTTTTCACATTCCTCTTCTAACGAATAATGCATCAATATCAAGAGAGATTTATCTTCCTAGATTTGGTGGTTAAATGCCTTAAGTTCTTTGAAATTTTCCTATTTATAAGTCTTTCCCATAGTGCACTTCTACCTATCCAATAAAAATTGAACCAAATGCACAATCTGAAGTAATTAAACTATCAAATCAGCCTACTCTGATTCCAAAACATGATCCTAAACATAAGTAATTATTTTACTTTTTCAAGTATTTACCAAGACCTTAAAAATATATCAGCTTTCAAGACTTTAACTAATCCAAAATTGATCATAATCTGATTTAAAAAATATAATTATGACTGATCCAAAACTAATTTTAAGCTCCCTTAATTCATTGTTTGATCAAAGCCTTTCAAATTCAAGTTTACTCAATTTAACTGATTTTCCAAGAATTGTCAAAACTGATTAAAATTTTGAACTCACATTAAAATATGAATTAAATCTCTATGAATAATTAGAAACATAAAGGAAAAATCAGACAACACAAAGATTGCTTACAGGGTTCGGAATTCCTATGTCCTCGATTTTGTTTAGAACCAATCCATTAATGTTCAGGTTTGCAAGTACATTTAAAATATTACAAAATCAAATAATGAATCATATGAAACCTGTCAGAAGTCTCTGAGAACCCATGAAGTTTTAAAATAATTAGAATTCACTCTTTGTGTTTATTCTCGGCTTCACATTTGATTTTTCTTCCAATTCACCAAAAAATATGCACAAAAGGATTTACAAAATTATCATACGAACTCCAAACTAGAAGAATGCATATACCATCAACAGCTTCTCTTAATTTTGAGAAACTTCCTAGTTTTTCTTGAGACTTGTTTTCACTCCTAAGTGCCTCAAAAACATGGATTTCCAAAACTTCATGTTATCGTCCAATACCACAGTCTGCTAAAGAAAACCTATTTAAATAAATATGAGCTCTTCTTATAACTCGTTGAACTCTCTTGGCGTGGTGGTTTTAGGATATTTTTTATTTGGTTGGTTATGGGGTCGAGCCCCTCTAACCGCCTCCACCTTTTTCTTTGGCTTATGTGGGTAAAAATCCCACATTTCGTGGGTGTCAAACCAATATGGGATTTATTAAGCCCAGACTCCTCCACTTATTACGTGGTTGATGCCACGTTGTTCATTTGTGTTGCCACTATAGGGCTTAGTTGGTGTGGATTTTGTACCGCATAGGTGAGTCTGGTGGTGCCCGTTTTGGGATGTTTGAAGAGCTGTATATATGCCAAGTTGGCTTGATTGAGGGGATAAGTTTGGACATTGAGTTCCACACGGATGTTATAATGATCGATTATTGTGGGAGGTGAGATGGAAGCTCGCCAAGCTGGCTTCAAGGATCTCTCCCAAATCTCGATCCAATACAACTCAACCATGCATAGCTTAATACAATATAATATGAAATGTCC
This sequence comes from Taxus chinensis, assembly GCA_019776745.2. Classification (NCBI taxonomy): domain Eukaryota; kingdom Viridiplantae; phylum Streptophyta; class Pinopsida; order Cupressales; family Taxaceae; genus Taxus; species Taxus chinensis. The sequence continues at coordinate 349,293,096 of CM034147.1, read as the reverse complement.
CACATTCACGCTACAAATACAATGTGAAGCATATATATATACAAATGTTGTGGCATAAGTAATATGAAGAAAAGTTGGAAAAGGAACCCCTCCTTAAAAAGAGTGTTGATCCTAGCTGAGGGTCCCCAGCCAACAAATAGTGGAACACACCCATCCAAAAATCAGCGTCAAAGACCAGATTCACAAAACCAATTTTTTACATGTTTTCCCAATTTTATTTTTTCCACATTTCACATCCTAATTGGCTAGTTGACCCTACTTCATCCCAACTTTGACCAAATTTTTACAGTGGTAACTTGAGCATATGATATCCATTTTGTGTGTTCCAATAGGCACCAGAAAGCTCTTAGAATTCTCTATCATACTGTAATGGTTTAGGGACATTGAGGGAAGCTTTATCCATTTTTTTTATCTTCAGATCAAAAATTAATATTTAACTCTTTTTTAATCTCTTTAGACTGCACAATGTCTCTTGTCTGTAACTGTTGTGCCTTGTGATATTTTGCCTTTCTCCTTAACACAAATGTGACTAGAATGGTGCTTCAAGACCTCCGTGAATGATGAATTGAATTTTTTGAGCTATGAAACCATATTATAACCTTGTGAATATGTTAGAAAGCACCAAGAAGGATGAAAGCATAGCCTACTACAACTTTTTACACCCAAAACGGAGACTTTCTATTTTTTAGCAGGTGGAACTAGGACCTATTATTTTAGAATATTTTGAATATTTTTCTCAAATTTTAACTTCTCAATCCTCTAGCATACTCAATTAAACTCTATTGATGATTCCTTGTTATTTTTATCAAGTTTTTATGTTTAGTAGTTTCTTTTTGTCTTTTGCTTGTATGCTTTTTGGGTCAAAATTGCCTAGTTTATCCTCTTCATGGTTTTTTGAGTGCACTGATTTGAGAGGACTTGATATTTTTAGAATATTTGTATTTTTAGTAAGTTACAAGACTAAATACTTACTAAATTTAGAAATGTAACTTTCCCATGTCTTATTGCAACAAAAATGACTTCATTGGATTATGCTTGCTTCAAGGATCCGATGCTCAAAATTTCATCTCGATCCACCTACCAGAATGCTTGGAAAATGAAAAATAATTTGATAGGTCACAAAACAAGGGTTTTTTCCATTAAAAATTAGGGCATCATCTTATTTTTGTTACCTTCTTCTTGAAGGAACCTGGGATGAACAACTGAGAAACTTTCACCTATTTTCGTTCATTGGTTTGCAAGATATGAGTTTCTTAAGTTTTGATGCATCTAACTATCCTGGATGAATTTTGACATGTTTTCTAGATAATTTATAGGTTTTTGGATGTATGGGGTAGAAACAATGGATTTATAGTTGAAAAATGAGGTGGGGGGTTATTTCATGTTTTTAGAACTCCTGGTAGCACTTTTGGTTCACGAGAGAGGTAGAAATGAGTAGTAGCAAGGTAGAAACATTTATTTTATTTTTTGGTTTTCAAGATTCATGGCATGGGGAAAATTTTCTTCTCCCTAGTGTCCCTAGGATATTTGGGATAGTAAAATTCCCCCCCCCCCCCCACTCTAAGCATGACAAGTGGCAGAGTAGGATGTAAGGAGATGTGGAGGTGATAGAAACACACTTAAGCACCTGGAAGGAGAAATTTTTGGTCAGATAGTGAATATAGGAAGGGGCTAAATGTGGGTAAAATTTTCTTGTCCTCAATTTCCCCACTATCCCTTGGATAGTTTAGATATTAAAAGTTTCCCAAGGGTTAGATAATACAACCTAACCATTTCATGGGTAAAACAACTTGGCACCCCGTCATGAAGAATAAGGTCACATGAGGGACCAAGGGAAAGAGATGAGGGGTGGGGAAAATTATTTTATCCCCAGTTTCCTTAGGATAGTTGGGAAATTTGGTATATTTGGGACAGTTGGGACACAAAACCCCATCACCTATCCAACCGAGAAAACGACTAAGTCCCTAAATCTTGAAATCACTTTTCTCTAAGCTTCAGGATGTATTTTTAGGAAAAAATTTATATCATTTTTACTCTCAATATCATTCCAAGATCAATGTATTTTTTAATACTTCATTCTTCCTCCTCCAAAAATGTAACTTTTTCATTCGAGACAACAAGGTGAGTCTGCACAAACTAATCTACCCTGAGAAGAAACCATGTCTTGAAAATAATTTTATGATTCCATCATAAATAGGGATATTTAATATTTATTATGGTTACTTGTTTGTCTCTTAACTCATCATGGAGCTCTCAAAAAACTCCATTAAAGTTTAGGTATCATTTTTAATTGCAAGCTCCTTAACCTTCAAAAACCCACTTTCATTGTACTTGCTCCTAAACCTTCAAATATTCCCTAAATATTCTTAAACCAGTTCCAATACATTCATAGCTCCTTAACACCACTCTCAAATTATTTTAATATTTCACTTCAGTCCTGGAGGATGTACACCTATCCAAGAAATACCAAAAATTACCTTTCTAAGCTTACAGAAGAACTCACCTTTAGAAGCACTACACTGAAATGACACGAGTCACCTTCTCTCAATGTTTTGAACTCTTGGGAAGGTATGTACAACACATATGAGGACTTACAATATCAGGATAGGTATGAAACATAGGGAGAACTGATCTGGAGAGGTGTTTAGGAGGGATTTTAAGAAAATTTATTTCACACTAGGGTTAAGTTGTCATGTTTCAAGTTTGGTTTTTCCCTTGCAAAAACACATGACAACAAGAATCATATATATACAAGACTTACTCACTATTATTAGGGCTAGGAAACTTGGGCTATTACTTATTATCTACTACTTGGGAAAAGAGAAACATTCAAGGACTACACTTGGGCTATATTATTCATTGCATAATAGGGTCTATTTCTAAATTCCATCTCACACATTCATATTGGGAGAAAATTAGTTGTACCCCTTATCTTGGTACAACTGGAACAAGGGAAACCTATCTTCAAGGGACACCAATCAATCAAAATCACACTAGAATTGCATATATTTTGAAATGTAGTGCAACATTCAGAGATAATCACATTGGGGTGACCATCGAGGTCATTATGAATCAATCATGTGCATTATTTATTCCATATAATGTTTTCTTAAGCCTTGTGCATGTAGTTAGGTTTTCTTTTGCAGTTTCAAGTGAAACATAAAAAAACCCTATATTAAATTGGATGTGACATAAAGTAAAAGGAATAATACAAGTTCATACCATAAAAAAATCAAAAGAAGAGTTATTTCAAAGATAGTAGCATCCAATTTAGACACTAGCATATAAGAGGTCGTATCCTCATCTAAACGGTCCTGTACAAAGAGATTCCAGATCCCAGTTTCTATGAAAAATCATTAAAAAATTTAGATCCAGCCTTTTCATCATGTTTCCCATCCCAGAATCAACCCAGATCTCCAAATATAATCTAAGTGACTCTTATCTCCCTATTGTATTCACTTTCTTATTTCTTGCATGATAGATTTTTATTATTATTTCTATATTCATTCGATCTCAATCCTTTAATAAATATTTAATTTTTTTAAATCACTTGTTATCAACTTGAAGACGCTTTTTTATATTGTAGCAAGAATTTTTTTTTATCTAGCTTCTTATGGTCCTACCTTATTTTATATGTTCCTTCCTTTTTTTTTACATTCCTGGACATACTTTTAGTGGGGCTATCTAAATTTTTGTGCCCTTCATTTTTTTGGAAACCTTCATATTTTTATTTAGCTCTAGATTGCACAACTTATAATGACCTAAAACAATGGGAAATCCTAGTTACCCTTTGTGGTCAACCCCTATTGAGCCAATCAAAGTGTTGCACTACATCCCCTTAAGTTGGATCAAGCCTCATGTAGTTATCCCAATGATTTGTACAAGTTTGAATCCAATCTAATTGAACCCTTTATTTTTTTCCCATGTATCTCGACACAAAAACAATGGGATAACTACAAAGTAGAGAATGTACCCAGCATAATAGTAGTGTGATGTGGCATGCTTCAATTTCTAGACTAAACCATTTTGTCCCTTAAAGACATTTGATCATGTTTTTGGTGACTTTCTCTTACTAATACATAGATCTAATACATTTTCATGCTTGAAAATAGAGGAATCTGTACTCTTTGACATAGTTGAGTGTTTCATACCTTATGTAATGGATTCTCTAAATAATGTGAAACATATCTATGAAGATTTAGGAGAGACTTGAGTGTATTGATATTTACAATATGATGTTTTGAAAGTGATTAGTGAGTTATGAAGTGTAATTAACTTTCTTATATAAGATTTTGTATGTGAAATATCATGCTAAGGATGACCTTAGGAAGATGAAATGACACATAAGATAATAAAATTGAAAACGAATTTGCAAGATAATAAGGGGAAGGATTGTATATGTTATTTAGGACCATAGTCCACCATGGCCCTTATTTGTATAGTTTTTCCCAGGTAGGTAGTGAGATAAAATTTGAAGGAATTATGCCTGAAGGTAAATGAATATTTTGGTTAATTAATATTTCCTTTAAAAATTATAGAGTATAGTGTGGAGATGAGAAATTCAAGATAGAGATAACAAAAAGTGTTGATTGATCTTAGAATGTTAACATTTATCTTAGCTAGGGAAAAAATCCAAACTTATCATTCCCAAAGGAAAATTTATTGAATTTGAGTTTCTACACAATAATGTGTCCACCAACACACCACATAAAGGTTTTGACGTAGTACTCACATGAAAAAATAGATATCTAAATCAATTCCAATCTAATAGGATCCATGTTATCTACATAATCCTTCTAAATACCAAGACTTATAACTAGGCCCTATTTGTAGCTAATAATCCCTATAGAAAATTTAGCACCCATGCTACATCAAATAATCATCAGATTTATATCCTTAATGGGATATGTAAAATATCAGACACTAGGAACCAATTAGTCTCATTCAAAGAAAAATACCAAAAAACATTAAAAAAACACAAAAACAATCAAATAATCACATCTTTACGCAACTGGCCATGCTAAAAAAAATGTCATCCCCTGACACAAAATTATAAGACTATAAATAACATCGACAATGTTATCTTTAATTATGGAATCAACCCTTTTACCAAATGACATCAACCATGTTAGCTTTACCGATAACATCAACTATTATTCTAGACAACGTCAACCATGTTATCTCTTATGTTGACATCAACCATCCTTACATATAGTGTTAGCCCTCCCTAAAGACAACATTAACCTTCCCCATAGATGGTATAGATCATGATAAGATTATCATATTATTCTGTAAGGATCAATACAGAAATTCATGCACATAGAAGAGGTTACACTTCCAATGGTGAAATCACAAAGGAAAATTAAGTATGAAATAAATAGGTATAGCATTCTCATAAATCAAAATAAGAAGGTACATGTATAGGAGTGTTGTGTAACTCTCGTGCATGAAACATAAACACAAGAAGTCCTAATTAACCCTAATGACCTATGACCTATGATCTTGCTAAGCAATATGACTCATCATGTGAGGTACACAAGACACAGAGTGAGGATGAGGTAGGTCACATATACCAACACCCCCTTCATCGAAATTGAGGTAGATTTTGAATGGAAATAAATAATAGAAAGAGAAATACCCTAGATAAATAAGAAAGATGTGTGATTGGGTCTTGACAAATAAAGGCCAGATAAGGTACCCATGTACAAACAACATCTCTCTGGAAAATAAGAAGAAGATAAAAATAGGTCCTGGTAACTAGGCCTAATGAGGTACCTATGTGCAATAAGGATCTCAAGTAATAGAGGAAAACCCCAAGGGAAAAACATCCCATTACAAAAGAAAAAAATACCCACTTAAAAAAACTAATAAAGATGGGTCACATGAGTCTCGACAGCTAAAGTCATGATAAGGTACCCATGTACAAATTTTAATATTTCTACAAGAAGAAGATGAGCAGAAGAAGAGAACTAGCCATCTCCTCTGGAATATGATTTTTGATGAACTCTCATGGAATCTAAAGGGCCTATAATAATGTAATTTGTGGTGGAGGGAGAAGGAACATGAAGTTTCTCTGAAGGTGGATCAACATGTAAAGGAGACAATATATCAAGTGAGGCGGAGATAATCCTGTCAAACTACATGAGGTGAGAGTCCGTAAAAATAAATACATTGTCAAGTGCATATAACTAACATGGAAGAGAATCTTGAAGAGAAGGGGAAGACAAGAAGGCCCAAAGTATATGTGCATAAGTAGTAGTGGACCTCACCCCAAGACAAAAGCACAAGTAAGGATACTTGGCTTCAGTGAAGGGTTTGGTAAAGTATTCTACAACCGGATACGAAGATTATAATTCTATGAAGTCTCCAAGAAGAGTGACAATGATGTAGTCTTCCACATGTAAACTGAAGAAGTTTCATTCACATCGAACAATGTTTCATCCCTTAGGAAGAACCAAAATAGTGTATGGAATGTCTTCCCACTTGACGAAGGAACACGAATGCAACAGTACAAAGAACTTTGAAGCTGATAAAAAACTAAAGCATGATATAGGTCCTGCAAGAAGGTGATCAAGAACAAAAGGAAATTTGACTAAAGTTGAAATGTCAGAGTATGGGTATGATTCAATCATTGAAAGGATTCCCAAGTGAAGTGAAGGAAAACTAGTAACCCCCACAATAGTAGAAAAGGGATCCACAAGTAGAGGTGGATCATTGATGGTCTCCAAAAAAGTGGAAGTGGTAAGAGTCCCAGAAGGGTTACTCCCAAAAAATAAGATGAAGGAATCCTTTGAAACACATGTAGAAGGATGATAAAATCCCTATATTTCATCACAAGTAGGCACTAGGATGATACGAGTAAGGTCTAGTAAATACTCGTTCCAAAAGGGTGGCTCGATAAATAGAAGAGAAACTTATGATAGGTATGAATCATCAATTCATGAAGGAGGAATGGAAGAGGCCTCACACACTGGAAATGGAATGAAGGAAGATGCAATGATAGTATGATACTCGGAGAAAGGTTGTCTGATGTTTAATGGGAAGGAAGTATTTTCAACATACTCTTAAAGGTGACTAGGAGAAGGAGAGAGGATTCCTTATCAGTACTCTCATCATCAAAACTAGAAGAATGATCCTCATCATTAGGGATAGAAACAAGTAATTATATATCAATAGAATTATCATCACATGAGGAAGAAGAAGAAACAACCATATCAATAGGAGAAGCAACATTAGTAGTCTCTAAAGGGTATCCAAATAGGGACTAAAGAATGCTCAAAAAAATGCGAGGACACTCCATGTGTGCCACATGATGGTGGAGAGGTCTGAAAATTTACATCAACAAATGACCAAAAACCATGCTACAAGTGTCATGACATTCTTCAAGCTGATTAGGATCACATAGGGCAGGTACTCATCCATATAAGTGGAGATAAAGGTCAGTGTGAATAAGAAAACATTTCATGCTTGAACACCATAATGCATAGTTATCCCTACCAATAAGAATATTCAAAGGATATAATATAGAAATAGTCTTATGAAGCATAAATTTGGGAAAAGCAATATCCATTGTGCATCTGCAAAAAAATCAAGAAGTGCAGAATGCAAGAAAATATGGGTGTAAGACATCAGACTATTCTAAGAATGTGTCTGCATGTAATACAACACCTAAGAACAATGATAACCCCCATGTTTATGGAAATTTACAAATAGTGCACTGATTACAATAAGGTGTGTTTATGCGATGTGAGACAATTGATCACTAACCTTGCAATAGGTGATGAATGGCGCAATAGTGAATGCTACAAGAGGTTTTAGTCTGAAGCATAGGAACAACATGTAAACAAGCACAAAAGGGAGTAAGCAAGGATGAAGGGGAAAAACAAATTTTAGTGTGAGAAAATGGGTCTTACGTCGTAGTACAAACCCCCTTGCTACAATACTATGGTAGACATGCTCACTAGTCTGCAAGCAATAACAATGGTGATTAAAATGTAAAACATGAGCTCATGACGAATCCAGGGGACCTCGAGGATGCCAAAAAATGCTCCCGGGATGTGGGAAAAAGCTAGGAGGGGCACTACACACTCTAGAAAATGATTAGTAGTAAAAAATGTCCAGTAAAGCTAGAAAAATCACTTAGTTTTCCCAATTAACTTAATTTAAAGATTAAAAGGGAAAAAAGCGATGTGATAATAGCATGAAAAAATGACAAATTGAACTACTAATTTAAATTAAATATCTAATTACATTTAATTAACCACTAAATAAAATAAAAACTCCCTAATAGCACTAACACTACCAATTTAATAATAAGTTTACCTTTAATAAAAGTTAGATTCTAGTATTAATCTTACCTCCCTTAATATTAAACAAGACCCTTTTAAAGTTTATGTAATGTCCCCTTCTTGGGACATTTTTAAAATTGAAGACTTGAAGACCATCAACCCATTCTCTCTCTCATGAGCTTGAGGATTGAGCTTGAAGATGATCCAAATAAGTCTTTTGTCTATTTTATAACCCCTTGGCATGCCTAGCACTACAAGTGGGGGTCTCTTTAGTTAGTTTAATGTGCACATAGGTTAGTTGTTTTTATTATTTAATTAAAAATAACAAAGTGCACATAGTCTTAATTTATTAGAGACTTTATTTTATAATGAGAGTTTATGTTTTCCCCCCAAAAGGGAAAAGGTCAGTCATTGGTTATTGCACTCTATAAAAGGGGGTCGCATTTCCTCTAGTGGGGTTATGTCGATGAGTATTTTTAATTCATTCCATGCTTGGAGTAATGGGATGTATGCCCATGGTATGTATGCCCTAGTTCTTGCATTTTTCTCTGTCATTGTAAGCTTCATTTGAATCCATTGTTGAAGATATTGAAGACTCCACTATTATCTTCATTGTGCTTTCTTGTGTTGAGTGTGTTTATGAATTAATTTTTCTATTCTAATATTGGAAACTTGGCTCATATGTTAATGCATTAAATTGTGAGGTTAAATCTACATGTCATGGCCCAAATTTAAGTGATTTTGGAACGGTTTATGGTGTTTTAATTATTGTTGTTCACTGTTGCATTTATTAGAGCTAAAACGACTTGCATGGGAGGTTAATTTGGCATGTTTTGGAGTCTTTTGAGCTAGATCTGCAATTTGATCTATATTGGCATATTTTTCCAAGTGTGGGACTAATATTTTGAGGGTTATTGAAGAAAATAAAGATTTGATAGTCATTTGTGTAATTTATGCTAACCCTAACAACTGGTTTTCATATTTTGGGATTTGTTTTAAAGGAGTTTGGGTATTCAGAAAATTCAGTTTCATAGTCCATTGGAAAGTCCTTGGTTTATAGATTATTTAGCAATTTATTTCATACAAAAAGAGAAATTATTCAAGAAAATATTAATTTTTGAAGTTTCAGTTGTTATGTGTGCATTTTAATTAATTAACCGTTATAAATTTTAGATCTCGAAAAGATTAATTATCTAATTGGTTTTCCCATCTAACCCATCACTTTGGCTTACTCCAACCCCATTTGGGTTGTATTAATGTTAACATTGGGTTATTTGAGGTCAAACTATGAATATCTAATCTTCCTAGGATCGATTTGGTTAATTAATTAGGAGGAATAAGGAGAAATTAAATTCATAATTTTTGGAGTTGATTTGATGACCTAAATGTGTTGGGAGACCTATAATTTATGGAAAAATTAAGGTTTTATGTTGGCTATGCACAAACCAACTTTGGGATATTATTCATCATATATTTTTGGCCCAATATCTAAACTTTTAGCTCATTTGGACTTCTCTAGCCAAAGATATGAATTTTGGAAAATTGTAGTAGTTGGGGTTTGAATATTAATTATTTTCTAGTAGCGTGTGAACAGATTTATGTTAATACCTAACTTTTCCTTGAAGGGGACATTACAATTTATCACCATCGCATAAAATATTAAACCTACCCAAACATAAACACCACATAAAATAAATTGAAATAGTTTTTAAAAATCCAGGAAAATGAAATTTAACAACTTTTAAACAAGGGCGGTCAAGGGTATGCCTCGGTCAATAATTCCTTAGATGAACAGATAAGGATCAAAGGTTAAGGATGACCTAGGATGAGTGAGGAAGTTGTTAGGAAGGGGTCGAGAAGATAAGCTTGGGAGACATTGTAGTGGAGCATGTGACAGACATGGAGAGTGGTTTAGACGTAGGCAAGTGAGAAGGAAATGGCTCAAGTGTGGGATCAAATGACACAATTGAGTGGTTCATATGTGAGATTGCAATGGCTCAACACCATTAAGCACACATGGAAATTTGGTGAGCGGGACAAGAAAGGTTGAGGTGAGATCAACACAAGAAGGTTGGCAAGGACAGAGTAGGATGTTGGCTCAATATGCTTGGAACATGAATCAAGCGGTGGTTTTGACATGGCGTGGGCAAGGTAAATGACTCACCAATGATGCAAAATAAGACTAGCAAGTAAAGAAGATTCAATATGTTGGGTCAAGCCACCACACCAAATAAAAAATCAAATACAAACTTGCTGCGAATGTAAACAAAAAACATAGAGAAAAAACAAATTTCTTGCATGCAACCAAGTAAACATTCAACTTGGCTAACCCATTAGGCCAAGGTAAAACAAATTATCCTAATACACAAGCAAGTAGACATAAGTTCATCTAGTGAGATAGATCAAGGTAGATACAAGGTAAGAAACTTGACTGAGCACTAATAAAAATGGAAAACAGACTCGCAACGAAAAAAACAACTCATCTCGACTCAACAAGAAGGGGAAACTCGCCACCCAACTCACTATAGAGTCCCAACTCATCCAAAATAGATAAACTCACCAGAGAGCTCAGTTGAGTTGACAGAGTGCAAGGAGCAACAAGGGTGCTAAAAACCAAAATGCAATATAGCAGGGAAGGATGTAAGGATGTCTAACTAGGAAGATTTTTTTTAAAAATCACTTTTAATTAAAAAACAATAAAACCAAATGGCAAAACCTACCTTCAAATATCTTTCCCTCCAAAGTTTGTTACAACTAGCTAAATATGGCATTGAAAACCCTATAACATGCATATGCACAACTAAAAAACCAACAAAAAATCAAAAAAATGAGATTGTTATACCTATTAACAAGATTCCAAAAAATTATCCAAAACTTGCATGAGAAGCATGAAAACCGAAACAAAATTAATTATCAACCGAAACAAACGCGTGAACGTTTACCAAACAATATCTCTAATACCATATCGGATTGTTATGTAATGATAAATATGGAACCTCATTCACATCAAAGAGGTTTTACTTCTAATGGTGACATGAACACTCCAAGTAATTAGGAAGAGATCGAATCACAATGGAAAACCAAGTATGAAGGAAATAGTTATAACATTCTCATAGATAAAAATAAGAAGGTAAATATCTATGAGTTTTGTGTAACTCCCATGCATGACACATGGTCATAAGAAACTCTAATTAACCCTAATCAACTATGACCTATGATCTTGCTAAGTGAGATGACTCACCATGTGAGGTGGAAAAGACTTCAAGTGACGAAGAGAAAAATCACATATACCAACAAAGGTCTATGATGTCATTAGCCACCCAGCGACATCATATTCCTAACATTGGCAATGTTGTATGTAAAAACGTTGTGTGCCCCTTTTTCTATTTTTTTCCAAAAATCAACATAATGATGTTCAAATTTAAATTTACCTGAACCTACCTACATCCTTACATATCAACATGATCTATGTATTTTACTATCTTTAGGAGAAAATATATTACTTGAATTTTCCCTAGGACACATTTTTTACACTTTCCTACTAATTACCCTCTCTCAATTTAAATATAAAACCTACCTAAGGATTTTTCATAGCTCACCCTCCTTGGTTGTCACCTCATTTTCCAACGCATCTTCCTCACATTTTTTCCGTCATATATCATTTTATTCAAATCGGATAGCTAGAGCTCCAAAATTCAAAAAATAAGAAAAGCACAAAATGAAAAATAATTCACATGATTTTCTATTTACAAAATTTTCCTATGCCCTCTTCTTATGGTGTATTCATTTAATAAAACTATGATAAATTTTTAATCTCAATTCTGATTTTCATTCTATAAGAAACACTATGATCGTATTTTTGAAATAAATCCAATGATATATTACACATATTTTCCCTAAAATATTCAAAAATACCTATTTTCAAGCCCGTAATCCTTACCTATCTAATTTTTTGTTACACCTTCTTACACATCATCTCACCATCCTAACTTATTTACTCTCTCGTCCTCTTATGAGGCCCCCCATTAGATTAGAGTTTTATTGCTTATTTATCTAATTTAAATTCTAGTGATTCTTTTTAGTTATGTTTGGGTTATCATATTAGCTCTTTCTACACTCTAATGATTCATTATATGGTTGCACTCATAGAGAGGTAAGTATATAGGTAAGTATTCTTTATTTGAGTTCAATCTTTCCTTTCTACATGATTTACGCACATTTTTCAATACTTTGATTTCAGTGTTGCATATTATTTTGTCAAAGACTATCTCATGCACACTGTTTGTGACACGTGAAGATCTTTGGTTAGGGCATATATATGCACATAAGTTTTCACTTTATTACCTTTTATTCTTTACATGCATCATTGACACATAAAATTTCATAGATTAATGTCCTCATGGATACTATCAGGAGCTTGGAGTAACCAAAAATGGACATGTGCATCATTTGGGTTGTATCGAGATTGGCACTAGTGGTACCTATGAGATATCTCTTATGTGTAGTATGATTATGTCATATATTCAAAAAAATTTCACACCCTTACAATCATCTTTGGCATCCCTTGTATCCATATTTTACATCTCATTAAATTTTCTTATGAGAACTCATTCTAGATCTCATTCAATTTTTAATGGATGTTAATCTTTCCTAAAATCTTATAAGGTCTTGAAGTTGGTCCTATTTATCCTCTTTAGAGTTCACACTTAGAGCATTGGGTAGTTAGGATCAAAAATCATAAGATTTTCACTTTACATGGTCTACTATTAGAGTCATTGGAATCTTTGTGTAGAGGTGTTCATAAGTATTTTTCTACTCAGTGTTGGTCCCCCACATTAACACTCTCATACAGTGTTGCCAATCCTAAGGAGAAGTTAATGAATCAATGGTGTCTTCAAGTAGGTAAATATTTCTAACCTCTATTTTCTTTTACTTTCATTTCAAATGTAGATTCTTGTGGATGTGGTTATGTATAGATTAGGATAGGGTAACATATTATTTTCTATTGCATTATTTATCTATCGGTTATTACATTACTACCTCGCATAGCCATCAATCCTTCTAAATATTTCTTTGCAATATCTTAGACATGTAAAAAATAAAATATTTTCCCAAAAACTAAATAATTTTGTTTAAATTAATCTTCATGTTCATGACAAGTATGTGATAGAGTTAACTCCAGAAAAACCAGTTGAAAAATTTCAACAACTAGTTATTAGTTAGGTTTGATCCATCTGATAACTCTTCCATGTATAAACCTTGTGTAGCTGAGAAGGGTTTTGTTATTTTCTCCCTTCATTCCACTCTACGCAAGTAATTATACAATCTTTAGTATGTTCAAGTTTATCTTTTTCAAGGCTGAGAAAGCTATGTTTTCCATCATTAAATGCCTACCATGAAATTCAATTTATTAACTTTGTATTCTGATATCTAACATATATAAAGTAAGGATACGGTGAATAAATAATGCAATCAACTACTTGCATTACTTTGGCAAAATTTTCCAGCTGTTTATAAACATCTTATCCAAAGACTGCAAAAAATCCTTAGGTATATAGTCTTTTGTCACCAAACAATTATCTCTACATAGTTATTTGGATATTTTTGTTTAATAAGGTGAACATGTTAAGAAAGAGTAAGTGGGTAATTTAGAGGACCTGTCATCAGCAATCCGGCACTATGATAATTCTTCACCGGGAACTCCTCGTGCTATGATTATTTACTAATGCATAGCCTTTAGTTTGGTGGACGTAATCTGGAAACAAAACAACAACATAACACAAGAATACCATTGACTATGATAAGACAGAATGACAAAAAATCTGAAATATCAAAATAAATTATAATATTAACATGAAACTGTTACAATCTCACCCATGAGATTCTTCAACAAGACTATGGGAGAAACTTTACAATTACACCTCTAGATGGCTTCTTCAACACACCTTTAACTGATGGCTTCCTTCGCACACTTCCTACAATATTACTCACTACTTCTTTCTATGCTAAATGAGGGGGGTGGCCTTTCTATTTATAGAACTTCCAGGCTTATCCATCCTATCTCTAAGATAGGATAAGAAATCCACTCTGACGAATCATATTCCATACCTTAACTCTTATCTGTACATGTAAGCTTATCTGTTAAGATAAGATAAACCTTATCATTTTACATGGGTTCCACATTTTTAGAATTTTTACAAATAAAATACACAAAATATTTATGACCTCACTCCTTGTCCTTATTACCAATATAATATTTCTAATTCCTAATCATGTAGACCCTACTTCTCTAATTACCCAAACTTTGACATTTTAACATTACCGGACCACTTACGACAAATATTTACTTTTTACAACATTCCTATTGTACTTTGACTGTTACCGTACTCCACATTATTGGCGGCACCGTACTGACGGCGCCGTTATCTTCTATCGGACGCTACTACTAATTACACTTAACAACATCCTATTCCTAATACATATATTAATGAAATGGAAATTTTGGAGGAAAATTTTAGTGTCGACAGACCATCTCCATAAATTAAAATAAATATGACTTACTCCGAGTGCTTATGGAATAGGGAGAGGCCATGTAATGGAATTGTTGTCATTATGTCCTTTTTCCCTCTTCTGTAACTACCCTTGGTTAGCACTATGTCAACGTATTTGTATGATGACTTGATATTGCATCCAATATACATCATATTTAAGGTTTTCTACCATGAACATAGTTCGCCTTGTGATACTTTATACAAGACTTAAGTTACGTATTGTTTACCTAAGTCATAGTTGTGAATCCTTACTTAAGCTTTCTTTAAGTCATTCGATTATGTTTTCTAGATATTTTTAACTTATTTGGGTTATGAAGTAAACTATTAATTACCCTCTTGTAAGGTCATCTCGATGAATTTATAATATACCAAGTCAAGATTGGTTTAGTTTACTAACTAGTGTCTTATTATAGAGACAATAATAGCATTTACCTACAAAGGTCAACTTAATATTTCATAAAGAAATGGTGATTTAAGAATAATCATTTTGTGTTAACATGCCCATTTTATTATCAACTAGGAGTTTATTATCCACGTTCACTAAGATCGTATCTTCTTATTATGAAGTATAGATAATATCGTTACCATTCACGATCAATATAGATTTACTTTTAAAAAACTAATTAGTGATCCATATTATTATTTCCATGATAAAAAATTTATTCAACAACTTTATTAAACTATTGTTCTCATTTAAATCACATGATTATTTAAGTCGGGGAATTAAATTAAGAAATAACTTAATATTTCTTCTAAAGGTCTTTAGACCACTTAATAAATTAATAGATCAGCAGCAAGTTATACTAGATATATCCATTAAATAGGAATGCATATAATATTTACCCATATAAATATCATGATTAAATAGGTCATCCCCTTCTTTATTAACACAAAATCTCACTAAGTTACAAAATCAACTTTTGTCATTATAAAGTTAACAAAATTCATAATTATGATTATACATCAGGGTGATAATCTCATCCTTTCAATTAGGATTTCTTCATGAAATCATTTAATACAAACAAGATACTTATTGAAATGAACCTTTCTTCATATGACCGCAAATTTGTAATTGGTCAAAAAATATTAAATCAGTCCCATTATTCACTTCGTAAATTCTTCTATTTACTTGTATATAAAATTATACATGAGCCAGTTTGAGTGATGGCATGAGTCAACTCACTCATTTCCTACACCATTATCATTATATAATGATAATAACATTCAAGGTTTGACCCTATATTAAATCAAATCATTTTACTATAAGGAATAATAATAATTTAAGGCAACATATATACAATATCATCATTTTTACAATAGTCCAAAATAACTTATCTATGTTGGATTTTATTTCTATTTCATAAAAAACAAAGTTCATCATAAAATAATGATCTTTAGCTTATATTACACGAAATCTGTTACATTCATCTAGAATAGATTTATACCTTTAGTCCATAATTTCTACAATTCCCTTAGTCAAGACATCAATCATAAAACACATTATTATCTATAAGCCAAAATCAAATCCTTGTAACAATAATATTTAAATCATTGTTAAAAAAATTTAGTTTGTGAAAAAACCAATTTATATACAATTACAATACATAATACTATATTTCAAGTTATAAGAGAACACAAATTAAATACCAGTTTATCTACAAAGTATCTATACCCACGAGAGAGAATACAAACATCTAACCGTATATCTTATATATAATAAAATCCAAGGAACAAATAACATTCATGATACCCTACAATGGACTTGGATCCTGAAAGAAAAACATATAACCAAACAACCTTCTAGCCTCCTTATTTCACATATTCAAAAAAGAAGACAAATTAAATAATAGGTTCTTGTATCTGCATATACGCACACATATATGCAACAATCCTGTTAACATACAGGTCCATTATGGGTATATTTAAACTACTTATTAGAAGAAAAATGACTCTAACATTGAAACAAGTCCCAACTAGGATAGTTCCATTCAATCTTCCTATAACTAAAACACAGACCAGAATGAATACTCGTAAGGTTGCTTATAATTTTTCTAAGATAGTGAAGAATTGCAGTCCCAAAATCCCAAAATAAACTCATAAAATCGTTCTAGATACAAGATATGTGAACCCAAAATTTTAATAATCCATAGTTCATTGCTAATCAACAATGCATAAGTTCATAATGCAGTCCCAATATTTCATTCAATTTACACTCAAAATAATCAAACCCATAGATGAACACATGTCCAGAAGTAAAGTATATGCACAACCCATAAATTATTTCATGCCATAAACAAAAATATGCATACCCTAATAACAATACCCAATGAACAATCATGCACTTTTGTTTCTCACAAAAATACATCTGCCCAGATAATATTATAACCTTCAAACACACAAATTTTTATTTCATTTCCACATGCAAATCTAAGTAACAGGTGTAATCTATTAAAAAAAATGATACAAAACCCATGTACAAAATACTACCAAATATTAATAACATAATATCAATATTCCTTCATGAAAACCAAATTCAGAAAATACCCAATATGCCATTATCAAAATATAGCTATTATGTTATAGGAAATAAATGAGAAGCTCATTTCTATGATATGCTTGATCTTACTCAACTCGGATTTATTTCTCCTAAATTATCCTCCAGAAGTCAAAAATAACAATATTCTTATTTAAGCATTCCTTTTTTCAACCAAGATACACTATATCCATATTAAAAAATCACATCCATGTCCATAAAATATAAATAATGGGAAAGAAGTTCCACTATCTTCATAACCCCAAAAATAGCCTAGCAAAACAAAACAATGCAAATGAGAAAACAAAGATGAAATGCAAACACATTTGGAGTTCGCTTCTCGAGGAATCTAACCATTCTCTATGAGTTAGGCCATGCATTAAATTTCCATGAACCCAAAACATTTTCTTATAACTCTTACATGCCATGTTATCCTCACAAACTTCCACATTAACCAACATTGTTTGAATAACATTTCTTATCCCTTAATTAATTCCTTTATGTCCCCATTTTAATATGCCAAAGTTTAAACAACACATTAATATATACCTTAATATGCCATGAAGCAAGCATAACATTGTTATATGTCATCCAATTTAATCAAGTGAATTAATATTCCTTGATTTAAGAAATCCTTTAATCTTACATACCCTTTAATCAAACTTAAATATAAATATTAACTCGTGTGCATATGCCACGTGAGTTAACATCATTAATTATATATAAAACAAACTTTAAACAAAACCTTATTACATGTTGCACACGTAATACACATCGAAGGTTCATATTAAACACTTCAATATATATGATATGCCATATTTAGTGCCAAGTGATCTAACAAACAACCTGAAGAAGAGTCCAAACATGAGAACTAACACAATTAAAATTATTGCCTTCCAAATACTTATTATTATCCAAAATATATATATATATATATATATATATATATATATATATATACAACAAAAAATGTTGGTGCAAGTTAATACTCTAGGTTATAAACTTTGTTTAAACTAGTTGACAATCTATTGGTCATCTATATGGTCATCAACTTCCCTATCTTCAATGATATCCCAACTGATAGGTTATTTTCACATTCTGCCATACAATCCTTTGAAAGGATCCATTTTTAGTGATGAGTGATATGTATTATTATATGAAAACTCAACAAAGGGAATATATTCTTCCAACTTGTATTGTTTTTTGGAAGCATAATGGATTGGGGGTTGAATCAGTCCTTCAAAAACATTTATTTAATTACTTTAAGTTGCATATACCATTCAAACCATCAAATTCACATAAGAACATATTAAGCAAGATCAACCATACACATGAATGAGAGAGTACAAAAGACATAAAATATGAAGTTGGAAACCCTCAAGGGGAATGAAACCCACTGAAAATTTTGATTATATTACTCAAACCAAAATACTTGCATGAATATGACACATCATACAATATTTGTTTAGTGAAGCACCCACTTCATAAAGGAGAACCCACCCCTATTTAGTATAACAACAAATATACAAAGATTCTACTACCCTCCAAGATGATCAAACAACCACTCAACCACCTGATGAAGAATACCGCTGATGTAATGTTCACCTATAATAGATAGTGATCACAATCTCATCTCACACACTTCAAAACCCTCTTCAAACACACTCTCTCCTACTTTACTCAATCTTTCTTCTTTATGGAATAATTAGGTATATTTACCTTTCTTGTCTACTATTAAATATTTCTCAATCATTCACTCTCTTTCATATTTTTCCTGAAGCCCTCATACCTCTTTGACACTCCCCTCTAGCTCGTACATTCCTCACCCACACAACTAGCTCAAATGAACAAATATAATGACCTTTTATACATGAATCAACTCTAAAACACATCTATGTCATCCATGACCATTAATTTCAATCATACACACAAGAAAATACACTTAAAAATTCATATAAAATCATAAAATGAGACCATATAGGTCGGTATAGGACCAAGACACTCAAACATGCACAACTACGCCTAAAAGGCTAGTTTCATCTCCACTAAGCACTCCATGACCTCCAAAATAATAAATAATATGCATAATGCCTCCAAAATCTTCACAAATGTTAGATAAATCCTCTCAATGTCTCACATAGGCTTGGGAAATTCTGGATCATTCACTTCCTCCATGTCATCACCAAGTAGGATTACTTCCTACTAAATCTGGGCACCTCTAGTAGACGGGTCTTCAAAGATGAAGACCTAGATCTCACAAAACACCTCAACCATGTCATGTAATCACTAATTTTAACTCACTAAACAAATTAAAACTTACAACCATGGTATAAATCATTACTAAACCCTCAAAATCCATCTAAACAACTTTCTCCTTCAAGCTACATATGCTACCCAGAAATCAGATTTGGAAGTAGGACCTTCTTACACCATTTCTGGCACTTTCAAGACCTCTAAATTAATGTATTAGGATAAATTTTCACCCCTAATCCTTCTCCAATGGATATTCATAATTAACCAATCCAATATATTGCTCTTCCAGACTAATTTCACTAAGGAACCATCATTGTCCTTAAACCTTATCAAGTAGGTCAACTTGTGACCTCAACCATGCCAACCAAATGGATGTGAAGAGTTCAACCAAATAATTCATCATTTCATATTGGATGTTTAAAACACCTCCATAGCCATTATACTCATCAACTTATCCCACACATGCCCAAGAACCTTCTTCCTCCATGAATGCTAAAAACTACCTTTTCGACCCCAAAATAGGTCTTCATATTTAGACATATACATACCACTAAATGGATTCAAAAATCCCTAAATTCACTTCAAACATGTATATAAACTTCCCATATACTCATAAAACTAATTTAAATCATAGGTCAAATGGAAAACCTAAGAGAAAAATAAACTTTCCTAGAAACAAGTAATTATGAGTGGGCTCCACCTATAGTCAAGATCTCTAATCACCACCATATGAAATTTGGGAGAGTCATTTCCATCCTAAAATCATAAAATTTTATGATTTAATGCATTCTAATATCATACCAATAATATTTCATCAATCGCTCATGAACTAGGGTTTTTGACCTCATTGGCTTCTTTACAATCGTTCATAAATCTTGGACCCTCATTTGACTTCATTTCAACTCTGAGATATTCTTAACTCCATGCCTCAACATCCGTGAAAGTATCAGGTACCCATACATACTTTTCACACACAAACCAACATCAACCATTTCATATTGAGCTGGGAAACAAACCTTCTTGAGTTGGGTTTTGCTAAAAACCTCATTACTTTGTCCACACCTTTAGGAAACCTCTTTTCACCATCTACAATCCTCATATTTCATTTTTTTACTCTACAACGCTTCACCCTATCTCATCTGGGTGAATATGTCGTAGGGTTCTGACTGGTTTAGGCCAAAACCAAGTGAACTACTGCCAAACCAATTCATGACACCACCTTTGAATACATTTACATACTAAAAATAATGTGAATAACCTTTCTACATGCTTTTTTAATCTCATATTCCTATTAAATTAATCACCATTCCTTATTAGGCCTCCATGCTTAAGAACTAGGTCTATGTTAGACCCACAAATCATGCTCACAACCTGTACCTTCACTCTAAAACAAACATCATTGTCTCAACACTTCAACCAATATGTGCTTTATACCTTAACCATGCTCATTAAGTTTCCTCATGCCCTCCTTCCATCATAACAAGCCATGTTGATTACTAGGCATCATATATAAGCTATTTAAACTAATAAATTTTCATTATTGCCACTTATGCACATATGTCACTTCATGTATTCACAATTCATCATCACTACAAGCATCCTTTCACACTCCTAATCATCTTCCTTTGTCATTAACGAAACTTTCACATCAATAAAAACACTATCTCTCACATGCCAACAATCTCCCCCTTTTTCATTGATGGTAAATAACCTATAACTTCACCCCATTTTTACATTAATGATAAATTACATGCCTGTAGCACATGTCTTCATCTTAATCTTCCTATTAGTATCACTTGTTGGTTGGAAACATCAAACAAAATCATCACACAAGCTCACATATATTTTTTCCTTTCATGACTTTGTTTTCACTTTATGAGAGTGTTGGAATCTAATCATTGATGTTGTAATTGATATCAAGTGGCATTGATGGAAAAAGAGTGAGTGGTGAAGTAAGACTCTGCAAGAGGCATGAAGGTTGATTGCTAGTGTCCTCTAAAAAATGTTTGTAAGCATTGTATTAGACATTTTCATAGGAATATGAGGGCATATGAGATTTGTGAAGAATGTTACAGGTGTTGAAGGTCCTCAAGGAATTGTACTCAAGGAAAATAATATAGTTTAAGTATATATCTTAGCAGGATATCTTAGTGAAGCAATGAAATTATTGAACTACTATGAAAATGTGATGAAATTTGAAGGTTCAATAACTGTGCATGAGATATCTCTTGATGTCTACAAGCTCAAATAGTTAAATCCACGTACACCAAATATTTTAAAATATTATTTCTGATCATATAAGACCTTTTGGTGAAGGTGAAGATAGGCATATTTTAGATCTCAGTGAGACCATTCGAATGAGCCCAATTTTGAGTAATTTAGAGCTCTCTGGAGAAATTTATGGTCGTTAAAACATTTACAAGTCATGACAGAAGACACGATCGAAGATAGGTTCACATGGCCATAGATGGATAAGAAACATAGGAGAATAAGGATAGAACACATGACAAATGATGGTTGATATAGGTGGCGAGACAGATTAAAGGAAAGTCATCTTAAGTCAACTCATGAAGCCCGACAGACACGTGGAATGGATAAATCTTGATTAAAATAAAAGCTTTGGGTCCGTCCATTAGTTGTGAATAAAAACCTACGTGGAGTCATGTGATTAGCTCTATTTTAACATTATGACATAGAACTGACAAATGAGAATACTAGCACTGCAAATTTTTTAAGGTAAGTGGAGCAGTTTTGTTGGTTTAAACTTCACATTCTAACAAGACTGACACCATAGAATTACTTGTATTTATTTGATTTGTTCAAGGTTCATAACCTAATAAGTCTAAAACCAAAAAGGTACTTGGATCTATCCAATTGGTTTAAGGTTCACATTCTGACAAGTCTTATATCATGAAGGTATGTGGAGCTTCTTTATTGGAGTATGTGTCACATTGGTCAGACATTGTAATATTTTCAAAGGCAAGTGGAGTTGTTCTATTGGATTAAGCTTCACACTGACAAGGCCAAAATCAAAGTGCTACATGGAGTCTCTCTATTTGATTATGTTTTGATGTGGTCAGCGAAGTTTAAGAATGTTCTTATTTTGTGAAAGAATGGAGCCTTCCTATTGGCTTAAGTTTTGCATTGTCAATCCCAAAACCTCAAATCTATGTGGATATGTTTATTGGATTGGGCTTCGTACTGACAATCCTAAAACTACAGAGAGATACATGGAGTTACTTTACTATATGAAGAGTCTAACAAAGACTATCATCTAAGGATTGCATGGATCCATTTGATTGGTTCACATTCTAAAATCCTAAAAAATGAGAAGTATGTGGAGATTTATCATTGGATATAATTTTGAAAACATTATACACTTGAGATAGAAGATACGTCAGTTAAATTCATAAATAAGTGGACCAAGTAGATGGTTCCACTTGACAATACGTGGAGAAAGTGACATGGCTAATCGCACAAATGGTTAGAAATCTCCTCAAGAAATCAGATGATGACATGTAAGGCTAGAACAAGTCAATAATTTTTATGTATGGAAAGCCTGTCAATGATCATGGTGGTGACTATGAAAATGGAAATTTCATCGAATCTCATGATTGCACAAATAAAATTTCCTAAATTTTTTAACATTTCTTTGTCTAAGGATCGTGAAAGTGCTGCAAACGGAATGAGGTTGTTTCATCTTGAAATGGAGGATAAATTTGTAACAAAATTTTTCCTTAGTTGGGAAATTCTGTTGGGAATAGTCTGTTAAAAACTATTTCTTTAAAATAGAAAAATCATGAGTCAGGAAAAGTAGTTATGATTTTTTTAAGAAAAAAAACAGTGCATTAAAAATAGAAAAATCATGAGTTAGGAAAATTAGTTATACTTGTCTATTTAAGCCCAATTTAAAAATCATAAATGATTTATGATGATAAAAGGGAGACAGACGTAGTTGGGTTGGGGGTTTTTGTAGAGAGAGGAAGGATACATTGATATACAACGAATATTTTTTGTTGAAAGAAAGCAAGGAGACAGAGCCATTAAATGAAGATATGTTGATCAAAAGAGAGGAGAGAAATGTGCTGAAGGAAATTTTGTTATCAAATGAATAATTTTTTATCAAAGGAGAGGAGATCTATGTGTTGAAGGAGACAAATTTATCAGATGAAGATTTGTTGATTAAATGAGAGGTTCATGATAGAGTTGTAGAGAGGAGAAGAAAACCAAGTGTAATGAATGTTTCAGGGGAACCCAAAAAGAGGTAAGGAGAGTGATGAAAATCTGAGCATGAAGAGTGAATAGTTATAGCAAGAGAAGAGTGATTATAACATGTTTTATGAGCAACATAGGATCTATGTGATCAAATTATTTGTAATATCTAAGTAGATGCTTAAATCATAGGGGTTTGAAGAATCCTTGTAAGTAGTGGCTTACAAAAGATCAGTTCTGGCTAATTAAATTACAGGGGGTTAAAGCCTCCTTGTAATTTGTGGCTTACTAAAGTTCATTGGGTATTGTACTAAATTTTGGATTTGTAGCTTCCAGACGAGTTGTATCTTTCTAAAAATTGGGTGGGTGCTTGGTTAAATGATTGGAGTTATAGCTCTAGATTCATGTGTATCTCAATTGTGAAATAATTGTAACCCTATTAGTCATTCGTCCATAATTAGTTCTATGGTTTCAGTGGGTTTTTGTCCCAAGATGGGTTTCTCACATTGAAATAGTGCCTCATCATGTGTATGTGTGTTCAATTATTTCTCTATCTCTCATGATTGATTATGAATGCTTATGAAAATCAAGATAGTTTAACATTAACTCATAAAGGAAGTGGAAATTGATTGTAAATTTTTTGTCAACAATGATTTACCCCCCCCCCCCTCTCAGTGCCTAAAATTCCTATCAATCAGTATTAGAGTGTGGTCCTCCTGTATTAAGCCTAACAACTTAGAGGTGATCCTGAAGACATAAACATGAGCACTTTAGTAGAATCAATCCTAAAGAGAAAGTATGATATTTCTCAATCTCTAATAGATGGTCTGAAAAATGAAATCAAGCACATGGAATACCAACATGGTAAAGCACTCAAGGAGATGGAGTGTTTTGTTGAAAATGTGTCATGAGCTCTCAAATATAAAGAGGATGTCTTCCTGAAACATGAAGAATACTTAAGAACCTTGAATTTTTAACTAAAAGGGGTAAATGATAAGTTACAAATGTATAATAAATTGGAAAATATTTTTGAATCTCTTGGTGGAATTCTAGAATCCAAAAGTCACATGGTGATAAAACATGTGTAAGATTCAGAGGAGAATCTGCTGAAAAGAAAGAGGATGTTAAGGCCAATCCTATCATGCAAACATAAATGAAGCATACTAAGAAGACAAAAATAGGAAGGCCTAATTTAGTTATACAACCAAATGCATCCAGATATGAGAAATATTTTAATGGATATTGTTTTTCATGTTATGGTTTCAGTCACAAGGCTAGAGAATGCAAATGGATTAAGGTAGAAAAAGAACATCCATGGAGGGATTTCATACCTAATTCTGAGAAGAATAGGATATGTTTCAACTATCAAGAAAGATTTCATATAGCCAAGTAATGTTTAGAGGAACCTTCAATTCAATTTTGGAATGATAGTTTATATTCAGAAATAAGGAAAAATATCATGTCATATGTTATACATGTCATGAATTTTGGCAATTTCTCAAAGCATTTCTATCACAATTAACAATATAAGAACAACAATAAGTATTATACCTTTAGATGGAAAAGAAAATAAGGGTTCTCAACATGAAAATCAGTCCTAGAAATGAGAAAAAATTCAGCCAGGCCTCAAACTAGATTCTGGAAAGTAAGGAAAGTGAAATGGGTATACATGATCAAGGAAACTAAACTCAGAAGTCAAATAAGAAAAGAATGCGTAGGAGAGTAACCTAGGAAAATGATGTAGAAATACAACATCCCTCTGAAGAGAGTCCAGCACATAAATAAGATGTAAGTGAATATTGGCAAAGGCAAACAAGAAGGAAGACAAGTTTCAGTACAAGATAATGAAGAACATCTTCCTCAACCAGTGCTAGAGAAGGTGTATGAGATGCAACATGTGTGTATTTTAGGCATACAATCAGAAATTGAGAGTTCATGTAATGTGATTAATCACATCCAAGTAATGCATCTAAGGAGAATTACAATATAACAAGGAAAAATAAACATAGAACTACTTCATTATGTTGTTTTGATGACTTTATTTTATTCTGATGAAACATGACAAGATAGTATGCTTTCTCTACGGATTCTAGAAGGTATACACTAATCTAAAATAAAAATATTTTATTCTTCATCGTGTCTACCATAGTCAATATGTTCCTGATGATGAAAATTGAACAAGAAGGTCAAGGATGTTGGTTCCCATGAAGGTTGTGGCTTATTGCTTGCCTCTAATTAAGTTGAAAAGGTATGATAGTTAAAAATTGAATTGTCCTGTTTCATGGTCTAGGAGAAGTATAGAAATCATGTTGAAGTTATTGATTTTCTTCTTGAGTAGTCATAAAGAGGAGAGGCTCTTGTGTCAATGAACAAGATGATTTTCTTGAGACAAGGTGTTTGAAGTTCTCAACTGATTCTCACCTTTAGTCTTGAACGAGAAGATTTGGGTATGTGCATTTCATGAATGTGAATGAGTTTTGAGAGACTCTAAAGTTGAACTCTTTAAGTCTTCATTCTATCAAGCATTGAGAAATAATTGTAAAATCCATGAATATGATGAAATCCCGTAGTATGGTCTGATAATTCTTAAAGGGTATAATGGTTTGGTTATTCATAGTACTATTAGTATAAAGGAAGTGTGTAAGCATTTTTATCATAGTTATTGATTTGGAGCATTGTAATCAAACTATGAAATGCTCAAGAATCTCTCCAAGTTTAAGTTGAACATTGATGCCAAATTAAAAATAAATTTGTGCATTCTGAAGAAAAAACCCTGGTATCTACATAGTGATTATTGCAAATGATAAGTGGGAGCTTCTTGATGGTATACTTATGCATTATCAAGTGATAGTGTGCATCAACCTGTTGTCATAGATGTCGAAGTGTTATAGAATGCTATCAAATGTAGAATATGATTTGTGAGAGTTTTTCCAGGAGGAGAAACAAAATTGGAAAGTGTCTTATTGGTGGCACAAATTAATGCAAATATTCACAGTATCAATCCATCCAATGACAAAGGGGGAGTTTGTTGGACACGTGTCATTAGTGTTCAGTCAATGAAAATATTATGTAGAATATTGATGACCAAAGAGGTCAGTGCTACAAGTGTAGACGTTTCAAAGTAATGGTATAGCATCAAGGTGGGATCATTTTTGTCCTGCTTAATGAGAGTTTATCAGAATTGTATGAAATACTAGTTACAGGGGGGGGCTATTGTGGAAAATAAGATATAGTTGTCAGTCCAAAGAAAGAGGTACTGAAAAAGAGCAACCTTATTCAAGGGGGAGCTGTACTCAAGGTAAGACCTTGTATTATCAAGCTATATCTCTGAACATTGCTCATGGTCCTTAGTAAAGTAATGAACCTTCTTGACATACTATGTCAACTAGGGTTGAGAGATACGGAAGAGTGTCTGTGACTATGAAAAAGATAGCTCTTGAAATCTATAGGATTGAATAGTTCCATCCATTTACATGTGGGGTTTCTGAAAATGTTATTTCCAATCAATGACAAAGGGGAGTTTGTTGGACAGCTGAAGTTATGTGTCATTGATGTCTAAGTGAGACATTGATGGAAATAAGAGTGGTACCAATGGTAAAGTAATGTTGGAGTTCCTTCTAGAGAAATTTATGGTCATGCATATATTCCTAAGTTGTTATAGAAGACACATTCAATTGTGTGTGGGTCAGTTGACTTCCACAGATTGTATGTAGACTTCCCAAGGGATCAGAAGGATAGTCAATCATTGTGTGGTTCATGGTATTATATAGAGTGGCTACAAAAATTAAAGTGTTTAGTCAGCTTCATGGTCAGACTCATGAATTCCTAACATGAATGCTGACAGGCATAAAGCTGGATTAAATCCAAGCCTCAAGTCCATCCAGGAAAGTTTAAATGGTGGAACCAAAGCATGATGATGGCATTTGTTAGAATATATGTCTGGTTCACGTTCTGGTAGAGAACTGAAAAATGAGAAGACTAACACTACAAGTTTATTGAAGGCTCTGTAGAGCAGTTTTATTGGTTGACACAAATCACATTCTGACAAGACTAACACCATAGAGTTACTTGGAGCTATCTGATTAGTTTTGAGATAGCCGTGGACTAGGAATAAGTCCAAAGTTTCGCATAAGTACTTAGAGGAATCCACATATAGTTCAAGAAGTTCATAGCCTAACGAAGTCTTATATCACCAAGGTACTGTGGAGGATTAGAGAAAGGTGCGGATAAGAGGAAACCATAGATCAGAAAAAGTAATAGCTACCAAAGTCTAGTGGAAATGTTCATAGAGGATTAGAGAAATCTATGGCACTAGAATAAAGAATCCAAAATCAAATTGCTATGTGGAAGCCATCTATGTAATTAGGAATAAATCACTATGGTTACACGAGATGAATAATGTTCGATAAATGAGATAAATCCGCATGAAGCCTTCCTATTAGTTTAAGCTTTGCACTATCAATCCTAAAACCTGAAATCTATGTGGATCATGATTTGGACTCGTAGGAAAGGTGATTTGATTCTCTAAAGGCATGTGGGACAAGAAAAATCATGATTTAATGTCAAATATAGAAGGGGAATTTTGGACTCGTTCATTATGAGAAGTCCAGAAAGGAGATGTGTGAAGCTACTGTATTGAAAGAACTGTTTTGACAAGTAACTAAGAGTACTAAGGAACATTACATGAAATAATTTAATTTGTTGAGCTAAATTACAACCATCCTATGAAAATGTTAAGTATTCTGGAGCTTTAATCATTGGATTTAAAGGTTGTAAAAGGTACATGACTCAAGATAGAAGTTACATTGAAGTTGAAGGGACATGATTATCAAGTGTGCCCAAGTAGAGGGTTTTGATCCAACTTTAGCAATACATGTAGATGAGGTACCATGGCTAGGCACAACCTACTTGGGTAGCATATGTGACCTCATGTAATCAGATGATTATTTGTAATGTTATGAATATGTATGGGTCAAAATTTATCATGTAGGGAACGACTCATCAACTATCATGGTGGTAACTATGAAAGAAGGGAAAATTACATGATAAAAGTGATGGTTTCACTCATTTTGAGAGAGTGTCGAGCATGGGAGAGTATTGCGACCTAGAGGAGAGTTGTTAGCACGTATGAGGGTAGAGTCTCAATATCTGATCAGATGAATTACAAGTGATGAATAAATGAGATGAGATCTAGAGAAATCTTGAATTAAGAGAGGGAGGGAATTTGTCAAGCACATGGATTTTCCTCAGTTAGAGAAAGAAATGTCATAACATTCATTATTAAACATCTAATGTTGCATTAAGGAGAGATGAGTCATGCACTCTCAATGAATATATTCTAATAAAATAATTGTAAGCAAAGAGAGAATCTTGGATGATCAAATACAATAATCATGAATTGAGAGAAAAGGAACCTATAAATGTCTATTTAATCCCATCTTTAGAAAAACAAATGATTGCTGATGAGAAGAGGGAGTACCATGTACGTAACTGTGGGCTAAGGGTTTTTGCAGAGACTTGAAGTGTACATTGATATCCTAATCCAACTAAAAATTTGAAAGAGGAGGAATAAGACATAAAAATCACATGCTAAGATATATTGATCTGCACCAAAGAGTGGAGAGCAATATGCTGAAGAATTTGATCCAATCAAGATGAAGAATTGTTGATCAAGAAAGTAGGAGAGCTATGTGCATAAGAGAAAGGGACAGAAGTTATCAAATAGAATATTTTTTGATTGCAATGAGATGTGTCCAGGGGAGAGATGTAGAAAGAGGTACAGAAGATTACCAAGTGTATATGATTATTTTTGAGGAGCGAGTAGACCCAATTAAAGAGGTAACAAGATTTGATCATATTTTTTTGGTTAGCAACGCAGTATCTGAGATGAGTCAATTTATGCAAGTGTAATATTTATCATAAGTTGTTTTTATAGATCAACATGGGATCTATGCTAGCATCCTTATGGGTAGTGGCCTACAGATATGATCATTGGTGGCTGATTAAATAACAAGGGGGTTGAATCCTCCTTGTAATTTGTGGCTTACTAAAGGTCAGTGAGTGTTGTGCTAAATCTGTGAGTTCTATCTTCTAGATGAGTTTTATCTTATCAAAGAATGAGTGGGTGCTTGGTTAAATTATTGGAGTTGTAGCTCCATATTGAGGTGTACCTCAATCATGAAATCATTATAACTCTATATGATAGTTTTCCATAATTAGTTCTATGGTTTCAATGGGTTTTTGTCCCGAGATGAGTTTCCCACATTAAAATATTGTCTCCTCATGTGTATATGTATTTACTTCTTTCTCTATCTCTCATGAATGATTATGCATGTTTATGACAATCAATATAGTTTCACAATGACTGATAAACGAAGTGGAAATTGATTGTAAAAGTTTTGTCAGCATTTATTCACCCCCACCTCTCAATGCCTAAAATTCCTATCAAAGAGCATTGTAGCTCCCCCTGGGTAGAAGCATTTCATAGCACACATACATGCCAACAATATTGATTATGAATAAATATATTATTCTTGACTCATTCTTAATTTTAACCTAGCAAGAAACGCCCATAAATTGACCTGGATCTTGCATAACATATTGTTCACAACTTTTTGGACCAAAATCCTTGAAGCTCCTCTTTAGACCAAAAATTCCAAACTTCTCCTTTATACATGAGCACCCTCATCACATGAAGCATAATCTAGTTGTTCCCCCTAGCAAGATATCATCATCCTTTAACTTCTTATGCAAACATAAAATTACATACCTTGATGTCATGTCATGGAGATGAGTCAAAACTAACATCATAGACCTAAAACAACCTTTCAATGTTCTTTTCCCTCTTTTCATACTATCACAACTATTTTAGCTTATGACAAGCTCCACCTAAAACTACACTATCAAATATTCTAAATAATCCCTTCTTAACACCTAAGATACTTACTTGAAAGTCAATGTCATCTCTCTCTATGTCATAGAATCTTCAACCACCTCTAGCTTATCATTAGAATGCTTCAACAACCTATTGTACCCTGATATAATGCAATATTCATTCATACTTTTCATGTTATACTCCTAGTTTCTCCTCCTAAGGGTAATAAGAACTTAATCTCCCCCTGAAACTCATGCACTAATATAAAATATCATGAATCTTCATGTAAATTTTGTGACACTACATGTTTTCCCGTACAACATTGTTATTACTTTAAAAATGAGCTCAAAGATATACCTATCATTTGAATGCATCTGTATAATCTTCATGGTCCTTACCAAGATATAGATCTTCATTCTACATTTGTATAACCTTGAAAAAACTATTGATAACCTATATTATTATTTGAGACATCACTACAAACCCAAACATCCATACACAGACTTGTGACAGTGTGTATTAACTGAAGAACTCATCTTTCAGACTTAATCATGTTTTTTACTTCTCCATATTTCTTCCAAGATGCATAAACACTCCTGAGACATCTCAAAACATGATTCAAGTATTGTGACATGACATGTATATCCATTCAACTCATAAGCATACTTTGAATACCCCATTTCACTTTTCCTATGATGGTATGATCAATTCATCATACAAAATGAATGACTTAATCTTCATAAATCCAACATCCTTGCCCATTTTTAGCACCTAAACTTGTCAATATTCATTTTGACCCATAAGAACCTCATGTAGACATCTTCATCTTCTTCACACAGTGACACAGACATTAAAATTGCATATCCATCCCTACTCATGGTTGTATCATCTCTAATATGACTTGATATCATAGAAATTAGAGTCACGCAGCTAAAAGTTACACCTATCTCACAAGAATAATGGAAACATATGATGAAAAACCCATATAGTCTTGAAATCCACGCTTATAGTTCATGATCAACTAACGTATGGTGAAACCTCCCCTTGAGATGATATGTTCAAACATAGCTACTTCAAACTGATGACTTATTAGACATAAATACCATCATAAATGCATGCATCTATACAAGAGCTACTAACAGTATGATTGTATTTACCCTTAACCATCTTCATGAGAATACAAAGAACTATCACTTACTTCATCCATACAAGCTCAACAAACCTCATGATCCGTTAGAGAAAAATATGACTTCACGAAGCCTAATGGAGCCATCCCATACACCTGGTTGAATCTAACAGGGAAAAACTTACATGTCCTCATGGGACAAGACACCAATTTCTAACATCAAATTGTTTAGTGAGTAGGAAACAAAATCTCTTGGGGTTATTCAACAACAAAAAGACTCCTATGTTCACTATGATTAGATAAAATTACTACTTTAAGCTCCTCCTTAATCCTCTCAACATAGTTAGGCTTTGTAGATGTCTGCTTTTCATGACCATTCATCCTCCATTTATATAATCTGGTAATATGTCCAACATTGTTACAGTTAAAACAAATAATAGAATTCATATCTTTAGATGCTCTATCTCTCCAACTCTGTCTAGGTGTCTCCTGATAACAATGTCTTGTAATGTAACCAACTTGATTGCAATTTAAACATACAACATGCTTCTTACCTTCATTTCTCCAAATTTTTCTTGGTGGTTCATGAACAAAATATCTAGCTATGTGGCCCTTCTCATGAAAATTGAAACAAATTATGTTCTTTTATTGGTAATCTTTATTTTCCCTTCACAAGTGATCATCTTTGACAAACCTTCTACACTCGTTTTCTCTATGTCCAAAATCATTACAAGTGTAATAGTATCCATTGATATTTCTTTCATACCTTGATGCATCAGGTTTCCTTATTGACCTTGATTTCATGTTTTCTTTGAATTTTATCTCCTTATTCTCCTCTTTGATGTTTGGTTCTTCAGAATTATTTCTTGAAATAATTGCATCTTACATGACCTCTTTACCCTTAAACTTATCCTTGAATCCTAGGCCAGTCTTATCTCC
The DNA here is from genome assembly GCA_019776745.2 of Taxus chinensis. Lineage (NCBI taxonomy): Eukaryota > Viridiplantae > Streptophyta > Pinopsida > Cupressales > Taxaceae > Taxus > Taxus chinensis. The sequence continues at coordinate 349,260,320 of CM034147.1, read as the reverse complement.
TACAAACCTCTAACTTTCCAAGAGATCATGTAGGCCCTTGTAGATTTTCTCAAACCTTTGGAATGACTATCTTGTTATAAATTTATGATATCTCTGCCTTTATAGACATAATCTCCTTTTCATTGGCTTATAAATTTGTTGATCTCATTTCAAGTTACTTTTTAACCTGATTATTGATTTCCTTATACTCTTTAGCATCCATGTTTAGTCTCTTTTCAAGAAGACTGATCTATGCCTCATAATTCTTAATTTGTGCTTTCAATTTCTTATTCTTTTTCTTAGCATGTTTTAACTCACCTTGAATTATTATAACTTCAATATCAAGGTCAAAATCTTATTCTTCTTCAAATTCCATGCAAGATTCAGACATGGAGTATTCACTTTTAAAACCATTAGCATCTTTGGCCATGAATAGGACCTCATATCTTACATCATCGTTAGATTCAAATTCAAAATCATAAACATCATCACATCTACTTACCTCAAATGATCAACACTCTTTGTTTGAATAGAAACTCTTCTTGTAATTATTATTATTGTTAAACCTCTTGAACTTTTTCTTACCTTTGTCATACCTATGGGTCTTATTGTCATTATATTTATCACTTTCATCCTTGGGATTATGAGGGAACTTAATTAAAAAATGACCTACTTCTCCACACTTAAAAAATTTAAAAGGAAATTTACCTTTATAGTTACATGACTATGGTTTTAGTATTCTAGTAAACATGGCAATTAGTTCATCATCATCAAACTCAGGAGCAACATCATCATCCTTGGTCTTCTTATCCTTTCACTTCTTCTCAGTATTGAAAGTTATCTCCTTCTTGATGGGTTTATAAACAATTATTCTTATCTCACATGCATTCAAGATTCCATGTAACTCATCCATCAACATGAGCTAGAAATCCTTGGCTTCCTCAATAGAAGACACTTTAGAATCAAACTTGGGGGTGAGAGATCTTAACATCTTTTTCACTAAAAATTATTATTTTACTTCTTCACATAAACATTGCATGGAGTTCAAAACTTGATCAAATCTAAGTACATATGTAGTGATTCTTCTTCTATGGTCACCTGCAATAGATAGTGATCACAATTTCAGCTCACACAATTCAAAACCCTCTTCAAACAAACTCTATCCTACTTCACTCAGTATTTCTTCTTTATGGAATAATTAGGTATATTTACTTTACTGCTCTACTCTTCAATATTTTTCAATGATTCATACTCTCTTTCATATATGTAATGAAGCCCACATACCTCTTTGACACTCCCCTCTAGCTCGCATATTCCTCCCCACACAACTAGCTCAAATGAGAAAATATAATAACATTTTAAACATGACAACTTTAAAACACATCTAGAGCAGCCATGACCATTAATTTAATTCATAGAAACAATAAAATATAATTAAAATTTCAAATAAAATCATAAGATGAGACCATATAGGTCATCATAGGACCAAGACACTCAAACATACATAACTAAGCCTAAAAGGCTAGTTCCATCTCCACCAAGCACTCCATGAACTCCAAGAGAATAAAGCATCTCCATAATTCTTCCAAAATACTCAAACATGTTAGATACATAATCTCAACATCTCCCATAGGCTTAGGAACTTTTTGATCATTCACTTCCTCCATGCCATCACCAAGTAGGATTGTTTCCTACTCAAACTGGGCACCTCCAACAAACTTGTCTTTAAATATGAATACCTATCTCTAAAAAAAACCTCAACCATGGAATGTAACTACTCATTAGAAATAAACTGACCAAAGCAACACTTCTAACCATGATATACATCTTGACTCAACCCTCAAAATCCATCAAAACAACTTTCTCCTTCAAGCTACATATGATGCCCAAAACTAGTTTTGGAAGTAGGACTTTCTTAGACCCTTGTTGAAACTTTCAAGACCTATAAATTCATGTAGTAGGATAAATTTAATCTCCTCATCACTCTACAATATATGGGAATCATGAACCAATCTAAGATATTAGGAACCATCAATGTCCTAAAACCCTATCAAGTAGGTCAACTTATGACCTCAACCATGCCAACAAAACTAATCTGCAAAGCTTAATAAAATCATGCATCATGTCATATTTAATGTGTAAAACACCTATATATACATTATACTCATCATATTAGGCCACATGTGCCCAAGAACCTTCTTCCTCCATGATTGCTAAAAACTACCTTTTAGATGCCAAAACCAGTCTTCATATTTGGACCTATGAAGACCACCAAATGGATTCAAAAATCCTTGAAATCACTTCAAAAATGTAGCTAATATTTCCATCTTCTCATAAAACCAATTTATATCAGAGATAAAATGGAAAACCTGAGAGCAAAATAAAATTTCCTGAAAACAAGTAATTTTGAGTGCACTCCACCTACATTCAAGAACTCTAATCACCATCATATGTAAGATGAGAGATTCATTTCCATCCTCCAATCATCAAATTGGATTATTCAAATAATTTTTTCTCATATGAAGAATATTTCCTCCATCTCTCACGAACTAGGGTTAAACTAGGTTTTTTTACCTCTTTGGCTTTTTAACAATTACTCATAAATCTTAAACCCTCATTTGAAATCATTCCAACTCTAAGATCTTCTTAAATCCATGCCTCAACATACCTAAAAATATAAGGTCCCCATGTATACTTTTCATGTGCCAACCAACACAAAACATTTCATATCAAGATGGGAAGCACACCTTCTTGAGCTCAATTTTGCTCAAAACTTCAAAACTTGCAAAAATTTTCATTCCCGGGACTAAAAATTTGTCCACACCTTTAATAAACCTATATGAACCATATCTAATCACATTATTTGCTTGGTTTAATCTGAAACACTTCACCCTATCTCATCTAGGTGACTAGGCCTTAGGGTTTTGCCTAGTTTAAGCCACAACCAAGTGAACTACCACCAAAAAATGCATGACACCACCTATGAATGCATTTACATACCAAAAATATTGTGACTCACCTTTCTACATGATTCCATAATTTCATATTCTTCTACAAGTGATCACTATGACTTATTAGGCCTCCGTGCTCAAGAATTAGGTCTAGGTTAGACTCACAAATCATGCTCACAACATGTACCTGCACTTTGAAACTCACATGAATGTCTCAACACTTCTTCCAACATGTGCTTAGTGCCTTGATCATACTCATCCAGCTACCTCATGCCTTAATTCCATCATACCAAGTCATCATGTTGACTAGGCTTCTTATCTGGGCTATCTAAACCAAGCAATTTACATTATTTCCACTCATGCACATATGCCACTTCATGTATTCACAACTCATCATCACTACAAGCATCCTCACACTTCTAATCATTCTCCTTTGTCATTAATGAACCTTTTACATCAATGAAAACACTATCTCTCACATGCCAACATTTTTTATCCATGCAATACATCCTTAGCATATCCTCCAAGACTTTATTTATCCTTTCTGTCTATCCATCAGTTTTTGGGCAGTAGGCTGAATTGAAATTCAGTTTTTTTCCTAAGGCTACATTAAGCCTCTACCAAAATTTATAATTCATCCTAGGATCTCTATCTGATATGATCAGCTCTTGTATTCCATGTAATCTAAAGATTTATTGAACAATTCTTCCTGGGAATTACCGGTGAATCATCTTTCAGATTCCTAGGTATTAAATGTTCCACTTTTGTGAGCTTATCCACCACAACTAGAATTACATCTATTTATTTTTGGACAAGGGTATTCCTTGGATGAAGTCCATGATAATTTTTTGCCACTTATACTATGGTACATTTTGTAGATACAATAGTCCCATTGGATGTAAATGTTCTGCTTTAACCCTTTGACATTATAAGCAATGAGCTAGGTAATGTTTTGCATCCTTTTTCATTTCTTTCTAGAAGTATTGTATTTTACATCAGCTAACATTTTTGTTACTCATAGATGACTTGAATAAAGTGCATTGTGAAATTCCTTAGGTACTTTATTTCTTAATTAATTTCCCAAAGGTACATATACTCTGTTGAAATAACGTAGAATTCCATCATGTTAAAATTTAAAACCATCATACATCTTGTCATTAGGATTTTTATCTAGTGTTTTTTTAACTTGCTGATAATAAGGATCTAATTGAATTTATTCTCTAACTTTATCTTTGAACTGAGTTCTTAAAGTAACAATAGTAGAAATATGCTTCCTACAGCTTAAGGCATCTACTACAAAATTTTCCTTTCCCTTTGTATAACCTATATCAAAATCATATTGTGATAAAAATTCTAACCATCCATATTGTCTTAGATTTTAATTTGGTTGTGAAAATATGTATTTCAAACCTAAATGGTTTATTTTTCATTTAAAAAATTTTCCCAAAAAATAGTGTCTCTAAACTTATAATGCATGGACAATAGTAGCAAGCTCTAAGTCATGAAGAGCATAATTTTGTTCATTTATTTTTAATTTTCTACTTTCAAAAGCTATTACATGTTCATTTTAAAGAAGGAATCCTCCCAATCCTTCTCTGGAAGCATCTGTTACTACTATAAAATTCCCATTTGGATCTGGAACCTTTAAAATTGGAGCTGAGATTAATTTTTCTTTTAATAATTTGAATACTTCTTCACACTTATCATCCCAAACAAATTTCTTATTTTTCCTTTTTAAGGAATTAATTGGACCTGCCACTCTAGAGAAGTCCTTAACAAACTTCCCATAATAACCAGCTAGTCCCATGAAACTTATGATTTCATGTAAGTCCTTAGGAGCTGGTAATTCCATGATAGCCTTTATCTTAAATGATTCAACTAAAATTCCTTCTTTATTGATTATGTTACCTAAATATTATACTTCTTTTTCTATAAAAGTTACATTTGGACCACTTACCATACAGTTTATACTTCCTTAAAATTTGCAAAATTGTTCTTAAATGTTTATCATGTTCCTCTATATATTTTTAATATATGAGTATATAATCAAGGAAAACTAACACAAACTAAACTAAGTATTCCTAAACCAAATTGTTCATCAAATCCATAAAGGGTGCAATTGCATTAGTGATTTTGAAAGGCAAAAAAGTGAAATCGTAATGCCTATAATGTGTTCTAAAAGTTGTTTTTATGTATGTCTTCATCTTTAATTCTCAAATGATGGTAACCAGATCACATATTGATATTTGAATAAACTTAAGAACACATCATTTGATAAAAATATTGTCAATTCTAGGAAAGGGGTATCCGTTTTTTATTATTACCTTGTTTAACATTCGGTAATCAATGCATAGTCTAAGACAACCATCTTTATTATTTATGAAGTTTACCGGTTCCCCCCAAGACTATACACTTAGGCGGATCAATCCTTTGGATAAAAATTCATTAATTTGAGCTTTCATCTCTACCAATTCATTTATAGCCATTATGTATGCTTCTTTTGACAAAGGTTCAATTCTCGGTTTGAGATCTATGACAAAATCAAACTCTCATTTTGGTGGTAAACTAGGTAGTTCTTCAGAAAAAAAATGTCTCTGAATTCACTTAAAAGAGGAAAATCCTCTAATTTTTGTTCATTTTCTTTGTTGTAATCTGTTACTTTTACTTCATAGAACATACATCCTTTATTCTTAGCTTTTTTTAAATGCACGGAAGAGATTTATCTCACTAAAAAATCTCATTTTACACATTAGATCTGTAGACACAAAATCACGCACTTTTGGTAGTTATCTAGTCTTGATTACATACTACTATTCATGTGATTCCTAAGTAAGATAAGTACTAATTAACCCATTCTTTTGGCCACCTCTCTTTGTCTTATATTTCTCCTTCCAGTCTGACACCTTTACTTGCTCAATCAATATTTTTATACTCCAGCTTTTATCATCCTGGACACCAACGCCCACTAGGATGTCATTATCAGGCGCCCTCATCCCCTCTGGACACCCCTAACCCCTTTGTAATTTACTCACACTTGTTGGGTCCTTTATAGCCATTTGAGCATCTTATCTTTTTGTTAGTAATACTTTTCGAGGTTAATTACAAAATTCAAGCAAGGGAATCATATAAATATAAAGTTATGTTATCATAATAAAGGACCAAGCACTAAGCATTAGTTATCACCACCTAAGGTTGCATCCATCAAGCACCTAAGATCTCTATTGCATCCATCTAGCACCATCACAAGGGACACAAGTGTTGGTCATTCTACATACACTCCATAAGAGGTAAGTTCATTCTATTCCATGCACACATTTATTATATTTCTTCACATCTACCTTATTTGGTCGCTATCAAGTGTGACACACACAAGAACCACCTCGGGCACAATTCTGTGCACATACACACATAAAATTACATTAGTTCTAGGATGTATTGCAATGCTCAGTTGTAAGTTCACCATTGTGACAACAAAGGACAGTCCAACCACTCATTCTACATCTTTCTTTTTTAGGATTTGATGTCTATTTGAAGGTTATGTAGGTTCATATTTCATTGCAGGTTTCCAGCATCCTCAGCGTTCTTGGTGTGACTTCAGGGTGACCAAAGGTGACTAATAAGTAACATCTTGCGACCAATCAGATGAGATTTTTTAGCTTTTCCACATACCTAGGTGCCCAAAAATAGGCATGGGGCACCCACAGGCTCCCCTATCCCTCTCCAGGTGATGCAGTCCAGCCTCTCTCTCTAGATCTATATTTTTCTGGGTCTTTATGCGACACTCCTACCATTTTTTCACCTGGTCATCACTTCGGTATAGTTTAAAATTAATTTGAATCAGCTAAGTACCTTTTTCTCCTCTTTATAATTAGGGTTTCATACTTTATTACTTGGTTTCTTGGGTGTATTTTCTGTACTTAATTGTATATTTATTTTACTGCTACAATAACATTAGATTAGGCTCTTATTTCACATTTTAGATTAATCATTTTGGTGAACCTGAACTTGATCTGAATGCTCTTAGGATCCACATACCTCCATTGTTATTTTATTTCTAGGATATCTTCATCATGAGTATCTCTATTAATGATTTCTTACTTATCAATCCTGTATTAAGAGATAGAATCAAAACTCTATTTTCTACCATTCACATTCCTACTAATATGCATCCAGATTCAGTATACCAAACATTTGTTGAGGAATTTTCTCAGTATATTTCTTTCCCATCTAATCCCCATGCTGATCTTACTATATTTGACAATGATCCACCCTTACATATCATGATTCGCATTTATAATGTGGATGTCAAGCGTAATTTAATTGATAATGGATCTGAGCTCAAAAATTTTCCTATGTCATTCCTTGGAAGGATTTTAATTTCTACTACTAATGTTAGTCCATTGTTTCTTTCTCTTCATGCATATGATGGTTTTGTTCATACATGCATAGGTCACATTACTCTACCTATCATTGTACGTCCATAAACCCTTAACATAGTTTTCTTTGCCACTAAATTTCTGGTTTAATATAATTATTTACTCGGTTGGACATGGCTTCATGGTATGCAAGAAGTTCCTTCTACACTACATCAATGTGTCAAATTCATTCATGAGGGAATATAATATACCATTCCTCATCACCGTCATCCATATAAATATTACGACCATGATCCAAATGCTACACTTCCTACTCCACGTGTTGATACTACTAATAAACCAAAAAACCATGGATACTCTGGATCATTAACCACCACTTGAAGGTGTTACTTCATGTTAGATTCATTCCCACCTGCATCTACACCTCCCCCTACTTCTATTTTTTCTATAATTATTTATCATGGGCATGTCCCTATGTCATACGTCATACAACCTTCAGTACCCTCTCATGCACAATCAACATATGCTTCTTTCACATCTACACTTTTTATGAATGGTTCTTATTAGAAGAAAATTTCATTTGATCCTACTTGTGATGACATTATATGTACACATGATGGTTTGACTCAGCAAGGATTTTCTTTCAAGGATCTCTATCCTCCACCCCATGATCCTCATCTAAATCATCACTTCATCACTATCACTACTACCTATGGTCTATGTGTCTTTCATCTCACAATTTTTCTTGTGCGATCCCCTTGCTCTTCTCCACTTACATTAGGGAAATATTGGTTGGATTACATCAAGGGAACGTTAGACCTTGATCATACCAATATATCATTTCACATGCCATTTGGTCATGTTTTTATTTATAATGACTCATTCCTTGGCTATTCACCTAATCTCACTCATTGGTATGCACATGGGTGTCCATTACCTCCTTTTATTGATGAGGAATATGTTATGGACATGTATAATTTATGGCTTAGTAGCTCCTTGCTCAATCAACCTGACATTAATGATTATCAAGTCTCAGATGCTTCACAATTTGGTTTTGATCATGACAATGACGGCCTCTGAGATGAAGTTACTTGATCTATTTTCTCATCACACACTTGGGGGCATCACACCTATTTCACCGCCCTAACATTTAACAATAATCTTATCTTCTAGTCACTTCACATCTATACTTTCACATACGACATATACATCTTGACACGCGCTCGTATCCTCATTTCCTGATAACACACTCTTGTGCTTTGGCTCAAACTTGACTATTGAGGGCATCCTATACACATTAAACTCACACACAACACATCACACACATGACATGCAACACTTCATCTTACACACTACACACTACACATCATATACTAGCATATACTTCTTACTCATATTCATCACTACACAATCAACATACTTTTGACTTACTCTTCCTATCACATGTATTCCACACCCAAAAAAAACATATTCCTCACACCTACTCATCAAAACCAGCTCAACGCAACCACAAACAACACATACTCTCTTCGCATCTTCAACAAAACTTTTTAAAAAACTCGATATATCTAGAACACATTACACACTTAGCACTTTCACAAAATACCTCTTTCACACATCTCTTTTGTGCGCACTCAGTACATACACCGTATAAAACCTATATATCTATAACACACTACACATTCAGTGCTCTCACGATATATTTTTCTTTGGAAACATACAATTGACACATTCATAACATGACACATTACGCATTCAACAAGACACATCGCACACTCAATGTGTTCATAATCAATCTCTTTCGCAGACATTCAATGCCACATATTACACAAACAACACAACACATTCACTATTTCTCTCGTGCATAACCAATGTGACACACTACCCTATGACAAACTCTAGTTCCATGGTCCATAATTGATTGTTGATGGTTTACATCTCAAATGGACCTCATCACACTCATGTGCTTAATCAAATCGTTCATTCACTCACGCGTCTACACTCTACACTTTGTGCTTTAACAATCACATCTTTTGAATATACACATTCAAACCATTTTTTGATGGTGTGATTTTTTTTATGGTTTATTATTTACTACTGAAGGAGCATACATAAATGAACCTCATTACATGCATACACATCCACTTAGGGGGCTTTTTTCTCCTATCATTCACATTGCATTCCATCATGTATCATCCATAGTATACTACATATCTTGGTTGTATTTTCTCTTACTTACTTATGATTTTACATGTTCAATTTATTACATATGCTAGATAGATATCTTGTATGTCATTATCTTTACCATACACACATGTGTGTTCACTTACTTTATATTTTTTATCACAAATTCTACAAATATATTAAACGGAGTATGGATGCTTGGTGCAATACCTATTACCAGTCCCACAGAGGCTCCTGGGGGCATCCACTTTCATACACTACAGGTGTTATTATTTTGTTTTTTTTCATAGCACATTACTTTATTGGATTCTACATTTTTTGACATACATATAATCTTTCTAACAGGCTAACGGGTGCCTCATGTGCAACATTTGTTTTACAAGACTATATGCTTCCATGGTTATTTGTTACAGTCCTTGTCATTGATTACTCGTTGTATGTCATTATTTGCAGGATTTTCCCTTTGTCTTATTTGTACACTTGTCTTCTTGCAGCCATTATAGACTTTATTGTTTTTTAACATCGTGAGTGGTGTCTTATGTCTGCAACCCACTTTTTACTGTCTACATTGTTTTCTTGCGTGTTTACAATATATTTTTGTGTCTTAGCTTACACATTGTCTTCTTAGCATACATTTCATCTTCTAAATGCATGTTTGTATTTTCTTGTTCCAAAACTTTTCTCATAACCACTTTTTTTTGTGCGCTTTGGTTTCTACCAAGCACATTTTGTACCCCCTGCAGGGCACAATTTCAGCATAGCGGTGAGTCCTCTTTTGGGCCGCATACTCCTTTAGAAATGATGTATGCATCCAAAATGAGGTGGGCATCATTTGGGTGAATCAGTCACCCCATAAAATGTTATACACAACACAGTCTTCAGTTTCAGATAGGGTGAAGAATCAGACTTAGGTCCTTAGAACAGTGATGTCTTTCCTAGATGCTTGTAACCAGGGGAAAATTACAGAATGATTTTTATTTCAACATGGTCTACAGAACTCCACACATCGTATTTTATAAGGAATACAATCATTAGTACTTTCACCAATTTTATACACCATTTGCAATGGTGTTCTACATCCTGAGAAGTAGTTAAAGGTTAGAAGATAACACCAGACTTTTCTCCCTACACTTCTTCCATGACTTGGTGTGAGATCGCCCCAAAAACTTACGGCCGAAAGATTTGGTGTGAGATCACCCAAAAAACTTAGTCTTCTACAACATCTTCATGATCCTTTCTACACTCTTTTCATCATCACGAATCAGGTGCACATGTTCCTTTGTCACATTTTTAGTGTTTTTTACATATGTTTTATACATATACATGTGTATTTGACTATTTGTTCATTCTTCTCTTTTGTAGGTTATTTTGTATGGGAATCAGTAGTCAACATCATCAACATCATTACAACAACATTGACATCGAAAAAAAATTACATCATGACATCTACATATGCATTTCCACCCTAGGTTCATTCTTATCACCACTTTTTGCATTTTCTCCTCCTTAACATCCACACTTCACATTTTTATCACTCCATGCTTTATCTTGTCCCTCGGCATGATTTCTTCATCGATCTACATGGTTATTAGGTACGCATCTCTATGTACTTTATGTTACTGAGATTTATGCTCACCAACATAAAGTGGGGGCAAATGTAGACACAAAATCATGCACTTTGGGTAGTTATCTAGTCTTTATTATATACTACTATTCATGTGATTCCTAAGTAAGATAAGTACTAATTAACCCATGTCTTTGGCCACCTCTCTTTATCTTCCATTGATCCTTTCATTCTTACACATTTACTTCCTCAGTATGTATTTTTATACTTTGTTTTTTATCGTCCTGGACAACAACACCCAACCAAGATTCAAGCATCAGGCACCCTCGTCCCCTCTAGGCACCCATGACCCCTTTATACTTTACTCACACCTTTTGGGTCCTTTATATCCATTTGAGAATCTTATATTTTTGGTATTCAACCTTTTTAAGGTTAATTAATAAATTTAAGCAAGGGAATCATATAAATATAAAGTTATGTGATCATAATAACGGACCAAGAACTAAGCATTAGCTATCACCAACCTAAGGTTGCATCCATCAAACATCTAAGAGCTCCATTGCATCCATCTACTACCATCACAAGGAACACAAGGGTTGATTATTCTACATACACTTCATATGATGGAAGTTCATTTTATTCCATGCACATATCTCTTACATTTCTTTACATCTATCTTTTTTGCTCGCTATCAAGTGCAACACGCACAAAAGCCACCTGGGGCTTGATTTTACACACACACGCACATATAACTACATTGGTTCTAAGATGTAGTGTAGTTATTAGTTGTAAGTTCACCATTATGATAGCTGTGGACAGTCTAACCCCTCATTCTACATCTTTCATTTTTAAAATTTTATGTTTATTTGAAGGTTTTGCAGGTTCATATTTCATTGTAGGTTTCCAGTGAACTCAACGATCATTGTACGACCTCATAGTGACCAAAAGAGAAAAACAACAAAAAAATTGTGACCCTAAAAAATTGAGTTTCCTAGCATTTTCGTAGACATAAGCACCTATTTCATGTTTGTAGTACACGTGGGAGGTCTTACCCCTTTTTGGGCACCCATATCTAGCCTGATCCTCTAGATCTACATTTTTTTGGGTCTTTGTGTGACACTCCCTGCCTTTCAGTTCACCTAGTCAACACTTCGGCACACTTAAGTACCTTCTTATCCTCCTTGAAATTAGGGTTTCATTGCTTTCTTTCTTAGTTTTCTTGGGTTTTTTTTGTACTTGATTGACATTTATTTACTGCTACAATATCATTTAGATTAAGCATATAAATTCAAATTTAAAATTAATCATTTTGGTGAACCCGAACGTGATCTACACACTCCTACAACATTTATTGTTCATATTTCTAGGGTCTTACCATCATGAGTATCTCAATTAATGACTTCTTGCTTATTAATCCTAAATTAAGAGATAAAGTCAAAAATCTCCTTGATGCCACTTGTATTCCTACTAATTTGCATCTAAATTCAATATATCAAATATTTGTCGATGATATTTCTCAGCATGTTACTTTCTCATCTAATCCTAATCCTTATGTTACTATTTTTAACAATGATCCACCGTTGCATATCATGATTCACATTTACAATATTGGTGTCAAATGTACTTTAATCGATAATGGATCTGAACTCAATCTTTTTCCTATGTCATTCCTTAAAAAAGATTGGCCTTTCGGCTGCTAATGTTAGTCCATCATGTCCTATCTCTTCATGCATATGATGGCTTTGTTTTTCCATGATTAGGTCACATTACTATACCTATTACAGTTGGACAAAAAAATCTTAACACAATTTTCTTTATCATTGACTTACCAGTTTCATAAAATTGTTTACTTGGTAGGCCATGGCTTCATGTCATGCAAGCAGTTCCCTCAACCAGTACATCACTATGTTAAATTCATACATGAGGGAATTGAGTATAAAATTCCTCATGATAGTTATACATTCAAATATTATGAACGTGATCAAAATACTACACTTCCCACTCCAAGGTCTGATACTACTGATGAACCATAACCCATGGATGCTCCAATAGATTTACCACCACTTGAAGGTTTTATTTACATGTTATATTTAGTAGACATGAATCTACGCCTCCCCTTGCTTCTACTACTATTATGATTATTTATTAGGGGATTTTCCCTATTTCGGACTTTATAGCACCTTGCGAGTGCCTTCTCATGCACAATCGACATCTACACTACCTCCCTTTACATGTACACTTTTTATGAATGATTCTTATTGGAAGAAAATTCCATTCAATCCTACTTATGATGACAACTATATGTACACATGATGGCTTGAATCATCTAGGATTCACTTTCAAGGATATCTATCCTCCACCTCATGATCTTCATCTATATCATTGATTCATCACTATCACTGTATGCCTATGGTTTGTGTGTCTTTCATATCAAATTATTTCTTGCACGAGCTACTCAATATTCTCTACTTACACAAGGGAAATATTATCTTGATAACATTGGGGAAACGTCAGACCCCGATCATACTGATATATCATTTCCCATGCCATTTGGTCATGTTTCAATTTACAATGACTCATTCCTAGGTTATTCACCAAACCTCACTCATTGGTATGCACATGGGTGTCCATTACCTCCTTTACTGATGAGGAATAAAACTATGGGTATGTATAATTTATGTATTAATGGCTCCTTGTGTGATCAACTTGACACTATTTCGCTTATCACGTGTTGGATGCCTCATCCTTTCGGCTTTGACCGTGACAATGATGAATTTTTTGATGACAGTTACTTGATCTACTCTTATCACCCCATACTTGGGGTGCCATCTACACTTATTTCTGTCCCTAACATTTAGCAATCATTTTAGTAGTCTTATTACTTCACATCTAGACTTTCACATATGACATAGACATCTTAACACGCGCTTGTGTACCTGTCATTTACCTGATGATGCACTCTTCATGCTTCAGTTCACACTTGACTGTTGAGGGAATCCTATACACATGAAACTCACACACAACACACCACACACATGACATGTAATAATTCATCTTACACACTACACACTACACGTCATATACTAGCATATACTTCTTACACATATTCATCACTACACAATTAACATACTTGTTACTTACTCTCCCTATCACATGTATTCCACACCCAAACAATACATATTCCTCACGCCTACTCATCAAAACCATCTCCACGTAACCACAAAAAATGCATACTCTCCTTGCATCTTCAACACAACATATAACACACTCAGTATATCTACAACACATTACACACACTCGATATATCTACAACTATTTCTCTCATGCACAACCAATGTGACACACTACCCTATAACACACTCTATTTCCATGGTCCATACTCGATTGCTTAGGTTATACATCTCAAATAGACCTCATCACACTCACACGTTCATTCAAATCTCTCACTCACTCACACATGTCTACACTTTATCACTATACAGCTTTGAAGATCTCATCTTTTTTAATATACACATAACTCAAACCATTTCCCAATGATGGCACTCTATCATTTATGGTTCATTATTTACTACTGATTAGAGCATATATAAATGAACCTCATTACATACATACACATCCACTTGAGGGGACCCTTTTCTTATCATTCACTCTACATACCATTCCATCTCATCCATATCATACTGCATATCTTGGTCACACTTAGTCTTTCTCACATTATACTTGTTACATGTCCACTCTTATTACACATGCTAGATACATATCGTTGTATGTCATTATCTTTATCATACACACATGCACGTTCACTTTCCTTTGTAGTTGTGATTGTAGATTATACAGATCTATTGCACATGGCAGTATGGATGCTTAACACATTACCTATTACCAGTCCCACAGGGGCTCATGGGGGCATCCACTTTTGTACATTATAAGTGTCTATTATTTCATTTTGTTTGTATAGCACATTAATTTATTGGACTATACATGCTTTGACATAGTTTTTATCTTTCTAACATGCTAATGTGTGCTTCATGTGCAACATTTGTTATGTACAAGACTATTTGCTTCCATGGTTATCTGTAACATTTTTTGTTAGTGTCTTGTCTCTTTGTCTTCTCTTGTATACAGAGATTTTCCCTTTGTTTTATGTGCACACTTGTCTTCTTATGGAGACTTTTTCCTTGATTGTATTGCGACATCATGAGTGATGTAGCATGTCTGTACAACCCACTTTTTCGTGGTCTACATTGTCTTCTTGCATGTTTACATTATCTTCTTGTGTCTTAGCTTACACATTGTATGCTTATCATACATTGTGTCTTCTATATGCGTGGTTGTCTTTTCTTGTACTAATACTTGTCTCCTAGCCACGTTGTTTATGTGTGCCTTGCTTTTTACGAAGACACATTACCTTCCCCCTATAGGCCATAGTTTCAGCATCAGTGGTCAGTCCTCCTTTTGGGCTGGTATACACCTTTAGAAATGTTACATGCATGCCAAATGAGGAGGGGGAATCATTTGGGTGAATCATTCACACCATACAACATTATACATAACATGACACAATATTGGTACAACACAGTTTTCAGTTTCAGACAAGGCTTAGAATCAGACTTGGTTCGTTAGCACAGTAATGTCCTTCCTGAATACCCATAACCAAGGGGAAATTACATAGAAATTGCTAGTTCAACACATTCTATTGAACTCAACACAATATATTTTATAAGGAATATAGTCCTTAGCACTTACATTTGTACACACCATCTGTAGTGGTGTTCCATATTGCGGGAAACACTTAAAGGTTGGAGAATAACACCAAAATTTTCTCCCTAAAAATTATTCCATGACTTGTTGTGAGATCTTCCCAAAAATATGCGTCCGATGCAACTGGCGTGCGATCACCCAAAAAAATCAGTCTCCTACAACATCTTCATATTCCTTTTCTACACTCTTTCCTCATCTAAGATCAGGTGCACATGTTCGTTTTCACATTTTTCATTTTACATACTTCTTTACATGATTTCTACAGATATACATGTATATTTTACTACTTTTTTGTTCTTCTCTTTTGTAGGTCTAACCGTATGAGAAGTAGTAGTCAACATAACCAACATCATTTACAAAATAAACAACAATAACATCAACATAAAAAAAAGCACAATCACGACATTTACATGTTTTTTTTCCTTAGTTTCATTTTTTTCACCATCGCATTTTTAGAATTTTCCCTCCTTAGCATATATGCTTCACACTTTTATCACTCCATGATTTGTCTAGTCCCTCAACATGCTTTTGTCATCAATCTACATGGTTATCAGGTACACATCTCTTATCTAATTTATGTTACCAAGCTTTCCTCTCACCAACATAAAGTGGGGGAAAATGTAGACACTAAATCAAGCACTTTGGGTAATTAGCTAGTCCTCTTTGCATACTACTATTCATATGATTCCTAAGTAAGAAAAGTACTAATTAACCCATGTCTTTTTCTACCTTTCTTTTCTTTTGTTTCTACTTTTGGTCTTTCATCCTTATTTGTTCATTATGCCTTTTTATACTTCGTCATTTAGCATCCTGGACACTAGCACCCATCCAAGATGCCAGTGCTTGACACCCTCATCCCCTTTGGGTGCCCTTGTCCCCTTTGTTATTTAATCACACTTTTTGGGTCCTTTCTAGCTACGTGAGCATCTTATATTTTTTTTATTCACCCTTTTCAGGGATAATTACAAAATTCAAGCAAAGGAATCATAAAAATATAAAGATATGTGATCATAATATAGGACCAAGCACTAAGCATTAGCTATCACCGCCTAAGGTTACATACAAAGGCTATTCAAGAACATCTAAGCATGCATTATAACATCCATCACAAGGGACAAGGGATGGTTTTCTTCATACACTTCATAGGAGGAAAGTTCATTCTATTCCATGCACACATATACTACATTTATTTACATCTAGCTATTTACTCTCTATCAAGTGTGACATGCACAAGAGCCACCTAGGACACGATTCCACACACAAATACACATATAACTACATTGGGTTTGATATGTAGTACATCTCTCAATCGTAAGTTCATCATTGTGATAGCTAAGGATACTCTGACCCCTCATTCTACATCTTTCTTTTTTAGGATTTGATGTTTATTTGAGGGTTTTGCAAGTTCATATTTCATTGCAGGTTTCTAGGGACCTCAAAGTGACCAAAGGTGACTAACAATGAACATCTTGTGACCACTAATAAGATGTTTCCTAAGATTTTCTACAAACCAAAGCACCCATAAATAGGCCTAGAGCACCCACGAGTGCCTATGTCCCTCTCCAGGTCCTCCAGTCTAGCCTATCTCTCCATATATGTATTTTTTGGGTCTTTGTGAGACTCTCCTGCCATTATTTTCACTTGGTCATCACTTCGGTATAGTTTAGAATTAATTTTAAATCACTTAAGTAACTTTTTCTCCTCTTTGCAATTAGGGTTTCATAATTTATTGCTTAGTTACTTGGGTGTATCATTTGTACTTAATTGCATATTTATTTGTCTATTATAATAACATTAGATTAGGCTCTTATTTCACATTTTAGCTTAATCAAGATCATTGTTGTTTTATGTTGACCATCAAGGCATATTATTTACTTTACTAGGAAATCTACAGGTGCTTAGTGCTGAGATAACCAATTTATGCCTATGACACCATCATAATACCCTAGGGGAGCTACAAAAAGTTTAAGTTCTGTAGTAAACTTGGGAATTTCTAAGGTTGATTTAAACAAGCATAGAGTAACTCTATGGACGTCATTATTTCCATATTTAACAATCCACGTAGTTTCCATATATCCCACATTTCTAGACAATTTAGAAGCTAGCTTAGAAAAAACAAAACATTCATTTTCTCCATTATCAAATAAAATAGTAACAAGTAAGCCAAACAACTTACCCTTCACTTCTATAGGAGTGGCCTATTTCTTTTCCTCATAATTTCCTATAACAACATGCATCCTTTGCTGAAATGGTTCTTTTCTCCTAGATTTGTTTTTACACTACTGATTATTCCCTTTGTTATTTGGGGACAATTACTAGCATAACGATCACCTCGACATTTAAAACAACCCCCAATAGGCCACTTCTTTTCAAATCTATTTTTAAAAACATAACTTTTATATCTTTCTTTTTTGTTGTTTATAGTAGATTTATCTGCAGTATTCCTCTTTTTAGGTCTTCCCTCTTTATCAAATATCTTTCACCATACCTTTTTAGAAAAGGTAGGTGAGGAGGTATTACTTGCTATTTTTCATTTTTCCTCTCTTAAAGTAAGGATACCATGCAGCTTTGTTCTTGCTTTATATATTTTTCAAAAACTACCTCCATATTGGATGGTCCATGCACATCCATTTCTCCCCCTATGTTAGGATTCAAGCCCAAAATGAACTTACGAATCCATAATTTCTCATATTTTTTATATTGAGGAACATATTTTATAAGTCTAGTGAAATGTTCCCAATACTCAGTTACTGACAATTTCCCTTAGACTAAACTCTTGAATTCTGTCATTTTCTAGTCAAAATATAGCTGGGGAAGCTAGCATTGACGAAATTATCCTTTGAATTATTCCCAAGTTATAGCTGATGTCTCAATTCCTAGTTCCATTTTATGGTTGTCCCACCAAGTGGAATTTTTCTGAGAGAGCTGAAATTCACCCCACACAGCCTTAGTTTCCTCAAAGAAGTCTGTGATCTCAAAATATTTTTCCATCTCACTCAGCCAATTTTCTGCATCATCCCCTAAGGCAATCCCATCAAACTTTTGTGAAGTGTTTCTTTTTATATCTTAAGCCAACTCAATAGTTATGTAATATTTATTATTATCTTATTGATTTTCATTATGTTGTTTCCTGGGACATTCTTCCTCATGTTCCTCTCCAATTTTCTCTTCATGGTATTCATTTTCACCCCCAGCCTACTACTATATATGCATGAGAAAAATGTCAGTGTGAGCTAAGACTCTTGGTTATTAACTTTGTTTAAGCCAGTTGACGGTTTATTGGCCATCTATATGGTCATCAATTTCGGGACTCGAAAGGGTGGGACATTGCAAGACCTCTCTTGTAATCCTTGTGACTCTTTCCTAGAAACATCTTGGATATTTCTCTTTGTTACTTCCTTGATTACAATTTTATTTACAACCTTACTATTATCATTTTGCAATTGGGAGCTTGTTAGATTCCATTACCCTATTCTAGGTCTAGGATTTGGAACCCTATACCATTTATAGAGTGTGTAGTAACACCTTCCTCATTCTACATATCCATCAATTTACAATCTAATACGTGCATTTTTAGCATGCCCCCCTTTATTATCCTAGACTATAATATCCCTTTATAAAGAGACAAAGGATTTTTTATTAGGGCATTCTTTATTTGCATACACAATTAGTCAAGTAGTGGGCCACCTTAACATAGAGTGGTAATTGAACCTTGGACCTCTCATTAACAAGAGACACCAAATTCTATTACACTACTACTTAATGGATTTATTTTGACACCATTAACTTCCATACCATCTCCCTTGACTATCACCATCATTATCATCCAGAAAGGTTTGGAATGTTTGATGAACGTTATAGGTCAACTCAAATTTTGTTAGCAAATAATTCTTATTGGCTAATCTAAATTTTAATTTTGTATATATATACAATTTTCCACGGAATTGAATTATATCTTTTGCATACATACTAACATGTTTTACATTTGATCAAATAATATTTGTATCTATTAAGAAATATTCAAATTATCTATGTACAACCTCCTTAAGTTTGTACCTGTCATATATGGTGCAAATCACCAAAGACAACTTACAAACTATTAATTTCTAGGCTTTCATCTATACATTTTATTTATATGTTAGGTAGGTGCCTCATATTTAATGTCTATCTCCCCAATTTGAAGAGGTTTTTATAATTATTGAAGTTGTACATAGATATTGGTGTTTCTTCCCATGTTTATGGAATATAAACTAATTACAACCTAAGAGACATACATTTACATTATAACCACTTTTAGTTAATCTACAATGAATAGGGGAATCAAATTCATCAACATTATTCTCTCTCTTTCAACACTTTGTTTGAAAATGTTAATGTGGAAAATTTGTTCATCCTTAAATTTTATAAATGTATTTCCTAATTGTAAAAGTAACATTACTTTGTAGTCTTTATTTGAACACATACAATTTTTAATTATGAAAGGACCATTACTTTGTTACATCTTTGTTTGAAAATGTTAATGTGGAAAGTTTGTTATTGTAATGTTTAAATTTAAAAAATGTAATTTCTAATTATGAAAGCATCATTACTTTCTTCTCATGGAATGTTTGGGGTCTTACAGACTATAATCATAAGTATATTGTGTGATATTTTCAGAGGAAATTATTAGAGATGGATATTCTCTACATACAAAAAGTTAAGTTAGCATATTTCCAACTCTCTATTGTAAGTAAAACTATCTAGCATGACAGCCTTGTGATAACAAGTAACCACGATGTGATTCGTCGGGGTTTAATAACTTTTATTTCACCCAAATGGTGGCCCCATTATGATGAGCATGGCTTGAACCCCACACATCGGTTTATTTAATTTACTTTTAATATTGGTAGTCACCCTTATGGCATCATCAATCTTTATGCTTCTAATGATGCTCATTAAAGGGAAAATTTGTTGTGGTGGATCGATGTTGAAGTACCTGATGCACATTGGATGCTATGAAATGATTTTAATATGATCGAGTTACCCATTGACAAATATGGACACTTGCTAATTTACTGAACAACTGGAGAGCATGAAGATGAGTTTTATATGCATGATAAATTCATTTTTTTATGATCTTAATGCACATTGTCAACCTTCGTCGAAGACTTGGTACACTTGGACCAATTTCTGAAGTGGATTAGATCGGTTGCTTACGAGAATTGATCAATCAATACTTCTAATGAAAGCCTAATTTTTCTTTGACAATAACTTTACATTGCTTGTGTAATTAATGCCAAATGTTATCCTTTTTTATCATTAACCCATAAAATTTCACATTTCTTAGCATTTCCAGAGACCGTTATGTCATAAAAAGAGGTTTAATCTCAATACGATGCTTATGGAGCATGCACCCACTCTCAATCACATTAAACAGGTTTAAAAATTGGTTCTAAGGCCTTGTCAGCAAGCACTCGGCATGTCATTCAACAACAAGGATGGATTTAGTGGTGGATAGATGTACTGACGTGGACCTATAAACTCCCCCAAAATTATGGGTGTCAAGTTACTCAGAATCAGTGTTGCTCCTATTTCACCACCTCTTCCAAACTTAGTCGTGTGGTGGTGAAATTGGATAGTAATCCTTTCTTTGAGTAGCTCCAGCTATAGGTTGCAATGCTCAGACACAAAATTTAAATTACTGACAACTATAATACCCACGGTGTGCAGATTTGAACCTGGTTGCACCGGCTCAAAGTTAGCGCAAAATTCTCCAAATAATTCTTTCAAATTCTCAAAGCCAATAATTCCTCACAACAAATCAAATCCATTTATGAAAATGGAAAGTTCTTTACTAAAACTAAGGAAATACATCATGACTTTGTTAGGCATTACAAGTAGGGTTTCAAATCTCAAGCTCCTTTTGATTAGCATCAAATTACACTAGAGCAATGCCCGGATGCTATCCCTACTCAAATAATCTATTATGACAAAGTACTATCCATTGAATACCTTTGTGAAGCACGGATGCAAATGGCCAATGATAAATCCCCATAGTGCAATGGGTTTCCCAACGAATTTTATAAAGCTTTATGAGATTCAGCTGGTCCTAACCTTCACCAGGGATATTTGAAAGGTTTTCGCATGCCGACTTTAGGGCCAAATATCAACAAAGGGAATATTAAATTCATACCTAATAAAGAATATATCGAGAAAATATGTAATTGGCGCCCAATCACTCTACTTAATGTATCCTATAATATTATTGTCAGGGCCTTGTCCCTTTATTTTCTCCACTTTCTCCCTTCTATCATCAGGCCAAAACAAACAAGATTCATTAAGGGTAGATACATAGTGGACAATAATATTTTTGTCTGTGAGGGAATGGAATGGGATTGACATTTCAATCAACTAGCCATGTTAATCAAAATAGATTTTGAGAAATATTACGATTGGATTGAATGGCCTTGTATTCTTACCATGCTCAAAGCCCTGGGTTTCGGCCCCAATTCTATTCAAATGCTTAAAATGCTATTTTATTTAATGCCTTTTCTCACATCGTCATTAGTGGCAAGATCTCATACAAATTCAGCATGTTCATATCTATCTTTCCTGGTTTCTTCTTACCCCTACCTTATATTTTTTGATAACTGAAGGTTTTGACTATCTGTTAGCTAATGCTCAATCTCAAGGTTTGGTTCAGGGTATCTCTCTCCCTTCTAATGATTTCCTGCAACTCCTTAATGAACATTTTTCTAATGATTCCTTTCTCACTCTAATTGAGGATGAAAAAAATATCTCTAATGTGATGAGTTGTTTGGATGTCTTTTACCTTGCTTTAGGATCTTTGATACAGTGGCACAAAATGCAATGTTTTAGGAAATTGTTCCTCCCTCCACCTTTTTGGTTGGGGAATTATAACTAGAAATGGCTACAACATGGATAAATATTCAAATTCTTAGGCACTAGCTTTTCTTTTCATGTGATCCCTTCATAATTTTGGAAATATGTGTTGAATCGTGTCTCCAAACAAATGGAATACTGGCTTACTAATTCATTTTCTTTAGGTGGAAAATTTCAAAAATTTTCCAAAGTATTGGAAGTAATCCATACCTATTACTCCTCATGTTGGGTTCCTTCTAAGAAGTCGGTACAAAATGTTGAAAAGCTTCTATGAGATTTTTTATCGGAAAACCCCACCACCAGAAAATAATTTCATAGATTTGTTTGGGAGTATCATTGTCTTCCCAAAGAAGTTGAAGGTATGGGACTTATTGACATCCATCAACAGAAGTCTTCCTTATGTGCTGAGTGGATTATTTGAGCCATTGAAGAGAAAGAAGCTTGGAAAATTCCTATTTGTCACTACATTGCTGAAGGTTCACCTTATATGCATGCTACTTGGAAAGGATTAGGATTTTCTAACATTCTCATTCTCCTAGTTTTGATTAAAATTGTTGGCTCGTGTGTTATCAAAAGCATATGGAAAGCGTGGGAAAAAAATCAAGCCTTGGATTTTGTGGAATGGGAATGGATTCTGTGATGGGCTCTCTTTCAACCAGCATTCTATATGGTGGTCTCCCATAATTCATTGCTAGAATCATTTTCTTGTTGAGGTACCTTTGATCCTCGTACTCAAGTTTTCTAGGCGGGGGATTTGCATTTTGTAAGACCTTATTTCCAAAAAAATACAATTTTTGGTTACATGGAATGTTATCAAAACCAAATTTAGATTGGCCCACTGGGATAAAGAAGCCATTGATGAAATCCTTGCTACTGTTCACGTAGACTATATGATACATAAAGAAAAAATTAGCCTTTTTCTAACTTTGGTGGAAAGATTGGAAATGGTACATTGATACTCTACTCGAAAATTACACAAACGAAAAAGGTTATGAGTGACTATATCCCCACCTCCCCTTGGTGGCTAAACTTAATTCCAAATGGGGAATTAGATCCACCACCTTGGCATGGAGTCAATGATTCCAAACTCTCTGGGTGGCTTGTTTGGAGCCCAAAAATGCTAACTTTTTTGGGAGTATCTTACACTAGGGCTTGCCTATTGGGAGATAGTCTAAATTAGAGTGGCCAACTCGACTTGCCCATTTTATAGACATTTTGAAACTATATTAAACCTATTCTATTTTGGTCCTAAGGCTCAGAATTCTAGAACTAGATTCATATTTTTTTTCTAGCTCTTCTTGCCTTAAAAAAATTCATGGAAACACATTCTTCTTGGGGATAATCCTAGGATGCCACAGAGTTACACCCAAATCTGACATATTTTCAAAGTGGAGATTTAGTTTTGGATTTGGAAAGAAATAAATCCTTATCTTTGCTAATTTTTTAGTGGATCAACATTTCTCTTTATATAACAATTCCATGGTAATATCCAACATGTTATTGCATATTTAAGTGAAAGTGAACAAATTTTTTCTTGGGGTTGAGTACCTCCAAAATCTTTTTCGAATCATGTAAAATTTCCATATGAACACCGACATTCTCACAAATTAGAACTAGATTCACATTTTTTTAAACTCTTCTTGCCTTAAAACTTTTCATGACAACACATTCTTCTTGGGCATAGTCCTAGGATGCCACAAAGTTGCACCAAAATCTAGCATATTTTTTAGAGTGGAGTTTTTTTTGGATATGGAAATAAAAAAACACTTCTTTTTGCTAATTTTGTAGTGGATCAACATTTATTTTTATATAACAAGTCCATGGTTATATCCAATGTGTTATTGCAGATTTAAGTGCAAGCAAACAAAGTTGTTCTTGAGGTCAAGAACCTCCAAACTCTTTTGCAACATTAGGGTGATGCCCCATGCAATGTTGTTCAGATTCTATCATCCTGACTTTTCATTCTTTTCTTCATGGCCACGATAATGGGAAACAATGGGGAGGTTACTAAAAAATTCACTCCCTGTGTCATTCTTGCATTCGTGCTCATAGATCCCCACATCAATCACTTGTCAGTTAGGGCACAATGCCACCTATGTTGCCATAGACACATGGTTGGAGATCCCTGCTACTGATTGGGTTACCCAATACCTTTTCTCATGGTGGGTGGAGCTTTCCTCCACCCTTGGACAAATTCCCTCGACTGACCTTAGCCATTTCTTTGACTCGTGCGTAGGCAGATGATGGCACTAAAGAGAACATGTTGGTTTTGGATATCATTAGAACCCTCCCGATACCGAGAAAGACCTTTTAGGATTTGGGTGGCAAGACCATGATTTTTCATCAATTGGGCAACAATTCTCGGTGGTTGGTTAATTTTATGTTTCCTTTTTTAATGTAATAGATCTTTTGTCTTATGCTCAACCTAGTGTTGGTTTTTTTTCTATTAGGTCCTCTTATAAATGGGTTTGGATCATGTTTTTCAAGTGTGGTCTCATATCACCTTTTTTGTGGATAGACTTGTTTATTTATAATATAAAACCTATTTCATCAAAATAAAAATAAAAATTCAAAGCGGAGCTTCAAATATAAGCAGTTTAATAAATTAAAATTTGTATTATTACTTGCAATCAACATATAAATAATACATCCACTCTCCTAAATAATAGGGAAACTACAAACTAATTTCCCTAATTACGTGTGTGGTTCCAACCACCACCACTATTCACCTAACAACAACTTATGAAACTTGTTATTTAGTTACCACTACATAATATTCATACTAAAATATTATTCCCAACAAAAATATCATTTTTTTAATGAAAAAGATCTTATATTATATTATATGCAACATGATACAAGATTCTCTTGACAAAAAAGTGGGAAGTATGAGAACATGCCCCAAAGCCACAAGCACGCTAGACCAAGCCTAGAAAAAAACAAAACAATAACTACATGGGAATCCAAGGAACACCAAAAAAAAGTTACCTTGCTCAAATGAAAAATGAGAAACATGAGGCTCAAAGCACCCCTTCATCTCCTTAGATCATGTGACAACAATCCACGGTGTCTGTTGGGGTGCCAATTCAATTGGAGGATCAAGTCACGAGATATCCATATTGGGGTCAGAATCAGAATACTTAGATACATGTGTTCGTTTGGCACCACCACCAACAAGGGGAATTTAGAACATCATATCTTCTGGATGATCTCTGAATTCCAACGTTGAAAATGGTTTTCAGCCTTTAGGCTGCTGAGAAACCCCTTTGTTCATTACTTTGTCATGGATCCAATTCACTGCTTATACAATAGCACCAATCTGTCATTAAGTATTCATATTTATATCATCTATACATAAGTGAGACCCATATGACACAATGATGGGAATAATTTCTCATATACTTACTTAATATGGAATGTTCAGCTTGGTGTTGTGATGGTATGGGTTAGGACTTAGGTACCTAGGTGTGTCAGTGTGCCCATTATTCAAATGTTGCCCAATGCCTACACACTTAGGTACCTAGGTTGACTTTAAGTTCAAATAAAAATAGAACCACCCAAGACATGAATGGCATTGGTGGTGCATTTAATTATTAAGCATGCAAATGTCAGGCACCTACTTACCTATTAAGTTTGTATCAAAATTCAAAGCATGGCCAATGTTTTGTTGCATTAAAAAAGGGCCCATGTACCTAGTCCTAAGCTTGTCACATGTGGAATGCGGCATCGGTGCCCACTACCCATTATGGTTGTTAAATACCTACTTTACAGATAATGAGGACGTTGAATGATGGGTAGGTGGGAGAATATTATTGCCTTCCTACAAGTGTGCCCTCACACTTTTAATTCCCACTACATCATTCAACTAGTTAAGTGATAATTTAAAGAGAAAGAGAAAGAGAAAGATGGGCTTGGTTGAGTTGGTGACAAGATGGCATGGTGGTAGTGGTTTTGGATCATCTTCCACCATGGAACAAGTGAGCCAAGGAATTGATGATTCAAATCTAATAGAAATTGTGACTAAGGGAACAAGTAGAATAGGGTTAGAGATGGTGAAGGTGCTGACATTGAAAGCAGTGCATGTGGTGATTGGCTCCAGCAAAATGGATGCGGGTCATGCTGTCAAACATGATCTCCTTTGTCAAATCAAGTGTGCTTGAATTGACGTGTTGCCCCTTGATTTTTCATCCATGGACTCCATCAATAACTTCGTCCATCATTTTGACACCTTAAAGTTGTAAGATGGGTACCCAAACAAGAGAACAAATCAGTCCAAAAACTGATTGTAAATATCATGTCATGATCACTTACTATAATTTTGGGTGTGTCATGGAGCTTTTGAACTATGTCCATAAATGAGATGACAACTATACTATCTGTGAAAGGATGAGCCATGGCAGAAAAATGAGCATACTTGGTAAGTCTATCCATCACGACCATGATGACACTTTTCCCTTCTAATTTAGGCAATCCTATTATGAAATCCATCGATACCTCTTCCCATATCTTGCTAGGAATAGATAAAGGTTAGAGGAGACCTAGTGTCTTAATGGTCTTTTCCTTGTTATGTTGACACACCAAACATTCTACCACAAATTTTTGAACATATCCTTTTAACCCCTCCTAAAATAAATCTTGTTTAACTCTATGATAAGTTTTCAAGAACCCAGAATGACCACCTAGAGGAGAAGAATGGATCTCTAAAACAATATGGTGTTTAAGTGTAGAGTTCTTACACAAATATAACCTATCTTTGTACCACAATGTATCCCCCTTCCATATAAATTGTTCTGATATGGTTGGATCTATCTGGAGATTCTAAATGAGTATAGGTTGTTGTATCTTACTGTTATTCTTCCCTTTCTTGATCTACCCAATCCACCTTTAGTATAAAGATAACACATAAAAATTCTTCTATGGACTCATCCCTCCTAGATAGAGCATCAACAACCACATTTTCCTTCTCTTTCTTATAAATAATCTCAAAGCCATACCCCAACATCTTAGTGACCTATTTTTGTTGCTCTTTTGAAGATATTCATTGCTTAAAGAAGCATTTCAAACTATCATTATCATTTTTTACCTTGAAGTGTCTACCCATCATGTATGGTCTCCATTGTTTGACTGCATGTAATATTGCCATCATTTTCTTCTCATAGGTGGGCTTCAAAAATTTATTTCCTTTTAATTGTCGGCTCTCAAATGCTATGGGATGTCCTTCTTGCATGAGTACTACTCTTATCCCATTTCTTGAAGCATCACATTCAACTATGAAGGTATTAGAGAAATATGGAGTTGTCAATACTAGAGTGGTGCACATTGCCACCTTCAATTTTTCAAATGACCTAGAAAATTCCTCATTCCAATGAAAGGATTCTTTCTTCAATAAGTTTGTAAGTGGTGCTACTATAGTGTCATAGTGTTTTACAAATTTTTGATAGTACGCTGTGAGACCTAAGAAACCTCATAAATGTTTGAGGGTTCTTGGGAATTCCCATTCCACCATGGCCTGGATCTTGTGAGGGTCCACCTTAACACCTTCATGAGAGATAATATGGCCTAAGTATTCCACTTCCTGTACCCCAAAAGAACACTTCAAAGGTTTAGACATATAGTTGATGTTTCTCTAAGACTTATAATACTTTATTGACTTGTTGTAAATGTTTCTCCCATGATTTGTTGTAGATGAGGATATCATCAAAAAATACTAAGACAAAATTCCATTAGGAATGGTCTAAATACTAAATTCATCAAACTTTGTAATGCGAATGGGTGCATTGGTAAGACCAAAAGGCATCATTAGGAATTCATAATGCCCTCGATGAGTTCTAAAGGTTGCCTTATGAATATATTCTTTCTTTACTCTAATTTGGTGATACCCAGAACACAAATCTAGTTTTGTAAAATAAATTGCACCATGCAACTCATCTAATAAATCATCAATGAAAGGAATAGGAAGCTTATCTTTGATAGTGTACTTGTTGAGTTCTCGGTAGTATGGAAACATGTGCCATCTTCCATCCTTGCGGTGACACCATCACCACTAGAGAAGAATAAGCACTATAACTGTAACGAATAATACCCATTTCCAACATTTCTTCCACCATCTTCTTGATCTTAGTATTTTGTACATATGGGTATCTATAAGGCCTAATGTTGGGGGGTTGGGTTCCTAAAATTAACTAAATGGAATGATCATGATCTATTTCAGGAGGCAATCCTTAAGGATCCTTGAAGATAACTGCATGTTGATCAATAACCTTCTTAAGATCAAGATGCACTACCATCGTTAGTGGTTGAACTTCCATGGAGAAAAATCATGTTACAAAACCTTCAGCCCCCTATTATCCATATTTCACCCTCATGCCAAATATTGGATTGGCCATTACCCCACATAAGAGGAACCTAAGAGGACTCTCACTCATTCAAATCATGTGAATTGGTCGCATAAAGACTCAACCATGGAGTGGCAGAGGCCAAGAGAGACTAAAGGACCCTATGGAAAAGAAACAAATCTGTAGGGCCGTTTCCACGTCTTAAATCTATTCTCCAAGTTATAGGTGGACTCAACTATGAGATAACAGGGTCAAAAAAGAAGGAGCAATGCCACAGAGGAACCAAAAATGGTGAATTTTTGAGGTCCTCGAGCTTGAAAATTTTTAGAAAATGGTCCAGAAATGATTAAGTATGGAGGAGGCAGCAAAAGAGACCACATGTCCTAACGGCACTTCTCCAAAGGTGAATCCAAAAAAAGGGGAAGACCAAATGAGTGCTAGACTAACAAGTGTCCCAGAGGAAAGTGGGGCGTCGGGGGAAAAGTTGATTCTTTTCCCCTTGTTATCACAAAAAGGGTAAAAGTTACAAAATGGCCCATAACTCCGTCGGGGAAAAAGTCAGTGTTACAACTCGAGTCAAAGCCAAGGTGGGGATTTGGAGGGAAAAGTGAAAATTTTCCTTTCGTTCAAAGGGAAAAATATAAATTCTAAACTCATAAGACCAATTTTTTGTTCTAATCTAGCTGCCATGTGTCCCAAACCAAAAGGGGGGCCATTTTTTAAACTATTTTCCCCGTCCATTCATACGAACCTAATACAAACTTCGAAGGGGCATATCTTTCAACTCAGGGCTTGAAATATTATAGATCTAACACCATTGGAAAGATCTCAGCCTCACCCACATCATCGAGGTCTGAGACTTTATTTTTGATAAGGTTAGGTGAAGGAAATGGAGGAAATGTCTTCGGGCATTCAATGCAGGATCCATCTGTCTCAACAACTAGATCAAATTTGATCTATTTCCGATGTTTCCTCTTCTTTCAAGGCACAAAATCAAGGAATCATGCAATAAATATGGATTTGGGGCATATTCTATCAGAAGCATTAAAAGTAGTGGTTGAGTTTCAACCCACTTCTCCCGCTTCCCTATCTCTCTTTCTTCTCTCTGATCAAATCTATAAATATAGGGGCAGGATTCATTGTAAAGGGTTGTTCATTCTTCTTCCCTACCCCCTCTCTCTTTCTTCTCCAGCATCGAATGTGGATTTTAAGCCTCCTCCCTTGGCTTTGTGATGGAATTTTATTACCTCTTTCCCGTTAATGGTGTACTGTGTGAACTCCTGGAGCAATAAAATTTGTTTTGTGATGTGTTTTGTCCATCATTTTCTCATTTTGTTGTCTCTTCTCACCTCTCACAATTAGAAGGTATATTGTGCATATCTCTGATGTCTATTACAGGTTTTGGGAGCTTTGTTTAAGGGGTTTGAAATGGTGTTCTGTTTGAACTTTATCCTTGGTCGGTGATGCATCTATCCATCCTCTCCATTGCTCACCTCTCTCCATTTCAGGTAGTTGGGTTTGTGATCAGCAATTCCCTTTTCTCAGTGTTATCACCTCTGTAGTGTAGGATTTCTTTATTCTCTCTCTCTCTCTCTCTCTCTCTCTCTCTCTCTCTCTCTCTCTCTCTCTCTCTCTCTCCTCTCATCTCTCTCTCTCTCTCTCTCGTCTCATCTCTCTCTCTCTCTCGTCTCTCTCTCTCTCGTGGGTGCTCTCCTCTCTCATCTCTCCATGCTCTACTCTCTCTCTCTCTCTCTCTCTCTCTCTCTCTCTCTCTCTCTTCTCTCCTCATGCGTCGCTCTCCTCTCTCCCTCCTCTCTCTCTCTCTCTCTCTCTCTCTCTCTCTCTCTCTCTCTCTCTCTCTCTCCTTTGTCCCTTGGAATTGTTAGATTAAGAGTAGATAATCACATTTCCTTCCTTAGAAGTAGTTTAGTGCTAGGATTAGGAAGAGGAACCAGCCTTCTCTAGAGGATCATTCCCATTTACAAGTCCCACAGCATGGGGAATGATCCAATGTTATGCAAATCACACCAAATGAGTCTGCCTTAGAAAAGTATATTTTTAGAGCTCATTTGGGGGTGTTGCAGTTTTACACTAATATTTTTGGCACACTCGGTGGGATAGGTCTGAAGCACCTTACCACTTCACTTCATCAGATTCGATGTGCTCTTGGTGAAGATTTCAACCTTTGGAGGCACTTTCAAGCACATCTGGCAACTCCATCTAGTCAAAAACCCATCCTCTGAGTTGTAGACATTTTCCATCCATTTCCACTCATTTCATCCATTTTCTTCTTCCATCTCTTTCATTTTCTCCCATTCCATGAGGTTGTACAATCATGACTTCATTCCCACAATGGAATTCACATCCACAACAACAGTAGTACGTTCCAACTCCAATAAGCTTTACAAATCCTTCAAATCAACATTTTGAGCAAATCCAAAATCAGCATGGTTACCCCTATGAGCAACACTGCAAAAATCAGTTTGGCTATGGAGCTTTCCAAGAGCAGGGGTATGTAAACAATGAAGAAATCAAATGGAAGATGTTGGTCTGTTGGAGAAGATCCAAAAATGGAGATTGGCATGGTTCAGTCAAGAGCTATAACTCAAATGAAGACGTTTAGAACTGGTTGCAGGGCACCTTGTCCATGGGAAGGCCATTTTCCAATACATTACAGCCCTCAAGAGAAGCTTGACTTCATGGTTGAAGTGTTGCCTTAACTTACACAGTGGATTGAGGACATTGGGGCTTACGAGCTAAGTGCGGGACAACCTTGTCAATGGGTAAGTCAATCACCAGCTCCCTACCTTTCAATCTACAAGATCTTAAGCTCATTCCACCTTTAATTTACAGTTCGATCAATTTAGGTTGGCTTCCTTTATGCATCGTGGAACTTTCCATAATTTAATTGCTTATTTAGCACAATTCAAATCACATATACATTACTTTATTATCTTGTTCTTATATTAAGAATATGCTTCTCAAACGTATATTTAATGTTTAAAATTTACCCTTGCTACACAAGTGCAACTAACGTGATGTCAAGATGAAATCTTGGGATTAAGGAAGACATAGGTTTGAGATAGCTTATTCCCCAAGAACATCCATCGATCACAGAATAGTTATCTCGCTACCATGGTTGTTAAAGTTCAATAACTTATGGACTTCTATTTATATTTATATATCTTTTGTTTTCTCGAAGTTTGGTCACACCAAGGCAATTTATATTCTTTGTAACACATGAAGATGTTTAAATTAAGTCATAAGGACTCCCAGTGACATTATTCCTAACCTCAAATTTTTGTTTTACTCTCATATGATTTACTTTTACATCGCACTAGGGTCTCATTATTACTATCGTTTTAAACATAAGAGTTACGATAGTACTTTTCTGACATATTAACGAAGCACATGGTTAAGCTTAATTCCAGTTTCACCCAGGGATTCAATCTCTATTATAGGTGTGATTAAGGTTAAAATGTATTTACCCTATAATCCTTTCATGAAAGATCAAGGCACTAAGTTTCCACAAGCCCAAGACAAGACATTTATCTACGAGGGACAAAAGGGTTCACTAACGAGAATGCAAGACATAGAACAACTATATCGTGATCTTCATTTAGGTCATTTGGATCCAACAGGGATTTCATTCATTGATGAATTTAATTTCTAGATCTAATTTCGTAAGGCCCAGAAATCCAATAGGATACAAGGGACTAATATCTCTACCTACTCCACAGATGGGAAGGTTACACCGCTTATTCATTCCTTCTAATAAGGACTCATAAGGTGACTTCCAAGGCGGTCTTCACCACTCAACCTGGTGTCAGACCTGAAGAGAGGACATTCTTCTCGCGATTACCAAAACTAGAAGGAAACCACATACTCTGGATAAAGTTGGACCATGTCATTCCTAAAATATGGGTTCATGACAATGTCGCTAAACCTAATAACTATGACGGTAACTCCAACTAGGGGTTTTATTTACCTAACCTAGGAGGTCTCATCGAGTGCAAAGCTTAAGTTTGCTCTACGATCTTAACTTTCTTATATGGTAAAAAGGATCACACATGCAGGCAAGTTATGCACGATTATTTAATTAAGGTTAAGTGATCCCATTAAAACTCTTTATTATGTTTGCAAGGTAAGAAGATAACCCAGTAATTAATTTAATCGTTTATGGAATACTGAGAAAGTACTACAATATATTAACTTCAATTTCAATTTACTATGTATAAATCAAACCCTTTGTGCCATACACAACTAAGAAACAAATTGAACCGGAGATTAGATGCGCATTTCCTAAGTATCCCTAAAACTAGCATCTCATGCATATTAACAAATTTCAATTATACTTTTCAGTAACAAGAGACTACATTCGACAGTTATTCATTTTACAATGACCTATAAAAATTACAATGATTAAAATTAGACATCTCCTTTTTCTTCGTCATTCTTCCATCCTGCAAAACCCACGTGAGCATGATATCAGTGATAAATCACTGGCATGGCATCCACCCTAATCAATCATAATTATCATTTTTCAATTTCCCATTTACTTCTGACAATAATTACAATTTGCAATCAAAATAAAAAAGGTCTAGAAACATGTATTCATTGCATTTCATTTTTCTTCATTTTATAAACCTAGGAGAGAGAAAGAGAAAGGAAGAGAGAGAAAACATCATTTTTTCAAAAGTTATAATACACACAAAAAGTTTCATTATAGTGTTTTAAACAGTTATTTACGTGTGTTTAAACATTTTCAGGGTGATTTGGCATCCTTACGAGGTCCCGCAGCTTTCTATTCTTACATTTTCTCACTAGCTACAAAACGTTCAAAATGGGCTAGGAGGCTAAGAAACTTCTTCCAAAGGTTATCTTCTGATGAGCACGCACTCCATGATTAACTTTCTACGTGTCCCCAGATATACCAAGAATTCATAGCAACTGACGGAATTGAAAAAGAGCGAAAGGTTTGCGTTTGGCGGTTAGTTCTCTAGGGGCTACTGATCGTCAGTTGACCCAGTTGTAAACTGACAAAAGTTAGCTCGAGGGCTTAGAAAATTACGTCCAAAACTAATGTTCGATGGATGTGAACAAGCAACGAGACACTCTCCTACTAGTTCCCCTATATGAAGGAGAATTCATCAGAGTCGACGGGACTAAGAACTAGAGAGCCATTTTCAAAACGGCGACAAGTTTTCTGGGAGCGACAAAATGAAATTGGACCAGTTTGACCTCGTCAAACTGCGATCGGAGGCCTACAAAATGGCTTCGCCAGACTATCCTGAAAGGTGCTCTTTCCCTATAGCTACAATGTTCCATGCAATTTGTCTAGTATAAACACTAGGTTTTTGTGAAGACGGGAAGTAATTTCTCCATCCAGGTTTCAAATGACAGTTCAAAACAAAAGCCAACTTTCTAGATTTAACAACTTCCTATTGTTGTAAACTAGTGTAACAAGGCTTCTATAAGAGTTTCAAAAGGATGTCATATGTTTGTTTCAGGTCAAACCAAAGGTCAAGGTGACTCCTAGTATACCAAGGTACGCAAATGAAACTTCACATCTCGTTTCCAGAGATACGAAGGGTACTTAGTGAGTCTTCAAAAAATGTAAAATTTAACTATTTAAAATAGGAAGAAGGTCAACTTTATCAATGGGGAGTCAAATTCGTTTGGACAATAAAACAATATTAGAGCGATCAAGATGGGTAAGAGTTTTTCTAAATCATCTTGAAGTGAGGGTAATAGTTCCTGGTTTAAAGTAGATGAGTTATAATGACGTCGTGAGTTACGACACGACAATTTATTGTTTTGCAACAAGTTGAAGAGACATTTAAATGTATTTAAAAATCCTAATAATTTAAAATTCTATGTAGTTGCAAAAAAGAACTAGAACACGAGAATTATGAAAGGTAAGAGAAGAAGAACCATGCCTGGAGAACAAAGTCGGTTGAAGCCACAAGCTTGGGTTCAGTCATCTTGCTCGGGCACTTCGCCAACTGGTTCACGAGCCTGGATCTAACCTCCACCAGGGAAGTCACAAACAACTTCCCGATCACTTGAATTTTTCCAATAGAGTAAGTAGTTGCTTGTGTGTTTCTAAAACCTTTTTAACAGATCCATTATGTGCATATCTTGCAATCCTGGCTATCCATGAGGTTAACATTTCTTTGAGGCATTTTTTCAAATAGCTTGATTGCCATTGTCTAAGCTTTCAGCCATTTGTATACTTTTCTAACTAACATTTACAACTACGTGCAATCCTGCCAACATTATCCCATGCCGACTGACTGAAGCCTACTCTAGAGCTCCCATTTTGACATAGGCTTGTGAGGATACTCGAACAAGGCAAAACATGTCAGTCAACTGAAGCTTTACACGTAGGTGTTTGCATTTGTCAGGAAAGGTTCCATAGAGCCTTTTCAACACATCTCATTTTATGAGGTTATTATGACATCCTGCAATCATTCCAACGTTCCTTAACAGACCTATTCCTTTCAGTTGCCATTGTTGGCACTAAACAGCTAAGCATGTCCTTGAGACCACATCTAATTGCATATCTTTCAGGTCAGTTTTGTTGCAACTAAACAGTTCACACATAAAACACTTTGTGCATAAAGCTGCCATCATGGAATGTCCATGACTCTACAAGATATCTATTGAGGCATTATATCCCATGAATGCTTTGCAAAGGTTGTCAATGCTTCAAACAGTTCTAAACCGCTCCCATTTTGCTTGCAATCTTGTTATCCAATGCAGTTTACCAACAAAAACTACATTTTGGGCATGCATGGTTCAGTCGAACAATTCCATGAGCCAACATCGTATTTGAGGCATTCTATCTAAATAGGTTCACAATGCCCCCCGCCTTTCAACATCTGAAAAAGTTCCATTTTTTGCATATCCTGATAAGTCATTGCATGACGTATGTAACTAAATTGCGAGCTGGGTCCACTGCATTGGCAACATGAAATGGTGAAAATCCTCCTCTATTTTGCTTTGATGACGGTGTCCACTACCCTGTCCTCCCATGCATTATCAACTGCAACATCTATCAAAGTTCCTCTCTCCAATGTGCTCGATTTTCCCATGCAGGGGTGGTGTGGCACAACCTGGGAGGATGCCCTCCCAAATCACAGTTGTGAAGTACTGGCTTTGACACGAATCAACTGCATTTGCTTGAAATTTCTCCAAGGCCTTGGCTTCAACAAACTCATTCTTGGAGCAGATCCCTGCGCCCCCAAACTAGCCGCACTCCATGCCCAATGACATCTGGAAAAGCATTTCTTTAAAAGCCAACTACAAGCACAAAATGCCCTAAGCTGCATGCATTTTGCGAAAACGTGGGACGCAAGCAAATGGATCGATGACAGAAAAACTTTGCCCTAACATTCCATGACCCAGCGTTTTACAGGTTTTCATTTGATTTATTGGGGTTTCCAATTCCTTTTATCATTTATTTATCTATTTCTTTTTGTTTGTGTAACTTAAAAACGTCATAAAACCCTAAAACGAAGTAGACAAATAAATAAAATATAACTTAAAGTCAATCCATTACCAGAGTGATAAAATTTCGACACAACAAGCAACTGATCGAAGTCGGCGATAAGAATTATAATAGTATTATAAACATTATTTTAATGATTTTACAGCTTAATATTGATAATAATTATTAACCCTATTAATGTCGATGACCCGACAAACTCGAAGAGCCGAGAACCAAATTTTCTTTTAACCGGATAGTCATCCATGACGCTATGGAGCTCCACAGTTGGGGGTGTCGACAACTACCTCGAAAGGTAAGAAGGAGAGGGAAGGTGAAAAATCTTCACTGCGACCTAAAAATGGATCAACAATGGTCAATGAAAGCACACACACACCAGTCTCCCAAGCTTAGAAACAAGGTCGTCATGCCAGGAACTGGGGGGAACATCTGAATGGGGCATTACATTCTCCTCCCCTTATGAAAGCATATTCCTCGATGCAACATGCAATGAAGAAACGAGAAAAGGTATAGCAACAAGGAACAAATTGGCGAAGGTACGCTCTAAGGTTAAGATTTCAAGACACAAAATCATGAGTCATGGGGTGGCCCTAGGAATAATTGGTAAGAAATTTTAACTTTTAAGGTTCTGTGAAGATTGGGAGTTCCATTTTACCTTATTAGGTTAGTTATTAATACTCTTTTTGACATTATTTCTTATGTCAAGTCCTTTATAATAGTTTATTTTTATCGAATTTTGGTTTATCTCAAGCCTCATGGGTAGCCCAACATGAACTAACAGTCAGGCTGTCACCAGAATTCCAAGAGATTTTGGACAAAACTCTTGCAAAATTTCACGAGACATACTTGCTTACATACTTTCATGACTGTATCACATCACAAGGATGTTTTAATGCCAAACCAATGGAATGACAACAAGTAATCCACATAGCAAAAATTTCCAACTGGATTACATCCTAGACATAGATCTAGTACACACATATGACTAAAAAACAAAATCAACACGCTGATACATACACAACGGGTATCACATGACTCACAAAAATTCATGACTATAACGACATAGTTCCAATCCAATATCCAATAGTCCATACCAACCAAGGGGAGAGTCACGCCATCAATCATAACAAATTCTAACCAGACTCTCAAGAGGACACATAACTCACTATACCAAATCCACACATCACAAGGCATCACAAAACAACTCCAGA
The DNA here is from genome assembly GCA_019776745.2 of Taxus chinensis. Taxonomy (NCBI): domain Eukaryota; kingdom Viridiplantae; phylum Streptophyta; class Pinopsida; order Cupressales; family Taxaceae; genus Taxus; species Taxus chinensis. The sequence goes on along the minus strand of CM034147.1, from coordinate 349,222,567 downwards.
TATCTCAAAAAGTACAAAATAAACCTTCATATACCATCCCAAAGCATCACCAAATAACCTCCATATACCTCCCAAAGAGAAATAATCATAGTGCTAGAACCAAGTCAGGTCACTCAACCATAGAGCCCCATCAAGAATATCAGGTCACTCAACGATAGAGTGCCATAAAGAATAACATGTCACTCAACCATAGAGGCTCATCTCCTTTCTCATTTTAAATGAGGCCGGGTCACCCTATGGCCCTCGGCACATAGAGCCCCGTCACCCCCAAACCCAAGTGACAAAATAACTCGTGGTTCAACAACCCGCTAGTTATCTGTAACCCCTTGGGGCATACTCGGATACAACGAAGCAGGTCCATAGGTTAAACCACTCCATGGTTAATCCCATGACCCTATTCCAACACATTACGACATTAGAACTAGCATAACAATCCATTCAAATGCCAAGTGGAAAAATCAAATGCCTTGGGCTATGCTACAAGACTTGTAAATATGAAAAGAAAGTTTTTTTCTTTTTTTAAACCAAGAAAAATCAAATGGCTAATTAGCCTTGGTTAGTGCAAAATACAAATGTTAATGAAACAATCAAATAAATTCCCAAAATATAAGAACATGTCAATCAAGAAAACGGCTGGTTCTAGTGAAAAGAGAAAGATTAAGTTACGAATAAAATACGTAATGGGAAAATAGTACATTACAATCACTATGTAACCTCATACCGCCACCAAAGGGGTACTCATCGAGTTGCTGGACTTGGACATCGAGCCTCGGCTCATGAAAATATACATGTACCTAGAAATGAGTATATCAAATAATGTAACTGTCATCATCTCTGCCTGAAACATAACTCCAAACTCCCACAAGGATCAACATAGTCAGAATCACATAGGATTATTCAATGAACAATCCAATAAGAAAGAGCAGGGGACATAAGGTTGCATAAGTTGAGCCTAAGGTGGTGCACACCCACGATATACTAAGCAAGCTCAAAGTATACTAAATAGACAAAAGTGGGTTTTCAGTCTATATAAGACTCCACTTTCTCACTTTTACTTAGCTCAAGATTATGACAATCTGGTCCATGCCTCCTCTCTCCACACATACACTCTTAACAGTTTAGCCCCTTAGGGTCGTCCAGTGTAAGGTCCACAACATACACATAACTACATCACAAACACAATGGTAATTCCCACCCAACAACCATAACGTCTTACGCGTGGTATAAATATATAGGGTACAACGCAATCATTACCTTCACAGGTTATGATACATCACATTACCACATCCTACACCCAAAGTGCAATCACTGTAAAATAGGGCTTATAGGCTCACTGTATGCCCCTATATCACAACATGAATCATTACATATTATACAAATCATACATACAATGGACATAGTAACATCACAACACAACATTCATTTGCTACATACAAGGTGATGCACACATTTCTTCAAAACATGGCAAAACATCATGATACAGTTTAATTCACTTTACACAGTCATACAACATATCGACACTCCCCGATAACACGATATCATTCCATTCACAGAAACAAGGAGGTACATCACACACGGATTCCTCATTGAATCCATGAAAATGAGAGTCGATACTCTCATCACAAGCACATCAACATGACAATAATTACGCACTAAGTGACATAACCTCATGTGCATTCACATTATCACAATTATGACATAGATCACATCACTCTTAAAACACATTACTCTTCCAATATTTATCACCATCATGAAACACCATCACCATCATGCAACCCATCATGTAACACCATCACCATCATGTAGAATCATCATAACTCCAATCCATCGCAGAGGTTCAAGAGCATGAACAACATCTACTCTGATACCATACATGTAGTGCCCACAGTTTATACCACACCCAAAAAGAGTACTAACAACCACGTAAAATACTCAGGATAAACCCACAACACATCATTTCTTTAATTGCATCTTACATTACTTCACCGCATACAACATTGTGCAAGGATAGTTTTTCTTTTTTTTAAGTACAAAATCTTAAGTTCATTCCACGTTTAATTTACAGTTCGACCATTTAGGTTGGCTTCCTTTATGCATCCCGGGAATTTCCATAACTTACTCGCTTATTTGGCACAATTCAAATCACATATACAGTACTTCAATTATCTTGTTCTTATGTTAAGAATATGCTTCTCAAACGTTTTATTTAATGTTTAAAATTTACCCTTACTACACAAGTGAATCTAACGTGATGTCAAGATGAGAACTTGGGATTAAGGAAGACAAAGGTTTGAAGTAGCTTTTTTTTTTTCAAAAAACATCCATCGATCACAGAATAGTTATTTCGCTACCATGGTTGTTAAAGTTCAATAACTTATGGACTTCCATTTATATTTATATATCTTTTGTTTTCTCGAATTTTGGTCACACCAAGGCAATTTATATTCTTTGTAACACATGAAGATTTTTAAATTAAGTCATAAGGACTCCCAGTGACATTATTCATAACCTCAAATTTTGGTTTTACTCTCATATGATTTACTCTTGCATCACACTAGGGTCTCATTATTACCATCATTTTAAACATAAGAGTTATGATAGTACTTGTCTAACATATTAAAGAAGCACATGGTTAAGCTTAATTCCAGTTTCACCTAGGGCTTCAATCTCTATTATAGGTGTGATTAAGGTTAAAATGTATTTACCCTATAATCCTTTCATGAAAGATCAAGGCACTAAATTTTCACAAGCCCAAGACAAGACATTTATCTACGAGGGACAAAAGGGTTCACTAACAAGAATGTAAGACATAGAACAACTATATCGCGATCTTCATTTAGGTCATTTTGGATCCAATAGGGATTTCATTCACTGATGAAGTTAATTTCTAGATCTAATTTCGTAAGGCTCAGAAATCCAATAGGATACAAGGGAGTAATATCTCTACCTACTCCATAGATGGGAAGGTTACACCGCTTAGTCATTCCTTCTAACAAGGACTCATAAGGTGACTTCCAAGGTGGTCTTCACCACTCAGCCTGGTGTCAGACCTGAAGAGAGGACATTCTTCTCGCAATTACCAAAACTAGAATGCAACCGCCTACTCTGGATAAAGTTGGACCATGTCATTCCTAAAATATGGGTTCACGACAATGTCACTAAACCTAATGACTATGATGGTAACTCCAACTAGGGGTTTTATTTACCTAACCTAGGAGGTCTCATCGAGTGCAAAGTTTAAGGTCGTTCTATGGTTTTAAATTTCTTATATGGTAAAAAGGATCACACATGCAGGAAAGCTATGCACGAATATTTTATTAAGGTTGAGTGTTCCCATTAAAACTCTTTATTATGTTTGCAAGGTAAGAAGATAACCCAGTAATTAATTTAAACGTTTATTGAATACTGGGAAAGTGCTACAATATATTAACTTCAATTTCAATTTACTATGTATAAATCAAACCCTTTTTTCCATACACAACTAAGAAACAAATTGAACCGGTGATTAGATGCACATTTCCTAAGTTATCCCTAAAACTAGCATCTCATTGCATATTAACAAATTTCAATTATAACTTTTCTGTAACAAGAGACTACATTAGACAGTTATTCATTTTACAATGACCTATAAAAATTACAATAATAATAATTAAATTACACATCTCCTTTTTCGTCGTCATTCTTCCATCCTGCAAAACCCACGTGAGCATGATATCAACGATAAATCGCTGGCATGGCATCCACCCTAATCAATCATAATTATCATTTTTCAGTTTCCCATTTACATCTGACAATAATTACAATTTGCAATCGAAATAAAAAGGTCTAGAAACATGTATTCATTGCATTTCATTTTTCTTCATTTTGTAACCCAGGAGAGAGAAAGAGAAGGGAAGAGAGAGAAAACACCATTTTGGTCAAAAGTTCTAATACACACAACAAGTTTCATTATAGTGTTTTAAACAGTTATTTACATGTGTTAAAAATTTCAGGGTGATTTGGCAACCCTACGAGGGTCCCGCAGCTTTCTATTTTACATTTTCTCACTAGCTACAAAACATACAAAACGGGCTCGGAGGCTAAGAAACTTGCTTCCAAAGGTTATCTTCCGATGAGAACACACACCACGATTAACTTTCTACGTGTCCCCAGATATACCAAGAGTTCATAGCAACTGACGGAATTGAAAAAGAGCGAACGGTTTGCGTTTGGCGGCTAGTTCTCCGGGGCCACTGGTCATAGTTCACCCAGTTGTAAAATGACAAAAGTTAGCTCGAGGGCCCAGAAAACCACATCCATAACTGATGTTCGATGGAGAAGCACACAACGAGACATCTCCTACTAGTTCCCCTATATAAGGAGAATTCATCAGAGTCGACGGGACTGAGAACTAGTAAACCATTTTCGGCGACAAGTTTTCTGGAGCGACAAGATGAAATTGGTCCAGTTTAACCTTGTCAAACTGCGACTGGAGGCCTACAAAATGGCTTCTCCAAACAATCTCAAAATGTGCTCTTTCCTAAACTGAATTTTCTAGGCAATTATCTAGTATAAACGCTAGAGGTTTGTGAAGATGGGACGTAATTTCTCCATTCCAGGTTTCAAATGGCGTTCAAAACGAAAGCCAACTTTCTAGATTTAACAACTTTCTACTGTTGTAAACTAGTGTAACAGGGCTCCTATAAGAGCATCAAAAGGATGTCATATGTTCATTTCGGGTCAAACCAAAGGTCAAGGTGACTCCTCGTATACCAAGGTACATGAATGAAACTTCACATCTCATTTCCAAAGTTGCGAAGGGTACTTAGTGAGTCTCCAAAAATTGCAAAATTTAACTATTTAAAACAAGGAGAAGGTCAACTTTATCAATGGGGAGTCAAATTCATCTGGTCGATAAAATGATATTGGAGCGATCAAGAAGGGTAAGAGTTTTCTAAATCATCTCGAAGTGAGGGTGATAGTTCATGGTTTAAAGTAGACGAGTTATAATGACTTCGAGAGTTGTGACACGACACTTTATTGTTTTGCAATGAGTTGAAGGGACATTTAACTGTATTAAAAATCCTAATAATTTAAAATTCTATTTAGTTGCAAAAGAGAACTAAAACATGAGAATTATGAGAGGTAAGGGAAGAAGAACCATGCCTAGAGAATGAAGTCGGTCGAAGCCGCAGGCTTTGGTTCAGCATCTTGCTCGGGCACTTTGCTAACCGGTTCACGAGCCTGGATCTAACCTCCACCACATCACCCCAACTTCCCAATCACTAGAAGTTTCCCAATAAGTAAGTAGTTGCTTGTGCATTTCTAAAACCTTTTAAATAGATCCATTATGTGCATATCCTTGCATGAAATTTCAGCTATTCCACGTGAGCAACCATAATCAAATGTTTATTTTGGAGGCATTTTTTCAAACGCTTGATTGCTTTGTGCTCTAAGCTTTCTTGCATTTGTATACTTTTCTAACAAGTGCATTTACAACTACATGAAATGGCCATATCTAACATTGATGAAAGCGCCCATTTTGGTTAGTCTGAGGATATACTATCTAGAGGCAAATATGTCCATGAAGACACTAGGTGTTTGTATTTGAAGGAAACAACCACTGGCACTGACAAGGCGATGGAGTGTGGTTTACACGTACCAATTATCATTTGACTTGAACATTTTCCAAGTTGCCTTTTCACAAACACACTCATTTTGATTTGCATTTTTTCAAACAGTTTGCAGTGCCTTTTCTACACATCCATTTTGTGCATATGTGCCATCATGGCATTCCATGAGACAACATTTCTTTGAGGCATTCTATCAAACAGTTCAACACTTTTTAACAGACCCATTTTTTTGCATTATCCTGCTATCATTGGAGTCCCTAGAACTGCATTTCTTCCATGCATTTTGTCACATAGTTCGCATGCTGGCAAAGGTCCACGTGTTTCAAACCTATCTACTAGGGCACGTATTTTGCTTACATCTGACAAAGTTTCAACTAGGAATTTATTTTTGCATATCCCACCATCATGGGCATTCCATGAGCCCACATGACATTTGAGGCATTCTATAAAATAGTTCACAATCCTCCTCCCCCCCCATTTTTTTTGACAAATCCATTTCTGTCCCCAAAGCATTTGTGGACTGGAACAGTATGTTGGCAAATGTAACTTGATTTTGGGCCCATGCCTATGTAAATGGTGAAACCTGGAGAGGAAGCTGAAAATTGAGGTACCCATGTCCTCCCACACACAACATGCATTTTCTTGGAAGCTAAGGCCTCATTCAAATCATTTAAGAATAAACATGCGAAAAAAATTTTCCTCCTGCCCAAAGCACATGCGGCTAAAATGCAAAAAGATAGAATCCAGCACCTGTGTTTTTTGGAGTTTTTCAACCTTCGCAGGACTTTGCATGGCTGCCCCAATTTGACAGGGATTTCAGGTTGGGATTTTTAATTCCATGATGGCATTTATCTAGATGACATCTGGAAAAGCATTTCTTTAATCTAAAAATGTCATAAAATGCCCTAAAACATAGACAAATAATTAAAAATATTAAATACCCATCCAAATGGATTGATGACAGAGGTAAAATTTTGACACAATGAGCCACATTGATCGAAGTCTTGGCGATATGAGCTATAATAGTATTATAAACATTATTTTGAATAATTCTCACGGCCAAAAGATAGAAAATAAAATATTAATCCTTTAATGCCCTAAACCACCCCAACAAAGAGAACCATGGGCTTTTCCTTTAACTGGATAGTTCCAATGCTACGAGGTCCACAATTGGGGTGTCGACAATACCCTAAATGTTTCCTTTTTTTTCTTTTCAGTCCAAATCCTTTCACATCACTTGACCTGGAATATGGTCAATGGTCAACATTTGGTCAACGAAATGCACCCAAATATAGTCTCCAAAGGCTTAACCCACAAAAGTAGCATGCCAGGGAATGGGCATAAGGGCATTACATTCTCCTCCCCTTAAGAAAGCATCATCCTCGATGCAACATACAATGAAGAAAGAGAAAAGGTAAGCAACAAGGAACGAATGTGGCGAAGGTACACTCTAAGGTTAAGATTTCAGACACAAAATCATGGCCATGGGGTGGCCCTAGGAACATCAGGTAGAAATTTTAACTTTCAAGGTTCTGTGAAGATTGGTAGTTCTCTCTTATTTCTTATTTCATTAATCTCTTTCCATTAACATTATTCTTAATTCAAGTCCTTTAAAATTTCATTTTTATTGAATTTTAGTTTATCAATTCCTCATGGGTTCCCATCATGAACTACAGTCACAACACCCTACCAGGGTTATACACAACACCAATTTTCACAAGCATACTTTACATACTTTCATGACCGTATCACATCACAAGGGTTTCACCAACTCCATGGAATGACAACAAGTAGACCACATAGCAAATTAATTTCCAACAATTACATCCTAGACATAGATCTAGTACACACATATGACTAACAAATAGAATCAACACGCTGATACATATACAACGGGTATCACATGACCCACAAAAATCCATGACTATAACAACATAGTTCCAATCCAATATCCAATAGTCCATACCAACCAAGGGGAGCGTCAAGCCTCAATCATAACAAAGTCTAACCAGACTCACAAGAGGACACATAACTCACTATACCAACTCCACACATCACAAGGCATCACGAAACAAACTCCATATATCTCCAAAAGTACAGGTAAAACTCCATATATCTCCTGAAGTATATAAAGCCTCCATATACCCCCAAAGCATCACCAAATAATCTCCATATACCTCCCAAAGAGAAAGAATCATAGTGCCAGAACCAAGTCGGGTCACTCAACCATAGAGCCCCATCAAGAATATCAGGTCACTCAACCATAGAGTGCCATAAAGAATAACATGTCACTCAACCATAGAGGCCCATCTCCTTTCTCCTTTTAAATGAGGCCGGGTCACCCTATTGCCCTAGGCACATAGAGCCCCATCACCCCCAAACCCAAGTGACATAATAACTCGTGGTTCAACAACCTGCTAGTTATCTGTAACTCCTTGGGGCGTACCCCCATACAACGAAGCGGGTCCATAGGTTCAACCACTCCATGGTTAATCCCATGACCCTATTCCAACACATTACGACATTAGAACTAGCATAACAATCCATTCAAATGCCAAGTGGCAAAATCAAAAGCCTTGGGCTAGGCTACAAAACTTGTAAATATGAAAAGAAAGTTTTAAAACCAAGAAAAATCAAATGGCTAATTAGCCTTGGTTAGTGCAAAATCCAAATGTTAATGAAACAATCAAATAAATGCCCAAAATATAAGAACATGTCAATCAAGAAAATGGCTGGTTCTAGCAAAAAGAGAAAGATTAATTTACGAATAAAATACGTAATGGGAAAATAGCACATCACAATCACTATGTGGCCTCATACCGCCACCAAAGGGGTACTCATCGAGTTGCTGGCACTCAGACATCAAGCCTCAGCTCGTGAAAATATACATGTACCCAGAAATGAGTATATCAAATAATGTAACTGTCATCATCTCTGCCTAAAACATAACTCCAAACTCCCACAAGGATCAACATAGTCAAAATCACATAGGATTATTCAATGAACAATCCAATAAGAAAGAGTAGGGGACACAAGGTTGCATAAGTTGAGCCTAAGGTGGTGCGCACCCACAATATACTGAGCAAGCTCAAAGTATACTAAACAGATAAAAGTGGGTTTTCAGTCTATATAAGACTCCACTTTCTCACTTTTACTCAGCTCAAGATTATGACAATCTGGTCCACGCCTCCTCTCTCCACACATACACTCTTGACAATTTATCCCCTTAGGGTCATCTAGTGTAAGGTCCACAACATACACATAACTACATCACAAACACAATGGTAATTCCCACCCAACAACCATAACGTCTTACGCATGGTATAAATATACAGGGTACAACACAATCATTACCTTCACGGGTTACGATACATCACATTACCACATCCTACACCCAAAGTGCAATCACTGTACAATAGGGCTCATAGGCTCACTATATGCCCCTATATCACAACATGAATCATTACATATTATACAAATCATACATACAATGGACATAGTAACATCACAACACAACATTCATTTGCTACATACAAGGTGATGCACACATTTCTTCAAAACATGGTAAAACATCATGATACAATTCAATTCACTTTACATCAATCCATGCAATCATACAACATATCGACACAGGTCAAAATGTTCCCATATCACAATATCATTCCATTCATAGCAACAAGGCGGTACATCACACATGGATTCCTCATTGAATCCACAAAAACGAGAGTTCGATACTCTCATCACAAGCACATCAACATGACAATAATTACGCACTAAGTGACATACACCTCATGTGCATTCACATTATCACAATTACGACATAGATCACATCACTCTTAAAACACATTACTCTTCCAATATTTATCACCATCATGAAACACCATCACCATCATGCAGAATCATCACAACTCCAATCTATCCCAAAGGTTCGAGAGCATGAACCTCTACTCTGATACCATATGTGCCCAAAAAAATACACGCACAATTACAACATGTGAAATACCAGGGAAAAAAAATTGACTTACATTGCTCATTGCAAAACGCCACAAGGACTCCAAGTAGAACAACTGAACAACATATACGACACCTACATCATCACCAAATCACATAGACACATGAGTACGCCATATACCTGTTTATACCACACTTTACCAAGTGAAAGAGTACTAGCAAAAAAACCCAACCACGAGACAAAAGACTCAAGGATTGGCAAACCCACAACACATCATTTCTATAATTGCATTGTTACGATTAACATTCTAAGAACATTATTGTGCAAGGATAGTTTTCTCCAAGTACAAGATCTTAAGCTCATTCCACCTTTAATTTACAGTTCGATCAATTTAGGTTGGCTTCCTTTATGCATCGTGGAACTTTCCATAATTTAATTGCTTATTTGGCACAATTCAAATCACATATACATTACTTGATTATCTTGTTCTTATATTAAGAATATGCTTCTCAAACGTTTATTTAATGTTTAAAATTTACCCTTGCTACACAAGTGCAACTAACGTGATGTCAAGATGAAATCTTGGGATTAAGGAAGACATAGGTTTGAAGTAGCTTTTTCCCAAAGAACATCCATCGATCATGGAATAGTTATTTCTCTACCATGGTTGTTAAAGTTCAATAACTTATGGACTTCTATTTATATTTATATATCTTTTGTTTTCTCAAAGTTTGGTCACACCAAGGCAATTTATATTCTTTGTAACACATGAAGATGTTTAAATTAAGTCATAAGGACTCCCAGTGACATTATTCCTAACCTCAAATTTTTTTTTTACTCTCATATGATTTAGTTTTTCGTCGCACTAGGGTCTCATTATTATTATCATTTTAAACATAAGAGTCATGAAGTACTTGTCTGACATATTAACGAAGCACATGGTTAAGCTTAATTCCAGTTTCACCCAGGGCTTCAATCTCTATTATAGGTGTGATTAAGGTTAAAATGTATTTACCCTATAATCCTTTCATGAAAGATCAAGGCACTAAATTTTCACAAGCCCAAGACAAGACATTTATCTACGAGGGACAAAAGGGTTCACTAACAAGAATGCAAGACATAGAAACAACTATATCACGATCTTCATTTAGGTCATTTGGATCCAACAAGGATTTCATTCACTGATGAAGTTAATTTATAGATCTAATTTCGTAAGGCCCAAAAATCCAATAGGATACAAGGGAGTAATATCTCTACCTACTCCATAGATGGGAAGGTTACACCGCTTAGTCATTCCTTCTAACAAGGACTCATAAGGTGACTTCCAAGGTGGTCTTCACCACTCAACCTGGTGTCAGACCTGAAGAGAGGACATTCTTCTCGTGATTACCAAAACTAGAAGGAAACCACATACTCTGGATAAAGTTGGACCATGTCATTCCTAAAATATGGGTTCACGACAATGTCACTAAACCTAATGACTATGACGGTAACTCCAACTAGGGGTTTTATTTACCTAACCTAGGAGGTCTCATCGAGTGCAAAGCTTAAGTTCGTTCTACGGTTTTAAATTTCTTATATGGTAAAAAGGATCACACATGCAGGCAAGCTATGCACGAGTATTTTATTAAGGTTGAGTGTTCCCATTAAAACTCTTTATTATGTTTGCAAGGTAAGAAGATAACCCAGTAATTAATTTAATCATTTATGGAATACTGAGAAAGTACTACAATATATTAACTTCAATTTCAATTTACTATGTATAAATCAAACCCTTTTTTCCATACACAACTAAGAAACAAATTGAACCGGAGATTAGATGTGCATTTCCTAAGTATCCCTAAAACTAGCATCTCATGCATATTAACAAATTTCAATTATACTTTTCTGTAACAAGAGACTACATTAGACAGTTATTCATTTTACAATGACCTATAAAAATTACAATAATAATAATTAAATTACACATCACCTTTTTTGTCGTCATTCTTCCATCCTGCAAAACCCACGTGAGCATGATATCAGTGATAAATCGCTGGCATGGCATCCACCCTAATCAATCATAATTATCATTTTTCAGTTTCCCATTTACATAAGATAAAAAATTACAATTTGCAATCGAAACAAAAAGGTTTAAAGACATGTATTCATTACATTTCATTTTTCTTCTTTTTATAACCCAGGAGAGAGAAAGAGAAGGGTAGAGAGAGAAAAACACCATTTGGTCAAAAGTTCTAATACACACAAAAAGTTTCATTATAGTGTTTTAAACAAGTTATTTACATGTGTTAAACATTTTCAGGGTGATTTGGCAACCCTACGAGGTCCCGCAGCTTTCTATTCTTACATTTTCTCACTAGCTACAAAACGTTCAAAATGGGCTCAGAGGCTAAGAAACTACTTCCAAAGGTTATCTTCCGATGAGCACACACACCACAATTAACTTTCTTCATGTCCCCCGATATACCAAGAGTTCATAGCAACTGACGGAATTGAAAAAGAGCGCACGGTTTGCGTTTGGCGGCTAGTTTTCCGGGGCCACTGGTCGTAGTTCACCCAGTTGTAAAATGACAAAAGTTAGCTCGAGGGCCCAGAAAACCATGTCCAAAACTGACGTTCGATGGATGTGCATGCAATGAGACACTTCCTACTAGTTCCCATATATAAGGAGATTTCATCAGAGTTGACAGGACTAAGAACTAGAAAACCATTTCCAAACGGCGACCAGTTTTCTGGAGCGACAAGACGAAATTGGTCCAGTTTGACCTCGTCAAACTGCGACCGGAGGCCTACAAAATGGCTTCGCCAAACTATCCCGAAAAGTTATCTTTCCTATACTGAATGTTCCATGCATTTGTCTAGTATAAATGCTAGAGGTTTGCGAAGACAGGACGTGATTTCTCTTTCCAGGTTTCAAATGGTGGTCCAAAACGAAAGCCAACTTTCTAGTTTTAACAGCTTTCTACTGTTGTAAACCAGTGTAACAGGGCTCCTATAAGAGCGTCAAAAGGATGTCATATGTTCATTTCGGGTCAAACCAAAGGTCAAGGTGACTCCTCGTATACCAAGGTACACGAATGAAACTTCACATCTCGATTTCCAGAGTTGCGAAGGGTACTTAGTGAGTCTCCGAAAATTACAAAATTTAACTATTTAAAACAAGGAGAAGGTCAACTTTATCAATGGGGAGTCAAATTCATCTGGTCGATAAAACAATATTGGAGCGATTAAGAAGGGTAAGAGTTTTCTAAATCATCTCGAAGCGAGGGTGATAGTTCATGGTTTAAAGTAGACGAGTTATAATGACTTCGAGAGTTGCGACACGACACTTTATTGTTTTGCAATGAGTTGAAGGGACATTTAACTGTATTAAAAAAATCCTAATAATTTAAAATTCTATTTAGTTGCAAAAGAGAACTAAAACACGAGAATTATGAGAGGTAAGGGAAGAAGAACCATGCCTGGAGAACGAAGTCGGTCGAAGCCGCAGGCTTTGGTTCAGCATCTTGCTCGGGCACTTCGCCAACCGGTTCACGAGCCTAGATCTAACCTCCACCACGTCACACCAACTTCCTAATCACTTGAAGTTTTCCAACAGAGTAAGTAGTTGCTTGTGTGTTTCTAAAACCTTTTAAACAAATCCATTATGTGCATATCCTTGCATGAAATTTCAGCATCCACGTGAGCAATCATGTTTATTTCTTAGAGGAACTTTGTCAAACAATGACTTCCTGTGCTTTATCTCTAAGTCATTTGCATTCAGGTCTAACTAAGCATTTACAACTACATGTCTAATGGCCATATCCATAGGACTTGATTCAAGAGCTCCCATTTTAACATAGTCTGGGATATGCTAGCAATGGTAAATATGTCTGGCATGAAGACAATAGGTGTTTGCTTGATTTGAAGGAAACAACTCACTTAGCTTCAAGGCTGATTCATGTGGTCTTCTAAACTATCATGGACGTCAATAACTCGCATGCTTCCTACATTTTGCATTTATGGCACAAACACTAAGGATGTTGGAATTGCAAATTGTCACAATGTTTTGTGCCTTTTCTACACATCCATTTTGTGCATATGTTGGCACATCATGGCATTCCATGAGACAACATTTCTTTGTGGCTTGAAAACTACCAACCGTATTTTACTTGGAAAATTTCCAAAGCAATTTCAACAAACCCATTTTTTTGCATATCCTGCAAAATCATTGCAGTCCATGGAACAATATTTCTTCCACACATTTAGTCAAATAGGTCACATGCTTCCATGTTTTACATACGCATCGACTAGGGCACTCACGACTGCAACATCTGACCAAGTTCCTCTTCCTTTTTTGATTTTTGTTGGGAGCCCACGCAGGTCTGGGCGCGGCTGGGAGGACATTGGCAACGTGACAAGCTAAACATGCAGAAATCCTCCTCCATTTGCTCCCAAAGCATTTGTGACTGCAACAACATCTGACAAACTCCCTCTCTCCAATGTGCTTGATTTTCCCACGCAGGTATGTGGCGCAGCTTTGGAGGAAGCTGAAAACGGTTGTGGAGTCCGGTTTTACATGAATCAAATGCATTTTCTTGAAAGCTTCCAAGGCCTCTTCAACAAACTCATTCTGAGAAGATCCTTGCGCCCCCCAAACCAACTGCCCCATGCCCAAAACTAACGCATTCCAAAAGCCAAAAATATAAAACCCTAACTGCATTTTTTGAACTTTTTCACCTTCCTCCACTTTGCCCTAATCCGCCCCTTTTACAGGCTTTCATTTATTTATTTTTAATTCCTTTTATATTTATTTATCTATTTCTTTTTGTTTGTTTTAATCTAAAAACGTCATAAAACCCTAAAACAAAGTAGACAGATAATTAAAATATAACTTAAAGTCAATCCATTACCAGAGGTAAAATTTTGACACAAAAGTGACTGATCGAAGTCGGTGATATGAGTTATAATAGTATTATAAACATTATTTTAATAATTTTATGGCTTTATAATGATAATAATTATTAATCCTATTAATGGCGACGACCAGGCAAGCCCGACGAACTGAGAACTAGATTTTCCTTTAACCGGATAGTCATCCATGACGCTACGAGGTCCGCAGTTTGGGTGTTGACAATGACCCGAAAGGCAAGAATGAGAGGGAAGGTGAAAAGTCTCCACTGTGATCTGGACAAGGTCAACAACGGTCAATGAAAGCACCCGCACACCAGTCTCCCAAGCTTAGCAACAAGGTCATCATGCCAGGGACTGGGGGAACATCAAACGGGGAATTACATCATTCTTTCTCTCTGGTTAGTGTAGGAGTAGGAGCAAACTGTGTTTCCAGCAAAAGAAGTTCTTATGCATACTCTGCATGTCTCATTTGAGGCATGTATGATTTGCTCCTTGTATATAAGTTTTGTTTACATTTCTCTAGAGATGCATGAAGTCAATATCTTAACTATCCAAGTAAGGGAAACTCATAGTTACCTATAATAGTTGCCATCTTCAAAGAAAACAAATGCAGAGCAACTAAAATCATTTCAGGACAGTCTATTTGAGAGACAGATGAAGCCCTGGGTTAAAACAATTTTCTACTCTCATAAACCTTCATTTCGAGATTTCTTACGAAAATTGAGAGTGCAAGCAGCCGGGCTCATGAATCAAAGGTAGAATTAGTATCAGACCGTCTTTCTCGACTCCATGCCTAACAGATATGACAAGGTAATTGGTCTTTTCATCTAGCAGGCAGATACCCCTGTGAGTTACCAAATCATTATCCATATTTCACCCTCGTGCCAAATATTGGATAGGCCATGACCCCACATAAGAGGAGCCTGATAGGACTCATCACTCATTCAAATCCTGTAAATTGGTCACAAAAATACTCAACCATGGAGTGGTGGAGGCCAAGAGAGACTAAAGGACCCTGTGTAAAAGAAACGACTCTAGCGGGTTGTTTCCACTTCTTAAATCCGTTCTCCAAGTTATAGGCAGACTCAATTATGAGATAATAGGGTCAGACAAGAAGGGGTGATGCCGTGGAGGAACCAAAAATGGTGAAGTTTCGAGGTCCTTGAGCTTGAAAATACTCAAAAAAGGGTCCAGAAACAATTAAGTATGGAGGAGGCAGTAGAAGAGGCCGCGTGTCCTAACGGCGCTTCTCCAAAGGTGAATCCAAAAAAGGGGAAGACCAAACAAGTGCTAGACTGATGCGTGTCCTAAAAGAAAGCAGGGCATCGGGGGAAAAGTTTATTCTTTGCCCCTTATTATCACAAAGGGTAAAAGTTACAAAATGGCCCGCAACTCCGTCGAGGAAAAATTTAGCGTTAGAACCGGAGTCAAATCCAAGGTGGAGAGTCGGAGGGAAAAGTGAAAATTTTCCTTTCGTTCAAAGGGAAAAAGATTTGTGGAGCTACAAGACCGATTTTTTGTTCTAATCTAGCTGCCACGTGTCCCAAACCAAAAGGGGGGGCCATTTTCCAAACTATTTTCCTCGTCCATTCGTACGGACCCAATACAAACTTCAAAGGGGTGTATCTTTCGACTCAAGGCTCAAAATATTGCAGATCTGAAACCATTAGAAAGATCTTGACCTCACCCACATCATGGAGGTTTGAGACTTTATTTTTTAGGAGGTTAGGTGAAGGAAATGGAGGAAAATTCTTTGTGCCTTCAATGCAGGATCCATATGTCTGAACAACTAGATCAGATTCTATTTGTTTCCATTGTTTCCTCTTCTTTCACGGCACCGAATCAAGGAATCATGCAGTAAAGATAGATTTGGGGCATATTTTATTAGAAGCATTAATAGTAGTGGTTGATTTTCAATCCAGTTCTCTCGCCTCCCTCTCTCTTTCTTATCTTTGATCAAATCTATAAATACAGGTGCAGGATTCATTGTAAAGGGTTGTTCATTCTTCTTCCCTGCCCCCTCTCTCTTTCTTCTCCAAGGTTGAATGTGGAGTTTAAGCCTCCTCCCTTGGCTTTATAATGGAATTTTCTTACCTCTTTCCCGTTAATGGTGTACTGTGTTAACTCCTGGAGTAATAAAATATGTTTCATGATGTTTTTTGTCCTTCCTTTGCTCATTTTGTTGTCTCTTCTCACCTCTCGCCATTGCAGGGTATACTGTGCATATCTCTTTTTGTTTAAGGGGGTTTGAAATGGTGTTCTGTGTGAACTTTATCCTTGGTCTATGATGCATCTGTCCATCCTCTCCATTGCTCACCTCTCTCCATTTCAGGCAGTTGAGTTTTTGATCAGCAGTTCCCTTTTCTCGGTGTTATCACCTCTGTAGTGTAGGATTTCTTTATTTTCATGCTCTCTCTCTCTCTCCCTGATCCCTTGGAATTGTTAGATTAGGATTAGATAGTCACATTTCCTTCCTTAGAAGTAGTAGTGCTAGGATTAGGAAGAGGAACCAGCCTTCTCTGGAGTATCATTCCCATTTGCAAGTCCCACAGCTTGGGGAATGATCCAATGTTATGTAAATCACACCAAATGAGTCTGCCTTAGAAAAGTAGATTTTTAGAGCTCATTTGGGGGTGCTGCAATTTTGCACTAACACTCCCTTTTTAATAATCATTTACATTTTTTGAGAACTAACCACCTGAGGAGTTTTTTCTTGTAGTCTGCAAAGTTAAAAAATTTACCCTAAGAATGAAAGCACATGAACAATTCCTAGAAATTTATCTCTATGGTGCCTAAAGTTGTGAGCCATTGAACACCTAAGACAATATTAGTTTCACCCATAGGAATATCAAACATTGTAGGTTCCAATGTGTAGTCATCATAAGTTTTATTGTATGGGATTTACCTAAACATTGGACTGTGCCACCATCTGTGATCATTACTTGAAATTCAGGTGATGGGTAGATGAAATAATTTAGCCTTTCTTCCAACTTATGATTGATGATATTATGTGTGCTCCCTGAATCAATCAATATTTTCACCTTCTGCTTCTTAAGATAACCCATGATTTGAAGGGTTTGTGGAGTAATAATACATGATAGAGCATGGCATGAGATAGTAGGCTGGGGATCTTCATATTATGCCTCTAATTTTTCCACTTCCTCGCTTGATGTTTCCTCATATTCTTCCTCATCACCAGTCCCTTCAATGCATAACATTTATTTCTCAACACCATTATGATTTGGTCCATATTTTTTGCCACAGTTAAAACATAATCCTTTTTCTATTTTTTCTTCAATTTTTTGAGGTGTCAGCCAAACTAGTCAAGGGTACGATGGAGGAAAGGTGCTATGATCTTTTATGTTAGTGAAGGACTACCTTCTGCTGGAAATAAATTTTTCCTCTACCTTACACGCCATGATAATAGAATCAGAAACCTTGAGTGGATTAAACATGCACACCTATTGCTCAATGTGTTCCTTAAGATCCCCAAGCAATAGGTCATTCAGATACTCTTCTGTAATATCCTCCACACGTAAGAAAAGATTATGGAATTGATGGATATACTCCTTTACTGAACCTGTTTGTCATAACTTTGCTAATTCGTTGAAGTGATTCTTTGAAAAACTAGAACTATAGTGTATTTTAAGTTGTTTAGTGAAAACTGTCCATGTGACACTAAGACTATTTTTATGCCTTTGAGCACATAACCAATGATACCAGACAAATTGGTTAGGTTCTAGATATAAGGATGTCATAGTCACCTTTTATTCTAATGGGATCTGATGGAGATCAAAGAAATTCTCCATTTGGGTAATCCAATTGAGATGATCCTTTCCATCAAATTTACACATTTCCACTTTTGGAATAATGCCCCACTATTGGTGAGGAGGTCCACTTGAATGTGTAAATGATCCTCCTTGATTGGAGTGATTTGGACCTGTGTGAGTATTGCTAAAGGAACCCATTTGACTAAAATTGGGATTTGTGTTGGAAAGAGCGAGCAATAGCTCCTGATTCATTTATTAAAAATCCATCTAAAGTTCACCCCTAAGGCTACCTTTCAGATGAAGAATCTCACTATTAAGGTAATCTTTACTTAGCATATTATTTACCCTTTCATGAAGTTGGATGACTACCTCAGATACTCCTGAACCAAAAGATTATAAATCCATATCTTCCTTATTTGGGGTCATTCCTAGAGTTTTTTAACCTTTCCTTTGGCCTTGAGTTGATCTATCAGTCATGATGTAGGTTTTGGGACTCAAGGTAGATGGAATAGGGAAAATCTTTAGGGTTTGGGGTTTTGTAAATTTATTGGCCAAATAGAGAAAATCATAAAGAAGAAACCCTAGCTAATTTTTGGAAATATTTCTGAAAATATAAGAAACTTAGAAATATTCCATAATTTGCAATCTAAGTAGCCGAATTATGAAAAAAAACATAAAACCGATATAAAATTTGTAAAACATGTCCAAATGCTTGAAATTTGGAGAGGAGCTTACTAGACTGATTTTGTCAAACCCCAAAAAAATTGCAAAAAAAAATCACTACCAATTTTGAGATATAGCCTAACCTTCACAATTAGGGTTTGACGTAGCGCTGGCCAAGATTAGGCTCTGATACCACTTGTAATGAAATTAATCATATAAATCTAATTATTAGTAGCAATAGAACACCAAAGAACACAAGATTGCAAATAAATGATCTCAATATGCAAGTAGAACAATGTAGCCACTTCAAGGGGGGGAACCTCCAAACTATATAATAAGACACAAATGCTCAATATGATGATTAACTACTCCTCACTACCACCTATATATACCAATCCTATGTTATGGCCAACACCAAGGCCAACCTGCTAAACATATGAAAGTATAAATAAATAACATGATGAGAAGAGAGATTATGTAAGCCACAAGTCGGCACTACATATCCAATATAAGCTAAAGGACTAAAGGCATAATAGTGAAACACAAACAAAAGGCCAAAGATAGCTATCAATTGCTAGTTTTATCGCTTAGGAATCATATGAATAGTAGTATGTGATTAGGACCTAGAAATGTACCCAAAGTACGTGATTTTGTGTCTACAGTGACTTGGGCATGAAACTTCACCCTCAAGGACACATGGTTTCAAATATTTGTTAGCCACTGTTATAAAAACATAGATCCAGGTCTGCTTTAAATACCAGAAACACACACTTACAATGATGCTTCTATGTTGTTTCCTAGAAGATATTTTATGTTGAAACTTGTAATGAATCACGTAGGTGAAAAATGGGTCCCCAATTGTGCTAGATGGAAGGAAGATCAAGCTACATATGATGGGCATGTTGTGGATAAAAAATTGTTGAGTGCGGATGGTGTTAATTAGTATGCAAGCAATGAAACTCTACCTAAATCTACAATAGTTGAGACACCAAAAAAAATAGCTTGTCCAAAGAAAAATTTGTTAAGTAAGTCACAATAGGAGGATCTCACTAAATAGAATCACAAAAGCTTCTAATACAAAAAATCTATAAATTTTTCTTTCTTTGCAAATCACTTAATCTTCATATAAAATTAAGACTAAATAAAATCAAACTGGTCACCCGCTCTAATACCAAATGAAGGTAGAACTTCAATAGTAAACAATTTAATAAATCAAAAATTGTATTATTACTTGCAAGCATCATATAAATAATACATCCACTCTCCTAAATAATAGGAAAGATACAAACTAATGTCCCTAATTACATGAATAATTCCAACGACCACTATTCAGTAATAACAACATAGAAGTTATTTACTAGTGGTCGCTACAATAGGAGCAACGTTACGTTGTGTTTGGGGAAGTTAGAGTTGGGAATGTGGTGTGAGGTGTTTTCTTGGTAGTTACCAGTATTAGTTATGCTTCGGTGGAGTGAGGGGTCTACTGTAAACTTTTTGCTGAACTTAGGTTGTTTATTATGGCTATATTATGTGACTTTGTCATCCCTTTTACACACCAATGTTAATTTCCAAACTGTAAATTGGTGCAACAAAATTAAAATGATAGTGTATGTACTAATGGAAATAAATTTAAAAATCTTCTTTCATTCTCTGGAATTTGTTTTCTTTAGGATCTCTCTTTGCAAAGAATATTGAAAGGGAAATAAAAAAGAGTTTTACTCAGAATTCAATATTTTCTAGAATAAATCGTGGGATAAACGTTACCATCGAATACATAAGCCTGAATTTTCCTCTTGTATTGCTTAGATTATAAAAAACATCTCTTTCCTTCTCTACAACAATTTGAAACTAAGCAAAAAATCTCAAAGCAACACTATTTTATACCAAAACACAAATATTGTCTCTAGTGAAGAAAATTTCAAAGATGCCCTACATTCTTATGAAAGCACCTAAAGACCAATATCAAATTTACAATTACTAAGGTGTGAATTTGATATATTTTTTTGCAATTAAGAACTCATATGTTTTTTATGTAAATTAACATAGGAACATGAGGAAGAACTGTGAGTGGACGCCATTTTAGGAGGAGTCATGAGTGGACACCATTGGAGGAAGAATCATGATTGGACCACAAACCAGTTTGATTGCAGTGAGGTAAGAGGTTGGAGTGGAAGAGAAGAATCTATAGGAGGCAAATAAAATCACTCATCCAAAGAGGTGGAATTGAACACTACTCTTCTATAGGGGGAGAAATGGGCAACTTTGACAGCCACTCTTTTGTTGATGAGAAAAGAACCAACTTCAGCACAAATCATGTTAAGTTGGGGTTAAGGCCAAACAACAAGACATACAAAAGATACCTAGGATAAGTAGGGAGAAATCCTTCCACATATCATGGGGGACTAAGTTTTTGTGGGAACAAAAACCTTCTTAGAGAGGAAGGTGTGATCCATAAAGGATTAGAAGCAATGAGAGATCAACCTTATATGTGTTGCAACATATATGCATATGTCATGGAAGTTTCTTTTTTATGTTTATGGTGGTTTCATCCATTTAAACCAAAAAATCAATAACCAAAGATTCAATGTATCTTCCTATTCTTTACAACTGGATATCCTTTTGTCTTCGAAGGGACACATCTAGCAAGGCATATGAGGACTTGTGGGTAAACAATTAGGAAAAGAGATGGGGGGAAGGAGTGAGGATTTGATGAATGTATGAATGGGTAGGAATGAGTAGTTATGTGTTCATAGTTGATTCCTACTTTGTGTTCCTCATAATATTTCGATAACAACATTAGAAAATTAGGAGATAGTAGGGGATTTCAGATGTAAGATTCCTTATACCTCTTTATATTGCTACTTCCAGCTAGAATCCTCCATACCAAATTTTCCAAGTTAAAATTAATTTTTTATTTTGTGGTTTGTTTCAGTTCTTTCTATTTTTTTATGGCTTGTAAAAAAATTTACTCATTATAAAGCATATTATAGTATAACACACTTTAAAACTACTACCATTTGAAATAAATTTGAGTAGTAGCAGCATGGGTAAAATAAGATTTGCATTTTGTTCTCACTGGTAAAATTGTAGTGGGTAGTTAAAGATCAGTGTACTCTATTGTCCTAATTGTGACAAAGTTTAGTTACACCTACAGAAGAAAATATTCCAACACCACCTTTTTTAGAGCTATTCACTATCCATTATTATTCAAGTCTAGAACCCTGTAATTGAATTCAACAAAACAAGATTAACTCATCCAATTTCTGTACTCTCAAGGGAAGATTTCCTCGGATTTGGGACCCAAAAAAACCATAGCACGCAGCGTCAAGCTACTTCCAACACTTTCTAATACTGTCCAAATCTCTCTTTCATTGCTACCAATGCCCAATACACCTAGATAGAACAAAATAATTGCCCCATTTTGTTGGCCCTCCATCCACATGAAATTATAACATGATCAAAATAACAATTAGATCCACATAAAATTGTTTTGTGAATTTTATCAAATCCCTACATACTTTGAACCACATGCATTCTGTATAAAGTCCGCTACCCTTCCTATACTATGATCCCATACCTTAACATCTATATTTGTAAATGATAAACAAGCAAAGACACTTAAATTGTATATCCACCACTCTGAATTTCAGAAATACCCAACCTATATAAATTGATCAAGGAATTGCGATACATATATGGGTGTATTTAACTTATATAAACAATTGTTATAAAGATATTTTTATGTGGCAATCACTTACGATGTTTTTCACAAAATGACAGAAAAGAAGACAGAGGCAGTTAAATATTAAGCTTAGTTGGAACCGATTTTCAAATGCCAAAAAGGAGATTGGTCTCTTGAAAATTACTATTCCTTTCTTTATAAATATAAATGGTAAAACACCATCTATGGGTAGTAATAAGAATCTACATTACATTTTCATGCACTCGATGGGAAAATAGTTAGATACTATTATTGAAACGTTGAAATTCAAGCCAAAAGAGATTAAAATATATATATATATATATATATATATATATATATATATATATATATATATATTAGCAATGCTTTTAAAAAAAAAATGGTAGCCAACATGGTAAAAGAATAAATACATCAAACATAGACCATGCAAAATCTCATACACTTGGTCCCCTTTTGAATAACCTAACTTAAACACATTCACCTAACCATGACCCTTATACCCCACATTAATATTAATTTAATTATTTATAATTAAATTAATACCCATCCTCACCCCATTTATTAATTTAATTTACTTTAATTAAATGGATGCACACCTCACCTAGACACCTCACCTAGACACCTCACCATATTATTCATAGCATGCTTCCATAACTAACTAAGACTTAGTTCAAATGAAATAGGACCTAAAAATAAATGCCTATTATTCCTCTAACCACAATCCCTCTCATTAAAAGATAATGTTCGCTTTGATCCACGATAAATGGATAGACCTGACCCAAAGGATTGCAAGATCTATCATTTTTAGCTAACCTAGGGAATCCTCCATTAACCGACATTGGTCATTCCAAAACTGACGCCAGTCAACATGAAACCATCGTTGGTTACCATTTATTCACTTTGGTAACCTTGTTTGAGAGGTTGGCCACACTCTCAAATTTTTGGAGAAAAATGATATCTGCATGCAAGAAAGAACCAAAGCTCTTTCACACATCCAAGCAGCCATAGGCAGCATCAAGAAAAATCCAGAGGTATCGCTCTCACAGTAGCATTCCAGGAAGCATTTTCACGGCACTGAGCACCATTCCACTGATAAACCACCATCACCACCCAACCATTGGACCTGCTACATCGGTAAGTGTGTTTATCACCTGTTTCATTCCATCTTTATTCTATTTATAAGGTTTTTTCATCTCTGTTGTTATTTTCGACTTGCATTCCCATTCCCCCACCATTCCTCTTTCTGTAAACTCAACCATTCCTCCACCCACACCATAAAACCACCTATACCTGACTTCTACATATCTCTGAGTGTTCCTAAGATCCCCACATACCTCGTCATTCCCTTTGTCATCTCTGTCTGACCTCAGCTCAAACCCCACAACTAGATCTTATTGATTTTTTATCAGCCCACCTCTACCGACATCGGTTACCCATAACCATCATCGGTTCTTCCTAAACTATGATCGGTCATACCTAACCGACGTTGGTCTCTGTATTTGGCCATCCTATCAATAACAGAACCTAAGAATATTTATCCAAGCAACCTAAGTGACCCAGAACCTGAAACTGACCTATTCCAACACTTTGACCCCTTACCCTACCTCCAGATCTGATCATAACCTAGCCTGTTATATTAGATTTTCTTATTGTATTTGAATGAGATACCTAAATCATATCAACTACAGTAGGAATTTGTTTATTTACGTTATTTCTCACATTAAGTTGTATTAAACAGTGGATTGACAACCATCTAGGAAGTATCACACTTCCCGGATCTAGCACTCACTAGGCAGTCCACTGTCATATATTATTTAACTCTTCTTTTGTGGTCTTGTTTTCTATTTCAAGTAGTTCCTCCTAGCCAAAAGGAAGCTCTCACAGTCAGCATCAGATCGAGAAGTCAGAATGCATGCACAACCTTCAAACCAACTATCAACACAGGTATTCCTCCTCAGCCCATAACATTACCTATTTGATCGCATTCAAAACATAAAGAAAATGGTGAAACATTTTGGCATGCCTGGTGGGACCCTCGTTTGTGGGTTCCCTTTCTTTTCATATAGGTTGCATCTTGTGTGTTTCCTTTCTAAATATTTATTCACTAAATATTCTTCTCTAGTAATCCTCTTTTTCTTTCTAATTGCTCTAAATGAAACATTTCTTTTGGTGTGTTTAAAAATAATCATTCTTCTTGCTTTCTACATTTAGTGAAAGAGCACCCTCTCTCCTATTCATTATTTGCAACATCAAACATCACACTTTGATTTGGGTTTAAAACACTCGCATTACATTTCTTATATGTTGCATTTAGCTCACAATAAAACTAAGGGAAACCTATATGCTGGAAGTCATGCCCAGCTGATGGTTGACGTAAAAGAATCATAGAAAGCACATTCTCTCTCTCTTGCCAAACTACACAAAAATTTGAATATACACACCTTCTTAAACAACATCTTACCTAGGAACGTCTGTCAATGATCACACGATCAGAGGATTGATAGGTAATCCCCAGTTGGTTATCTTTGTCCAGTACCCCATCAAAGAGAGCCCCCCCCCCACCATAACATAACCTAAAACCTCACCTTATAGCGATCCTTCTTTGTAGGATGCCTTCCTAACCATAAATTTTGTTCTAAATGCACACGATCAGTTCTAAATAGTGTAAGCTAAACAAACATAAAGAAAAACCACTCTTGTGATCATGTTTTTTCTTAGCTTTCTTCTTGGCTTGCGTTTTGAGGTGTGAGGCTATGATTCTACGTTTTTCTTTTTTTTTGCACACTCCAGTATCATACTTGGAGTATTATAACTTTATCTGAGTGTGTCAGGGTCCCATCTTCTCATTCTTAGATTCCTAAGTTTGATTCTTCACCTAATTTAATTCACAAAACCCAATTTTCTTCATTCTCTCTAAATTTTACAATAACCAGCATCCATCCAAAGATGGTTTTCATTTTTCATCTAACTGTCGTCAATTAACCATAACCAGTGTCAGCTTATGGCTTTTTGGTTATTTTTCCTGGGACAGTCTTCACTCACTCATTCTATTCTGATTTTGGCCCTCAGGGCACCAGCATATTTTCCTCATGTTGTATTATCGTCATACAAAAATACTTCCTTACACATTCATCAATACTATTTCACTTTCTGAAACTGGTGTTTTTCCAATGTAACCAGCATCAGTTTCTGTGACCAACATCGGTTCCCCATTAACCATCACCAGTCAGCCTAACCATCGTCAGTGTCTGTGTTTGGTTTTCAAAATCCAAACCTTGACCGAATTCACCCTCCCAACCTCATTTTTCTCTATTCTTGCTATTTTTTGTGTCATTTACAGAATACAGTCTTACCAGGTCAACACTTATTCACATGGTGTTGACTCGCAGCCAAACTAACACTCTTATATTCCATGCCAGCCATCAACCACTCCCACCTAGTCCCTCACCACCTTCTATCATGTCACCCATGGATCCAACTCTGCCTACCACCATTGCTACAGGTGACGAGGAGTTCACACGAATCCTCGATCAGAATCCCATAGCCTTACAATTCTATCTTTCCCACTCATCCACTCAGGATTCCTCAGGTCAGTTGATATATGGCATGCTTGTATCCATCTCTCCTGCCCTTGTCCCCACTTCTACATCAGCCCCTACTAGTTCGACATTACCCTCACCTGCTTTACCCCCAGTGGTTTCACAGCTAGGCCCCACACCCGCTATGACCATCTGCATCTGCAACATTTATCACACCCATAGTATCAGTTGTTCCTTCATCGACCACCCAGAGCATAACCCCATCCGCACCCATTATCTCACATATACCAATTGCAACACAACCACCCATGGTGTCGGTGACCCCTACCCCATTCCAGAATCTTGTCCTCTCTATCCCGCAGTCTCTACCCCCAATCACTACTAGAGTCACTTCGACTGTCCCACCTACATATACATATTATCAACAACCCCCTATCTCGTCCGTCATTCATTATGGGTATATGCCCTCCATGTCGGTCCCCCATTCTCAACCTTCCTATTTGGCATCACCATACACTGGAATGCCACCCACATCACATGTTCAGCACCAGCCCTCTTACACCACAGGAGGCACCCTTCTATCACAACCTACCAATGACCTCATCAAGTTAATGATGGAAAGGATGTGGACATTAGAAGCATCGGTTTCTGGCTCACACAATTCCCTCACCTACGATGAAATATGTAATGAGCCCATTCATCCATCCATTCCTATTCACCCATACCCTGTACATTGGGAAATGCCAAAATTCAACTGCTTCAATAGTAAAGAAGACCCACAACAACATTTGCGGTCCTTCAAACATGGGTGTTACCTGATTGCCCATGATGACGCTTTACTCCTACGGACCTTCCCGATGTCCCTGATAGGACCTGCATTAGACTGGTACAGTGGGCTACCCAGACATTCCATCTACTCATTTAATCAAGTAGCCCAAGCCTTCTTAGACCACTTCTCAATCAACATTGTCAAGAAAGTCACCATGACTGATCTCTATTCCACTCGATAGTATGACGACTAGTCTATCGCTGACTTTGTCACTCATTGGCGCAACCTAATTAACTAGCTCACATTCCAATTACCTCAAACTGAGCTCATAGAGCTATTTACTTGGGCTTGCACTAGACACATTTCACCAACCTTGTAGGTGCAAACCTTCTACACCTTTGACGAGGCATTCACCATGGCACGAAAATTGGAGATTCGTGTTATCAAAGAGAAAAAAATCATCTATTTAACAAAAACACCAGGTTCAAATCAAATTATGCTTCTTCATCTTTGAAACCCTAGAATAACTATTCAAAATCCAAAGGATCTACCAACATCATGGTTCTCAAGGTTGGACCCTCTCACCCTTCAAACCAATCCAAACCTTCTTCTAATCTCTCTCCCATCCAAACTTTCCAGTTCAGACGAGAACAACGAAAGTACACCCCAATAGGGGAACCATATTCTTCTATTTTGGAAAAGCTTATTAAGGTTGGTGCCATTACCCTTCCACCTATAAAACCACACATTGGTTTTGACCCTGACTAACCCACACCCGCGTGGTATAAATAACATGACTTTTGCAACTATCATCATGTCAAAGGTCATAGTGACGGTAACTACATCACCTTCAAGACTATCATTCAAGAAATGTTAGTTTATGAAGATCTAGTCTTGGATAACCCAAATGCACCAGCCAAGCAAAACCTACATATCTTCAAAAAACCATTCCCTAATCATGTCCCATCTTCCAACCAAACTGGTGACACTTCAACCAATGATAGCAATGTTTGTGAGGTCCACGTTATTTTTTATGACATACCGATTGCTTCCCCATTGCTCCCTGTTCCTTCCATAGACAAAATCCTATCCCGAACTCCCCTACCTACACAGGAACCTATTTCATCTACTCCTCCACCCATATAGGAACCCTCTTCATTTTCTCCTTCACCCGTGAAAGAGCCCATAATTAGCACTCTACCTCTTGCCTCTCAAATTACTGAGCAGTCATCAGTAGCACCTCTCCTACTCATAGGGGACACATGTCCACTCCCTACACCATCGCAAGGAGAGTCTACCTCATCTTTCCCATCATCTCCTTTACCCATAGAGGATCCTGTAGAAACACCATTGCCTTTAGGTGACCATTCTCCATCAACCTTCCAAGATCCTGCTGACCTGCTTTCAGCTCTCTTACCCACAGAGTCTGAAGCTAACCATTTCCCTATTTCTCAAACATATTTTACGGGGATTGCTACTCGATCCACATCGGCCCCACTTACAGCAGTACCATTTTCACACTTGGCCAATCACCTGGATTATGTTGATAGAGCCTTGCTTTGGGGATGTCTTCTACTTCCTGCTTCAACCCAAATGTAGTTGTCACTCACCGACACCTCCACAATCTATCCAAAAGTGTTTCAAGAAACCAAACCAAACATAACCATGTCTATTGGAACACCTTCTATGTCATTTCACAACCCAATACGCACCTCTTCCCAAACCCAACACACATATACCCAAACACCTACCCACGCCTATATCATCTCCCTTACCTAAACCCATCACTACCTTAGGGGTTAGGCTGACATCGAACCTTACTCATCCACCCATCAAATTAGATTTAGCCACATCTTCCCAAACCAACACTAAACTCATTCCTATGCCTAAAAGGAAGACCCAACCTTCTAGGCCTCATACACCAACCTCGCCTACCACACCATTGTCACCTTCACCCCTTCTGTCCATCCTAGGACCTCACCCCTCAACCCTGGCCAAGCAACCTTCTTCCACCGGTAAACCAAGAATACAGTAGCCCACCTCCTCATCATGACCCTCTAATATACCCAAGTGATCCACACAACCCCCGTCATCACCCGTGACCTTCTTACCACCCATACCACCACTACCTTCCATAACTTCTTCACTACCCATGACACTCTCCTCTCTTCCACTCACACCTTCCACGTGATCTCTGTCAGCAACCGCTACTGCACCGTGATTATCCCCATGGGTAACTTGCCCCCTTCCACCATCTACATTTCCATCTATGTTGCGTACTCTTTCCTCACCTCTACCCAAGAAAGTACAACAGAAATTGAAAATCCCAATGCCCTCCATTGAAGTGGTTAGACCTATTGTTCCCCGCATTACCAATTCATCCATTTCTCCTTTACCAAAGAAGGATCAACCCAACCCTAAGATTGTACCACTCCCAAACCGATGGTCTAGCCTACCCCTCTTTAAGACCCCTCACCTGTGACACTTCTCACACCACAGTCACCCATTATTTCACCCAATCCCACACTCACCACAAACTGTGATCCGTTGGTGGGGTCATATGTCATTATCCTATCCAACCTCCTTAAAACCTATATCATCACATTACCACCTCTTAGACCTTATGACCCACTCAAACCCAAACCAAAAGGGTTTGAAGAAACTAAAATTTGTGCCTACCATTATGTGTTAGGACACGATGTAGAGAACTATAAGGCTTTAAAGACCGCTCTTATCCACTTATGTCCTCTCGAAGAAAATTTTGATGACAAAAATCTTCTTGATGAGGACCCCATTTTGCCTTCACCAATCTCCCCAAATCTTCTTCCATTACCTACTCAGAGACCAGTATCTCCACCCCCACAACCCTTTTATCCACCCCCAAAATTCAAAATCAACATGATCCACATTGCTACCCGCACCCAGAAAGATAAGGGCAAGGAAAAGGAAACTAGCCCATCAACCAACCCTCTACCCAACATACCATCTACACCTACACCCAAAGTCACCATTCGAGGTCCCACGTATCCTATTTCTGATGGGATCACACATCGCACAATGCTAAAAAAATTGCACCAATCCTCCCTCAAAATGTCTTTATATGACCTCATCCAAACCTCTGAGTCACATCGTCAAGCCCTCATGGAGGTCCTTCAATCTATTGAGGTTTTACCAAATGACCCCACACCCATGGCCTCCATCATTACCCCTCATCACGTAGCCTCTCTCACTAAGTTTTCGCCTTCCTCTACACCTCCACCTACTCGCCAAGTAGTCACCCTTAAATTTTCAGACGAAGAGATCGTTCCCTTCCAATCTGATGACCCCGATCCCGCTCTTTTCATCTCCATTTATATCGATAATATATGCATATGACACATTATGATCGATGGTGGTGCTAGTATTAACATCATCTCCTCCCATGCATATAACCAAATGTGCATACCTACCAATTACATGCATGGTAACCCAGTTATGTTGTGCTCCTTCAATGACGCCATGACCTCTACCCTGGGTACCATCATTCTCCATGTCCACGTAGGTCCCCGCACTGTCCTAGAACTATTCTATGTCCTAGAAGGGGAGTTCCAGTATAATCTGTTACTTGGCCGACCTTAGATCTACGCCATGGGTTGTGTCCCTTTGAATTTACACCGCTACCTCAAATTTGAACATGAAGGACATAACTACACCATCCTGGCTGACCCATCACCTTTCAAGACCTGTAACATGTCATACCAACCTAATGATGTGCTTGTACCAGTCAAGGCATCTGCCACTACCCCCACTTCACCTTCACCCACAATCCTATCTACCAAGTTTTCCATCGCCTCTCCCACATCTAACCCTACTATTCCTACTGTCATCGCAACCTCTACAGCTGACTCACCTACTTCCCAATCATCTAGTGAGGCATCTATCCCTGCTACCCACATATTGACTATTGATCCCTTAGAAGGTATTTTTCAATGCCTCACTCTAGGGGATTACTACCTATATAATATCGACATTTTCCTCACTCTATAAGAGTATCGGAACCTGTATTAGCACCCTAGTTATGACTACCACGTAGGCAAGGTTTTTCCTTATGGTCCTCCCCACATTTGCACTAATCTAACGTATGGGGGACTTGATATTGCCACTTATTCACACGAACCTCCATCCCAAAAATGAATGTTTTCATCTGACTTACACTCCCTTACTAATCACAGCTTTGCTCACACTTTCCTTCACCATTGTGAATGGAAAGGCTTTGGCTTTGATTGTTATAAATAGGGCCGCCATATTGTCATCTCCTATACCACCCGTAAACACTATGACCGTAGTGGAATTGGCTTTGACACACCACCTCCCAAGAAGGCTCACATCGACCTCATTCAAGAAGACAAAACTTCTCCACCTCATTCACCCACGTCACCATCTTCACCCACGAAGTCCATAGATTCCGAGTATATTCCTCCTAACTTTTTTTTTCGTAAACATAATTTCTCTATGGCCTCTGACCTATCATCGTGATGTCGAGGCTCCCTCATCTCCCCCATTCATGTATTCTTACATGATCGATGAAGATACACCTTCTATTAATGTCATTCAATGTCAGGATGATGAGTCCATCCTCACCTACCTTAGTGCAGAAGATTCTTATATTCATCGGTCGTTACCTTCTGAGATGTAAACCATGTTGAATGAATCGACCATTGAAATCAACATTAACACTCAGGATGACCCACACATTCTAAAGATAGGCCAATCTTTATATGCTACTGAGCAGGAAGATTTTGCCTCTTTCCTTCGGGACCATAGCAACACTTTTTCCTGGTCCTATGTTGATATGCCCGGTATTGACCCAAAAATCATGGTCCACAATATCATAACCATTCATGATGCCAAACCCATCAAACAAAAGCTACAGAAAATGCATCCTCACATTGCTCTTCTAGTCAAAGAAGAGCTTCAACGCCTTCTCTCAGTTTCCTTCATCCTACCCATTGACTATCCCCAATGGATTTCTAACATCATTCTTGACATAAAGGTGACAGGGGGACTCCACATTTGCATGGACTTTTGTGACCTCAACCTAGCTTGTCCCAAAGATGATTTTCCCCTACAAGGCATTGACCAACTAGTTGATCTCACCACTGGCCATGAAATTCTATCACTCATGGATGGTTTCTCAGGTTACAATCAAATATTACTTGCTCCAGAAGATCAACACAAGATTTCCTTCATCACCCCTTGGGGGACCTTCTGCTATCGAGTCATGCCTTTTGGCCTTAAAAATGTCTAGTGCTACATACCAACGAGCCATGACTTACATCTTCCATGACATCATGCATCACATATTGGAAGATTATGTAGATGATATTCTTGCTAAATCCAAACATCAGTCTAAACACCTGACCATCCTTAAGGTCATCTTTGACCACCTCATCAAGTATTGTGTTCATCTTCAACCAAAGAAGTGCATCTTTACGGTACTTTCAGGAAAACTCCTTGGTTTCATTATTTCTTTGTGTGGCATAGAAGTCGATCCTACTAAAGTAAAGGCTATTCTAGAAATTCCTCCACCTACTAATCTCTGCTAACAAAGAAACCTACAAGGTAAGTTGCAATCCATTTGCAATTTTATCTCCCAACTTTCCGACTGATATCAACCATTCCATCATCTTCTCAAGAAGGGCATTTCATTAAAATAGGATGATGAATGTCATAAAGCCTTTGAAGCCTTAAAAAAATACCTTCTTCAACCACCAGTGCTCATTCCTCCTAAGGATGACCAACCCTTCTACCTATATATTTCTACCACTGACCATTATTTGGGTGCCATGCTTGCTCATCGCAACGAGTAACATAGAGAGCAAGCGGTTTATTACTTAAGTCATACCCTTCTAAACATTGAAACTAGATATACCCATGCCAAAAAACTCTGCTTAGCCTTAGTTTTCATCACCACCAAACTCTTCCATTACCTCCTCAACCAAAAAACCTTCATTGTTACCAATACTGACCCCCTACATTATATGTACGCCAAATCCTACCAACATCAGCGTGCTACATGTTGGCTTATGCTTCTTGCTGACCTCGACCTTGAATTCATTCATCAAAAGTATATCAAGGCCCAGGTTACTGCTAACCAAATAACAAACGCACCTCTTTCGAGAGTCAACCCTCTAACTTCAATTTCCCTGAAAAATCCATAGTTACCCTCTCCTTAGATGAACTCGCTTACCAAATAACACTCTTCATCGATGGCTCCAATTGTCAGCGTGGAGGTGGGGTTGGAGTTATCCTCATCCCTCTTGATGGTGAACCTATGCCTTTATCTTTCAAATTAGATTTTGATTGTACAAACAATATTGTTGAATACGAAGCACTCGTATTAGGTCTCCAAGTTGCTTACGCCTTAGATGTTAAGTCAATCAATATCTTTGGCGATTCCCAGCTGGTGGTAAACCAAGTCAATGGCTTATACCAGTGTCGTAATGAGATACTTCATAATTATAAACATCACGTAAAATTACTTTTGACCACCTTCGACTGTTACAAACTTCAAACCACCCCACATTCTACCAATAAGTTTGTGGATACCATGGCGTGCTTGGCTTCTCAGATACCCGCTTCGCCCGCTGACTCTAAAATATTTGTCACAATACAAAGGCTACAATCACCCTCTTATTTACCTCATGAGGTCTACTATGTTATAACCATTGCACCTAACCCACGTGACCTTGGAGAGCGATCGACCCTTTTTCTGGTAGTATCACCACCCCTTTTAGCCTAGGATTTCCCATATGCACCTCTTTCTAATCATGGTCCCTTGGAATGGTAGTTTAGGATTAGATAGTTTCATTTCTAGCATTAGGAGTAGTTTTAGCACTATAAATAGTCAGAGGAACTATCCTTCTTTGGATGTTTGTCTCAAGTCGCAAGGTCTCACAACTTGGAGATAATCTCATGTTGCCTCAAAATTTGGGTTCTTCCTGATCTGGGACAGGTGTAATTTTGAGCTCCAACTATTTTCTACATGCCTGATGGGAAAATTTTGAAGGGATATACATATTTATCTCAGCAAGTTTGAAGTGTTCTTGTTGATGTCTAACCTTTGGAGGAATCTTTCAACACATTTGGTGACTCTCAACATCCATATCTACTAGTTTCCAGCAGTGTGCATGTACCCTGTCAGCAAAGGAAAGAAAACATAGAAGCATGCAAACATGTGTGCAAGGAATTGGCAACAGGTGGGCGAGGAAAACATTCACGGACGTGCACACCCATCAAAAGGTATAATCAAAGGTAAATCCTTAGCAAGCTTAGTAGTAACTAACAGTGACACAATATGCGCGGAGAAAATGCACCTTGTTATTTCATTTGATAATTTGATGTGTTCTTGGTAAGTTTCTAGCCTTTGGAGGCTATTCTAAGCACATATGGAGACTCCACTGATTCAACCAATCCATTATTTCATTTGTAGAAATTTCCCTTCTTACTTTCATCCATTTCTTCCTCTCCCTTCACCCTTCCATTCATCTTCATACCCCCATCTTATCATGGCCCTCCAAGGAGTATTTCCATTCTCACATTTCAACTCCAACCCTCTTCATTTGCAGCAGCGGGATATTATCCCCAAAGTATCCCTGAAAGACTTACCTCTCTTCCTTGGAAATTGAGATCAATCTCCCATTGATCATATCCAAGACATAGCCAACGATTGTGCCATTCACAACATCACAGAAGAGAACATTTTCCTCATAATTCTAGTTTTATCATTCAAAGGCAAGGCAAAATATTGGTACATCAATTTGGCTCCCTAAACCATTTCTACATGGAATCAACTGTGATAAAAACAACATAATCGGTTCAAGGAGAATGTAGATGTCATTCTTCTTAGGGACCATATCAGTGCAATACAACGTGCGCTAATAGAGTATATCTTAGACTTCAACATCAGATTTACAAGGACATGGAATAGAATTCCTCAAGAATTCATACCCCCACAAGGTATGCCATTTTTATATTATTTGAAGTCCTTTGATGCTGATCTATTAATATTAATTCAATCCCTAGGAGGAAGCAATCTTCCTCAAGTTTTTTCCATTGCATCACAAGCTAAGAAGATGCTCATTCAGGAAGGAAAAAGAAAACCCATCTCTCTTACTGCAATTCTTCCCTCACCATCTCAAATTATCCCCTCCCCTTGCACAAATAAAGAAAAATCCATTGTTCCTTTTCAAAAATAGGAAGATCCTTTGCTTCCTTGTCCTTCATTTGATGCTCCACAAGTTTATCATGCCCAAAGCATTCCCCATATTTTGCAAAACTTCCTCCCATCTCCACCCAAGGCATTACCGAACTTTCCTAAACCTTGCACTAATGTTTCTAGGAGTTGTGGTATTTCATATGATGCCCCAATTTTCTACCCAACAATTACTAAACCAAGTTAGCCTACAAGGTTGGTAGAGCATGAGGTCTGTTGTGATTTTGGAGAGAAGGAACAACCCATGTAATATTCCAAACACTAAGGCTTCAGGAAAAAGCATGCATTTATTTTGGAGAAAGCAAATCAATAGAGTAAGGAGTATGTTTTGGAGGATCATTTGGCTCCTCTAATTGATCAAATAAGGTCTCCTGATCATCAAATATCTCAACCAAAGCATGAAACAAATTGGAAACCCCTTGTTTATGCCTCTTCTCCAACTAATTCTACCAAGGATGAAAATTCCATATCTGTTGAAGATTGGTCTAATTCAGATTGGGAGGATGAGAGGATTCAAAATGTGAAAGAAGAGGTGTTGAATGTCAAGAAGAATCAGGCAGATGTGAAGGACAATCAGATTGGAACTGGAAGGGGGGAGAAAGTGTTTTTGAACACTGTTGGCATCCAAGGCCTTAAGGAAGAATGTTTAAAAATTGAGCAAGTGCTTTAAGGGAGTGCAATGATCCTCATTTCTATGCATGTTTGGAACTTACTACACTTTTAATGGAAGGGCCTCAAGATATCAAGGAAAATGAGTTTGAGCTCTCTAGCTTCTTGTGTGAGGAAGAAGATCATGAGAAAACAAGGGTGGAAACATTTTTGTTTATAGAAGAAGCAATATCAATTCCAAATCAGCTTGTAAATAACCATCTTTAGGAGGAGCATCTACATGATGATCCCATCTACGGGATTGAGCTTCAAAGAAATGGAAAAAACACAAGGATCAGATTGTGCCCAATTAGATATTTGGCTAGTCTAGATGCAAAACAAGAGTTGCCACCACTCATGCTCATTTTAGAGCATGAAGATGTACCTTAGCACACAAAAGGTCAGTAGCAACACCTCTCGAATCTAAATGTAGAACAACTAAAGGAGGTATTTGTTTTGTTTGATGCTGATACTTTGAAAAGGGTGGAAGACCATCCATAAGTTAGTTTTTCACTCTTATTGCAGACCATGTTCATTGCTAAATCAGTCACATGGTCTCAATTTGTGAGGAAATGCAACTACTTCTCCCTACCTGTTGTAGGTTTTGTTTGGGCTTCCTTTTCCTCTGGTTAGTATATGGTAGTATAGGTTTTCTTTCAGTAAAACAAGTTTTTGCCCACACTCTAGATATTTCCCCTTGGAACATATATGATTTTCAAATTTTATACATAGGTTGTTTTGCTTCTTGTTATTCGACACACTCCTTCTAGCGTTGTGTTTTATTCTTCTGTGCACTCTTGCGTGCCCCTTTTATTGCTTCTAGATGTTGGTCCTTATGCTCACAATTCTAAAGAGGATGTTTCAGCTAGTAGTTACAACAATTTGCACACAATTTTTTACTCTCATAAATTCGATAAAAACATCTTTTTTGAGAACAATAGCTTAAAACAAAGTTCAAATAGTGCTTTAAGTGACTTCAGGGGTGTTATTCAAGTTGCAGATCAGAAATTCAAATTCCAGGCTGACTCCATGCCCAATGAATGCTTCTAAGGCTACTGGTCTTTTCATCTAGCAAGTAGATGGCCCCGAAAGTTGTCAAATTAGTGTCTAAAATAACACCCTTGAGTTATTTGGACAACTTATCCTTCTATTATGACTATGAGGTTTCAAATTTCAGGTTGCGAGCACTCTGGTAATTCCCTTGGAAAAATATGCTTGGAAGTAGTCCTTCCACGTGCCCTTGCACACTCTTCTTTCTTCCCTTTCCCTTCGTTTCCTCCTACGTAGTTTCCAAGGGCTCCCACCTTTCCTCTTTATTATTCTATCTCTTTACATTTCCCCTTCACGGGAAACACTATCGTACCCACTTTCACTCCAGCAGTCTCACACACTCCTTGCGTGCACCCTTTGACTTAAACCTTAAATTGGCTAAGTCCCCGTCATATTTTCCCCGCGCACGCCCTTCCTCTTGAGTATCGCACATTCCCTCGCACACACCCATCTCCCTTTTCACATTCTTCCCTTGTGCATCATGTCTTCACACTTGCGCGTTGCACACTTCCTTTCTGGCTTGCTCCGCGCACCCTTTCCTTTTCTACCGCCACATGCTTTTCATTTGAATGTTGCGCTCCGCTTGCATACTTGTATATTTTTGTAGATATACACATTTTCTTCCTGCTTCTACGTACACCACTTTTGTGTGCTTGTCCTATGCATTCTCACGATTATTTCTCTCACACGCACAACTAGTGCAACTCTTCTGTGTCAGTCACCAAGCCACGTGGAAGCCTGTTAGACTTGAGTGTGTCACACACAACCTATCAAAGTGCTCCAACTAGGCACCAAATCCTTATGACTAACCAAT
The DNA here is from genome assembly GCA_019776745.2 of Taxus chinensis. Lineage (NCBI taxonomy): Eukaryota > Viridiplantae > Streptophyta > Pinopsida > Cupressales > Taxaceae > Taxus > Taxus chinensis. The sequence continues at coordinate 349,184,900 of CM034147.1, read as the reverse complement.
ATGTGACACATGGAAAAAAAGATAAAGACAAATGAATAATTGGCAGATCCTTTAACTAGTTAGTGTGCGCCATGTGTCATTACGTGTTTAGTTTACATTGTAGAACTTCAAATCTCCATAACTTTTGCTACATGGATTTGACACGTGCATGCCTGGTCTTGTTGGAAATCTGCTGACATGAGGTACACTCCAGATCATTCAAAATCATATTTTGGTGGGATTTGGTAGGTAGAAAATAGGGAAATGCATCTCAGATCATTAATGCAGACATCCAATCGACTCAACAACCATATTTTCTTCATATCTTGCCTCCTTCCTTCTTCCAAAATAAAAAAAACATAGGGAGGCACATCTGACATCCTTGCAGACGGATTTGCAGGAATTCAATGCTTGTTGTTGGTGGTTGAATTTCAAATTCGAGTTTCCCTCTTCTTTCTCCTCTCTTATCTCCTTCTTATTCTATAAATTGTAGAGCCCTACTCATTGAAATAGATCCCTCTTTTTTGTAATGATACCATGCCAAAATGGTGGCTCCTGATATATCATATACAGTTGGAATTGTTTCTAGATTCATGCAGGATCCTTATGAGGACCATTGAAAAATGGAAAAATGGATTCTAAGGTATATCAAAGGTACAATCAATTATGGTTTGTATTATTCTTCTTGTGATGATGTAATTTTTTTAGTTATTGTGATTCTGGCCATGCTGCTGACATTGTAGATAGAAAATCTAATTTTGGATATGTTTTTAAGTTGGGTGCAGGTGCAATCTCTTGGATTAACAAGAAGCAACCAACAATATCTATCTCTTCTTCTGAATCAAAGTATAGAAGTGTTATGGAAGAAACAAAGGAAACTATGTGACTCAAAAGACTCTTGGATGAACTTCATATGGCCGGCAAATGAAGTACTCTTCTTCTTTGTGACAACAAAAGTTACATTACTCTTGCAAACAATCCAGTTCAACATCACAGAACCAAGCACATTGAGATTCATATGCACTTCATTCGGGAGAAAACTCTAAATGGTGACATTGATATCAAGTTTTGTTCTACTGAAGATAAGGTTACAAACATTTTTACTAAGTCATTGTGTTCTACAAAGTTCTGCAAATTTCGTGATATGTTGGGCATTTCATATTTTGGCTCAAATGATCACGTGGATGACTTTGATCTTCACCTCTGAATCATATGAGCATATATTATTTGTGTTTTTTGGTCTTTTAGATTTTCCCTAAAGGGGGAAATAAAGAGGAATGAGCATGTTTTGCATGGTTTTTACAAATTCCACCTCTTTTTCCAATGCCAACTTATTGTTCTGATTGAGTCAATTAAAATCTCCATGTATTATTTCCATTTTGTTTAAGTAAACTAACACTTTATGTGAGTTTACTTGTAATACCCATTGAAGCATTAGATTTGAGAGTTTTTCAACTCCATAATCTTATGTAAGATTTCATAGGTAATCACTTTATCTTGAGATTTTTTTTTGAAAATTTTGTTGTTCCTAGTGTACTGCGGTTTTTACAAAATCCACGGAACATTTGTTTTGTGTCACGACTTCTTTAAGTACATGGAACACTAAAACAATGTTTTGCGGATTTTCTTAAATTTGTTGATCACTTCTTTTGGTTCGTAGATTTTTCAAGTTTGCAGGACACTGCGTAGTGCATCATGGAGTTGTAAAACCCGCAAAACATTGCAACAATGTACCGCATAATAGTAAAATCTGCAAAACACTTGCATTAGCTCGCGACTTGTGTAAATCCGTAGGATACTACAATAGTGTACCTCGGCATTTTTGTAGTGTACAACGGAGTCACAAAATCCCTAGAAATGTCTTATTGCATGTTAGCCTAAATCACTTAGATGGTTTATGGATTGTAATTCTTTTTGTAAAAAAAGGTGACTTGACATGTGTTATTTGGAACAAACATTATATTTCTACATGCTAGCTTAAATCTTCATGATTTATGGATTATGAGTCCTTTTGTATAAAAAGGAAATTTTGGATGTTTTCCTACTTAACATTAAGGGGGCGTCTTGGGGTTGTAATATTAAGTGGTAAACTAACTAAATAGAAAACCACCAAAGACTAACGATCATGGCTTATGAATTTAAAATATAAGCATGAACTAAGTCGGCATTAAGAGTGACCCAAATTGGTCACCCACCTTATATAAAAACAAGGTGATCTCATTAAAGATCGATGATGAAAATGATACAAAAATATGCGAGCAAGAAGTGCTAGTAGTTTAGAAGATCCATGAAGGTGTAATAACTGTGGATCTTATGAAATAGTGAGAGTGTTGGGTGAAACATATATTCTCAATAAAGATAAGTAATTTTCAGTGGTTTTTTTTTACCTCTCATGGTTTTCCCACTTATATCTTATGTTCTTGTGTTGTGTTGTGTTCATTTACTTTCATGTTCATGTATGCAATCTAATATCTAATTTATAATGTGATATGATTCATATTAATTTGTTGTTAAATCAGAAACTATAATTCTTGGCTTGTTTATTTTGGTGGATATATAAATATGTAGTATTATCTATCCCCGCATTTCCCGACATAAGTTAGACATGTGGACAAAACAAATAGGGAGTAAAAAACAATATTGCATGTTTTAGTGTGACCCCACTTATAAACATGACCCAAAGAAACATACATAGGCAAAAATCAATTGGAGATTGGAGAGTGAAGACGCTCATAGCTCAATTGAGAATAAGATTCCACCAACTTTGTTGTAAGACGGGGAGGTGGAAAATCCCAAAAAAAGAGAGGATATGTATTTTTTGCACATCATGTAAGGTTAAGACGAAACACCACTATATCATGGAATGCTTTGCATATGATGTCAGCCAAGCTATATACTTGGATTGCCTAGAGGGGGTCTATGCCCAATATCTTTAAAACAAAAAACATTGGTAAAAAAAAAAAAGAATTTGTGGCCGAGATTCACTATAGGAGAATGAACCGTGAGAGGTAGAATAGTCGCACGCTCGTAAATTAGGGTTAACTGCAACGTTCTTCTCCTTTACCGTTGATTTCTTCACTTTTTTGACTATATATTTCGTTCTTAGGGAAACTTTTTAACTTTCGTTAACGTTACATTTGAAGGGAAATAAAGTGTGCTTAAATTCCCGATCATTATCTAGGGAGGACTAAGTATGATCATCATCAGACATATAAAAGTTAAATTACGAAATGTTTAATTATATGTTTTGGCACCTAGAATTTAATGTTTAATCCAGGACAGTGAAAAGTGCATTCGCCGAATACATCTTTTCCATGTGTGTTGATAATGGTTTCTCATGTTTACAACTCAATCTTTTGTTTGTATAATAGATAGGCGATGTTCATGGTAGGCGCTGTTGTTCATCAAGCTAACAGAGCCTGTTTCAGTACTTTGCAAAAGCAGAGATTGATGGATGGAACGAACATCTTCAAGCAAGGCATTCCAATTGATATTCATTCATATGCTTCTCTTCTGCAAACCTGTGCTGACACGAAAGCTCTGGAACCAGGAAAGCAACTGCATGCCCACATCCTTAAAAATGGAAGTAGCCGCACCATTCTTTTAGGAAACAAACTTGCCATCCTGTATATTAAATGTGCCAATCTGGAAGATGCACAACAAATGTTTGACGAAATGCCGCAACGAAACAGCTTGTCGTGGAATGTGATGATCGGAGGAGTTGCGAGGCAGGGGCAATGGTGCGAAACGATTCGGTTATTTCATGAAATGCAGATGTTGGGTTTTCAGCCAAACAATTTCATGATTCCAGGCGTTCTTAAAGCATGCGCCAATTTGATGGCCCTGGAAGAGGGTAAAGATATACACGATTACATTGTGAGAAACAGATTAGAAATAGATGTCTTTGTAGAGAGTGCTTTCGTAGATATGTATGCTAAATGCGGGAGGTTGGATTGTGCACGTCAAGTGTTTGATAAAATGTCTCACAGAGATCTTGTTGCGTGGAACTCAATGATAGCAGGCTACGCCCACAATGGGCATGCTACAGAGGCCCTTGAAATTTTTTATGAAATGCAAAGGGCAGGCCTGAAGCCAGACTTGATCTCCTGGAATGCGTTGATTGCTGGGTATTCTCATACCGGGAAAACAGATGAAGCCCTGAAACTCTTTAACCAAATGCAATCTGCAGGCATGAGACCGGACACGGTCTCATGGACCGCACTAATTGCAGGCTATTCTCAAAGTGCATGTGCTAACAGAGCTCTGAAGCTCTTTTGCCAAATGCAACAGAAGGGTGTCAAACCCAACTCGGTCACCATTGCCAGTGTTCTTCCCGCCTGTGCTAACATAGTAGCCCTGGGGTATAGCAGGGAAATTCATAGTTACATGGCCAGGAATGATTTTGAGTCAGACATCTTTGCAGGGAGTGCCCTTGTTGATTCCTATGGCAAATGTGGGTGTTTAGGAGATGCACAACGGCTGTTCGACAAAATGCGTCAACGAAATACAGTCTCGTGGAATGCAATAATTTCAGCGTATACCATGCATGGATATGGTGAGGACGCCCTCAAACTCTTTTATCAAATGCAACAGGAAAATATGATTCCAGACCACATAACTTTTACTAGTGTCCTCTCTGCTTGCAGCCATGCAGGCCTGGTGGATGAAGGTCGGCGCTATTTTGAATTGATGAAGCAAGACCTCAACATCTCACCCACTGTGGAACACTGTGCCTGCATGGTGGACCTTCTTGGCCGAGCTGGAAACCTGGATGAAGCATATGAGTTTATCAGTAAGATGCAAGTGAAACCTAATGCCTGTGTCTGGGGAGGATTGCTCGGTGCCTGCAAAATTCATGGCAATGTAAGGCTAGGAGAGTGTGCTGCCCAGCACCTATTTGTTTTAGAGCCTGAAAATGCTGCAAATTATGTGTTGTTGTCCAACATCTTTGCCGATGCCGGCAACTGGATTGAGGCAGGAAAGACGAGGAATATGATTAAAAAAAGAGGGCTAAAGCAGAGGCCAGGATGCAGCTGGGTGGAGGTTAACAATAGAGTGCACACATTCATGGTTGGAGACAAATCACATCCTCAAATTGAACAAATCTATTCAGTGCTTCAAAGCTGGGCTGGGGAGATGAAGGAAGCAGGGTATGTTCCAGACACTAATTTGGTGCTACAGGATGTGGACAGTGATGAGAAAGAACATTTTCTATGTGGTCATAGTGAAAGATTAGCCATTGCTTTTGGAATAATCAATGCATGCCATGGAACACCTGTTCGGGTGATTAAGAATCTTCGTGTGTGTGGAGATTGTCACACTTTTACCAAGTTCATATCTAAGATTTCTAGAAGTGAAATATTTGTGAGGGATGGTATTCGTTTTCATCATTTTAAAGACGGTCTGTGCTCTTGCAGAGATTATTGGTAATGTTAATTGAAATTAGTGACAGTTGATGTTTCTGTTGGGAGTCGGTAAGGATTGAAGAGCTCTTCCTATAAACTAAATTAGGAAGGTCGGTGAACTACCATTGACCAATCCAATTTGTTGCCTAATAAAATCAGCTCTCTCCAAACAATTTTACAGCTCAGATCTTTACCACTCAAATCAGCCTTCTGTATTTATATCCCGTGTTTTAAAAAAAAAAAACTTGGATCAACTTGATCATATTCCAACCTTACTTTTGCTTTAATGGCTGCCTGCTACGCTCTTCTTCTTTCAGAAATCGGTTGAATAACATCTTCAAGCTGCCATATCCACACATTCACATCAACATTTACATTCTGGAAGGACATGTTTTTTCACAATATTTCTAAACACCGTGGCATCCAATCTCCTTGATTCAATAGCTTGTAAACCCCCTTTTCCTTTATAATTTCTGCAATGTTGTTTAAAGTAAAGTTCCGAGGGATTGGTACCATACCGGGACTGGTACGCCATTTTTCAGTGAAATAAGAGACGGGTAATAGGGACGGGAAAAGAAATGTAAATTTTAGAGAACAATATTATACAGTCTAAAAAAATCATTGATATATGTATATTTGATATCTCGTCATATCTAAGGTCAAGAGTGCAAGTATGTGTGTGTGCGCCTCTATCTCTATATATGTATGCAAAGTCTCCCAAGTAAGTACCAACGAGTACTAGTGTCCGAGATGCTCTTTTTTTGGTAGGAGAAGAGTCTTTGTGCAATATTGGTTTAAAACAATTCCAAAATCTTCTATATACATTCACTTGAAGCCTCTGTTGTTGTTAACTACCAGAGGATCATATAAACTTTGTTGTGATGTAAAGAAAAGATTTTTCAGACTCCACAAATATGATGTAATTGGCTTTTAGAAAAACTATGTAGAAGAATCTAAGATCAAAATTTTGGAATCCATCATTAAGATTTAAATGACGTGAATCAACATTTAGGATCACACTTTAAATAAAACAAATCAAAATTTTGGATGACACCATTTATATCCCTATGAACATTAATATCAAAAAAATTAAAAAATGAAGACATCCAAAAAAAAACATCAAAATGAAGACAAGTAAGACAATATATGTATGCGGGCTCAGATGGGTCTCCCCTCGGGTTTTCAAATGTTGGGGATCAAATCTAGCTTTGCACACAAGATGTGAATACCAAAGGGGCTCAAAGAACACTAGTGTCGTAACTCTAGAGGATAGTAGCCCAAACCCTAAAATAGTTATAGATTTCCACGACTTATACCTAAGATAAAGAGAAGTATTCTACTAGGTTTCAAAATAAGAGGAAATCAAGACATGGATAAAGCCAAGGGGCATAACATAATAAAGCAAAACAATAGATCTAAACAAACATACATCTACCCTAATATATAATAATGAATGACCAACCATCCACACAACAACAAATAAGCAACAAAGGACAAAGAAGGCTTATAAATATTCACATGCAGTACGGTTGCTGATATATGATCCTCCTCGGAGACAAAAACACAGAGAGAGAATCGTTATGGATAGAGAAGAGGAAAGCTTAAGAAGAAGACTTTCAGTCCTAGCTCACTATGGTGACCCAAATGCAAAAGGGCAAGCTCCAAAACCTCAAGTAGCTGTGAAAATATGTGCAAGTGTCCAACATGCAAGTAAGTGTAGGGTTTTGAAATGATGAATGTCAAAAGAGGTGGGGTATGTATACTTGACGTGATCGCCCATGGGCGATGGTGTGGGTCATGGTGAAAACCAAACTCGACACCATTGCCCTTGGGAGTAACCTAAGGTCAAAATGTGCAAAATATAATGAAGTGGAAGTCAAGAAATAAGTAGAGACAATGATGAAGATCTATGATGACCAAAAGTAGAGATAAGAGCATGCACGAGTGTAAACAAGCAAACATAATGAGACAAGTAAACATAATGGGTATAATGAGTGAACAAGAGGAAGAACCAAAGTGAGAATAAGGGAACAATGGCATAGTAGCGGTATCTCTTAAATGCTACGGTCTAGCACACATGACCAAGTTAGATCATACCCCAATCTTGACAAACCCCTTGAGACACCTACTTAGGAGGGAAATACATTAACCACCCGGCGCCCCACCCCCCGCCCACACACACACACACACACAAGAGAAAATGTTAGCAAATATAAAATATGTGGTGTATATTCTACATACATAAGAATCGCTCAAAACAAGGAGTTGTTTTATCATTGATGTAGGCCAATATCAATGTAAGTGTTGCTCTAAAATAACAAAGCGCTGCCAAATAGACTTTTTTCAAAACAAGGAAGCACGATTACGTAGAATGATCAATGTGCAAATAGTGAAGATGAATAATAGAGACACTATGCCATTAAAGTTCACACAAAGAACGTTAATGATGTTGGTATAACCGATCTAAGGTCCATCCTAAGTGAATACAGATGGAAGACAAGGATGTATGCATGTGATCTAGTGCCATGTGCATAAACGATACATGTGAGGTAGCATCTAAATATGTGTCAAGACTCTCATGCTTAACAATAATACTCTTATGTATCTCATTTCTTAGAAGATGTGTAGGACTCATGTGTCACTCAATTTTCTCATGAAGAGTGGAGTGAACAAAAACATATGAGTGTAAATGTAGAGGACCCCCATGAAGAAACATATTATTTATAGTCAATTGTGTGGCGAGAAATCCAATGAACATGTTGAATAGGGGAAACTATGCCTTGAAGATGTGTACTAATTCCCAAAAGACTACTAAAGTGATCCATGGAGCAAAGCAAACATGAGCAAATTCTAGTTATGTGCTTCACAAATGATCCAAACATAACTATAGATGGATTGAAAGAGGGTGTTGCAACATGTGCAACAACAAGTGCATCAAGTTTATTGGGAATTCATGATCAGAAAGATAAGACGTTAACGATGCATCAAGAGGTTTAGAATCAATGACAGAATGTGGATTAGGCTCACTAAAAAGAGTGTCCACAATGTCATTTTGATGTTATAAGCATACAATTGTGTCATATAATGACTAAACGAGGGTGAAAATTACTGAGAGTAATAGAGAGGTGTCTTTTAGCATCCTATGCTCTTCAACAAATATAACCATGTCTTCTTGAAGTGTGCATACTTTAGAAAAAGCATAGTGTTTTCTAAAAGGAGGTTATTTACTTGTGTGAGAGTGTGGAGGTCTTCACACAAATCCATTATATAGATCAAGGTAAACAACCTTGAAGAGAACATAACAAAATGAACACACTTAAGAAACCTTCTCCCTCATGGCTTCCTTTGCCCAAATCTTGCAGTAAGTGGAAATGTCCATGCATCAATGAAGGCATGAGATGGTGGTAGGGATTAGATCTGTAAGGACAGAGGTAACAAAGTTACAGGGAGATCAAGTGGGGTTTTGGGGGGTGCCCTCCAAACTACCACATTTGCATATGTGGTAAAATACACATACTGCATTTTATATCTTGACGCCAATCCCTTACATTGATAAAATAAATGAGGTCCCTACCAATATAATCTCAATTGAGCCAACTGAAGAAATATGCCAATAGTATTAGCAATATTTTGTCATTTGCATATTCACTGGGTTTTGCGCTGTAGACCTATATCAACGATTCTTTTCAAACTGGGCCAAGCGTTGTAAAGTCCACTTTTGCTCCAATGGATTTTTCATTGTACAATTACATTCAAAGGAAGACTTTAAAAAGGTTTTAAGTGAGGGACCTTGGTTCTGGTACAAAGAAGGTATTTTTTTAATGTCATGGTTCCCCGGATTCAACCCATACACAATGATAACATCCAAATACCGGTACAGGTTCGTCTTCCTAAAATGCCTCTTCATTTATAGCATCATGAAGTCGTAAAGACTCTATTGGTAAAACACATTAAACAAATACCAAGTAGGTAGAAATGGGGTCGTTCACGTATACTTGTATATGCCGACAAAAGACTCCCAAATATATATGGTGATAGTAAAGCGTTGGTCCCAAATCCTAGACTAAAAAACACGGTTTTTTGTTGCCGGATTTGTAAAGAAACAGGGCATATGCCAGTAAATATGGGAATCACAGCTGGTCATCTAGACCAGGGTAAAGCGGATACTCGAAACAACGTGGAGGTTAGATTGTGCTCACTTTGTGTCATTACATGAATTCATCCACGTAGTCGTGACTCACGATCATGGTTATGACGTGGCGATATACATAAGAAGATGTTTTGCCGTTCTTGTTATGCATTGCAGGTTTTGGTGAGGACTGAAGATGAGGAACAGGTAGTTTAAGTTACAAAAGAATAAAATGAAGTTGGAAGGGAGTTGCCATTGCAGGGCAGTTAGATTTTCATGCGAGTCCAAGCATCCAGTGCCTTATCAGGTAACCTTGTTGCCTTTAAGTATTTCGAGTATATTTTATTTTCATTTGATTATGAATTAATCACAAATGCAATGCAGTTGTGCTATTGCGGAGTATGCAGAAAGACCGCAGGGTGTGGAGGGTACGCCATAAATGTTGCAGGCGAAGCGAACACATTGATTGTGAGCGGAGAAGATAACATCAGCGTGTATCAGGCCACCATTCAAAATCCGGAGGACTCCTCTGCGCAGGTGGGACATTCTCTGTTTTGCTTCTTTTTTGGAGGCATAAAAAGATTAGTAGTCACTTTGGGTTATTATTATTATTATTTGTAGGTTAGCAGCGCGGAGAGAAGGTTCTGCCAAAAATGTGGATCGATGCTTTGGCTGTATGATCCGCGGTGGCCGCAACTCATTCACCCATTCGCGTCAGACATCGATACAGAGCTGCCACTTCCTCCCGAGAAAACACATATGATGCTCGATTTTAAGCCCTCGTGGTCTTTTTCAACTCAGAGACCAGAAGGAAAGCGGCAGTACTGGAAAACACAAGATATTTAATAGGTACCCAGAAGAATCAATAGGCGACTGGCACACTCGTCTCGGTTTCCAATGCTAAAATTGGACAAGGTAGAAACATTTTGTGTGTTAAAACCATCTGAAGTAGGTAGAAACATTTTCTCTTCGGTTTGTATTGAAAAAAACAACAAAAAAAAATAGGACGCATTTGGCTCAATGTTTGTGAGACTGTTGGAAGCAACAAATGTAATGAAGTCCGATTAAGATTTTGGTAAACTCTTTGTATTTCCGTTTCTCTTATATTTTACATTAACCAGGCTTTTCATCTGGGATACCAATAATTTCTCTATCGAATCTAATTCCTTTTCCTCATCCATCCTAAGCAATAGAGCCCGCCCCCTATTTCAGTTTTGAGAGGATAAAATTATGAATCCATTATTGCAGAATAAGCCTATTCCTTCCATCATCCGTGGACCCTCATCTAAAATATCAATTGGCATGAGAGGGGGATTCTATATTTGTGGGTGGATTTATAAAACAATTAGGTGTATTTTGCTTTCTGCCTCCAGATATCTAAGAAAAAAGTTACCCTTTATCTCCCTTGTTTCGTTTTTGAGAGAGGAATGGCTGTGCTGCCAGGTTGCTTGCCCTCCACATTTTACTGTTCCTACGAATATCTGTCCCTTAGTCCAGATCTCTAAGAAAAAAGATTCATTTACCATATCTTATTCTCTCTCCATTTTAGAGATGGGAATTTGTGCTTCTAGGTCGCTTACTTAAAATGGAAAAGAGCAAAAGGTAAACTATTTCTTGACAATTTGACATTTAGTTGAAAAAACCATTTTATACAAAATGGGAATTTGTGTTTCAAAGGGAGAGGAGCTAGTGGTTGTGCACCTTAAGTTGCAGGGAGTACAACAATATAAATACCATAAAACTAGCAATCCTATGCAAGCAGTGTAATGTGAATGCCGAAAGGGATCAGGTAGAAGAGTGAAGAGTAGAGGAGATTTATAATCTTCTGATCAAGCGATGTAAATTTTCTTGATCTATAATTTAAAAAGTTATAATGTGGTATTATTTTAAAATAGAAGAAACAATTAATTTGCTTGACAAATTAAAAATGAGACGACGTGTGCTATTGTAGGAGTTCACAATGGAAAATTCCATGTTGATGTAGTCTTGTTAAAGCAAGAAGGACAAGGTATGCACTCTCAATATCAACGTCAATGTTATGTGAGGCGTAATTGTAGTAGAGGACCTGGTCTACGTAGAAGATATGTTGAAGCACAATTTCAATAACATCGACACCGTCATCCCCAACTATTTTTGGCATTGTGGCTAGCAAAGAAAATGTGGGAATATCGACAACAATTTCTCTATTCGAACAATCTTACGCAAAATAGAGGAATGTTATCTCACAAGAAAAATGGAGGACCTAAACAAATCCATGGGATGTTATGAATTGGGGTTGCCAACGTACCCACCGAAAAGCATAACTATTCACACAATGCACATGCCTAGTTAAGGAGGCAACACAATGAAATGTCGTATGTGGTTCTAAATTTGAATTCTTTAAAGGCTACTAAGGAAATGTGATGACCCATGTCTAAGGGGAAAGGACTCAGGGAATCGGCCTTGGTATCTATTTTTTTCTCACCCTCAAATCCTTTGCAGAGTAATATACACCGTTGATTGTAGACATGAAGCTTACATATCCCTGTGTACATCACACTTAACCATACTAGATTCCACAGTAAGACGGGATGAAGTGGATACATATGTAGAGACTCCTTTAGTGGTCCTTGTAGATAGGGAAGCTTGGAACCCCATCCTATTATTGTATGTAGCTCATTCTGCACCTTCTTTCTCCAAAGTAATGAACATAAATTAAATCCTGAGAAAGTACAAGCAAAATAGAAAATTAGAGAGAAAAATATAACATGTGTTGTGTTGTACATAGAGAACATAGATCACATCATTGTAATCAAGCCTATCCTTGAAGCCAAAAGTGGGAATAGATCAACAAAAGAGACAAATGGGTTTAAAGGAAAAATGGGTTGTCAGTGTTGTTTGTGTTTCAAATGCATTTTTTTCATCTTTGAGAAATTGTATGGATTCTTAGTCTAAAAATTCTAATTGGAAGATATAATCCTCCTTTTTCTTATTTGATCAACCATTAGCAGAGGTCAATTATGAATGATTATTTGTGCATCCTCAGATTTCCTACAATTAGATGAGACATTGAAATATTACCAATGATAGGGTACTACTTGTCATATTTGTTCCTATTAAGCCTCCCATATGCCCAGTTGGATCATTAGCAATAAAATGACCTTTTCCCAAACCTAATGACATGCCCTTCAATTATTTTCAGTTTTCACACAGATGTTATCTTTCATTTCATAATGAAATTCTCCTTAAAAGGTTGTTAAAACTCAATTTCATAATAAAATGAGTAGATATTTTTTAATGGATAATCATCCCTAATATCCTCGTGGTCACTAATTATGATAGAATTTGGAACTGAAGAGGAAGGTGTACCAACAATTAGGGTTGGGGGATGAAAAGAGTAGGTAGGAGTCCTTTTCGACAACGGGTTGCATGATGCACTGGAGGTGGCATGGGAAAAGATGCATGAATGCTTCGCAATAGTTCTTGACAACATATTTTCCAAGACAAGCTTCTAATCGGGCTATATCAATATTGTTACCATTTCAACCTTTAGCTCGGTCCCTCAGCATGTGTCATGGATCGTGAATAGATATCAAATGAAGGATAACATCAAGGTCTTCTTTGTCTCTCGCATAGGTTGCAACATAAATGTCATTGGCGTCAACGTGGAAACTGATTTGTTTAAGCTCTACCACGAAATTAAAAAATTAATTGATAATGACAGAATAAAAAATAGTATGTCATTGATATGGTAACTGTGAGTGTGTCAGACTCAAGTTACGGACCACTTGATCGACAATTCACATGAACCCGTACTTTGACGTTGTCCGTTATTTCCTCTCCATCAGGGATCCCATTGTTAGTTGTCAGCTACAGGGGGTTCTACTCCACTACATTATACATCTTGCAACGTATTTATAAATACAATCAAGTGTGACGTATTGTAATGATTGTGATGCACGTTCAGACATGACAATAGTTATTATCTAATAATTGTTGGGGGCATTCATGTATGACCGAGGTTTACAAATCTTAGACATCTCGTCTATGCTAGGTTGTGCTACAATGATTAAGAGGTACACTTGAGCATGACGAATATGAAAATCAAACCCATGTTGTGTTGTTCTATACTATCATAAGAAGAAGATGATGTCGAAGATAAATATGTTTTTGTTTTCTTGGTAGTGGATCTATATCCAACTCTGTCCTAGAGAATAATGTTTCACTACTTATCTAGACAATGGAATTTTTCCATGAAAACACGACCACCTACAAGCCCAACACGAATTTTTTGTGTAAAGAAGCTTGCGAGCAAATTTAATTACAGGGTTGCAATTGTTTTCTTGGATTTCTTCCTATATTTTATCTTTGATTTCTTCCATGGTGGACTTTACAGCCATTTTTTGTGTGGTTCTAAATATGCTAAACTTTAAAAAATGAAGGATATTAGCTTTAACCAAATAATTTCATATGCATAAATATGCATTCAAAAAACATGGTAGTATGAAGAACCTCATCTTGCAGCTACTGAGAGGTATTAAAATCCAACGAGAATTATCTCATCAGTTACGGGAAGTCTCGTTCCCATGTGGAAATCCTTTTGGCGTAACAAGAATCTTAATGGAGATTTGAAGTCAATATATTGAATGTTTGAGATGAGGACTTAAATCATTGATATTTTAAGATGTATTTGGTGGGGCCATTCTCAATGTACTCAATTTTTTTCAGCACCATTCTAGTAAAGATCAATTTGGGAGCTTTAAGCCTGGTAGTCTCCCAAATTAAAATCCCAATTGAATTTTTTATTAATTTTTTTAGTTCTGACGGACCTGTTTAAAATGAAGTTCTATTAATTGTTGCAGTTCTGATTGCCATGTTTGAATTTTATACAAAAGTGGGAGTAGAAAGCACAAGACTATATTCAACCTCTTTTGAAACTAATTTTTATGGTTTTGAAGTTCCATCAAAATTATTGGGACTGCAATCTTAGCTGAAATCCCCAAGTAAAAACCTAATGCTATAACTTCTTTGATTTAGGGGTGTTAATCAAGAATGTGCATAAATTGATGATGTTAATAGGATTGATTGCTTTATTGACATATTAACCCATGGACTGTTGTTATCTTTGTTGGGTTGACCCCAATTTGGCTTGAAAATATCTCAGAGACTCTGATCATTTCTGGATTGTAATTTGTAACAAATGAGGCTTCCAAATATCTCAATGGTTTATTCAAAAATGTGAGTGACATTATTATAAGCATTCGCTAGATTGTGCATGAAAAAATTAACTCAGATCTTTGTTTGATATGTCATGTTACATATGTATGCAAAATTAGACTACTTTTCTTAGGCACATGAATTCATAAATTATATGAATGAGGATGTCATTATAATTCAAACTGTTATAATTGAAGTCTTTGCACGTGTGGTTCTTCTTTTCATTTTTCGGAGGCATGGGAGTAGTTTGAAACCCATATTGATCAATGATAATAACATATTTATATTAAAAAATAAACTTCAACACCATTACCAAATTAGAGAAAAATATTAATTCTAGTAGGATTTCGCTAAAAAAGCTACAAATCCATATCTTTGAAAAAGAAATAGCAACAAAGTTGTGATAAACATTTGTGCCCATATTTTCCTTTGAATAATGATTCCATTGATTTTGAATAGCCTACATAAGCAATAATAATTAGGAGCTCCTCACTCGAAAGAAACCATCCACCTTATCACCAGGAAAGCTAGGGGCTGTGATGAAATGAAAAAGACTTTTGTACATAGTGATCTTATCTACAATACAATATAAAAGGGACATAATCATAAGGGAGAAAGATGAGGTAAAGATGTATGTACAAGCATTTGTCAAAGATCAAGACCTGAATTGAATAGTTAGACTTGACAAAATGATCAAGGGTGGAATTATGTCATTATGAATTGCTTAAAATTAATCCTAATTGTTAACATGGTTGCAATAATCTCTGCTTGGCCAACCACATTTGAATCTCACCCATTCATCCCACTTGTGATTCATATCAGTATAATAATAATCTGTATAATATTTCTCCTCCTCATTTTTCTTCTTCAAATTGGACATTACAGTATGCTAATGTATCAAAAAACCATCAACTTACAATAATAATCCCATCTTAAGACTAAAAACATACCATTCATAACCCCAATAAATCTATAAATAGACAACAAACATTAATATCCATAGAATAGAAACATATCTAAAGAAAGATTTAGTTTATCTATCCACGAGCCCAACAAAGCTATTATTGGCTTACAAACAGTAATTCCCATAAGGTGAAAATTCATAAATTCATAATATATAAATTAGTTAGATACCTGATAGGCCTCGTTGATCTTGTGAAGCCTCACGCACAGCTATATCCTTTGCAAATGTTAGGATGATATTGATACCACATGCAGTTCACATTGTTCTTGCTCCTTGATCGTGTGTGCTCCCACTGGTTGTTGTCATGTATATTTTAGAATTGGGAGAGAAGTCGTTCTTGATGAGGTTGTAGAGATTGCAACAAGGCAAAGCACAGAGGTGGGAAGAAGAAGAACCCAACTCTGAAAAAGCGAATGTGGTGCAATGGAAGCAGAGGAGTTTGTTTTCGTCTGCAATGCTACATGCTTTTCTTTTGCCTTCACCATCTCCATGTACCCCTCGAATCTGTTGATCATCTTTTGGGTGTTGCATACTTTGAGTATTATTTGGATTTTGCAGATGGGATTTTCCTTATTCAACCAACTCAATTGGAATATCATCTCCACCACATTGTGATCTGAAGCTTCCTCGCCCACCTCTGATACTGCTTCATCATCACTTGATATTGTTAATAACACTCATTCATTGCTAACATTATATGAAAGAATATACTTATTACCTATATGTTTAATGATTTGGTGATGTTGGAGAGCCTCTGGCTTGGTGAATATGTTTCCACATAAAGGGAAAGCACAAATGTAGGGATCCACTATCATATGGCATTCGTAGCGCCCTGCTCGTGACCATCTCTTCGAATGCATCCCTTTAGAAGCAAGGGCCATTTGCAGAAGAACTAAACTCTTGCACTTGCACATCACTAGGTCCATCAAACTTGCATGTGCCTACCAATCTCTTAAACAATGTCCTCCATGAAGATGATTTTCCTCCTCTCTTCTCTGCCAGGTGGTATCAATCATCAACTACAGGCTGTGAAATGTAGGTTTACAGGTGTGGAGAATAAGAATCTCACTATTGACAAATGGCTCAGATAACACAGATGGTGGAGGTTGCAACACGTTTCTCAAAGCATGGCCATCAGTCAAAAGTTTCCCTCTTGTTTTATTTATTTAATAGTGGTGTAGTCACTTCATCTGGAAGTGCCCTTGTAACATTTATGAGTAATAGATAAAAATGTTATTACATTTTTTTATGGTTTAGTCATTTAATTTTTAATAGCATAGTTTAGTTATTATAGTGCTCTTTCATAGTAATGGCTATCAAAATTTGGAAATGATGATGAGAAAACAATTTCGAATTTACAAATATGTTTCATTCCTTTTTGAGTTTTTGTTACCTTAGTTCGAAGTTACACATGTATATCAAAAAATGATTTTGATGTTCTTTAGTATTTTCAATGGTCTTTATTTTAGGTTCCCATAATAGGCATTTGAAAGCCATATGAATATATGGATATGAGCATAGTATATGTTTTTGTAGTTATATTTATAAAATAAAAATGTGTGTAATAATGTTACATTCCATGTAGTTTTTTAATTCTAAATAAAAAGAAAATTGTAGTGCCCACATTTTTATAGCCTCAGTTACCTGTTGATTTCTTTATTCATAGACATGATTTGACAGGGATTTTGATATAATTTAGACATTATGTTATGAGATTTGAACTTCTTGGACATGTATGAAGATTAGCGCCAATTTGACTTGATTAGTATGTTGACACCTTTTCATTTGATGTTGCGGATACTAACTTATTATAATGTTATTTGAACCTAATTTATATATGTTGGATACTTTGCTTAGTCACATGTCTAGATTTATGGATGTATGTCATGTATATTTATCTCTATGACTAACTCATGGTAAAGTTGGTGTAATTGAGCATGTTGTCGCACTTACGATTCCATGATGATGTTAGGATATCATAGATTTCATTGATGAGTTATTTAGCAGTTGATTTACATTGTATTGGACATGTGCGTTTAATGTGTGCAATAAGTGTGCAGGTGACAAGTCACAGGAGAACGTGGGTTTCAGGGCGGCTACAATTTTTTTGCACAAATGGCCCACGGGGCTAAGCCCTAACCAAGTTAGTTGTACATGAGGCCTTAGTATTAGATCTCATTATTTTGGGCACCATGAGTGACCCTCTTCTGTAATGTAGCATGTCATGTAAAATTAATCTTGTTTAGGATGTTTTATTTTGTTAAGTAAACTTGTTTTGGGGACTTAATGGTCCCCACATGCATTTAGTTTTGTGTTTAGGTAATTGTGTACTAATTAGAGGGGATTAGGGTCACATGTGAACTCTTGGGTGGGCCCCACATCCTCTACACTTATGCCCAAATGTGCCAAACCCGAAATTGGGTTATTTATGGCATTTTTAAGTGACCCCTTTTAATTTTGAGAGTTCACTTAGCATGAAAATAAGTCCTTAGACCCTACCTAATAGGTAGGGGGCTTAATTTCAAGGCATAGAGGGAGTTTCCCTCCCATTTTGCCTCTCTTTGGTCACCATCCATGTAAGATGGATTGGTATGTGTGTTTGTTAAAAGTTGCACAAGTTTGTTTTATTTTTCATTTTAGGCAATTTGGGAGAAGAATGTTAAAAGTTAGTTTATCTTTTCTTCATTTTTTATTTTGGGAATCTTTGACTTGGAGGGAAGAGAGGGGTGACACATGTCACCCCCTCATTGGTGAGGAAATTTGTTGGCTTCTCTTCAAATTCTCCCTCATGGGGGAAGAAGAGAACATTTTTTTTGGAGCTTTTGCTTGGGGCTTGGTGATTTAGAGCTAGAGCTTGTTTGGACAAGGAAGTGGAAAAACTATAATGTTGGAGAGCTTTTGCAGGTAGACTCCTTCAGCTCATTTTATGTTTTATGTTACATTAGATCTTAGCCTTGATTGTTTAAAATGTGTGTTGTTTCTTGAGTGTGGCTATTATTGAGTATGATTTGTGTAGTTTTATTTTTTCTCCATCCATTATATGACATGATGGATTTTGGAGTTTATGGGGGAAGAGAGAGGGATTTCCCTCTCAAACCTCATGGCTTGATGGGCAAGCCATGTAGGTTCTTTTTACTCCCCTCATTTGGTTTGAGGTGGGGAAGGTGGTTCATATGGGTTGAACCCCCTTTGCTATTCTTGGAGAGGAAATCCAATGGGTTTGAAAATCCTCCTAAGAAGGATTTTGGTGAATGGATGGAGAAATAATGAGCATTTGATGATTTGGAGGAATAAGGAGGTTGCGAAGATTCTTGTTTGTGTGCTTCCAATGTTGGACCACACTTTTGGCACCTTGGATATATCTCCTTCTCTTCTCAATTTTGGAGGAAGAATATGATTTTCTCCTCCTTTCCTTGTTTGCAAATTTGGTGTTTTTATTAGTGTTTGGATTGTCTTGAATGTGAAAATATAATGTTATTATGTCTCCCTAAATCTTGTGCACAAATTTGTGGAAGCTATCTCTTTCTCCCATGGGCTTGGGGGAGGCTAACATGTCTTCCAACCTTGGAAAGACATGTAATGATGCCTAAAGGTTGGGTGGTTAAACAAGTCTTCTCTCCTTGTGTTGGTTCTTTGAAAGCATTCGAAAGTTGGAGCTCAAGTGGAAGATAGTTTGAGATCCTTGTCATCTTGGCTTCTCATTGTCTACTTCATCTTTTGTGGACATTACTCTCAATGTATCTTTAAGAATGTGGCTATGTGGAAGCCTTCATTTCCTTGTAAATTTTTATTTTTGTAAATTGATATTACTTGTAAACTTGAGTCACATTTGCTTGAACAATCTCTCTCTTCAACCTTGCAAAGAAGCTTATAATGGGATTTTCTTGAGTAGTTATATATTTTGGAAATCTATTACATATTGAGTTTAAGCTTATTTGAAATGAAATATTGTAATAGATGTTTCCCTTAATAAGACCTTGTTGTAACCTTTATTTGAGAAGGAAAGTTGATTATTGGAAGTAATGATTAGTCTTGTAATAGTTATCTTTCTTGCAAAGTTTGGTGGCTTTATACAAGAGATGAAATTAGTTTACCCTCTCTTTTCATGGAAAAAACTTAATGGGTGCTTGTATTAAAATAAATATATATATTGAGTATTATTCTCTTATGGAAAACTTTATATTGTGGAGGTTCATTTTGGATGTTACGTAGTTATGATTTGTTGTGATTAAAATCAACTTATCATAAATATTTTTTTAGATTTAAAGTACATCCTATTGTGATGTTGATTTACACTTAATTTAACCTAATATGTATATGTGAATAATTGCCATTAAAATTTCATTATTTCCAACTAGAAAAAACATACATGTTTACAAATCATATTTTAACATTTTACAACTTGTAAATATTAAAAAATAAAATAATATATAATATAAGGATATTAAATATACTGAATCTAATATATATATATATATATATAGGTATTCAATATTAAAAAAAAAATTGAAACAAACTTTTGCGGTGAAACTTTACAAGTTTCAAAGGAAATGAAATAGGGGAGGGGCCGAGCCCTCCCCCAACCTGCGTGAAACCCCCCACCGCCTCCACGTTGCCACACCCCCCTCCCCATCCATGCAGCCATCCTCCTCCTCACATCCCGCACACCCCCGTTCCACCCTCCTACTCTGCGCAACCACTCACCATTTAGCCCTCTCCCTTCCCCTTTACCGGAACCCTTCCCTTCACCAACCACCGCCCACATCTCCTCAGGGCACATTTTCATTTGCACCTGCAATTATGCTACTTTTGGGCCTCAAATTTGTGGGTTTTGTTAATACTTTGGTTATCTCACACACACACACATGTATCTTTAGGAGGGTTTGTTTCTATAACAGAAAAATAATAGTAATAATAAATAAAATAAACATGAGGGTATGAAAGATATGCCCAAATTTGAGGAGATCTCACTTGGGTAAGTATACAAAGGAAATAATAATGAAATATTATTAAGATCCTCCTCATCAAGAGAGAAATCCCATGAATCCTTCTTTTCTGTAGCTCCTCCACACCTTGTACATTCAAATGTCAACACAAAATGAAATGAGAAAAGGAATAGAGAGGGAAATCAAAACATAGAGATGTTTAGGGCAACTTTAGGGTAAAATTCAAAATCTAGGGTCTAGATTTGATCCATCTTAGGGCTCACTTTCATTCTTACACTCCTTAAGTCATGAACATTTTATGGGAATGGGAAATAACTTTTGTGGTGGGTGTGGGTAAATTAATAAACAAAAAAGGGGGAAACTAAATAATCTCAAAGGGTGTGTAGTCTTTTTAAGATGACCCTAGTAAGCTTAATAGAAATAAATAAGTAAATTACCTTGGGCTAATGATCTATTTAATTTTGAGTAAATTTTTAAATTAACAAAAAAATAATTATTAAGGGGGAAACGGTTAAGAAAATACATTAGTAATAATTGATCACTCAAAAAAAAAAATATTTACCCAAAGATTTAGTCTCCTTTGGTGTGATCTTCGTTGTCCCGAGGCGAGGTATATCAAAAAATGATTTTGATGTTCTTTAGTGTTTTCAATGGTCTTTATTTTAGGTTTCCATAATAGGCATTTGAAAGCCATATGAATATATGGATATGAGCAGAGCATATGTTTTTGTAGTCATATTTATAAAATAAAAATGTGTATAATAATGTTACATTCCATGTAGTTTTTTTATTCTAAATAAAAAGAAAAGAAAATGAAAATGTGCAACTAGGCCATACTTGTATTTGTTTGTGTGAATTTTTTTCTATTATTTTATAATAGACAAAAGGGATCCTATTTCTTAAAAATAAAGATGTAAGATGTGGATGACCAATAAAATTTTGCATCTTCTGACCCTGTAAGGCATGGATACATGTACAGAGCATCGGTTCTGCTCACAAAGTCAATGTTTTAGTCACAATTGTTGGATCGGGAAAACAACCAGGGCCATTTCTATCCACTACAATTGAACTTAATGCTTATGACTCACACTTAAAGATGGATTTTCACATTTATTGTTATATTCCAACTATGAAGTTGGTGTGGTTTACACAATTTTCAAATAGAAAAATACAATGAAAATCACTAGGTGTAACCAAGTGTGAGGTGTCCATCATTTTTGAATCCATTATCTCCTATTTTTTAAATTTTCTCTTTGATTCTTCAATTTTCTTACAAAGCTAGCCCGAAAAACAAATAATGTATAATTTACTTTTACTTCAACCATAGTTATCAATTTTGACTTGTGGATATGTGAAGCTCTTATTTCTAAGGGGAGTTTGAGGTTTATGTATCATTCTTGTCGATGGAGACAACCATAGCCCGAAAATAGCATGAATGCATGGAAGAAAAATATATATCGTATTTTTAAATACGAATTATATATGAACATAGTTGCAGTTGTAACTTTTTTTAGTACCATAGTTATGTACACGTAATGTTTAATCAAGCTATATTTTTTTTTGTGGTTACACAACATTTTTAACCGATAAACCATATCTCACCAACCATAACTAATCAAATGTATTAAAACACGACAATAGTGCATAAAAATTGTTTAAAAATCAAGGTAACTATTTCTCTATGTTATATAAATAAGGCATTATTAATGAGAAACTCTTTCCAATTTTTTTAAAGCTTTCGTTATTGAATTGGGACATATGGTGGTGCCCTTTGTAGCAAAGCATTGTAATGGTTTACACATCACACAATCACTCTCCCAAATCCCATGCATGTTTGTCTTCGTGCGTGATTCTTTCCATGCAATTTGCATATTTGATTATTATTTAGAGTGCACCTTCCATATGCTCTATAGAGACCATTCATGGCATATGGATCTCTACATTCAAACCATAACACGTGCGAATGAAAATATAGTTCGTTTCCTCGTACCATGTCCACTACAAATCGTAGGAGTGTGTTCAAGATTGCATGCATTCCTGTATAAGTGATAGATGATCTAGGGTTGGATTTGTCCAATACTAAATTTACAAATATAATTGTTTTGCATTAAAAGAATTTGATCGTAGAAAATTTGTGCATTGTCGCTCCAGTTTCCCCTATAATTGCTTGTTTATAGTTGTATACATTCTTGTGGATATTATAAATGGTTTTATGCAAAGGTAATAATGGTAGTGGGACTCTAATTATATGTTATAAATGACTATATATAATATGCATACTATATTGAAATTTGACGGTTTTTACATATACACGTATTCAAGTAAGACGTTAAATAAGGGTAAAACTTTTTAAAAAGGGTGTCAAATCTCATCAAGAGTCCCGTCAAAAAAAAAAATTGAATTTAAAAAAAAATTAATATGATATTTTAATCAATTTTATTTATGAAAAAAGTAATTGTTTAGTAAATGGATTGAAAATAATCGCCCAAAAATAATACATAAATTTAATTGACAAAGGTTAGCAAATAAAACGCAATAATAGAGATCACATGGCCCATGCCGCGCCAAGGGACAAGTGGTCATTTCTGAGTTGAAATTAAAGGCGGCGAATATTGAGCGATGCCCTGCTTTCTCTTTCTGTCACATCCCAAAATAACAAAGAGAAAATGAAATGAATGGCCCAGTTTTGCGAAAGCAAAAGCGAAGATCTGATATTATTTGCAAATAAAAATTGAAACTTTACAGTGGAGAGTGATGCCGAGTCACGCAGGACAGAAAGTAATGACATAGTGGGGAGATCCAGAGCAGGTAAGGAGACTGGTAGCGTCGTCGTAGGCATACGAGTATGCAGATGGGCAGTTGCTTTTGAAGAGCGTAGAATAGACGTTGGGAGCACAGGTGTGAGGATCCCCATACCTGCCCGTGCAGCAATACTCGGGCGAGTCGAAGGCAGAGCAGGCGCTGTTGCAGGCGACAACCTGCCCCTCCTCCACCACCGCCAGTCCACGCGGGCACACCTCGTTCAGATCCTTACTACACCCGGCCAATCCACATTGCCCGGACCCGCCTTCGGCCGGGCAAATGGTCACGGGCAGATTGTAGCCGTCGACGAGGCTGACGTCGTAGAAGTCATTGCAAGCGGAGGAGGAAGAGTCGTTGCAGGGAGAGGTGGCGAGCGTTATTTCCACGAGCGTGGCGGGAGGGGCGCCGCCCAGGCCGTTGCAGAAGAAGGCGCCTCCGCAATCGCCGGTGGTGCAGCGCCCGTTGTTGCCGCTGTCGTCAAAGCTGCAGTTGTGTCGAGCCCATATCCTTCCCGACCACCCCAGCGGCGCATCGAATGATTTTGCCGTCTCGGGCGCCAGGCACGCGCCGCCCCTTTCCAAGACGACGTGCCCGGCCCCCGGTTGTATGCCCGGCCATACTGTTTGCTTACACTTGTTCACCAGAGTCATTCTCCTCGACTCATACTGGCACCGTACGCCTCGCCCTGCACAGTGCACGCAAACAACTCATAATCTCTCTCTAACTAACTAGTGCTGAAACAACTTGGTTACTTACCGTTTGAGAAAATTGTTACCACGAACAGAACCATGGCTGCACCCAGCTTCAGCATTCTCATCCTCATCCCCATTAACTTCAGGGAAGCCGGGTGGGAGATGAATTACTTGTAGTGGAAATGCATTACGTCGCGCGGTGTTTTTTTATTTATTTTTATCGCTAAATGGACGCGTGGGCCCCGTTGCCATGATGCTGTCCACACCCGTCGTCTGCCTTTCTCACAATTGCCTTATCTTTTTCTAAATTATATATATTCCCTCCGCGATGCTACGCGCGGCCCTAGACTGCTTTCTACGGCTGCGGCTCCATGCTGTGGGCAATGCAAAAAAATAAATTAGTAGGTGCTCCATAGTATTATTAGGAGAAATTTGGAGCGTTGGGTCCCATGTGTCTCTTGTAGGGAAGTCTATTTGGAGAGAAGTCCACATGGCCTGGCCTAAAAACATGGAATGCAAAAATAAATATTTCCACTCTCACCCATATGAGTCGTTGGAAGAGGTCTTCCTATGCTCGGGATGCTCAAATATTTCATGAGAAGATTTTGGTTTTTTGCAGTTAATAAAATTTTATTGACTATGCGACCACCTCCCTGCATAGTTCGCATGTGGTTGTCCCCAACATGGGACCGCTCACTAAGTTGCGGATTTTGGAAAGAAAAACCATTGAAACCGCTTGAGTAGTAAGTGGCCCTCCATATCACATAGTTATACATAATACTAGCACTTTCACCAAAATGAGGTGCAATCTTACGATGATAATTAAAATATGAGGGGTTGTAGAATTATTGGAGTGATTTGAAATATACATTGAAGGGGTGTGTTTGACATGGATAGTAAGGTATGTAAGGTTTGAGGGGTCATCGGAATAAAATTTCTAAATGTATTGCATAGGCATATCCACCATGGGTAGCAAGGCAACAAACAACGTAGCCCACAACCAATCAATCATTATGTTAGTGAGAGGAACACCTCCACTTCGTCTTTGTCCCGAGTGACACAAGGATTGTAATATATTATTGTTGACCATGCCAGTTCACTTAAGTAAAATTGATGGTGTGATCGAACGTGGAGCTTTAGAATTGTAGAAACAATTCTAAGGTGTGTCGAGCCCACATCACCAAGCATGTCCATCGTCATTGCCTTCGATGTCGTCGTCAACATTACTTGAACTAAAGATAAAGGAGTGTGGGTTGTATCTTATCCATATCGTGTTTGAGTGTGCCAACTATGTGTCCTCATGACACATGTTGAGCAATAATAATATTTGAAAGGCAATTTTTTGATAATTGGTAAACTAAATTATTTTAAGTGTACAAATAATTTCAACATGTATAATAAAACACAATCCAAAAGATACTTCTTTTTAACGTTTTTCATGACATGTTTAAAATCTTAATACAAAACCACCTTCCCACCAAATGTGAATCCATTTTCCCATTTTATTATAATCATTATAATCCATGCTTAAACCAGCTCAAAATACACAACACCAATTAAGCAACTCTCCAATCTAAAACAATTTTCATGTAGGTCTTTAGCTCTCACTAATTATCTACATAAGCCTTTTATACATGATGTAGTCGGGAGATTCTGCTGCTAATAAAACAAATCCACAAGAAGGTAATCAGTTCTATTTAATCCATCCATAGCTTTGTTATCTTCAATTGAGTAATTATAATATCTTCAAATTATGGTTGTTTTGTCTCATAATCCTCGGGTTTTCTTGCCATTGAATTGATAAGACACTGGTTATTACAGAAAAGAACTTGCAATATGGTTGGCGGGATTTCAGGGAAGATCCTTGCACTGGAAAAGGAAGCTGCAATATAAGCCAGGCTAACAGAACTGAAAAACCACGTATCTTTCAGGCATTTTGTCAAACAGTTCACATGCATGAGACTAAATTTCTTTGGAGAATTTGTCAAACATTTCACATGCATGAAACTAAATTTCTTTGGGGTATTTTGTCAAAAAGTTCACAGCTCGTATGCTTCCATATGTTGGACACGTATGCCGGCACACTCATAAAAACCAAATCTGACAAAAACCCCGTCCATTCTCCATTATGCCATGTGAATGTTTATGGCCTATTTCAGGATGCTATTTTAACACAGGGTGAGAGTATACCCATATTGCCGTTGGTGTGCATGGCACGAATGCCATAAACCTACCGACACCTATTCCCTATTCATTGCATTTCTGCTGTACAGCGTGCACCGGCCAGCCTACTTTGCAAGAGCTACCTATACCAAGCAATTTTCTAGGAAGCAAATGCAAAAATGTTAGTGGAGTAATAGAATGGCTCGTATATATTTACAAGTTAGGAACCCCATTACTCAAAATTCTTCAAAACCAATAGAAGAGGGAAATGACAAGTAGAATGACGCCCATTGCATTGCCTTGCCTTGCATTTTGATCTCCCACAATAATCCATGGAACACATTTGTGAGTCGAATTAAATACCCATTTTGTTGACTCGCTTCATATAAATTATAGAATACCCTACACAATTCAACTCAATTTCCTTTGCAACCTTTTTACAAATCAAAGACTTCAAGTACATGCTCACATCTTCATCTAAAAGCACAAAACCAACTATAATTAATACAATTAAATGTTCTAAAAAGAAAGTAAAAACTGACTTGAAACCATAGAGCCCTAAAGGACATAGACGCGTGTAAGCTTTGAGAGATAGTAGATCTAGATTATATAAGTATATAAGGAGAAATCTCCACTACTACACAATGTGCAAATAATACCATATTTTAGCTCATTTTGATTAAAAATAGATCTTTTCGAGGCATTTTTCGGTGTGTTTAAAAATAAATAGATTCACGTCTATGTAACACAAAAGTGACTGAAAAATAATGTGACTAGACAATTTTAATTGCACCACTTTTGCACCTATTTTACATCAAAAGTGTCTCTACTTTGTGCCATGTCAAATCAACACAAGACCTACATCATTAACGAGAGGTGACACAAATATAACACAAAATTTGTTGTGTGTGTGCGTGCACACACACACACACACACACAATACATATGGTATAATTACAAAAATTATATTATTATATTTTTACTTATTTACAACTATTAAACAATATATACTAAAATATTATTTACATTGTATTGTCATAGAGAAATTGTACACTAAGAATTTGTAAAGTATCAAAATAGTATTAGTAATAATAAAAGAAGACACTGTTTCAATTCAAAATGTGATTTACGATAATATATAACAATGCAAATTTGAAGGAGCATTAAGGGGTCCCTTCCTAATTACAAAACAAATATATGTAAAGCTACATCCTAAATGTCTCAGTGATCGGTCTCATTTCCTCCTCCTAATCCTCACAATCTTCTTGCCCTTCCTAAACTTGATCCTCCTCCTCTTCAATATGCTCCTCATTGTTATCTTCATTGTCAACATCATCCTCATCCTTTTCGATGTCCTCTTCATCTTCTAATTTGTTTTATCCTAACAAGCTCTAATGATAAAATGTAAAAGTGTTTAATTTTCATTTATAGTTGCGTATATAACAAATTGAACACTACATGTCTTACCAGTACAAACTGAGTATCTTGGGCCCACTGATTAAAGGATATATATATATATATATATATATATATATATATATATATATATATATAACAAAACAACACAACGCTATAAATAACTTATATAGAACTTGCAAATTTATTAGCAACATCTTCTAAAATTTGTTGGCCCAAATGATAGTCACTAAAAATCTTCTTTAGACTTTGGGTTCATAACCATTGAGTGCAATATTATTGATACCTTCATCAATTGTAATATGTATTAAAATTTTAATTGATCATTGTGTTATACAATTACCATTGCATTCTGATTGTAGACCATATTTGTATTTTATAAGATGTGAATGAAAAGTATACAACATAAAATATCTAATTAAAGAAAACATGTTTATCAACCATAGTGTAAAGCTGTAAATAGTCCTCTTTACGATTCAAATGTCAACATATATCATTTCTTTCATTAACTAACCTACAACCTTATCACTGTCCTCTGCTAGCCACTTGTCACACAAATCAAACCAAACATCTTTCTCTATTTTGGGAGGTCAAAGACATTTCCTCTCATCGTCTGTGTTTTCTTAGTAATGAACATGCAAATTTAAAAAAAAATTAAAATTAATATATTGTTTTATTAAAAAATATTTATGGAACGTAATTACCCTCAAATTCTTCTTATTCTCCGAAACCCTTATGATGCGAATTTTCCAATTAGATTTGGATTGTAGTGGGTCCTCCCTAACTCTGCAGAAATTACATCAATCAACGTTCTTTTTCTTTCAAGTGAGATTTTTTAGCCACACTAGATGACAATATGAAGGAATCAATTTTTGTGTTCGGTCAACTATTCTATTTTTAAAATAGGTCTACAATGACAAAAATAGAAATCACTACAAATGACATAAAATAAATTCAAAAAAACGTAAACTAATACAATGATAAATTATTCTAGCTCAAATAAAATATATTAAAATATTTACTTACCTTGAATATCTATTAATATCTTCATATCATCATTTACATAAAGGTCCATCTTGAGGTCCCCTTACATTCTCTATTTAAAATTACTATGAACAAGATGAGAGGGTCTATAAATTTTTGATGCTCGAGGGAGTGAGAGTGCATTGTCATCCCCTTTAAGCCACTCAGGATTAAGTCATTCATACTTTTTAGATCAATCTCTCCCCATTTAACTTTTTAATGTTTTTTTTGCTAACATGATGAGAGAGACTTTCCTTTTACAAGGTACATATTTAGATTTAGCATTTATTTATTTTAATATTTTCTTAATTAGAAACCTAAGGTATGAAGGTGGAAAAAAAAGGGAGGTGAAATCCAAATAAATTGTGAAATCATGGTGGTGCAAGGGATATATTGAAATTTGTTCTTTATTCTTGATCTAGTGCTGAATATTTACCTCCAGAGCACAAATCCTTTGTATGAGTACGTATATTAATGATGCTTCCTCATTCAAATCCCCTTTCCCAAGGATCTCCTCCCACACTTCATTCTTTACACACATTTGTCACACTTACTCATAGTGTTAGCTGTATACCAACATTTCAAACCTTACACTCACGTAAACACTATAGGCCTGAAAAACATGAAATAATTACCTTGCTCAGCTGTATAGTTCAATTGTTCTTGAACATCCATCTCCTCTCCAACATCACCCTTTCTCTTTCTCAATCCTCTTATTCCTTTAGTTCAATTCCCACACATTCTCCTTGGAACACAAGATAGGTCTAGATAGACCTCTTTGGATCTAAGTGTTTTAAACAAAGTATGTAAGGTCTTAGATCACTTTTTATGCACTAAGGAATTCTTATCTATCCTATCATAGGATTGTTAGACTCTTTATGTAGACATACATTTGCATTTCCACATAGTTCTCTTACTAGGGTTTATTGGTGATTAACCCTGTCCACCCTGATTTTTAGTGATAATTTCTTCATATTTAGATATCCATTATAGAACTACACACCATCTCAAGAGTGCATGTATGTTTGTCTTATAAGGAATGACACTTTTGGATGACTGTTATAAACCTAATTAGGTATTCTTGAGGAATTTAAGAGTGTCACAAAGGTTCCAAAGATAATTTCAACTATCAAGCACCTATATGGGGTTTCCACAGACTATAAAAATCCATTCCAATAAATATAT
Organism: Taxus chinensis; assembly: GCA_019776745.2. Classification (NCBI taxonomy): domain Eukaryota; kingdom Viridiplantae; phylum Streptophyta; class Pinopsida; order Cupressales; family Taxaceae; genus Taxus; species Taxus chinensis. The sequence goes on along the minus strand of CM034147.1, from coordinate 349,155,000 downwards.
AAACTGGATCCTTCCCAAAACATCATGAAACATGACTGTTATACTGAAAATGGGAAATACATGCCTAAAACCAAGGGATCTCAAGGAAAGTATACTTTCAAAAAGATTTATCTTCTGCACATATAGATAGTGTTATGTAGTATCAAGCACATGGAGATTTCAAAATTTTAGAATTTTTCACCTTACCAGTCATGAGATCAAGCAAACCCTAGTTTGAGGGCAACAAAGACAAAATTCATTGCACAAAACTACTCTTGGGGGTTCAAGAATCCAAATAAATTTTCTCGGGCTTATAAAAATGTCCTCTAACTATTCCATGCATCACAAAGGTTTTTCTAGCTTGAATTATCTCTCTGTCACTCTCTAGCTCTTGGTTTGCACAAGATCTTCAATGTATGCCTAGAGGAAAATGAATAGAACTTGCAAATTACATCATATGACACCTCCAAATCTTCAATACTTGTCATTACATGTAATTCTACCTGATACATTCACCTTCCATGAAGGAATTACATATGGAGACCAGGAATTCAGGTTTGACACCTATAACCAAATTATCCTATCTTCACTCAACCATATACCTCAAAATAGTCAACAACTTCATGACTTAGGAAACTAGTTCTAACACTCTCCCTTTGTGGAGATAGGCTTAGAAATTCTCTCTTCTTCATGTTAGATTTCAATCTAACTCCCCTATTCCTTATTTGGCCATTTACCCACATATAGGCCTTATTTAGGCTTTACACACCAAATTGCCAAATTTCAAAAATTTGAAATACAAATTTTGGAGGGAAATGAGAACACACACTCCTAAAACATTCTAGATTCAACCTCAAACATATCAACACTTCATGACAACCTTTTGATGCTCTTGCACCACATGGCGAAGGTCCAAGATGACTAAAAGAGTAGGATTGAGTGTAAACATGTGTGAACATAATGATGACAGATGATCATAATGGGTACAATATGTGGACAAGAGAGGAAATAAAGAAAGGAAAAGGTAACTATGGCATAATAGTGACATTTCTCATATGTTGTGGTCTAGCCCACATGACCAAGTACGATCACACCCCAATCCTAGCAAACCCCTTGAGGCACCCGCTCAGGAGGATAATGCATCAACCACCCCTACACAAGAAAAAATGATAGAAAACATATAAAATGAGGTGTATACACATGTTACATGCCCAATTATAATTCATTCGTGTTTCCACAATCAAAAAATATTCAAAAAATAGGTTTTATAAAAGTTGGGTGCCCATCATTGAAAGGTTCCCATATATGTGATCTCGAAATAAATATGTTATAAAACTAATAAATATAATTCTAGACTCAAACCAATTATTTTTTATATTTTGAACAACAAGATAAGAGATTAAACCCTCCCATGATTAGTTACCTAAAGTGGGAAGGTATAAGATCTTCACATGCCTTGAAGTCTAAACCTACACGTGTGTGTTAATCTAGGGGATAATAGACTATGCAATAACGTGAGTCAACCATGCATCCTTCAAGGGATCTAGCATGGAATACATGAACATTTTTTACAACTAGCATGGCTAGAGGTCCACGAAAAATTATAAATAACCCCATGGACTCTCATTTTGACACTCTTGACACAAATTTGTTCTAGGTCTTGGAAAGGAAATGAGCAATATGTTTTGTAGGGTTTTAAGCTAGGGTGTAAAGATTCATATAGTCACATGAGCCACACATATTTTGCAGTGTGGTATCTCTTACAACACATGGTGCACTTTTGTAACTAGATATTTGATGTAAATCATTTTTCTTGCATATGTTTAATATAGATGTGTATTGTGCGGTCTAAGTGTTTTATTCTACTTCATGCTTTGTAGTGTAACATATCTATGCATCTATTACACACACACATGTTATATATTTGAAGATATTAATATTGTCCCTAATGTTCCTTATGTGCCTTGGGTGAAACTTTCAAGCACAAAATTCACTGATATGTCGATGTAGTGTAGACTATATTCTATTTATTGTGCATTTGTTAATCATGATTGATTCGATGATTTTTTTCCAAAATGCGCCAACATCTATTTTACAAAAATAAATTCAAGCATAAAATTCACTAATATTACAAAAATGAGTTCAAGCACAAAATTCACTGATATGTCGGTGTAGTGTAGATTGTATTCTACTTTTGTGCATTTGTTAATCACTGATTGATTCTATGATTTTTTCAAAATGCGCCAACATCTATATTACAAAATTAAATTCAAGAAAAAAAATTCATTGATATTACAAAAATAAATTCATGCACAAAATTCGGTGATATGTCTGGTGTAGTGTAGATTGTATTGTATTTATTGTGTATTTCTTTTTTTAGATAAGATAAAAAAAGGTTTGGTTTTAAATCGGGGACCAAAAACCCCATACATAGAGAAACTAGTTTATAAACAAAAACTAAAACAAAGCCATGGCGGCAGAGTAAAAAACACTTGAGAACAGGCCCCCACAAAACCGGGCCAAACTATAGAAGTTTGCATATTACAAAAATGAGTTCAAACACATAAATTCAAGTACAAAATTCACTGATATGTTGGTGTAGTGTAGATTGTATTCTACTTTTGTGCATTTGTTAATCAATGATTGATTCTATGATTTTTTTCAAAATGCGCCAACATTTATATTACAAAAATAAATTCAAGATGCGTGTGTTTGTCTAGATATATAGTTTTTTCATTAATTGAATAAAGTTGTGATCTTTAGTCTCTTCTCTTGTGTACATTTGTGTGTGGGTGCCCATGGGAGGAAGAATCAATCCTTGACTACATCACTTTCCCATATGAACAATATGAATATAATACGAAAATGTAAGCCCTTTTGTAATCTAGTATGTTGAAGACAATATGTGAACACATACTCTCAATGTGCAATATAACTTAATTTTCCCTCGTACATGCTCCACAAAAGGTAGGTTAGAGCATAATAATGTTCCTCCTTATTTGTATTTTGGGGTCAAGGATAAAAAAGTATACCAAACAATGAAATTTTCAGGTTTAGTTCTCTTAAAATCGATAAAGTCCCTCTCCGGCCCGACACCAGGGCAAATCGCGAAAACCACGCGGGCAGAGGAATCGGATAAACAAGGAACGGAAAGAGCATGTCGCGGGGGCATGACAAACCCGACAGCAAAGGCAAAGCGGGTTTCCAGGGGGCAAACACGGGTTTCCGAGGTAGCATCGGGAGAACATGTCGGCGGAGAAGCACGAAGAAATATGTATGCGGGCCTCCAAAAAAATCCGACGCCCAGGAAGCACCTGCCGCGAGGGTTATGACGGAACAGCAAACGCGGGCCGTCGGGAAAACAGAAGCGGACGCACAAAGGAGAACATGTCGGGGTTTCTTCCAAACCCGACAAAGGAGAAATGTGTCGGGGGGTCTCCAAAACCCGACGCACCTAGCAAATCGGGTTTTCAGGTCGGAAACGCATGATGAAAAAGCATGTCGGGAGCCCACCAAAACCCGACAACCAAGGACATGCCGGAAGGGTTAAAAAATCCGACGCACAAGGAAATTCGGGTTTCCGGGGCGGGAAAACAAGTCGGGTTCGCATGGTCAAAAAGCATGTCGGGAGCTCTAAAGAACCCGACACAAGAAAATATGTTTTCGGGTCGCCAAAATCCGACGCACAAGGAAATCGGGTTTCCGGGGCGGGAAAACACGTCGGAAGAGCATGAAAAGGAAGCATGTCGAGCCAGTTTCCAAGCCCGATGCAAATGCACGAGGGAGTTCCGAACCCGACAGGCGTTGGGGATCTCATCTGCCACCATGGTTGTTGAAGAATTGAATGCAGTTTTGGAGGTGGTTGGGAAAAGGGGGGCGAATTCTCTCTTCTCTCTCATCTTTTCTTCCTATATAATGTAAGGAGGGGCTGTTTTTTAAAAGGGTTGGACATTTTTGTTTTGTGCCTCCTCCCTTCTTCTCTTTGGCAGGTGGATTTGTGGAGCTCAAACCTCCCATTTGAAACTGTAATGCACCTTTGCCTCTTGGCATTTTTTGCAGTGTATTGTATCAACCTTCGGAGCAAATATGTGCATGACTGTGGATGTTTCTCAACCCTCTATGTGTTTCATTTTGCATCCTCCTGATCTTTCACTGTGAATATTTTTATCTGTGCATGATATTGCATTGCATTTCTGTGGTCTGTGTTTAATTGGCAAAACATATGTTCTTCATTCCTCGGTGCATCACCTCCGTAGCTTAGGTTTATTTTTATGCATTTCTCTCTCCCTGTCTCCTTGGTAGTTAGATTAGGTTTTTTGGGTAAACCTCTGCGTTTTATTGGTGCATCTGAACAGAGGAATAGGAGCCGGCCTTCATCCGGAGAGCTTTTCCGATTTCGCGAGGTCCCACACTTGGGAAAAGCTCCATGTTGTGCAATCGCACTGGGAGTCTCAAACGATCGCGTTGCGGAGTCCCAGGGGTGCTGTGATTCGACACCAACAGTTTTGGCACGCCCGGTGGGACCAAGAGGTCATTCCATAAAAATTTGAAGGAGTTTTTCATGAAATTTGCACAAAAAAATTGCAGTTTTTTACAAATTTCGAATTTTGCACCTCCTAGCCTGAACTCCGAAATCATTTTTCAAGGGCTTAACTTGCTCAAAACAGGTCAAAATTTCACCAGTTGGTAGATCTGACTGTAATCTTCAAAAGGGTATCTTTAGTTTTTTGAGATTTTGATTTTCAAAATTTCGGGTTTTTAGTGATTTCGGGTTTTCGGGATCCGAGAACATCAAAGCAGGAGTAGTTCGGGTTTTGGGGGATGCATTGCATGGTCCTACCCCCGACAACAAAGAAAATCGGGTTTTGAGGGGTGTCGGACATGTTCCAAGTTCCGACACATAGCAATTCGGGTTTTGTGAGTTGCATCGCATGACCTGAGTTCCGCCTGTGCTTTTCGGGAATCCGCAGCTGCACAACATGACATGAGTTCCGAATTGAAGATTGCATTCCTCCGGGTCTTTCAAATTTTAAATCTCGATTTCGATATTGTCAAGTTTGGTGTGTAACTTGGCAACATCCAGCCTTTTAGAGGCATTTTCAAAAAACACATCTGGCGACTCCACCTGATCAGCAACCCATTTCTCTGAGTTACAGACCCGTTCCCATCCATTTCCACCCATCTTTCTTTCCATCTCTTTCATCCTTTTCCATTCCATGAAGTTGTGCAACCATGACTTCATTTCCATCATGGAATCCACATCAACAGCAGCAATATATCACACCTCCAACATGTTTTACAAATCCTCCAAATCAGCATTTTGGTCAAGTTCAGGATCAACATGCATACCCATATGAGCAGCAATGCCAAAATCAGTTTGGCTATGGAGCTTTCCAAGAGCAAGGGTACGCATGCAATGAAGACAATGAAGAAGAAAATGCAGATCTGCTGGAGAAAATCCAAAAGATGGAGGTGAACATGGTGCAATCTAGGGCTCAGGCACAAATGAAAGCATTTGGAATTGGTTGCAGAGCACCTTGTCCATGGGTGGGACCTTTTCCAAGGCATTACAGCTCTCAAGAGAAGTTAGACTTCATGATTGCAACACTGCCATTACTTACAAGGTGGATTGAAGGAATAGAGGTGTATGAGAGAAGTATTCTGCAACCTTGTCAATGGGTAAGCACACCACCTCATACTCTTTCTTTTCCTCCTTCTCAATCTATATCATTTCAGCAGTGTCAAGTTTTAAACTCACCATCTGCTGCCCTAAATGTTGAATCCATCCCTCCACCCCCTAGTCTTCCATCCCATCTCAGTTTTTCTGCCCTCTTCTCTTCCAAATCCAAACCCCCTCCACAAGAGCTAAATGAAGTACCTTCCACTCCAAAGAAACAAGAGGTTTCACCGCCTCCACCACCACACAAAATTGTCAAATCAGTTGAGTTTCAACCTATCCCTCCTATTGCATTCCCTAATCCATGTTGGGAGGATGAAAATCAGAATGCCAGCCAAGGAAAACCACAGCAAAAAGAGAGTGCCAACAAAGAGGAAGAAATTCAAAGTCTGAAGAGTTGGGCTCTTAGATTTGGGATGACAAAGATCCCCTTGATGGTTAGGCCTACAGAAGAGGTTGGGGTTGGAGAACAAATGGTGGTCAGGACTGATTCTGTTGCAGCAGAAGAAGGAGATCTTGCAGTCCCAACTTGTCCTCTAGAGCAGCAGATCGAAGAGTTTGACTTGACGAACTTCATGCTGGAGGAGGAGCTCATTCAAGAGCAAGATTGCCTTCGAGTAATAGAGGAGGGAGAAGCTGCTCCAAAGGCAAAAGAAGAGGAGCACATCCTAGTTGTGGAGGAGAAAAGTGCAGATCCAAGGGCTTTGAGCACAAAGCAGGCTACAGGAGAACCTTCAGTTCTTCTTTCTACTTCACCTCTCCCGAGTTCTAGTACTGAAGAGGAGTTTGATCTCTCAAACTCAATATTGGAGAGTGAAGGAAACCATGGTGGTCAAGTTGCAGATCCAGAGGACACCATGGAGGAAGTTGAACACGAACAGCGGGACAACAATGAGGCAGTTTACCTGTCAGATTTGGAGGACTGTTTTGATGGAGAAGAACCGGTTGAGTTTTCACCATTCTCTCTTTCATCATCCACATTCCAAACACCAGAGCCTGCTGTCATGGAGGAGAACGTTCATTTGCAGCAGCCTGCATCTTGCAGCAGCTCTTTGGAATCAAAATTGGAAGATTTTAATCTTCCATATTCTTCATTGGAGGAAGAGAAAGGACAGAAGGATTCCACCATTTCTTCCACGTCATCCATCTCGGAGGGTCTGCAAGAGAACTCCATTTTTGGAGTTGAAAATCAGAGCTATGGGCATATCAAACGGATCAGACCTTGCCCAATCAGGTATTTGGCTTCATTCGAGCCAAAGGAGAAGCCACAACCGGTCATGCTTGCTTCTGAGCATGAGGGTGAGTTACAGAGTACCAAGGATCAGCTGCCATACCTTTTCAATCCAAATGCAGAGCAACTAAAAGAGGTATTGGATTTGTTTTCAGCTGACACCTTGATGATTTGGGTGGAAGACCAGCTTCTTGTTGATTTTCCACTCATCCAAACAGCCATGATCAGTGCCAAATCAATTGCATGGCTGCCAATTTTGAAGAAAGGAAGCTATTTTGCACAACCAGTTGCAGGGTTTGTTTAGCTTGCCTTTGCTTCCAGTTAGAGTAGAGTAGGTAGGTTTGCTTTCAGCAGAAGAAGTGCTTGTGCACACTCTGCATGTTCCATTTGGGGCATGTATGATTTCCAGTTTTGTACATAGTTTTTGGTGTTGTTGGTTTTGCTCTGGCATGGTTCATTTCAGTGGCATTTTGGTGAGAACAACTCCAAGTTCAATGGGTTTCAAGCGGTTCAGAGGGAAGGTTCAGGATCAGATATCGGTTCGGGTTATCGCTTATGACTCCATGCCCAATGGATTGCTGAAAGGCCACTGATCTTCTACCTAGCAGGCAGGTAACCCCGTGAGTCGCCAAATTGTTGTATATCTTTCCCTCTCCCCGACACCAGGGCAAATCGCGAGCGCGGGCAGAGGAGTCGGGTAAACAGGGCGCGGGAAAAACATGTCGCGGGGAATGGAAAACCCGACGCACAGAGGCAAAGCGGGTTTCGGGGGCGGAAAAACAGGCCAAGGAAGCATGGCGAGAAACAACAAAGAACCCGATGTACCAGGGCCTTCAAAATGCGACGCCCATTGAAGGATGTTGCGAGGGGTAAAAAATCCGACGCACAGCAAACGCGGGTTTAAGCGTCGGGAAAAAAAGTCGGACGAACAGCAAAGGAAAACATGTCGGGGTTTCTTCCAAACCCGACAAAGGAGAAATGTGTCGGGGGGTCTCCAAAACCCGACGCACCTAGCAAATCGGGTTTTCGGGTCGGAAACGCATGATGAAAGAGCATGTCGGGAGCCCACCAAAACCCGACACCAAAGGACATGCCGGAAGGGTTAAAAAATCCGACGCACAAGGAAATTGGGTTTCCGGGGCGGGAAAACAAGTCGGGTTCGCATGGTCAAAAAGCATGTCGGGAGCTCTAAAGAACCCGACACAAGAAAATATGTTTTCGGGTCGCCAAAACCCGACGCAAAAGCAAATCGGGAAAACACGTCGGAAGAGCATGAAAAGGAAGCATGTCGAGCCAGTTTCCAAGCCCGATGCAAATGCACGAGGGAGTTCCGAACCCGACAGGCGTTGGGGATCTCATCTGCCACCATGGTTGTTGAAGAATTGAATGCAGTTTTGGAGGTGGTTGGGAAAAGGGGGGGGGCGAATTCTTCTCCTCTCTCATCTTTTCTTCCTATATAATGTAAGGAGGGGCTGTTTTTTAAACGTTGAACATTTTTGTTTTGTGCCTCCTCCCTTCTTCTCTTTGGCAGGTGGAGTTGTGGAGCTCAAACCTCCCATTTGAAACTGTAATACACCTTTGCCTCTTGGCATTTTTTGCAGTGTATTGTATCAACCTTCGGAGCAAATATATGCATGTCTGTGGATGTTTCTCAACCCTCTATGTGTTTCATTTTGCATCCTCCTGATCTTTCACTGTGAATATGTTTATCTGTGCATGATATTGCATTGCATTTCTGTGGTCTGTGTTTAATTGGCAAAACATATGTTCTTCATTCCTCGGTGCATCACCTCCGTAGCTTAGGTTTATTTTTATGCATTTCTCTCTCCCTGTCTCCTTGGTAGTTAGATTAGGTTTTTTGGGTAAACCTCTGCGTTTCATTGGTGCATCTGAACAGAGGAATAGGAGCCGGCCTTCATCCGGAGAGCTTTTCCGATTTCGCGAGGTCCCACACTTGGGAAAAGCTCCATGTTGTGCAATCGCACTGGGAGTCTCAAACGATCGCGTTGCGGAGTCCCAGGGGTGCTGTGATTCGACACCAACCTAAGATTACTAACCCATTTTAAATCATGTTGGCTTGTGTGGTAATATCATAGGAGGAAGGTGTCGATGTTTTGAAGTAGATTGTTGGTGTGAATCCTTGATGTTACTCTACTAAAGAACATAGTGGAATGTCCATGAAAATGTGTAGTGTGAGAGAAAAATGCTAGAGTAGGAAAAAAGTACCATGTGATTGATATAGACATGATAATTTTGATGTAGATAGTTGTATTAAGTAATGTGAACTATTAGATTAAGCATTAATGAGAGTAAGAATAACTTATGAAAATTGTATGGGGCGAAAATATATTTTTGAGATAAGACTATATACGTGACGTAAAAAATAGGGATACATATGTAGCCACATCGAGATGCTATGGATAGAACCCAAAAAGATAAGTATGAGGATAATATTGTTACCCATTTTTTAGGACCCAAAAAAACAATAAATAGTGATGTTGCATGTATCTAAGGAAGACAATATACCTTGAAGCAACAACGTAGATTTTATAAAAAAATGTGGTGGCATTGCACATAAAGGAGAACGTGTAAAAGGAGGTTAGTGTATGCATACAAAGTGTGAATCTTAATATTTAATAATAATCATTAGAACTTTTTAAAATTAGTTTATGTTTTGTTAAGACTCTAGGGTTTTTTTGTAGAGACTCCCTCAATATACAAATAGAATGCCATATGCCTAAGTGTTGAAGTCTCCTAGTACCTACCGTTTGCCACTTATATAGGTGGTCACTCGATGGAGGAGTGAAAAACACGCGTGCTTTAAATTCTAAGAATGGATTTTGGGGGTGTAATTCCTTTTTCATGTTCAGACGGATCGCTAAAGAGAGAGAGAGAGAGATCGAATTTAAGAAAGTGAAGGTCTTACACAAAATAGAATACGCTTTAGACCATCCTGTTCAAAAGAGAAAAAGCAAATATTCTTGTCCTGAAATGCCAGAATCAGATTTTGGGAAAGCGAAATGACTGAGATTGAGATGGAGATGGAGAAATCACATAAATAAAAGCTGATGATTATATTTAGTTTGAGGGCAGGGGCAGGGCAGGGCATGGGTGGATGTGTGAGCAGGGAAGGGCAGGAACAGGGGCGCACGCATAGTCGCAGGTACATAAAAGTGATGAAAGCAGATGGGGAAGTGATACGGTTTCAGCCTCCTGTGTACGCGGAAGAAATCGTTTGTGGTGAGGAATACAGTAAGTATGGGATATTCGACGCGGCATGTGTGAGACGGCTGGGGTTAGTCTTGGCACGCCCTTTGCCTCCCCATGCAAAGCTTCGGCCCTCCCGTCTTTATTATCTCGTTCCCCTTCCTCTCCCTCTCAACACATTCCATTCTCTACCTCTGCCTCTGCGTGGGATTGGAAATGAAGGGGTAGAGGAAAATACAGCAAACGCAGAGTTAATGGAGATTGCGGGGTCGACTCCTTTGTTGACGAAGCCGAATACAGGTTCCAGCAAGTGTAACTCAGGATGGAAGCCTAGTCTCTACACAATAGCTGAGCTCAATACCGTAAGATTTTAATCCTCATAAATTCTAAACATTCTGCATCGCACGAAATGCTAATTAGCGTTTTATCATCTGTGAATTACAGGATCCTTAATCCCACATATGCTCTTTCTACTTCGCAGACCAGGGATACACATACTGCGTTGAGATAGGAATGCTAAAAAGTTTTTTTAGGAAGATTGCTGTCTCATACACTGTTTTTGGTAGCCTCGTGGACGTTAAAAGTTCTTATACCTCTTCTTTTACATACAACACACAAAAATGTAAATAATTACAGCGCTACCTCATCTTTGCACAATTTGGCTTACATCATTTCTGTGTATCTAAGAATAAATTGGGAAAGTGAGCAAAGGCTATTCCTCTCTCAAAGCGAAAACTTTAACAGAAGTATTTGTCTTTGTTTTTTTAATTATTTATGCAACATGGCAAACTCGGATTTTATTCTCTTTTTTTAATGAATAGGATTATATATTATGTTAACAAGTAAACTAAATAGGGTTTTATTCTTCTCCAAACAAAGTTGGTAAAGTTGAAAGTGAGACATTGTTTTTCACATTTCTACCTAGATACGAGATTCTAGATATCTCAATTTGATCATTTGGCATTTGATAATGTTGATTTTGGCATATATCCCTCATACATGATTTATGCACATAAATTGAACTCAAACTCACTATCCTATCCTAAGACTTGTAGCAATTCAAAATCCTTTATTATAGTGCCAGTCACCTACATGGACATTCTTATCTGTTAAAAACACCTTATACCTCATGTACTAAATTTTTCACATCATTGTTTCAACACTTGACCCTACATGACAAAACCATCCAATAAGGTCATGATCAATTGTTGATCATGTAACTTCCTCCGCAATTTTTTTCCTTAGCCTTCTAACGACAAGATTTGCAAATGAATAGGTTTTGATAGCTCAATTTTTTCTCTTTAAGTTGACCTTAGTGCAATTACCATTGGAGCCATATAAATATGAATCAAACATACTCATTTACTCACTTAGTATTTTCTTGGTACTTGATTTTCTTCCACTTAGTCTTCACAATTTAAACATTAAGCAAGATACCATATTCTTCCTTATTACAAGAGCACACACTAGCAATACCTCCATGCAGGGCTAAAGCACTATAAGTTAGGACAAGAAAAAATCTTATCAAGTCAAAAGCACTCAAAACCAAGTTATACCAAACATTATAAAGTATCAAAGAGCCGAATTTTAGTCACATACATGTAGATGAAAAGAGCACAATTGTACTTTCACTAGGAGGAGAACTACATGGGTTTGATACCTCTTTGAAGTAGTGTTACATAAGCATGGTGGGTGCCACCCAACCCAAACCGTGGACTCCTTTTTACATGGCATTCAAGGAAGTTCAAGTTTGAAGAGAAAAAAATGATTTCATAAAATTACATGCATTTTTGGGATCCCAAACTTCGCACAAAGCTACACATTCAATTGTTGCAAGAGGTGATACAATCACATTTATTATATAGTGTAGGCCAAGTCCATGCAACTTTGGATAGAAGCGATATGTGTTTTTGTCCTTGTTGGTCTATTTTGCCCCAACCCATACAAACATCTAGCTTCCAAGACAAACCTTCTACATCAGTTTTCTTACATATTTCTCTTAATTCCAAGTCCAAATCAGTCGTCAAACTATAGGAAAAGTTAATTACACTATCTTCTCATGGTTTTACTATATTTAACATGTTCCCTAATTGATCAAATATCTTGATTATTTACTGTATGTTCATATTTGTACATGAATGCATAATTTAGTAATTTGAATATACATCCCTGATGGATTTTAATCTTAATTAGGGTTTTATATTGTTTGTCTAAACAAACCTTAATTTAGGGTGTAATCACTTCACGAACCCACTATTAATATAAAATGCTTAATCAAGTTTATAATGAGCACCTATCGAAATGGGCCTTCCGTTGCACATCCTAGCCCCCTTAGGGTTTTACTCTTGAACATAATTAGTACATTTATATCTATTTTTACTTTTAATAAGGCTTGTACCAATATTGTTACTCCACTTGTTATCAAGGATTGCACATATGATGAAAAAGTCATGCCCAATCCTCACCCACTCCTCTCCTCTATTCTTATTGCAATAATATTCATTTTGAGGTAATTCCTATCACTAATTGGTGCCAAAGAGTTTGTATGTAACCTTCTTCTCCAATCCTCCCCCTAAACCTCATAATCGTACTAACTATCATCATGCCTACATTATTTACCCTTGCATTTTATTGGAATCAATGGTCCATGATATAAATACAAGATCATGAATACCACCAACTAAACTAACTCCACCACCTTCCACTCATCTTACTCAAAAGAACAATCAACAAAAGGGATATGATATATTGGATCAACTACACAATACTCTTTCTAAAATTTCTATTTGGACCTATTTAAGAGATCAACCACATAGAAGGATGTCTTATATGAAGCATTACAAAGTACTATTCTTATTAACAACACACAACCCATTGCTTGTTTCTCAATTTCGCCCTATGTTAGTAACATGCACACAAGCCCAAGGAAACATCGCATATACCTTGTAAAGGAAACACCCTCACACATATATCATGCAAGAGGTTCACCTTGTGCACTCACCCGAGGAGTAAGAGTGGACCATTCCTTGTAAATTTTGGATATGTCATGATGTTTATACTAAGGTTCACACTTATTACACTTTTAATTAATAACAACACATTCATAGACACAGATGCATAAGAACATAGAAGAGTAACTACTAAGTAAACATAACACTTAAGCACAATAGTGCTAAATAATCATGAACAACTCTTTCTCATCCATCCAAATAACCATATAAACCCACTGATTATAGTCTCTCTCTCTCTCTCTCTCTCTCTCTCTCTCTCTCTCTCTCTCTCTCTCTCTCTCTCTCTCTCACGCACGCGCGCGTTGATAATCACCAACCTCCAAAAATTCCTCTCTTATCAAAGTATGAAGGGGTATTTAAAATAATGGGGAATTTCCCTTCATTAACCTATCTAAAAGTTATTATGGCCCTTAGGTACATATTTACAATGTATTAACAAACAATATTAGGGTGATTCACATGCAAGGTAAAGCTAATACTTATCTTCACATCATTCCTTAGCTAATCTTATCATGTTCGCACTCCACTTCTCTTGTAAACTAATTTTCCACTCGTTGTCGCACTGTCCACATTCCTCTGTTCCCTGTAACAACCCCTTAATGGGTAGTTAGAGGCCCCTTTGATCCTCAATTGCTATCATTAAAGTATCATGTGTTGGTCATAAGGGAGTTTGTTTTGGTTCTCTCAAGTGTCACTCCCAAAAATTTCAATCCAAATTCACCACTAAAACCATGGTAGTTCTTCCCCCTGAAATTATTAAATGTTGTTAACACTAAACAAAAATTTAAGACAATATATGTTTGGTTGAAAGATCCATTGCACACAAAGTTCAAGCTCTATTGTACACAAATAATACAATAACAAAGTGTAGAACAAGATTAATCATTTTTTTGATTTGAGCTTCCACAAATCCAGTATGGTACTATATAAGGATTATCAATGATGTTACGAGCTAAGGAATATTTTAGTCCCAATAAGTTTGGTGATCGATTCATAATCTTACAAGCATATCCCCATTTTAGATTTACAAAGGTAAAAATCACCAAGTCTCCGTGATAGACAAATAAATTGTATCAAAGTTAACCACCAAAGAATTTTTTAAGGAAAACTACCCACGGAGGGGCCAATAAAGACAACACTACTAAAGGGTCAAATACGAGTGGAGGTACAAAACACCAATTAAGCTTACATGCGACAAAGGTAGTTTACCTAGTTCGTTGTAATTCAACTAAGGGGAAATGGCATAGTGAAGAGGTTTCATAAATAATTCCATTTTCATACATTTAGTGTATTATTCTTCCTATCTACCATACATTATATTGTTTAACCGTTTTCTTTACGTTTTCGAAGTGACAAAACATATAGGGGTGAAGGCCAAGGAGGAATACCTGTTAAATGCTGGTCAGTTGATAGTTGTTGATCCATTGCTGATAGTGAGAGATTCCTTTTGGCCAGGATGAACTACCTATAATAGAAAACAAGACCACAAAAAGATAGTTAAATGATATATGACAGTGGATTGCCTAGCATATGCTAGTTCTGGGAAGTGTGATACTTCCTAGATGACTGTCAATCCAATGTTTAAAACAAGTTAATACAAGAAAGAAACAAAGTCCTACTGTAGTTGATATGATTTAGGTACCTCATTCAATTACAATAAGCAAATCTTAACATAACAGGCTAGGCTATGGTCAGATCAGAAAGGTAGGTAGTTTGCAGGGTGCTAGAACTGGTCAAGGTCAGATTCTGGGTTGTTTAGCTCAACTGGTGAGATGATTGTTAGGTCTGTTCTTGGTCAAGGTATAAAACACAGAGACCGACGTCGGTCTGGTGTAACTAACGATGGTTTAGGCAGATCGACGATAGTTCTAGATATCCAGCGTCGGTATTGTCAGGGTGAAAGGAACTCAATAAAATCTGGTTGGGGGAATTGAGTTGGAGCTAAACAGAGATGGAAGGGTAGAGAGGGAGGTAGGTAAAGGTCTCAAGTATGATCAGAGGTGAGTAACATGTGAGAATGGGTGATTTGGTGGTGTGGATAGAAGAATGGCTGAGTCTACAAGTGGGTAAGAGGTGAAAAATGGACATGCAAGGTATGAACTGATAACAAAAGTAACAAAAACCTATATTTTGAAATAGACTATGCTGGTAGAAAGTATACTTACTGTGATGTAGATTTAGGTGGTTGAATGGAGGTGGCTGTTGATCAGAAGAATGGTGTTGGAAATCGTAGCAGTGGCTCCTGGAATGATTCTGTGAGTGTAATGCCTCCAAAATTTGTCCTGGTGATGGCTTTGGATGTCTGGATACGTGCAAGGATGATGGTTTTACTTGCATGTAGCTATAGTCTCCTTTCCTTGCTCTCATAATGTGCCAACCCAAAAACAAGGTTATTTAGGTGAATAAATGGTAACCGAAGGTGGTTTCGGGTTGACCGACTTCAGTTTAGGGTGACCAACGTCGGTTAAGGTGGGATTCCCTAGGTTTACTAAAATTTGCAGATCTCACCTCTTTTAGCTCAAGTTCATTCCTTGATCTACGGATTTGGAACGAACGTTACATTTTTATGAGTGGGAAGGTGGTTAGGGAGATTTTAGGCATTAATTTTAGGGTTAGACCAAATGTTAGCTCATTAAGGCAGGTAAGACTTAGTTATTGTTAGCTATGGAAACACGCCAAGAATAGGTCTAGGGTGAGATCGCTGGATAAGGTGTCTAGGTGAGGTGGTAATTAGGTCAATTTATGTAATTAAATGATGAATATTGTGAATATGGGTATTAATTTAATTTAATTAATTTAATTAATATTAATGTGGGGTGAAAGGGGCCATGGTTAGGTGAATATGTTTGCGCTGGCTATCTGACTAGAGATCAAAGGTAGTGTGACCTGATTTTGGTGTCTACATTTTACCCCTTTTTGTTGTGTAGCTTGTATTGGTAAGTGACGCTGACAAAAATAATATGTGGTTGCCCCATGTGTGGGTGACGGTGATCCCCCTTAAACTAGGAACTGATGTGGTAGAAGACATAATCAGTGAGTGGTTTGATAAAAGGTGGATGTGATGAAGAGGAAGGTGGAAATTGGGGGTAATTGGGTAAAGATCCAATTGGGTAATCCAGGTAATGGGCTAAGGTCAAAGGTAACAACAATCAAATGCATGCACACGTATAAACTGCGGCATGGTACCAGGTTGAAGAGCATGAAAACTCTACATCGTCTAAGGTCGATAGGTTTATCCAAACAAGGTTGATGTGATTCAGTTATCCAAGGTATAGGATATGGTGTGGAAGCACTTCGTTGTTCAGGTGCAGGAATGTTTAGGTATGTTCCGGTACACCAAAGGTTGGGTTAGGATAAACGACATGGAAATAGGAAAGGTAAGGTCATTAGGTCAAGCAACACGGGTAACAGTGCCACAAGGTATAACAAGCACATGAGGTCATAGGTTCTTAACAATGTTCTAGGTCCAAGTAGTTAGGTCACAGCATGAGTAAGGCCGAGGTAAGGTCAGTAGGTCAAACAACATGGGTAACAATGTCATAAGGTATTGCGAACACATGAAGTCATAGGTTATTAACAATGTTTTGGGTCCAGGTAGAGAGGTGATGACACAGGTAGGGCCGAGGTATGGGTAAAATAACAAGTCCCAAAGTGTAATAAAGGACATGTATAGGTAAGGTAGGCATAGAGGTTGGTTGCAATAAGGGTGGGTAAGGTCAAATAGTGGCTGGTTTGGGTAATTGTTGGTCGGAAATGGGAAAAGGGTATGGGCAAGAGTATGATAGGTAACCAATGCCGGTCATACGGAACCGGTGATAGTCTAGGTAAACTGACCACAGTTTTTTTGGGAACATGATTGATGTCGGTCTGGGTATAACCGACTATGGTGTTCTAGGGCACAAGATTGATGTCGGTTTAGGTATAACCGACGTCGGTTAGGTCGACATGGGTATATAAAAAGAAAAATCCGTAAAATACAGATTCATTTGTATGGTTTGTCTTTTGTGAAAATGACAGAGTGTTGAATGAGTTGCGCTTTGTCAGGAGGAAAGGATGAGGGACGATATATTGCTGAGGTGGAGAGATTTGGTTGGTTAGAGGAGCCAGGTAGATGGGTCCACAAGCACAACAGGATCAATTATGATTGGATGGAGGCCAAGAGGATTGGATTTGGTGATTGGACATGGTAGAGGTGGGAGAGGGATCAGGTGGACCACCGGTGCAGTGACCCGACGTGCCACCACGGAGATGACATCACGATGAGGTAAGAGTCAATCCCTTGCCTTATTTTGTGAGGTGGATTGGGTATATAGGTTAGGTAAGGAAAATAGGTTTTGGGGGGAAAAGATGATTTTGAATTTGGGAAGGCCAATTAGGTAAAATATGAATGGGGAGAGGTGTGGTTAGGTGAACGAGGGGTGGGGTGGAGTTGAGGGTAGATTTAGGTAGGAATGGGTGGGTAGAAAGGTAGAAGAAGGGAGTTGTTAGGAAGAAAGGGGTTTGGGCGTCGTGGATTTCGGTGCGATAGTGACCGGCCTAGGTCAATGGGTGGCTGATGTCGGTGGTGTCGAGCCGGTATCAGTCATGGATAAGGTGGCCGATGCCGGTTTGGGAGAGACCGTGGTTGGTTAAGGGTAATCGGTACCAGTCAACATGTGGAGAAAAAAGGTCGAAAAGAGCCCTAGGGTGGGT
Organism: Taxus chinensis; assembly: GCA_019776745.2. Taxonomy (NCBI): domain Eukaryota; kingdom Viridiplantae; phylum Streptophyta; class Pinopsida; order Cupressales; family Taxaceae; genus Taxus; species Taxus chinensis. The sequence continues at coordinate 349,137,203 of CM034147.1, read as the reverse complement.
GGGTGAGATAGATAGTGGACAAAGAAGATGTTGTTGATGAAAAACATAACATGGGTAAGAGGTTGAAATAGGTATGGTTTGAGCGATAGTGGGTGAGGGTTGGGGTGGGTAGATAGGATATGTGATAAGAAGGTAAGTTGCGAGGGGAAAAAGAGGGAGGGTAATAGGTGTAGGTGAGGTGTTAAGAATGATTGTGGGTATGATTAAGGTGTATTAATGTGATGTTTTGTTGGATGCAGGTGAGAGATCAACTATGGATGTGAGATAGGGTGCCGCCCCTGCTCGTGATGGTTCAAGGAGGTGCGGCAGTTGAGGATTGGTGACATGTTGCAGAGGTTGGCCTGATTGGGGTCAGACACTACCGACATATAGTCTGGAAGTCGAGTTTGATGGTCGCCCTCATCGACAGATGGGATTCGGTGACCAACACATTCCATCTACCGACGGGTGAGATCACGGTCACCCTGGAGGATGTGTACAGGATCCTGCGGTTGCTGATAGTGGGGACATAGGTATATTATATCTCCTTAGAGGCGTTTGAGGAGTTGATGTTGACAATATTTGGCGAGGGGTTGGCGGAGTTGAGGTTCCACAGTGCCATCCTGAGTTATAGAGAGATGTATCAGGCCTATCCAGAGGAGACTAGGCTTGTTGTGTTGTTGATGGAGGTAGTCTACTATTTTACACTGCTAGATGTAGAGGGTGGGAGATTCCCATGATAATTGATGGTGGTCTTACATGATATGGTAGACAGGACCTGTTTTACATGGGTGCCAACATTTTTGGTTCAGTTATACAAAGAGTTATGGGCGTATGGGCAACTACGGAGGTTTAGCTTATGCAACACTTTCCTACTTCATTGTTAAGCATATGATCACATTGTGTGTGTGCCTAGTTGGTATGCCCCAGGCTGATGCATTCAAGCCAGGGTTTACTCGAGTGGGCTTTAGGAGATGGGTGCCTACGATTGGAGAGCGCTGAGCTGACTAGGGTGACTCATGATGTAGCATACTACAGGCGTATATTAGAGGGGTTGTCCAGCATGGACATCATTTGGAGACCGTATGTGGGTTTTCCCTCATACAGACAGATGGCCAGGAGTTAGATGGTTTACAGTTACTCCGTTGGATAGAGGGGCATTACAAAAGAGCATGAGATGATTCCCATGGATAGGGTTAGATGGCAGTTCAAGATACTTCAAGATATACTGCCACCTTTCCCACAATACAGAAGGGATGATGTGGAGAGGCCTCTACCTCTACCACAGCCAACAGTGCCGATAGGGCAGGAGGAGTAGGTGAGAGACTGGTGGATTGATGATGCTGGGGTTACAGATAGATACAGATAGTGGTGGGCTGCACACTTACGAGTAGTACCGCCGAGGCTGGGGCATCTAGATTTAGCCACCATCACAGTGTAGAGGGATGCCCTACAGGGATAGGTGGCGACCTTGATTACACAGTTGGGTATGGTGCAGGGGTAACTGATAGGTTCAAAGGCACAGGTTACTATGTTGCAGGCATAGGTGGCCACTCTACAGGCCCAGGTCACACAGGGACAAGTACCCGCACAGGGTGGAGATGGAGATGGGGTATAGGTGGCCATCCTACAGGTGTATATTATAGGTTTTCAGGGCCAGTTGGCCATTACATACGTGTACAGGTTGTGGCCCTTCATGCCCAGATACAGGTAGGAGCAGGACAGGGTCCCTTAGGACAGTCACATGCATAGGGACAAGGTCCCTCTTTACAGGTATCAGCAGGATAGGGTCCCGAGAGACAGGTGCAGGGGCCGAGGCCGATGACACCACCATAGACAATACCGATGGGCCTAGTTAAGAGATGCTTTAGGTGAGGTCCGGTATTATCAGGATACTTTGATGGCCGCAGGGATAGATTTTCTATCCTATGGGGAGTATAGAGCACAACAGGCCTCGAGGGAGAGGACGAGGTCATGCACCATAGTGTGGAGAGCACAGGGGGCCATCGAGCCCCGAGATAGGGTCAGGGTGAGGCCACTAGTTCACGAAGGCCATCCCCAAGTGAGGTACCAGTAGAGCTCCGGCTAGGGCCGATGATGGGTGGTGAGATGCTAGCTAGACGTCATACAGGGGCAGTGGAGGAGGAGGAGACAAGTGAGACAGATATGGAGGTGATCCAGATAGGGTGATAGTCATGATAGCCATATATACCTCCTATTTTGTATAGTTGTGTATTTTTTATATATACCGGCCTGTGTGCCGAAGAGAGTGAGGATGTACATGAGAGTTTTTGAGATTTTTGTGATTATTATTTGTACCGGCCTATGTTCACAAGTATGGTGACACAGACTTATCCGAGTGATTTGATGATTGTGATTATTATTGGGATGATATGGTGTCACATGTATTAATTTATCAGACTTTTTGATTATATAGATGATGGTGTTTATAGTATGAATGGTGTACATGTTTTAATATTCATTGTTATATATATATATATATATATATATATATATATATAGGTCGAAATCAGGTGGATTAGGCATGCTAGAGTCAAGGTCGTGTAGGCATGGTGGAGTCAGGTTGGTTCAGGCATGATGGAGTCATGTCATAGGCATGGATTGAGTCAGGTCATAGGCATGGATGGAGTCAAATCATAGGCATGGATTGAGTCTAGTTGGCTTAGGCATGATTGAGTTTAGGTTGTAGGTATTGTTGAGTTAGGTTGGTTTAGGCATGGTTGAGTTTCTAATTCATTAATTTGTGTAATTAATGATGATGTGGATCGTGTTAAGATGCTTTGTAGGAAAATGTATGATAATGGTAAAGAAATGGTAGACAAGATGAAATGAATGTATGAGTGATGATGGTAAAGATGTTAAGCAATTGTTGTTTGTGTGGTTTAATTTCCAATGATTGATATAAAAGGAAACTAACTAGGGTAGAATGTGAATAGGAAAGGGGTAGAGGGAATTGGTTAGGGTAGAGAGTGGCCGATCTAACCTCCAAGGGCCCCATGCCCTCAGAGTGCTTCCTACATAGTCCCACGAAAAGGGACCTCAGGCTGATGTAGTTCTCCCATAAGCTAGGGAAGATTATGATGAAATAGCGGAATGGGCTGATAGGTGTGAGGCATGGGTGATGTAGGTCATAGGCATGATTGAGTTTAGGTTGTAGGCATGGTTGAGTGATTTTTAAACATAGGTGTCGAGGGTCTGGTCCTATATAGGATAATCAATAAGTAATGAGGAAGGAAAATGGTAAGAGATGGTAAAAGAGCTGCTTAATTGATAAGAACCCTAATGAGTCTACCATACCTCAGATGGGATTATGAACATAAGACCCTACAAGCCTTGCATAATGGACTATTCTAAGGGTGAAGAAAAGTCACATGATCACGAAATGTCTCGTTTACAGCAAGTCCCTTGAGTAACGAGGAATTTAGGTGAAAAAGGCAAGGGGGTGAGAATGGGAGGTTTAGCGTAACTTAGTGTACGATGACGTGTATTTCAGAACAAGAAACCCAGAATCCAAAATAGGCAAGTCCATGACGAAAATTTCATATTTTTCCTTTTTTTTTAATATGGACTGATCGATGTGGGAAGTCTATATGGGATGGGTATATTATCTCCTTGAGGTCTTCGTGAAGCTGATCGATGCGGGAAGCTTCTAAATAGTTATTATATGTTTGTAATGACTGTATATAGTTTTCCTTCAAGGGAGAAGTCTATTGATAGTGGTAGAATATAAAGAAGAGATGTCCCTTTTGAGGGAGTCATCTTTTTCTGGAAGTTTGACTCAAGGAGTTGTATCCCTTTTTGTTTTTAGACATTTAAGTCATGGACAAGACTATAGAGGATGATCAGGTTCTTGTTTTAGAAGACAAGATCATAGTACACAAATATTAACTATGAAAGAGGTGGTTTTGAGTGATGAACGACCATGGGATTCCATCTTGAAGAAGATGAAAAGTATCCATGAGAATCATGCTATGAGAAAGCCGTGGTACTCATATTGAAGACAAGGCTAAAAGGTGACGGGTAATCACATGATTCTTGTTTAGTCGTGGATCCTCAAAATGGGTAATTATGGAAGGTGAACAATGCTCAAGGGATGAGCGATCAATTGATAGAAAGTGATATAGGACTTGATATTAAAAATAAAATGGTCAAAGATGCAAGGAATTAAGGGGCTCAGGTTCGGGTTTACCTTTGAGTGAAGACAAATGATAAGCACCTGATCCATAGGCATGGGTAACGATATAGGGTCCAAGCCAATTAAGAGAAAATTTTCCAAGTTTATTTTTCTCCTCTTTGGTTACATGTTGATTTTCCTCCAGGATGAGGTCACTGACCTAAAAGGTTCGTTCATGAACATGTTTTTCATAGGCATGTTTGATATGTTTTTGGTAGATTTGGAGATGGTCAAGAGTGTTGAGATGAATGTTCATCTAATAATTCAAGTTGCACCAAATGATCCTAGTGAAAGTCATTATCATTGAGCATGTCTTCTAGTGAGATGCAGAGAGATGGGATCTATACTTCAAGAGGTAAGATAGCCTCAGTACCGTAGACCAGAGAAAAGGGGGTGGCAGGAGTCGAAGTGTGAATACTAGTGCGATAAGCCCACAAGGTGAAAGGAATGTGCGTATGCCAATCCTTCCCAGTATCATTGACTACCTTCATAAGAATTTTGTTCAAGGTTTTATTGGTTGATTTGGCTTGACCATTGGTTTGTGGGTAATAGGGTGATGAGAAACTGAGTTGGATGCAAAAATAATTGCATAGTTTGCATAGGGTTTTCTTTTTGAATTGTTTTCTATTATCCGTGAAAATACAGTGAGGGACACCAAAGCAAATAATGATGTGATGTTTGATGAATTCAAATATTTTCTTGGCTTTGGTGGAAATGAGGGGAATGGATTCTACCCATTTAGTGTAATATTCAGTAGCGGTTATGATCCATTGGTGGCATTATGAAGAATGGGGGTTGATCTCACCGACAAGATCCAAACCCCATTGAGAAAAAGGCCAAAGGTCTCATGTGACCTGTAAGGCATGACTAGGGGTGTGATGAAGATTAGCATGTTGTTGGCATTTTACGCAACATTTGACATAATCACAATAGTCACGGTTCAGGGTTGGCCAATAATAGCCTAGGCGAAGAATGCATTTTGTGACAGCGAAACCACTAAAGTGACCTCCACAAATGTCATCGTGGACTTCCTTAATGGTGTAAGGAATTTCAGAACTTGTAAGGCATTGCAAGAGAATGCTGTCGAAACCACATTTGTAAAGAATACCACCCATGATGACATAGAAGAGACACTTTTAAGAAAGGCACGTTGTCCATTACGAGTGAGATCAACGGGTAAAATGGAAAGGGAAAGATAGTCTGTATATTGCTTATACCAAAGGTCACTTGGGTTAGTAGAAGCTGAGTTCCGATAGAGTAGACTTTATGAGGAAAATAAGAGGGTGATTGTAGTCTTTGTATGGTGACAAATATTTTAGAGTCAGCGGGTGAAGCAGGTATCTGAGAAGCCAAGCAGGCCATGGTATCTACAAATTTATTGGTAGAACGTGGGGTGGTTTGAAGTGCGTAATGGTCAAAGGTGGTCAAAAGTATGTCCACGTGATGCTTATACTTTTGAAGTATCTCATTACGGTACTGATATATACCATTGACTTGGTTTATGACCAATTGAGAATCACTGAAGATGTTGATTGATTTAACATCTAAGGCATAAGCATCCTCGGAGACCCAATACGAGTGCTTCGTATTCAAAAATATTGTTTGTACAATAAAAATCAAGTTTGAAAGACAAAGGCATAGGTTCACCATCAAGTGGAATGAGGATAACACCAGCCCCACCCCCACGTTGACACTTGGAGCCATCAAAGAAGAGTGTCATTTGGTAAGCAGGTTCATCTAGGGAAAGGGTAGCTATAGACTCATTTGGGAAGTCGAAGTTAGAGGGTTGATTCCCGGAAATAGGTGCATTGGCTAATTGGTCGGAGATATTGGCGCTTGATGGACTTTTGATGGATGAATTTGAGGTCGAGGTCAGCCAAAAGCATAAGCCAACATGTGACACATTGATTTTGATAAGGTTTGGCATACATATAGTGTAATGGGTCAGTATTAGTAATGATGAAGGTTTTTTGGTTGAGTAGGTAATGGAGGAGTTGGTGGCAATGAAAACTAAGGCTAGGCAAAGTTTTTTAGGGCAGTGGGTATATCTAGTTTTGTAGTCAAGAAGGGTACGACTTATGTAATAAACCACTTTCTCTCGGTGTTGGTCGTCACGTAATGAGCGAGCATGACACCTAGAGAATGGTCAGTGGTGGAAATATATAGGTAGAAGGGTTGGTCATCCTTAGGAGGAATGAGCACTGGTGGTTGAAGTAGGTATTGTTTCAAGGCTTCGAAGGCTTTATGGCATTCATCATCCCATTTGAATGAAATGTCTTTCTTGAGAAGATGATGGAATGGTTGACAGCGGTCAGAAAACTGTGAGATAAAATGATGAATTGATTGCAACTTTCCTTGTAGGATGTGAAGTTGATAGAGATTAGTGGGTGGTGGAATTTCAATAATAGCCTTGACTTTAGCAAGATCGACTTCTATGCCCCGCAAAGAAATGATGAAACCTAGGAGTTTTCTGGAAAGTACCACAAAGATGCACTTTTTTGGTTGAAGACAGAACACAATATTTGATGAGGTGGATCAAAGATGACTTTAAGAATGGGTAGGTGTTTGGTTCAATGCTTGGATTTTAAGAAGAATATCATCTACATAATCCTCCAATATGCGATGCATGATGTCATGGAAGATGTAATTCATGGCTCGCTGATATGTAGCACCAACATTTTTAGGCCAAAAGGCATGACTCGATAGCAGAAAGTCCCCCAAGGGGTGATGAAGGTAGTCTTGTGTTGATCCTCTAGGGCTAGTAATATTTGATTGTAGCCCAAGAAACCGTCCATGAGCGATAACATTTCATGGCCAATGGTGAGATCCACCAGTTGGTCAATGCCTGGTAGTGGGGAAATCATCTTTGGGACAGGCGAGGTTGAGGTCATGGAAATCCATGTAAATGTGGAGTCCCCCTGTCACTTTCATGATAGGAATGATGTTAGAAATCCATTGGGGATAATCAATGGGTAGAATGAAGGAAACTGAGAGAAGGCGTTGAAGCTCTTCTTTGACTAGAAGAGCAATGCGAGGATGCATTTTCCACAGCTTTTGTTTGATGGGTTTGGCATTAGGAATGGTTATGATATTGTGAACCATGATTTTTGGGTCAATACCAGGCATATCGGCATAGGACCAGGAAAATGTGTTGCTATGGTCCCAGAGGAAAGAGGTGAAGGCTTCCTATTCAGTAGTGTCTAAGGATTGGCCGATCTTTAGAATGTGCGGGTCGTCCTGAGTATTAATGTTGATTTCGATGGTCTATTCATTCAACATGGTTTGTGTCTCAGAGGGTAATGACTGATGAATATAAGAGTCTTCTGCACCAAGGTAGGTGAGGATGGACTCATCGTCCTGACATTAGATAATGTTAATTGAAGGAGTATCATCATCGATCATGTCAGGATATAAGAATGGGAGAGAAGAGGGAGCCTCGCCATCGCGTTGATAGTGTGTAGCGGTCCCAGGGAAATGGTGTTTACGAAAAAAAAAGTTAGGAGGTATAGATTCAGGATCTATGGACTCCGTGTGGGTGAAGATGGTAATGTGGGTGAATGAGAGGGGGAAGATTTCTCATCCTGTATAAGGTCGATGCGAACCTTCTTAGTAGGATGAAGCATCAAAACCAATGCCACTACGGTCATTGTGTTTATGAGAGGTATATGAGATGACAATGTGGTGGCCTTGTTCATAAAAACTGAAGCCAAATCCCTTCCACATGCACTGAGTGGAGGAAAGTGTGAGCGAAATAGGTAGGTTAGTGAGGGAGTGTAAGTCAGATGAAAATGGTTGGGTTTGGGATGGAGGTTTGGGTTTATAGGTGGCCATATCAAGGCCCCCCATACATTAGGTTGGTGTGAAGGTGGGGAGGGCCATAAGGGAAAACATCACCGATGCGGATGTCATAAATGGGGTGTTGACGAAAATTCCCATACTCTTGTGGGGTGAGGAAGGTATCGATATTGTATAGGCAGTATTCCCCTAGAGTGAGGTGTTGAAAAACACCTTCTGAGGGATTATTAGTTGGTATGTGGGTAGTGGGTATGGATGGTTCGCTAGATGAAGGGGCGCCAATGGTAGAGGCTACAACTGCAGTGGGGATAGCAAGGTTAGATGCAATAGAAGTAGTGGCAATTTTGGTGGATGGGCTCATGGGTGAAGGTGAAGTAGTTGTGGTGGTAGATGCCTTGACCAGTACAAGCACACCATTGGGTTGATATAGCATGTTACAGGTCTTGAAAGGTGAGGGGGTTCAGACAGGGATGGTGTAATTATGTCCCTCGTGTTCAAATTTGAGGCATCGATGTAATGTCAAAGGGACACAACCCATAGCATGGATCCAAGGTTGACCAAGTAGAAAGTTATACTAGAACTCCCCTTCTAGGACATAGAAAAGTTCTGGGACAGTGCAGGGACCTAAACAGACATGGAGAACAAATGGCACCTAGTGTAGAGGTGATGGCGTCATTGAAGGAATGCAAACATAATAGGGTTACCATGCATGCAATTGGCAGGCATTTGCATTTGGTCCATACGCATGGGAGGAGATGATGTTAATGCTAGCACCACCATCGATCATAACACATCATATGCATATATTATTGATGAAGACAAAGATGAAAAGAGTGGGGTCGGGGTCATCAGACTGGAAGGGAGTGATCTCTTCATCTGAAAAGCTGAGGGCAGCCACTTGGTGAGTGGGTGGAGGTGTAGAGGAAGGTGAAGACCTAGTGAGAGAGGCTACATGGTGAGGGGTAATGATGGAGGCCATAGGTGTGGGGTCATTTGGTAAGACTTCAATAGATTAAAGGACCTCCATGAGGGCTTGACGATGTGACTCTAAGGTTTGGACGAGGTCATATAAAGACATTTTGAGGGGGGATTGGTGTAGTTGTTTTAGCATTGTGCGATGTGTGACCCCGTCAAAAATGGGATATGCAGGACCTCGAATGATGACTTTGGGTGTGGGTACGGATGGTATATTGGGTACAGGGTTGGTTGATGGGCCACTTGCTTTCTCCTTGCCCTTATATTTCTGAGTATGGGTGGCAATGTTGATCATGCTAATCTAAGGAGAGGTGGATGAAGAGGGTGTGTCATGGAAGGTATAGTGGCATGAGGGACAAAACCCTAGTGGGGGATACGATCCTTGTGAAATGAGTAGGGTGCATTGGCATTTTGGTGGTGGTTTGGCCAATTATCTTATGTGAACCATGTTAATTTTGAACCTCAGGGATGGATCCAAGAGTTGTGGGGGTGGAGATCTTGGTCGCTGAGTAGGTGACGAGAGAGGATCTATGGAAATTGGTGAAGGTGAAATGGGGTCCTCATCAAGAAGATCATCATCATCAAAGTTTTCTTTAGGAGGACACAACTGGACAAGAGTAGTTTTTAAGCCTTATAGTTCTCTACATTGTGTCCTGGCACACGATGGTAGGCACAAATTTTGGTTTCAATCAAACCCTTTTGGTTTGGGTTTGAGTGGGTCATAAGGTCTAAGGGGAAGGTAATGTGATGATGGAAGTTTTGAGGAGATTGGTTAAGATTTTGGCATAGGATCCTGCTAGTGGATCACAATGGGAGGTGAATGTGGGTTTAGGTATAGGTATGGCTGATTGTGGAGGAAGAGGTTTTACAAGAGGGGGAGTAGGTTGGGCTACTAGTTTTGGTGTGTGGTGTGGTCTTAGGTGTTGGTCCTAGCTGCTTGGGTAGGGGCATGGAAGTCATGCTGGAAATGGAAGGTTTGGTTGGTTTAACTACCTTATTAGAGGGTAGCAAGATTTTTAGCTTTAGGTTGCATTTTTTCAGGAAAAGGAGATACGGGCGTACGTGATGTGAAGGGAAAAGAAGATGGTGGAAGAAGGCGGGTTACCCATGGGGGTAACCAAGGTGCTGTGGAGGTAGGTGGTGCAGGTTGGGCAGGAGGCGTGAGTGAAAGAGAAAGTGTCATGGGTAGTGAAGAAGTTATTGACAGTATTGGAGGTATGAGTGGTAAGAAGGTTACAGCTAAGGGTAGGAGGTTGTGTGGGTTGCTTGGGTATATTAGAGGTCTGCGATGGGGTAATGGGTTGCTACATTCTTGGTTTACCAGTGGATGGGGGTTGCTTGGCCAGGGTTAAGGGGTGAGGTCCTAGGATGGACGGAGGGGTTGAAGGTGATAAGGGCATGGTAGGTGAAGTTGGGGTATGAGATTTAGGAGATTGGATCTTTGTTTTAGGGGCTGGTTTAAGTTTGGTGTTAGTTTTGGAAGATGTAGCTAAATCTAATTTGATGGGTGGGTGAGTAAGGCTAGTTGTTGGTATGATCCCTAAGGTAGGGATAGGTTTAGGTAAGGGTGATGATATAGGCGAGGGTAGGTGTTTGGGTGTAGATGTATGTTGAGTTATGGGTAGAGGTGTGAGTTGGGCCAGAGGTGGTGACATGGAAGGTGTTGCAATAGTCGTGATTGTGTTTGGTTTGGTTTCCTAAAACACTTTTGGATAGATAGTGGAGGTGTCAACAGGGGACAACTATATTTGTGTTGAAACAGGAAGTAGAAGGCATCCCCAAAGTGAGGCTCTATCGGCATAGTCTAGGTGATCAGCTAAGCGTGAGAATGGTACTGACGTAGGTGGGGTCGACATAGATCAATTATCAATCCTTGTAAAATGTGTTTGAGATACAAGGACATGGTTAGCCTCGGAATCTGTGGGTAAGAGAGTCGAAAGTAGATCAGAAGGATCTTGAAGTTCTGATGGTGAATGGTCATCTATAGGTAGTGGTACTTCTATAGTATCCTCCATGGGTAGAGGAGAGGATGGGCCTACTGAAGTGGAATCTCCTTGTGTTGGATTAGGTGGTGGACCTACATTGTCTATGAGTAGGAGAGGTGCCATTGGAAATTTCTTAGAAATTTGAGGGGTCAAAGGCGGCATGCTAATTATAGGTTCTTCCACGGGTAGAGAAGAAAATGAAAGGGGTGTCTCTATGGGTGGGGGAGTAGATGAAATTGGTTCTTGTGTAGGTAGCAGAGTTCGAGCTAAGGTTTCATCTATGGAAGGAACATGAGGCAATTAAGAAGCATCTAGTATGTCATTGAAAATAGCATGGAACTTGCAGACATTACTATCATTGTTTGAGGTATCACCAACTTGGTTGGAAGATGGGGCATGATTAGGGAATGATTTCTTGAAGATATGCAGGTTTTGGTTAGTGGATGCATTTGGGCTATCCAAGACTAGATCTTCATTGTCAAACATTTCTTGGACAATATTCTTGAAGTTGATGTTATTTTCGCTATGACCTTTGACATGATGATAGTTACAAAATTCATGTTCCTTATACCATGAGGGCATGGGTTGGTCAGGGTCAAAACCAGTATGTGGTTTTATAGGTGGGAGGGTAATGGCACTAGCCTTCACAAGCTTTTCCAACACAGAAGAATAAGATTCTCTTATCGAAGTGTACTTTTGTTGTTCCCGTCTAAAGTAGAAATCTTGGACAAGAGAGATTAGAAAAGGGTTTGGACGGGTTTGCTTGATAAGGGGGAATAGCCTTGAGAACTATGACATTGGTAGACCCTTTGGGTTTTGAATAGTTGTTTTGGGGTTTTGAAGATGAAGAATTATCATTTGAATTGAACGTGATTTTCTTGTTACGAATTTGAATATTATTTTCTTTGATAGCATGAATTTCTAATATTCATGCCATGGTGAATGCCTCATCAAAAGTACGGAAGGTCTGCACCTGTAGGGTTGGCGAGATGTGTCTAGTGAAAGCCCAAGTAAACAACTCTATGAGTTCAGTTTAAGGAAGTTGAAATGTGAGTTGATTGATAAGGCTGCACCAATGAGTGAAAAATTCATCGATAGACTCATTGTTGTACTGTCGCGCGGAATAAAGATCAGTCATGGTAACTGTTAGTGCAAATTCACAGCATCCCCAAAATGACCTTCAGATTTGCTGTAGAAAAATGGTCAATTTGGTGTGAATGCACAACATGGAGTTTTATCCAAGGTGTGGGACCTTGCAAGGTGAGAAAAATCTCCAGATTGAAGCTGGTTCTTACTCCTTTGTTTAGGTGTATGAATGTAATTTTTGTAGAGGTTCAATGCTAAATCCTACTCTAAATTCCAAGGAGACAGAGATAAAGGATGCAAAAGGAAACAAAAATAAGTAAAAATGGTGATACACCAAAGGAGTGATGAAATTTTTTCTTGCAAATAAACACAGATCATAGAGATGTAACACCAAAGCATAAATAGACTACCAAAATATAATGAAAGATCAGAAGACAATGATAAACACATGAGAGGATTGGAGGATCATTCACAAAACATGCATTGCCATTTCCAAGTTTAATACGATGCATTACAATGGAAGAAAGGAAAAAAACGTGTCATAATCTCCATGGAAGGTATAAAACTCCTTAAATTCACGTGCCAAGGGGAAGAGGGGAGTCTGCAAGAACAAAAATGTCTAACCTTTTACAAATGAGCCAAAACTAGATTTTTAATGGCGAAGCAGAACCAAGGAAAAACAAAAAACGTGGGCAAACTAATTTATGATCTCAACCACCAATCAAATCCCTTTAATATCACTTGTAAAGTGATGGGCTTCATGGACAAACCCATACGCCAAAGTACATTGCTCTGCAGATCCAAAAACAACCCATACTTCATTAATTTTGGTGGTTGAATGTCAGTTTTGTATTTTTGCATACCAGAGATGTTTTTCTCAATTTTCTCCCACCAAAATCCACCAAAAAACAAAATTGAAAATTCCATCATGTGGATAATTTCAGCAGCTTTCCAATGATATTAAAAACGTGAAAATCCAAGCTCTTGATCAAAAGATATGGCCCTCTGAAGATTTAGGGCAAAATTAGGGTTCATGGGCCGAGATTCAAAAATTTTCCCTCCTTTTTGAATTGGGAAAAATTCCCAAAAATTCTCCACCGGCCCAAATTGTGCTGACACATGGTGCCATCTCATTGATCCGTGGGTTTAAATGATTGTTCTGCCTGTTTTACAAATTTGGAAAATTTTCCAAAATTACTCCGCGCCTCCGTTGCTTTGGGACACATGTCACCATCTGGTTGCTTAGCAGGGATGCGCTCCACTTTGGAAAAATTTCCAAAATCCTTCCACCGCCCCGATCTCCGCCACTAACAAGACACGTGGCATCTCCTCATTATTCGGCGGGCTTTCGCTTGGATTTTCCCCTTTGACCCTTTGACCCCAACGTCGAAAAAAATTTGAAGTCCTTCTGCCCCGCCGCTCTGACTTGCCACGTGGCACCCCCTTATCTCCTTATGGTATTTCAAGCCAAACTTTTCCCTTTACCCCTTTGACCCCAAATGACTAAGTGCCAATTTTTTTCTCACGGGCCCACCTTGGGAAAATTTCCCCTCCTAACTCTGCCAAGCCATAACTTGCAAAATACAAGGAGTTAGGAGGACTTATTTACCTTTCTAGAAAGGGGAGAAAATTCTCTATCTGATGAAGCAATCCCTAGAAAATTTTGAGTGCTTGAAATGTGAAAAAAATTGACTGAGGCACAAGGAAGGAATGAAGATAAGTTAGCCAAAATAAGCAGGTGGTTTATTTTGGATAACAGTAACATTCTTGACAATATTAATCGAGAAGTGGTCTAAGAAGGCCTGGGCTACTTGATTAAACAAGTATATGGAATGTCTTGGTAGCCCACTATACTGGTCTAATGCGGGTCTAGTCAGGGACATTGGGAAAGTCCTCAAAAGTAAAGTGTCATCATGGGGAATCAGGTAACATCCATGTTTAAAGGACCACAAATGTTGTTGTGGATCCTCTTTGCTATTGAAGTAGTTGAAATTTGGAATTTCCCAATGTACGGGGTATGTTCGAATAGGAATGGATGGGTGAATAGGCTCATTACAAATTTCGTCATAGGTGAGGAACTTACGTGAGCCAGAAACCGATGCTTCCAGTGTCTGCATCTTTTCCATCATCAAATTGATGAGCTCATTGGTAGGTTGTGATGGAGGGATAGCTCATGTGACATAAGGGGGCAGATATTGAACCTAATAGGGAGGTTGAGATTAGGGAACTGACATAGAAGGTGCATATCTAGAATGGGTGACAAATGAGATAGGGGGTTGTTGATAGTAGGTGTATGTAGGTGGGATGGTCGTCGTGACTTTGGTAGTGATTAGGGGAAATGTTTATGGGATGGAGAGGACAAGATTATGGAATGGAGTAGGGGTCACCAACACCACAAGTGGTTTTGTTGCAATGGGTATTTATGAGACAATGGGTGCGGACTATGCTATGGTCTGGGTGGTCGAGGAGGGGACAACAGATACAACATGCGTGAGTGAAACTGCAGGTGCAACGGTCATGATGGGTATGGGGACTAGAAACGAAACTATCGGGGGTGAAGCAGGTGAGGGCAACACCACATTATTAGGGACTGATGTAGCAATAGGAATAAGGGAAGGAAAGATGGATATAGGTATGTCGTATATCAACTGACCTGAGGAGTCTCGTGTGGAAGAATGGGAAAGGTAGAACTGTAAGGCCGTTGGATTTTGATCAAGGAGTCATGCAAACTCTTCATCACATGCGGCAATGGTGGTAGGTAAGGTTGGATCCATGGGTGACAAGACAAAAGGTGGTGAGGGACTAGGTGGGAGTGGTTGACGACTAACGTGGAATATGAGGGTGTTAGTCTGGCTGTGAGTCATCACCATGTGAACAAGTGCTGATTTGGTAAGACTGTATTTTGTAGGTGACACAAAAAATAGTAGAAACAAAAAATAATGGGGTCTGGGATGTGAATTTGGTCAATGTCTAGATTTTGAAAATCTAACACAGGTAACCGATGATGTTCAGGTTGACCAGTGACGGTCGATGGCCAACCGATGATGGTTACTGAAACTGATACCGGTCACTGTGGAAGAAAACTAGTCTAAAAAAATGCAACAGGAATGTTGAATATGTACTGATAAATCTGGGTATGACACTAGGTGTCAATAGGGGAGAAATATCACGATGCCCTGAGGGCTAGAAACAAAACATAAATAGTGATGAAGGATATTGTAGGTAAAGTAACTAGAAAGCTAGAAGCTGACATTGGTTAGGGTTTAACTCACGACGGTCAGATGTGAACTGGCGATGGTCGCCGGACTGACGTCGGTGACTGTTAAATTAGAAAGAAATGAAGAAAATGGGTTTTGTGAATTAAATTAAGTGAAGAATCAAACTTAGAAACCTGAGAATGAGGAGATGAGGCCCTGACACACTCAGAAAAAGTTAGAATACTCCAACTACGATGATGGAGTGTGCAAGGAAGAAGAAAAATGGAGAGTTGTAGTCTCACACCTCAAAACACAAGTCAAGAAGAATGCTAAGAAAAAGCACGATCCTAACAATGAATTTATTTTATTTGTTTAGCTTATGCTATTTAGGACTGACTATGTGTATTTACAACAAAATTTTTGGTTAGGAAGGCGTCCTACGAAGAAGGATATCTAAAAGGAGAGGTTTCATGTATGTTATGGTGGGGGCGGGCTGTCCTCTGAGATAATGACTCGAAAGAGGCAATGAGTTGGGTAATACCTACCAATCAGATTGTGTGATCACTGACAAATGTTCCTGGGTAAGATGTTGTTTAAGAAAGATGTGTATATTTTGATTTTGTGTAAGTTTGGTAAGACACACAGAGAGAGAAAAATTTGCTTTCTACGATTCTTTATGTCAACTGATGACTTCCAGCATATAGGTTGCCCTCAGTTTTAATGTGGAAGCTTTTCAAAGGGAAAAAAATACATAAATTTCACCTAGGAATGAATAAATGCAAAAGAACCCTTGATGGGTCCCACCAGGTGTGCCAAAATGTTTCACCATTTTCTTTACGTTTTCGAAGGGACGAAATAGATAGGGGTAAAGGCCAAGGAGGAATACCTGTTGAATTCTGGTCGGTTAATGGTTGTTGCGCGTGTTATGACTTCTTGATCTAATGCTGATCGTGAGAGCTTCCTTTTGGCTAGGAGGAACTACCTATAATAGAAAACAAGACCAAAAAAAGATAGTTAAATGATATATGACAGTGGACTGCCTAGCGTATGCTAGTTATGGGAAGTGTGATACTTCCTAGGTGGTTGTCAATCCATTGTTTGAAACAAGTTAATGTGAGAAATAAACAAAGTCATATTGTAGTTGATATGATTTAGGTATCTCATTCAAGTACAATAAGCAAATTTTAACATAACAGGCTAGGCTATGGTCAAATCAGAAAGGTAGGTAGTTGGCAGGGTGCTGGAACTGGTCATGGTCAGATTCTGGGTTGTTTAGGTCAACTGGTGAGATGATTTTTGGGTCTGTTCTTGGTCAAGGTATAAAACACAGAGACCGATGACGGTTTAAGCAGAATGGTGACGGTCAAGTTTTGGGCTGTTTAGGTCACTCAGTAAAAGGTTGTTTGGTTTTGTTATTGACAAATGTGTAAAACACAGAGACTGATGTTGGTTGGGTATAACTGATGACGGTTTGGGGTATTTGGCGTCAGTATGGTCAAGGAAAAAGGAACTCAATAAAATCTGGTTGGTGGAATTGAGGTAGATCTAAACAGAGATGAAAGGGTAGATAGGGAGGTATGTAAAGGTCTCAAGTATGCTCAAAGGCGAGTAACAGGCAAGAACGGGTGATTTTGTGGTGTGGGTAGAAGAATGGATGAATCTGCAAGTGGGTAAAATGTGGAAAATGGACATGCAAGGTATTAACTGATAAAAAATAAAAATAAAAACATATATATTGAAATAGACTATGCTGGTAGAAAGTATACTTACTATGATGTAGATTTAGATGGATGAATGGAGGTGGATGTTGATCAGAATAATGGTGTTGGATATCATAGCAGTGGCTCCCAGAATGATTCTGTGAGTGTAATGCCTCCAAAATCTATCATGGTGATGGCTCTGGATGTCTAGATACGTGCAAGGATTCTAGTTTTGCTTGCATGCAGCTCTGGTCTCCTTTCCTTGCTCTCAGAATGTGCCAACCCAAAAAAAAGATTGTTTAGGTGAATAAATGGTAATCGATGGTGGTTTTGGGTTGATCGGTGTCAATTTAGGGTGACTGGCATCAGTTAAGGTGGGATTCCCTAGGTTTACTAAAATTGGTAGATCTTGCCTCTTTTAGCTCAAGTTCGTTCCTTGATCCGTGGATTTGGAACATACGTTACATTTTTATGAGTGAGAAGGTGGTTAGGGAGATTTTAGGCATTGATTTTAGGGTTAGACCAAATATTAGTTCATTAAGGTAGGTAAGACTTAGTTATTGTTAGTTATGGAAACATGCCAAGAATAGGTCTAGGGTGATGTGGTTGGATGAGGTGTCTAGGTGAGGTGGTAATTAGGTAAATTTATGTAATTAAATGATGAATATTGTGAGGATGGGTATTAATTTAATTTAATTAATTAAATTAATATTAATGTGGGGTGAAAGGGGCCATGGTTAGGTGAATATGTTTGCGCTGGCTATTTGACTAGAGATCAAGGGTAGTGTGACCCGATTTTGGTGTCTACTTATACATTCTCACAAATGAGATACAAAATTATCGAGGATGAAAAATTACTTAGGTGCGACTTATTCATAAAGTTCAATATTCATTTACATATCTGTTCATTACAAATTTCATACATGGTAGAGACAAACCCCTTCTTAAAAAATTATAAATGACACAAATAATCATTTTTGTAAATGAAACAATTTATGTACTCATTCCAATAACATATATGAATTACAAATTAAATAAAAATACAAGTCTATACATAAATCCGTTCTTTACCATATCACCACTTACCTGCAACTTACAATGTCATGGGTCAGCACTAGAGCTGAGATGAAATCACCTTCTACCCCACTGGTTATGAAATCATACATTATAAATTTCCCATCCCCAAAAATTCTAGTTGTTTTATTCATTCAAAATAAGGAGGGTAAGAGAGAGTGCATTCAAAAAATCATGCACTTACTATTACATTTATACCACCAGGTATGTTATTTTATATATGGATCTGGCATAATAAAAGTATTCACTAGTGACCCATCTCTTGGTCTTGTTGTCAGTTAGTTGATCATCATTGTTATTTTTCTGGTTCAGTCTTCACTTGTCTATATGGTTTTGGGCATCTTTTAGGGAGTCTTAGTTGTCATAATTTTCTTAGTTGTTGTCTCTAGTCCTATACTGGGGCACCTAGGGTTGCACTAGTGCACCTTAGGGTGCCCTAGTCTGTGATATTAGGTTCCCTTATTTTCGTAATATGTGGTCCTAATTTATTTGTTCGAAGTCAGTCTTTGTTGTTACCTCGTGCATTCCCCTAGGTCGTGGTTGGAATTTTTAGGTCACCGGTCTCAAAATTTTAAGAAGAGATCCCTATATAAACATAACATACTCACTACATTATGGGTAGATATCTTACTATCAAGGGAAACTATCTACTAAGGTAAGGGACTACATTTGGGCATCTTCTACATCTACATCACACAAGCATAGGGGGAAAGGGTTGTATTATTTCTATTCCATCCACCATTTGCATTTTTCCATCTAGTTATTACCCCCTACTTCTACGTCATTGGTGCTAGGGCATCCTAGGCACAAAATTGCACACACACACACACACATAACTACATGGGGTTTGGAATGTAGTGTAGCGCTTGGTCATAAGTCCACCATTGTGGTGGATAAGGTCAGTCCGACCTATTCATATACATTTTTATTTCTTAGGAATTGATGCTTTGAATAGGGTTTTGTAGGTGGATATTCACACTATATTTATAGTAGCACATATGACGATATTGTGACACCCATATAAAAAATATGAAGATATTGTGACACTTCCAGACCCAAGTCCTGAGCTTTTATAAAGTCTACAATACTCAGACCATAGACTAGGGCATCCTAGGGCACTCTAGTATCCTCCTAGGTGTCTCAGTATAGTTAGATACTCAGCTTCTATTCTTTTCAAGGCTACCCAGTCACAACTTACATAGTCTACACAACAGTCTACTTCAGCCCAACATACAACAAGGTAAGTCAAATTGAGGTTAATATCATATTCCTCTTATTTTGTCATTTCAATATATATTCAAGCAATAAAATAAAGATATTTAATTATTAGCATTTTAATATAGCATTATGTTTCTATTTAGATTAACTCATAAAATAGGTAATATCTCCATTTTTAGTTAATCATTTTGGTGAACCCTACTTTTAGAATACTTTGCTTTTGGATCATTTTTAATACCTTAGTGGTTGAGAATTTTTCTTCTTTTTTGCATGTCATATCTCATTTTAGTGTCAATCCTATCTATGACGAGGCCGCCATAACTGAAGTGAAAGCTTTATATAGTACCCCCATGAATCTACCCAATGATACTCAATAAGCCCTCTCAGAAGGCCAACAACATGTGTTGACTAGTCTTGTCAATTCTGCCTTGTTGATGATCCTATTACATTCACTTAGTGTACACCATGCCATCCAATTGCATGTGGTCCTTCTTCTGATATGCCACCTGATGCTTTCAATGACTCTATAATTGATTACTTATCAAGCATTGACCCACAATCAGGTGTACCTCATTGTTAGGAATTAGTATTCACATGGTTTATTATAATTGGTTAGTATGTTTATATTGTTATAACAAATGTATAACAATATATTAGTATGGGAAGGTTATTGTTTTGTATACTTCCTATTTTATAGGAAGTTGTTCAACAACATTCCTGGCTATATAATAGCCATTGTATTAGCATGAAATACATAGAAAATATAATATTATTTTGTGTTATTTCCTGTGTAAATTTGTTGCTGCACTTTCATTTGGTACTAGAGCGTTGCATTCCTTCAATGGAGAAATAATTGTCTACAGGGGCAGCTTTGTTTTGTTGTCCCAAATTATGTGAAAGAGTGGATAAATGCATTTGATTTGAAACTTCAAATAGAGAGAAGCCCACATCATCGTTCACATCAGATTCTTTACGAATCTGTCAAATCATATGATATATTTGTTTTTTATTTTCTCCGTGTAAGATAATTTTCTTCTCTGTCTGTGAGGTTCGCTGATGGAAGATATATAATATAGGAATTGATGTACACACTAAAATTGGTTGGTAAAATCAGTCCAAAGTGATAGTTTTGTAGAATTGATTGAAGTCATACCCACGTGTGTTGCTGGCATGTTCGTGAATCAAAAGTAAGCATCCAGATCCATATGCATATGTTGAAGTCTTTCGCTCCACCTCGATTCTGCAGTTCTCAAGTGGATTCGTCACATTTACATTGAGTTTAGCACAACATAGTATTTATAGTCTCTCGCTCTTGACATGCATTCTGAACCAGTATCAACCCAGTCATTTCATTGATACTTTGGTTTGATCTTTTGGCGTCACCCCCTAGATCTCACATCACGGCATCCCCATAGCGTTCAATGTGTAGGATTGAATATTATGCCAATTTCATAGCCTTCATGATCGACATGGTGGTGAAGTATGATTCAAGGGCACCTGATTTGAGCAAGAAGTCAAACGTCTATGTTTTGAACTGTGTAGGGTGATACAAATTTTCAATGCTTTGATCTCTAAAATTTGTGAACAGATCTTCATTGAGCAGCCATAAATTGCTCTACATTCCAGTTGTAACGAATGCATGGTTGGCAACGAATGATACATCAAAAGAAGTCATTTTTGGTATTAGTCTTCTCGTAGATCTATCAAGAGAAAACAATTGTCAATAGTTTCAGGTACTCATACATATACGGGTGACAATTCAAAGAAGGAGCTGACACATTAACTAGAAGACCTGGTGAAATATTTTATGTTGTGCATTGATTTGTACTATACTCGTCATAAGGCAAAGTTGAGTATCAATAGTTTCATTTTTTTTTCATTAATAGGTTTTATGTGGAGTCATTCAAATTGATAAGTATTGTTTTAAAAGTTAGATGTCAATGTAAAAGAGTCTTGTATAAGTGTCAAAGCAATAATGTGTAAAAAGTCATGTCGTTAACAGTATAAGTGTCTTATATAGCACCATTAGTGTGTTTGTCGTAAAGTGTCATGATATGTATATATGATAAAATAGTCATTTTTGTGTCTATTTTCAAAAAATCAAGAGTCGATTTTTGTTTAGTCGTTAAAAGTTCATTGTGGGTCATTACTATTGTAAAAAGTGTCGTCTTCCAAATTTCGGAAAATAATTTTTTTTTTGCCCGCATTTCAATTTTGGATGCATTTTCACTTGTACGCGACGTCCAAATTATTGAAGGTATTTTGAGCTTCGTGATCACATCCGGCTGAACTAGCAGCATGACACCAGAGGCAGGAGGCATCGGAGGTTGGAGGTCATTCAGCGACCTCTCATCAATCACCAACGACGGGGCTGCGCAGAAGCTGTGGTGGCATATGTATGGTGTGAGTATATGATTTTCAGTGTGGTTTCCATTTTCTCATAGTGCTTCAGTTTGCAGTGTTCCTATTTTGTGTGGTATTTGATGGATGTTGGAAAGAGATTTGTGTTGGAGTGCAGATGACTGTCAGTGATCCTCTGACTGAATTGGTCCTCTGACTTCCGTACTTCGCTGGAAGATGGTCAGCTAGAAGAATACATTCACTAGCATTAGTGACCATGTGCAACAAGACCTAACTAGCAAGATCCATTCAGGAGTATGTTCTTCGATGCATTTTACTTCTCAGTATCTATATGAATGGAATTTCACATTGTGGGGGGGAATACATACCAATGTTCCATTCCCATTCTACACCCAAAACGACTTAGTCAAGGAAAGCTTCCAGTGGCAGTGGTAGTTTTCTATGCTGTTCAAGATCGAGTGGCAATGATCAATGACAGAGACTACGATTAAGAACATTACGATTCTTATAGGAAGTAATGTGAGATTTTTTCAGTATATCTTCTATTGTGTAGTTTTGTGATATGTAAGTTGTGTTTCCTACATAATTCCCTAATGTATAAGCATAGTGATGAACAGTAGCACCAGAGTAAGTCAGTTCATGGATCTTGAAAGGGTTTGTGGGAGGATCCAGAAAACCACACGAGGTCGACAGTTGATGAGGTTCCTGTCACTTCAAGGTTTTTGGTAAGCCTGTTTAAAACCATGGAAGGAGCGAGCCTTTCTTTTGGATCAAGGTCATGAGTCACAGAGTTGGACATGCCACAGGGGTGAGCATACTGCAGTTGAGTGTGTGGATGTTTTTCTACCATGTAAACACTAAGGGGGGGAATGTTAGGAATTAGTATTCACATGGTTTATTATAATTGGTTAGTATGTTTATATTGTTATAACAAATGTATAACAATATATTAGTACGGGAAGGTTATTGTTTTGTATACTTCCTATTTTATAGGAAGTTGTTCAACAACATTCCTGGCTATATAATAGCCATTGTATTAGCATGAAATACATAGAAAATATAATATTATTTTGTGTTATTTCCTGTGTAAATTTGTTGTTGCACTTTCACTCATGACTCCCCCCTTCTACTCCACCTACTACTATAGCTACTCCCATGTCTTCTATCACCTTTGGTAGTCCCCCCACATCTCATTCTAGATCGTATTATCCTTCATATTACATTGATGATCCTATTGATCATCTTGATGGCAACACTACTATTTCTGGAACCCCATCTTCTACTAATGATCATCATGGGTCTCTTTCTTTCTATATTGTTGAGTGTGTCTCTCCCACTCCATTGTTGTCTTCTCCCGAGGGTGCATCTAATATTGTGCATGAGTCACCACTAGTTGTTTCTTCTTCACCTTTTATTCCCACATCCTCTGTTGGGGTTAACCATATAACAATGTTGTACAGATCTAAAATTAGATAAAGCATACAAGCAATAAATGTAGAAATAAACTAGAAGATAAAATAAACAAGAGAAAGATAACACCAGATTTAATATTGTTCACCTAGTGTGGGCTACGTCGACCAAGAAATGACCAATATTATTATTCAATGCTTTATAGAGGAAATACAATGAAGATCTTCCATCTTCCAACACCTCACAGGATGTTCAATGCTTTTCCCTCACTCAGCTACTCTTTCTTGCTCACCAAGGAAAATTTCATACAAATAATTGCTTCTTACTTGCTTACATGCCCTCATACAATGCTTACATGCATTTATAACTATTCTGAGCAACAAAATATGATTTTAAAATCAATAAATCATCTTTAAAGAAAAATATTTAATCTAATTCTTGGCCAAAAATAAAACACTATCACACAGGTCGACCGATATTGAGTTCCTCCCTGCGACCCCTGACCGATGTTGGTTGCTGCTTGACTTGCTAGTCAGCCCTGACCAATGTCGATCACTGTGTAGTCTAACAACATTGTAAAAGTAAGCTTTGTGTGAAGCAATTAAGCTCCACACTCAAAAATATCCCACTTGGAGATCAATTACTACACTATAGTGTACAACACCATCCTTAGATCCTTTTCCTTGGCCTGTTTCTTCCTCTTCAAGTCTCAAACTTGAAGACCAATAGAAGTGGAGTGAAGCTCCAACTTCTCATTTGCCAATGGCTTCATTAGAATATCTGCAATGTTCTCATCTGTATGAATTTTATTAAAATTCAGTTTTCCCTCCACCAATACCTGTTGTATGAAGTGATATATCAACTGAATGTGTTTCATTCTCAAATGAAACACTAAGTTATTTATCAGATGGTCACGCTCTAATTATCACTGTATAATCTGCAATCCTCTTTCTCCTTACCCAACTCTTCCATGAACCTTATCATCCGTATCATATCCTTGCTAGCTTCTGTAGTTGCAACATACTCTACCTCTATAGTAGACAAAGCCACAACCTTATGCAATTTGGAAATCCAGCTAACTGCCATTCCACCTACTGTGAAAATATATCCAATGGTGCTCCTCCTACCATCCAAATATCCAGCCATATCTAAATCAACATAGCCACGTAAAGAAGTATCTAACCCTCCATAACATAACTCAATGCCAGATGTCCCTCTCAAATACCTGAGAATCCATTGGACTAATTTTCAATGTTCTTTACCTAGATTAGCCATAAACCTGCTCACAACTTCCACTACATGTGCAATGTCTGGTTTGGTACAAACCACGTCATACATAAGACTTCTTACTACTGAAGCATAGGGAACATGTGCCATGTACTCAACCTCCTCGTGTGATGTAGGACACTGATCTTTTACTCAATTTGAAGTGTCCAGCCATAGGTGTACTAACAAGTTTTGAACTTGCATGTTAAACATTTCTAACACCTTATTGATATAAAGCCTCCTAAGATAAATACAAATTCTTATTTTTCCTGCCTCGGTGAATTTTCATGCCAAGGATTTTCTTTGCAGCTGCTTAAATCCTTCATTGCAAATGTGTGAGCTAGCTTTTCTTTAAGCTCACCAATGTCCTACATACTAGATCCTGTAATCAACATATCATCCACATACAATAAAAAAATAACATAAATCCCATTTTCAAGCTTCTTGAAATAAACACAATGGTCAGATTCACATCTCATATAACCATGCTCATGCATAAAACTATCAAATATCAAATACCATTTTCTAGGAGCTTGTTTGAGCCCATATAGGCTCCTTTTTAATATGCACACAAGTTTCTCCTTACCCCTGACTTCGTAACCATGGGATTGTTGCATATAAATATCTTCCTCTAAATCACCATGAAGGAAAGTCATCTTAACATCAAGCTGTTCTAAATGAAAATCCTCTACTGCAACCAAACTTAGAATAATATGAATATAAGTCATCTTAACTATAGGAGAAAAAATATCATCAAAGTCAATACCTGCTTTATGTATAAATCCTTTTACCACAAGCCTCACCTTGTACCTTTTTAGTCCACCCTCTTCTTTCTTAATCCTATAAACATATTTATTCTGTAGTGCTCTCTTACCTACTGGAAACTTTACCAAATCCCATGTCTGATTCTGTTCCAAGGAATCCATCTCCCCATCCATATCATGCTCCCACTGCTTGTGGGTATCCACCTGCATTGCTTCTTCAAATATTTTTGGTTCACCACTATCCATCAATAATAAATAAGAGAAAGAAGGTGAAAATATCTCTAGAGGTCTACTTACCCTTTATGACCTTCTCACTGAGATCTTGGGGTGTCAGGGGTTCAATTTGTGCCTGTTGCACATTCCTGTCAATCTCTGACAGTGACCAATGCCAGTCACATTCTGTCGACCGCAGTTCTGTAACTGATTGTAGTTCCTCTGTCTATTTACTGGCTGCATGGTTCCCTGACAAATGCAGTTCTCAGGATTACCGACACTAGTTCCCTGTAGGTTTTGTGCATGAACATGATCTTGCTGATCAATACTGATTTCCCTGACTGACACCGGCTTTATGTAGAACTGACTCTGGTGTCTGTGGATGTCTGTTTTAGATCCAAAATTTGATTTTACTTCAAAATATCATCAACCTGTTCATGTTTAGGCACCAAAACCTGATCCCTATACATTCTCTTTTCATTCCAATCAACGTCACAACTCCTAACAATCTTAGAATCTTCTAAATCCAAAAAATGATATCCAAAATCACCAGAGCCATAACCAATGAAAGGACATCTCTTAGATTTAACATCCAACTTCTTCCTATTTTCTATATCAACATGCATAAAATATTATGAGCCAAAAAATCTAAGAAAAGAAAGATCTACCTCTTTTCCAGACCAATCTTCTTTTGGTATTCCACCATCCAGTGTTGTTGAAGGTCCATAGTTGATCAAGTACATTGTTATATCCACTGCTTCTGCCCAAAACATCAAAGGAAAACCAAAATGTATCCTCATGCTTCTAGCATGTTCCATGATTGTCCTGTTCATTCTTTCAGCAACACTATTATCCTACGGTATTCTAGGAACCTTTCTTTCTCTATGTATTCCATTCACTGCATAATAATCATTGAAAACTTTGCTGCAGTACTCACCACCATTGTCATATCTAAGGCACTTTAAATTTAAGTTTGTTTCATTTTCCACAAGGGCTTTCCACCTTTTAAAAGTCTCAAAAACATCAGATTTACGCTTAATACAATAAATCCATACCTTTCTTGTGGCATCATCAATGAAAGTCACATAATATTGGGATCCTCCAATAGATGCTACTTGGGTTGTTCCCCACACATCTGAGTGTACAAGCTCCAATTTCTGCTCCTTATTTGTTGACCCAACCTTGAGAAATATCACTCTCTTCTACTTTCCAAATATGCAATGCTCACAAAATCAAGATATAACTATTTCAAATCTGATAACTTACCCTTACCCTTTAAGATTTGCATTCCTTTTTCACTCATATGGCCTAGCCGATTATGTCCACATGCTTGCATCTGAATCTGTAGTAGATAGCACAGAAAAGGAATCAGTAACACAGGTAGATAGATATAAAGTTCCTACCTTCTTTCCTCTTGCCACAACAAGGGCTCCCTTGGTAACCTTCCAAGAATCGGCTGTGAATGTAACCACACATCCAGATTCACCTAGTTTCCCTACATATATTAGATTTCTCTTGAGGCTTGGCACATGCCTTAATCTTTCAATACCCATGTATTTCCATTCTGCGACTTTAGATGAACATCACCTTTACCAGTAATATTGCATGACTCATCATCTCCTAAATAAACATGTCCAAAATCACCCTGAACGTAATTTCTAAAATAAACCTTATTAGGGGTAGCATGGAAAGAATCTCCAGAATCTAAAACCCAAGATTCTAATTTATTATCCAAGGAGAGAATAAGGGCATCTTGCTTTACCTTTTCACTTGCAATGTTTTCCTCTTTATCTTTTTCTTTACCTTTTTCTAGTAGATTCTCTTTGTTTTCCTTGGACCAACACTCCTTTACGTGTCCTCTCTTTCCACAATTCCAACAAAGTAAATCTCTGAACCTGGATCTAGATCTTCCATTCCTTGAATTTGATTTCCCATTCTTCTTGCTCTTTGATGATCCCTCATATATTCCTCTGCTCTCTACATTTAAAGAGTTTTCATAGGATGCTTCTCCCAAACTTTTCCTACGTATTTCCTCATTAAGGATTACACTAACCACATCATCAAACTTCAAACCATTAGAAGCAGACGATGTATTACTAACAACCATTACTAAGTTATCCCAACTATTTGACAAAGAACATAAGAATAAAAGTGCTTCCACTTCATCATCAAACAAAATTTATACCACTTTTAATTAATTTACAATAGACTAGAAATCATTTAAATGGTTAGATATAGATCCACCTTTTTACATCTTAGAATTAAAACATTTCTTCATCAAATAAACCTTATTTGAAGCACTAGGAGTTTCATACAAAATTTCTAAAGATTTCATCAAATCTATCATAGTTTTTGCATCTGTAAAATTCGAAGCCATCGATACTGCCAGGCTTAATCTTATAGATCCCAGTGCCTTTCTTTCAACAACCTTCCATTCTTCATCAGTCATCGAATACATGTGTGCATGTTCATCCAATAGTAAATATTGATCCTTATGATACAAATAATCCTCCACCTGCATCTTCCATAGTTGATAATTACGACCATCAAATTTATCCACTCTATATTTACTATCTTCTACCATTGTTGTGCTCCCCCTCAATCATAAAACCTTCTGTGAGTAAATATTGTCAACACACAAAACCTCCAAACAAATATCTGATACCAGTTATTGGGGTTAACCATATAACAATGTTGCACAGATCCTAAATCAGATAAAGCATACAAGCAATGAATGCGGAAATAAACCAAAAGATAAAATAAACAAGAAAAAGATAACACCAGATTTAACGTGGTTCACCTAGTGTGGGCTACGTCCACCAAGAAATGACCAATATTATTATTCAGTGCTTTACAGAGGAAATACAATGAATATCTTCTATCTTCCAACACCTCACAAGATGTTCAATGCTTTTCCCTCACTCAGCTACTCTTTCTTTCTCACCAAGGAAAATTTCATACAAATAATTGCTTCTTACTTGCTTACATACCCTCATACAATGCTTACATGAATTTATAACTATTCTAAGAAACTAACTATAATTTTAAAATCAAGAAATCAACTTTAAAGGAAAAGTTTTATTCTAATTCTCAGCCAAAAAATAAAAAAATGCCGCAGAGGTCAACCTACACCAGTTCCACCCTACGACCCCTGATCGATGCTAGTTCCACCTTGTGACCCTTGACTGATGTTGGTCAGCCCTGACTGATGTCGGTCACTATGTAGTCCGATAACATTGTAAAAGAAATATTTTCTATGAAGAAATTAAGCACCACACTCAACATCCTCTACGGGTCCTACTGCATCTTCGTCGATAGAGGTTTCCTCTTTGATCAGTGCACCTATTAGGGATTGTGTTGACACTAGCCATACTATAGCTCCTACATCATCAACTACTATGAATCCTTTCTCATATCCTACTCATGAGCCTTTAGCATCAGAATCCACTATATCACCTCTTGATATCCCTATGATCACTGATAATGGAAAAATTCAACCACTTAATACCTTATTGCCATCTCCTATCATCCCCTCACAAAATATTCTATCTCTCATGCATGCTGTAGGAAAACTCAAATCTCAATTTCATACTCTTACTTTAGAAAATAAAGCCTATTACAATTCTATTGAAAACAATTCTTTACATACAATCCTGTTCCTAAAAAGATTCATAATTTTTCCTTCCCTAAAGACTTTACTGTGCCTACTTTCACATGTTTTGATGGTACTGGTGATACTCATGCTAATATCCTACACTACCATATAATTATGGTTGATTACTCTAATGATCGATTGTTGCTTAAGGCCTTTCACTATAGTCTTACTGATGAGGCACTACAGTGGTACACCAATTTACCCTTTGGGTCCATTAGCATTTTTTTATGACATGGAGAATACTTTCCTTCATTGTTTCATCATCAATAATGGACCTAAAGTTACTTATGACCACATACCTACTTTACATCAAGGCTCCTCTGAACCTATCCATGACTATATCTTGCGGTTTAATTCCTGTATACACCAACTCATCTTCCAACCTAGTGACTTAGAAAATAAATTCATTTTTTGTCGTGGTCTCATTCCTCCACTTAAGCAAAGGTTGCAATATGATACTTGTGAGTCATTCATTCTCTTGTGTTATAAATTTATTGATCTAGAAAAATATCTTTTCTCCTCACATATTGTCAAACCCACACATGTTTCTCCGACAGTTCCATCCTCTAGTCTTCCACTCCCACCTCCAGTTGAGCATCCAAAGAAATCTCCACCTTTTCCTAAAGTGCATTCCAAACAAGCTCAACCCGATCCTTCACCACCAAAAAATTATTCTTTTGTACCACAGCAAGTTCCTACTTCCACCACTCCACCTCCATCTTGAGAGCCTTTGTATTTCTCCCCTCATGCTCGACCACATGATGTGTTGCGCATATTACTCAATGATCGATTAATTTTGTTACCCTCTAACCAACATCATCCCCCACACTACTTACACCGTCAATGTGACCAACATTATTATAATTATCTTCACATCACTGGCCATCAAAACAATGATTGTCTTGCCCTCTGTGAAAGGATACAACAACAAGTGGATTCTGATATCAACTCTTTTTCCTCTCGTGAGTGGTCATTATCTCCTTCACCCCGTTAGCATAGGCATACCCCACTTGAGTCTTCTCCATTAGGTTCTTAGTTCATTCATTATGCACCACAATCACACGCTTGTTCTCCACCTCATCCATCATTTCCACCATCACATTCATTGCATCCGCTACATCCACACTATCCACCACTTCATGTTGTTGCATCCCATGGTTTTCTGCCAGTCTCTGCATATCCCATGGTTACTACACATGAAATTCCATTTAGTTCATACACTCACGCTGCATCCATTCCACATGTTTCCACCACCACCCATTATCTTGGTCTTTGGTAGGTGATTATTATCACCTTACCCCTGATGATGCACTTGTGTTCTTATGGTTCTTACATGAATGTTGAGGGATTAATTCTAAGAACCTTTCATCACACGCTTTGTCATTTCATCTAGAAAACTCAATCATTTCCCGATGAAACACTCTAGCTTACACGACTCATACTTGACTACTGAGGGGTCTTCATTACATGAAGTGTACATGTGCCTATTCATTCACACGCTGGGGGGCATCGTTACTCTAATCCCCCCTCTTTTTTTCATCACACTATCCTATTACGACTACATTAAATTCCCACAAAATCATTACGGTACATTCATTTCACAATCATACATGTTTCTATTTTCACATCTCTTCTACTATAATCATTACTTTCCTTACACACTACATATTTTATTCATTCAACATTTCATCAATCACATTACATTGGTTATCTATATTGTCATCATTCACCATACATATTTTATCTACCACTACTAACATCATCATGTAAATTTATATTCATCACATACGAACAATACACACGCTAGGATAATAACCATAGAATCATACAACATCCATTACATCGCAATAGAAAAAACTTCCAACATAGATTTAACACGTAAAAAATAGCCGTCCCTACATATATCATTAATAGAATCATCATCACAAAATCATTTCTCACAAATGGGGAGAAAGGCCCCCACATCATATGCAATAATCCCAATCAGACCTCATCATCTCTATCACTCTCGTGTACTAAGAGAGCCCTAGAACTGGATGCCTCTCCACCAACACAACACTGCATTTTGTGGCCTTGAAACTTCTCCACCAACACAACGCTGCATTTTGTGGCCTCAAAACTTCTCCACCTTCCTCCGTAGCATAGTAATATTTGTAACCTACTTAAGAAAATGACGCTATAAGTCCACATACCATGTGAACATGTCCTGGGAAAAGGGACCACAACCAACCGCCTCTCGGACACGTCGAGTATCATCACGTGTCTCATCCCTCTTGCTTAGCATCACCATACATTTCACCATTTCTATAGCCACTAGCTCAAACAGATGGGCATGCTCACCTACAATGTCATCAACACACTCTAGCATCCCTCCACCTAGCACATCATTCGAAACATTCTACGTCAAAGTAAAAATATGTGTCTACTATTAATGACCAATACACATCCCCTATAAATGTAACATAAAACCACACGTTAGTTAAAAACATACAAAAAAACTTAGACAAGCCGTTAAACATAATGTAGGCATACACAAATACTTATGCTCTACCACAACCATTGCTACAGGGTCGGGGACACCTCCCTCCCCTCCTCCTCCATGTGGCAACTCCATAGGACCCACGAATATTGGGTATAGTAATACCCACCAATGCACTACCCACCATGCTTGATACTCCTTCAGTACACCCCGCGTCATCTCCATCCACAACTGCTATCACTGGGTCTGTCTCATCTAGCCTTGGTGGTATTAACTGCTCTATGTAGGCCCTGGCCTAACACCAGCCCTCCTAGGGGATCTGATAGCTCTCAACCATATATATGGTGGCTTTGGGGGAACATCCTACACCATACTAAACTACCATGACACCCTCTCAACCTAAAAAATCTTCACCACACCTGGAAAATGGTCCTCTAGCCACATAGTCCTCTGAATGCATCATAACTCTATAGCATCCTTGGGTCATCCCCCATAGTCAAGGTATGGCCTTCATATAACTGAATTGGGCCCCATCCTATCTATAAGTTCCCTAAAGGTGTTGGTATCCATCTTCCTACTGTGAATATCCACCTAACGTTGAGCATATATCTCAGGCCAAGCCCACTCTCCTCGTGGCCCTGCAATTGGTCTCAATATAACTATGTGCTCATATGGCCACACATGCATTAGTGTGGTGGCTCTTATACCCCCTCCATGTTCATCCTACGTAAATCAATACACATATCTGTATAGATAGGCCAACACATACCATGCCCATGTGAATCTCATCCCCTCCTCCTCTATCCGATGACATATGTCGTGCATCTTATACAAGATGCTAGACCCTCCTCTCTCCATGGCTATACATGAAGCAATCACCACTGCAATAAATTTCTGTAAGTGTGGAACCCTAGACTGTAATTATCAAATCCAAATTGATATGGGCCTCGGTAGGTACTTGAGCCATTGTAAAATATTACCTTGACAAGTGCATCTGCCACTCCATATCCACTACTTGCATCACTCGTACCCTCTCCCCAACAACAAGTAATCGCAATATGTGATATACATCCTCCAATATCGTGACTGTCATCTCCCTCATATGCAACCAAAATGTGCATGTGTCTGCACACCATCTCTCACACAATGCAGTCAACATGGGCATATTATGGGGCACATCACCCATCCATGCTATATTCCGTAGGATGACATGGTCCATCACATCCCACTCATCATCCGATAACCCCAATCCAAGTAATGTACTCAAGTGATGCCCACCACAGAACTCCCTCGAGTGGATATCCCTCTACACAACACCAAACAACAACAAACACAACGTTATAACACCTTACACAAACAAACACACTTATTTAACGACATGATTTTTACCATTATCCACTAAATATAACAAATTCTGGACCAGGGCACCTAGATGCATGACTGGGCACCCAAGAGCAGGAAACTAACACCCAGTTCTGGGCACTCTAGTCCTAGGGGTCACTAGCTCCCTCACCGCTCTTGTCCAGGTCCCAAACGTCGAGAAAATAAAAAACCTCCAAATTTTCAAAAATTCAACTAAAATGCCTATTACACCCTACATTTTTATGAAAATAATGCACTTACCAACTCCGCAGTCGTACAAGATGCCACAATGGTCGCCACTCGCTCAAACCAGCTAGGATATAATGCTCTTGCTTAAGGAATCTTCACTCACTTCATACACACTCTCACACTCGCACAAAAGACAAATGAAGTGACAAATTACTTTTTCACTTCACCATTTATAGTTACTTTTCATCATTTACCTTTACTATGGTCCTTATTTCGCACTTATTACCACAACTAATACACGCTACACTGTTTCACTCACATCTTGAGCATTTTTACTCCGATTTACACCTCGTTTGAGGAATTCTTTTTAGAATTCCACCTACCACCGTATTGTACATGTTTGGCATGATTTATACCTCTTCACCATTGCCTCCCATTTGATACATACATATTTTCACCTTTTTCCATTACTTTCGGCTTAGCGTCCATTCTTTTCATTCACTCCCCCTTTTCGTTGAAATGGGAGGCATATTATTGGGGGTTCCCCCTTATAATCCCCCTCACATCACCATGTGTTCAAACATTGTGAATCCAAACACTTACCAATACATAGTGCAATATTTCACCATCGATTCCCCCTAATGACTTAATCAGGGGGCAACAAATGCTTTTAAATCTTCCAAACACAATCACACATTAGTTTCTATCAATTCCCCCTAAATACCTAACTTAGGGGAAACAAGTGATTAAAAATCATTTCACATGACATTTCATCAATTTTATATCGAATTCCCCCTAATGACCTAACCTGGGGGCAACTAGCACAAATATCTCCATGAGTAGCCAATCAAAACAATCAATCAACCAATCAAAATCAATGTGTTCAAATAAAAAATCATATCATTCAAATCTACAAGCGGTCTCCCAGATGACCTAACTTGGGAGTTACATTCACCACTTCTTTCCCAGATGACATAACTTGGGAATTTATTCTATATTTTGTGCTTGCTTCCAGATGACCTAGATTGGAAGCCATCATACATGTTTACGCTCACTTCCAGATGACCTAACTTGGAAGCCCTAGATATCACACCTTCCAGATTCATTTGGAAGCCACCTGCATTCTGCTTTGCTTCTAGATGACCTAACTTGGAAGCTACCTCTTTTCATATCGCGTTCACTTTCAGATGACCTAACTTGGAAGCCTTCACATTGCGGTGACACCTATGGAAGTGGGGGAAAGAGTGTCCTTTCCCTATATCAACTCCTATATGGGTCAACTTTTTAATCAAAAATTGTTTGGATCCAAAAATCACAAAATTTTGATTTGAGTCTGTCTGTAGCAATGGCGGCTAGATCTTGAGGATGTAGTTAAATATTAGAGAATAACACACTTTTCTCCCTACACTATTCCTCTAGTGATAGGATGCCTAAATCCTCCGATTATTCATTCATATATAAGTGTTCGGGTTGGGAACTGATCACTCCCTACCCACCTATTCATCATTAAACCACGTTCAAAATCATCATACATCCTAGTCATCACTTTCATTTAGCACACTTCATCATGACATTTTACACATTTTTCATTATGTTACATGGATCAACCCATTGATCCATGGTTTGACATGCTTTTATAGTTCTATCAGCATGCTTCTACTACACATCTGCACGTTCTTCTACAGCATGGGATTCTTTGACTTTTTCTCAGGTACGCATCTCTATCTACTTTATGTTACTAAGATTTCCACTCACCAACATAAAGTGGGGGCAAATGTAGTCACAAAATCACACACTTACTATTACATTTATACCACCGGGTATGTTATTTTATATATGGATCTTGTGTAATAAAAGTATTCACTAGTGACCCATCCTTGGTCTTGTTGTCAGTTAGTCAGTCGTCATTGTTATTTTTCTGGTTCAGTCGTCACTTATCTATACAGTTTTGGGTTTCTTTTATGGAGTCTCAGGTGTCCTAATTTTCTCATTCGTCATCTCCACTCCTATACTAGGGGCACCTAGGGTTACAGGGCGTCCCTGGGGTGCCTTATGTGATTTTAGGCACCCTTATTTTTGTAATCTATGGTCCTAATTTATTTGTTTGAGGTTGGTCTTTATTGTTATCATGTGTATTCCCCTAGGTTGTAGTTGGCATTTTCAGGTCACTAGTGTCGAAATTTGAACAAGAGATCCCTATATGAACATAACATACTCACTACATTATGGGCGGACATCTTACTATCAAGGGAAACTATCTACTAAGGAAAGGGACTGCATTTGGGCATCTTCTACATCTGCATCACACAAGCATAGGGGGAAAGGGTTGTATTCTTTCTATTCCATCCACCATTTACATTTTTACATCTAGTTATTGCCCCCTACTTTTGAGTCATTGGCACTAGGGCATCCTAGGCACAAAATTGCACACACATGCACACAAAACTACATGGGGTCTGGAATGTAGTGTAACGCTTAGTCATAAGTCCACCATTGTGGCAGCTAAGGTCAGTTCGACCTATTCATATGCATTTTTATTTCTTAGGAATTGATGCTTTGAATAGGGTTTTGTAGGTGGATCTTCACACTGCATTTACAATGACATAGATGATGGTATTGTGACACTCGTGTGAAAATAATAAAGATATTATGGAGATATTGTGACACTGCCAGGACTAGATCCTGAGCATTTCTGAAGTCTATAACACCTAGACCACAAACCAAGGCACCCCAGGGTGCTCCAGTATCCTCCCAGGTGCCTTAGTCTAGTCAGATACTCAGCTTCTGCCCTTCCCGAGGCCACCCAGTCATAGCTTTCCCAGTCTGCACAAAAATCTGCTTCAGTCCAACATACAATGAGGTAAGTCAAATTGAGGTTAGTACCATATCCCTCTTATTTCCATTATTTCAATACATATTCAAGCAATAAAATAAAGATATTTTAGATCTAGCATTTTAATATAACATTATGTTTCTATTTAGATTAACTCATAAAATAGGTAATATTTCCATTTTAGTTAATCAGATAGAGTTAAATGTTTTTGTCACACAATGTCACATTTCTATTTTATTCCAATGTTCTAGAGAGAGAAAAATGAAGAGAGAAATAAACTTCTAGAATGTCACATTTCATTTTTCTAAAGATAGAGATAGGGAGAGAAAGAAGTAATCATTTTATGTGACACCGCATTTCCTTTGTATTGAGTTTAGAGAGAGAGAGTAGGGAGAGAGAGAGAGTAATAGATAATTTTCATGTTCACATATTTATTAGTTCTATAGCATTAAGAGGGAGTTAAAAATGTTTAATAAGGTTTTCCAAAATAACATACTATTCTACTTTAAAAGGGTTAACAAAAAGAGTTAAAAAATGACCAATGGAAAAAACTGCAATAAAAATCAAAAATCCTAAACATGCCACAAAATGGTCTCCAAAAAGGGGTGAAAATACGTGAGGGAGGAATTGGTAAGACCTAACCTCTTTCCCTAAATATATAGATCACTAAGGAGTTGACGGGGAAAATATTCGATAAATAGTGCATGTTTTGGAAGTACCACTCTAGAGCGAAACATCACAGTTTATCAACTACACTACACTCCAAAACAACTCAATTGGCCGTATAATGCCCTTAAAAAAGTGGTATTAGCCAACCAATGGAATTTATGACACTTCTAAACCATTCTCACACATATTGACAACACATGGAAACTAACATAATTAAAATCCGGCACACATAACTAGTTTTGGAGGTATCATTCCAAAGGGAATTATTGCAAATTGAAATATTATACTTGCACTTTGTATGTAAATATGACCCCAAAACAAGAACAAAAAAAGTGTTACCAAAATGATGTAGTGAAAACCAAATACATTTGGTAATTCTTAGTATAATAGAGAAGGGGTTTGAGGTGGTAAAACTATTTTTGGGATCTGTAGTTCATTTTTGATGGGTGATTCCAAATCACTTTCACAATAAAAGAGTGGAAATCTCATACATATAGCTCTTCCATGGGGTTGGGTAACACAACAATAATAAACTCCAAACTAAGGAGTGAGTATTGTTTAAAGGTTATACCATTATTTCATTGTCCTAGGAAACATTAATGAGATGAAAACCACTAGTTACAATTAACATATCATTACACATCCATCTAAATAAAGAAGCATAATTAAAATATGATAATGTCTAATAATAGGAATAAAATAATGTATCGTGATACATAGAGAGGGGAGGAATCCATTCCTAGAAGAGAAGAGATGATGCGTGAAATAAACTCAATGGATGGTTTAAATGCACACATTATACAATTCCACCAGAAGAGCACCATTTCAACTAGTTCACGTGAATTGCGTATGCTTCCACATTTTAATAAATATAAACTTTTAAATAATTTTTTTTGAATGTTCATGGTTTGTTCAATGCTCCCCCCTTTTTAAAACAATTTATGGGTCTCAATACTATGATCCAAAAAATCATTTTGGGGCAGGTTGAGATGTTTGGACATGAGGTGGATTATATTGAATTCAATTTACTTCTAACATGGTAATAATTAACCTTGAACTGAACACATCCTACCGATTGTGATTGAAACTTTAATATTAGAAAAAAGATATGTTTTCCATTATTCTATGCAAGCATCCAAACTCCTTCCACAAGATTTTATCTTGGCAGATATAGGGTAATCATCCACCATGTTGGGGAGTTGAATAAAACCAAGTGACATGTATTTACCTAAAAACTATGCAATCCAATATATTACCTTTGTTTAAGGAATTTGACAAATAATCCCCACATTAAATAACTTGATAACACACAACTCCTAATAGATCCCAAACATGATCACTTATTTCAACAACTATTAGAATGTCAACTTTGACCCACTGAAGTGAATCAACATATTGAAGATCATTGATAACAAAAGGGGATATCTTAAAATAAAATTTTATATAATGGAAATGGTAGAGATTTGACATTCAAACTTGTTAAAATAACTTTCTTGAAAGTTTTCCAGGGTTGATTCTTCAATACCATTTGGTGTAGCCAGATGTCAACATGCCCCAAACTCTCATTTTAACACATGCAAGGGAGAAGAAGGCCAAACTAAGTGTTTAACATTACTCCTAGAAACTACAACCTTCAAATATCTTCTAATGCATCCAATTTTTGCATACATGACCACAAGAGCTAACCAAAAAAACCACTTAGAATTGTTCATTCTCCAAGTGCTTGAAGATATTGCATGTTGTCCAAAGCTCTAATTTTAGTACAAGAAATGCCATGAACAGTCTAAGGAAATGTCGTGAAATATGACATATGCTTGGCTAAAAGTGGGTACTAGGAGGATGCATGCAAGGTTTAAGGAGATGGCATGAAATATGACATATGCTCGGAAAAAAGTGGGTTTTCCATTCTAGCAAAAAAAACTTTGCACAAAATGATGTGTGGGACTCTACCTAGTACATAATAATTATGGCTATGGTAGAATCAAAATGATAAATTTTTGGAACATGTTTTGGGAATGAGCACGCTCTTTCAAAATAGTGACCTCAAAATATGCACAATCCTTTTTCATTGGCTACAAATCCCCTAGGTAGAAAATATAAGGTACAATCCATTTTATAAAAAATATCCTTTGGTTCAAATGATACTACAAAAAAAATTTAGACAAGGAAAATAGTCTCCCATTTTGCACACATCTAAGGTAAAGAATTGTTAAAGTTGTGGAGTTTCTATTTACACTTTTAAATTACATTTTTTTGGAGTATTTCCAATGAATCCACCAGGACATGAAATGTTAGTGCTATCCACCACCTACTTCCACTCAATTTCTTAACAATCAATGACACAAGGAAATATTTGTGAATTCATTTATTTACAATTTTAAAAATCAAGCAGTCAAACAAAACAACCTCCATTCACTTCACATGCTACGCATTCACTAAGAATGGCACATGGAGGAAGGAATCAAGTGTCTTCCATTACCAAATGAAATCACGCATCTTATTAAATCATAATTTGATTTGATGTATTTATTTTAACATCTTAATTTATTTATTATATTTTTAATATTACTATTTTATCGCATTCATAGTTATGAGGCAGTTATGACTCGATGATCCAAGACACATGACATGACACCCAATCCATGGAGGGTGCTTGGAAAGGACATAAAATGTTTCATTAACATCAAAAAATGAACTCTTAATGTGGTCAAACTCTAAATATCATTTTGGGATGTTGATAAGGTGTTTGTAGCTTATCTTTCCTCTCTCGATAAGGGAAAGGATTCAATAGTAGTTACATCCCAATGACAGGCCATGAAAATCACACCAAATTGGAGTGCTTCACAAGTAGGGATGAAAAGGAAGAAGAAAGAGGAGCACTACAACAAGCACTATGTGGGTGGAGATTTTCCTTTTATGGTGTACACCAAATGTAACATTGACCTTAATCCTATGCATGGGTGTTGGTTGAGTTTCTTCCAAATTGTGGGTGTGCGCCATGTAACAAACTTGTCTTCATGCAGATGCACGATCATTCTAACCCAAAAAACCTTATGCTTTTCCCAAATGAGTACTTAGTAAAAAATCATATAATTTGACAAAATGTGGGTTCAACATCACTCTACACTAACTCAATTTCCCTCCCTTGGGTAATGCTTTATTGGCTTGTTCAAAAAATTTAGGCTCCCCTTGGAATGGTAGATATTCAAATCTCTGTCACTTGATCAATATAATATGTATAATTGGATTCAAGATATCCACCCACATTCCCAAGTCATTCAAAATATTTACATCATTTTTGG
Organism: Taxus chinensis; assembly: GCA_019776745.2. Classification (NCBI taxonomy): domain Eukaryota; kingdom Viridiplantae; phylum Streptophyta; class Pinopsida; order Cupressales; family Taxaceae; genus Taxus; species Taxus chinensis. The sequence continues at coordinate 349,097,496 of CM034147.1, read as the reverse complement.
GGTCTTTAGCTTATAATTTAAATACACCCTTCTCCACTACATCCTTGTTTTCTTCCTCAAGCTCACTTTCCTCTTTAAGTATTTACTTTTGGAGGTCAGTGATGCACAACTGGAGTTTATCTTTTTTCATGTTTATCTCCTTTTCCATGTCCTCCATATCTTATAAAAAAATTTCCCTACTGAATTTTTCCTTTGTACTTTATACTTGTAATCCCAATGCATTATGCTTTTGTTTCTCTAAATGGATGCATACTTCCACCACTATGCCTTGATGACTAAAGACTACAAACACCTTCTCTAAAAATTTGGATTTTTCATTCATTTTAATTTCCAACTCCTCACTTTCCTTTAATATTTTCATGTATAGGGCGTTATCCTTATCTTGTTACTCCTTTAATGACTACCTCACCTATGCTATGTCACCATCCTTTATCTTCTTAAGGAGCAGGTCAACCAAGACTTCAATTTTAGTTATATAATCTGGTTGGTTGTGTGGTACACCATTCAATAAGTAAAATATACATGGAATTGATGTTTTAATTATGTATTTGTACTAAAATTACATGATCTTTTTGTGTTCGGTAGCAAGGATTTCCTTTTTATCCTTTAGCTCTCTTTCTAGTTGGTTCATGCAGGTTCTTTGTTTCCCTAATGTGAATGTGTTTAATTTTTTTTTTCAAACCACTTCACCAGCCATCTTGATCATCACATCAAATTCTTAGGTGTTTGTCATATGGTAGGTGTCTAAATAAGATACTTCAGATCCCTCTATATATTTTATGGAAGATTGGTACACGCTAACCTATGAAACCTCAAAGCGGGGTTTATTTGTGTATAAATACATTAAAAATGATACCCCCTTTCTAGTTTTATTTGTTACACTATCATGATTAATTTTTTTCCTAAAATATACAAGTTCTTATCTTTTTCCCCATTTGGAACTAAGTGTAGAGAGTTTCCTTGGTATTTTTTGGTTGTCAAACTTGCACCCATGTCTTGGATTTTTGAAGAACTGAGTCATTTGAGACAACAATGGAACCATCTCCAAATTGTGGGACCTTGCATGCTTGAGATGGATCTCTAGAGAAGGCCATTTCCTCTATCTATTTCCACTGCCACTATTTCTCCAAATGCTTAAAGGGAAAAATAAGCTAACAATTCCAAGGGACTAGGGATAGAAGGATAAAAGAAAGGAAAAATAATCCAAGGAAGGTGATAGCACCCGAAAAAGAGGGATGAACACTATCTGATACAAGTGAAAATGAAGGGAAAGGTGTGAAAGAAGGCTAGGCACGTGTAGCACAACTAAGACACATTTACCAAATCAATTTCATGGAACACAACTAAAAATGGAACTGCAAGAGACATAGATTGACACAACAAGCATGTAATGTAAAAGAAAATCAAGAAGAAAAAAATACAAACACACTTAGGACAGAGAATAGTCACAAAACGATGCTTCCATTACTTCCAAAAATGCACAAAATTGTTACAATGGCGAAAGAGGTCGATATCCACATGCATGAGCCATATATAGAGGTCTACAACTCATAATATAGAAATTGAATTCCTTAGCAAAATGCATAAGGATCCAAAGTGTCCAACATTAACAATGAGCCTAACTCTTACAATATAGATGAATGCATGAAATAAAAAGAGGAGGGAAAATATGAATTCAAAATGGAACCACCAACAAGAAGCATTTAATGCTTGCAAATCCACCTGTAAATTTGTCAAATGCACTTTCCGAAGTCTGTTTGGTGTGTAGGAGGAGAAAAAAGGTCAGATCAGATCAAATCAGGTGGTTGGAGTAATCATATCTACTCATTAATGCCTTGAAAAATGTTTTCCCATTTCTCACCTATTAGATCTGCCAATAATTTAAATTTGAATATCTAGCGATGTAGCCTACATCAACAACTATCGATTGAGACTAGGTGCATGCTAATCAGAACTCTGTAGTAAAAGATATGGTTGTCATAATATTCTCAAGGGATGTCTACGTACATAAGACACACGGTGCATGTGCATTGGTTGAAAGGATGGCCAACTGTGCAAATTTTCTTGTCATTTCTGCCACGTGTCACTCGTTGATTTGATGCCTTCTTGGCATGATTTGACTTGTTGCATTTAGCACACTCAAGCATGTCAAAGAATGACATGGCATGGAAAGCCACTTGCGAGGCTGTAAAGGTATGCATGCAAAATAATGAGGCTTGAGAAGAAGGTAGAAGGAAGGAACGCACAATCGCAACACACAAAAAGGAAATGGGGCAAACTAATGAGTGGATAACATATGGTCAATGCATAACTATTACAAGGTAATGTGTAGGGTGAACGAGAGGGCCATGGACTTAGCTAATTTTAAGAAAGTGCAGGGTGCACGCACGGGATAAATAACTGCTAGGAAGAAGGTGAATGTTTAGAAGATGTGCGCAAGGTAAGAATGAAACAAAGAGGAAAAGGAAAATGGAAAGGGGAAGTGTGTAAGGGCGCACGAGGAAATAATGACCAACTAAGTATGCCAAGGAGACAATTGGGGTACATGCCACTGTAATGAAGATATATGAGCCAGAATATGTATGTAAGTTGCCCAAATAACTAGGAGAGTTATTTAGACAAAATTTTTGGTAACTTTTGGGGCCATCTTCCTGCTAGATGAAGGAGATAATTATCCTGTAGCATCAATTGGGAATGGATTCTGATATGTAATCATGAAATTATGATCTACATCTTTGAATAATTTCCTTTGAAGTCACTTGAAGTATCATTTCTTGACTCTATTCCAAATCCTACAAACTATTAAAAGAAGATTTGCACCCTGGAAGCAAAAGAAGAGCACGCACAGGAAGCACACAAGAAGAAAGAAATATGTATAAATAAACAATGTGCATGTAGCGAACTTGGAGGAATTTAAAATAATCTAACACATACAGAAAGATGTAAAAAACTTAATGGAAGTGTTTGCTATAGATCCTATTTACTGGGATTTACAATGCACCTCCATCAAGATGAGGTAACTCGAAAGAGTTAGCCTCCTTACATGAACTGATGATGTATGTGCCACTCCAAAGTGCATAAAACTTTGAATGGCACCCTCGTTTAGCTCTGTTAGCATCCTATTTAAAAACCAAGTTCCAAACTTTGAAATCTTGAGGCCTATCCTTTCTGTCACACCATTTGTTTGTTGCTTGTTAATGTTGTTCTAGCTTGATCATGGCAGAGTTCCTTGATTCTTCAAGATTAACTAGCTCTGCCATTTTGATTTCTTTTTGTTTGTGCCTTTGAGCTCTAGTTGCTGAGAAAGTTCCAATGAGTTCAAATCCAACATCAAAGGAAGGGTAACCTCTTTTCCATAGATAAGCTTGTAAGGTAAAGTTCCTATTGATTTTTTAACTGTGATTCTATTTTCCCAAAGCACACGCGTGACCTTTGTATGTGTTGTCCACTCAAAATTCCCCTGCTTTTAAGAAGTTGAATTTTAAAATTTTGAGGTTAAGTGTCTTTTCTGTTGTCCTGATAATGTGAAAAGTCAAGAAATTGGGAAAAACTGTGTTTTTTGGGTCATTTTGTGTGTTTTTCGGGCCTGTTGGATATTTTTGTCCCGTGTGTCCCAAGTTCATTTGGGCTCTCTGTTCCCCGATCAGCCGATTTACCCGAAGTCTGTTCTTTTTGGGCCCGTCAGAACTTTTTTGTCCCAAATGTCCCAAGTTCGCCTGGACCTGTTGTTCCCTTTTCGTCAGATTCGGCTGAACCGCGTATTTCATGTACTTTCGTCCCGCATGTCCCAAAAGCATTTGTGCGTCTTTTCCCCGCATTGCCCGAATTGGCCGAACCGCGTACTTCGCGCTTTCGCATCCCTCGTGTCCCAAATGAACCAAGTGCCATTCATGCTAATTTTTCCCGCTCTACCCGAATATCTTTCTTTTCAATTTGGTAGATATGTATTTAATGCGCATTTATTACCTTTCTCTCTCCTAAATGGCTATATAATGAAACTGCCCCCTATGCATTTTTTCACACTGCTTTCATGTTATCTATTGCTCAAACCCTAGCAACCAAAATTCCTGCGCGTGTATCCATTCCCCCTGTAATTCCATCCCAAGTCTAGCTTGCAGCTTTGCTCTCCGAGTTACTATCAACATGATGATCAAATTCCAGGGGCAGGAACAAATTTCACCACTCGAGTCCGCCGTTCCCGATATCGGGGACAGTGAAGTTTGCCACCTTGACTTTGGGGATTTTTGGACAAGGATGACAGATGTGAACCCTTCACTGATGGCACAGATGATTCATGACAGTGGTCTGGCTTTCGCTGGTGGTTTCCCTATCTCGGTGTAATGCGCAGACACAGTGCTCTCATGCGGGGCTCATTTCAACCCTGATTCGAGTGAGTTGACAAACATGCACGGGGAGCTCATCACCAAACTTGATGCTGCCGCCATTGGCACTGCACTAAGGATTCCAGAAATGGACAATGCTATAGTTGTCTCCCAGAATCAAGCATAGGCCCTTTTCAATCAAGACAGTGATAATTATAAGGTGCATGTGGCGAAGTCTTGGATAAAAAACCCTAATAAGGGGGCATCTCATCTATCTAAGGTTCTATTCCATGCTGATTTCAACGAAGAACTATCAGATTTCATATTCCTACTGGCTCGGGTTATGGGCTTACCCTCTACTAATGAGTTCCATTTCTGGATGTGCCCGCTTATCAATATGGTGTGCAAGGGAACTCAGAATATCAATTGGGCAGAGATCATCAGTATGAACCTAGCGGAGCAGCTGTCTAATGTATAACAAATAAATAAATTATATATGACTTCATACCTGATGTATACTCTAGCAGCATCGAGGCAATGGTTTGGTTTATCATACATCGATGCTCACAAGGATGACCCCGTGTATGCCTATTGCCCGCAGTTCACCCTAGAAACCAACAATCACAATTTATGAAGGGTGAATGATGCTTTCACCATGTACATTGTCCAGATTCTTGAGAGTGACACAACGAGAATATTTTCTGATGAAGGCATGAGTCTGATATCGCACTACGGTGCTTATTTTATCCAATTCAGAAAATTTTCCTATATCAGGCTTGCTGGCTATGAGAGCAATCCTCTCAAGCTCCCTATGTTCTGTAATGAAAAAATGGCCTTGATAGAAGTGTGCAGGCAATTGGAAAAATTGCATAGAACCTGCAGAGACAAGAAAATTACTGGTTTGTACTTCCCCATCTCTTTGGGAAATTACACCTGCAAAACAACCCTGGATGCACAAAATATAGAAAGGGCCCTAGCTCCCATTACTGTCCATTTCTTCAGGCCCAGAACTTGCTTTGACTTGAAAAATTTTATTGAGTAGAACATCAAGATCACCTATCATCATAGGGCAGACACAGAAGACTATTGGGCTGACTATGCTGATGATTTTAAAGCCAGAAGGAGGTATTATGGCAGGTTTTCCCTCCAATTAATGCAAGAGCTTAACCTGTACCAAGTTCCTGAAGGGCTACAGGATGAAAATTTTTACCTGTACTCATATGAGTATGATAATGTGGTCAAACACACTCCCTTGGAGGACTTGGATTGGTTTAAAAAGGAGAAGGATGATTTGGCTGAAATCCTGGCTCCAGTCTTAGTCAGGACCAAGATCTGGTTTGATAGGAAATTTCATGAGCACAAGAGGCACTCAGGGGAATCCTCCTCCAAAGATGCTTCAACACCAAGGAGGGAATCATCGAAACCCAGATCAGAATCACCTATGCAAACCCCTCCTACCTCATCAACTCAAGGACCTGCAGTCTCTACTCCTTCCTCATCCACCCAGGTGTATCAGAAGAAAGTCAAAGAAGTTAAAAAGGAGCCTGTGGAAGAAGATCCCTTGAGGAAGCATGCATAATTGCCTTTGGGACTAGAGAACATTATTGTTCTCAGTGAAAGTGAAGAAAGTGAAGTGCCAACTCCTGTAAGCACCCCTGAAGCCCCAATGGATAAGGATAAAGAAGTCCAAAGCACTGTTGATTCCTCTGCACCAGGAGCCCTAAGCGCTCCACTCACCTCAACTCGAGGCAATAGTAGTGCAAACCTTGGGTGCCATGAGTTCTCTGTCTCTTGGTCCTCTTGCCCCACTTGCTTCTTCCTCCTCTTTGGCATGAGTGCAGCCTCTTGTCGACAGTAGGAAGAGAAAGTCTTCCTCCCGGATCTCAGGACCAAATTTTGATGCTGTGGCGGCCTTGTTAGGCACTACTCCTCCTTCTCGTGCCAAAAAATCTAGAATTACCTCCAGGATAGTGTCTGACGCTCAAGGCCAACAATTCCTAGAGATAGCTAAGCCTAAGACAGATAAGCCAGAGAAATATTTACAAGTGTCTGACCTGGAGCTCTCAAGGATTCCCATGGGAGAATCTACCTCTGAAGGTGAGATCCATAATATTTAGGAAACAGTTACTAGAGTCATTGGGAGGGTAGAGAAAGGGAAGCAAACCATTGAACAGTTGGAGGAACAAGCCCAGATTCTTACAAGTTTCATCAAGTCCCTGCTGTCCAAAGATAAAGTTTTTGATCGTACCCCATTGAATACTCTTCCACCATCTGTAATTCTGAGTCATGATGAAGTGTAGAGTATTAAAGATATGCACAAGTATTCTGTATATGGAAGGGCTATGGAGACCATGGTGGATGATATGCTGGTTGTAGGATTAAACTTCATTGATGAAGCCTTCAAACTCCACGGGAAGGTGAGTAATTTGCAACAGAAGCTCTCCTCCACTGTTGGGAGCATTGATAAAGAACTTAAACTTTGGAGCAGTTGCATAGTAGACCTCCGCCTCATGGGACAAACAGATGAAAACATCTTATTGGCAAGCAAGGTATTTGAAGATACAAAGGATAATTTGTCAAAGTCCTGGGTCTACAGTGTGGAATGGAAGATCAAGGTCTTGGAGGAGGCTTTAGGAGAATTAAGGAATAACTGGCAGAAGGGCGAGGCTTTCAAAACACTAGTTGTATCCACTTTCAAAGATATACATTGCCATCTTCAGGATGAGACTTCTGGTGTGCCTCTCTCCTTACAAGAAATCAAAGCTCAATTCAGAGGTTTTGTCAATGGTGATCTATTCAAGGAAAGCTCCATTTCCAAAGAAAAAATGAAAGAGATCTGTTCTCTATAATTTGCCATTGAAGAAGCCAATAAAGATTATCATACTCATGTCGAGTTCGATAAGGAAATGGAGAAGTGCCTCAGATTTTGGACTCAGTCTATTGCCAACACATCAGTCCCACGTGGCAGAGACATAGCTGAGGTGTTGAAGAGATTCAGACAGCGGATCTTAAAGTCGGTGGGTCCCTCTCTTCCCCTTCTTTCTCTCAGATTTGTTGCAATTAGTTGGGGTATTGTGATTTGCAACCCTTTAACTAATCATTAGTTAAAAGAAGTAGTTACCGGGACTAACTAATTTGTAAACTATATAATGGCCTCTCCTCACCATTTTGAAAAAAGGAAGAACTTGGCTTATTTCTACAAGTTTAAATAAATCTTAAAGAAATCAATACAGAAGGACTTTTCATTCTTTGTCTATCTAGTTTTCTTTATTCCTAAGCTATTCATTTAATCTTGTTAGATTATTTTTCTGTATTATGCTGAGAAGCTTTGTATTCTTGCAGATGTTATTTACAGAACTTTGTGTCTTTTCAAATTTCATCTTATTAATATGATACAAATGATCTTGTTCCAATTCACTGTACCCTCGCATGCATAAGGAATTAATCTGTCATCTATAATTCTGAATGGTTCCTTTCTACTCGTTCTCGCATTTTCATTCCTTAGTCCTTCTATGATTGATGATCCTTATAGAAAACACTTTCATAATATTCAAGTTCCACAAGAAAATCATGTATTGTATATGTGTAAATAAGTTCATTTCTTAATAAGGGAACCTCTCCCATTAAAGAGGAGGGACTTCTTGTCCCCTGACTGTTGCTCTTCTTGAAGTCCTTTTTGACGACCAACAGTATGCCACTGTCTTTGGCTGATGTTCATTGTGTGCTTTATGATTCTGATCAGGTTCTTATTTTTTGATTCTTCTAGACCATTTCCTTGAGGGTAATAGTTGGAAGATTTATTCATATAGATACCCATATTTAGAGCCCAATTAGTGATTTTAGTGCCAAGGAAGGCTTTTGCATTATAAGAGATAATGGATTGAGGAATGCCAAACCTTATGGCTATACCTTCGAAAAAGTCAAGGATGACTGACTTGGTTGATTCCTTGAGCACGATAGCTTCTGTCCATTTGGTAAAGTAGTCCATAGTTGTAAGCACACATCTATGTCCAATGGTTGAAGGTGGATTGATCATGCATATGAAGTTGAGACCCCATTGCACAAAAGGTTGATCCACTTGGATTGGTCGGAGGGGAAGCACTACCAATTTGTTCTTTCCTATAATGAAAGAACATTCCTTTCATTGTGACCCACTTGCGTGCATCTGCAAACAAATTAGGCCAAAAGATACCTAAAATTATGATCTTCATTATTGTGGCTCTGGCAAAGAAGTGTCCACTAGAGAATCCATTGTGAAATTGTGTTAACACTTTTCTTATCTACACACTATTGATACACCTTAACAACACGCCATCAATATTCTTATTGAAAATAAGTTCATCAATTGAAACATAAGGGATATATTGTAACCTCAGATGTCTTATAATTTCCTTGTTTAAGCTAGGAGGTATGCACCCTCGGAAAGGAATGTGATCATGTCCTTCATCTAGTCGTGTGCGCTAGGATCTATAGTCTACTCAAGTTCTGCGTGCGAGAGAGCTTCATCAATAAATAATGAAGTCTTAGATTCATTTTGTACATCCTCAACAAACTACTTGTAGAGTGCACTACCTCTTACTAGCTTTGTGGTTTTTCTAGTTACATCATACTCCATGATTTTGGCCACCCATCATGCTCTCTTTTAGTTGATTTCTGCTCCCATGATGAAGTCTCTAATAGAAGAGTGAGAGACTAACACCTTGATATGATTTTTAGTGAGCATAATTTTTAACTTAATGAGCGCACGCATAATGACATAGAATTGTTTCTTCATATGAATATATCATAACTCATAATACTTCAGGGTATGGCTGAAGAAATCCATTGGTTTTTGTAGCCCTTGTTCATTTTCTTGTGTTAGGACAAAAAAACACTCGCATCAGTGCCATAAGCATAAAGGATAAAATCATCTCAGTAATTCATGTTAATGAGTGTTGGTACACAAGTAATTTCTTGCTTGATTTTATTGAAGCTTTCATTTCCTTTTGTTGTCCATCTGAAAGTTATGTCCTTCTTGATCATCAGGGTGATGGGTTAAACAAGTCTTGCAAAGTTAGGAATAAAACACTTAACAAAATTGATCTTACCAAGGAAGGACAACAAGGCATTTTTGTGTGCATAAATGTGCTTAGGATCAACTGTGATCCCATCCTTTGAAATCACATGGCCCAAGAGCTTTCCCTGCACCATTGTAAAATTACACTTCTTGGGATTAAGGGATACCCCAATTTTTTTGCATTTCTCAAAGGCTTTCTCCAAGTGTGCCATATGATCCATGCTTTGCTTTGAGAAGACAATGATGTCATCTATGTAGACCAATATGAACTCATTTATGTATCCTTTGAAGGAAATGTTCATGGTGTGTTGAAACGTTGCACCTACATTTGATAGACTGAAGGGAATCTTATGATACACATATGTTCCCCACTTGGTTGTAAATGTTGTTTTCAATTGATCTTCTTCCTTGACTAGGATCTGATTGAAATGTGAGTACCCATCTAAGATTGAGAATCTTTCTGCACTGACCATAGTTTGTATAATTTTCTCCATAGAAGGAAAAGGATAATTTTCCTTTAAATATTCCTTGTTCAAATCTCTGAAATCAACACAGAGTCTGATTTCACCGTTCTTCTTGCACACCAAAACTAGATTCACGACCCAGGTAGAGTACTTGATGGGAAAAATAATTTCACCTCAATGAGTTTACATAATTACTTCCTCATGAGGGGCTCTATCTTTGGATTGACTGGTCGCTACTTTTTTCTAACAGTCTTGATACCCGGATCAAGGTGAATGGAGTGTTGAGAAACACTTGGATAAAAACCTTTGAGGTCTTCATACTCCCATGAGAAAATATCACTGTATTTTTGACAGAGAGAGATGGAGGTCTATTTTTCATCGTGCACATAAGCTTTACTGAGCATCAAATTCTTTCTGCACGTAATAGTGACTAAGGAGCAATCTTCTTATGCCATTTGCATATACCTTTCTTCACCCTTGAACTCATCATCAAGGCTAAACATTTCCTCTAAGGTGACCAGCCATTTAGGCAGAATATTTGTCTTCAACTGTATTATTTGGTCACCATAGCACTCATGCAAATCAGCTTGTATACTTGATGAGAACTAAACTTCATTTTGGATGAACTGTATGATCTACGTGTTGTTATCAAACACTTTCCAGCTAGTGTTGTTATCTAGAATGGATGGTCTAATCACCATCTTAATGTGCTGAGTGTTTCCTTTGAAAAATTCTTTAGCAGGAGAGAACTACGAACCAAGCATGGCCATTTGGTCAACTTCCCTATTCATTTTACACGGCACCACTTGTAAATTTAGAGCATCAAATCTCTCAAGGAGGTCCCAAACTTTGTGTTTATAATCTTTGAGGAGCTTATTCTTTTCCATTCACTTGTTGGTGACTTTGTCAATAACCTATTATGTATTCCCAAAGATATGCAACGCCTTATTCTTCTTATTTTCAATAATAAGAAGACCATGCACTAGTGCCTCATACTCTACCATATTGTTAGAACATGTAAAATGCAACCTATGCATGAAGAAGAATTTATCATCCTTAGGTGAAAAGAGAAAAACTCTCACTCCCACACCACTTCTTCTTTTGGATCCATCAAATTATAATTTCCACAGACTAGGGTTCTCTTTTTCTTACTTGAGCGCGCGTGATAGTAAAGCTTATTCTTCAAGAATGCAGTAAGTACCAAGCCCAGTTTCATAAGATTCTAGCTCTTCAACATATGGGTCAAATTTATGGTGCCTCTCCACCCACTCATTAAGTACTATATTAGGAATAGAAGGTGGAAGAGGTTGATCTTCAAAAACTAGAGATTTTTCTTCTTGGGTTAAACAATTAGCTTGGGGAGGGGATGGGACATATAAATCTACACAACAGGAAAAAATTGGTTTAGCTTGTATGGTAAATCGGGTACCATACCTTGTCTTGAGTAACATATGAGACCAATTAGAAGATAAGTAACCACCCACTTTAGCAGTAAAATATCTTGAAAAACATAAGGAAAACAAAGGGGATAAGTCCATGATAGACACATCTTGAGTTATTGTTAGAATTGGACATGAATGGAGGGTTAAATCAAGATCCTTGATGATTCCTAAGGTAGTGACAGATGTGCCATCGAGTTGCAAGACTCCTTTAGACAAGGGGCCGTACTTAAGACCTAAGACATCAACTATTTTCTTGGGCATAACAAACATACTAGCACTTGAGTCAATCATGCAATTATGGACAAGATGTTTTCCTATGATCAAAGAGATATAAAAGGGTGGGGTTTTAAAAACTTTACTTACTTTCTTCTCCTCTTCTTGGCATATGTTATTAGAAGCTCACAACTTTTGAATAGTTGGATTGGTGTGTGAAATTTGGGCCAGAGCTTCATGTAACAAGTCACATTGGGATGGAATAGTCAAGGAATCCCACATTGTGACATTTATGTTTGTATTTTTCATCTAATCCATAATGCTGAAAGGAAAAACCACTAACTTGCGAATTTGAGGAAAAACAACATCCTTGCTTGGTTTATCAGGTACAGAGGAAAGAACCTTATATTGTGTAGAGGCTTGACCTACCAAAGGAGGGGCATGTGTTACTTATGGAGGAGCTTTGCATGAAGCCTCGGGTGTAGGAACTTGAGCCCTTGGGTGTAGGAACTTGAGTGATTTTAGTACTGGATGTATTAGCTGCTTCCTTTTGCTTTTAAGGGTTTTCTTGTGTGTTGCTAGAGTTTTGACCTGTGCACCAGGCTAGAGCATTATCTTCTTGTATCTTGTGTTTTTTGAAACATGGGAAGACAATATGGTTATATCATCTGCAACTTAGTTGATTGCACATAAGTCCTCAACACCAAATAACATAAGATTTACCTCTAGAGGAGCTTATGGCCTTTCTTGGTTATCTGCTTCAGGTACGCTTGTTGAAGGCTCATAACTGGAAGAATTTTGGATCATATAAGGTTGTGCATGCACAACATTGGCACAATGATATTGAATATAAGACATATATCAAGGAAAGCAACATTTAGGCTCCTACGCCATGTTTTTTTGGACTAGGATAAGTGATTGACTTGTATTGGGCATTGGAAGAGGTTATGCAGGAGGAATAAATTGCAAAGGCAAGTGCGCATTGGCATGCCATATATCATTCTCCTAGTTTTTTCCGTATCTTTGATTCCCATACTGATTCCACCAAGGTTGATTTCTCTAGCTTTGCGCCTGATTGGAACTACCTTTGTAGGCTTGCACCTGCTGGATCTCTAATGATATGAACTTGTTGGAAAATTTTGTAATCAGGGCCTTCAATTCATCATCATATTTTTTCTGTGTAGGAGAGTAGGATGTAGATGCAACTAGTTGCGTGATTTTCACTGGAACTAGAGCAATAGAAGGCTGGGGTGTTAGAGACGTCTATGGGAATAAGGGCGCAGGAGGCCTAGGTACCAACTTACCATCCTGAATGAGATTGTTTTATGCCCTTATTGAAATGTTGTATGGAAGAGCTAAGGTTATACCTCCCATAGATTGAATCATTACTAAAATGTCACTATTCAAATCCCTTAGATAGTACAAGAAATCATGTTGGGATGTAGGCTTTACCACTTTAGGAATTATGTCCCAAGTCTTATGGAATGTGATGTTGAAATCAATCATCTGCTGGTTAGGCACATGTTTTGTTGTAGTCAGCTACTCTACCAGTGATAGATGATCTTATTTATCTTAAAATTAATTGTATAGATCCATTCCAAGTTCATCCTAGGTAAAAATAGATGCAGGTATTAGGCCACGGTACTATTTGAGTGCTTTACCCTTGAGAGAGGATGCAAACAACCTAAAAATAACATCATCATGTGTAATCAAATAGACACAACATATATTGGTCATATCTTGAATGTGTTCAATAGGGGTGAATTTATTTTCTCCTGTGAAGCATGGAATACTCTTGAGCATGGCCGCTGGCATATCATGCTAGGAATTGAGATTGAGCGAGCTTCACCAGTGAAGATTACAAAGTTCCTTAGAGGAGGAGGAGGTTGAAGTGCCATGGTAGGGCACATTTGTCTTCTTTGAGGAGGATTAGAGTGGGTGCGACATGCTGGAGATGAGGATGTGCACGTAGGAGATCTGCTATGTGTGCTTCTTGGTGAAAGCTAGAGGTATTCAAACGATCCTTTAGCTGAAACACTATGTCTGGTATGCAATATTCTCATAAAATGTGCTTAGGAATGCAAAAACAAAGAGCTAGAATTGTTGGAAGTCACCAGATGTGTTGAAATTAGCCTCTAAAGGTTGGAAATACTAAGTTCACACACCAGAAATTAGCAATGTGAAATTTAAGCCTTCACTGCTTGTCCCACCGGGCGTGCCCAAAAAATTTGGTTTTCAAACTTACACCCGTGTCTCAGATTCTGGAAGAACCAAGTCATTTGAGACAACAATGGAATAATCTCCAAGTTCTGGGACCTTACACACTTGAGACAGATCTCTTGAGAAGGAAAATTCCTCTATCTATTTCTACTGCTACTGCTACTCCTAATGCTTAAAGGGAAAACTAAACTAACAATGCCAAGGGACCAGGGATAGAAAGATAATAGAAAAGAAAAACAATCTAATGAAGGTGATAGAAACAGAAAAAGAGGGATGAACACTATCTTATCTGAGTGAAAATGAAGGGAAATACATGAAAGAAGGCTAGGCATGTGTAGCACAACTAAGACACATTTACTAGATCAGTTTCATGGAACACAACTAAAAATGGAACTGCAAGGGGCGTAGAATGACACAACAAGCATGTAATGTAAAAGAAAGGAAAGAAGAAAGAATACAAACATGCTTATGATAGAGAATAGTAAAAAATCAATGCTTTCATTACTTCTAGAAATGCACATGAGTGCTAAAATGGAGATAGAGGCCGATATCCACATGCATGAGCTAGATATAGAGGTTTGCAACTTAGAATATAGAAATATGAAGTCCTTAACAAAAAGCGTAATGATCTAAAGTGTCCAACATTAACAATGAGCCAAAATATTACATTTATAGATGAATCCATGGAAGAATAAGATAAGGAGGGAAAATCTAAATTTGAAATGCAACTACCAAAAAGAAACATTTAATGCTTGCAAATCCACCTGTAAATATTTTGAATGCTGCAAGTTTGTTTGGCATGTTGGAAGATAAAAGAGGGTAGATCATATCAAATTGGGTGATTGGAGTAATTAGATATGTTCATTAATTCCCATAAATACATTTTCCCATTTCTCACCTAATAGATCCGCTAAGAATTTGAATTTGAATATTTAACATTGTAGCCTACATCAACAACTATCGATTGAGACTAGGCGCGAGCTGATCAGAGATTTGTAGCAAAAGATATGGTTGTTAGAATATTGTCAGGGATGGGTACATACACAAGACACGTGGTGTGTGTGGATTAGATGAAAGGACAACTAACTATGCAAATGTTCTTGTCATTTCTTCCATGTGTCACTCATTGATTTGTTATAAGGATTCGACATCTTATTGGTGCACTTTGACTATTTACATGTGGCACACTCAAGTATGTTAGAGAATGACATGACACGGAAAGGTTTAGGGGAGGGTGAAAATGTATGCACATCAAAGAATGACGCAAGAGAAGAAGGAAAAAGGAAGGCACGCACAATCACAATGCATGTGGAGGAAATGGGGAAAATTGGAGAGTGGAAAACATATGATCAAGGTACAACTATTACAAGGTAATGTGTGTGGTGCGTGAGAGGGCCAATGACTTAGCTGATTTGAAGCAAGTGTAAGGCATGTGTACATGATGAATATATACTAGGAAGAATGCAAATGCATAGAAGATGCATAGAAGGTAAGAGTGGAACAAAGAGGAAAAGGAAAATGGAAAGGGGAAGCATGTAAGGGTGCACAAGGAAACACTGACCAAGTGAATGTGCTAAGGAGACAACTGAGGTGCGTACCACTGTAATGGAGCTATCTAAGCTAGAATATGAATTTGAGGTGTCTAAATAACTAGGAGATTTATTTGGATAACAATATCTTCTTCAATTAATAACTCATCCTCTTCTATCTATTGTTCCTTTCCTTTTCCATAATAGCTGCTAGGAAGAAGGAGAATGCATAGAAGATGCACACAAGGTAAGAGTGGAATAAAGAGGACAAGGAAAATGGAAAGGGGAAGCATTTAAGGGTGCACAAGGAAAAAATGACCAAGTGAATGTTCCAAGGAGACAACTGAGGTGCTTGCCACTGTAATGAAGATCTCTAAGCTAGAATATGTATTTAAGCTATCCAAATAACTAGGAGAGTTATTTGGATAATAATATCTTCTTCAATTAATGACTCATCCTCTTCTGTATATTGTTCCTTGCCTTTTCCATTTTATTTCTCTTTTATGATCATGTGTTCCTCCTTTATTTCATCATTTTTATCCCCTCCCTCTTGAAATTTTATGATCTCGGAGGTTTCCTTAGGAAACAAGATTTTTGTTGCACTAGAACTTCACATGCCTTGTTTTGTAGTCGATTCTTCTTATTTTCTTCCATTGTGCATGAGAATTTTATCTATGCTCACCACCCTAGGTGGAGATTTAACTCTTTTCTCCTACTCCCTTCCCTTATATTTTTTACTTTTCTCAATCCTAACATATTTACCTAATTCTCCCTCCTTCCTCTACATAGGTTTCTCTAATCCTTCACAAACAATAGAAAATTAGACCAGGTGCTACTAATATGAGTGTAACACCTAGTTAGACACCATGTGTTCTTCAAAATTTTACGCCTCAACTCATGTTGAGGTTCTAATACCCTCACTTGTTTTTTGAAATTTTTTCCTTTGCTGTATTATCATAGGATTCTCATTAGATTCCTCCTGTTCATATTCTTATTGTATCATATGGGGAAAAACCAATAACTTCCTTTTCTTTAAAACCTATTTTTATATGGATCCCTTCTTAAGGGAACTTAATATATATTATTCTTCTTCACAATGTTCCCTACCCTAAAGTTTCTTATTGGGCACAAGGAAATAATATAATTGCAAAGCTTATGTTTTTACCATAAGTGTTCTCTATAAGGCTATGTTGTACATGTCCATCTACTTCTTTTATAAATAGGCACTCTTCCTTAACTAGACATTT
This sequence comes from Taxus chinensis, assembly GCA_019776745.2. Lineage (NCBI taxonomy): Eukaryota > Viridiplantae > Streptophyta > Pinopsida > Cupressales > Taxaceae > Taxus > Taxus chinensis. The sequence goes on along the minus strand of CM034147.1, from coordinate 349,081,003 downwards.
TTTTTGCATAGTGTATGGATTTTTGCATGAATATACTCCACATATAGTTTTATACTTATAAAATTATTGAGTTGGTTCACAGATTCCATAAAGTAACTTTCTATGAACTTTTCAGGAATCTTTAACCAAGAGGGACATGATCTTGTTATCCATCAATATTCATAAGAGTGAATAGTGTTGTATTACCACAAATTGGGCCTAATTTTTAACAAGGTTTGTGAGGATTCTTGATACTATCCACCCTTATTCAAAGGCATCCATCATATACCTTAGCTAATTATCTAATATGTAATTATATGTTTTCAATATCATGGCTAGGAAAATATAATCTTTGTAGCACTTAGTTAAAGACTTGTTCTCCATGGGGAACTTCTAGTTTGATTCATCATTAAATTACCACAAATTGATCTCATTGAAGAAAAGTAGGATGTATATTTTTTCCAAAATACATATTCCCCTTATGACATAGGCTACTTCCCTTTCTTCAACCATGCACTCAACAATATAATGAGTGATGTTATAACACATCATAGTTTCCATCTTATGCATTCTATGAAGAACCTTTTTGTTCACTTTGACTCACCTATCTAATATTTCTAGTGTGCTATTGACCAAACATGGGACTACCATTATCACGGGATTTGCTATATTGGAATTACAAAATTTGAAACCTCCCCTTATGTATCTTATCTTTTTCACAAATTTCTCAATTTCTACATCATTGTGTAGAGAAAGGGCAAGGTATTTTGTTGTGCACACTGGACCAATGTATCTATTGAGATATGAAATTGTGAGCCTCATTATCTATTTGATGATGTAAAATTACCCTTCATGGAAATGTGAGAGAAAGAATTAAAAAAATTCCATTGGATTCCCAAAATAAGGAAAATCAAAGAGTTGTAACACCCCTTTATTTTGGAGCGCATGCTTTATGCTATCATAAAATATTATCCATCATTCACAATGATTTTATTCTTTCTAACTTATATAGTTATTCTCCAAAAATTCCCCTGAGGCTTGGTGCATGATGGTTGAATTATGTAAATTTTCTTGAAGTCACCATTAAGTTCTATCCTTCTCTGTACAATATTAAATTTGTATAGTGCACCTTAGAAAACACATTTTTTTATGGAGGCAGCGGTTTTGAGATTTTTCTTTGCACCCCTTCTTGGTATCATCATGGATATCTTCCCATTAATTGGTCCTATAGAATAGTTTTTGGAATGAGATTATTCTTCACCAAACCCTTCACTGTTGAGTACTTAATGATTATGTCTTCCTCCTATTCCAACATTGATGTATATTCATGTATTTCATCAATTATCCATTCTTTAATTTTCCTTATTGTTTTGAACCCTAGTTAGTTCACCCTCGAATAGTTGATGTTTATGAAACCCCTCATTTTGACGGAAGGATATCAACCTCCACATTAATGGTAGACAATAAGGAAAATAGTGTCCCTTTATCTTACAACATGTAACAATATGCATTGATTTTTTTCTTCTCTATCTATATTTTTGAATTCTTAAGATATTTATTCTTCAACAATGGTGTCAATCATAGTTTTTTTCCTCTATAAATCAATCTATATTTTTTTTTTTTGGAAGCCTGAAACTTCAAATGCAACTTTTTTTTTAATATTATTTTCACCTTAACTTATACACCTAAAAAAATCATTTATCTTCTCTCATTAATGCCTTTATATACTTGATATTTAAAGTCTCCAACATCTACATTTATTACTCATTAGATTTTAGTTGTAGGAAATTTAAAATCCCACACAATTTTTAAAAATTAAAATCAATTAAAGTGGATGATAACATTATCTTCATGCATTTTTTGTACCATGATTCATGTGGGTTTCTCAGTGCTACTTCTCCCCGTACATTTTTCTGCACTCTCCTCCTATGTTCCTAGGCCATGCGCTACATCACAAAAACCTCATTGTATTTCCTTTACCATAGGTTTCTCCTTACTTTGTAGGGTTATCTTACTTGAATACGCTTTCTCCTTTCCTACTTTTTTGTATTTCAATTCTTTCTTTATTTAAAATTCCAAGTTGGTCATAAGTAGAAACATTTTCTTCTTTTCCTAAATTAAGAATACCAACCCTTTTATGTTGCAACCTTATCATTGCTGAAAAATTATGTATTATCTCCACCCAACAATAAATCTCGCACGTGGTCCTTTGTGCCTCCATTTTTTATGAAACTTAGTGAGAATTTGGATATAGAAGATATAATAGAACCAATATTACAAGTTACATTGTAGTGTCACATTTTTGTTATACAAATTTGAATTATCTTGGCATAAAATGAGGTAGTAACTAAGAAAGGATTGAACATTATATTGAAAAAATACTTATTACAAGGGCATGCGAGTAGACACTTTATTGAAAAACATTACTTATTCCTAATATCTACCCATTTGAAAATATGTCTATAATCCAACTCTAGTACTACTAGTATACACCTTATTCATAACAATGAGGACCCTCAAGGGTGGTAGGGATTAAACCTACTACATTGATGTGAGTTGGTAACATTTATCTAGTTAAATTTTTTATTTTGTAGGCCCCAATGGGAAAAATATCATGGAGTTTATAAGAGCCCAATCAATGTTTTTTTTAATTTCCATAGATGTGAAAATTTTTAATCATAGAAAAGAACAAGAGTTTCTAAACTCATGTTTCTTTATGTAGAGGTCATGTCATTGTTATTACTAGCATTTTTCTATGTTCTAATTCCAACATGGAAGAATTCACTTTTATTCTAGTTTTTATTAATGTTATGAGGTGTTTTGTAATAGATTCATCACCATCCAAGATTGCCACACATGTAATCTACAATAACAGTATCATGAATTTCATTGATAAGACAAATTCCATACCAAACACTAATTGGAATGGTGTCACCATATTCAAGAACTTGTAAGTTGTTCTATATGACCATAGAATAGATGCCACTTTTCCATCCTAGTCACACCTTACTACATCACATATATTTTCAAGTGTGTTCCCCATATTTTTTTAAATTCCTCCACAATGCCATTTTACTGGGGGTGGTAATGTTTTGTTTTATGGTGTATGATCATGGAATCATTGAGTAGGATGTGTGCAATTTTATTAAACAAAATGATTTCCTCTTTCACTAGGTAAATTGTACAAGCATATATAGTGGCTTAAAATGTTCTCCCATAGAATACTTTTTAGCAGTTGTGGTTGTACAATGCTTAGTTAGTGTGACCTTGTCCAATTAAATTAGGTGTACAATTACCATTATGATATATCTTGTGTTTTTCCTTTGCATAGTCTAAGAAATAAGACCAAAAAAATAAATGGTTGATTTCTCAAATATTTCTTTTGAAATGATTTGGAACAAAGGAATCTCATCATTCATATTTATTTCTCATGAATTGGAAATGGTAATAACTTTGAACATACCCTTTGTGTCGTGGAAAATATTTTTTCACCACAATTCAGTCACAAGAATTTTTCTTCAGTTGCATCCCCTTCATAGTGACCTTTGATGATACGTACATGCACCTCCCTCATGATCAATTACTATTTTTCTTCCATGAAACATATGTGCATGAATTCATCATTTCCCATTTTGTATAATAGGGCACCTATAATTTGAAAGGGAGCTACATATAAGGACAACTATTACTTTTTTGTGCATTCATATTCTCAAGTTCTATTCCAAAATATAACAAGATTTCTATATTATTTAGTTCATCATGCACACTTTGAATTATAAATAGTTATATTTACGACATTCTATCTTCAATATCTTGTACGCCTCTACCATTTATAATGTACAAGAGATGATCTAGCCCTAATTTTTTTTCTAGGTTTTACCACAATAGAGAATTGGAATTAATGGAAGAAAATAATCCAGCAGATGTTCCCATGCAAAACAACCTTATTTACTAGATACTTCCACATCCTACAATTTGTGTAGAAACAAAATGGGTGGCCAATCAGCATAGTAATTTTTTTTTATTGCGTACACCATTGAGATCCTCTCGCAATTGGTTGTATTATAAGTATCATATATTGGTATTAGATTCTAACAAGAAATGAAGATGGGTGGTCAATGTTTTCCTTTACAATATGTCCTAAAATGACACCAAATTTATTTCCAACTACCTCGATGTGTACATGAAATTATTTTGTCTCATCAAGGAATTGTGAGATCAACACACTCACAATTTATTCTTTAAGTGCTTCAAAGGCTTGCTACTGAAACTCTATCCATTCAAAAATCCCTTACTTTTAGAAAATTTTCTAGAGGCACTGCAATATTTTCATACCTCTTCTATTATAATATTCACAATTTCTAAGGAATGTGTTCACATCCCATTGATTTTTTGGAGTATCAAGCTAAAGAATAACTACTGCTATTACAAGATAAATTATAAGTCCATCTTCAAAAATATGAGTGGTGAAGGTCACACAATTATTAAGGTTCAAGGATATTTTTGGATGTCAGCATCACTCAAATATTAAGTGAAAGAAGTCATAGCTATCCTTGAAAAATACAAAAACATTCCAATCATCCATATATACTTGAAGGAAGTTCAAAATTAATTATTCAAAGTGGAAACCACAATGTGTGATAATAAATCAAGTGTGTTCTTCAACCTGAAGAGAATGATGGTGTAGGAAAAGGATCCCCAATTTGTGGGAAAAGTGGTTTTACGTCTATCATCCTCTACTATTTGGAATTGATGGTAACTTTAGAACCCAGAAGTGAATATTTAGATATCATGCCCCACAAAACCTTCCAAAATATCCTCAATGAAAATTATTAGGAAAGGATCAACAATATATACCATATTGAGTTGTCAATAGTCCACACATATTAGAATGCCCCCATCTTTATTTATTATTTTTACCATAGGACTTACCCACTTAGATTAATTAATAGGTTTTATCAAACATACAACTAACTTGTTTTCAATATCCTCTTTGTCTTTGGTGCATTCCCTTAATTTCCTTGTGTAGACACCCTAAAAATACATACCTATTTCTAGCCTATTTACATCCCATCAGAATTAATTAAATTGATTTGATCATACTAGAATACACCCCTTTGTAATTAATTAAATTAATTATATCATTTAAATCATAACCCTTTAGAATTAATTAATTTAATTCTATCATGCTCTTGGAATTAATTAAATTAATTCTTACACACCCTTTGACTAATTTAATTAAATGGTTAACTATCCTCTCACAATTTATTACTAATTAAATTAGTTATTTAAAAAATCCTATTTATTTACTCACACTCTACTCCACTCTAATTTTAGAATCCTATAATGGTGGGAGAAACTAAGCTACACTTACAACCATCTTCCCACATGAAAACCCAAAATTCATTTGCCCTAGAAAGGTGCAACTATACAAACCATATCCTCTTGCTATTTCGGGAAATTATAATTATGAAACCCATTACAACCTTGATACAATATTCATGTTGTCACCTGCAACAATAAAAAATAGGTCATTCCTTTGTAAATCATCCTTGGAAGCTTTATGTACTTTGTAGCCAAATTTCACCAAAATTATGTCTACATCCTCGTGTATGTCTTCTTGTATAATTTGTAATTACACATGTGGAGAAAAATTCAAGAACATCCACAATACTTTAAAATACAATATTCTACAAGTTCAAGTAGTTCACAATCTTACTTGAGGCTTGTAAGGAAAATATTAGATAAAGGTATAATATGGTTTATTTGTTATCTTGGTGGTTGATGTGACCTGGTGGATAGGCTACCTGATCTCTAACTATAAGTTGGAGCTCTTTGACCCTAAGGGATTGTAGCCTCATATAATGCTTTATAATAAACAACCTCTCTAGATGAAGTAATAAGATTTGGTAAAACATTGCCAATAGTAATCGCTACCACCACACGGTTTATAACATCTCACTCTGTTGTCACTTGTTGTAACTATATACTCAACTAATCTCTATCAACATTCCTCTACTACACCTCAGGTCATCCTACTCAGCCACCCTCTGGTCCAACTATCTTTGGAGGGTTTGGATAGTGATGAATGCAACATCACCCCATAACACAACTCTATCTCTCTTAGAATGTAATGCGGCCACTAATGATCCACCTACTAATTCTGGAGATAGTACCTTCCTCTATGGTGATACCTGCACTCCCTTCCTCTATGGTGATACTTGTACTCCTACTACTCCATCTGCTCCCTCTAATGCTACAACACCTGGACTAGGTGGTCTAGACGATGATAGTGACATCTATAAATTTACTTGAGTTGGTATTTACATCTATATAACTGACACCTACACTGGTATTTGTGCCAGAATATGGTATTGCATCTATAATGGTATCTGGGCTACATGATTTAGTACTGCATGTGCCCATAGATATGATGGATAATCCATAGGAACATGTGCTTGCTACACCTATGCTACATGTGCTACTAGTATATGTGGAACTTGTATCTATGGCCCTTGTGTCACGTGAATCTATGGTATTTGTGCAACATGTACCTATACCAGTGGCCCTTGTGCTCCATTAAATTGTGTAACTTGTCTATGTGCATGTCCCTTCAAATCTACCTCCACCTCTGCCTGCCCCATCCTACCTCTATCCTTCCCCTGCTATGGCCCTTTTGCTATCACTGGCACTATACCTTCATCTACAGTTACTCATGGAATTGTAATTTTCCTAGGCATGATTACTGCATACCATGAAACATACTCAAGAGTGGTGCCTAGATCTACAATCTGTGCACAAGCATCCCAAACCCATAAAATGACACCAAATAAACTATGCCAGACATCTCACACTCTAAGTCACCTCCCAAATTCCACCATCTCTTGCACCACTAACACATATCATTGATCAAAAATTGGGATATCCTGTCTAATCCCATGTTGTTTCTAAATCTTGTCAATTTTATACATATCCATAATATGACTATGAATTTCAATGATAAAGTGCTCTACCTTAGCTATGCACATCTCTATGCCATCTGTCTCCCATTAACATAACCAACATGGTCTCCAATTCACCATATAGATCTGTAGATCATCAAAATATCACCAATAGAAAGCAATGTTTCCCATATGACCCCTATGACCTGCACCTAATGTTTCCCATCTGAAGGATGAGAGCTCATCAAGTTTCCTGTCTCACAAAATACCAATTGGTTGCCTAATCATAATATGGTCCCATGCCTATATTTGCAGTAGAGTGGCTAGAATCAAACTCCCCATGATTTTATAAATAATCATAAATAAGTATATGTATAAATGTGCAAGGATACACTAACCCCATGAGAATACCTCACCCTCCATCAATCGTGTAACCACCCCTATCATTCCCAACTAAAAAATGTGTCCCTGTTTTATTAGGTAACAAATAGCCACTTATAAGATTCATCAAGTATATTGGTAATCGAGCTATCGTATTGTCATCCATGCACTTGTATAGGTGTAATTCTATCCAATCTTTGGTATGTACTCTATCCTGAACAGATCCCAGGTATGTCTAAGAATCAACATGGCATCTCTATGAAACTCCACCAAGATTCCCTGTATCAGTACCTGCATGATATGATACACATCCTCTAATGTAATTGTAATCTCTCCAGTCGGTAATCGAAATGTATGAGTTTAACTGTGTCACCTCTCGACCAGTGAATTTAGTAGACAATGATACAATATGATATGCAGAAACTTCACAATATAGGTCAACCATGTCACCTCTAATAGCATGACCAACTATTGTTGCTGACTCAGTATAAATATCCTTTCAAATGGCTGCAACTAGCTGTGATGATCCCGTACATCCAAATAGCACGGTCTCTTTTGTAAATAATTCCAAAACATAGTTAAAATTAATCTTCATCTATCATAACCTTCTAATTCACTTCTCAAAATCACCTTTTAAATGCTAACACACCCTCTACTATGCTAGTGCACCCTTTGTTATGATAGCACATGCACATGCATGCTAACACATGCACTTCTACACTAGTGCACCTAGTTGAACACTAGCACACTCACTTTACCACTCATGCTCTTACTATGATGTTAGCATGTTTAATACGCTAGTGTATTATCCTTTTAAAAATAATACTATCAATTGCACGCTAGCATGTACACTTGAACACTACCACATTCCTCGGGATATGATAACACAATCAATTGTATGTGCTAGCATTAAAACTCAATTTTCTTATACTAAAAACTAGTAATAAATGCATCCAAAATTAATTTTTTTCGGTCTACTCACCAACGTACCCTTATCTAGCCTCCACTTGAAATCTCACACGTGGTCTCCATGATGTATCCTTTGCACTCAACAAGCCATCTCTCTAAAATATCAGAGCTTTTGCACTCAACAAGCCATCTCTCTAAAATATCAGAGCTCAAATCTCACTCAAATAGAAAAAATAATCTATATGTAAAAATGACCTGCGATGATTATTAACCCTCCCACCCTTCTACTTATACCATTTGAAACCCCAGTTCTTCTATTTTTGGCCTTTGTGACCAAGAACACTAATTTTTCTTCACCGTTACTCTAGACACTTTTTCTGTGGATTCTTCACTCTTCTCTCACACAAATTCTTGGTGTTCTATCATGATGCTCACATGATCGCGGGGGAATTTTTCATCGATTATTTTCATCTCACTAGAGTAAACCAATGTTTCACGATGAAAAATTAGGTGTACCATGTTAGAAGCACAATGGACTAGGGGGTGAAACAATCCTACAAGTTTTTTACTTCAATTACTTATTCTTGTGTGATCCATTATTCTTAGCCATTCAATCATTCATTAACCATATGTGTGCTTATTATACATTGAACAATGATACACAAGATCAATATGTGAGAGAGAACACAAGAACACAAAATTTAAGTGGGAAAACCTAAAGGGGAAGAAAACCTACTAAAACCTCTACTAATATTACTCATAACAAAGGACTCATGTGAACATTACACATCAGACAAGATTTCTTTAGTGAGACACCAACCCCACAAGGAGCACTTACCCCTAGTTTAGTAGGGAACCAACCCTACAAGGAGGAACCAAAACCATAAGATGAAAAATCACCAACTCAACCACATGAAGAAGAATATCAATTTTGATTTATTCTCCAAAAACTGATGGTGATCACTAATTCAGCTCCATGCACTCAAGACCCATCTCAAACACACCTTCTTCTTTTCTCAAATCTACACCTCTTGTTGATTTCACACTTTCCCTAGTTTGTCATCACCTTCTCTCTCTATAGAAAAAAATTACACCCTAATTTTTCTCTAAAAAATATTACAAGGAACTTCATCATATTTCTCAATATGCCTCTTAGGTCACACTTTTCATCCACTCTCACAACTAGCACAAATGAACCTTCTAGTTTTCTTTTATACGTGTTTCTTTTCCAAAAATAAACTGATTCGGCCTTAATATACTAATTTTTTTTTCAAATAATAATAAAATTATAAATATATAATCCAAAGGACCAAGTAGGCCTCCACTATCACCAAGACCCACCAAAATCTCCATTGGGACACAACAAGTCCTAAAACCCCATAACAAGAAACTCGCTAACCAAGGAGTGAATATGACCAAAATAAAATTTACCAAGGAATTAAACTCACTTAGACATGTTTTCTAAGCCTTAAAAAATATTTAGAAATCATTAAATGCACTCAGAACAAACATCACGCCATGAAAACCTCATTAGACCATGCTCAACAAAGAACCCTTCAATTTGACCTTTAAAGAATAGGGCATAACTTGCTCATACCTTAGAAAAAAATCAAGTGTGATATATCATTGGAAATATCTTGGAGTCAAGATCACGAAAAATTTCAAAAATAATTCATAACTCCACCTGTAGTACCTTCAAAACCTCTCTTTCCCCAGACTGCTCAAAACTGCCCCAAAACTACCTAAAACATGTCTTCATAAATAGGGCACTCTTTTCATTCTAAAGGAAAAAAATGATCTGAAACCATAATAGACATGTAGTAAAACTCCCATGATTCAATAAATGGTAAATTATTCAATAGTTTAAATGGACAAATTTTGCACAAATTGAAAATTTCCTGAAACTTTCCTTTTTGTTGTGGCCTGCATACTGTTAAAATCTCTAAATCACACCTAGAGAGAGATGGAGGAGTACTATACAACATCCAATCATAATTTTTTCTAAAACAGTCAAGTATGGGTCACTATGCTCAATATCTCCCAAGTCGCTCTAGAGCTAGGGTTTTAAGAGGGTTTCAAACCTGTTTACCTTCTTAATGACCATTCATAAAAATGTGACCATAAAGCAACCTCATTATTATTGGAACATATTCATGACTGAACTAATTAAATATGCCAAAGATCCCAGGTCCACATACAAAGCATACAGTCCACAATGAGCATATGAAAGTCAACTTTTAGCATAAAAACACACCTTTGAAAACTTGGTTTTGGCAATAACTCAATATATTCCAAACTCTTCACCACCTAGACCTAAAACATGACACACAACATCATAAAAACCTCCTTCATATATCCCAATTCTCATCCATTCTTTTCCATACCTAAAACTCTCCATCCACCACTGTTTACTCATGCAAACTTACCTTGTCTCCATATTCTTACTTCAATAGGACTTAGAACTTACAATTTACCAATGAAATATGATATAATATGCCTTCAAAATATGTCTTGCAATGTTACAATTCTATGAAAATGCTTTTATCATACTGGAGTGCTCCATTTTTCATGTTACCATACCATACCATTCATGTTTTGTCTAAGACTAGGCCTAAAATGACCGAAATCAACACATGACTCGAGAGATCTGACCTTGACAACATCTTACAATCTACTAACACCTCTAACACATCATGTTGACCATTCTTGACCTCATGGATACCTTATACAACCTATGAAGTATGCTCACTATACCATACTTGCTTGACATGCACTAAGAACCATACAATATCACCTATTCATCATGCTTCTACAACCATACAACTCATCATACCACTACTCCATGACACTAGACACCTCATACTGAATAATGACCACCTTGACACCATCTAAAATCAATGTAAAACTTGACATCAATGACAACAACTAAACACAATGCCCAACAATCTCCCCCTTTGTCATTGATGGAAACAACCTTCAAAAAAATTGATGACAACCACATATGCAAAAAAATACAAAACCTATTTTTCATGTTTCTAGGCATACTCTCCCCCTTTGACATCTATGACAAAGAAACATGACATATTGATATGGAAAAAATGAACTAGACAAGAGACAATAACAATAATGCACTAAATAGACTTAATTTCATCACTTTTGGTTTGAACACCTTCTTTTTACGACCTCAAATGTTGCTGATTCATGGACCTAATATGAGAAAAACATATTTCTCCCCCTGAAATAATGCACTCCTCATTTTGAATTCAATCTTGGTATTAGTAAACTACCTCCCCTCTTTTGATACTCTTAGTTTTAGAACTTCAAGGCACTCTTCCTTGTTGAACACTTTTAGTGTACCTTGTAATAATTTATCCAATCAATTATGCTTTTTCATACCAAATATGTCTTGTAGAAATCCTCACCACATTCTCTTGGATCAACCAATACTGCCACACACATTAAAACTAGCCATTCAACATGTAGATCCAACATGTAATCAATTGGAATATATTTAGGAAACAAAAACATTACCTTTACTTGATATAAAATCTAGATCAAAACATGCCACTTCAAGACTATCACTAAGATATCCACCTATTCCTCTTCCTTTAGGATCATTAATACACCTCTTCCATCTATTCTTCATACTTGTTTTTACTCCTCCTGATTCCTAGACTTCTTGTCTTTCATTGCAGATATGTACAACTTTTCACAACCCTAACATCCCTTGCATAACATAGAGCAACAAGTTTTCTCCCCTGAGATAATACATCCACTTGATTTCATAGAGTAGCATATAGATTACTAGTAATAATTCATACATTTTCAAGCCATAAAAAAAATAGAGAACATAGCTCTGCCATCTATATGATCAAAAACATGATATTAATTCACATACCTCTGTCTTCAAGAACCTTAAGAATATGATATCTCCTTCTAGGACTGTGAATAAACATCAAACTGATTCCACTAGCTAGATAAATACCATGTTAAGACACATACCTTATGATTTCATTGTCCTTTTTAAAATACATCTATGCTAGTCCCTGAAATGCATCACTTCAACTATTTGGATAACAATTTTTTCATCTTACAGGCTCAAAGTAATTTTTTAAATGACTCAAAACATGAGAATTCCCTTCCTCTTGAAACAACTACAAACCTTGAAAATTTTGGACAACATTCTCATATGTCATTCTCTATCACAACTCTTCAAGTCAGGGCTAAAGATATTTGTATGCCTCAGCAAGCTCAAAGACCAACAATATTTTTAGTTCATAGGGTCACATACCCATACAAATCATTAAGAGCAAGTACAATGCATCCTTTAACATAAAATTTTAATCATATTTGGAGATACACCCTAATTTGACTATTATAGACCTATTGAGATCACTCCACACAAATGTTTTTTGATCCACAAGATTCTTTTTACAATAAACTATGCACTTAGAACATTATGCTTGAAACTTGGTCAAAAAAAGTAAAGAACATGCGTCCCCTGAGTCCAAGCATTCCGATTTGATCAATGTCATGCCTTGACCCTTCTTGAAGCTTGTCAATACTATTGTATCTACACTCTGTCTCCTTTTAACATCTTAAACCTAACTTTCACAGCTGCTCAGGTCCCCTAGGATCAAATATTTTTCTTCACATACCTTTGTATAATGTAACTTCATGATTCATCTTTATCTTTCTTCATGAAATGGTGATTTCCCCTTTAAGCTTTGTAGACCATCATGCTAATTTTGTCCTACTATATTTCTAGCCATCCTAAATGGATTTTATTCACAGTCATTTCTTTTAATTCATAGACATGTAGATGTTCTATGAATGATACAGACTAGCTTAGCCCATTAAAAATAACTCCAAACTGAATCTCATAGGTATATACACTTCTTTAAACTGATAGACACCGAATAATGATTTTTCAAGCTAATATACATCCTTGATATCTCAATACACAGTCAACAACACATTATCTTGAAATATAAACTTATATATCTTCCTTTTAAACCTTCTCATGGTTTATCAATACAAAAGATGTTTAAACATGAGATTGATAATCCAAAACATACCTTTATACATTTTCTTAGATCAAAGACACAATCTTCTTACCCAAATTGAGAAAATGCACTAATAGACCAGATTAATCTAATAACCTTCCCTAATAATTTGACTTATGTCATATGACCCTATCTTTTTTCTCAACAATTCTCATACTTTACTTGTCAAACACACCCTTAGATTTGAACATTGCCTCTACATAATCAACCATCTTGTCAAAGTATTTATCATGACCAATATACATTAATATGTTTGATGGAATTTTTTGTGTTCTTACAGACACCACCACCATCATCAACATATTATATCTTTATTTCATCTTGTTCCGTTTCATAAGGGTACCACTCAAATATTATTTAGTTCTATTTTTGTATTGATTTTGTGTTGGGATTTAATTCTCTCTGTATGTTGATGTGTTTCACATATTTTATCAATACTATTTAAAGTTACCAAATTTGATACGACCCTTAAAATATGTGTTGAAAACTTATTCTTAATATAGCATGTTTTTTTTAATGTTTTTACCTCTTTTTTTGGGGATCCAATTAGTTCATCCCACTTACCATGTTAGTAAATTACATAATTGAATGTAATTGTAATAGAGGAATTTGCAACAAGAGTTATGAAAGGGATTAATATTAAAATATAGTTTTCATGTATAGGTGGCTATTAAGATAGGATTCCTATACACATCAACCATAACATTCCAGCACACATAGATTAGAAGAAACAATGCGATTATGGTAAATAGAAACAAGTCTAGTTAAGATTTAGAGCTTTAAAGTTTCAATAATTGTCCTAGTAAAGTTAGCGCAAAACCCATTGCCTTACCATGTTCATTGATGCTTGAGAAAAATTGTACATAGCAAGACCAGGAAGAACATAGAGATGAGAAGTAGAAGAAATGCTATCTATTTTCTTATTCACAAGTGATATTCTCTCATAAACACACAAAATTAACAACTCTTTAGAAATAGGATGCCTTTACAATGTATAAAAATAGAAGGGACTCTTCACCTACCCCCCACATGAAATTTCATATGCCTTTGCACAACTTATGACTTTTTGCATTCTTAGAAACAAGATTAAGTCCCCATTTTATGAAATAAGGGTGGCTTATTACATTGAAAATTAAAGCCACTTTTAAATAATTAAGGCATACTGAAAAAGTGAAAACCCAATGAAGAAATAGAACATTGAGGAAAGAGAAAGTGGGGAGAGAATAGAGAGAAATAAGGGGGAGACAACAATTCTAAAGAAGAAGCCACATCTACTGATAGAATGATCCTTGCAAGATTGATCTAATGAAAGGCTCCAATGCAATGAACTCTAGATATTTGAACCCTTTACACCATGAGAAACCTCCTTTGGATGATTCAAAGACACCTTGAACTGAGTGTTCAGAAACATTGTTGAATGATCACTTCGATGACCATGGGTGTTGCTCGGTGACGTCCACTCTGAAGCATTTGAAGATGAAAACCAATCTCTAATGTCTTTTGCTACATGGCCACAATTTTGTACTAGTTGGGAAGCTTAGATGATGTATAATTTGGACAATTTGTCCCTGTTAGTGATCACAATCCCTTGTACATGATGCACAAACCACCTAGATTGTAGAATGAGTGTTAAAAATCACTGTTGAGATTTCTAAATGACTAGTGGGAAATGCTTGTGGTGATCCTTTGTGACACTGACATGATTTTTTAATAAATATTAACCCATAGAGTGATACACCTATTTTCACAAGTTCATCATTGAAACAATCAAGGAGGCCTCATTCTGTAATATGAAATTACTGTTCTAAACCATGAAAGACTACCATTTCTTCATGGCTGATTACACATGTGGAATGAGAAAATAGAACAACATGTGAACATTGGATTTCATGGCTTTTGAAATTCTTCCTTGCACTGGAAAGGGGAACTTACAATTTTTAGTAAATGAAATTTTCCACCCTTTTCGACCCTGATTACTCAATTTGTCCTTTTGGATGACCTTTGTGCACACTGCTTCCAATGAAATGACTTTTTGTGAAGTTTTGGTCCTCCAAATTGCACTCCATATTAGATTCATGATACTTATCTTCAAGGAAAGTGGGAACTTCTTGGGATGGTGGTAGATCATGTGGCATTGTGTTAATTTTGTAGCCGGGGAGGGGTCTAGAACTTTCCTTTGATGAAGCCTTGGGATGGTTGAGGGGCATGTACAAAGGGGATGGCCTATTTCTACTACTTTCAGTTCTAACTTGAACCACTTGTGGTGTAACTTAAATGTAGAGGGAGAGATGGGATATTTGTTCCCTTGAGTTATTTAAATGATGGGTCATTATGGGATAAATATGGCCATAGATACAACACTTTACTCTCATGAGTTTTCACACAAAGTGCTGCATATGCTTACCTCACCAAACATATGTTACTACAAACAATAGAATTTGGTTGCTCACGCATTCTTTGGATAAAACCTAAAGGGAAATTTCAATGATAGTTAGAGACATGCCATTAAAAGTAATGAATGGATAAAAGTATGGGGTCGGATTGATTGTTTAGTTTCAATGGAGATTTAGAGGGGGAGAGTAGATGATTTTTATGACCTTGGTATCTTAGTGTTCCCATGGAATGAATCCATCCTTAACTGTGATGCTTGCAAAGAACAATCAATTTAACACAGTCTGTGAAATGACATTTGCATTTATTAATACTCAATATGCACAAATGCCATCTACAGTCTTCACAATCTTAACTACAATTCATGGAGTTAGAAATAAGATAAAACACTAGCTATATTTTTCTTATACACCCAAAAGAACTTGAAGGGATTTTAAAAAAATCTTCAAAAGTGATGCTACCTTTAGGATTTCATAACCAGAATGAACTATTGTAAAGTATATACTACTCCAAAATAGTCTCACAGTGACCAGAAGAATTTAACAACTAAGAAAGACCCTTGCATACTAAATAAAGTAAAGAAAATGAAAGATAGTAACATAACCAATATTACCTCATTCATTCATTAAAAACATGAGAAATGGGAAAGTATAGCTTTGACATAACAAAGAGAGTATATTCAAGTAAGTTCTGGCTAGGGGACACAAAAAAATTCTCTCAAAATGTGTTAATGGATTTATAACACAACCACATTGGCTCTTCCTTAAATAATGAATACAAACAAAATACTTTGCAAGAAGCTAGAAATTGGAACCTACAACTTTAATAAAAAAATATACAACCACCCCCAATCTACCTCTTTGTCAAAATGGTAGACTGTTACAATATATAGCAGATGAGAGAGAGTGAAGAAAAAATCCAATATCCTCCTACAACCACTAACAAGAAGAATTAAAATCCTATAAAGGAGCATGGGATTCCTACCAAAGTCATTCATTCCCTCTGTCTTGCATGTTTGGAGAAGAAAAAAACACCATACTTTATTAAGTCAGGTGGCTGACCAAACTAGGACTGCCTCTTGAATGAAAAAGAGGTTTTATTATTTTTCTCCCACCAACCTCCATCAATTCATGAATTTGATAATGCCAAAGTGAAGGTCTTGAAGAGACATTTCCAATGAAATAAATTTTGCTATATTTGGAGTAGGGAATCGAAACATATGGCCTTATGAATTTTTGCATGTTTTGAAGAATAAAAATGTGACACATGGTGGCCTTTTATTAGCTCGGGGACTACCTCCTGCCAAATTGTGCATTGATTTTCCTTTACCACATGTTCACTTTTCATTGGGTCATGGGGTTGGGAATTTCTTCTTTTCTATTCTTTCCTTTCTTTTGTGGGGAGGTATAATCCTTAATGAAACAAGAGCTAATATGAAACTACCACGCTTCTTTGCCTTGTCATACTCCTCTTAGCCCTTGTGAAGTGTGAGACAATGAGAAATCTCGATGCTTGTCACAAATGTTTAGCTGTGTCAGACCTATTGAGAACCATGACTAACCTCTACAAAGCATGAGCCAATAGGGAATATCCACGCTACTTTTCATGTTATTCTATTTAAAAATACTTCTGACAGGGTGTGAAGTTATTACCAATAAGATCATTCCATGCCCCTACACTATGTCAAAAATTTTAATAGTATTAACTAAAAACTGTGAAACACAAACCAATAGAAAAGCTCCGCACCCCTTTCAAAAATTTGTGGTGTCATGCTTTGATTTTCCATCGAATTATCAAACTGTGAAAATTTAGCCAATAAAAAGGCTCTACGTAGCTTTGGGTTTTTAGTCTTCTCATATTTTACCTAGGTGTCACAACTTTAATCTTTGAGCGGACTTAGAAATTTCTGGGCTTCATAAAAAAGTTTCCACATATATCTATTGACCTTGCTAAATTTTTGACTTAGTGCACCGCCATGAATCAGATGCAAAGAATTATTTAGCTTACTTTATTTCAATGACTTGAGGTCCATAAAATGTGTAAGGATTGAATACTAAAGAAATTCCAAAATGTGTTGGTATTTGATTGGTTGTGGATTTTTAATGTCTCGCAACTATTCTTTGTTGTGCAGATTTTACTTGATTTCTGTGAGTTTAATTAAAACCATCTGAAGTCCAACTGGCGCTCCTTTATTTCTTGGATTAGGAGAACCCACAAAACACTAATTTCTTATACTCCACCGTAAAATGAACCAGTTTTCCGCAGTTTCTTAGAGAAAAAATGACTAATTCCATTTTAACTGAGTTATTTAACTAGTCTTACAGATTTATACTTCGTGGTCAGGTTACATGCTTTGAGCCTTCAAAGGTTTTTTGGGAGTAAATGAGCAAATGAATCATTCAGTGCTAATTGTAATCTCTTCCTTGCAAGATGTAGCTATATCTTGATAGCCAATGAGCCCAAAGCTTTCATACTTTTATTAATCAATCCATTGAACTTGTCCATTGGCATTTTGGTTGAATACTTTCATTTATTATTCTAAGGGAAATGATCTATTACAAATGACACTTATCCTTGACCTAGACTTATCTTTTAAGCACAGGAAGCAATATAAAGCACACAAAATCAGTTAAATTAAGGGAAGTGTATTGAAAAATACTAGTTCAATCCAAGGAACTGGATCAAGCACGAACACGCAAAATTACTAAAAATAGCAAGTGTATATGTAAGAGGCTTACTATTTTTAGAAATTAGTGTTTTGGACCTCGGTTTTTAATGAAACCACCTTTTTTGATATGGGTTTTTTAATTTTAGAGCACCTCCTAAATTTCAAATCTAACCGATGTCTAGAAATGGAGATTTTAAATTTTAAATTTTTACCATGAGGAAACTAGGGTTTCTTTGCTGTAAACAATATGGAGCATGCATGTAGAAAATTATTCTTGGAACTTCAAGGCACATGGGAATGAAAAAAAAAAAAACATTGCAAATATTTGTGTACTGGTTTGTTAAATTTGAGAAAATCTCCTTCGTAGGTTTTGAAGTCTTTATGGCAAAAAATATTATTTTTGTTCTTCAAGAATTTGATTTTTTTTCATGTTTTTAACTCTTTCAAATCATGGGAGCATGAATGAAATTA
The DNA here is from genome assembly GCA_019776745.2 of Taxus chinensis. Taxonomy (NCBI): domain Eukaryota; kingdom Viridiplantae; phylum Streptophyta; class Pinopsida; order Cupressales; family Taxaceae; genus Taxus; species Taxus chinensis. The sequence goes on along the minus strand of CM034147.1, from coordinate 349,062,197 downwards.
ATTGGGGATGAAAATGGTGGATGCAAAATTCTAGGAAAAATCTAGAAAAGTTTCGACAATGTGTGGGAAAAAGTGGGGGAATGAGAAAAAATTAGCTAAGTGTTGGTTTAAATAGATTTTGGCGAGAGGGGGGAGGAATTTTTTTCCCCCATTGTCCCTTTGGTTTGGGAAAATAGGTGCAAAACAATGCACCTTATCCTTTTTGTGACATGTGGCGATCATTCATTCAATGAGAGAAATGAAGGGGGAGCCAAAAATAAACACCTAGGGCTGGACAAGGGTCGTATGAGGAGTTTGAAGGCAACCAAGGGGTGGGGAATGATTTTTTGTCCAAATTTTCCCCTTGGTTTGGGATAATAGGTGCAAAAAAATGCACCTTGGCCCTTTTAGGACAAGTGGCGAGCATGCGGGGGTTGGTGGAGGAGATGGTCAACTTGGTCAAAGGTGCTAAACTGAGGCATTGAAGTCATATGGTGTGACCCAAGTGCCTAAAGGGGGGAAGGCCAAATTTTTTGTCCCTCTTGTCTCCATGGAAAGGGACAATGAGGAAAAAAATGTGTGCCTCAACATTGTGTTTCCATGTGGCACCCAAACAATTTGACTGAGTATCGAACATGTACCTTGAGTGTCGACTTGAAATGACCATAACTTGGGCTCCCGGATAACGTTTCACACATTTCCTTATATGATTTTACATGAAAAAATATTTTTGAGAAGGATGGAATGGGTCCCATGCCTTAATTATTCTTAAAACAGCTTAGAAAGCAATTTTTTTCTTGGGATTGCTCTTTGTGCCTCAAAATAATGAGAGGCCTGGAAAAATGCACGAGGTTTGAGATTGATTTGTTTTTTCCACCATGTCTATGGTGAAATTTGGGGGACAACCCGCTTTCACTTAATTTTTTTCCTTTTGAGGATTTACCTTTGAAGGGGTAACACTGAATGATGAATCTTGGCGAAGCCATTGACTGGTTCTAGAAAATATCCTCCTCTCCTCAAATGCTTAAGAAGTCACACACTTTCATTACTTTATGTGTACTTTGTAGGAGTAAGCCTACACAAAATTCTTGATTCTCAGACCTTCTCTTAGAAATTATACCACCCATATCATCTTTGAAGTCAATTTTAGAGTGTCAGTTTCCTTCCGTGTTCATCCACATTGTTGATTTATCATTGAACATCTCATCTCTGCCCCAAGGCTGATTTCCATTCAAATTGTTTGAATATTTTGATTTCTCTTCATCCCTGCATTCATGTTCTTTAAAATATCTCCCACAAGAAGCCTTTAATTCATCTTCTTGTTCCATTCCAATATGTGATGTTTGTAAAGGAAATGGGGAATCAAAACTAACCTCATGCCTATCTTGTGGCCATGACATGATCTAAAAGGTAAAGACTTAGCTCTGGATCTTCTGTGCCTTCTGCTGCTTCCAATATTTCTTGTACCAAATCCTTCTTTGGGGATACCAAAATCTCTCCTTTGCATACCTTTGAATAATTTTCACTTTGAAGTATGAGGCAACCATTTTAAGAAATTACTTCACTTTCTTGAAGGCTGCCACATTTTATTATTCCTTTGTCAAGGGAATCCTTGAATTTAATGACCTCAAAACTATTTGTTTCAATATTCTCATCATAGGAAGAATATTCTTATTTAAAGGGAAAGTAGAAAAAATCAATTTATTCATTGCATCCATTGCCCATTGGCTCAGGAGGGATATGATATTTTTCATATTACTTGATTTCACCATGAACATCCTTCAAATTGGTTGAAGATTCCAAATTGGATTCACACTTGTCCTGCAGATCCATAGCTTGCATCAGGAGTTTGAGACTGAGCTCAGGGTTTTCTATTTGTTCTGCAACTCTTAGGAGTTCTTTCAAACCTTTTGAGGGCTCATCACAAGTTGAATTTTTCTCCTCATGGATGACATGATCAAGAGTATCTTCATCTCTAAATGGGAATGAGAATATATCCTCTTCATAGGTAAGCATACAAGTCGATTTCTCCATTTGAAATTAACTAAGAACCATTTCTTCTTATTTATGGCTCGCATCATCTGGAAATTTAGGGATTTCCTCACATGTATCAAATTTTATCAATGATTCTTCAAGATCCATACCCCCTCGAGAAAGGATGTTTGGTCCTATCAAAATGGGAACCTCATCCTCATCTTCAGTTGTCATAAAATGATCCATCCTCCTACTATTTTAGTATTGAATGTTAGCTCCTGGATTTCTTGATTTTTACACCGTGTACCTCATCTTATTCTCTGGAAGAAATTTTTACCTTTCTCCCTTAACCATGATGGTTATAAAAGACCAATTCATCTAGATTTTAATTTTGAACTATTGAAAGAAGCTTCTACTTAGCAACATTCAAAATGAAGCCAAAATGTCTACTACTAAGATCATCATTGAAATCTTCTTTTCCAAAAATTTAGTGAGGGCCACCTGTGCATCTTTAACCTTCTACAAGTGAGACCTATTTTGACTTGATGGAGTAACAAGATCCACTAGGATGAGTCATGGTAAGTTTGAGATCCTTGGTGACCTTTACAAGCATTACATTATTAGAGGAACTTGAATCTAGTTATTCAATATGTATCCTCTAATGAGAAGGGAGACATAGAAAGGGTTGACCTTATTAGTCCTTTAGGAAATCAGAGAAAACATGTTCTATGATGGATGTGTATATGGGTTTGATAGCAGTCCTTTAGAATAGGATTCACAACATTGGGGTTCGAACTACTACTCTTGATATGCCAGAAAAATGTCTCAAATTTCTCAGGGTGAGTCCGTAGATATTCAGTCTTGGAAATCAGCACCTTAGTTTTGTTTGCATGTTCAATGTAATCAAAAGGAGAAAATGTGGAAAAGGGGGATGAATGAATTGCTTTTGAAGTTGGGATAAAGTTGGAAGTAGGGAAGATGATTTTTTGAAGGGTACACTAGGAACTTATGAAGGACTTGATTTTGTCAGGAGTGATAGTTAGACTTGGAAGGAGACATTTTAAAACCTAATTGTAATAGTACATGACTTATTTCTCATCATGGGATCAGGTTTCTTCCATGCGGACTCCATACAAGGTGGAAGTGGATATCCTTGATTGATTATTTTCTTTAGTATAGTATCTATAGGAGGATCTTCAGAATTTCTTTTTTTTCATCGCAGTGGATCAAGAATCTCCTTTTCTGAGACTAAGAGATGGGGTAAACACCACACATGATAATACTAGGTGCATCTATGTCATCATCATCATTACCTTTAGAATACTCATAGAATCTGGATCTATGAATCTTTCTCAACTTCCTTCTACTTCTAGGGAATCATCGTTACTCACATTATGTCATTTGAAGTTCTTCTTCATCCTGTCTTGATTCTTTTAACTGGCATTGACAGGTAGGGCCTCCAAAGAAAGTCTTCGAGGCATCCTTGCAATCTGATTTCTGTTATGGTTTTTAGGATATGTTCATTGAAAAACTTCCCTCTTCAACAATTTCATTTTGTTTACAAATATTTGTAGCAATGGGCATGTTCTCTCATCTCTGGGATGCTGAGCTTTACCCTTTGAAGGATTCTTGATTTTCCTTGACAGGATGAGGTCATCTTCAACTTTAATGGCTATTCTTTGTGCTTGCGTTATATTCCTTGGTTGAATCCTTTATAGGAATAACTCTACCTTCAGTGATTAAGCATTAATGAAGAACCTTTTCACGTTATTTTTAGATGGTGAATCATCTTCTAGTATTCTCTTGAGTAACCTGTTGAAACATGGCACTAAGTGTCTCATAGTATCATTTGATTCCTTTTTCATTTTTAAACGATGAAATATTGGCAGTCTTAAGAAAATTTGAATCTTATTTTGAACCTAGATTTGATGTCATCCCAATAGGTGATTGATCTGACAGAAAGGAGGTATAACCATTTTTCTAATTTTTCTTGGAGGGATTCCATGAACAATATTACATCAACATATTCATGTTCAACTCCAATAATTCCACATGATGTGATGAAGGCCGATATGTGACCTTCATGTATTTACATGCCATCACCTTTTAAATTTGGAAATTTCTTACGGGAAACTTTTTGTAGATTGTGAAGAGGAGGTTCTAGAGCATGTAGGCCTATATTCCTTCCCCATGAAATAATATGTTGGGGTGTTTCTACTTCATACATCATTTATTCTTTTGCTTCAGCTTATACAAATTCTTCTTCTGGTTCTTCTTCTTCCTCACCAAATTATTCAATGTTCAATGGTGGTTAAAATATGAGAGAGTTCACAGGGGGACTATCAAAAGGAGTTTGAATGGGATTATCAGGAACACCACTTGAAGACCAAGATGGAGATGAGGCTTGAGAAAAATAGTAGGGGTTATCTTTGATTTTTCCTTGCTGATTTTGCAAAGCCTCGAAGGTGGGATCAAATATTCTGCTCAACCTATCCAATTCGGTATATCTCTTTTCAACGAATTTTTGGAAAATCTTACGGTGGGAATATGAAAGGACACTATGGAATGTGAAAAGTCACATGCAAGAATCAACAACGTGTCTTTCGGAAATGGATTTCCATCCTTTTTTTTTGTTTTTTATATTTTAATTTTTTGTATTTCCTTGTGATTTTATTTTGGGTGTAGATTGCTACCAAGTTTGCCCCATAGTGGGCATCAAAAATTGTTGGTGAATTTTTTTTTCAGGTGGAAATATTGGTTGTTATCTTTCCAATGCTTTGGGAATCTAAGTCCCTCTACTTTAATGGTGTAACTCCAAATAATTATGCACATGTAAAATTTATTTCTGTGGTGGCCTTACGACTGGGGATCCAACAGGGGCACTCCATTTACCCTGTGGTAAAAGCTTGCAGTTTCTTACAAGAGAGGAATTTTCTAGGAGAGAGGGAAAGGGAGTGAGAAAAAGAGAGGGGGAACAATGTTATAGGTAGAAAATCAGATTCCTAAACCCATTAACTATAAAATTCCAACACACATAGATTATAAGAAAAAAAATTATGCAAATGAAAACAATAATAGTTAAGATTTAGAGCACAAAGTTTCAATAAATATCCTAGTCAAAAAACACAGTAAACTCCTTTCTTCATTAATGCTTGAGCAAAATTGTACATAGGAAGAGTGGGAAGAACATAGAGATGAGAAGTAGAAGAAATGATATCTATTTGATTCTTCACAAGTGATACTCTCTCACGGAAACAAAAAAATTGACAACCCTTTGGAAAGGGGATGCCTTTATAATTTATAGAAATAGAAGAGACTCTTCACCTACCCCCCCACATGACCTTTCATATGCCTTTGCACAGCTTATGACATTTTTCATTCTTAAGAACAAGATTAAGTCCCCTTTTTATGAAATAAGGGTGATTTATTACATTGAATATTAAAGTCACTTTTAAATAATTAATGAATGATGAAAAAGTGAAACCCTAATGAAGAAATAGAACATGGAGGAGAGATAAAGGGGGAGAGAATAGATATAAATAAGGGGAGGGAACAATGTCGATGAAGAAGCCACTTCCATTCATCGACTGATCCTTGCCAGATTGATCTAATGAAACACTCCAATGTAGTGAACTCCAGATATTGGAACCCTTTACACCATGAGAAACCTCCTTCGAATGATTTAAGGACACCTTGAACTGAGTGTTAAGATTTTTTTTTGAATGATCACCTCAATGACCAAGGGAATTGATTGCTGAGGTCCACTGTGAAGAAGTTGAAGATGAAAACCAATCTCTGATGTCTTTTGCTACATGGGCACAATTTTTTACTGAATATGAATCTTAGATGAAGTATAATTTGGAAACTTTGTCCCTGTCAGTGATAACCAAAATCCCTTCCTTGTACATGATGCACAAAACACCTATAATGTAGAATGAGTGTTAAAAACATTATTGAGATTTCCAGATGACCTGTGGGAAATTCTTGTGGTGATCCTTCATGACACTAACATGATTTTTTGAAGAGGATTTCCCCATAGAGTGATGCACCTTCTCACACAAGTTCATCATTGAAACAATGAAGGAGGCCTCATTCCATAATATGAAATGACCATTCCAAACCATGAAAAATCACCATTTCTTTGTGGTTGATTACACATGTGGATTGAGATAATGGAACAACCTGTGAACATTAGATTTCATGGCTTTGATGGCTTTTGAAACTATTCCCTATATTGAAAAGTGGAAATTATTATTTTTAGTAAACAAAAAATTTTCCACCTTTTTTGACTCCGATCACTCAATTTTTCCTTCTGGATGACCTTTGTGCACACTGCTTCCATTGAGACTGTTCTTTTTGAAGACTTACTAAAAATAACAAGTGCCTATGTAGGAGGATTAATTTTTTTAGAAAATGGTGTTTTGGACCTCGTTTTTGGACAAAACCACCTTTATTGATATGGGTTTTTTGATTTTAGTGCACCTTCAAAATTTCAAGTCTAACCAGTGTCTGGAAATGGAGATTTTAAATTTTTAAATTTTTACCATGGGGAAACTAGGGTTTCTTTGTTGTAAAAAATCCAAAGAATGCATGTGAAAAATTATAATTGTAACCTCAAGGTACCTAGTAATTTAGAACAATGCAAAAAACCATGCAAAGATTCATGCACCGGTTTGATAAATATGAGAAAATCAGGCAAAGTTCTAGTAGCACGTGGGAACAAGGTATGGGTTGGGTCACATTCCTTAATTATTCTTGAAACACCTTAAAAAATATCCTTTTTTCTCAAGATCAGTCGTCGTTCTTGGAAAAAATGATCTTCCTAGAAAAATGCATGAGGTTTGAGATTGATCTATTTTTTCTCCATGTAGAAGACAAAATTATTTCCAATGGTACTTTGTTGGCCTAAAAACTCATTCTGGAGCTCCCAGAATTGCCTCTTTAATTTCTGGCCCTCTTTCATGATGTTTTCTCCTTCAACCTCAAAAACCCGCTTTCAATGAAGTGGCTTCTAAACCTCTGAAAGTTTCCAGAATCTTCCAAAATATATTCCTTGATATTCTTGGCTCTTGAATACTCCTCCTTGATGAATATGGTCCTTTGATCAAAACCAGGGGTTGTGTACTTGTCTTAGGAAGGATGATGATAGCCCTCCCTCCAAAAGTTTTTCGAATGACATTTTCTCCCTAAATGACCTAAGGGAATGGATGATAAACACATATAGACCATTTAAATGACAAGATAGGATTGATACAATGAAAATTATGACATAGGGGTTGTCATATAAAGGTGTAACCTTAAATTTTTTTGACACTATGGTATGTTTATCCTATTTTATAGTGAATTTTTCCCATGAAAAATAAAAGACAACAAAAAAACATTCAATCCTTTTAGGTGTCAATCACTCTTGTAGTTTCATGACATCATTCATACACCTCTAGGAGCACATTTGATGTGTTTCACTATTACACATTATTCATAACAGATTCCTCCTTTTCTTAATTGCACTTAATAGTATATTATACCTACACTTCACATTCTTAGAGATAACGTTCCATAAAGGAACAACATTATACATGAAAATATAAGGTCTTGGATACACACTTAAGCACTAATACACTTGCCTCATATCTATAGGTAATCTATACTCATGTATTACTTTGATTATTCAACAAATTTGTGAATACATAGTATCCCTTTGGAAAATGTAACACATCCTTATCTATTCACCATCCTTCAAGAAGCCATCATGAATTCATGATCATGATAGGCATTGAAACTCATCTGTTCAAGAATTTAGAGGTCAGATCAAGTAAAAATACATGATAACACCTCATGTTCTCATTGAAACCTTGTAATTTTACTATATGAAAACAAAACCTCTTAAAGTACTTGTAATAACAATTTTATCTTTATCAAGTAGCCTAATCATATCTATTAAAGGAACTTCCTATGAAACACAACCTTTATGACCTCAAGAAAATATTTTCATTGTTTGAATAATACACGTGACTTGATTAACTAATTCATAAAAAACTAAACACACCTTGACATAACACATACCTTGTACCTTCATATTAAGACTAGTACAAACCTTAATGAGGTATTGAAACAATATAATTATCTTCAAAGACTTGAAACCAACTTAGACTATACTTTAACAATCATACATTTAACTATCATGACTCCTAAACTCAGACCTTAAGAATAGTGAAAGAACATACCTTTTAACCTTTGAAGTATTCCAAATCATATCTATACCTCTTATCTTATCAAGAAATGGTCATTGGATCGCAGGCAATCACATATAACTTTCTTCATCTTTTGCTTCAGATTCCTTGAACTTATTTTCTCTTTAACATCCTTCATTGAGCTTGATTTACCTTTGACTATATTTTGTTCATTCTCCTTAACTGGATCTGAGACTGATTAAGGCATCCACACTTCCTTTTTGACTTTGGGTGCAACAAAATTCTTGTCTTTAGTTGGAGTAACATGATGACAATACCTTGTAATATGACCTCTTTCATGAAAATTGAAGAAAATTACATTCTTACCTCTTGACTTAAGATTATGACTTCTTCCATTACTCCATAGATGCTCACACTTAAGGGATATCATTCTACATTCTCTTTCCCTATCAAAAATCCATTTCAAGAATAATAATAACCATAAAATGAACTTTCATACCTCATAGAATTTGGCTTCCTGATGGAATTATGCCTTAAATAGACCTTGTTGGCATAGACACCTTCATATTTTTTGGAGCTAGGATAAAATTCTTGATTTTATATAACGAATTTCTTATCATCTTTCACCTTTAGGGTTTGTACCTCTTCCTTGAGCTTGACACACTCTTCTTCCATGGTATTGAGTGTTGATGTCATACCTTTGATTTTTGACTTCAAAATGATATTCTCCTTTCTATGGAATTCCAACTCTTCTTATAGATCTACCACAAATTCTTTAATGTCAACTTGATCATGCATACAAAATTTATAGGGAATATTTTTCAATTTTTCATACTTGTCTTCCTTTTTCATCAAACTTGGAATTACATCCTCCAACTAGTTTTTCAAACTCTTGATTGTTTATTCATCCTTCTTGGCCATGGCTCCCAACTCCTAGTTCTCTTTCCTTATTTTCTTACCCATCTTGTGCTTCTCAAAGCTGTTAGATTTACTTCACAAGGACCTAACTATGATGCCAATTTTTTATAAGAAAAATGGACTGAGAGGGGGGTGAATTAGTCCTACAAAACTTTTAATTCAATTATTTATGCTTATGTGATCCATTAAACTTAGGCATTCAATCATTCATTAACCATATGTGTGATTATTACACATTGAAAAATCATACACAAGAACAATATGTAAGAGAGAACACAAGAATACAAAATTTAAGTGGGAAATCCTTAAGGGGAAGAAAAAACACTAAAATATCTTCTAATATTACTCATAACAAAGGAATCATGTGAATATTACACATCACACAATATTTTTTTAGTGAGGTACTAACCACACAAGGAGCACCAACCCCTAGTTTAGTAGGAAACTAACCTTGCAAGGAGGAACTGACCCACTAAGATGACCAAGCATTAAATTAGAATGATCACTTCTATTTTTTTCTCCAACCATTGATGATGATCACTAATTTAACTCCATGCACTAAAAACCCCTTTCAAACTTCTTTTCTCAAATCTACACCTTCTCTTGCTAATTTCACACTTGCCCTAGCTCGCCATTACTTTATATCTCTCTAAAATATATGTACACTATCATTTAAATCTCAAAAAGTTATCAATTTCCTTCATCATATTCCTCAATAGGACTCTTTGGTCACACTTTTCATCCACTCTCACAACTAACACAAATGAACCTTCTAATTTTCTTTTATACCTGTTTCTTTTCCAAAAATCACCTAGGTCGACCTTTATATAGTTAAAATAATTTCAAAATCATAATAACATGATAAAAATATCATCCAAAAGACCAAGTAGGTCATCACTATCACCAAGACCCATCAAAAGCTCCATTGGGACACATCAAGTCATGGAACCCCAAAAAAACAACTCGCTAACCAAGGAGTGAACAAGACAATTTTTTTTTTACCAAGGCATGCCACACACTTAGACATGTTTTCTAATCCTTAGAAAAAATTAAGAAATTAGGAAACACACTCATAACAAGCATCAAACCATGAAACCCTCATTAGACCATGCTTAACCAAGCACCCTTAAATTTAACCTTCAAATAATAGGTCATAACTTGCTTATACCTTCTCCCGGATGAGCCAAGACTACGCCAATGGCTGTGATAGAGGCATCCACATGTACATGAAATGGTTGGTCCCATGAAGGAAAACACAGTATAGGTAAGGTAGTAATTTTCTCCTTTAATGTCTCGAGTGCACGCTATTGCGGTTATCCACACTAGAACATACCCTTCCCTTTCAGTAACTCCTCCAATAGTGTGGGAAATTTGGCATATCATTTAATAAACTTGTAATATCCTGTATGACCCAAAAATCCACGCACCTCACTCTGACTAGTAGGATCCTTTAGGCCTATAATGACCACAACCTTAGTTAGATCAACTAGAAAACCTTCCTTGCAAATTATGTGTCCTAACAGTATCCCAAATGGTGTAGCAAATATGCACTTCTTGATGTTCAAAGAGATACTCAACTATCTATATCTTTCAAACATTAAGCGTATATTGTCATAATGATCCTTTACTAATCCATAGACTATCCAATCATCCAAATAAACCTATAAGAATTTGTGAATAAACTCCTTAAATGCTTGAACTATGCACGAAAATACAACAGGAACATTTTTCAGACCAAAAGGCATCACAATATAGGTGAAGCTACCCCATTTAGTAGTAAAAGTAGTCTTTTCCTGATCCTCCTGGGTAATTCTAACTTGATGATACCTAGAGAACCCATCTGTAAACGAATAGATCTCACGCCTTGCAACGCCTTCTAGTATTTCTTCAGTGAATGACGTAGGAAAGGGATCATTCACACATGTATCATTCAACTCCCTATATTCCACACAAATCCTAATCCTACCATCCTTCTTGATACTGATCACCATTGGACTAACCCATTCTTACTCATCGAGGGGCTTGATGATCCCATAATTCAACATCTTGTCAATCTCTTCTTTGACCTTTTTGTGTAAGTTAGGGTTCATCCTGTAGGGTCTCTTCCTAATAGGGCGCACACCCTCCTTAAGCTTTATCCTCATCTCTCCTAATGATTCATGCATGCCTTTAAGTTCATGATACCCTCGAGGGAATAATTCCTAATAATCCCATAACAACTCTATGATTTTTTCCACTTCATATTTTGACCAATAGTCTCTAATTAAGGCCTCCTTTGGCTTAGAATTTGATCCAATATTCACTTTCTTGGTCTTCATAGGTTCATGATAGGCACACGTGGTATTATCTACACTATCCAATACTTCATGCCTACCTGGTGAATGGTTTATAGCTAGATCTTCTACTTCTTCGTTATCCACTAAGTAGACCATTTTTCCTTTCTCTTTCTCAAGGAAAGCATACTAAAGTAGTGTGGCATCAACCTCTATCTTTTCAACAAAATGTGCCCCTGAGTTTCCTTCATCCAATAACTCCTGAAGGATTTTTTCAGCCTTGGCACTATCTCCCATAGTTAAGCGCTTTATGAATTTTAATGCTTCTTCCATCGGAGGCTTGGTAGAGAAGAAGTCAAACATTTGGGCCATTCCTGCAGTTAAATCCTGCCAATTTCTAGTCTCTCTATGGATTTCTGCATATACATACCAAGCACATGTGCAACCTTGTAAAGTGGAATAAAAATTGTGCACCCAAAGTGAAGGTGGCAAAGCTTCCTGCCCCTCTATCCAAAGTATCTCACACTTCTGAACATGGTTTTGAATAGGTTGATTACCATGATAAGTAAAAATTTGAGTAGGTGCATTGCTCCTGAAGAACCTTGTGGCAAGAGAAATCCTAATTTCATTCAATCCTACAAGATTATCCTTGTGGACCATCCACCAGCATGTTGCTATCCCGCGTAGTGTATATGCTAGCATACTCCTTCGCTCCAGTGGGTCTATCCATCATTCCTCCATGGTGTGTAGGAATACCATAGGATCTCATTCTCTAGTGTAATAGGGTACCGAGTTATTACCTATTCTCATGATATAACGTGGTTTGTTGTCCTTAGAAAATAGGCTCTTTACTGCGTGCCCTACCAACTCACAAGTACTATGAGCCCAATTATCACAAGCAACACTTGTAGTATTGCTAATAGATTGTGCATCCTCCCACTGAAGGATTCCTTCTTTATATGTCTCAAGCACCTCTGGATCCCGGATGATGCATACATAAATTCTATTAAGGTCTTCTTCACTCAAAGGCTCAACATAGGGCACAAATTTTCCATCTATTAAAGGAATAATAACTCTTTCCTCTTTGTTTTCAAAACTGATATAACCCTTGTTGAACTGAAGATCAAAATTATTTACATAGCACCAAGGACACCTTAATAGAGCTAGGAAGCTATCTGATTTTACCAGTGCTAAAACCTCAAAGTCTCCTATAAACTTGGCTCCTTGTATGGTAATATATGCATCTTTCAAAACTTTGATGGGAGTGACCTTAATCCAATTAGCCATGAACAATACATTAGAGGATGGTTGTAATGGCTGTCTCCCCATTTGTACCCATGCATCTAAGGTAAGAAAATTGAATTTCATGCTTGTATCAATCAATATATTACTCAATAGCCACCCATCTACAAAAAAATTCAAAGTTATTTCCTTGTCATAATCTAGGCTATGAGGGGGAAAATTTGCATGCAGAATCTGCCATCTAGTCTCAGTACTTGCACGCAGAGTATTTCCTTATAACTAATTTCCCAACAGTGGAATGATATTATCCTGGTGTAACAATTTACACACTTATCTCAAGTAATCTATACCAGTTTGGACCATATCTGATGCTTTATTTTGCTCCATGTTTTGTGATTGCTCCCTTAAATACTATATTTCAACCTAAAGATTCATGAGTACCTCCATAATTTCTTGGTAAACCTCCTTTTGATGGGAACGATTTGGGTAAAGTGAATGTAGTACCTCCTCTTTAGTGATGGTAGGATTCTACTATAGTGTGTCTCTGGTGCGTGATGCCTCAGCATGGGTCATGATCTTTACTTGCAATTCCTCAAACTCTACTTTCAACTTAGTCATCCACTGATTTTCCACAGTGCGCTGTATCCTAACCATCCCCACACCTTTTTTTTCTTATTTATGATGCTTGATAAGATGCTCATATAAGTCCATTCATTCATCATAACTATGATTCTTTCCAAAGAAAGAACATGTAACATTCCGTGGACATTTGTGCCTGTAGTGGTCAGGAGATCCGCATGTATAACATGTTCCGTGAGGGAACTCGCTTCTTCCACCACTATGGTATCCTCGTCCTTAGCCATGACTGTCTTAAAAATTCCCTTCATTATGTTCATAGTGCACTTGATTGTGATTCCGACCCTAATGCTCGTTCTTGCCTTTAGAGTTATCTGAAACTCCTATCTATTGTACACTAATATCTATAGCATCTTGAATTTGACCAATCAGCTGGTAGTCTTTCGTGTCATGAGTCAAGGACCTACAGATTTTACAGTAACATGAAACGTTCTTCTCTATTACACGTTGTAGTAGTGGGCAGTAGCTAACATCATGGTTTAAATGACATATCTCACAATCTAACAACAATGAGTGCACTGATCTACAGGAAGAACTATCCTTTGTGTGACCTTATACTTCACAATCTATGTACTAAATCCCTGTGTGCATCTCATGTGCTGAATTTGCCAATAGTTTCTCCAACTACTTTTCCATAGTTGCGATCTATGCTTCTAAAAATGGGCTCACCCTAGTTTCTATACTTCCAACTACCTCAGTGTGTAAATCTTCTTCAAGTTCTTTACATGGATCAGTGTATGTTTTATGTGATAATGCCTTCCTAAAAGGTGTAATCAAACCTCCCACAAACCATTGCGCATGCTAGATTGCATAAATATCATAAGAAAGCTTAGATAACATTGTTTTGAAGTGAGCATCATACTCTCTGGAACTTTCAGTAGTGCCTTGCTTAATATCCTTGAGTGCACTTATACTCTTCTGCTTGAACTCAGGGATGCGAAACTCTTTAAGGAAAGCATATTTTAAAGTTGTATAGTCTACGCAAGTCTGATCAGGGTCAAAATTTATGTACCAGTTGTGTGTGCGCCCATGAAACGTAATAGAAAATTGACTTTCCCTACGCTTAGAAGCCATGATTCCCTTTTCACGCTATAATATTTCACACATGTGTACATGTTTAGTAGCATCTTCTATGCCCCTATACTCTGGAAGATGAAGAGACATCTCCATGTAAATATTTTGGGGTTCATGCGGACCTTGCCCACCTGATCCAAAACCTCTTGTGTTTCCTTTGCCTCCACAACTGCCAAATCCATTGGAGCTAGAGCCACTTATACCTCCTAATCCCAAACCTATAATTGGGGTCAGACCAAGAGATGTACTTACCAATGTCCCAACCGTAGTACTAAACTGCACCCTAATAGTCTGTGAAGTATTACTACTCCCAGAAGATAGTCCGAAAATCTACGTGCCTGAATTATGTATAGATGATACACCCGAAAAATTACTCCCATATAATAGTGAAGATGTTTGTGCTACCATCATTGTGCCTCTTATAAGACTCGATCTTGCTCTCCTGCTATTTGAATTAGTTTTCTAACTATTTTTTATACTAGATGCTAGAAAACCAAGTGCAAGGGTAAGGTTTCCAGGTGGATTTAGATGTGTGCCCGTGGCCTAAGACGTTTCTACTGGTGCACTTCTACGTGAGGCCAAGGAGGGTTCCCTATCATGCTTTCCCAAATGGGGGAGTTCCTGAGGCTTAGATTACATGTCTTTTGTGTGAACTTCAACTCCTTCTTGAACTATCTTTCTCCACAATGCCATTTTCTGTACAACCTCCCATTGCTTCTCTACCACCCTCTCGCATGCCTCATTATACTTAAGCCACTTTTCCTCTCCTTTCCTTTCTGCCACTAGGTCTGCCATCTTTCACCAAACCTACTCTTGCCCCCACACTTTGTGGGGTTTAGTTAGCCATCAGTTTTCTGTCCAAATTCAAAGTTACCATCAGGATCTTGATCTCCAGTGGAATGCTCTGTAGGTTAGTTCCTATGGGATATTGTAAAAACTAGAATTCAGCTACCTTTGGGCATGAATAAGTAAAAATTGAGTACTCCAAGATATAACTGTTCAAAACACCATGGAA
Source organism: Taxus chinensis (assembly GCA_019776745.2). Lineage (NCBI taxonomy): Eukaryota > Viridiplantae > Streptophyta > Pinopsida > Cupressales > Taxaceae > Taxus > Taxus chinensis. Next base: position 349,046,895 of record CM034147.1, on the reverse strand, counting down.
CCACGTATCAATAGCATGAGTCCAAATTAGAGTAGCATCATAAAGGGCCTGAAATGCTTCCTACATCCAAACAAGTGTGTAATACATCCAATTCTTTTTAGACACATAAGCAACCAACCACTCGTATAATTTTATTGGAAAAATAACAAAGAATCTCTCATACAAACTGTCATACAGATTCTATTCCACCTATGTATGTGCATTAAAATCAGATCCAGTGCTGAACCTCCATACATATGCTTCTTCCAGACTATGTATCCACTCCTCAACACTTGCTAGGGTCAACTGGTATGTCTTCATTACAAACCATCCTAAAAACAACTGAAAAAGAGGTCCCGACAATGAAACCAATGATGCGGCCTAGAATTCACAGTAAAATCCCATGAGCGCTAACACATCACTTAGCCTAGATTGAGCACTCACCCAAAGCACACGAAGGTACCAGGCCCCTGTTTAGGGTTGGATTTGTAGGATGTTAGCATGATGAATACTTAAAACATTCAGATCTATGACTAATATATCATTCTACAGTGCATGTTCAGATCTAGATCTAGAGAATTAAAAACTTAAAAGATAACCATGATGAAATCAAGAATGCAACACTGAACTATAACCATGATAACACCTTGATTCAGTCCACAATATCCATTATATTAAATTCAGTAATACACATAAGCTTCCTTACGATACCAATAGTATAGACTCATGGTGTATCATATTTGGCAACATAATCTCACTATAACACAATTATCACACCTCTTTCCTATGCTACATAGTTCATTACATATTTATAAGAGCATGGAATTTCCCTTCACTTCTTATCTAACCCTAAAATAGGTCGCATGCTATTATTAGCTAGATGCCATTACAAAAATAGCCACACATTTAAGTGCACTAACAATAGACTGATTTTAGTTAACTACCAGTATTAGATTTATTATTAGCCTGTATTCATGCAAAGCTCTTCATATCCGATCATCCAAAAATAGCCAAGGCATGTCCCACAAGTCTCCAACCGATTTGTGTGCTCCGCATGCTATTTCCAAAAATAGATCCTCATCGTGAAAATGACAAAGTACTGGATCTGTCTCTCTTCTTCGTGCACTATCTTTTCCGATTCTCCTGCACTTTTGAATGCACTCTGCTTCTTCACGCAATCCTTCTATATTTTTTTCACTAAGTTCCATATTTTTTCTGATCAACACCACCATGATTTACTCATGAAAACTTGCTTTGTCTCCATAGTATTGATTCAATAGGACTTAGAACTTACAATTACCATTGAAATATAACCTTGTATACCTTAAACACATATCATGAAATGTTTCAATGCTCCAAAAATGATTTTATTAGATTGACATGCTCCAATTCTCTTGTTACCATACCATACAATTCATGTTATGTCTAGGACTAGCTATAGAATGACCTGACTCAACACATGACTCAAGAGAGTTGACCTTGATAACATATTACAGACCTACTACCATCTCTAACACATCATGTTGACCATGATTGACCTCATGAAGACCTCAAAGAAACTATTAATTATACTTGCTATACCATACTTTCTTGACATGCACTAAGTACCATACAATTTCACCTAGTCATCATGCTTCTATAACCATACAAATCATCATACCACTACTCTATGACACTAGACACCTCATACTGACTCAAGACCACCTTGAAACCCTTTGAAATCAATGTAAAACTTGACATCAATGAAAAAAACTAAACACAATGCCCATCATACCAAACCCACCACTCCCCTCATTTGCACCAATTGAAAAAAATCATATAAATTCAAAATTTTAAAAAATACAACAATTATAACTATCCCAAAAATTAAAATATTCACAAAATCCTAAAACTTAATTTTTTTTCAAAAACTTCAACATCTCAATGCAATCTTTATAATATCAAACTTTTATCTACTAGCCTAGTGATAGTTTCTTATGACTGTCATTATACATCATCTACCCTTTGCATGCTAATATCCCTGCTTAGAGAAAGTAAAATCAATTGTTTTTACTTCGTGATATAAATTTTCTTGGGGTAATTTTGGATATCATTCCCTCTCCTACAATTCATAAGTTTATTTCTCAAGAGAAATTATCCTTTTCAAACTTCAGATCAATTTTCAAATATGGATCCAACAAGAGTGTCTTTTGGAGTATCTAAGATTACTCCACTCTTCAGTCTGATCCTATTCCCATGCATTTCATAAGTTTAGTGCTTGGGAGCATTCACATCTGCTTAATCATCATTGTGGCATGTATTTGGGGCATAACTAATTTTCTTCTTTTCAAAGTTGTGTTGCGTTGTTGTTTTTAATTTTTGGACCAATTACATGTATTTCGTTTTTATCTTGGCTTCCTTATAGTCATGGTGCATAATTTTATGGTATATAATTGGTTTTTTTATAATATTTTTCTTTACTCTATGTGTGTTTATTTTATGTGCATAATGGGTTAAACATTTTGATTATTTCATAATCATGATGACAACTCTATTGTGCAACAACAAAAATAAGGTTTCTCTAACTTTCACTCTCCACATGAAACTCATATTACGATCACAATCCCTCCTATCCTCCCTTACATTCCTTTATTTATTCCTTTCAAATGAATATCCACCACTTTGTTGTGTCACCCACCCACTTGAGGGGACATTCCTTTACCATTCTACTTGTTGGGGCATCCAAATTCTTCATTACCTTCTGCTGGCTAATTTTGCATGCGTCTACTATCTTTAAAATGTTATTAATTTGCAATAACACTTTAAAGAGGGGAAAATATAGACACTCTAAAAATATATACCTATTTCTAGCCTATTTTCATCCCATTAGAATTAATTAAATTAATTGTATTATTTAAATCATAAACCTTTAGAATTAATTATATTAAATCTAATTACATTCCTACCCCTTAAAAGTAATTAAATTAAATATTTCATGCTCTTGGAATTAATTATATTAATTCCTAAACACCCTTTGGCTAATTTAATTAAACATTTATTTAATTAAATGGTTAATTATCCTCTCACAATTTATAACTACTTAATTTAGTTTTTTAAATAATCATATTTATCTACCTACACTCCACTCCACTACTTCTAGAACCATATAACGGTGGGGGAAACAAAGCTGCATGTACAATCATCTTCCTACACAAAAACCAAAAATGCATTGCCCCTGTAAAGATGCAACTGCATAGACCAAATCCTCTTGCTATTTCAATAAATTATAATTATGAACCTGTAACCCATTCAAACCTCGATCCAATATTTATGGCCTCACCCTCAACTATAAAAACATGCCATTTCTTTGTAAATCATCCTTAGAAGCTTTGTGTGATTTGCAAAAAAAATTTGCTAAAATTTCCATATGGGTCCTTATGTCTATCTTCTCATAGCATTTACAATTCCAAATTTGGAGAACAATTCAAGAGCATCCAAAATCCTTTAAGATAAAATATTCTACAAGTTTTAGTACTTCACAATGTTAATTCAGGTTTGCAAGGAAAAGATTGGAGAAAGGTATACTACTATTTATTTGTTATCTTTTAACTTCTGTTAATATTTTCACTACTTAGACCTTGTAGTTACATAGAAATAGATCTTGGAAGTTCCATTATAACTCTATGGTATTTTACATCTTTTCTTCAGACTAGTAGCCATGAATAATAACTACCTTTGGTTCCTCTTTAAGGATATTTTTAACCTTTACTGATTTAAGGGGCTCACTTTATGAGTCACCCCTAGATTCCTTTATGCCAATTAAATTGAATGATCCAAGTGATACCTTGATATTGAAATGATTTGCAATGGGATATTCTTCTACTTGAAGAACCATCATTGATTTTCCTTTTTACATACAGTTCTTGTCCATACATAATTCTTCATCTTCTTCACTAGAATAACTATTCACATCATGCTCCTTAAAGTTCTTGGGAAAATCCACTCAATTCTATTTTTTCAAGGAAAACACACACCCTTCATAAACAACATCATCTCCAAAGATCATTTACTAAATCCACTATAGTGATTGGTTTAATTTTGGTGTGTGGGAGGTAATAGTGAGAGTATGCACAAAATTAGCTTTCAAATCCTCCCAAATAGTTGTTTCTATACGATCTTCACAATTTACATACCAAAAATGTTCCCAAGCATGCAAATTATCATAATTTTTTTTCATTAAGGATAGTTTTAGATAAAAAGTTCCATCTGTCTAAAATTCTTCACATTATGCTAAGTTTTTTGTAAGTCTAGTGACTCTACTATAACTTTGAAACTTTTTTGCACACTTAGTGTGCTCAAATATAACATATATGGTTTCCAATAATTTATCACATGAATATATCATAGGGAAATGTGTCACCCACTATCTCACTACAATTCCTTGTCATAGAAACAAAATCATGCACTTGGGTACATTTCTAGGTCCTAATTACATACTACTATTCATATGATTCTTAAGCGAGAAAACTAATAATTGATAGCTATTTATGACCTATTTACTTTTTTTCTAGTTTTCATTATGGTGTTTTACACCTTATAGCTTAGTTGATGTTTTACTTGTTTATCTTTTATGACTCTAGATAGCAGTGCCCATCCAGGACACTAGCGCTTAGGTGCCCTTGTCCTTTTGGATGCCTCAACCTCTTTTTATTTTACTTGCCTCTTTTGGGCATCTTATTTTCTTATGGGTTGGCCTTTTAGTTTTCAATTACAACAGATATGTGACCAAAATAAAGGAATACTCTCTAAGCATACATTATAACCACCTAAGGTTACATCTAAATCCATCTAAGAGCATTAAATGAATTCATCTAACACTCATACAAGGGAAAAGGGACTGAATTTTCTACATACACGCATAGGAGGGGAAGTTAATATTGGTATCCACACATCTATTTACAATGGTACATCTAGCTATCGTCCGCTATCACATGCGCTTACAAAAGGGCTTCTTAGGGCACGACTCTATCACACACGCACAAGAAGTACATGGAGTTTGAGATATAGTGCAATGATTGGTTGTATGTGCACTCTATCAGGTGACCTCCAGGTTCAGTTTGAATCCCCATTTTATTCTTTCTTTTTTAGGGTTTGATATAGTTTGGAATGTTAAAGGATATCATTTTTTTATAGGTTACAGGAGAAACACATGATCATCCAATAACATACATGAGAAAAAAGTGACGATTAGTGACACTTGTGCAATACAAGAAAAACTAGTTTTCAAGATCTTACGCAGTCACATGCACCCAACAAAGGTATCTGACACCTAAGCACTCACATCCCAATTCAGGCACCCTAGTCCTAACTCATATAAAAGTTATAAGATCTTTGGTGTGAGATTACGATATTATGCTTCTCCTGTTTAGCAATTCTCTAGTCCAGAATACTTCGAGATCAAGTGTAGAATCAACAAAGTACTCTTCCTTGTCTCTTGCACTTAGGGTCTCATTTTTATCTAGCTTAGTGTTTGTGTCAAATATGTACTTTAGCATTTATTTATCATACATGACTCTTTAATTAGGATTTCAAAAAGTATATTTTTGTTAAATCATTTAATGAACTCGTATTCGAATACTCTTGGATCCTCATTTTTCTTTTCTCATGGCTCCAAAAATTCCTAAAATTTCTTTGCATGATCTACTTAAAATGCATCTCAAGTGTAAGGTTGTTCTTAAAAAAACCATAGATAATATGTATCTATCTCACAACATGTCACCCACTCAAGTAAGTTCCATCTTTGATCATCTATCTGACGACTCTATTCATCCTATTCCTGTATCTAATCAACCCATATTCACGTTAATTCAAGATTTACATTCTTTATTTCAAGATAAAATTTGGGATATGGAATCCATGATTACATATCTTAAATATGAAATTCAACTTCTCAAGGATGCTTCTCAATCCCATGCTAGTTCTTCTTCTACATCACATCCTACTTCTATGTCTTCTACATGTGCTCATATAGTGAACCTCAAGTCTTGTTACTACCTACAATTTTTATTTCAATGCTAAAAAACATGATATTCTTCCTCAACCCCTTACTCATCAATTGATCAACTTTCTTTCTACTCATTGTTATCCTCCTTATTGGCTTGATAACTATCAATGTCTCCCATTTTGTAATTATCAACGAATCAATGGACATACTGACAATGATTTCTATAGTATTAAACTAAAAATTGGCCACCTTAAGCATTATGGTCTCATTTCATTTGCCACATAAAATGTTGCAGCATGTTCATCTCCAATTATCACATCTCACTGGGTTCCTAAATCTGATCCATCTATGTCTAATAAGCATCATACCATCGTTACTAATGTTCCTTCTACAATAAGTTAAGAGCATCCTAAGAAACTTCTTCTCAAAATCGGTCCAATACCACATCCTCTCAAGTCTTCTATAACATTACCAACCCCAAATAAGAAACCACTCACTAAGAAAGACCAATAAACTCTAGATGTCCTCTTTCAACTTCCTCCTTCCAACCTCACATCTAGCCATGATCCTACTCTTGCTCCTATGAATCATTATGATAATAGTATGCTTTGTTACGATACATTTAAAACTCCTTCACCATCATAATGTATTTATTACTTCGTCACATAGCTCTACTTCATTGGCATACTTTGGGGGCACCACACTTCCCCCCTTTTAGAACTATCAATTATTTTTAACATCTCCTATCACACTTAATGGTTTACGCTTCATGATTCAATTTTCTTAGCAATTTCAAACCCTTTGATACACGCATTATATCATCACTACCATATGATGCACTATTGTGCTAAGGTTCACACTTGACTATTAAGGGAATACTCCATACATTAACCTAACACGCTACAAATTTCATGCTCCGCACTTCATGATAAATCTTTCTAGCATTCTACTCTCACACATCATACTACTCTATGATGCATTCTAGTTTCATGGTTCATAATCATCTGCTAAGGGTATAAATATGAATTAAACCACACATCATTCACTCTTTGTGCTCGACACTTCATGTTCTATTCTATCTAGCACATATTTTCAAACCATTTCCCTATGACACACTCTTTTGCTAAGGTTCACACTTGACTCTTGAGGGCATATTACATACAAACCTCACCTTTTCTACATTTTATGCTTTGTGATTTATTGATCTATCTTTCTAACACACATTATCAAACCATTTCCCAATGGTGCACTCTTGTTCTATGGTTCAATCTTTACTGCCGAGGGGTATTTTATAAATGAGCCTCATATCATACTCATTCAAATTTTTTGGGGGCCATGTTACTCCTATCATATTACATTTCATACCATTCCATATCATTCATACACTTCATCTTTCATATCTTGGTTGCATTTACTCTTGCTTTCTTATACTAGTTACATATTGCACTTTTCTTACTATGTTATATGGATATCCAGTATGTCATTATCTTTTCTATATACACATGCACATTCACTTGTTCTCTAGTTGTGAATGAAAAATTTCTATAGATATTTACATGCAAAAATGATGCTTGGCACTGCACCTCTGACCAGTCCCACTAAGTCTCCTGGGGGAACTTACATTTACTACTCTTACACATCATAGGTGTTATTGTTTCAATATTTACTAGTTCCTATTATTATTAGCACACTACTTTACATTGATCTATACATGATTTGACATACTCTTTATCTTTCAAACATGCCAATGGGTGCTTCATGTACATTATTTGCTTTGCATGATTATTTGCAAGTATGGTTGTCTATTACATCTTGCTTGACACTGTTTTCCATTGTATGTATGCTAATTTTTGTAGGCTATGCCCTACATATTTCTAAATCATTACTTATATGATTTTGGTCAGTTCTGTACGATATTGTGAGTGACATACCATGTTTAAAGCCACTTTTTATAGTCCATCTTGTATGAAAAATTTCTTGTTACACTATTTTTCTATTACATGCTTCCTGCTTTTCTAGTAACACATGTTACTAACCAATTTGTTGCATGTTCCTTAGTTTTTACCATGTAAATTCCCTCCCCTACAGGGACATAGTTTTAGAACAACATTAGGACCTCTTTTTGGGCTGCATTCTCCTAGTGAGATTGTATGTGCTCCAAACAAGGGGGGAATACATTGGGTGAATTAGTAACCCCATATAGCATGTCAGAGCTACAACATAGTATATTTTAGTACAAAATCAATGCAGGATACAGTTACAGAGATGGACCAGAATCTTAATTGGGTCCTCAATTTAGCATAGACTCTAGCGCCTAAATACAGACACTTGGGCTTGGGTGCTCTTAACCTCTCCTAGGTGTTTATATCTTAGGGGAAGATACCATTACTTCCTATGATAAACACATCTCATAGATTAGTTTTTACATTACAGGCACACTTCTCCAACAAACAATATGCATTCTATCTCCATTACAATCATAACAAATATAGAACTAAATACAGTATAACTCGAAACAACATGGATCACACCATCTACAATGGTTTATAAATTAAGAAGTAGTCATGGAAGGAGAATAAAACTAGACCTTTCTCCCCAACACTCTTCTACCGTGGCATGAGATCACCCAAAAAACTCACACTTGGTGAGAGATCACCCAAAAAACTCGTACTTGGCATGAAATCACCCAAAAATATCACTCTTTTACAACATTTTCTATCATTTTCATTCTTCACATATCATGTGCACACTTTCCTTTTACTACTTTTTACACACATTCACATACTTTCACATACTTTTTAAGGAGTTTTCATAACACATGACTTTGACTACTCTTTCACTCTTCTTTTGCAGGACCATCCTTAATACGCAACAATAATTGACTCTACATCAAACACACCAATAGGTACAACATGGAACACCACATATGCTTCACCCATAGGGTCACTTCCTCTTTCTTAGCTTCCATGCTTCATCTTTATCATTATACGCTTTCACTTGTCTCTTCAAAACAATTTTGCTATCACATTCTATATGGTTATCAAGTACACATCTCTTATTTACTTTATGTTATCAAGTATTTACTCAAAAAAATAAAGTGGGCGAAAATATAGACACAAAATCATACACATGGGTACATTTCTAGGTCCTAATCACAAACTACTATTCATATGATTCCTAAGCCAGAAAGCTAATAATTGACAACTATCTATGGCCTCTTTGATTTGCTTCTTGTGTTCATTATGGTCTTTTACACCTTATAGCCAAGTAAATGTTTTACTTATTTATCTGTTATGACTCTACACACAAGATCCCATCCAAGATGCCAGCGCCCAGGCACCCTCATCCTTATGGGTGTCCCCGAACTATTTCTATTCTACTCACCTCTTTTCTCTTTTGTGCATATTATTTTCTTATGGGTTGGCATTTTAGTTTTCTATTAAAAAATTCAAACAAGGGAATCATATAAATACAAATATATGTGACTAAAATAAAGGACCAAGCTCTAAGCATCTATTATCACCACCTAAGGTTGCATCTAATGGAATCTAAGAACATCAAAGACATTAATCTAACACTCATGCAAGGGACAAGGGACTGCATTTTTTGGATACACGCACATGAAGGGAAGTTCATTTTTCCATCCACACATTTATTTATAATGGTACATCTAGCTATCACCTGCTATCATGTACACTTACACAAGGGCTTCTTAGGGTATAATTCTATCCCATGCACACAAGAACTGCATGGAGTCTAAGATGTAGTGCATTTATCATTTGTAAGTTCATTCTATCGCATGACTGCCAAGGTTAGTCTGACTCCCCATTTGTATTTGTATTTTTTATGATTTTATATATTTTGTGGTTTTGTTGAATATAATTTATTTTTTAGGTTATAGGTGAACTCTGTGATCATCCAATGACATACAAGAGAAAAAATCAAAGATTAGTGACATTTGTATGACACAAGAAAAACTAGTTGTTGAGATCCTATGAAGACACATGTGCCCAAATGAGGTCTCTAGTGCCTACACGCCTTAGTCCCAACTCATCCAAAAGTTCTAAGATATTTTGTGTGTAATTACAACCATCTACTCCTCCTCTTCAACATTTTTCTAGTCCAGAATACTTTGAGATCAAATGCGGAATCATATAAGTACTCTTCCCTCTCTATTGCACTTAGGGTTTGATTTTTATCTAGTTTATTTCCACTTTAGTACTTATTTATCATACATGACTCTACAATTAGCATTTCACAAAATATAATTTTTTTAAAATCACTTGTAGAGAAAACACCATTATGTTGATGTGTGTCTTTTCCAATGATATATACTCCATCTCCTCAAAGAAATGATGTATGTTTTCTCCACCTTGTAATTTTGAAAACAAAGATAAGTTTTCTATTCCAAGGAAACTTACATAATTAATTACTTATTTTTATTAGCACTAGGTAGAGCCACTTGTTTGAATTTAAAACTCCATTATCTCATCTAATTAGTTCAAAAGAACAATGTTCCCAATTTTCATAGGAAACACTAGTTATATCCAATATTGAGTGTGCATCATCTTATTGAAGTAGAGCTTTAGGATATGGGTTGAAATTTCCTAAATTTTCCGCTTCAATGTTGTATATGTGATTTTTGTATTCTCCATCATCGAAAAACTCAACATAGGATGGTCCTTGGTTACCATCCATTGGAATGACCATGTGTTAGGGACTATTCTCAAAATTGATACATAGCTTCTTAAAGCATAAGTCTACATTATTTTTATAGCACCAAGTTATAACCAAAATTTATGGATTTTTTTTGCTTTGGCCAAGTATATCACTTCAAATTCCCCCTAGAAATTCACCCCAATAATATTGATGATGAAATTATTCAACACTCCTATTGGTAACGCGTTCATTTTTTTCCTTGAACAAGACATGGAGAGATGGATGTAGCATGGGGTGCCCCATTTTGTTCCATACATAAAGGGTGGGTATGTTGACTATTATACCCATATTAACCAATATTTCCTTGATCAACCATCTGTCTATAACAACATTAACCAACATATCCATATCATACTCCATTCTTTGTGTTACCTTTATCTTCTACTACGCATGTGTCTAAGGTGTTTTCCCATTGGAATTTCCTTGAACTATTATGAAATCCATTATATAAGAAAATGAATGAATGTCTCTATGTATATTATTATACATAATGTATTTGACCTATTTAAAAGCCTTGAAAATTTAGATTTTATCTTGTTTGATTTCGCATGTGTTCATCTTCTTTTAAAAACTTAATCTCTCCCTAGAGTTCCTTGACTAACCCCATAGTATCGTGCAGTATCTCCTTTTTCTATTGTTCATGGGGATATTCTTTTCTAGAATGAGGATCCTCAAGTTTTATTTCCTCCGAGGGAGTTTCAAGGGTGTGAGTGTGTGCATCATATCCCCTTATAGTTATGTTTACCTTAGGACATTGAGTGGAGTTGGGTACATCTAACTTTGATTTCCAATCATTTACCATAGTGTAAATTCCTAATCATGATCACAACATTTTTTAACATTTTATTTTACTTCTACGTACAAATACACAAAGTCTTTTACCTTGTGCTTCCCTTGGAATTTTTTTTTTGGGAATATATGTATTCATACTGATAAGGATCTTGAGACCCACATTTATAACAATTTTGATGGTAAAATATTCCTCCTCTACATCCACCATGTCTGTAACCTCCACAACCTTGCACATTATTGTTACAATCTTTTTGATTATTTCCCACAGTTTGCTATCTCAACACAAGGGCTTTGGCCTCATGGATATATTCAATAATGTGACTATTTAGTTTTGTGCATGTGTGCACCATAAATATTTTAGTTAAGAGAATCCTTCTTTGTTGTTGCATGCTAAAGTGGAGGAAAATTTCAAACATCATCATATTATTTGTAAATTCACAAGCTTTAAGAAAATATCACACATTTTATCTTGGAAATTTTTTCTTATTATGCCCCCTTAATTTCATAATTGATACACCAAATCCTACTACACATATCATGTACATTGTTTGTAGTCAAATTATTTAGGTGAGTAACCATTGATTTGATTTGTTCTTCCATAAATATGATTATTATAGTATCAATAATTCTAACTACCTCTACATGAAGCAAAAATTCTAGTGCTTCCCTAAAGGGTTCATTAAAAAGGAAATGCTAATCCTCTAAATAATCATTGTGCATGCTAAACATGATGAATATCATATGAACTATTTGAAATATATTTTTTGAAATGCACATGATAAGTATGCACTCTCAATCAAATTTTATCAAATGTCATTAAATGTATAAATTCTCTATTGATTAAAAAATGGAATTCAATTTTTTTGATAAATTATTATTTCAACATGTCATAATATACCGCACCTTTCTAAGGTTCATACTTTTGACACCAAGTATGTGCTCATTCTAATAGGATTATAGAAAATTGGCTCTAATTTCACCCTAGATAAATGATTCCCTTCACACTCCAAAATAAATTTCAATTATGAACATGATATATTATGTTCTCTACCCAATGGTAATATGGAAGTTTTAGATACATCTCATAAAAAATATAAGGTGCAAGAGAAAGCTATGTTGAATCAACAACTCTACATTTTATTTTTACTCCCATTATCTATCTAGTTTCTAATGCTATTATACATCCCATAATTCCAAATGTGATGGGAATAATAGTAGTTATTGCATTGGGTGTGGCTTTCATGATCCCACCTATTTGTGAAGCACTTCTTTCTATGTTGGGTCAAACTTTCTAGTCTCTCTTTCCTATTGACTATCAAGATCCTGGTTAATTACCCCATTGCTCATCATATTGAACTATCATGATCTAGGTGGAGTCCCAAGAGGAATATATAGTATTCCACTTGGTTATTGAATTGGGCTTGAGTGTATGTAAAAAATACTGACAATACTAACCATCACACTAGTATAGTACACAAGAATTTCACCATGTGTTATTATATGAGGCACAAAATTAGACTTGTCCCCATCAGTTTTGGTTGTGTCATGATGCATATAATAAGGTTCACACTTATTCAACTTTAAATTACTATAAACACATTTATACAAATGAATACATAAGAACATAGAAGATCAACTGCTAAGTAAACATAAAAATCAAACATAATAGTGCTCAACAATCATGAAAAACCATTTCTTATTCATCCAAATAACCATACAAAACCATGGATTACAGTCTCTTCCTCTCACTAACAGACACACACACACACACACACACACACACACACACAAAATGATAATTATAAACCTCAAAAAAGTATCCCCTTATCAAAGTATTAAGGGGTATTTATATTGATGGGAAATTTCCCTTCATTATTATACCTAAATGTTATACTATCCATTAGGTACTAATTCGCACTTTCTTAACTAATAGTCTTAGGGAAATATGCATGTAGGGTAAAAAAAATATTTATCTTCAACACATACATCACTCATATAATATGATATTATTGGCATTCCACTTCTTTTTTGGACTACTTGTTCACTGACCGTTGCACTCTCCATCTTCTTTTATTCCTTACAATAATTCCTTAACTAGTAGTTATAAGCCCATTTTTTCCTTAATTTAAATAATTTAAAGTTTTATTCATGGTCATAAGGTAATGTGATTGATCTCTTGTGCACACTATGTGGATGGAGCTTTTCCTTTTTCTACATGGGTTAATGTAACATCAACATTAAGCCTCTATGTGTTAGCCAAGAATATTCAAAATTACGGGTGTACGACATATAAAAAACATATATTCATGCATATACACACACACACACACCAACCCAACATCCCTTTTTATTTTCCCAAAAGAGTACTTATTCAAAAATTTATAGTTCAAAAAATTGTGGGCTCAATAATGTTTTTCTTTTTGTTATGAATGCATTCCTTAAGATTAATGATGAATTTACTTTGGATCATATATACTATCCTCTTAAACATATTTGTGTTAGAAGAACAATTCAATAGGAGGGTTGATTAAACTAAAGTGTAAATAAGAGCCTAATCTGATGCTATTGTAGCAATAAATAAATATGTAATTAAGTATATAAATGATACTCAAGAAAACTAAGTAATAAATTACAAAACCCTAAGTGCAAAGAGAGGGTGAGAATCCTTAGATAATTCCCTATGAAATTCTGGATTGTGTTGAAGTGGTAACCAAGTGAACACAATGGCAGGAGTTTCATATATAGACGTGAAAAAATGAGGATATCGATAGATGGCTGGACTGGAGTTCTTGGAGAGGGACAGGGGTGCCCATGGGAATCCTAGGCCTTTTTTTGAGCGCTTGGGTTTGTAGAAAAGATTAGAAAAATCCTATGAGGTGTTGCAAGGTGATCACCTTTAGTCACCTTTGGTCACTCTGAGGTCAGACTGAGATTGTCGAGGTCATTGTAAACCTGCAATGAAATATGAACATGCAAAATCCTCAAATCCTAAAAAAGAAAGATGCAGAATGAGGGGTCAAACTATCCTCATCCTTAATGATGGTGAACTTATGACTGAGTGATGCACTACATAGTAGACCCAATGTAGTTTTATATGCTTATGTGTGCAATAGTGTTCTTAGGTCACCCTCGTACCAATAATGCCAAGATAGCAGGTGGTAGCTAGATAAAATGCAAATGTGTGGATGAAATAGAATGAACTCCCCTTCCTATATAGTGTGTATGTAGAGTAATGTGCCCAAATACATTTCCTTGAGATATGTAGATAGATATCCCTTGATACTAATTTCTTGCCCATATAATGATATGTATGTTGTGTTTATATAAGGATATCTCGCTTGAATTTCGACACTAATGACCTGACATGTCGACTAATACCTCAGGATATGAGAGGGAAAACTGAAAATAATGACCTCAAATGTAAAAAATAAGATCAAACATAAAGAGTAAATGGGCGCCTAAGATGGACAGGATTTCCTAATGCTAGTGTGAAGTCCTGGGAGCTAGTGTTTAGAGACAAGTGATGGAAAATAAGTGAAGACTGATAGACATGGATCCCTATGACCTAACCAGAACTAGGTGTATGAGTGACAAGTGTGAAAGATAAAAGAAATAGAAACCAAAAATAAAAGAGTATGGACTATGGAATGGGTCACTAGTGAATACTTTTATTATGTAATATCCATATATAAAACACCATACTTGGTGGTATAGTAAATAATAGTAAGTGCGTGATTTTGTGTCTACATTTTCCCCCACTTTATGTTAGTAAGCAAAATCTCAGTAATATAAAGTAGATAAGGATGCATACCTAAGATAAGTCTAGAGAATCCCATGCTACATAAGTACACATAGATGAGGTAGAAGTACGTGCCGAGTGAGAACATATAGTGTGGTGAACCATGGATCAGTGTGTCGATCCATTTAGTGTAACGAGAGACGTGGAACCATTATGAGGAGCACTAAGTGAGATTGGTGATTGTGGTGTTAAATGATTGGAGATTTTGATTTCATCATTGCTAGATATCTTTTGGGGTAAGGAGTGATCAATTCCTAACCTGATTGTGTGTGTGTGTGTGTGTGTGTGTGTGTAAAAAATTAAGGATTTGGGCATCCTACCACTGGAGGAAGAGTATAGGGATAAAGGTCTAGTTTTAATCTCAAATTTTAACTACATCCTCAAAATTTCCAGCCGATGCAGGCAGAAAAAAGACCAAATTTTGTTAATTTTGGATCCAATTTTTGATCAAACATGAATAACCCACATAGGAGCAGTATAAGAAAGGCAATGGTGTCTCATTTCCCCCACTCTAGGGGTGTTTCCGCAATGTGTAGGAGATGGATTCCATGTTAGGTCATTTGGAAGAAGTCACAAAATGTAGAAAAATTTCCCATATTAGGTCATATGGGAAAGTAGAGATGTAAATCCCAAGTTAGGTCATCTAGGAGGATAAATACACCATGTTGTATTGATTTATTGATGTGATTTTTAGAATAGTAAAAATTTTATGTTGTTAAGATTTGAATGTATGTGATTGATTGATTGGTTACTCATGGAGAGATTTTACGCTTGTTTCAACCATGTTAGGCTATTAGGGGAAATCGCTAGAAAGTGGTGTGAAATGTCACATGATGTATGAGAAAAATATGAATTAGAAATTTAAAATGATCACATAATGGTGTGAAGGATATTATGGGATGACCCTAATTATATTCCCCCATTTCAACAAAAGGGGGAGTGGTGATGAGAATGGATGTTGAGCTGAAAGGAAGCATGTAACGGTTTACTAAAGAATGTATGTATAGATATTGCAAATTTATGTGCATATTGAGTTAAAATGATGTGGAGGAGGAATATAGTGTTTGGTGAAATGTGTACGATATAATATTAGGCATAATGTTTAAGAAAACGACGCAAATGAAACATGTTTTAGAGTAAGGATGCATAAGATATGATTAAAATTGTGCAATGTGTATTAGTTCAAAGGATAGGTGTGAATAATGACCATAATGTGGTAAGTAATGGAAAGTTACTATAAATAGTAATATGAAAAACTGAATATGGAATTCATTTGATTATTGTGAAAGTGGGATTTTAAGCTATGGGTGTGTGAAGATACCTCAAGTGAGAGCACCATGATTGAGTCGATTCAAGATGGTGGTGACAACTTTGGAATCATGTATGATAGATGAGCTAATAAGTGTGATTTGTTTTTGAAAAATGTGTTAATATTAGTCCTTTTTGATGAATTTTTGTAAATTTTTTGTTTTCGAGTTTCTTGAAATTTTGGACCTAGACAAGAGTGGTGAAGGAGCTAATGACCTTTGAGACACTAACACCTAGGAATGGGCACTAGTATCATATTCCTGGGTGCCCAAGTCCTCCTCCTAAGTGCCAGCATCCCAGAAGGCTTGGGTTGAGCCTAGAGTGTTGTAGATGTAAAAATTGATGCTTGTTGATATTATAGGTAGGTTTTTTTTGTATATATGACATACTAATGGATTTTTTGGTGTTAGTTTGTGTTGTGCAGTGTGACATCCATTAAAGAGAGTTTCTTGGTGGCCTCCATTTGTGTAAATTATTAGGATTGGGGTTATAAGATGAAGAATGGGATGTCTAAGACCGTTCCGTCCTATGGAACATAACGAGGATGGGGGATGTGCCCCATAATATGACTATGATCACAACGTTGTGCAAGTGGTGGTTTGTAGATTCTTGTACCTTTTGGTTAGCTATTGGGGAGATGACAATGAATCTAGAGAATGTGTATAACATTCTATGATTCCCTACCATTAGTGAGAGGGTTCAAGTAATGGCCATGGATGATGCACAGAGATAGATGAAGGCCATTAGGTGGTACTTTATGGGGACTCAAGTTTATACTAAGGTCCACATAAGTGTGGATGCTATTATGAGATTAGGGGTTCCGCAATTATGGAAGTTTATTTCCATTGTTATTTCTTCATCGATTATGGTGGAGGGTGGTGGTGTAGGCATATTATATAATATGTATGAAATTTACTGGTGGATAGAGGAGGAGAACACTAGATATGCCTAGGCACGATGTGTATTGGCCCATTTGTACAAATATCTATATAATTTTACACAGGAGGAACACATGGGTGGTATTGGATCTACCAAATTATTGCATATATGGCCTTACAAGCATATTGCGATACTGAGGCTGCTTGATGGACCATGAGGAGAGTGGGTGAGGCCAGATATATTTGTTGGGAGATGGGTAGGTCTTCATATTAGGAGGATGGACACTGATACAAATAGGGAAATGTTAGATTGTATGGGGACAAAGGCCATTATATAGAGGCCATATAGAGACTACGGATGATGGAAAAAAGACGTAATAGAGTTACGATGTATACGATGGACTATGTGGCTAAGGGATTGGTTTTTGGGGTGACTAATCTATTTCAAGTAGAGTGACTCTCAAGATAGTTTGGGATGGCTCAAGATGTTTCCTAGATCTATATGTATGGTTGAGGGCTATCAGAGCACCGAAGAGGGCCGGAGTTAGACCAAGGACTAGAGGAACATAGCTAGTACCTCCTAAACCAACTGAGGATGATGTAGTGATAGATTTGAGAGCTGTAGATGATGCAAGGTGTATGGAGGAATATTGTGCATGGTGGACATCACATCGATGGGTGTTTTTGTTTCCAATTTTTGTGAATGTGGTGGGAGCACTGCCGGAATGAGGAGTAGAGGGGTAAGCACATGCCTTTGATATCGTAGTGTCAATGTTAGTAGAGTGTGAGTATTTGTATAGTGATGTTTATGATTTGTCATTTGGTTGTACAATTTTCATTATTGTCTAATTTTGTGATCTTATGGATGTAGGAGATGTATATTGGTCACTGATTATGGACACATCCATCTATACATTGACATGGAATGTAGTCACTAATGCACTCATAGGTGGTGGTATGCTACAGTACATGGATGGTATCGTGGGTGAGCACACGCACTTATTTTATCTAGTAGCATTAGTAGTGGCTATGTGTACCATATTATTGAGTGAGAGGGATGACGCATGAGAGGATACACAAAAAGATAGAGAGGTTACAGGTGTAGATCCCTTGGCATAGGATGTATTTTTGCAGTTCGTGGAGCTACACGATCATTTTGTAGAGTATTTAACTTAGGTTACATTATTACATAGGCTGGTTGAAAGATATAGGGGCCATGATCAACCTTGTAGATTGAGTAGTGAAACATATAGTTCTAGAGCTCCCATAATTGTAGATAGTTATAATGATGATGAGATATGATATGTAGTGATGTAGTGGTGTATAGGGGCTTTCCTCCCAGTGATGGAATTTTTGTAACTATGATTTTGATCAATTTTTATATTTATGGACTATTGACATATGTTTGATGTACTTGATATTTTATTGATGTTGTGATGTGGTGCTTTGGTGTGCATATGTTGATGTATTATGTGTTGATTATTGTTTTTATATTCTATGTTTGATATTGTGATGATTTTTTTGATATTATTGGTAATGCGTAGTTGTTGTTGATGATTAATGATGAGATAGTGTATATGATGATGTATGGAGTGTGATTGTGATGTATAATAGATAAATGATAAAAAAGTGTACTGTATGAATGATGGAGTAGAAATGAATAATTTGAAACAATATAAGAATGAGATGGTCATAATAGTGTAGTGAAGCGTGTGTTACTATGATGAATAAGGGGTGAGATTAGCGATGCCCCCAATGTGTATATGATAAAGGTTCATTTATATAAGACCCCTCATCAGTCAAGAATGAACTGTAAAGAAAGAGTGCATCATCAGGAAGTGATATGATAGTGTATGCTAGGTAAATATGTCAATATAATCTGAAGTGCAAAGATATAGTGAGGTTCTTATTAGAACAGATCCCTCAAAAATCATGTAATAACTATAAGAACACGAGTGCATCATCGGGGGGGGGTAAGGTGAGTAAATCACCTACCAAAGACCAAAAAAATATGGAGGATGGAAATATGTGGGGCGTAAGAAGCATGAGTGTGTGAAATGAACTAAATGCCATGTGAAATGGTGCCAATGATGGGTGATGTAGTGGTGGGAAGTTCAGATGACGATGGCTTAAGTAGCCAATGTGTAGTAATATCATGTTGTGGTGGGTGAGATGGTGTAGCACTGGATGGATGAGATGGATAGTGCTCATGAGTACTAAATTGTGGTGGTGGATAAAAAGTGACCTTATTACTAGATGAAGGAGACAAATCAATTGGAGTAACAACATGCTTGGGTGGGAGTGGATACATATACCGCTCATGAGATTGAAAGCAAAAGGAAATGACCCCCTTATATTATAATTGTTGTAATCGATCATGAAGGGAACAACAATCATTGTCATGATGACCATTAATCTGATGATAGTTGCATTAAGGTTAATAAAATTGGTGCTGCAAGTGATGAGGTTGATGATGTTTATTATAAGATAAGTGAATCAAACACTTATCAGGTAAAGTAAATAATACATCATGAGGTCTAGTGTGATAAGAAAAGTGTTATATCTACCACAAATTAGATGCAAAAGTATGAGGTGGATCCTAACGTGGTGGAGGAGATAATAAATGATTATGTGATGGAGAAGACTAAAAATTAATGCGAGTTAGAGGAGATGGATACCTAGGAAAATTCTCAACAGATGGAAGTGGAGAAGAACTAGATGATACAACACTAGTAGCAAAAAGAGGAGGATATATGACATGTGTAACAATGAGATCTCATTCTAAGCCAATGACCTTATAGCACAAGAGTGTGAATGATTCACATGTATCATATTTCAAGAATTGTTTTAAAATGGGAATCAAGCCACAAAAAGATGAATTTAATCTCTAAGTAAATATGATGGAATACTAACTACTGCATGTAAGCATTGAAGCATAAAATGTAATCAATATTTAACATCTTTGACATGGATGTTACTGTGATGACTTCAACTCTTGACATTGCAAACGTGGACATGTGATATGTCATAGGAAGGTGTACTCTTATGACTTTTTGAAATCATGTTTGCAATGGATAATTCATTATTTGTTGAAAAGGTTCATTTTGTTGTAATTTATGCTTACTTGTAAATGAAGCCATTCATCTCTATGAACAACATGAATTCATTTTCAAAAAGATTATGAAATTGTATTGTTATCATCATACTTATCTTACGTTGATAAGAAAACCTTGGCTCAATTCCATTGATCCAAGGTATGCTTTAGTTCTTCTTACTTGTTCATCTTGTTGACTTGGCATTCTGAAATGGAAAGGTGAAGTTAGATTGAGCCTTGTATTGTGTATAAATATGAAGAACCCTTATTTAGGGATCCTTGTTTTGTAATAGGCTTTAAGTGATAGGCATGGGTCTTCTTATTAATGTTAAAACAATGAATAGCATATAAGTACCTTGGAACTATTACTAAAATACTAAGGTGACCCTAGTCTAAAGGTATATCTAACCTAAGTTGGGAAGTGATATGATTATTTAAATAAAATACAACCTAAGGTAAATAAGATTTACCTAGGATCTAAGGTTGATTTCTAACCTAATAAAAATTTAACCTAAACTATTGCTAACCTAAGGGGTACCTATGGACTACTTGGCTATTGGCATGGTCAGTGGCGTCGGTTTTAAAGGCATTAAATGTAATTGATCTTGATTTTAATTGCTACGGAATGAAAATTTTGGCAGAGGCATTGGGAGTTTACTAGATGCCCTAGTTGGAATCACCACTAAATGGAAATTGCATGCAAAATTTGAATTAAGGCATTGCCAAAAATATATGGTAGTGGCGTGGATAAATAGGAGGGAACTAGTTGTCCTTTACATTAATTCATTTCATTTTTGGTGAAGAAACCACCAAGGGAAAATGCATGGCGGGTTTTGGTATTTCTGTTTTGATCTTCAATTAATTTCAAGTTTTGTTTCTCTGCATGGATTTTTTCAGTTCTTTGAACCAGCAGTTCTGTTTTGGACATAGTTGTTATTTTTGCATTCTTGAGCTATTTTGGACTCTATGGAAGTATAAGAAGAAGTGGAAGAGTTGAGGTGGTGTACGTTATGTGGCAAAGAAAAAGATGTTGAGGCTCGACTGGGAAAACTTCTAAAAATCAGGAACAAGCTCTATCAGGCATGATAGGCTCTACCCATTAAGTTGTTGTTCTCTTTCCTAAATGTCTTCATTAAAATAACTCTACTCTTGGGGAAATGAATGGGTTTTTATATGATGTTTGATATTGCTATTCGATGCTTGAATTTTCACTGTATGATTCTTCTTGGATTCACTATTTTATGTAAATAAGATCTGGCTTTTGGTTCCTTTATTGGAAAAATGCTTGAACCATGTTTAACTTCGGTTTGGACTTGATATGTTGTTGAATCTTTTATACGCCTGCTTGAGTGTGCTTAAAACTAGATAGTAACTTGTCTGTTATTGAACTGGAATGGATCACCTTGAGAGAAACCTGTCCTTTGGCATGGTTGTTAGTTAATTATCCTTATGTGATCTATGGAATGGTTTATTGAATTTGATTGCATCTTCTCTGGTACAAGGAAAATAATGGTCTAGGTTTATTCTTCTTGGTTTGACTTACTTTGTATGACTGGATATTTTTATTTTAATTAGAAATATAGTTGTTACAATAGGAGCTTGTGGTAATTACACTTGAACTGTAGAGTAACTCGATTGTGTCTAACTAAATAAAAATTTGAAGGAAAATAAACTATGGATTTTTGGGTTTATCTCTTCTTCTGAGCTTGAATTCGTGTATGGAATTTGTAGTTGTGCTGACTTATTATTTATCTCCCTCTCAAGTTAGGAATCTGGGTAGGTTTTTTTCTTCTTATTCCAGTTGACTGTTTCAATGATCATTGTAAAGATGCATGGTTCTAAGTTGGATTGAATGGAAGTTTTTACTGTAAGTCTTTCTCTTGACTTTTTGTTCACCATCAATTGATGGGTAAGCTATTGAGTTATCTCCTTGAAAAGGGAATCGTTTCTCAAAAAATGGGTAAATTAATTAAATGTTACTTTGTCTTATTTGTTAGGAAACTAGGATAACTCCTTAAACTGTTGCTATTATTACTTAGAAGGAATATCATTTTCAGTTGTCAGTTTTTGTGATACAGTTTCTATTAATGATTGTAATTTTAGAAGGAATCAGTTTCAGTTTGTAGCTTTTGTGTTAAAATTCAGTTATTGATTTTAAGTTTGAATAGTTATTTGGAATTCAATGGTTGTTTGGAGTTAAGTGTTTTCTTGGCATTGGGTAATCAAATCTATCACGATTCTTTTTTTATCTTAGTAAGATTACCTCTATTAAGGAATGAGTATTGAGATCTTATCTTACCATTATTCGATGTTATCCCTTATTTTTGTTCTGAGTTAAGGTATTTACAATACTATCCTCGAATTCTGAAAGGTAGTTGTATGTGGATCTTATTTATTTTGAGATTGATCTGACCTCTGTTAGGATTTAAAATGGAAAACAGAAAATGCCAGACTTGTCTATTATTTTCTTGCTTGGATTGAGAATCAACAATCCCTTTCTATTTTATTTTCATCTTACATCAGTATCACTCTGGAAGAGGGAACAATTGTATCATTATGCCTCCACTAGGACTTGCTTAAAGAATTAAACCCCTTTTGTGATAGAATAAGTTAGCTGAAGCAAAATATTACTTTAAATATTTATTATCTTAGATTGGGAATTTATGAGTAATTCTCTTATGGAGTAATAATAAGAATTGTAGGTTTTGTAGCTGATTATTAAATCCCTCTATTATTCTCTTTAACTTTTACATTTGTAATGATGTACTCCTTTGTGATGTGGGATTAGTTCTAAATGCATGTCAAATTGAATTCATTCCTTGTCAAATCTATTTGATATTGATCCTAAATGTAGGTTGGTTTTTTACTCTGAAGTTTAAGATATAGATTCTTAAATAAGAAACTCTTTCCTAAAGGTGTTGTTAGTTCATCATAAATTTACTCTAATGCTTGATTGAGCTTGGCATTTTATATTTTAGGATGAAATTAAGTTAATGATGAGATAAAATTATTATTGTTCCATCTAATGTAGACTATTCCTTTGGGATATTAGTGTTAGTATATTCTCAGGTTAGATATAATTAAATAAGATGTAGATCATGAAAATCTGTAAATGAAAAGTTGTTTCTGATTTTGTGAATTATTATTTATCTGGATTAATGTTTTAATTCTTTCAATGAAATCATTGGATGAAAATTGAATATGATTATGTCATGACCTCTACTTAAGGATGATATGGAGTAACACTAGATTTCTCTCTCTTTTATGAATGGTATTTCATTTTGATATGTCTATCTGTACTGCTTTAATTGTTTCATAAACGTAGAGTTCTCTGTATGAAAGAGTTATTTAAAAGCACATCATTTTAATTCTTAGTGCTTATCATGCTCATTTTAATGAACTGACCCGTCCTAGAAATTTTCACAGATGGACTTCGTAAGTGGTAAAAGGAGACAAGATGTTTAATGACGTTACTTTTTTTACCAAAGGGACTAGATCTTTTATGATGAAATATGAATCATTATTGAAATACATTTGTTGGAAAGGAAAGTTTAATTTTTAATTGAGCTTATTGATGTTTTTTGACACTAAAGATGTTTGAAGTGTTTGATCTTGTTATGTATGAATTCCACTTTGATAAATGGAAAATATTGAATGTTTATCTGTACTTGATATATCATCTTTTTATACATTCTGTGAATGGAAATGATAAACTTATCTCTATTCTTATATATATATATATATATATATATATATATATATATATATATATATATAATGAACCCTATTGGTTGAATAAACTAGAGGATAAGGGTACTAAATATACTACCCTCTTATGTAATGAAACTTATTAAAGTTGGCATTCAAGATTGGTTATTCAATTAAATCACCATGGTTTTACTAAAATGATGTTAATGGGTAAATGGAATCATGATTAAAAATTATAAAATGTTATGATGTTCCAAATGAACCCTTACTCATAATAAATAAAAGGAAAGGAAAATATTCTACAATGTTAGGCAGTTTGTTTAAGACCTTTTGGATTTTATACTAATGTTATTATGGAAAGAGGAAGGTATGCTTCCTCTTGTTTAATTATTTAAGCTGAGTAAATCAAATGAAAAGAATATATAATAAGTAGACTTCATCTCAATGAAGTCTATTATAAAAGGAATTGATTCAAAACTTAAACAAGTTAAGACTTGGATAAGTTGAAAAAGTTAACATCACTGTTAGTATGCTGATTCTAATTGTAAAATTGAATCTTAATTTAGGAAGTTAATGCATGTTAAACAAATATTCAGAAAGGTTTTTGGAGGAAGATGTATCTGCATAGCAATTACAATTATTTTATTTCTTATAACCCTAATGGTTAATGAACCTATTTGTTCATTAGGGCTACTGTAATTAAGTATTAAATAAAGATAATAATTGAGTATTTAACTTCTTTCTTGGGTATGTAAAACTAGATGGGATGACTCAGTCAGATGTTGGCACACGCCAACTGT
Organism: Taxus chinensis; assembly: GCA_019776745.2. Lineage (NCBI taxonomy): Eukaryota > Viridiplantae > Streptophyta > Pinopsida > Cupressales > Taxaceae > Taxus > Taxus chinensis. The sequence continues at coordinate 349,021,835 of CM034147.1, read as the reverse complement.
AGTACAATACCTTTGTGAAGACTTGGGTCTTCATGAGAATATTGTGTTGCAGTGGAAATGTTGCAACACCCTTTTGAGTTTAATCATCTAGATTTGCATAACTCGGACTTGATCTTAGTTATACCCTAGGTTAGGTTAGAAGCATGATCTATTGTCAAGGGAAACTCATGATGAATTAGGATAACTAGACACATGCAATCTACTTAGGTCGATTGAGTATGTCTATGTACCCTTAGTCACCACGAGTATTATTCTACACTAAACTACATTGCTAACCTTGATTAGGGTTAAACCTTGAACAAGTTGACTGACATGAGTCAGTGAAGACCATTCTAGATAACTGATGAGTTGGGGTGAAGAACGTATTCCGTTTGACGAGTATGCCATTTAGGAATATTAACATGAACAATATGTTGAAAATATTTGGCCAAAGTATCACAAGTTGTTGGTTGCGTAGTTTTATGTCACCTAGTTTAAGAAGTGAGATTTTAGATGAATATTAGTAACAAGTGTTCAGATAGGCCTCCTAGATAGAACACATAATACCCCAAAAAGGGTAAGAGAACCAAGTATACTCAGTATATAATTCATTGAGTTAACATGAGAGATAGGTGTTTCACCGAGTCATTACAACTACATATGGTTATCTATTATGAGATTGATTGGCATGGAATGTGTGTTCTAAATTATGATTATTTAGAATAGAGAACATTATTAATTTTTTTTCCCCTTGTTTCTAAAGTCTTAAAATGGGAATGTTACACAATAATAGGTTTTGTCTTGCCTTGATGTAAGCCAAGTATATGATCATATGTGAATTTAGGGCCATTGTTTAGTATAAAGCGTTGAAGGAAGGCTTCTTCCATCTCAAAATAGGTACTAATATATCGAAAGGGTAAATGTGTGTACCATTGGAGATCATCATCAATAAGACTATGGTAAAAGGATTTTAACAATAATCGATCATTAGAATAAGAAGCCACAGCTATATGATAATGCTTAAGATGGAAATGCGGATTTATAGTACCATCAAAGCATATAAATATAGGTATAATGAAATCCTAAGGAAATGTTGAATTGTGAATCTTTTTTGGAATAGGGTTTCCATGCAAAGAATTGTTATTGATAGAAGCATAATAGGCTTTGATTTCAAGTGTGAGAGATTGAACCTGAGATTACAATTGGCCAAAAAAATTCATGAGTGATAAAATGTCATGAGAAGGAATGGAAGAAGATGTGATTAATGTATTAAGTGGTTGAAGCTTTCCATTATGAGTAATCATAGGGATATTAAGAGAAGAAATTGAAGACGCCAATGCTAAGGGAACACTAGGTGTAGGTTCTGAAGAAGTAGAAGGAGTTAAAGCACATGGATTGTTAATAGAAGTAGTAAGAATAACATAGACATGATTATTAGAAGATGAAGTGATAGAAGGATATGAATCAAGTATGATACTAGAGACAATCTCATAAGAAGACGAAAGTGAAGCAGGGGATTCACATTCAACAATATGTAAAGAAGTAAAATCACAACTAATATGTGTATCATCAATATCAGAGAAAGATTTAGATGATAGGATCTTATTATAAATAATAGAAGGTGGAGTGTGGATAACTGAATAACAATGTCTACAACCAAAAAAGCTTTCTGGATCAGAAATAATGCTAATAGTGGAATGATCAAAGCTAGTAGGAACATTCATTAGCTAAGATCTGTCTTTGAGTATCATCTCAAAGAATAACGTTGTGATATAGAGTGCCAAGTTCAGATATGGATTACTCATCATATATAGGATTAATACTCACATGAGGAATGAATAGATGAGGAGGAGAAGATCTATCCTTAGCCATTAGAGTTTTAGTGGATCCTAGGGAAAAAAGTTCTAAGCTACGGGTTCACTAAGATGATTAAGATAAAATATAAAAAGAGCTTGATATGATGATATTGTAGCAGTAAATAAAGATGTAATTAAGTACAAAAATGATACTAAATAAAACTAAGAAATAAACTAAAAAACCCTAAGTGTAAAGACAGGGTGAGAAGCCTTAGCTAACTTCCAGTGAAATTTGGATTATGTCAGAGTGGAAACCATGTGAATAGAATGGAAGAAGCGTCATACAGAGACCTAGATAATTCAAATCTAGACAGATAGGTTGGAATGGGGCACTTGGAGAAGGAAAGGGGCACGCATGGGCACCCTAGGCTTGTTTTTGGGCATTTGGGTCTGCAGGAAAGCTCAGAAAGCCTCCTTGAGGTATCAAAAGGTGTTCACCTTTAGTCACCTTTAGTTTCTCCAATGTTGTACCATTATCACCGAGGTTGTTGAAAACCTGCAATGAAATATGAACCTACAAAACCATCAAATAAACATCAAATCCTAAAAAATAAAGATGTAGGAGGGGCCAAATTATCCTCAGTTGTCACGATGGTAAAATTACGACTAAGCACTACACTACATCTTAGACCCAATGCAGTTCTATGTGCTTGTGTGTGTAATAATGTTCCTAGGTCACCCTCGCGCCAATGATGTTAAGATAGTGGGTGGTAGCTTGATAAAATGAAAATGTGTGGATGGAATAGAATGAAATCCCCTTCCTATATAGTATGTATGTAGAGTAGTGTGCCCAAATACAGTCCCTTGAGATATGTAGATAGATATCTCTTGATAATATTTGCCCGCCCCTATAATTGTAAGTATGTTATGTTTATATAGGGATATATTACTTGAATTTCAACACTCATGACTTGATATGCTGACTAGTACCTTGGGATATGAGAGGGATATTACATTTAAAAATACTGACCATTACTATGTCAACTACCTAAGATCAAACTGTAAGTTATAGCACGATCCAGTTCGCAAAATGGACATTAACGCCAATAACCATTCTAGTGTCCAGATGACATTTGATGAAAAATCAGTGAATAGTGAAAGACAACGATCTGCTATTAAGCGTGGTTCAGAACTAGGTGTATCAGCATAACAGAGGGTGAAACATTAAATTAAGGATCATCAGACTATAAAAAGCAAATTTAACAAATGGACTATGGAACTCACTCCTAATTCACATACAATTCTTACGCAAAGATCTACTATATAAGATATTTCATAATTGGTTCCTCAGATTAAATTTCCTAGTAAGTGTGAAATCTTGTGTCTACTAGGTGGCTATCAGCTGAACTTAATCAGAAATTTCTTACAATTATGTTTTACCATTTGACGGGGAATAAAGAAAAAACATAGTGATCTTAGGAAAGCAATAAGCAAATACCATGTCGCAAGAACATGTACTACAGAGAGAACACATATATATGATTGGGACAATCCATGCTACAGATTGAAGAAAACCCACTTTTAACTATTTCAAAACTGTGACAATCTCTGCTATAGTTTGAGTAGAAACAGCTCTAATATTTTCAGGTTATTTCCAACACGCATCATATGTCAAACACCTACTGAAATAGATTATTGGGAGTAGTAATTTAATTTAAACATAAGATTAATTACTGAGTATTAGTAAATTCATTTAGTCTAGATTTTAAATTGATCAAATGACATATTGTGAAATTCCTTATTTTCTATGCATAATACATTCAAACCTTAAGTGAGACCTTTGAGATATAACAACTTACCTGATATTTTCAGAATATGACATACCTGATCCTAGACAAACATATTGCTGATGATCAGGGTGCCAACAACAACATAACTGATATCTATAAATTCTACAACCTAAGAATAATGGAAGACATGGGTACCTAGAGACACATAGGGGTGCCTAGGCCCTGGTGGCTATTCATGGGCACTAGTGACTGCACAGAGGATTTGGATCTAGTTTCTGTTGTGTCGACAGAGTATCACAATTATCCTTTTTTGATAACCTATTATTCAAACTATGATCAACGAAGGTACCTGTAACTTGTAAAAGAGATGTTTACATGTACAAACCCATAAACCACATCAAACCTAAAAATAAAGATGTAGAATGGGGAGTCAGATTGACTCTTACAGTCACCCTGAGAGTGAAATTATGACTGAGCAATACATTACATTTTAGAATCCATGTAGTTCTTTTGAGTGTGTGTAGAAATTATCCCCTAGGATTCCCTTATGCAAGTACACCTGATAGTGGGTTGTAACTAGAATGTAGTAATCTGTAGATGGAATAAAATGAACTTCACCTTCCTACGTTTTTTATGTAGAGTTATTGCATCCCTTGTCCCTTGAATGGATGCTAGATGGATGCTTTGGAGTGCTTTACGTGACTTTGGATGCAAGATTAGGTGATGATAGTAATGCTTAGTTCTTGGTCCATTATTTTAAACACATAACTATGTAATTATATGATTCCCTTGTTTGAATCTTGTAATTAACAAATGGAAGGATGAACCATAAGAGAAAAAGATTCCCAAAAGATAAAAGAGACCCAAAAGGAGAGAGTAAGGTGAAAAAGGGTCAGAGGAACGAAAAGAGGACATAATTTCTTGGGTGCTAGTGTCCAAGGTCATGAAAGATAAATTGGTAAAGTTTTGACTTGGATTTAGGGTGTGTAAGACCAATGATAAAACAAGAAACAAAGAAAATAGGCCAAATATAGTTGTCAATTAATAGTTTTCTTTCTTAGAAATCATGTAAATGCTAGTATGTTTTTAAGACCTAGAAATGTACCCAAGCATGTGATTTTGTGTCTACATTTTCCCTCACTTTATTTTGTTGAGTGAATACTCAATAACATAAAGTAGATAGAATATGCGTACCTAATAATCATGTAGAGCATGTGGCGAAGAGCGTTCCAAGTGGAAAAGTGAAGCATTAAATGATGCAAAGGTGAAGCATGGATACTAGGAAAGGAAAGTGACCTTAGGGGTGAAGCGTATTTGTTGTTTGTACCTGTTGTTGTGTTAATAAGATGCTTTTTGTTGTGTATTAAGAACATAACTACAAAAGAAGAGTGATAAAGTAGTCAAAGTTATGTATATGATAAATATGAGTAAATTATGCAAAAGTATGTAAAAGTAGTAATAAAAGGAAAGTGTGCACCTAATGTAGAAGAGTTTAAAGGATAGAAAAATGTCCTGAAATGATGTGAAGAGAGTTTTTTTTTGTGATATCATGCTGAAAGTGAGATATTTGGGTGAATGTACCTACCCAAAAATGTAGGTACTATACTACCAAAAAGAGGTTACGGAAACCCCAATGATGATTTAGATCTCTTCACAAGGTGTTCAAAATCCAGAAAAGCTTGCCAAGTGTACATTCGTACCCTAGAAATCCCTGTCTAGCTTTTGCATGTTTTGTTCTAGTCTCTGCCCCCCTTTTCCCTGTATTTTGTCTTTAAGTTACAGGACCGCTACCTTACTTGGGTGGTGGTCCTGTGACCACTGCCTAGGATAGGGTGGCGGTCCTATAACCACCTCCCTGTGCAGGGCAGTGGTCCTATGCGTGTTTTCTAGAACACTCTGATGATTTTGTCAAACGTAAAAATTCAAATTTCTATCCACATTCCTCAACCACTGAAGCTTGCATTTATGTTTTGGTCACCTAGTAAATAGTGTTTTCCCTTTATTTATATTAGAAGAGTTCAATTTGTATTTACCCTCTGGTAAATGTAAATGCTATAAATACCCAGCTTGCTTTCAAACAAATGGCCCCTCTCCTTCTGTGTTTGATTATTCAGTTTGTTTGAAGTTATTGCATGAGTTTCAAGATTTTTACATTTTTCATGAATTATCAGTCTCTCCTTTCTGTTTTAGAGGTCATTTGATCTTCTTCCTTTCATCTTGCTTCATTGCTGTCTCATACAATTAGTTTAGCATAAGGTAGTTTCACTTTTAGATTAGAATCCATCCTAGAGTTGTAGGTTTTGTTTGTCACAAGAGATAGATCCCAGAATTCTCGGTGTATTTGCGTTGTATCCCTACAATAAATCCTGCTAGGGATTGCATAGTCAAGATCTGTTCACTTGCACTATCCCTCTCTTACTTGCATTGTATTCGGTTTATATCCAAAACTGTCATTATTCATGCATCTTCTTCTACTTATGCTATCACACTCACACTTTTCTAGATTCATGAGAACATGAAGGAACGAGAAGATAACACTGAGGGGACAAGTCACAACACAACTAGATTTACCACTATTATGTAAACTCCAGGTTTGAGCTATCAAAGTTCTAGTCACAATATATCAAATAGAATAGAAAATTGTTTCATTTTAGTTAAAAATCGCTTTCAATATTGCCACAGAAGCTGTGGGGAATCATAGTTTATGAGAAAATGTGATTCATTCCTCACTTATGATGTAGGATTGGAATTCTTTTGATTAAGCTAGTTATTTATTTAAATATTTAGGATAAATTCACAACTGCATAGGAAAATAACCATACTAGGCTACCTTGCTTTTTAATTCTGTTATTAGGTTAATTTTCCATCTTCTGAATATATTAGAATAGTTTCTCTTTTAATTTTGTTCAAATACGCATAATTGAAAATACAAAAATAAGAGAAATATAATCATAGTGTAGATATAGCTTTCATGGTTAATTTACTCATTTCAGTTAAGTTATATTTTGCATGATAATTACTAGGGAATACATGTTCAAACCGATAGTATCTCCGCCAAATCACTTCACAACGCTAACGGATATAGATCAAGGGCTTAGGATTCATGTCTTTCAAACCACAACAAACCCATAAACAATTAGTGAACAATTGAGGCAACTGAATATTGAAGATGACAAAGCATACACATTTTGGTCAAGTCAACCCAACTATAGATTTCCCTGATAGGATATTCACATGACCATACAAGAACCCGAAAGAGAAAAAATATTTGGCTGTGATCTATTAGTTCCACAGCTAGATGCAGGAGACCTTCTTATCGACATAGACATAGGGTTACGTATACAAGTTTCCAGAACCTCCATAAGTTATTATGAGAAGATCACACAACTCCAAGTACTAAACATAGAAGCTGAAAAGGATTATGACCATTGGATAGTTGGAAGAAGAGATTGATTCTTCACATGACCATAATAGGTCCACAACAACCACAAACTCATGGTTGTGATCCTTAGGTCCCACAACCCAACAGGCCTGTAAGTCAATTAAGTATTGACACTGGTTTACGAAAGCTGGTATTTAGATCCTCACCACTCCTGCCGGATATCATAACACAATTTTCCGTATTAAATATAGAAGTCAATCAATCCAACATTTTCTGGGCCAGACCAGAAAACCATCCACAGTTTTTATAAATCCACTACACCTGTCATTACCATTTTCTGTGACCTTGTCTTGAAATATAAACGAAGTACCTACAGGCCATTTTCCATGTATCTAGTAGCCAATAGATAGGATTTCGGAAGATCTTGACATTGATTGGAGCCTCCGAGAAACTATTATATCCGAACGGTCCATTACACCAATTCAGGTTAGGAGAGATTTCTTTTCCTTAGATTCATAGATTCCATTATTACGTGTTGAGGATATAATATTTCCCAACTAATTTTTCTATATCCACATATATTCCATTCTCACCGGCTATCTCGGCATGACCTCAGGGGGTTGGGTACAAAGAAGAGCTACTTGTAGATTATCATGCTCGCATGTCACTTTTCTATCATACAAAATTGGTGAACCTAACGTGAAACAAACAACTATCCCCTTTTATTTTTTATTTCTTTTATTCATCTTCACTCTTTCCCATTATTCTTAAAGTATTCATATACCCCCCGAATAAGTCAGGATATGATGCATATGGTAGACTTCTCTTAGGTCTCGAAGCGCATTACGGTCAAACGAATAGACAATTGTCATCCTTACTTTTTGCATGGGATGACAACTATTTAAGTAATTATTTGTCGTCATAAACTCCTCCTCAAAGAACTAGCTCTAGTTATTCATTCCAAATTGAGGATTTGGATCAACTTACAAAAACGCAACAACCAGAGCCCTCAGGCTCTAACAATATGATGTCTACTAGAGAGTCTACTTCATCTCCTCAGGTTTTATTCAGACCAAAAATCAGTAGACAGTCAGATCCACTCCAATTTTTGGATGAGGAGTATTTAGTGTGCTATGCTAGAAGTTAACAATGCTTACAAAACATGTACCCAGCTATGGGGAGTTTGCAAACACAACTCGATACCCTACTCTAAGAAAAAACCCCCATTCCTCCACCTATGGGAAATGCTCTCAGCGAAGAATGATAGGGTAATGATCAATTCATAGCAGGGTATCATACCCCTTTATAACCTCAAGGTGTAAAAAAACCACCATTAAGGAAAAACATTGTGTCTTCGCCAATCGAGGTCATCAAAGCCTTAGTTGAGAAAGTTAGAGGATTGGAACTTTCTCAAGCAAATCAAAATTCATTTTTCGGGCAAGTAGGAATCCCCAACCCTCCACATCATCCCAGTTAGGTTGACCTCCTTACAGGAATAGGAACATTAGGCATGCCCCCTCAACAGTCGTATAACTATCAACAACAAATACCAACCAGAACCACATTTTTAAACGCTGCTCCAGTTGAAAATATGATACCTCTCGGATTAGCATGAAACAATCTATACTAGAGCAATGCTCCTCCCTACTTAAACATTTATTCAAAATCACCACAGGGAGACATGTTATCTTCTCCCAGGATGTTTTCTCAACCACAGGGATTTCCTTATGTCTATGTAAATACATATCCTATGCCATATCAACAACCCATTCCACCTCCACCCCCTCAGCAGGCACCATCGATGGTCGAAGCCTATGTAGTAGGGACTTACTCAGAATATTTAAAAGAGCCCCTAGACTTCACCATAAAAAGTGTCATGCTTCCAAGACCTCTTCCTGATTTACCCAAATACAAAGGGGAGGGAGATCCAAATACACATATCAAGGCCTATGCTACGGCCATTTGATAATTACTCCCTTGGGATGGGGTTGTTGATAAGATATTCCCTAAAACCTTAGAGGGTATTACCATTTCACTGGTATTATAGAATACCTGAAGCCTTGATACACTCATTCAAACAACTTGTGTTAGAGTTTATCAAAACTTTTGACATGAACAAAATGTTAAGAACAGGAATCAGGGAATTCTTGCATATTAAACAAGAGCATAATGAATCCACTGCTCACTTTATTCAAAGATGGCATACGGTTCTCTACTCATCAACAAGTGCTCCAAACATGGATCAGATGGAACTATGTGATTTATTCCTTCATTCCCTCAATAGAGAGATAAAGGAAGAAGTCTAGAAGTTTCCACTAAGAACTTATGATGAAGTACTTGAGAGTGCTCTCCGAATAGATCAAATGGTAATAGATACTGTCCGTAAGACATACGGAACAAATGGGAAATTAATCACTCCCAATAAAAACACTACGACCTATCCTAGTGCTATAAATACCAATCAAGGACCCAAAAACCTTAACAAAAACCATGGGGTAACAACAAATGGAGTAACTAACTAGGTTAAAAGAGCAAATGTTGTAAACATTTCGTCACCCGTTAACAATCAGTGAAATAACAACTTTACTCCAACAATCAATGCGGTGGATTTTAATCGTCCATCACGAAAACAACAACAACAATAGAAAATCTAGATACAAGGTCCAAATGAAAACCCAACTTGATATCAGAGTCAAAACCAAAGGCAACAACCTCAAAATTTTAACTCTAACAACCAACAACCTAATCATAATTTTGGACCACAACATGTTTCAAATCAACAACCTCAAAACTATAATCCCAAATTATATTTTGGTTTCCACAAGATTCAAGGCCATGATACTAGGACTTTCCATGACTACAATAAATTCATGCAGCATTTTCCAGAAGACCAAAGACAACTCTTTATAGATATGTTATTAGCAGATTCTGTAGTATCCACGCCAAACACTTACATAGGGGCAGTCTCCCCTCAAAATGCACCCCTCAAAATCTTTAACAATCTGCTCCCAAATCACTCTAACAATAATAGGTTAGATCCAAATGGGATAAACAAGGGTTTCATGATAGGAAATAATGATCATGAAGCCTCAACTTCATTAAATCCACCGGTCGCACCCCAATTAGGGACTTGACCACAGACTAAGATAGTTGGCCTGGTAGAGTTAGACACTGAGCTACCTGTAGAAACCATAACAAGAACACGGGATTATTCTTCTCAACCAGTTCCAAATTATCCATTAGAACCAGAAAACATTCAACAAACATTGATAAAACCCATAGGTGCTTATGATTTAATTAATGACTTAACAAAGACCTTCTCTCACATTTCCTTCTTGGATTTTTTGAAGAATTCTCCTACCCACAGGGCTTCTCTCTTAGAAGCATTAGGCCTTGGTCACTTAATTAACATCACTTCTCCTTCGGAAATGCAAGTAAACCATGTCGACTTTGATGTCTAACCTCTAGGGCAGACAAATAGGGATATTGAGTTTATATTTGACTTAAGCAAAATGCCAATAGATGTTGAAATTGTGTGAAAAGGTGACCCAACTTTACATTTACAAGTATGGGTTTACAATAATTATGTTAAATGTGCAATGATTGATGATGGGGTCGTAGTTAACATTGTCCCATTTTCTTTTCTTCAAAACCTAGGATATGGAGAAACAAATTGTTCCACAACATGAAATACACTAAGATGTTATGATAGCCTCAAAGCCACTTCAATTGGAACCATAGTTTTACCAGTTAGTTTAGGACCCAAGACGGTCCTGACTGAATTTTATATTATAGACAGGGAAACCAACTATAATATGATCCTCGGTCGACCATGGATACATCGCATGAAGGAAATCCCTTCCACGTTATTCTAGGAAATAAGATTTTTGCACCTAGGGAAAATATTTGTGGCATAAGGTGACCCAAAACCATTTGATATACACCTAGTAGACTTAAAGAAAGGACCAGACATTCACTCTTAGTTTTAAATCCCAACAAATCAACTTAGCAAACCAATTAATTCAAAACCAGAAGAGAAATTGATACCTACAACACAATTAGAAATTTCAAATTTAGTCGAGGGCATTCCAGTACTAAAAAATGAGAATAACATCATAGAAACAATATCATTAGGGACTACCAAAAAAATTGTTGAATTACTAGAGAAATATCTACCCATTCTCCTACCATTTGATTCTATGGGTATGGGATACACCCTAGGAATCGGTTCCCTTCCATCAGATGAAGTTTGTACGGTATAAGTAACCGAGGCAAAAGAAATATACCTGAGGGATGTCCCAACATCCATTTTTCCAAGCAAATATTAGACTGTCCACTTTGATGGAGCTAGATGTCACTTTGGAGAGGGGGCTGGTGTGATCTTTATTTCTCCTGAGGGAAAATTCCTACCTTTTCCCTTTAAGTTAAAATTCTAGTGTACAAACAATTGGGTTGAGTATGAAGCCCTCCTCCTTGGCCTCATCATAGCCAAAAGGATGGGTGTTGATAACATTAGAGTTATAGGATACTCATAACTAGTTACAAACTAAGTCTTTGAGGTATATGAAACTAGATTTGACCATGTGACACTCTATAAAACAACGGTATTATATCTAAGAAAAGGATTTAACTTCATATCAATTGAAGCAATCCCATGAGAGAAGAACCTTATCGTAGATTAAATAACAACCTCAGCTTCCCGTTTCACTCCAAACAGTGAGTTGGAAAATACAAGTTTCACGGTATCACTACGTACTAAACCATTGGTGTGTAAAATACCAATAAACCCACTCCTGACTCATATAGAAGTTGAGAATGATTTTTCTATCCTAGATCACTTTAACAGTGATAGAGTCACTCTCAAATATCTAAACACCTATGTGGAGCTACATCTTACTCATCACACAGTGGATCTTTCCCTAATCCCACATTTCTCTTCCTATTTTGGAAATCCCATGATAGAGTCTGCTCCGCAAAAGGATCTCAATATTTATGAGGTAGAGAATAGATAAAGTTTGGAACTACGTCCGACCCTGCTTGAATTTGAAGAAGGTAATGCTTCCTTAATCAAAGAAACAATTGACATAAACATTGGAACGGAGGAAGAGCCAAAAATTTTGAAGTTAGGATCCTCGTTAACTCCAAAGGAAATAGAAATACACACCCAAATCCTCAAGGAACATCGAAAGGCTTTCACGTTTAAGTACAAAGAAATGAAAAGAATTACACCACATATCATAGCACATAATCTTGTCACCAAACCAGATGCAAATCCAATTAAACAAAAGTCGAGACCAATGAAACCAAAAGTGGCTCTCATGGTGAAAGAAGAAGTAATGAAGCTTATCCAAGTAAGATTCATCAAACCAGTTTTACAATGTGTATCTAATATCATCCCTTTTTTTAAAAAGAATGGGAAGATACGCATTTTCATAGACTTTTAGGACATTAACAAAGCTTTTCCCAAAGATGACTTCCCGTTACCATATATCGACGTTATTGTTGACACAACAGGTAGATTTGATCTTTTGTCTCTCATGGATGGATTCTCGGGGTATAATCAAATCAAAACATCTGAACAGGATCAAGCCAAGACCATGTTTATAACTCCTTGGGGAACTTATTGTTAACATATTTCATGACCCTATTCATAAGATTGTGTAATCCTACGTAGATGACTTGTTGGCTAAGGCCAAGAAGCACTGCAATCACCCATAAGTAGTCCATATCATTCTCTCACGATTGATTGAATATGGAGTCACATTGAACCTAGAGGAAATCGTATTTGGTGTGACAGGAGGCAAGCTTCTGGGTTACATTATATCTCCATGAGGGATTGATGTCGATCCAGCCAAAATCTGGGTTGTTCTCAAATTGATTCCACCATCAAACAAGTCTGGTATTAGATCATTTCTTGGAAAACTCAGTGCAATTCGAAGGTTCATTCCAAACTTAATTTTTGTTGTTCATCGAGTCAACAATATATTAAAGAAATATTATAACATTGATCAGACAGAAGAATTTAACGAGGTCTTCAAAGTAGTTAAATGCTTCTTATTGTCTCCTCCCATGATAATGCCTCCTAGACCAGATCATCCTTTGATCCTGTATTCATAGGCTACTGATGTCTTGCTAGCCTGCATGTTGGCTCAAGAAGATAATGATAAATGAGAACATGTAGTCTATTTCATTAGCTGGACATTACTTGATTATGAAACACGTTATACACAGGTAGAAAGAGAATGCCTTGCCATAGTCTTTGCAACAAAATGTTTAAGATATTACATGTTAAACCAAGAAACAAGGGTCATTGTAAAGACAAATCACTTACGAACATTCCTCGTGTAAGGGTCTTTATCTAAAAAGGCTAAACAATTTATAAAATTAATGGGTAAATTCAAATTAACATTTGTAAACCTGAAATCCTTTAAGGGACAAATAATTGTAGATTAGTTAGCTGACAATCCATTAGATGGAGGTGAACTGGTAGATTTGGAATTTTCTGATGAGTGCATATACTTTGTCGAAACCAGATCCCCCATTTCTACATGCTCTTGGTACATTGACATTGTCAATTTTATCATGGACCATACATACCTAGAAGGTGCCACATCATAACAAAGAAGGTGGTTACACATTACCGCTGCTAAGTATGTTATCTTAGAACAAGTGATCTATCATAAAGCCTTCGATGGAATGATTTTAAGATGTGTTGACACTGAAGAATCAAAAAATATTCTGTACAAATCCCACAGTGGGACATGTGGAGGCCATTTTGCTAGTCACGCCACAACTCACATAATACATCAGATGGGCTATTTTTGGCCCACTCTTGAATATGACACTGTAGAGTTTGTGCCCAAGTGCCATAAATGCCAAGAATTCTTCCACGAGATTCACATGCCAGCATAGGCTCTGCAACCAATCATAACCCCATGGCCCTTTTCCACGTGGGGCTTGGCTTTGATAGGGAAATTCTCTCCCTCGTCAATATATGGACACAATTTTATAATCACGACCACATAATATTTTACCAAATGGGTAGAGGCCATGCCTCTCACCACCGTACTAGGTTCTGTAATTGCTAAGTTTATTTTAAATCAAATCATTTATAGGTATGGTTTCCCGCAAGTCATTATCTTAGATAACGATACGTCCTTTATAAACAATGAGGTTCATGGGTTATGTAGTAAATTCAAGATAAACCATCATACGGCCTCTCTTTATTACCCTCAAGCCAATGGATAAGCTGAAGCCACAAACAAAACATTAAAGACTATTCTCCTCAAAACCATTAAGGAGAATAAACAAGATTGACATTTAAAATTATACCCGGCCTTGTGGTCCCATTGAACCTTAATAAGAACACCAATGGGGGAAACCCCTTTCTCATTGGTATTCGGGGAAGAAGTAGTTCTCCCACTTGAGGTCGAAATAACCAGCCTTCGCATCTCATTACAAGGGATTTTGGCAGAAGAAGCCTATAGAGAGGAACGCCTCTCTCAACTAGAAAGCCTTGATGAGGCTATGCTAAACACTGAATAAAGGCACAGAGCCTATGTGGACTGGATGTGCTGGCAATATAACAAAAAGGTCTACAAATGAGAAATATATGAGGAAGATCTAGTTCTAAGACTAGACAGCCAGATTGATAAGAAAACTGACGAAGGAAGGAAATTCCGGCCCAAGTGGTTGGGCCCATACTGAGTCATGAAAGACTATGGAAACGGTGTGTATATCTTATGTACATCAGAAGGTGAGGAGTTCAATGAAACAATCAATTCCTTGTATCTTAAACAATTTTACACATAAGGCATCAATGTCACCATTTGCATATTATATTTACCTACATTGCATTAGTCACTTAGTTGTTTCATTTTGTTCACTCGTTTCATAACTATTGTGGTCAAGGAACTTATTCTTAAGCAATTCATTATGAGATTATGAAAATATCGGAAAAATCATTCAAAATCATATCTCTTTATTTTTCATAATATCATCAAATTGTTCCAAAATCATTTCATCAATTCGACAGAAAAAGTCTTGATTAAAACCATAGCAAGGCCTCCATACATGGTCATACTCACTCTTTTCTACTTGGTTAAGTTGTTCTTACCTATGGTATATTCTAGAAGCTTCTTGGTGTCACACTATCCTTTTTACATCTCTTTGAAACAAGGATACTCCAAAGTCACAAATCAGAAATGTCAAGTTAAATAAAAAAAGCTAAACCAAATATAATATTTTATTTTTACACACTTCTTTGGCCCACCAACCTTTGGTGATGAGCCCACATCTCTTACTGGTGATGTAAGGTTGAGAAAGGAAAGAAGTACCCTTACTTTCCTATGTCCTACCTTCGGTGATGAGCCCATGTTTCCTACCGGAAGAATGAGACAGGGTGTAGGGGGTTCATCCACGTAAATTAGTGAATATTAATATTTTAAAGCAAAGTGTTAAGTGAAACTAAATATCCAAATTCCAAAGAGATCAAATCCTTAAAACCAGATTTTGTCCACCAAGTTTCCATCCATGGATCCAAGTCTAGATAAATTAGAAAATAAGATGCATTCTGAACTATGTAGTAGTTTCAAGTAAGAGTAAGTACGCAAGTCTGAATTTGATTTTTGTCAATACCTTGTCTTTATTTCATCATTCCCATTCAGTCAAACTCATAAAATTTGTGCCCTTCCCAACTCTTAGTGTTGAGCCCTCACATATTACTAGTTGTGTGGAGTTAGGAATGGGCCAAGTTCATCTCATTATCACTAGATATTCATCACATTTTTCCAAAACATGAAGAAGCAACGAACATTTCCCAAAGAATCCAAAATTTCAGTACTACAATATGTTTATGTCATCACATATAAACATTACATAAAAAAATTCAAAGAGAAACATTATGTTATCACTTTTCATCCATTGCATACATTCTGAAAAGCATATAAAAACAAAGATTCTAAAAACATCTAGTATACACATGGGAAACGAATCACAAAAATTCTAGATAAAAGAAGATCTAGATCCAAAAAGATATATACATATATATGAATCATGTTTCATATACAATTCCATCATGCAATAGGCATGGTCAAAGCACTCAATGAGCCTGGAAAATACAAAAACACTCGTATAAACATCCGGACAAAATTCACTACAAAAGGATGCCATAATATCTCAATCCCTGTGGGATCCCTTAGAGGGTGCACGACTACATCTAGGACTCCTACTGCGATGACACTATGAATGAACTAAGGGCTCACGATCACGGCCAATAGTTATGGTCTCACTGTGAGAGTGAATCCTCCTCATCAAGTGCTCAACAATCCTATATCCAGCCAACTCAGTACGAAGGGAGGTCATGATCTTTGCTGCCTTCCAGACAGGGGAAAAGACATCAGTATATCAGCCAGATGTTGAAGGCTCTCCAACATCCTCAATAATTTTGGATCAAGTACCCTCTAAAGGGAGTAGTAGAGTGTCTACACACACTTGGTGGATTAAGTCTTACCACCCTTAGCAGTCACTGCAAATAAAAAAGCAAAAATAAACATGTTAGAAAATTGTCCAAGATAAGGTCAAAACCAAATGAAAAAAAAAAGGGAAATATCAACTAAATAATTCTAACTAAAACAAAATCAAGAAAAGAGTAGTAACTCACTCAGATCTCTAGGCCTCTAGGTGGGATCTCTAGGATCTGCCTTTGCCACTGACACTGCCACTGACTGTGGAACCTCCCCCAAATCTGGAAATAAATGAAATCCTGCTACAGACTCATCATCTCCCACAATGTCCTGAGAAGGAAACTCCTCTGAGATCAGGGTCACCTTCTCTGCATTCTCCTCTGCCCTCTTGGCCCTTAAGATATCTTGAGTTTCATGCCACTCAGAGTCATTCTCATCATCCCCAGCCATCCCACCTATCTTGCCTCCCTCCGTATCCTCCTCTGTCTCCTCTGCTGTGAACTCCTCAGAGTCTGAGTCCACATTAATGGGCTCATCTCCCTCTCCAATATGAGTAGGACCAGCTTCGATCTGAAGTAAAGGTGCTCGAGGAGCACCGGCTACCCTTAGGTACAAACCAACCACCTAGCTGCAATGGGAACTCTAGGAGTGATCATGGTTCAACCTCGTCCTCTAAGACCTCATATGGCATCACGAACATACCTATATACTGGCCCCTTTAGAGGAGACATATCAATATAGGGTAGGAAAAAATGCTATGGTTATCTATCAAAGGGGTGGATCTCTAACTTCCCTATACTATCTATCAGCTGGTTGGTAGTATAACAGGTGATTAGTGTGTGTGTCTCCTATCCCCATAACCCTACCATGACCTGATAAGGAGTGGCCTCCATGTCTGCAATAGTCAGAGAAGCCACTAGCTAGTGTGGAATCCTTAGCACATTCATCCCTATCTACCTCACTGTCTTGACAACCCCGAGATCCTTTGCATGTACACCTCTCCCATAGGGAATGATGTGCTCATACACCCAACTCATAACTAGAGTAGGGTGACTCAATGACTGTTCCTGTAATCTAACCACCCTATATAAGTCATGATAGGTGGTCCTAATAATGTCTTCTCCCCAAGCGTAAACACTGCCATGCACCTAAATCTATTTGATAATGGGAGCATAGCAGTATAAAAGAGTATCTCCTCCCTTGTCCCCAATCAATCACGAAGCTAAGATACCCATAACAGTCTGGCAGAGCATAGGGATAGGAGAATCAATAATGGAATGGACCTTCACCCCCTTATTTGAGACCATGGAGAAAACAACATCTCCCATGTAGGTGGCCCACTGAACCATCTGAGATCAGGATACTATTGTTTTGAGAGATAGCTGTCTCCTAAGAATCGGGTCCCCCAATATGTGATAAACATCCTCTAGGGTGATAGTCCACTCACCCCTAACTCCTGGAAATCATAAAGTGTTTCGATCTGCATCCCAGTATGAAAATAAGTCACACAATATGTGACTAGCAGGTGTGACATGATGGACCTGCGCAATCCTCCAAATACCAACCCTCTGTAGAGTATCTTTCTCTACCTGGGTAAGTGCCTCTAACAATGATGGGAGCCAATCACACTCCCTCTCTCTACTCCATCTGATGTACTCCTCCTTCTACATCCACCCAAAATAGAGAAAAATAGTAAGTTAGTAACATAATCCAACTAATAAAATTATCAAGAACATATAAAAAATATCAAAAATGCAAAGACAATTAAAAATTACATCTCTTTTTGCATTCTGTTCGAAACTGCCACCCTGTGCAGAGCGGCGGTTTCCTAACCACCACCTTCTGAGGCAGCAGTCATATAACCGCCACCTTATGAAGTGGTGGTCTCATGACCGCCGCCCTACACAGGGCGGCGGTCCTGTCTCGGATTGCCAAATGGCTCATAAGCCCTAAAAACACTTAAAAATAATAAAAAAACACCATTTTAACTAAAATAAAGACCTACCCTATAGGCACCCCCCTAGAGACTCATGTAAAACTAACATTTTAAAAAATAATCCCCCCAAGAAAAATATTTTAACATTTCTATATTTTAGGTTTAAAAATGATAAATTGAGGAGAACTAACTTGAGACTTCGCAGGTCGATATCCTGCTCTTGGAGGCATGATCATGATCTCACAACAAACATTTTGACTGCACTCTTGTTGAAAATGGTCACCATGGGTCCTAGAGCTCAAAAACCACCAAATCGACATGTGCAAATGAATAGTAAAATGAGTTGGTTATATATATAGTATTCTAATTTTGTTTTGAGTGTTCTTACGTAGAGTTGGAGCACCGAAGGAGGTAAGTTATTATCCCCGTGCAAATGGTAAGTCCTCATTTCATATTAATTTAGTATTTATTTTTTGATCTATTTTATCTATCTGTACTTGAGTCCTCTTTTCATCTTGTAGATAGCAGGAATTTTGGTGGCAACATTTCGACACATGGGCGTGTTATGTATAGCTTCTAACTCCCCATTTTGGGACCGTCATACTTAGACCCACCATTTTATGCCTCTTGATGGCTAAAACACTTCTTTGAGGGGGAAATATGTATGTACCCAAAAATGTAGGTATTATACGACTGAAAAAAGGTTACAGAAACCTATTATCCTATAAAATTGACGAGGGCAATTTTACAGGTAACCATACCAAAATTTTGTTCTGGTTCCCTGTCGGGGTCCCCCAGCATTTGGAATGTTCTAAAATCCCTTTACGAGAAATCTAGTTTTCCAAACTTGGTCTTTTTGGTCCTTTTTGGCTGGGCGCACCTTTTACCTATGTAACACAAGCTAAATCTGCGCCCACCTTTTTTTCCTTTAGTGCACCCTTTGAAGTGTTGACACAACAATTGTTGCACCTTCCCGTGATGCACCTTTCTTGAATGCGCCAAGGTGCATGCACCTTCCTGTCAACAACGAAAATGTTGTGCCATTAATTGGTGTGCCAAGGCGCTCAAAATGAAGTGTTGACAGTACTAAATTTGTCTCAAAGGTGAAAAAAATTTCATGTTGACAAAACCATATCCGCACCAAAGGGCGCAAATTTTTACATGTTGACACGTGTTTTGGTGCACCCCTTTAAAAAGTGGTTGGAACATTTATTAAACCTTTTCCTATATATAGGCGCATCCACCCTGTCGCTTTCACAATAAGAAAACACATGAAAAATTTATTCCTCTGCACCTGTCAGCGTGCCCATCATCCTCATGTCGCGTTCATGGACCCCACTTCGTTCCTCTCATTCTATATATTCTGGGTAAGTGGTCCTTGTTTCTCTTGTGTTTTTGTTTTTGTTGGTTGTTTGTGAAGTTGGTGTATGGATTTGAGAAACCATAAACCCCTCATGTCGTCGTTACAAATCTTCCCTCCCAAGCCATTTTCATCCTCTTTCCAGATCTGCTAGCCAAGAGGGCTCTATCTCAAAAGTTAACCCAGATCTCTTTGTTATGCCCCCTTCATCGTTTAAATCCATGAAAAAGGAGGCCTAAAAAAGACCACAAACTCATCAAGAAAGGAGAGAAAACCTAACAGTTGCCTAAAAGACCACATTTTTCTCTAGGTGCAATCGCCACCCTTGTTACAGAAAACACAGTCGTGCCAGGAGGGTGCACTGACCTTGTTTGCAACACACAAGATCCCTGTGCCATACATAAACTAGGTAAATCCTAAACCTGGCACTGATGCACCCCTATCTATAATAACATAAGTGTTATGTAGTAATTTCCTACGCTGCGCCACAGACCCCCCTGTGCACATAAAGTTAGTGCTACATGCGTTAATCCTGCACCCTTCGGCGCACCAAAATTCAATGTTACATACAAATTACCTGCGCCATTGCTGCATCCTGATCCCATGCAACACCAAACTTATTTGTGCCTAGAATAAAATTTCATATAAATTGTGATGATGCACCCCTGTCTACAATAACAATGATGTTATATGTAAAATCCTTGCGCCTTGCGCCCTTTGGCACTGATTTATTCCTTGTAACACTCTGCTTCATTGTGGCTATACTATTAACCCTGCAGCCTATAGTATACCTACACCCTGCACCCAGAAGCCTTAAAATTGCTAACTCCTCATTATGTGATGCTTCAATGGAAGATCTGACGTCTAACATGGTTCTTTTGCGTTGGACTTCACTCCTTCTTACAGATCAGCAACTGAACTCAGACCCACATATGTCTACATGAAGTAAAAGGCCAACCAAGTCAAAGGGTAAAGCTAAGCTTACAGAGGAAGAGATGAAATAAAAGTATCAAAGGGTCAGAATGCCCGAGTCCTAGGTAGAATGTAACCTAGACATTAGAGATTCCAAACTTGATCACATCGACATGAAAGATTTTTGGGCCAGAACCAGGAGGGTCACAAGTAGTCCTTGGATGGACAAAATGGTGGGCAGTGGTCTACATTTTGCTAGGGGAATCCCCGTCAGTGTGGTAAATAACGAATTTATGATGGTGGTGGCTCACTGTTAAAATGTCAAAAATGAAAAGGGTGAGGTCATAATCAACCTCACTACCCATCACTTTGAAATCATGCTAGGCATTCCCCACCACCAACATTTTGTGGCTGTAAGCCAAGAAGACTGCACCAAGGCATGGGAGGATAATGAGGACAAATGCATGTAGCTGATGAACGAAGTGTACTTAAAGAATAAGAAGGTGATAACCAGGTGGCCACAGGTTATTCATCGTAGTGACTTCTCCGAGGAACTGAGTGATACTTTCACCTTCCTAAGTAGAGTTTTTGGATTTATGATGCCCATTACTTTCACAAATGGATGCTTAGGTACCTAGAAACCATGAATAAAAATGTTCCTGATCAGTTCTTTGAGTGGGCAAAGATAATAAGCAGCACCATATTTGAGTAGCTCCAACAACTGACCATGACGGGGAGGTTCTACATGAACTCCTACGTAGTCTACGTTGCAGCCTTAGAGAGAGATTATCCAGCATTGAGCCGATGCGGAGTTTGGCCTCAGGTGAAGATATACAAATACTACCCAGAGCTGAAGCTAGAAAATATCATGTTGTAGTTTACCAAGATCAGTGATGCTTTCTTCTATGGCATCGTCTGCCTTTTTAGGCCAAATATAACTCATGGTCAGATGACCAAGAGCATCGTCATAGTGACTGAGAAGTGGTGAGCACTATTTACCCAATTCCCCACCTTCTCCTATCTCAGAGAAGCTAACTTCTTGGGGGAGCCCACTAAATTGCCAAGGAATGTTGGCCCTAAGCTGATCCTGTTCGAGCTATCTAGACAACTCATAACATACCATGAGAAGTGTCTGAAGAGAAAGAAGCGTGGAACTCCTTTCCCCCTTATAGTGGGCAGGTACACCTACATTTCCCACAATAAAGCCTAGGAAATGTTCACAGAGCTATAACTGCTCAATCTAAAGCATAATTTCCCGACAAGGCCCACCTTCGATCCAAGAAATTTCCTCCCTAGGGAAAAACTCGATCTGATCCACATTCCACAGATCGGGGATATCTACATCAACTTGTATCATGAGGTCAAACTAAGAAGAAAAGATCACTCTCGCCTGGCCCTGGCAGAGATTATTCAGTATGGTGTAGCCATTGTTCCAAAAGGTTATCAAACTACCGATCAAGAAGTTGATTAGGTGTATCTAGACATGGATGGGGACTGCTGGCCGTTTGCCGAAATAGATAGAACAAATGCACATCAGACCATTGATGTAAGGGTTAAAGAAACATTATGGTGAACAGAAAACTGGTGTAGATTGAATGGCCTTATCTACCTCAGACTGGATTTCACCATATCCCCTTTGGGAAACACACCTGTCAGGCCGAGACATCTACCAAAGGGAAAAGGCAAGGATAAAGAGGGAGAATCAAGCTCCGCTTAAGAAGAAACTCTTGAGAGCCCTACTTCCGCCGCACAGGAACAAGTTGTAACTTTGGCATCCCCGGAGAAAGAAGTGGAAATAGAGTGTTCCAATGGGCACATCCATTCAGGATGTTGCCACTGCCTCAACCATGGAGGTTCCCACCATCCCTTCTCCCCCTTCTTAGGTGACTCAAGTGACCATTCCTTTGGTCGTATCCTCTCCCTGATCTTCTACTGTTGCCCCTTCCTTGTCCTCCATCTTCTCTTCTCTCACGGAGCTGTCCCCCACTATTTCTTCTCTCATCTCTCAGCTCCCTTCCATTCTCGTGACTACCTCACCTGCAGTATCTCCCCCTCCCGTGAGCACTTTCTTGGCCTCCCTCTTGATGCTGCCACCAAGTGTCTCTACGCATTTCCCCTCATCTACTGCAGCTGCTCCCTCTTCCACCACTAGTCCCGCTCCCTTAGGTCCAGCATGGCTTTCTCACCACTTGAGTCAGCATAAGAGGAAAGTCCCTATTACATCTATGGACTTCTCCATCATACCAGTAAAGGGGGCTAAGAAGAAAAATCTGATAACTTGCTTCTTTTAGAGTGCATAGGGATAAAGAGTAATGGAGATCATGTATCCTGATCCTTTAAAGGATAAAAAGGATATATCTCCTAAAGATTACACAGTGACACAGGTCACAATAGTAAAGTCTTCTGAAAGAATTCAAGGGGAGGCCCTATCTATAGTGGATGCCCTTTACAAGAAGCTCCAAGAAACAAAGGAAGACAAGAGGCTACTGAAAGAGCAGAATAAGCATCTTCTCCACGCCCTGTAGAAAATGGGTAGTGCACCTCCTACAACTGCGACTAAAACTCCTGAGGTCCTAAGCTAGGATAAAATAAATGACTACGCCAAAATTGGTGAACAAGGTATGGAAATTTCCACCTAGAGAGATTAGATCCTCAAAGATAGCAAGGAGGTAATTGTCAAGTTCACCAAATTATATCAAAACATTAGTCGGGCAAACAAATATCTCTAGGTGATTGTGGGACCTATCTTCGAAGAATTGGACTATGCTAGGTTGCAACACGAGATGTTCCAGAAAATGCTCGACTGCTCAGTCAATGATTTGGTAAAATTTGGCATTTTTGATCACCCCAGGATACCCAGCAAAATCATTGCTGCGTTGGACTACCGGATCGATCAGATGGAATTCGTCCTAGAGAAGATAGACAAGGTCAAGGAGGAAGCCCTGGATGCAATGCATCAATTGGAGAAAATTGTTCTAATAATGTCTCCGAGCTTGCTCACTCCTTCTTTCCACTTGAGGAAGATAGATGAAACTATACAGATCTTCAAGGAGATCATCTCGCAAGGGCTAGGGCTAGAAGTCACTTTTGACACGGAATGCATCAATAATCTTCTGGCTTGTCATGATTTTGTGGGGTACCTGATGGAGGTAGGTAATGAATATTTCAAGCTCCCCGAAAAACTCAGAGATGAGCGGGAGACTTGTGAGGTCATCGGCGATCATACAAAGGGTCCTACCCAGGATCAACTTCAGCCGATTGTCAGTAAATTCATGGAATATCAGACCCAGTTCCATATTACCTCTCCCAAACAACAGCAGAATCAAGATACCCCCTTTCACCCGTGGGACGAAAATGAATAGCTTTCTTCCTCTTGGTTTTCTTTTTGTAAATATCTAAGAGTATGTTGGCACAAATGATGACATCATCCATGTTGCACCATGGGATGTTATTACCCACCAAGTTGCCCAAAGTCAACATTTGACTTTTAGATATTTTGTAGATATTTTGTAATTAGTTGTTGGTTTCTTTTTGCCTTCTCTCTTCTCCTTCTATATATACTTGAATACTTGTTGTATTCAAGGTGTGGACACTTTTTAGATAAAAAATAGAAGTCAGGATAAAAGGCTTTATACTTTTGTAACAGAGGAAAATATTAATACAATATTGAGACTTTGTGCTAAATAACTGTGTTATGCATCAAAACTTTCTTATGTTAGATCTGCATGTTTATTCTGTTGAATCTACTTCTACTTCTTTTGTCATTTGTTCATTAGTATTGCTTTGTTCGTCTATGTAAGTTGGTTTGGCTCCATTTATTACTAATCCCAAAACATAGACCTTCTGATATTTCTGCTTTGGAATTCATTTCTTTTCTCCCTTCAGATCTATCTTATCTTCGTTCTTTCCCTTCTCTCCTTTCCTTTCACAGTTGGAAACACCTCTACTGGGATGAGATCCCAAACCCCCGAAGGCAGAATATTATGAGACTTGCACATATTTCTGTTGGTAGAATAGCAATAAACCAGTTTCACTTTGCTGACTCAAAGAGGGGCTATCCCATGCACACTGTTGGCTCGTCTATCCATAGATCTGTCCACCCAACAGATTTTCAGACCAATAGTTTATGGCGACTCTACTGGGGATTGAACGGATCTAATAGATCTATGATAGTGGTATGTTAGAAAATCAATAAAAATCAGAAAAATCACTACCTGTTTGCAAATTTTGACTTTTGTTCAAAATCCAATTTTTTTGCAAAAGTGATCCAAACTGAAAATCTTCTTTAGGGACCCATAGATAGGGACTAGTTAGAGATCTTTAGTTCGCTGAGTTTTTACAAAAAACCGTATTTTTCTGTAGATCTGAGTTTTTGACTGTTTTGCAAAATTTCAAACCCTTGCACAAAGTCAACTCTAAGATCCGAAAATCAGCCTACTAAGTTGGCCATTATTTTATCCTCGTTGATCTTTGTCATTAAACTGCAATCGGTTCTCAAAAGAGGGATACAATTAAATATTTGCAAAAGGTACATGCTGCTGATTTTTGTCAGAAAAAATCAGAAAATCAGCAAGTACAACCAAAAAGAGTTTTTAAAATTTGCTCCAAAATATTGCAAATCTTAAAGGTACATTGATGGGTGAACCATTTACTCGTAGCAAGAGAGCTCGTGGAGTATTCGATCTTACTTTCAATCTACTTCGAAGGCACAACTTTAGTATTACACCGGCATGCTTTTCATTGCTAAGTTCAGCTAACCGGTCATCCAGAAGTGTCTCACCTCCACGGAGGAAGCATTTCTAACAAGGAACATCCTCATATCTTTGCAGTACTTTTCTACTCAGTGGAACTATGCTTCCTGCTCGTGTCATTTTTCCATATTTTCAAATGGCAGTATGATGGGGAAATGCTATGGGCCCTCTCGCTTTGCCACATCCTGTTCACGCGCTCCCTCACGGAAACTGGAAGAATTTTCTCAAATTTGATGGGAGTGGAAACCAAAGCACATATTCACACATATCCACATTCATCCTGTCATGCAGTATCCTGGATGTCACCCATGAAGATGTGTCAGTTCACCTCTTCTTGGAAACCTTGTAAGGACCCACGGCGGAATGGTTTCAGCATTTTCCAGCCGGATCTATTACTAGTTGGGCCACCTTACGGACTGCATTTGAGGAACGGTATAAACCTTCAGAGGACACGTTTGCATTACTATTCTAGATCACTCACCTGAAGAAGGAGGTCAATGAAACCATGCATGATTTCATCACCCATTTCAATTCACTAATCAACCATGTTCCGCCTACCATGCTGCCAACACCAGAAAATCAAAAGTGTTTCTTTGTAAACACCATGAGCTCAAAAGTAAGTTTCCTACTCTTGCAAGAAATTTTCACTACTTTGGTTCTTTCCCAAGCTACTGCCATACGGATTGAAGATAACTTGCTAATGTCTAGTGAATTAAAAAGAGAACCGTCCAAACCTAAAACTTCAATCCCTTTTCCTGCCACTTCCTTTGATCTGGCATTTCAAAAGATGGTGAATGACTTGCTCGCATTAAAGAAGCAGCTAGCTCAGGTTTCTCCTAGCACTTCATATCGGGATATTCCACAGAGAAATTTTGCTTCAAACAACGTCCCAAAAAGGCTGCGCCTACCTGCAGCTACTCTACATATGGCACTTTAGTCCCTTCTGGTCAATGCTTTAGCTGAAATCGAAGAAGAGGAGAAAAATTATGAAGAACCTTCATCACCAGGTGGAGACGATCAAGATATTGGCAAACCGACTAGTGACTCTACTATTTGGTATATGGAATTTGATGAGGAGGAATCTGATGAAGAAGAGGGTACCCAAGGGTATGCAAGTGGGTAGTTATATGTTGTTTTTACCCACTCACAAGGAAAAGAAGTAGAAGTTGCCGCCAAGATGTAGAAAGAGAAGGCCATGTCAAACATGCCTCCACCCATCGCTAAAAGAGGTAGTCTCCTTCCTCCCCAACCTATTATTAAGTATTTTTTGAAGAAACCTTTTTCCCCTATCTCCTCTCCAAACCAGCCCTCTCATATTCCTATCAAGACCAATAATCCTACCCTACCATCGCGAAATGAGGAACTCATTCCTTCATCAACACAACCCTTGGCCGCGTTTGACATAATTGATCATGCTAAAAAGACCAAGATCCAAATATCTAAAGCCGAGTATCTTCCGTCTAACCCTGAGCAGCTTGTAAGGTTGACCAAATACATCCAAAGCCAAGTTGTCATAACTACTAAGGTTTCCCCAAAAGGAATCCTTTCTACTCCTCATGCATCTCGCATAAATGTTACCTTGACTTCTGCATCAGGCAAAATAGAACCTTTCTATCTCTCCCTCCTTATTAATGGTCACAAACTAAGCAACTGCATAATTTATTCTAGGGCTTCCGATAACGTCATACCGGCAAAGGTCACCCATGCTCTAGGCCTCACACTTGCCAAGCCTTTCAACAGATGTTATTCCTTAGAAACCAAGCAGGTTCCGTTGATCGGTCAAATCAAAGATGCACAGTTTGCATTTGCGGTGTTCCCTGAGAAAAAAGTAAAAATGACCATTCTTATTTCCAATATTCCGGTAGCATATGGAATTCTATTGGGAAGGAGGTTTTGCAGTGAGGTTGGTGGAGAGATTCATATGGATTGGTCTAAGGCTAGAATCCCTGTCAAAGGTGTAATGCAAACATTGGAATCAAAATCACAAAAGAAGTACTTTGTTACTAACTTCGATGACCCCAAAGCCCAAATTCTCTTCGAATCATCAGGGATGGGAAACTATTTCTTGTCTACAGAGTCTAATAGAATAGATATTCTCGTCCAAGAAGAGAATCTTAATAGGATATGGACATTGCAGTTTGATGGCAGCTACGTGACTAGTAGGTGCGGCGCTGGAGCCGTGCTAATATCTCCTGAGGAGGAGATTATTCCTCTCTCTTTCAAGTTGTAATTTTTCAACACGAATAATACTGCTGAGTATGAATCTTTGCTACTTGGCATGCAAGCCACAAAGGAAAGAGGAATCAAGAACCTAAAAGTACAGGGTGATGCAGAAATGGTCGTAAATCAAGTTAAAAGGATATATCAAGTGAAAAATGAAAGGCTCAGGCATTACCGCAACGTGGTATGGGACAAAATTGAGGAGTTTGATGCTTTTTCAATAAAAGCCATCCCAAGAACTCAGAATGACATGGCTGACTCATTAGCCATCTCAGCATCCCTCATGCTCCCTCACCCAGGTTTGAAAACAGACACATATACCATTGAGGTAGTTTTCCGCCCAAGTGTGCCAGATAACTCTTAGCACTGGTAGGTGTTTAATGACGAAAATCAACTTATTGCCTTCCTAGAAAAGGAAGAGAATTTCAGTGAGCTTCATTTTGAAGGATCTACTTCTACATGCCGTGAATCAGTTACAGATCAAGGTGAAGAATCAAAAGGAAGTGATGGCATATGCTAGCTCCAAGGAAATAAAATTCCAAAAGGCCTGGTTTCTCTAGAACGTTTGTTCGACAGGCATGATCATTTTGTTAGGAAGAAAAGGTGAGATGATCCTAACTCCTCCCCAGAAACCGAACCGATCAATATAGGTACTGTGGAACATCCACAATTTGTGAACATCGAAAATGTTGCACACCCGAAGAAAAGTAGAAATTCATCAAATTGCTGAAGAAATACATGGATGTATTGGCATGGTCCTATGCCAATCTAAAGTCTTTCAAGCCAAAAGACATCCAGCATGACATCCCGTTGAAAGAAGGTGTCAAACACTTTCACCAGAAATAGAGGCACTATAATCCTAAGATCTCAGGTACCATCCAGGCTGAAATTCAGAAGATGCTGGATGTAAGGATCATTTTTCCTATCCATCATAGTACTTGGGTTGTGAACATCGTGCCAGTATGCAAAAAGAATGGCAAAATACGCATCTGCGTGGATTTTCACAACTTAAATCAAGTGTTCTTGAAGGATAACTACCCCCTTCCCATAATGGATCAGGTTCTGCAGGAAGTAACTGGTTCGGAAATGTTGTCCATGCTTGATGGTTTTTCAGGCTATAATCAGATTGAAGTCTCACCTGGAGACCAATTCAAAACAACATTTACTACCCCCTGGGGCACATTTGCCTATAGCAGGATGCCTTTTGGTCTGACCAACGCTGGAGCCACTTTTCAACGGGCAATGGACTTCGTGTTCAAAGGTATGATGGGAAAGGTTATCGTAGTCTACTTGGATGACTTAACTGTGTTCTCTAAATAGTGAAATGATCATTGTGATCATTTGGAACAAGTATTGATTAGATGCCGAGAACATGGGATCTCCCTAAATCTGAAAAAGTCTGTTTTCAGAGTCACTGAAGGAAAGTTGCTGGGACACATTGTCAGCAAAGAAGGGACGAAGATAGATGCCGAAAGGGTTAGGGATATTCAGAGCCTTACTTTACCCACGAGCAAGACTGACGTTCACTCCTTCTTTGGAAAAGTGAACTTTCTCAGGCGCTTTGTTCCCGACTTTGCTGAAAAGACTCATCACATATCAAACATGATGAAAGGGTCACCAACTTTCTGGTGGAGCAAAGAAGGAAAGGCATCATTCGAGGATATAAAATCCTCCGTCACCCATGCACCAGTCCTGGTATGTCCTGATTTCTCCAAGGATTTTATCATGTATAGCTATGCATCTGAGCATACCGTATTGACCATCCTAATGTAAAAGAATTCTGAAGATGTCGAATGCCTGATCACATTCATGAGCTCTCCCCTCAAACCTCATGAATTAAAAATGTCTCAGTTGGAAAAGCATGCCTTCACCATTGTCAAAGCAGTCAAGAACTTCAGGTATTATATTCTAAACTCTCATACAATGGTGCTGGTCCCTGACACGGCAGTCAAGTCTATCCTAACTCAACAGGAGTTAGGAAGTTTGCGAGGAAACTGGATTAAAAAGGTTCAAGAGTATGATCTAGATATAAAACCAACCAAGCTAGTAAGAGGCAAGGGCCTATGTCAACTCATGGCTGAAAACCGAGATTTAGAAGACCCTGAGGAAAAGGATGATTGCACCGATGGAGCACAAAGCCAGCTGGAGAAAGCCGATTCTCTACCCATGGTTCTATTTGTCGTGACTAGCGACGAATGGTATTCTGATATTGCTTTCTTTCTCACTTACAGTGAGTGCCCAGCTCATCTAACTTCAAAGGAGAAACGTGCTATAAAGCTCAGAGAACCAAATATGTCATTTGGGATGACTGTTTATACAAACGCGGAATAGATGGCATCTTCTTGCGATGTGTTGACAAGCCATAGTAGATAAATTTACTTGAGAGTTTTCATGATTCAGCCTGGGGTGGTCATTTCTCCTCTTTCATGACAGCACACAAGATCATCCGGGCCAGGTACTATTGGCCAACGCTGTTTCAAAATACAACCACCTGGGTAGTAAAATGTGAGCTTTGTCAACAATTTTTTAGCAAACCAAAATTGGTTGCTTTTCCCCTCAGGCCAGTCATTATTGATGAACCATTCAGGCAATGGGGAATCAACTGTATCAGAGCACTCCATCCCCAATCAAGTGCTGAACATAGTTATGTCTTGACAGCAACAGATTACTTCACCAAATGGGTGGAGGCCATTCCTGTCAAGAATGCCACCTCTGAAGTCGTTTGCAGTTTCATCAAAGAGAATATCATCATGAGATTTAGCGTTCCACAAAAAATCGTTGCTGATAATGCTTCCAACTTCTCCTCACAAGAATTTTTTGGTTTTTGCTATGAACACGGGGTAATCTTGGCCCACGCATCGGATTATTACCCCCAAGGAAATGGTCAGGTAGAATCTAGTAATAAAAACTTAGTGACGATCATATGGAAGCTAGTTGATGAGAGTCAGTGGAAGTGGCACAAGTCATTATATGATGCTTTGTGGGTGGACCGCATTACTGCCAAGAGGTCTCTCGGTATGTCTCCTTTTTAAGTGTTGTATGGAATTGATGCCGACCTTCCCATTTCTACAAAGCTTCCCGCTCTATGCTTGGCATGAGTAGTTGAAGATGAGACTTTCCAAAATTCTCTTGAAAAGAGGATCATGTATCTAGCAGAGCTTGAAGAAAGAAGAGTAAGAGTGGTCGACAGGATCACTGAACATCAGAACCAAGTTAAGAGATTGTTCGATAAAAAATCCAAGCAAAGAGATTTCCAGATGGGAGATCTCGTCCTTTTGTGGGACAAATGGAGAGAGCCAAAGGGCATGCATGGGAAATTTGATTCTCTATGGAGAGGGCCTTTTAAGATCAAGTAGCTCAACGGAGAGAATAGCTTCTATCTCTCGTATCTAGATGGAACTGATCTCCCACTTCCTTATAGCGGGCAACATCTCAAAATATTTAGGAAGTAGAGCTTGCTCTTTGCTTTGTACAGTTTGCTTTCATTGTGTGTTTTCTTTCATCGTGTGTTTGATTTCATCATCGCCCTTGTTTTTTACTCTGAAGCCCAATGGATAGGCACATGTTGATCTGGGATTCTCTACCCTTGAGCTTTGCTCAAAGATAGCCCCCAGAAAGAGCCAGCTGTTATCCTGTAAAATTGACGAGGGAAATTTTACAGGTAACCATACCAAAATTTTGTTCTGGTTCCCCGTCAGGGTCCCCCAGCGTTCAAAATGTTGTAAAATCCCTTTCCGGGAAATCTAGTTTTCTGAACTTGGTCTTTTTGGTCCTTTTTGGCTGGGTGCACCTTTTACCTATGTAACACAGGCTAAATCTGCGCCCACTTTATTTCCTTTGGCGCACCCTTTGAAGTGTTGACACAACAATTGTTGCACCTTCCCGTGATGCACCTTTCTTGCATGTGCCAAGGTGCATGCGCCTTCCTGTCAACAACAAAAATGTTGTGCCATTAATTGGTGTGCCAAGGTGCTCAAAATGAAGTGTTGACAGTACTAAATTTGTGCCAAAGGCGCAAATAATTTCATGTTGACAAAACCATATCCACGCCAAAGGGCACAAAGTTTTACATGTCGACACGTGTTTTGGTGCACCCCTTTAAAAAGTGGTTGGCTCATTTATTACACCTTTTCCTATATAGAGGTGCATCCACCCTGTCACTTTCACAATCAGAAAACACGTGAAAAACTTTATTCCTCTGCACCTGTCAGCGCGCCCATCATCCTCGTGTCACGTTCGTGGACCCCGCTTCGTTCCTCTCATTCTATATATTCCAGGTAAGTGGTCCTTGTTTCTCTTGTGTTTTTGTTTTTGTTGGTTGTTTGTGAAGTTGGTGTATGGATCTGAGAAACCTTAAACCCCTCCTGTCGTCCTTGCAAATCTTCCCTCCCAAGCCATTTTCATCCTCTTTCCAGATCTGCTGGCCAAGAGGGCTCTGTCTCAAAAGTGAACCCAGATCTCTTTGCTATGCCCCCTTCACCATTTAAATCCATGAAAAAGGAGGCCTAAAAGACCGCAAACCCATCAAGAAAGGAGAGAAAACCTAACAGTTGCCTTCTGAGCCACATTTTTCTCTGGGCGCAATCGCCACCCTTGTTACAGAAAACACAGTCGTGCCAGGAGGGCACACTGACCTTGTTTGCAACACACAAGATCCCTGTGCCATACATAAACCAAGTAAATCCTAAACCCGGCGTAGGCACACCCCTGTCTATAATAACATAAGTGTTATGTAGTAATTTCCTGCGCCGCGCCAAAGACCCCCCTGCACACATAAAGTTAGTGCTACATGCGTTAATCCTGTGCCCTTCGGCGCACCAAAATTCCATGTTACATGCAAATTACCTATGCCATTGGTACATCCTGCTCCCATGCAACACCAAACTTATTTGCGCCTAGTATAAAATTTCATGTAGTGGCGCAGGCGCACCCCTGTCTACAATAACAATGATGTTATATGCAAAATCCTTGCGCCCTGTGCCCTTTGGCACTGATTTATTCCTTGTAACACTCTGCTTCAGTGCACCATACTATTAACCCTGCAGCCTGCAGTATACCTGTGCCCTACACCCAGAAGCCTTAAAATTGCTAACTCCTCATTCTGTGATGCTTCAATGGAAGATCTGACGTCTAACATGTCTCTTTTGCATTGGACTTCACTCCTTCTTCTTGCAGATCAACAACTGAACTCAGACCCACATATGTCTACATCAAGCAAAAGGCCAACCAAGTCAAAGGGTAAAGCTAAGCTTACAGAGGAAGAGATGAAATATAAGTATCAAAGGGTCAGAATGCCCGAGTCCCAGGCAGAATGTGACCTAGACATTAGAGATTCTGAACTTGGTCACATCGACATGGAAGATTTCTGGGCCAGAACCAGGAGGGTCACAGGCAGTCCTTGGATGGACAAACTGGTGGGCAGTGGTCTACATTTTGCTGGGGGAATCCCCGTCAGTGCGGTAAATAACGAATTTATGATGGTGGTGGCCCGCTGTTACAACAAAGACACAAGGTGTGTCGAAAATGAAAAGGGTGAGGTCATAATCAACCTCACTGCCCGACACTTCGAGATCATGCTAGGCATTCCCCACCACCGACATTTTGTGGTTGTAAGCCAAGAAGACTGCACCAAGGCATGGGAGGATAACGAGGAAAAATGCATGTAGCTGATGAATGAAGTGTACTTAAAGAACAAGAAGGTGATAACCAGGTGGCCATAGGTTATTCACCATAGCGACTTCTCTGAGGAACTGAGTGATACCATCACATTTCTAAGTAGAGTTTTTGGGCTTTCTGATGCCCATTAATTTCACAAATGGATGCTCAGGTACCTAGAAACCATGAATAAGAATGTTCCTGATCAGCGCTTTGAGTGGGCAGAGATAATAAGCAGCACCATATCTGAGCAGCTCCAACAACTCACCACGATGGGGAGGTTCTACATGAACTCCTACATAGTCTACGCTGTAGCCTCAGAGAGAGATTATCCAGCACTGAGCCGATGTGGAGTTTGGCCTCAGGTGAAGATATATGAATACTACCCAGAGCTGAAGCTGGAAAATAGCATCTCGCAGTTTACCAAGATCAATGATGCTTTCTTCTACGGCATCATCTACCTTTTGAGGCCAAATATGACTCATGGTCAGACGACCAAGAGCATAGTCACAGCGACTGAGAAGTGGGGAGCACTATTTACCCAATTCCCCACCTTCACCTATCTCAGAGCAGCTAACTTCTTGGGGGAGCCCACTAAATTTCCAAGGTATGCTGGCCCTAAGCTGATCCTATTGGAGCTATCCAGACAACTCATAACATACCATGAGAAGTGTCTGAAGAGAAAGAAGGGTGGAACTCCTTTCCCCCTTACAGTGGGTAGGTACACCTGCATTTCCCACAACAAATCCTGGGAAATGTTCGCAGAGCTAGAACTGCTCAATCTAAAGCACAATTTCCCGGCAAGGCCCACCTTCGATCCAAGAAATTACCTCCCTAGGGAAAAACTTGATCCGATCCACATTCCACAGATCGAGGATATCTACATCGACCTGTATCATGAGGTCGAACTCAGAAGAAAAGATCACTCTCACCTGGCCCTAGCAGAGATTATTCAGTACGGTGTAGCCATTGTTCCAAAAGGTTATCAAACTACCGATCAAGAAGTTGATCAGGTGTATCTAGACATGGATGGGGACAGCTGGCCATTTGCCGAAATAGATAGAACAAAGGCACCTCATACCATTGAGGTAAGGGTTAAAGAAACATTGTGGTGAATAGAACACTGGTGCAGAATGAATGGCCTTATCTACCTCAGAGTAGATTTCACCACGTCCCCTTTGGGCAATGCACCTGTCATGCTGAGACATCTGCCAAAGGGAAAAGGCAAGGATAAAGAGGGAGAATCAAGCTCCGCTCAAGAAGAAGCTCCTGAGAGCCCTCCTTCCACCACACAGGAACAAGTTGTAACTCTGGCATCCCCAGAGAAAGAAGCGGCAGAGAGTGTTCCAATGGGCACATCCATTCAGGATGTTGCCACTACCACAACCATGGAGGTTCCCACCGTCCCTTCTCCCCCTTCTCAGGTGACTCAAGTGACCATTCCTTTGGTCGTATCCTCTCCCCCATCTTCTATTGTTCCCCCTTCCTCATCCTCCATCTTCTCTTCTCTCGCAGAGCTGTCCCCCACTATTTCTTCTCTCATCTCTCAGCTCCCTTCCATTCCCATGACTACCTCACCTGCAGTATCTCCCCCTCCCATGAGCACTTTCTTGGCCTCTCTCTCGATGCCGCCACCAAGTGTCTCTACACATTTCCCCTCATCTACTATAGCTGCTCCCTCTTCCACCACTGGTCCCGCTCCCTTAGGTCCAAGCATGGCTTTCTCAGCACTTGAGTCAGCATAAGAGGAAAGTCCCTATTGCACCTATGGAATTCTCTGTCATACCAGCAAAGGGGGCTAAGAAGAAAAAGCTGATAACTCACTTCTCTCAGAGTGCATCGGGAGAAAGAGTAATGGAGATCACGTATCCTTATCCTTTAAAGGATAAAAAGGATCTGTCTCCTACAGATTACACAGTGACACAGGTCACAATGGGAACGTCATCTGAAAGCCTTCAAGGGGAGGCCCTATCTATGGTGGATGCCCTTTGCAAGAAGCTCCAAGAAGAAAAGGAAGAGAAGAGGCTACTGAAAGAGCAGAACAAACATCTTCTCCATGCCCTGCAGAAAATGGGCAGTGCACCTCCTACAACTACCACTGAAACTCCTGAGGTCCTAAGCCAGGATAAGATAAATGAATACGCCAAAATTGGTGAACAAGGTATGGTAGTTTCCACCTAGAGAGATCAGATCCTCAAAGACAGCGAGGAGGTAATTGTCAAGTTCACCGAATTATATCAAAACATTAGTCGGGTGAACAAAGATCTCCAGGTGATTGCGGGACCTATCTCTGAAGAGTTGGACCATGCTAGGTTGCAACACGAGACGTTCCAGAAAATGCTCGACTGCTTAGTCAATGATTTGGTAAAATTCGGCATTTTTTATCACCCCAGGGTACCCAGCAAAATCCTTGCTGTGTTGGACTACCGGGTCGATCAGATGGAATTCATCCTGGAGAAGATAGACAAGGTCAAGGAGGAAGCCCTAGATGCAATGCATCAAATGGAGAAAATTGTTCTAAGAATGTCTCTGGGCTTGCTCACTCCTTCTTTCACCTTGAGGAAGGTAGATGAAACTATTCAGATCTTCAAGGAGATCATCTCGCAAGGGCTAGGGCCAGAAGTCACTTTTGACATGGAATGCATCAATAATCTTCTGGCTTGCTGTAATTTTTTGGGGTACTTGATGGAGGCAGGTAATGAATATTTCAAGCTCCCCGAAAAACTCAGAGATGAGCGGGAGACTTGTGAGGTCATCGGCGATCATACAAAGGGTCCTGCCCAGGATCAACTTCAGCCGATGGTCAGTAAATTCATGGAATATCAGACCCAGTTCCATATTACCTCTCCCGAACAACAGCAGAAGCAAGATACCCCCTTTCAGCCGCGGGACGACGATGAATAGCTTTCTTCCTCTTGGTTTTCTTTTTGTAAATATCTAAGAGTATGTTGGCACAAATGATGACATCATCCATGTTGCACCATGGGATGTTGTCATCCACCAAGTTGCCCAAAGTCAACATTTGACTTTTAGATATTTTGTAGATATTTTGTAATTAGTTGTTGGTTTCTTTTTGCCTTCTCTCTTCTCCTTCTTCTATATATACTTGAATACTTGTTGTATTCAAGGTGTGGACACTTTTTAGATAAAAAATAGAAGTAAGGATAAAAGGCTTTGTACTTTTGTAATAGAGGAAAATATTAATACAATATTGAGACTTTGTGCTGAATACCTGTGTTATGCATCAGAACTTTCTTATGTTAGATCTACATGTTTATTCTATTGAATCTACTTCTACTTCTTTTGTCATTTGTTCATCAGTATTGCTTTGTTCGTCTATGCAAGTAGGTTTGGCTCCATTTATTACCAATCCCAAAACATAGACCTTCTGATCTTTCTGCTTTGGAATTCATTTCTTTTCTCCCTTCAGATCTATCTTATCTTCGTTCTTTCCCTTCTCTCCTTTCCTTTCACAGTTGGAAACACCTCTACTGGGATGAGATCCCAAACCCCCGAAGGTAGAATATTGTGAGACTTGCACAGATTCCTGCTGGTAGAATAGCAATAAACCAGTTTCGCTTTGCTGACTCAAAGAGGGGCTATGCCTTGCACATTGTTGGCTCGTCTATCCATAGATCTATCCACCCGACAGATTTTCTCGCCAAGTGTATATTTGCACCCTAGAAAGCCTTGTCTAGCTTTTGCATGTTTTGTTCTAGTCTCTACCCCCTTTTTCCAAACATTTTGTATTTAAGTTACAGGACCACCACCCTGCCTGGGTGGTGCTTCTGTGACTGCCACCTAGGATAGGGTGGTGGTCCTATGTACATTTTCCAGAACGATCCGACGATTTTGTCAAATGTAAAAATTCAAATTTCTATCCGCATTCCTCAACCACTGAAGCTTACATTTATGTTTTGGCTGTCCAGTAAATATTGTTTTCCCTTTGTTTATATTAGAATATTTCAAATTGGATTTACCCTCTGGTAAATGTAAATGCTATAAATACCCAGGTTGCTTTCAAAAAAATGATCCCTCTCCTTCTGTGTTTTATTATTCAGTTTGTTTGAAGTTCTTGTATGAGTTTCAATAGTTTTACCTTTTGCATGAATTATCAGTCTCTCCTTTATACTTTAGAGGTCATTTGAACTTCTTCCTTTCATCTCGCTTTATTGCTGTCTCATATAATCAGTTTAACATAAGGTAATTTCAATTTTGGATTAGAATCCATCCTAGAGTTACAGGTTTTGTTTGTCACAAGAGATAGATCCCAGAGTTCTCGGCGTATTTGCGTTGTATCACCACAATAAATCCTGCTAGGAATTACATAGTCAAGCTCTGTTCACTTGCACTATCCCTCTCTTACTTGCATTGTATTCGGTTTATATCCAAAACTACCATTGTTCAAGCATCTTCTTCTACTGACGCTATCACACTCACACTTTTCTAGATTCACGAGAACATGATGGAATGAAAAGATCACACTGAGGGGACAAGTCATGACACAACTAGATTTACCACTGTTCTGTAAACTCCAGGTTTGAGCTATCAATGTTATAGTTACAATATATCAAATAGAATAAAAAATTATTTCATTTCAGTTAAAACTTGCTTTCGATATTGCCAGGGAAGCTGTGGGGAATGATAGTGTCTTAGAAACTATGAATCATTCCTAACTTCTAAGGTAGGATTGGAAGTCTTTTGATTAAACTAGTTAGTTATTTAAATATTTAGGATAAATTCACAACTGCACAGGCAAATAGCCATACCAGGCTTCCTTGCTTGTTTTAATTTTGTTATTAGGTTAATTGTCCATTTTCTGAATATATTAGAATAGTTGCTCTTTTAATTTTTTTGAAATACACATCATTGAAAATACAAAAATAAGATAAATATAAGCATAGTGTAGATATATATTTCATGGTTAATTTTCTCATTTCAGTTAAGTTATATTTTGCATGACAATTACAGGACCCAGAGAGCCCAAGGAATACGTGTTCAAACCGATAGTATCTTAGCCAAATCTCTTCACAACGCTAATGGATATAGATCAAGGTCTTAGGATTCAGGTCTTTCAAATGACAAAAAACCCACAAGAAATTATTGAACAACATAGGCAATTGAATATTGAAGATGACAAAGCATACACATTTTGGTCAAGTCAACCCAACTATAGATTACCCTGATAGGATATCTGCATGACCATACAAGAACCTGAAAGAGAAAAAATATTTGGCTGTGATCTGTTAGTTCCATAGCCAGATGCAGGAGACCTTCTTATCAACATAGACACAAGGTTATGTATACAAGTTGCCATAACCTCCATAAGGTATTATGAGAAGATCACACAACTCCGGGTACTAAACATAGAAGCTGAAAAGGCTTATGACCATTAGATAGTCAGAAGAAGAGATTGATTCTTCACATGACCATAACAGGTCCAAAAGAACCACAAACTCATGGTTGTGATCCTCAAGTCCCACAACCCAATGGGCTTGCAAGTCAATTAAGTATTGACACCGGTTTATGAACGCTGTTACTTAGATCCTCACCACTCCCGCCAGATATCATAACACAATTTTCCGTATTAAATAAAGAATCCAATCAATCCAACATTTTCTGGACCAAACCAGAAAACCACCCATAGTTTCTACAAATCCACTACACCTCTCATTACCATTTTTCGTGACCTTTTTCTGGAAATATAAATGAAGCACCTACATGCCATTTTCCACGTATCTAACAACTAATAGATAGGATTTCGTAAGATCTTGACATTGATTAGAGCCTCTGAGCAGCTATTATATCCAAAAGGTCCATTACACCATTCAGGTTAGGAGAGCTTTCTTTTCCTTAGATTCGTAGATTCCATTATTGCATGTTGAGGATATAAGATTGCCCAACTAATTTGTCTGTATCCACATATATTCCATTCTCACTGGCTATCTCAGCACGACCTCAAGAGGTCAGGTACGAACAAGAGTTAGTTGTAGATTCTCATGCTCACATGTCACTTTTCTATCGTACAGTGAACTCACGCCAAATGTGAGTTTTTTCGGTGTACTCATGCCAAGTGTGATTTTTTTGGGTGATCTCATGCCAAGTGTGAGTTTTTTTGGGTGATCTCATGCCAAAGATCAAGTGTTGGGGAGAGAGGTCTAATTTTAGTGTCAATCCATGACTCTTCCTTATAAGTACCACTGTAGATGGTGCTTCCCTTATATGTTCCTACTATCTCAAATTAGTTATGATTGTATTAATTGTTCCAATTGAGATGGATTGTAGGAGATTGCACGCATTCTATAAATGGAGGACTATGCCTGTAACTAATTTGAAGGCTTTTGGGAACTATGGTGATACGAGAATATGATTGTGTGTGCCCCCATGACATTATCACTTAAGGAAGGAGACACAATCCCATGTGCTAGTGTATGAGTCTGGGCACTGGTGTCTATGCTATGGTGAGGACACAAGTCAGATTCTTGGCCATTCTATAACTATGCTCATGTGCTAATTTTGTATTGTGTAGATCTATACTATAGATATGAGCTATTGTAGGGGTTATTTTTTCAACCAATATATGCCCCCTTGTTTGGAGTGCATATAACGTCAGTAGGAGTATGCAACCCAAAGGAGAGGACCTGATGCAAATATGTACTATATCCCTAGAGGGGGTAGGGGATTTACATGGTAGAAACCAAGGCACATGTAGAAAAAGTGGCTAGTAACATGTGTTAGTAGAGAAAGTAAAAAACATGCAATAGAAGACAATGTAATCAAGAAAGTGTTCAAATAAGATAGATCATGAAATATGAGTTTCAATCATGGGACATCACTCACAATGTCACAAGACAATCATGACCGAAGTGGCCAAAATTATAAAATAAGCATACAAGTCATAGGGCATAGACCACAAACAATAACATACAATGGAATTTTTTTTCAAAAAAAGTGTGGCAAATAACTATGGTTGCATATAACCATGTAAAGAAAATGCTAAACATGAAGGACCCGTTATCATGTTATAAAGATAAAGAGTGTGTCAAAGTATGTATTAATTAGATAAAAATAAAGTAACTGTAATAAGATGTGACAATATAACCTGTGTAGTGTATGCGAGTAAGAAATGTAGATGTCCCTAGGAGCCTCAAGGGGACTACAAAAGGATACAGTGTTGATCATCATTAAAACATGTGAAAATCTGTAAGAGATCTTCATTCAATCTAAAAGACCAAGTGAACGCACATGTATATATAGAAAGATAATGAAATATTGAGTATATGACTAACATAGAAAACAAAGTTTATCATGTAAGTAGTATAAGAAAACAAGAGTAAGTGCAACAAAGATATGAAAGTGTAGTGTATGAGTGGTATGTAATGATATGCTATGAAAAATATGTAGATGGTGAGATCAGTGTTACCCCCCAAAAAATGTGCATGAGATGCAATTCATTTAGAAATTTCCCCTCAACAACCAAGAATGAACCATATAACCAAAAGTGCATCATCAGGAAATGAGTGTTATGTGTCTAAGTGAGAGTAGATGCTAAAAAATATGTATTGTGAAGCACTGAGAATGAAGTGTATAAGATGTGAGGTTCATTTAAGAATTGGACCCTCAACAGTTGAGTATGAACAGTGGAACTAGAGTGCATCATTGGGTAATGGGTTTTTCCCTATAATGGAAAGTGTATATTTTGAAGCACTGAACATGGATTGTGTAGTGAATGTGGGGTTCATTTAAGAATCATACCCTCAACAGTCGAGTATGAACTATGGAACTAGAGTGCATTATAGGGTAACGATGATACAATGTGTGTATCAAGATGTAAGAATACTTAGGAAATATTAAACATTAAGCATGGAGTGTGAAGTGTATGAGATGATAAGGACATTTGATAGAAATGTAGGTGGGAAGAAGCTTTGATGCCCCCAAGTATGTGAGTGATGGAGATCTATGCGGTGATGTGCAAAGGACCATGCCATGGTGGCAGAGCTTGAATTGTGTCTTGGTCATCAATGTAAGGAATATCTTGTTTGAAAAAGAGAATTGGTCATGGAAGTGGAGTAGGGTGGAGAGGGATATTGAATAATGGTAGCTTGTTTGGAATTGGGAATGATGTAGAGGACTTGAGAGGAGGAGGGGATGGAATGATTTTGAGAAGAGGTTTCTTAGTTAGAGATAATAATGCAGTAGAAGACTTGAGAGGAGGGGATGGATTAATTTTGAGAGGAGGTTTCTTAGGCGGATCTTGACTTACTGAATAAGGAACATTAGTAATGATGACATGATGCTCATTAGATATAGATGAATCATATTTTAGAGCCCATCGAGATTTAGCAATTAGAGATGAACATGAAATAACATTTTGTGTAGAAAATGAAATGAAATTAAGATGCTTAAGGTGGCCAATTTTTCATTTTAGAGGATAGAAATCATTTTCATTATGTCCATTAATTCGATGATAATTACAATATGGGTGACCTTGGTATTTTGCAAGCTGATAAGGAGGATAATAATGAGTAGATGGCAAGTTGATTAACTAGTGATTAAGGATCTTAGGAAGAATGTCATGTTCTTAGCATTATGATCAAACTTGAGAGGTGTGGGTAGAGGCAATACTTAGGGTTCACTTATATGATAACATGTAGAAGACATAGAAGAAAAATGAGATGTAGAAGGATAATGAAGATGGGATTGAGAAACAAAGTTGAGATTTTTTATTTCATAAGTGAGAGATGTAATCATGGATTCCATAGCTTGAATTTTATCTTGAAATAGATAATGTAAATATTGAATGGAATTGCAAATAGATTGATTAGTTGTGGCATTATAACTAATGGAATCATCAGAGAGATGCTTGAAAATAGTACTTGTATACGTGACATATTGCTAGGGAGATACATAGTGTCTAGGGTTGTTTGGAGAACACATTTATAATATTTTGAAGCAAATGAGACAAAGATACTTGAGTAATAATAGGATTCATGAAAGAAAATCCAATAGAATAAGGATCCAAAATATCAAACATGAGTGGTGTTCATAAAATGATTTAATTTAATTTAAATTAAATCTAAGTATTACACAGTCATTTATTAAAATAAATGATAAATACAAAAATGAAACAAGTAAACTAATATATAAATATGAAACCTTAAGAAATATAGGGAGATAAAAGAACTTAGATAATATCCGCGTAATATGGAACTGATTTGGACAAAGAGAAGTGATGAACAAGGTATTAATAACATCATAACTGATCTCTCTAAATTTTTTAACCTAAGAATAATGTCGGACTGGGGCACCCATAGCTAGACAGGTGTTGATGGGCACTTATTACTGCTCCTAGGTGATGGTGACTA
Organism: Taxus chinensis; assembly: GCA_019776745.2. Taxonomy (NCBI): domain Eukaryota; kingdom Viridiplantae; phylum Streptophyta; class Pinopsida; order Cupressales; family Taxaceae; genus Taxus; species Taxus chinensis. Next base: position 348,979,225 of record CM034147.1, on the reverse strand, counting down.
CATAAAGGCTCTAGATCTAGTTTTTGTTGTGTCGTAATAGTTGCACAATTATCCTTTGTTGATCACCTATTGTTTGTACTACGATCACGAAAAACACTTGTAACCTACAAAAGAGATGTTCACCTGCACAAACCCAAAAACAACATCAAACCTAATAAGAAAGATGCAAAATGGGGAGTCGGATTGACCCTGACGGTCACCTTGAGAGTGAAATTATGACTGAACATCGCACTACATCTCAAAATCCATGTAGTTCTTATGAGTGTGTGTAGAAATTGTGCCTTAGGATGCCCTTGCGCAAGTGCACTTGATAGAAGGATACAACTAAAATGTAGAAATGTAGTAGAATGTGTGGATGGAATAAAATTAACTTAGCATATGCTATGTATGTAGATTTTATTTATCCCTTGTCCTTTTAATGGATGCTAGATGGATTCTTTGGAGTTCTTTAGGTGCCTTTGGTTACAATCTTAGGTGATGATAGTAATGCCTAGTGATTGGTACTTTATTTTGAACACATAAATATATATTTATATGATTCCCTTGTTTGAATTTCATAATTAAAAAAGGGAAGGCCAAACCATAAGTGTAAAATATTACCAAAAGATAAAAGAGACCCTAGAGGCGACAAAAGCACCTAGGCACTTGTCCTGGCTGAGAACTAGTTTCCGAGGCCATGAAAGACAAATAATTAAAGTTTAGATTGGGATGTAGGGTGTGAAAGACCAAATAGAAAGTAAGAAACAAATAAAAGAGGTAAAGATAGTTGTCAATTACTATTTTTCTCGCTTAGAAATCATGTAAATACTAGTATGATTTTAGGACCTAGAATTGTACCCAAGTGTGTGATTTTGTGTCTACAACAAACACCAACTTACAAGGAAAAAACAACTCCATAAGTGACTCATCCACCTCTATATTTTTGTTACCTTCTTAACCCTATATTTCTTGATTAACAAATGATGACCATCTTTCTACCCTTCTGCTCTTGACTACTCTTCAAACTGCATGTTATGTTTCTTCTCCCATCAATCTTATTCACATTGATATAGGAATATACAAATTAAATTTATTTTTTCGAGAACCTTCATGATATTAAATATAAACCCTCTTCCCATGGTCTACAAGACCTCCTACTTCTCAAACATGCACTATATTTTTCTCATTCACACTCACACGTCAAATAGGCCTAACACTGCCTTGCATATATATACATGATTCATGAACATATACCACTTGGTCAACCATACAAACCTAATACCACTTATTTTGTCCATATAATAGGTCTTAGAACATATTATAAACATGAATTAATCACAACTTAAAAATCTTTTCGTATGCCACGATTCAATTAAGCCTTTTTCACATTTAGGTCTCATGAAGACCTAATCGCATTAGGTCTACTTGGGTAATGAAAAAATATGATATTCTTGGGATTACATACCCTCCAAAAAACTCAAAAAACTTTAAAATATTTTTTATTTGAACTCTATCGACATCCTCCATGCTTGATTAACTATGTACCTTGCATTCATGCCATGAAAGCTCCTTAAGAACAAAATTGGCAAATCACCTCGACAACCAATCAAGAGAAATTGACCACATAAGATAACTTATAGAATATAAAATATATATAAACCACCATATGCACGAATAATTGGTGTCTAACATCTAACTTCATCCATTTATGCATCTTTCCCAATGTAACTTTTTAGAGCTACAACAACATCTTGACAAAATAGGCCTTTACCTACACATTTTATCTCTCATCTAACTAACCACCACCATTTAGAGGTACCTAGGAGATTTGAATACATGCCCCAATAGTTTATTTGGAATTTTAAATCCATTTTGATCTATTTTGAAAAAAATACTTCATATCGAATTCCTATTAGGGTTTTAGAGACATTTTGACCATTTTTACTGTTAGTGATTATTCATAAAGGATAAGAATTAGAATCCAAAAATAATGCATGGAATTATTATCTAGAACCCTTCCCCATCTCTCCTAAATAACTAAGGCTTCATTATAGAGGTTTTACGTCCCAATTAACACATGAAATTACTTCTCGGGTTAGAAACCCTCATTCTATGAATTTGAGAAGGCCTAAATTACACTTTTAAAAAAAATAATTCAAAAAAAGACTTAAAACTACATGAACATACCTGAAATAACTTATCTTACCTCTTTGCAAGCTCACATATGCATTCTTTCTATGAAAAATTGATCATCAAGACTCATTAGGTCATGAAGGGTTTAGGTGCAGACCTAGAATAGAGGTTTTACCCCTATAGGTGGACTCTGAGCAACTTTCCTCCTCACTACCATGCTCAAAAAGTTCTCAAACATCATTCACATAACTGTGACCATCTATTTATCTTCCATATCTCTTCATGTCTCATGACTTGGTTTCCTATGCACTTGACCTTTACAATATTTCTTCAATAATGACCTACATTTTACAAACTGACCTTGACGACATTCAAGTTGTCTTCAAATTCTATCTCAGTTTTCTTCAAATTATCTCATTCTCCTCAAGATGAAATCATCAAAATTGTGAACCTTTAACATTAACAAGGCATGTCATCAACCTTTGACATTAATAATTATATTCAACAATCTCCCCATTTGTCAAAACATAAAGCACAAGTTGATGGAAAGATTTAACATGGCATACATGGGACTTTTACACTATTTTATCAGATTTAAGGTTCATCACTATCCTAAAGGTATTTCTATTAGACAAAAAAGTATGCCAAAATAGTCTTCATCATATTTTCATGGCTAGTTGTGACCCTTCTCCCACATGATATCATTCGAGTAGTAATTTTATTATTAATTACAAATCAAAATTAGTTGATCCTACCTTGTATAGGTAGCTAGTTGTTAATATTTTATACTTGACGCATACACACCCTGATATCGATTTTTCTATCAACTTGGTCTCTCACTTTTCCTATGAGCCACATGAGATTCATTGGTAGGTGTAGATAAAAAATTACGCACTTAGTTACATTTCTAGGTCCTAAAAGCATGCTAGCATTTACATGATTCATAAGAAAGAAAAATAATGGTTGAAAATAATCTTTGGCCTCTTTTATTTATTTATTCCTTTCTGTTTGGTCTTACATACCCTACAAACTAATTGGGACTTTAATTTTTTTTTATCTTTTATGACCTTAGACACCAATGCCAAAATAGGATAGAAGTTCCTAGGTGCTCTTGTCCCCTCTGGGTGCCCCTGACTCTTTTTCACCTTACTCGCTAATTTTGGTTCTCTTTTATCTTTTGGGAATCTTTTAAACTTATGGGCGAACCTTCCAGTTTTCAAATATGAAATTCAAACAATGGAATCATATAAATACATAGTTATGTTTTCAAAATAAGGGATGAAACACTAAACATTACTACTACCACCTAAGATTGCATTCAAAAGGTACCTAAATTACTGTAAAGTATCCATATAGCATGCATTCAAGGGACAAAGGACTGCATACTTTATATACTCAACATAAGAAGGGGAAGTTCATTCTATTCCATCCACACATTCTACTAGATTACTACATTCTAGATAAAACCCACTATCAAGTGAACTTACACAAGGGCATCCGAGGGAAAATTTTATACACACACTCACAAGAACTACACAGAGTATGAGATGTAGTGTAGCGCTCAGTTGTAAGTTAACTCTTGGGGTGACCATCGGGGTTAGTCTGACTCCCTATTTTACATATCTAATTTTACGTTTTATGTATTTTTTGGGTTGTACAGGTGAATATCTCTATTACAGGTTACAAATACTTTTAGAATTTAAAGAGGGATGATCAAGTGATCAACAAGAAACAACTACAACACCTTAATGGCACAAAAAAAACCTTACCCAGAGCTTCTACATAGTCATTGGCAATAAAATCCAGCCACCAATGCCCAAATGACCTTGTCCTACTATGGGAGCCCATGTCCAGCTCTGTTCGTGAGTTAAAAATTCATACTAAGAATTTATGACACTTTTCACAGCCTATTCAACACTTCTCCCAGTCTAAATCAGTTCCAGATCGATCATAAATCAGATAAGTCTCTTCATCTATAATGTGTGCTTAGGGTTTCATATTCACATCTTAGTTTACTTATTTCATTCCTGTATTTTATTATTCATTTCAATAATTTACTCTACAATACCTTATATTTAATTTATTCAAATTAATTGAAATAATTTTTGTGAACCCATCGCTCGAACCCAACCTTGCTTCTAGGCATTTTTTCATCTTTTTATCATGGCTGAAACCTATGCACCAGTTATTGATGAATACCTTCATGATCTACAAGCTCATATTGTTGAACATCCACAAGAATTAGATCATATTTTATTCTCTACTCGTGAGGAGGCCCCCAGCCTAGATGGGATTAACCCTCTCAACTTTAATACTAATTCCATTCCTATTGCAACACAACCTTCCTCTTCCACCCTTCCACCTACTTCTATTGTTCACAATTCCATTCCTACTCCTACCAACAATTTCAATCCACTTCTTATTTCTCACTCATGGCAAGTTTCCTCTTTTGGCACTTAAATCCTAGATTCCTTATATCATGATCTACAAGTTTAAATCCATTAACTCTAGTAATCTACTTCAAGCTCCTCTCCATCTCTTTATTTCTCATTACTCCTTCATACCCCTTTTGCACCTACCATTTTTTCTTATCCTCTTCCTCCCAACATTTTCACCCCTATGCTACCCAATTTTAATGGCCACAGTGACCCTCAAGAGAATCTCAGATATTTTCATGTGGCATGTATTGATTATGTTAAAGATCATACATTACTAGCTAAGATATTTCTTAGGAGTCTTAAAGATTATGCCATGAATTGGATTTATGAACTACCTATTCATTCAATAACTTCTTTTACACGTCTAGATGATGATTTTATTGCTCACTTTTCAATTAATATCAGCACCAAGATCTCCTATGCAAAACTCTCTCAAATCTAAACAATATCTAGTGAGCATCTAGATGACTATGTTTTGTGATACAAGAACAATATTTCTAAGATGACTAATGTACTTGATGATTCTAAATTACAAGATATTTTGTCTAAAGTCTCTTAACACCACTTCAAGAGAGTATTATCTTTGAACCTCTCCTTCATTTGATTAATTATGCCATACACTTAAAAATATTTGACGTCAAAATCCTTTTTATGATAAAATTAAAATATCAAGATACTCCAGCATCTTCCAATAGGTTTCAAGCTAAATTAACATTCAAGCCATCCCCCAAGTCCACTAACGAAAAGGAAACTTTTAATTCTATCTTCCCTCCTGAAAATATTTGATAACATCCCGTTGACACCAAAAATATACACCCTCCAATCCTTATTAAATTATTCGGTCAAATGAATCCATCTACACCCTTCGGTAAATTAAATAAAATGAACCCATAAATCTACATCCTCCAATTAATACGCGCTTCATAATCCTAATTCCTACATTTTCACACCTTTCATTAATTAATGAAAATATAACCCTTCCTAATTCACATCTACATTACCCCACGCAAACTTTTCTTACGTTAGTTAAATCCTAGGCAATCATCTAGAAATATTCGTAAATGATAACTTAGGATAAATTTAAACAAAATCATATCTATTTCATTATTCTCTTCACCAACACAACACATATCTGAATAATCTAACAAACCCAGTCCTCTAAATACCAAACAAAAATCTTATTTTAGAGGTTGTTCCAACCATTCTCCCCTTAAAAGCTACAAACAGATTGAAATCATCGGTGATTCTTGTAATCACCAGTGATTACTTAAGATAATTTTTCAGTCTCTCTTCTTGGATCATCCACTTGAATTATTCGATTATGATATATCAACTTGATTTAATTGTGCATAAAAGTGTTCATGTTATCATCTAACAACATCTCAACATTCATCAGACATCTCCAAGTTACTCTAAGGCTCTTGCAGATCAGCATTCTGTTAGTCTAGCTCCAAGCTTCATCAAATTCTTGCAAGGTTAGATATCATTCTATAGCTTCATATCTACATTCAAGTATTCTTATTTGTTTATTTTTTTATCTTACATTATTATATAATTCTTGGAAATGTCACAATTTCAAATTAATTAGTCCAACACTGCATTTTATCAGTCTGTCATTATCTTCCACAAATCGCCATCGATTGTATGAATCGCATGTGATTCCTGTTACATTCATTTTCCTTCCAGTATATATATATATATATATATATATCTAATCTATTTATCAGTCATTTCAAATATTTTTTATTCTAACATTCCTTCCAGCACGAGTTATTTTAGATGTCAATATGTGGTCCAAGTCACGAGATTACCAATATCAACTCATTTCCCATTGTTCATCATCCATTGTACTGGGAATAATAGTACATCCTTCACGATCTTGAGTTGTGTGCTATCCAATCTGCCCCTTTGGATCATTTGCAGAGCATATTTGAGTCCACTTAGTGAATCCGTGATGATGTATAGGAATTTTGGGAAGCATACTTTGAGGTCCAACTCATTCAAGCTGATCTTGCTTGGTTTGCATATTAGTACGAAGAAGAATTATAAGATTTGTACTCTGAGACCAAATATGAGAAATAAAATGACTTTGAGGATTTAGATTCTAAATTTGAGCACCAATACAACACTAGAGAGGAGTATTCATAATTATTTAAAGAATAATACACTGAACACATGAATTCAGATTTATCTGAAGAAGAAGAGATAGAGTTCATCGAAGAAGATGATTCAACTTCCTCTAAGAATTCAGATTTTGAATTAGATTTTGAATTCGATCCATATTTCATATCTTTTATTTCTCATTGTTTATCAACAATATGTTTGTAATAAAATTAAAACTTGTCATAAGATTTATCATTTATTATATATCGTATATCACAGATTGTTTTTAAAATCACTTGATTGTTTAAAAAATAAATTGACATCCCTATTAAAAAGTCCTTTAATTTCAGGGGACTAGAATTTTCCAAGAAATATGCCTTATATCTTTTTATTCATATTTGTTTAGTGTTTGTGATCTACAAGTGTTCTCATAGGAAGAGAGATGACATATTTTCAAATATAGAGCACAATAGAAATTATCGTCAGTCATATCCATGGGTATCACTAAACCTTGTTATTATGAGGTTGGTTATATTTTACTTTTTTTCTTACTCAATTAAGTTGAAGAGGTAGGATTTATTCTCAACACAACCTCCAAAGAGTACTGTCACCAAGTTACCCTATGCACCTCAGTTTTTAATGCCTTGACTTATCAAAATAAATCTAGTTAATCTTCCACCCCCATTTAGTCTTGATCCATCTCACCCTTGTGGCTATAATATGCTTCACCCCTAGGGTAACTTTCCTTTTCTAGTCTCCACACTTCACTTTGCATCATTCCCTACTTCACTTGTCCACTTGGAACACTCTTTGTTGCATGCTCTACATGATTATAATGCACACATATTGTATCTACTTTATGTTATTAAGTGTTTACTCAATAACATAAAGTGGGGGATAATGTAGACATAGAATCACACACTTGGGTAATTTTTTAGCTCCTAAAAGAATGCTAGCATTTACATGATTCCTAAGTAAGAAAACTAGTGGTTCATAACTATCTTTGGCCTCTTTTATTTATTTCTTCATTTCTCTTTGGTCTTCCACACCCTACAACCAATTCGGTACTTTACTTATTTATCTTTTATGGCCTTAAACACAACCACTTAGCTAGGACAGAAGCGCCTAGTTGCTCTTGTCCCCTCTAGGCACCCCTGACCCTTTTTAATCGTACTCACTCCTTTTGGGTCTCTTTTATATTTTGGGAATATTTTTCACTTATAAGCCAGCCTACCAGTTATAAATTATGAAATTCAAATAAGGGAATCATATAAATACATAGTTATGTTTTCAAAATAAGGGACCGAACACCAAGCATTACTACTACTACCCAAGTTTTCATTCAAAAGGAACCTAAAAAAATCCAAAGTATCCATCTAGCATCCTTTTAAGGGACAAGGGACTACATAATGTACATACACAACATAGTAAGGAGAAGTTCATTCTATTCCATCCATACATTCTACTACATTGCTACATTGTAGCTACAACCTGTTATCAAGTGTACTTACACAATAAAATGCTAGGGAAAAATTTATACACACACTCATGATTAATACATGGAATCAGAGATGTAGTGTAGTTCTTAGTCATAAGTTCACTCTCAAGGTGACCTCCAAGGTAATTTTGACTCCCCATTCTACATCTTTCTTTTTAGGTTTGATATGGTTTGTGGGTTTGTGTAGGTGAATATCTATTTGATAGGTTATAGGTTTTTCCAAAATTTAAAGAGTAACTATCAAGTGATCAAATTGAAACAACTATGAAACCTTAATAACACAACAAAAACTAGACCCAAATATTTTGCACAGTCATGGGCGCCGAGATCCTGTCACCAACACCTAGGTGCCCCTATCTTACAGTGGGCGCCCATGCATGACTATTTTTGTGAGTTAAATAATTTATACTAATCATTTAGGAAACTCTACCCAGACTATTTAACACTTCCCCCAGTCTAGATCAGTTCCAGATTGAGCATTAATAAGCTAAATCTCTTTATCTATCTCTTGTGCTTAGGGTTTCGTATTCACATCTTAATTCACTTGTGTAATTCCTGTATTTTATCATTCATTTCAATAAGTGACTCTTAAATACCTTAAATTTAATTAATTTAAATAAAATTAAATCAATATGAATCCAAGCATAATTTATGTTATATTCAAGTCATGTTGAATTTTAGCATTCAACACACACTAAGAGTATCTTATCACATTGAGGGTTTCACATACTTGGATCGTGGTGGATGTATTGATACCCATTGATCCACTTCTAGATTCATCTTTCACCTTGGATTTATTCTCTTTAGATGGGAACATAAGAAAAAAATGTAGATACACTTTCATTAACTGAGGTAGAGTACAAAGGTACTATTAAGGTTGGAAAAGTGGCTTTCTATCTTCAATAGTTACTTGGTGAGTTTGAATTTCCTTAATAGGCTCCAACTTTGATCTAATGTGATAACTAGAGTATTTTTGATATTTCATGCAAATTGATTTAGCACTATTACACCAATAATATAGATATTCACATGTAATTCATTTGGGATGGAGTTGTTCACTTGCAGTTTGTTCCCACAGCTGATCAGGTTTTTGAAATCTTCACTAATCCCTTGTCTTCTCCTTGTTAACTTCAATTGTGAGTGTTGTTTACAGTGATGTAAGTTGTACTTGGTGGATTCTTGTTGAGTCTTTCCTTATTTTTTTCATTTTTTTTTATGGATACCTTATCAATCCTAGTAGATGGGACCCAATTTTTTTCTCCCTAGACATTTTCTTAGAGAGGGTGTTAGAGTTGTGTTCACACTACACAATCTAGGAACTAGTTCAAGTTATTTTCTAGTTTTCTTATTATTGCTCATTGAATGATCGAGGACATATAAGGATTACCCTTACTTCTTTTAGAAGAATATGTTTCCTCATAATAGAATTACTCCTATGTAATTTCTTGTAGGGACTCCTTCCGCTACCTTTACTTACCCTACAAATGTAAGTACACATTGTTATATTCATCAAACCTAGTCAATTTTACATAGTTCAATTAACCATTTTTTGAAGTAATTATAACTAATATATAGCACACATCAAATTTTACATAATTCAATCACATCAAATAATCAATAACTCGTCATATAAAGACACCATATTTACTCAAAAACATCAATCCACATATATCATGTGTCAAAATTTTAAATATAATGAGGTTCATGCCATTATAAAATATCTATACATCATTAATATAATCCTTTTCCTTACTCAAAAAATCAACAATGGATCAATAAATCAAGATCTCTCTTGTATTTCTACCACCACATGAATGCGATCATGATCTATAATGTCACAATCATTCTTGTATGGTCCTTGTCTCTACCCTAGTATTTGTATAATACACATACAAGATCATCAATATTAATGCCAAGTATTTCATGATATTTATCCTAGGTGGAGGCTAAGGTCTCTAGAACTCTTCTCATTTCTCATCCCACTTTCTTTGGAGCACAATACATGTGCAATCTTCCACAACAACAGGGTCAAATAAATACGTGAACTCACCCATGACATTATCTACATGTTCTAATACCCCATTGATTATAACATAGTTGGGGATATTCCTCATCGATGTCCCCATGGAAACATCTGCAATCATCATCCAATGTGTGTCACTTGCACACATGTAACAACACATCCACATATTATATATCACTCAAAAAATTCTTCCTAGTTTTATAACATAAATGCATTACACATTACTATATCTAATATCACAAAATACTTATAATGTGTAATGGACATGGCTACAATATCATTCATGGGGGTATCACCCTCTCCTACAAGTAGGGGAATATGTGTGACATCTACTCCTCCCGATGGTGGTCCATCAACTAGACTACCTATGATAACAAGAAATATTATGATCCATCGAGTATATATCCACCATTGAGTGTAGGCTACAGTACATCCCACATCATCCACAACACCCACAACCACCAATGTGTCCACCTCATCTATAGGTGGGGACAATATCTCATTTGGGTTCAATCATGGTGTAATCCTATCCCTCAAAGTAACATGTGTCATTCTCCTCTACACATAAGGTGGTAGAGGAAAATCCTATATAATCCAAACTTCCACATCATGTTCTCATAATGGTAAATATCACCTACTATGGGAAGTTGGTCCTCTATCCACATGTTTTATTACACTCATTTTATCTCTACAACATCATTTACCAATCCTTATAATTATTTGTAAGGTCTCTACATGATCCAACCTACATTCGTCATGTATAATATATATCAACAAGACACAGTGTCTAGGCCTCATATCTAGGGTATCACTCATTATGTTGTAAATATATCCATTGGGCCCAATCCACCCTAGTCCTCTAATTCTATGCACAACAGTAATATGTTCATATTCCTAGATATGTAATTAGGTCACTACAACCATGCTACCTCCATAGAAATCTAAAGTGAATCTATAAAAAAATGTATATAGGTAGGATAACATACACCAGACATGTAAATACCATTTAACATCATCCTCTATATACTAGATAATCTACCACATAATGTCTAACATTAAAACATCACTACCCTCCATTATGATAAAATAGTTTAATAACACTACACTAAAATTTTGAACTCATGGAACCCTCAGTGTTACAGTATAACTAAGATGGATGGTCAAATATGTAAGGCTTCCTATCCATAACTAAAATATTCATACCATGTGCATATTAAATGGAACCTATTATATAAACACGTGTACCCTCTCTCCCATTATCAAGTACCTCTTAATGCAATACATATATCCTCTAGCGTTACATTCATCTCCCCTCAGGATAAAAAATGAACAATTGGATCAGTTCCACATCTCACATTATGTGGTGATAAAGTGTATATTTGGGGGAACTTACCCATTTATGAGCATGCCACAATCAATGTCTAGTGTTGTATAGGATTGAATGCATGAAGAAACATGTATGTAGGAATAAGATCTAAAAAATACTCGAGTGATGAAGAAGCATACATTTTACAACAAGAAAAAGTACATAAGAAATATAAATCTTCATTAAGTGATATTCCTTCATTATCCAAAATGGTGCATAGGAATGTGCATTATATAGTGAGAAATTAGGTCACCCAAAAAGGTAACTTCTTAACGAAGAAATAGAAAATGAATTAAATTACATTTCCCTTTAATGACCTATTATGACTTAAGAAATATAAATCATACCATGTAGGTAAAAACATAAGGTGGGTAAAATCCGACACCAAGACCCCCCTTTAAGAGTATCTTAGGTGGGTAGAATAATGGGTCAACAAGGCCTAATGAGGTACCCAAGAACATTGAAAATATCTCATTAAGTAGAGAAAGGGAATAAACCCAATGGGAAAACACCCCCCAAAAGAGAGAAAATAATAAAGGAGGACTAAAAGGTCCCCCCAAAAGTGATGTGTATGTGTCTCACACCCTAAGAAGAGCTCAAAAGTGAATACACTTGCTCTCAATGAAAGGTTTGGTGAATATGTTATAAACTTAATCTGATGTCTGACAATATTGAAGATCAATTAACTTTCCATGAATCAGATCCCTGATGAAATACATGTGAATCTCAATGTTCTTAGTCCACCGATGTTGAACATGATTGAATAAAATATAAATGATGTTGTGGTTGTCATAGAAGATGACTCCATCTCACTTGTATAGAATACCAAACTCTATCAAAATACCTTGAAGTAAATTGGACTTCATGGTAGAATTTACAACTCCTATGTATTCAGCCTCAATAGAATATAAGGAAATAACATTATGCTTATTTCTTGACTAACTAATATGGCTATAAACTAGAGAGAAAATGTATCCTGAAGTGGATTTGTGATTCTGAACATCACTTTCCCAGTCTAAGTCTATATACCCAACCAAGTTATTGTCAACAACTCCATAGTGAATCTTGAATCTCTGTGTACCATGAATGTAGTGAATAATTCTCTTAGTTACTTTTTAGTGTAGCTCAGAGGCTCTAGCACAAACATAGAGAATAATCCTATAACATATGAAATGTTGGGTTGAGTATGAGTCAAATAAATGAGGTTTCCTACAAGTTTTCAATATGAAGTAGCATTAACAAATGCTGAAGTTCAATCATCCTCAAGCTTGACTCTAGACAATAAGGGAGTAGGATTTGACTTATAATATGACATGTGAAACTAAGAGAGAAGATCAAGAGCATACTTAGTTTTTACGATGAATATCCCTAAGTTAGACTATGAGATATGAATCCTAAGGAAGTAGTGCAAAAAACCTAATTCTGACATGGAGAATCTATTTTGGAGGGATTATTTCACCGCTAAATGGATGATGAAGAGATCTATGTGATCAAAATGTCATCAACATAAAGAACTAGAATAAGAATTGAATCATATTACTACAAAATATGGACATTGGGATCTGAATGGCATCAGGAGAAACCTCCAAAAATAAGGAAGAAATCCATTTTGGCATAAAATCCTGAGGGGCATGTTTGAGACCATATATGGATTTCCTAAGTCTACAAACCAAGAAAGAATCCTAAACAAAACCATGTGGTTGTTTCATGTATATCTCCTCCTCTAGATCACCATGAATAAAGGAAATATTTACATTCATCTGATGAATATCCTAATGATGAGTGGAGGAAATGACAAGAGTAAACTTGATTGAGTTCATTTTGGTGATAGGTGCAAAGGTCTCATAATAGTCAATTCCAAGGAGCCAAGGGAATTTTTTTACAACTAATTGTGTTTTGAACTTGTCAACAGACCCATTTACTACATATTTTTTAAAATATATCCATATACATCAAACCATAATTTTTACCTTAGGAAGTGGTGTCAAATCTTAATTTTTTTATTAAGGAACTATACTCCTCCTACATAGATGCATAACAATGTCCTACTCAGAATTTCCAAAAGGCTCACTAAAATTTTATGGATTAGAGGAAGAGGAAAAGAAAGCATGAAGACCATCCCTAAAATATAATCATGTGCATTTGACATATATTAGATCCCCTACCCAAGTACATGCAGTCTATAAAGTCCATCTAGGAAAGTGAGGAACAATGGTGTGAGTGCTAGGAATAATCTTATCATCATCTGATTCATGGGTAGATGTGGAAAGAGATGAAGATCCATCACTATAGTCACTATCATAACTAGAAATAGAGGCCTCATTAATAGGAATAATTTCACATAATTTCTCAAGATCCTTAGAACTATAAGAATCATCCTCAGAAATTCCAAGTGAAGTTGATGGAAGTAGAGAAGAGTTAGATGTGGAATCTAGTGTGCATTCCTTAATTTTGATGCTCTTATTAATAAATAACTCATGTATGGTTAGATGAATAAGTTGGTACCCCTTAACACCATCTAGGTATCCCACAAAGATACATGGCTGAATCTGAGGTTCTATAGCCTTTCATTTCTTGTTATGCATTCAAGCCATAGATGGAGATCCTAAGAATCTAAAGTTCTTAACTAATGATTTTTAACCATGTCAAGATTCAAAAGGAGTGACCCCATTTAATTATTTTTGAGGAACATTATTCAATATGTAATTTGCATAATTAATAGCTTCTTCCTCGTTTTGTGATGCCAAATATTTGGAGTGAAGCATATAGTTGGCCTTATCTTTTAGAAACATATTCTTTCATTCTACAACCCCATTCTATAAAGTACTGTAGGCAATTTTTTGTTGTAAATTAATCACCTTTGTAGTGAAAAAATAATAAAACATGTTACTGACATATTCCTCACCACTATCTGTACATAGAATCTTGATGAATTTCCCAGATTGTTTCTCTGCAAGGGCCTTGAATTCATGAAAGAGGTCATAAACATATGAATTTATGAATAAAATAAAAATAGGTATATTGTGAAAAATCATCAATGAAAAGTGAGAATATATTGTTCCCTGGTGAAGAAAGGTTTGGTAAAAAGACTTAATGCATCACTGTGAACCAACTCCAATACCTATGTAGCTCTCCAAGCTTTATCTTTATCAAATCTCTATTCTAGATTATTTCCAAGGATGTAGTACTCTTAAATACCTTTAGAGAAACTAATGTTAGGAAATACTTCGACCATTCATATTTACTCAATTGTTCCTGGTAGTGATAGTTAAGATGGTCAAATCACTTGAGCCATAATTTTATAACCCCATCTGAATGAGTGAGAAAATTAGTTGGAGAAGAGTATGGATAAAAATGAGACAAGGTATACACACATTTCTAGTGTTCTACCCTTCCATTTTCAATTATAGTGTCACTGTGTAACTCTCTGATGATAACTAAATCTTGGTTAAATTTGATTCTCATGTCCTTCCCAATGTGAGTGATCTAGTAAACTAATAGAAAATTGGCGGAAAGTGTTAGAACACTTAGAAAATTGTTGAATGTTCCTCCATCTACTTTCTACTAATCCACACCCTATAACTGCTATAGATGTGTCATCACCCAATGTGATAGAAAATATGTTGCATGGTTTCACAGAAGAAAATTGACCATGTGAGGAACCCATGTTGTACAAAAAACTAGAATCAATGACTCAAGATGAATTTAGGCCTACTACTACCACTAAATCCTTACCCTTATTCTTCTCTTTACTATTGTATTTTGACTTATAAGTTTATTGGCTAGATGAATTTTATTTTATAAATTCTAAGACCCCTTTGCTATTTTTATCAATAATATGAGTAAGGTGGTTAATCTACTTTTTCATACACTCGTGTTCATCATGGCATATTTTATTACTATAGGCATACTTTACCTTTTCCTTCTTACGTTTAGATTTGGAGGGGGAGGATTAAGTGTTGGATTTTGATTGGGATGGTTTATGATCCTTCTTCTATCCTTGATCATTTTTTCTTGTTTCTTCTCCTTTTTGTTAGAAGCCTTAGGTTTCACATTCCCTACAATCAAGGATGTGATTTGGAAGACTTCAAAGTCCACATTTTTATCAACTTATCTTGTTCCCTAGTCATCTAACCAAAAACACATCAAATGAGGGAATTTTCCATGATGATCCAAGTGCATCCTTAGTGGCTTGGAATGTGGAGACAAAAATTGAGTAATCTAGACCCAATTTATAAAGGATGTAAAGAATGAGTTGAGAGTCTTTCTTATCAATTATCCATTCTTTTAGCTGTAATCTTACTGATTTGAAATTTGTGAAGAAGTCCTGGAGTGTGTCAAAGTTGGTGGGGCTCAAACTAATTAGCTCATTTTCTAGTTCATGTACTCTCATTTCATCTATTTTCCCAGAGGGACTTTACAATATGGTCCACACTTTGTTGGGATATGTAGCATCTTCAACATGAAATATAATATATGGATACACTGACAAATGCAAAAAATCAAAGGATTCATTACAATGGTTAAACCATTTCACTCTCTAAATTTGAATTTGGTTCTATTTCAGTCCTCATTGTTATCTGAGGTAGTCCCATACCCCTCAAAATGAGTTATATTTTGGACTTTCATTCAAGATACTTAAATGGTGTGAGTGGTGTCACAGAATTGATATCCATTATCAAATAATTGTGTAGAAGATAGAAAGGAAATCACAAGTAGAAAATGGCTCACACAGTACACCCCCTAAATTTACAGAGGTTCAAATTTTCAAATAACAGGGATACCTCCTATGTGAAGAGTACATAAAACATGCAGTTCAAAAAATAAACACCTAAAATGGAACATCTAGTTGAAAGCTATGGAAAATCAGAGTTTTGACTGTTTTAGACACCTCCAAAATCTTGAAATGCATTTTTTTGAGTTTTAGGCAATGAAAATCATGAAGTGGAACCCGAAAAATGTTAAGAAGGTGGCCATAGGTGTCATAACCCGACAAGTGAAAAACATGAAAAAAAAACTCAATAAGTGTTGAGTAGGTGTAGAAACTTGACAACTGTTAATAAAGTGGCAGAAACCCAAAAGGTGCCAAAGATGAAAATAAATATGACATAATGAGGGAAGAGATATTGATATGATGAACACGTCAAAAAACCTTATTTGCACTTGGGCATATTTTTTGACTTGTCAAGTACCAGGAGAAGCCTAAACAATCATGAAAATAAACTAGTTCAATTTTTTTCACTTATCAAGCACATACAAAAAATTGAAACATTACAATTGATAAAAAAACAAAGAACCTACAAAGTTGAGACAACTATAAGTTTTCCATACAAAATAGTAAATACCCACTAATTTATTCAAGAAACAAATAAAATACCTTAATGGGATTTTCTATTTGAGCCCAAACATGTATGAATTTTTTTAATTTGAAGAAAAAAAGCCTTCAACCCCTAAAAAAATTTAGAAATACCTGTCACATAGAATGTTGGGCCTCAGAATATTGGCTAAGTACAAGAAGGCACATGGGCACATGGGGCCTAAATGAAGAAGGGTGCATAAGGTAAAGGTGCACAAGACAGGGTTTTATGAGGGTTTAAAAGAACCCAACGCACACGTGCAAGGGAAAGGAAAGGGTTTCAAGGTTTAGCCATATCTGAAATTTAAGGAAGCACACAAGAAAAGTGTGACCCGACTGAACATGCGGAGTGGATAAGGTGCCATCTTGGAAACTCAATGGTCAAGGAAGGAATATTCCATGCGATGGAAGGATACAGAAAGACATCATTATAGATAGTGGAGAGCTCGGATGGGAAGAAGGATGCTCCATTAAAGGACTACATGGACACTTGGAAACCAATCTATTACTTTAGGAAGGCATAATGGTGGATGTTAAAGCTATATATAGAGATGTTCGGGTAGAAGGAAGGGACAATTGCTTTAGAAGAAGAGTGAGTGGTCGGTGGCATCACATGGTGATCAAAGAGGCAAAGCTTTGCAGAAATAGGGATGGGTTATAGGGATTCTCATTAGGAAGGCTATAAGAGAGAAGAAATATCTAGAGGCATGGGTCTATGATCATTTTTTGTAATATGGGAAGCATGGTTAGGAATTATGATGCACGAGTCTTATTGGCATTGATACATTGATCTGTTATGGCCTTAAGTAATGTAATTTGGTTACTGAACTAATATTAATGAGGAATATATGGTTATTTTCTAGATATACATTGTTCATGGGTGTAAACCCTAGTGCATCTTCTTTATATAATGTATCAGATTCATTATCTGTTTGATATTTCTCTTGTTGTATGCATGAATGCATGTTTCTTTACTCTTTTCTAAGTTTCTGTCATTAATCAATGTATTCTCACAAGACTCACATAAAGGAGGGGTTGTTACAAATATATTGTGACATTATTAATAACTTGTAATATTATTAATAATGAGTTAATACAACTCATATTAATAATATAGTTAATAGTTGTGTGTGAGTGAAGTTGTTGAATAAACAACTCACGTAGCTATTTTGGTGTGTGAGAGATGTGAGAGATATCCTAGGGATAAGTTTGAGAGATTCATAGAGAGTGATATGAGGGATTGAAGATGAAGTTTGACTCCACCTTTTTAGGAGATCAAACATTATAAAATGTAACCTCTATCATTGTATTTGGCATCCCGGATGAATTTCTAAATTTGATATTATAATATTCAATGTTTATTTCTTATTTTATTCTACATTTTTTTATCAATGGTGTCAGAGAAGCTTCTGATCCATATTCCATGTAGTCAAATCATTTGAAGCATCTACCATTGAAGCTCATGTGAAAAAATACCACAATGAAATGGTGGACAATTGATTTTGGTCAGTGGATTCTCCAGTGCCCATTCTACTACATGATGTTTTCTATTGCGTTTGGCACACACTCGCCGTCCATCATGATCTACTCCTTCGATGTCATTGTATTTTCAGCCAATCATGAAAAATTGTAAGTTATAACTATTGTTATCCTTTGGAATCACTATTTTTTTCACGCAATCACGGAAATCGCGAGTTACAAATATTTTGTTCCATTTTTTGCCATTTTTGGATGTAGTAAAAAAACAAAAGTACAATTTTTTTTTCCATTTTTGGAAAGGGGTCTCCGAAAAGATGTTGGATTTGAAATTTGTAGTTGTCATAAATTTCAGCTGGTAACTCAGATTGAGATGAGTTTTTTTTTTAAAATGTGTTTTTTTAGCTCTTTACATTGATCATATCAAAAATTGTAAACGAGGAAAAAAAATTTACTTTGCGGATGCATTTTCGGTGGAATCCGACGTCCAATTTTTTAAATCGACATGGACAAGTTGAATCAAATTGAAAAATTCGAAGGCAAATATTTCCATAAATGGCAAGTTAGAACTCAATTTTTGTTGATTAACAAAGATCTATGGGAGATTATAGAAGGAAAACTCAATAAACCACGTGACGTAGATGAAGAAGCAAAATAGGAAAGAAAGGATTGAAAAGCAACAATGATTATTAGCCTAGGTTTATCTTATGCCTACCTACATCACATAGATATAACAAAGACATCACATTTGATCTAGACGACATTGAGAAATTTTTTTGGGTCACAAGTAGAGAGCACAATAGTGACACTTAAGAAAAAGTTGTTCAGACTCAAAATGGAGGAAGGAGAAAGTGTGGTGGAACATATAAGTAAGTTTCATTATATTTCAAATCAATTATCTGGAATCAAAGTTGATGTGTTTGATGATGATGCAAAAGCTGTATTACTTAACAACATGCCTCCTAGCTATTCTAATATGGTCTTCACTTTGAGCAAAATAAATCCAAGTCTAGAGGATTTAATTTCTTATCTCATAGAAGAAGAAAATAGGACCAAGAATATTGATCTAGAAGAAACAACAATGTATGTTAGAAACAAATCATATGCTAAAGGAAGATTCAAACCTTCTTTTAAACAAAAATCAACCTCCAAAATTCCACAATTTTTTTTGTCACTATTGTAATGTTCCTGGACATGGTATTATGTATTGTAAGAAAAGATCACAAGATTTACTTGATGGTAAATTGAAGGATAAAGCCTTCATTTAAGAAAAAAAAGATGAAGAAAGTGATTGGGATATGAAGTCTCCCCACTTTGATAATGATGAAAAAAATGCTCAGCAAAGTGATGAAGACTTCTTGTATTAACTAAAGAGTGCATTTTAATTGGAGGACAGAGGAAGGAGGTCAATTGACGACCTCTCGTGAGTCACCAATGATGGAGCCACATGAAGCAATGGTGATAGTGTGCATGTGTGCAAGTTTTCTTTTATTTTTTAGAGTTGGATTTTGTTGTGTGCAGTATGAATTCAGAGTTCATGTTTGAATAAGTGAAATGTTCACATTCAGGGGGGGAACTGGAACATGGTCTTAATGTTCAATTTTACCTCTTTTTATTTTATATTCGGTAAGCAGTGGTTCCTACATATTCACTGAAGGAAAGAAATAGTGGAAACATGAAAGTACAAAGGAAAAGAGACAACATGATATTTGGGTTGTTGGTTGTCATGTAAAACCATCCTTTATTTCAAGTTGGTTGTCTTATAAAACCATCCTTACAGGTTGTTGGTTGTCCTAAAAAACTATCCAGATCATGAGCACGCATAGGCGGCAATCTGTAAAAGGAAGTGTGATTATTTTTCTACCTTGTCAATATTAGGGGAGTGTATATTGGGAATTAATAATGTTAACAATAGGGGAGTGAATGTTACAAACATATTGTGACATTATTAATAAATTATAATATTAATAATGAGCTAATACAACTCATATTAATAATATAGTTAATAGTTGTGTGTGAGTGAAGTTAAATAAACAACTCATGTAGTTATTTTGGTGTGTGAGGGATCTGAGAGATATCCTAGGGATAAGTTTGAGAGATTCATGGAGAGTGATATGATGGATTGAAGATGAAGTTTAACTCCACCTTTGTAGGAGATCGAACATTATAAAATGTAACCTCTATCATTGTATTTGACATCTCAGATGAATTTCTAAATTTTATATTATAATATTTGGTGTTTATTTCTTATTTTATTGTGCAGTTTTTATCAGAGTCTTGGTGCCCGTGCGTGCCTCAGGTGAGAACCCAGTTCCCGCGGGGTGATAGGCTAATGCACATGGGATTAGAATATTATTTCTAAAGACATAAAATGACTACATTTTGGTTCCATTGCCGAGATCTCTTTTCAAAGTTGTGAGAAATAACATACATCTTAGTTCTTGTGATGCATGATGACATAATGTATGACCTTGGAGAGTGTTGAAGCATGGTTCAACAGTACGGAGAATAAGTTTTCTCAAATATTAAGCACTGGACCTGAGTTCGATGCATGTAGATGGGTAGAAGATAACCTGTACATGAGTTGTATGAGACGTTCTTCTACTATTTTCCAGTAGAAATATACAAATGGATTTTAGCATATGCATCCAAATTGAGCTGGTACTATAGATCCTGCATATGGACCTAAGATGTTTACAAGAGGTTGCAGGATGCAGATCTTACTTGGACATGTGTTTTCAATCAATGGTGGAAAGGAGTGATGACTAATTATACTCTAGAATATGCAATTTATACGAATTATTACACAAAAATTACTAAGTTCAAGTTTCTAAGGGAGCCCTAAGGATCATTTTTACATGTTATCCCTTTGGCTATGAAGATCTTGATCATTACCCTAAGTTTAGAGGCATTCCTTATGAACAAGTAAGCTTCTCTTAGCATTGGGCGAGGAAGCTAGGCTGGTGGAAGATGGCAGAGATTGCGGTTGAAAAAGAAATAGAAGAGAGATGACTCAAATATAGTGAAGCTCGTGAAAGGGATGTGGCTAGAAAACGTGAGGTTGTAGGTGTGTTGGATCTATGGAGGTAGATGTTACGAGAAGGAGTTGAGGTTCACATAGAGGATGTGGAACCTGATAATTCTATGATACCCCATCTTGGCAAGCATGGGAGAGAAGCCCCTTTAACTTCTAATGAGATTTCATCAAGTGGAGAAAGGAAAACCATTGGCACACATATGAACCCACATAGTGACCAACCCCTAGCGCTTGGTTTTCCAGATCAAGGGATAAGTATTGTTAACCCGTTTTGTATCGATGGGAGCAACCAGTTTGTGTCTAGGAGATATAATTTCTCATTCGAGACATCCATGAATGCGTAAAACATTCCTATATTTGGAGGAATTTTTGGACAAGGTGAAAATACACAAGGTTTGGGTATCACATCTGTAAGTGGCACATGACACACAACTGACTACGGGACAATATCACAAACCATCAGTGCACAGTTCACTAGGATGTTGGGGACATTAGGCGTGACCACTTATGGCCATTTTCTGGCTATAGGAGGTGGATCTGGTGGTATAGGAGCTAGAGGACCTAGCAGGCCTAGAAAATTTGGAGGATCTGGTGGGTCAAGAGGCATAAGACCAGGTGGATCTGGTGGATCTGGTGTAGGAGGAAACATCAGAGGGAACCCAGGCTCTGTATCAGGAGGACAAGGGTCATATCCACCTCCACAAGTATTCTTTGATGTCTTTACACTTACCGGACTATAAAGGAATTGAGGATTCTATAGAACATGTGCACAAATGTGAATTGTTGTGCAATGCAATGGGAATTACTACCTCGGAGTGAAAAGAAAGTCAGTTTGTAATGACATTACAAGGGAACAAGTATAACTAGTACAAGAAGTATGACCCATATCAGACGGTGGTGGAATAAATTGCATTGAAGAATGCCTTACTAGTAGAGTTCCATATCCCTAAGTTTGAGTAGAAGAGTGTCAGTGATATGAAGGAGATCTAACAAGGAATGGCAGAGAGTGTGTGGGAGTATGACACACGGTTCAAAACTCTCTTATCAAAAATATCCTATGACATTCACCTTTCTCAGCATGCTCAATGGTTTGGTGGAGGATTGATAACTCTTTTTAGAAGGGCACAGTCACAAAAGACTTTCATAGACCCGCGTGGGGCCTTGGAATCTACCTTATATGGTGAGGCTATTAGAAGCGTTAATACTGGTGTTAGCCCTTTTTTAGAGGCTCAAATTGCTGTAATGGCCAATTAGTTGGAGAAGTTATCTATAAATTTAGCGCATGAGGTTTGTAGTGGGCTTTGGTGCACATACTGTGAAATGGAAGGGCATGCAAAGGATAGTGTCCCTCGAAATTTGGTATGTGCCATGGTTGTAGATTATGAGATTTTCCATGGGGACCATGATGCAAATAGATGTCCTCTACTACAATG
Organism: Taxus chinensis; assembly: GCA_019776745.2. Taxonomy (NCBI): domain Eukaryota; kingdom Viridiplantae; phylum Streptophyta; class Pinopsida; order Cupressales; family Taxaceae; genus Taxus; species Taxus chinensis. The sequence continues at coordinate 348,956,383 of CM034147.1, read as the reverse complement.
CGCAATCCGAAAGAATGTTTCTTGCTATTGCAAGATCTGTACCTCTACGGCCCATGATACCAAGGATTATAGGTTGATTGACTAGATTCATGATGCTATTGATCTTGGTGTGCACTAAACTAGCCTCACAAGTATTTCTAAGGATGATGATCATCGCTATGAAGTGCTTGTAGATAGAGGTGTGTGTGGAAGAGGATTTCACAGAGTATTTTATGGTCGCAGTAACCGTGGTGGAGGAAGAGATGAGTTCCCATGAGGAATCTATTATAATTGTGGGTCTACAGAGCATTATAATCATGAGTGTCTTGATCTATTGTAGTGCTCATGGTGCGGAAAGAAACATAAGTATGAGGAGTGACCTGATTTTTTTGAGCACATGACCCAACAACACCAGAAAGACAAAGGTGTTGGGATGGTAAGTATAAATAAGGCTGGCCCACAGTGGATGCCAAGAGTGGCACGTGAGTCAGGATTAGAACCTGTACTAATGACAACGTGAGCAGAGGCTACACGTGTAAGGGAGATGCAAAGGTAGAAAGTAATTTTTAGGGAAAAAGTGGTACATGGGAAGTATTTGGACCCTACTCATCAAAATGAAGTGTACCAAGAGACTATGGATGTGATTTAGGGATTACAAGGAGAGATATAGTGTTTGAAGGAGTAGTCAAGGCAGTTAGAGTAAAGGAAGAATGCTGAGGCTCCGCAGAAGGATCTGGATGAGGTCAAGGAGGTTTGCAAAATTTTAAGGTAGGAGAATATCATCCCCTTGCTAGGGGAATGTTTACGTGAGAAGGTACCATGTGCCACGAGTGAGTGAAAAAGAAAGGTTCTACATGCCAACCTTCCTACTCACATCCTTGACTATGATAAAGAGATTACATAGAATGCAATTTTTGATGGGTGGCTTCTAAGAAATATCCTCATCAAAACAGGAGTGGAGGTCAATGTTATCACCTTGGATGCATGACATCAAATCAGAAGGCCCGCATTACAGCCATCTCTGAATGTGTTGTATATGGAAAACAAGAAAAAGGAAATGCCCATTAGAGTCTTGAAAGATGTAGCTATCACTATTCAAGGGGCCATGTTTACTGGGGAATTTGAATTCTTGGTAATTGCTAAGGTGGATAATTTCCCAGCATTACATGGGCGCCCCTGGTGTTACAAGAATAATGCTAACCTATGGTTTATAAGGGGTAGATAAGTTTTAAGAACAAGGAGGAACATGTCATCGTCCCCTTGACATATGGAAAATCAGTGCCCTATACTGAGCCCTTAAGAGAGGAATTCCTTGATAGAATATATTTGTGCCTCATCAAAGATCCTAACATAATTCATTCTATAGAAGGATTCATCCAATTTGAAGATGCTCAGTTGATAAGTGATACAACTAACATAACATGTGACAATTGGGCACATGGGACTTATGAGTTGATTGGGTGATAATTGAGAGGATTTGTAACAAGGGTGATGAAGGCATGCTCATTCAAGTGCCTGGGAAGAAAGAAACTACCAAATTACTTCGGAGGAGAAAGCCCTAATGATTTCTTATGAGAAATGGAGGCTTAGTGGAAAAATGAGGAGGAAAGGAGAAGTATTCTTAGTTATAACTTGCTCGAGACTGTAGGACGTTGGTAGGCAACATATTGCGAGAGTTTCCTAGAATGGTAAAAAGTAAGAGTCACATTTTTTGTAGGTTCTCCAGAAGCAATGCGCCCATTGTTATCCAAGACTACCATGGTAAAGAACTTGCATTGTTTTATACCCAAGCTTGTGAGAAGGCATGGATGGAAGGCACAAAATCTTTACCACCTTTGTTATGGGTGCATAAGTTATATTTCACCTTACAAGGTTATGTGCATGCATGGTATATCCACTCAGAGACTCATCATCAGACAGGGAATTGGAAAGAATTAACGACTGATCTCATTCAAGCGTTTGAGTATCAAAGTACCAAACCATCAGTGGATAAGGCATTACAATTTTTCAAGTGCCTTACAATCAGAGATAGTGCTATGGCAGAAGATAGGTTACTGGAGTTACTAGGTGAACCTTTTCTAGAGGCACGTATCAAAGAATAAGAATCATAAGAGATATAGTTTGAGCACGCATGTATGGAAAAGGAAAAAGGAAAATTGGTCTATGTAATAGATGGAAAGTCTAGATGTTAACCATTTCATAGGTACACACGAATGCATAGATAGTGCTGATGATTGAGCACATGCCCACCATGAGCTATCATTAGAAACTTTTGGTTGGAGAAAGAAGTTTCAAAGATCATTCATCTATTGTGTGAGTTCCATTATTTGTTTCCACGTGGGTACCATGACCTCAAAGGTGTCCACCATTCATTGGGGGAGATAAGGATCAAGTTAAAGGAAGGTGTGTGCTTGATTCAGAAGAGGCCTTATCAGATGAATCCTAATTTGTGCATATGGGTCAAGGAGGAAATAGATAATATGATCACTTTAGGAATCATTGAGGCTGTGGAGGAATCATAATGGATAATCCCAATGGTCATCAATATCAAGAAGGATGGAAGAATAAGGATATGTGTTTACTACAAGGACCTGGATGCAGTATGTGTCATCGATCCTTTCCCAACCCCCTTTACTGAAGAAATTATAGAGGGAGTAGGGTGTGAGGTCTACTCTTTCATGGATGCATTATTAGGGTATCACCAAGTCAAGATTACAAAGGAAGACCCGAGAAAGAAAAATTTCTCCACGAAGTGGGGAATCTTTGCCTATACAGTCATGCCTTTTGGATTAAAAAATGTACATGTTGTATTCTCACGAATTTTGGTACAAGCATTTCAGGACTTCATCCATAAGTTTCTTTAAGTCTTCCTAGATGACTGGATGGTGTATGGCCTGATAAAAAACCATTGTGAGAATTTGAGGCTGATGTTTGAGAGATGTCAGTAGTTGAGGATATCCTTGAACATTAAGAAATGTGTCTTTCCTATTCTATTTTGAACCTTGTTGGGACATATAATATGTAAGGAAGGCTTACTAGTGGATCCCACCAAAGTTGCAGTTATTTTGGGATTGGGAGAGCCTACTAGTCAAAACAGAGTGTGATGATTCCTTGGGTATACGATGTACTATAGGAAATTCATCAAGGGCTATTCCAAGATCATCATGCCCTTGGAGGAATTACTGAAGCACAAGAGTTCCTTTCATTAGGGAGAGGCGTAACAGAAGGCATTTGACACTTTTAAGGATAAACTTTTCACTGTTCCCTTACTATGATTTCCTTCTTGGGATAAGCCTTTCTATGTGCATGTTGATGCCTCAAGAAAAACCATAGGAGTAGTACTATCATAGCCTGGTGAGGGGATTGTTGATCACCCCTTGTGTTTTGTAAGCAGGAAGTTGACATAGGAAGAACATAATTACACAACTACTAAGCATCAATGATCTATGCTCTGCATAAGTTTAGATAGTACCTATTGGTAATACCTTTTATATTCTATACATGCTACATGACATTGAAATACTTGGTAAACAAGACTATTTTGTAAGGGTGCATATGCCGTTAAGTCCTATTATTTCAAGAGGTTGAGTTCACAATGGTTGTAAAACTAGGGAAGGGAAATTTAGGGCATGACCACTTATCAAGGATTAACTCAGGGGAGTATGTGCAAAGTATTGAGGATACCATGTCAGATGCATAACTATTTAGGTTATGATGTGCACCCTTAGACTTAGAAGATATCGCAGTATTCTTGAAAACTTGTGTGGCATCGGTAGGGATAAAAGCTCTGGAGAGGAAGTAGTTAGACATACCCGCCACACCTTACATGTTGGTTAGTGGAGATCTATGTAAGTTAGGATGTGATGAGATTCTGTGTCGAGGTGTATTAGAACATGAGCGCATGGTAATTATGGAGGAAGCGTATGGTGGGATTACAGGAGGACACTATGTAGGAAATACTATCACATGAAATATTCTACTAGCAGGGCTTTGGTGGGAAACCACCACTAGGATTGTATTGAGTTTTTCAAGGCCTATGACCATTGTCAGTGTCATGACAAACTTGGAAAGAAGGATGAAATTCCCTTGTGACCAATAGCTAGCATTGAACCATTTGAAAAATGGGAAATCAAATTTGTCGGGCCAATTTCACCTACTGCATGAAGGACTAGTTCACGCTACATCATTACTTGCACTGATTACTTGACAAGATGGGTAGAAGCAGCTCCTATAAAGGATTGCACTGCAATGAAAACTACTAGATTCTTATGGGAAAACATAATCAACAGGTATGGATGTCCTCTGAGCTTTAAAAGTGATAGGGGTACACATTTCATGAATGAAATGGTCAAGATTATGTTAGCAGAATATATGGTGGCCCATCACAAGACTACCCCTTATCACCATCAAGCGAATGGAACTGTTGACACATTTAAAAAGATACTAAGTCACACATTGACTAAGATTTGTGATGTCGAAAGATAAGATTGGGATGAAAAAGTATCAACCATTCTATGGGCATACATGAAAACCTACAAAAGATTGAATAAGGCCACACTGTTTTAGTTGGTGTTTGGCGCAAAGGTTGTTTTACCAGTTGAATTCATGTTACCATCATTTTGTACAGCACATGTAGGAGGATTAACAAATGAACAAGTGCTCAAAGAAAGGATTGATAAGTTGATGTAGTTAGACGAGAGGTGATCACTTGCTAGATGGATTTAGAAGATTTAAAAGGCGAGACAAAAGGCATGACATGATCATCATATCAAAAACAAAAAAGTTTGAGGTTGGGCAGATAGTTTTTTTATATGATTCCAAGTTTCAGCACCATCCTGGGAAATTGAAATTCCATTGATTGGGCCCTTACATCATCTCATACAACCTTGATTCTGACACATGCACATTACAAGTGCTAGATGGGATGAATTTACCTAGCCATTTCAATGGGAGTAGGCTCAAGCCCTACTATAAATAATCCTTCATGGTGTTTGTAAATAAAGTAATATTTCTAGTTAGATTAGGATTTCCCTTTATGCATTTTCTTTTCTTGTATTTCCTTTTGTCATTTCTTGTTCATTTATTTTTGTTCTGTTTTGCACCTTGTGCACCAATAACCACATTATTTTCAAAATATTGTGTATGAATAGAGGACCGTGCATTTGTGTTAGTGTGGGGTGGGGTAGTGTGAATTGAAGTATAAGTTGCCAGTAAAAGTTAAATGGCCCAGTTGAAGGATAATAAGTGTGTGGAAAAACGGTGGATGAGAATGGTTGCTGTCAGGATAAGACAACCTACAGAGAAGGAAAATCATAGGTACAACATGAGGTAGGATAGGGAAAAAATCATGTAAATGATAAAAGAAGTGCTTTCGGTGTCGCAAACACATGTGTAAGAGTCTTTGGTTAGTAAGGATTTTTGTGCACTAGAAGGTTGTAAAGATTTTTTCACGTAAGATTGGGTGCATGGGCAATGGCGCTTAAGGTCATCTTTAGTGAAAAATTTTGCATTTAATGCTAAGTACATTAGTAGGTGGCATAGAATTTATTACTAGAAAGGAGGAAAAATCGATAAGTATGAGGTCAGGAAAATAATTATTTTACCTTACTATCACGAAGTACAAGAGCTCTTGCGAACTAGGGAATCTAAAGAAATTTGAGAGAAGGAAGAAGAATCATAGAGATCTAAGTGCATAATTAGGTTGATCTATGAACCAGAGTAGAATGAGTACACGGGTGTGGGGAGAGTTCTTCCGGAGTACGCAGTATTGTGGAAGGGCTTTCCTAGTTAGGGCACAGAGGTAGGAGGATTCTTCGTGGAGTTGACCCCTAGAGTTGGGTAGAGTAGTAGAACAGAGCAAGGAGGAATTTAAGTCTTAACTTGACAAGTAGAATGACACCAAAGAAGGAAACCATCTCACCAAAGAAACATAAGGGTAAGGGAAAAGGAAAAAAAACCAATGTCGTTGCTAGTTCCAATGAAGAGTGGTATGTAGAAATGTAGTACCTAGATGGAATGTTTCTAGGAAAAGAGTGGGAATCACAATTGAGGAAGATGGCTGTAAGTGACTATAATCACTACACAAGTACTATAGAAAAAGAGATGGTGTTGAAACTAGTTCATCCAAATAATAAGAGGACACTAGAAGGAAAGAGGACACCAGAAGGAATGTCAATATACAATGAAAAAGTGAAAGTGAAGTTGGAGAAGGCCAGGTTGTTACAACTATATGAGTTTCCCTATTTTGGGAAGCCTGAGCAGTTATACCATTGGTTGATGTTGCATGTACATGAAGACCACTTCTATTTTATAGGCCACAAAATGTGCATAACCCCTCAACTTATATCAAAGTTCACTAGCCTGATTATGAGGGAGACTCCATAGATGATGACTTGAATGGTATGGAGGCCATCTAGAAAATTTTGGAGGCATGTGACTACCAAAAGGGTTTGCACTATTTTGATATCACAGATATCCCCGAACCTATTATGAGAATGGCCACGCACTTGGTTACCAAGCGGAATGGTCAAGAAAGGTGGACACAAGTGAACAAGGCATGGCTGAATGTATGTTGAAATATTTTTGAAGGCACCATTTACAACTTATCCACCTTCTTTGTAGATGAGATCATTAGTAGTGTGTAGGAGGGAGAGAAGATACTATTCAGAAACATTATCCTCACCATCATCTTCTTGGAAATTGGAATTCCTGATGGGCCAAAGAAGTTTGTGTGGGAGTATCTAGAAGAAAATCCCTCACCCGCGAAAAGGTATGAGAAATACACTTGTGAGACCATGATGACCGCTCAAAAGGTGTGCTTGGAAGAATGGTACAAGTGGATGCATGACACATTCAGGGTAGATTGGAGGATACCTGAGTATTTTGTGATGCTCATAGATGGGGAAGTGGAGGTTGCTATATATCAACATTATTGTATTTTCCAGTTCAACTTAACAGATGGGACTAAGAGTCCATGGTGCGAGCTACCATTTTCTTTCACCATGTAATACTTCCAAGTAGGGGTCCACTATTTTGAGGAGGCCAAGAGACTAAGGTTTGACCTTAGTGAGGTAGATCAAGACCACCGCGAGCTGTGCCAAAATGTCTTATATATAAAGAAGTGTGCATATGTGAAGAAATATATCTCCCACAAAGTGTAGATGATAAAACCAATAATGTTGCTGATCGCCGGAAGGTATGTAAAAAGGGTATATCAGTGGATAGGGCCAAAGTTTGAGAAAGGAACATACCTAGAAAATGATATCTCCATTCTAGAAGACCCCATAGGAAGAAGGAAGCATGCACCAAAGAAGAGGGAGAGAGAAGAGCTACTAGAGAAGAAGGCACCAAGTGTGCAGACAACACAATCTTTGGGTGCATCAAAAAAAAGTTCTAAGATAAGCACTTATGTGTGCAGGAATAATTCCCCAGTCAAGGAGAAGACCATAGAAGAAGAGGCACTAGAGAAAGAGGAGTCCCTCATAAGAGAAGAGTCTCCAAGGAAGGAGTCACCCCCTAAAGAGAAATAGAGGGAAGAGTCTCTTATACTGGAATCACTAATTAGGAAGAAATAGAAGGTGACGAAGAAGTTAGACTCAGAGGAAACAAATGACTTAGAGGCCTATAGGAGCAAAAGGGATGATGATGAGGATGGAGAAATTCAAAATCATATCTTAAGGAAATAATGGAGATGAGGATGATGATGACAATGAAGAGGAAGGAAGTGAAGGGAAGAATGGTGAGGAAGAAGCATATGCTTAAGACAAAGGGGTGAGTGAGGAAGTAAACAAAAAAGATCAGAAGACCCCAAACCTCACCAAAGAATAAATAGAAGAAGCTATAGAGAGAGAAGTGGTAGGAATCATAGAAAAATTAGTGGAATAGGAAGTAGAGTGCAACGCAGATGAGGTGATTAAGGAGATTGAAGAAGAAAGTGTTGGAAATGAGTATGACAACATGGGTGGAGATCCCAATCTAGCTATAAGATTTCCAAAGGCTACGCACATAGGTGGGAAGAGCATGGTATCAACACAAGGGCAAGGATTGGGTTATATCAATGATGCAAGAAACATGCTACGTGCGAGCTTCCATAACACCATGCCAAAAGAACAAATCCTGGCCATGACATCATTTGATGTAGAAGGAACATACCCAAAAACCAGGAAAATGTTATTATGGGATTTTGAGTCCCACTTCGATGAGCCTAAGTTTGAGGTAAGCCAAGGGGCATTGATGAAGGTGCCATAGACAAAAGGAGTAAATCCCTTGGTGAATTCTCAACAATTTTCAGATGAGAAATTCTGTAATGCACTCAACAAAGTTTCATTTGAGATTAAGGTGAGAATTTTTGGGAGGAATGATAGGGTGAGATATTTAGAGGCAGAGTTGGAGAAGGAGGAGGAGAAGCTTCTTGAGAAAAGAAAGGATTTGAAATAAGAAGAACTGATCAATGCATAGTTAAGGCATGAGCTGAAAGAAGAAAAGGAAAGGGTGTGTGGATTACACAAGAAAATTGAGATGATTACAAATGTTATTTTCTTAAAGCATCCCAACCTAGCACCACCTGAGTACAAATATGAATCAACCTTGCAGTGCCCAGAGGATTTGACTCACCTCCTCACTATGGAGAGGCATCCACTCACCTTAGAGTCCACAGAATAAGCGCTGGTGTGCCAAGAGAGAGAATAGAAGCTGATGATCATAGGGATTGTTTCTCAGTATACCAAACTCCTTGCCGATGTGAAGGCCACCACATAAGTTATTGAAGATGCCTATGATAATTGTGCAGATAGAGATAGAGTAACACGCATGTTATTCGCTATACATGAGACAAAACTAAAGGATTTCCAAGAGAAGAATAAGGGGAACATAGCAGAGTGAGATAGGATCTTGGCCGAGGATGAGAAGAAATCAGAGGCTATCAAGACCTTGCGGGGCTTGATCAAAAACCAGATGAAGGAATTATACCCCTAGATCACCCATATGATGGACATCCTCAAGGATTTAGGCAAACAACTAGAAGGAATTATTGAAACGATGAGCACCAAGGGGGAAGGGCTAAGATTTAAGGAGGTAAGCATCCTAGTAGGTGACCTCTGTCAGCAACTGTAGAGTGAGGTTAATGCCTGGGAGAAGCTAGAGGTAGATATACTTCTCCTTTAACAATGAACATGTTCTCTTTCATTTCCCCATTCTTTCATTCTCCCAATTATTCATTTCCTTCATTATTTTTCCAACTATTTTATAGCCTACCATTCTTTATTTATTAAAGAGAAGTAATTCCTAGGATAGAGAGAAAGCATAGTGTGGGGTGATGTTGGGCCTCAGAATATTGGCTAAGTACAAGAAGGCATGTGGGCACATGAGGCCTATATGAAGAAGTGTGCACAAGGTAAAGGCACACAGGATAGGGTTTTAGAAGGGTTTAACAGAACCCAAGGCACATGCACAAGGAAAAGGAAAGGGTTTCAATACTTAGCCATATTTTGCATTTAAGGAAGAACACGAGAAAAGCTTGACCCAACTGAGCATGTAGAGTGGATAAGGTGCCATCCTGGCAACTCGATAGTCAAGGAAGGAATTTTCAATGCAATGGAAGGATCCAGAAATACATCATTGTAGAAAGTAGAGAGATTATATGGTAAGAAGCATGCTCCATTAAAGGACCACATGGACACTTGACAACCAATCTCTTACTTCAGGAAGGCATGGCGGTGGATGCTAAAGCTATATATAGAGATGTTCAGGTAGAAGGAAGGGACAACTTATTTAGAAGAAGAGTGAGTGGTCACTAGCATCACATAGCGATCAAAGAGGTGAAGCTATGTAGAAATAGGGATGGGTTCTATGGATTCTCATTAGGAAGGCTATAGGAGAGATGACATATCTATAGGGATGGGTCTGTGATCATTTTTTGTAATATGGGAAGCATGGTTAGGACTTCTAATGCATGAGCCTTATCGACATTGATACATTGGTATTTTATGGCCTTAAGGAATGCAATGTGGCTATTGAACAAATATTAATGAGGAATATATGGTTCTCTTCTAGATATACATTGTTCATGGGTGTAAAACCTAGTACATCTTCTTTATATAATGTATCAGTTCCATTATCTGTTTGATATTTCTCTTGTTGTCTGAATGAATGCATGTTTCTTTACTATTTTCTAAGTTTATGTAATTAATAAATGTATTCTCACAAGACTCACATAAAGGAGGGGATCAACACCTACACATGCCTCAGGCGAGAACCTAGCACCCGCTGGGTGATAGGCCAAAACACATGGGATTAGAATGTTGTTTCTAAGGACTTAAAAATGACTACAGAGAATATGGTCAAGTAACAACTGAATCTAGGGTTTGGTATCCTTTTTTAATGAAATGGAATTATCCCTTTTCCATGTATAGAATCTTGAGGAATAGATTTCCATGGAATTTCTAGAAACCCCACCAAACCCTTGAAAATTAAAATTAATGAAAAAACCAAAAAGAGATAGAATGTTAGATCTCACACAGAGGCTAAGAAATTTGAATACCAAAATCACTCGGATACCATATAGGAGCATGTCACAATCAAGGTCTGGTACTAGATAGGATCAAATGCATGAAGAAAATTTATGTAGTAATAAGATCTGAAAAATAATCGAATGATGAAGAAGTTTTACTTTTAAAACAAGACCAAGTATATAAGAAATCTAAATCTTCATTAAGTGATTAGTATTCATTAGCCAAATAAGTACATAAGAAGGTACAATATATAGTGATAAATTAGGTCACCCAAATAAGTAACTTCTCAATGAAGAAATAAAAAATGACTTAAAGTACATTTCCCTTTAATGACGTATTATTACCTAAACAAGATAAATTAGACCGTGTAGGTAAAACCAAAAGGTCGGTAAAATCCTACACTAGCACCCCTAATCTTGCTACATATCATAAATTAGACATGTCTAATATGTCCCAAGCTTCATCATCTATCCCTAGTGCAAGAAGTGTCTCTAGATAGTGGTTGCCGCAATAGTATCTGTGATATACATCTCTCTACAATCACAAACCAATCAGGTATAACATGTATTAAATTGTTTATTATCAATGAAAGCTCCAAAAAAAACAAGTAATATGATAAAATATCAATGTACACAATGATACATCAATATCATTTACTTTTTTACACATCGTGTTAGAAGCATAAAAATTAGGTCAGAACATTATGGTTCTAAATTGGGTCCATAATTAATTGTATGGTTCTATCATTGTGTATGAAACTATACCATTCATTCCTATATGCTTTGGTGGGCTCAAAATTTTCAAAATTAGAAATTTCACAAAAACACTAAAATTTACTACTATTTTCACTACAATCACTCTCCATCTCATCAAATGTCTACGATTAAATGACATTTTACACTCAATTAAATCACAAGTGAAAGGCATCCTTGTCACGCAAGCTCTTATTTCTCTTAGGACACAAATTTCTATCAATCAATATAATGATGATATTAATATTTGACTTGTCTACCTTACTAATAGTAAATGGCCTCTTGGGCCTATAGTTACAAATAATGACCAACATCAACCAACCAATTAATACCTCAAGTTTATACACTCCATATCTGGTCCATGTTTCTCCAATTTCTATCTATTCAAAAACTTGGGATTGTTATTTACCCCATTTCCATACTAATATGTGACTCCACTCTATTTTACCTTTACATAAATCCCATTATCCTATTTTTCCAATATGATATTTACACACTATACACATATGTGATTACTAATATACGATTGTTTCACCAAATTCTTAGTAAATTAATGAAACAGATAAGGGTAGTAGGCCAAGGAGGAATACCTGTTTATAATGTCAGTTGAAGGTTGTGTGCACATTCTGATTTCCTGATCCAAGTTGATTTCGAGAGATCCCTTTTGGATATGAAGAACTACCTATAAATGTAAAACAATACCACCATATAAAGTTAAACAAAACAATGAGTGGACTACCTAGTGGAATCTAGATCTGGGAAGTGTGATGCTTCCTGAACAGGATTTCAATCCACTTTTATATAACAATATTAATGCTATTTAAAATATGGATCGTTATGATTTAGGTATCTCATTAAAAACAAATAAGAAAGTTCAGGTAAAAGGTGATTGAGATCAAAACGGGTTAGGTGATTGGCTGGTGTTGGGTTATAGGTCTTGTACATGATTTGGGTAAGGTCTGGTAAAGATTAAAATGGTTTTGGGTTGTTGGGAAATGGGTATGAGCTCGCTAGTTTGAGGTATATTTCTAGACACTGTAATTGATGTCGGTTGGATTCCCGATGCTAGTTAGATAAAATGATCAATGTCAGTTGGCTAATTGGCGTCAGTAGGGGAAATTATCAAAAAGTTCTTGGAATTGGTTTTTTAGACTCTGTGTGATTGGATAGAGGTTGGAAATGGTGAGGGTGAGTTCATAAAAAGGTCATGAAGACTCGGAGATGTTTAGAAGAGGGTGAAAATAGGTGAAAGGGCAGTTGGTGGGAGGAAGGAAGTATATAAGGGTGGAGAAATATAAACTACCAAGATGAACAATAAATCTTACTGAAAGAAAATGAAGGTAAATGAAGATGTGTTAGGTACTTACTGAACAATACATTTAGAGAATGTGGGTGATGAAGATGGTGAGGGAAGAGATCCAGAGAGAAGAGCCTTTGTATTTTTGTTGCAGAAGTTTGAACCTTCATGATTCTCTATGTGAACCCGTGATTGTGAAGAAGATGATGAATGGAAAAAAGGTTGCTTGTAGTGCTCCCGTGTGTCTTCTTTTGCTTGAGTGATAAATAAATTCAAGTTCTCCAAGTCTCTGTTTGTATGAGATCTTGAATCGAATGAATAACCAAAGTAAAGGATTTTGGAAATGTATCTAACCTAACTGATAACGATTAGGTGGCTGATGTCGGTTGAGATATAATCGGCGTCGATCAAGGAGGGAATATCTAGGTTCACCAAAAATAGTCAGATTGTTGCTATTTTTGGCATGATCTCCAACCTCTTCTGAGTCTTGAGTGATGGATCATGGAAAAATAATTAAGAGTCCTTTTAGGTTTGTTAATAGGAGTTAATTCTAGGTTTAGACTAAATAGGAGTTAATTCCTAGTTAGTTGGTTAGGATAGGCTTAGACTTGGTCTTATGTCATTAATGAGGTTTGAGTGGGTCATTTGAGTGAGGTGGCTAGGTGAGTTGGTTAGGTGAGGTGGTTAATTGAGGATATTAATTAATTTAATTAAGATAATTAATTTAATTAACATGTGCATTGGGGGATATGAATGGGTAGGGTATGATTAATTTAATGAACAAGGTTTTAAGGGAAGTATGACCTAATTTTTATGTCTACATTTTCCCCCTTTTTTCATGTGGATTGTATTGATAAGTGACGTTGACAAAAATAGGAAGTGGTTGCCCCAAATATAAGTGGGAGTGAGGTTGCCCCAATTATGGATGGAGGTGATCCCCCTCAAACCAAAAGCTGATGAGGTGTGAGATGGAGTCGGTGAGTGGTTTGATAAATGTGTAAGTGATGAAAGTTAAGGTAGGTGAGTTGTAGGTAAGGGTATGGGAACTTTGGGTAATGGGTAAGGGTCAAAATGGGTAATGGGTAATGGGAAAGGGTCATATTGGGTAATGGGTAATGAAAATCAAATGCACACACACGTATAGATTGTGATAGTGCCATATTGAAGAGCTTACAAAATCTACATTGTCCAATGTCAATAGGTTTATCCAAATAAGGTTAAAGTGATTCAGGTATCCAAGGTACAAGATATGGTTTGGAAACACAACGTAGGTTAGGTGTAAGAATTTTTAGGTATGATCCGGTACACAAAAGTTTTGGTTAGGATAAATAGCACAAAAATAGGCAAAGTAAGGTCATTAGGATAAAACAATACAGGGAATAACACTGCAAGGTATAATGTGTACATAGGTTTAAAGGTCACAAAAAGTGGTTCATGTCAAGGTATATAGGTCATGGCACGAGTAAGGCCAAGGTATACGTAAATAACAAGTCCCTTAATGTAATTAAGGAAATGTATGGATTACTTAGGCTTGTGGGTAGGGTGTAAGAGGTTTTGGTGAGGTTACGAGGTATTTGGGAAGTAACGTTTGTAGGTCAAAATGGGCAAAAGGTAGGTGAAATAGTACTGATAGGTGACCGATGCTGGTTATAAGGTTACCAGCATTGGTTTGGTATGACCGATGCTGGTCATGTCGAGCTAGGGTTAAAAAAGGAAAAATATGTGTTTTATATATTCATTTTAACTTTTTGTCATTTGTGAAAATGACATAGAGATAGTGCCTTCACGGAAAGTGACAACACAAGAATTAGAGCTGAGTTGGGGAGCCACTTAGCGAGTAATTGGCATGTGATTTGTGGGTCCATGAGATTGGTTAGAGACATGTGTTTGGTGGAGATATTTGAGGTAGATTTCGGCATGACAGAGGTGGGAGAGGGCTCAGGTGGACCACCAACGCAATGAATAGATGTGCCACCATGTAGGCGATGCCATGATGAGGTAGGGGGGCATTCCCTAATTTTTTATTTGCTAAAAGTTTGGTTAAAAATGAATAAATTGTGGTGGGGGGTTTTCATTGTGAAATGTGAGTGATGAGTGGGTAAAATCAATATGGGGAAGGGTAAATGTAGGATAAATGAGATGATAAATGTATATAAGGTAAATTGCGGTGGATTGGGGTAGGTGTAGGGGTATATTTTGGTGAATTTTAGGTGAAATGGATTATGGGGTATGGGATTCAGTTTTTTAGGTTGCCACAACAGAGAATGATGTCGTTCGGATTTGATTGACATCGGTTTGTCCTTAGGTGACCGACATCGATTAAAGGGAACCAATGATGGTCATGGAAAACCGGTGACGATCAAGGAGATTGACGTCGGTTAGGGTTGAAGAATAACAGGGGTAAGAAGTATTAGTTTGGAAATAAAAATATGTGGGAAGGGGTAAATGAAGAGTGTATGTAGAGGGATGATCATAAAATGCGAGTTTTTCCAGATAAGATAGGTAAGTAGGTTAAATAATGTTAAGAGGATGGGTTATGATTGTAAAGGGTAGTAGGCTTGTAGGTGAATTAGGTAAATGGGGTAGGCATGATTTATGTGGTTGGGTATGGTGTAGTGGGTAGGAGGTAAATTTGGGGTAGGCAAGTCTTGACAATGTTATGTTTGATGTTGCAGGCTAGGGACCAACTCAGGATGTGAGACAGAGTACCACTACTATTGGTGTAGATGCGGTCAAGCATGACTACAAAGGAGTACGAGCATATGATGGATGTTGGAATGATTAGGATCCATCGCTATAGGCGTATAGCTCTATATCCTATCTTGATGGTCACACTCATCAATAGATGGGATTCAACGACTAACATGTTTCATTTATCGATAGGTAAGATGATTGTCACCCTAGAGGACATGTATAGGATCATGCAACTACCAATTGGTGGGGAGCTAGTGTGTTCTATTTCTTCAGAGGCATCAACAGATCTTATAGTGACTGTGTTTAGGAAGGTGATGGGTGAGATGAGGTACCATAGAGTGATCCTTTGCTATGGAGATATGTATGTAGCCGATCCTTAGGAGATAAAGTTGGTTGCATGTTATTTTGACTTACCACATGCTCCAGGATATGATGGAGGAGAGGATATGATTTTCTTGGGTGCAAAAATTCCTAGTGCAGCTATACAAGGAACTATGGGCCTATGGGAGATTACAGTGGTTTAGTTTGTGTTGCACCTTTCTACTACAATGCTGAGGATACGAGAATATCGTATGTGTACGGCCAGTTGGTTTTCCCTGACATGATTTGTTTGGGCGTGGTTAGGTAAAAGTTGGATACAAACAGTGGGTGCCAGTTGGTGAATAGCACAGAGTGGCTAGTGCCACACATGATGTTTTATATTACAAATAGTTATTGAAAGGAATTTCAGGGTTCAATATTGTGTGGAGACCCTACATTGGTTATACCTTGTATAGGGGTATGATGAAGGAGTTAGACAAGATTCAACTACTAAGGTGGATACAGGGGCATTGTTCTGGAGAGCACGAGATGATACATGTAAATAGGGTTAGGTAGTAGTTTGGGCTACGATAGAATGTGCCTCCACCCTTCCCATAGTACATGAGAGATGACGTGGATAGACCTATGTCTCTAACATGTCTGATTGTGCTGACAGGGCAGGAGGAGAATCCAATAGATAAGAATATTGATGACATTGGGGTCACCAATGGTTACAGGTAGTGGTGGGAAGCACAACGACAAGCGTCACCATTGGGATCAAGGCAGCCCGTAATAGCTACCATGACAATACAAGGAGATGCCTTACAGGGGAAAGTGGCCACTCTTTAGACACAAAATAAAGGTGTGCATGGTTAGTTGACAACATCTCATGCATAGGTGGCCACCCTACAGGCCTATGTGAGAGCCTTATATGCTCAGCTAGCCCAGGTATAGGTACTTACATAGGGTGGTGATGGTGGAGTACATGTTGCTACCATATAAGCATAGGTAATAGGTTTGCAAGGCCAGCTAACCACTACACATGCACAAGTTGTGGCCTTAAAGGCCTAGGTTGTAGCACAGGGACCTTCACAGGCTCAAGGATAGGGTCTCATACTATAGGTAGCAGTGGGATAGGGTTCCATGGTACAGGGAGGAGAACAAGGATCACAGGGATAAGGACTGAAGTATGTGTTAGCAGGGAAGATCTCACAAGTTGCTATGAGACCTATGGTACCATTTTAGATGGTGGCTATGACGAGATTTAGGGATGTCCTAAATAAAGCTTAGTATTATCAAGATCACCTAACAACTACTAGGATATTTTTCTTGTCCCATACAGAGTACAGGGAACAACATGAAGTGAGTGAGAGGACTATATCCCAAACTCATAGCACTAAGATCACAAGGGGCTGACGGGCCTAGAGGCAAGGTCATTTTGAGGATACGAGTTCACAAAAGGAAAGTAATAGGTGAGGGGTAGGTAGAGATTAGACCGAAACCCATGGAGTGTGGATAGATGTTGGCAGGGCGTTGAACTAGAAATGGAGAGGAGATAAATGAGACAGGTATGGGTATTAGGTGAGGTGACGATTAGTCACCGAATATGATATGTGTATTGATTTTTGATATATACTGGCATGCGTGCTGATGATAGTGAGGTTATACATGAGATTTTTGAGGTTTTGAGTTTTAATACTGGCATACATGCTGAAGATAGTGAAGATGTATATGAGTAATTGAGATACTTGTATTTATTTATATCTGTGTACATATGTATGGATACACAGACATTCCAAATTATATTAATGATGAGATTTATTGGATGGATAATGTATCTATGTTTTAATTTCCATTGTTATTTGTATGTGATGGAAACTGGGTGAATTAGGCATGATTGAGTCGAGGTCATGTAGGCATGGTTGAGGTAGGCTGGTTAGGCACGGAGGAGTTAGGTCGGTTAGCCATGGTGTATTTTAGGTTGATTAGGAATGATTGGGTTTAGGTCTTTAAGGTATGGTTGAGTAAGGTGTAGGCATGGTGGAGTTTTGGGTCAGCTAGGTATGTTTTGGTCATATTGTTGGGTTTGATTTAATTTCCATGTTATTGGTGGTATGGAAAATAAAAGATGATGTAAATTTATGTTATGGTGTAAAATTACAAATATTTGATATTATGGAAATGTGAAATGATTAATGTCTGATATGATGATGTAAGAAATAAGTAGGTAGACATGTTTATATACTTGCATGTTTGTTTAATTTCTAAGTGTCGTATAAAATGGAAACTAACAAAGGTAGAATGTGAATAGGAAAATGCGGGTTGGAAATTGGTTAGGGTAGAGAGTGGCCGAGCTAACCTCCAAAGGGCCCATGCCCTTAGAGTGTTGCCTATACAACCTTGATGAAAAGGGGCCTCAGGCCGATGTAATTCTCCCATAAGCTAGGGAAGAATATGATGAGGTAGTGGGATGGGTTGGTCGGTTTTAGGCATGGTTGAGTCTAGGTTAGTTAGGTATGGTTGATTTTAGGTCAC
This sequence comes from Taxus chinensis, assembly GCA_019776745.2. Taxonomy (NCBI): domain Eukaryota; kingdom Viridiplantae; phylum Streptophyta; class Pinopsida; order Cupressales; family Taxaceae; genus Taxus; species Taxus chinensis. The sequence continues at coordinate 348,938,318 of CM034147.1, read as the reverse complement.
TTAGGCATGATTGATTCTAGATCATGAAGGTAGGGGTGAATTGAAGTCATTTAGGTGTGGTTAAATTGAGGTGTTGAAGGATTGGTCTTGTATAGGATAATCAACAAGTAATGAAGAAGGTGATTTGTAAGAGATGAAAAACAAGTCACCTAATTGACAAAACCATAACAATTTTACCCTACCAAAGATGGTATTAAGAATGTAATATCCTAAGGAATTTCAAGATTGACTATTCTAAGGGTGAAGAAAGTCACATGATCATGAAGTGTCATATTTGCGGCACATCCCTTGAGCAGGTAGGAAATTAGGGTGAAAAGGTAATGAGGTGAAATTGGTTGGTTTTAGCATAACCTAGTGTGAGACAACATACCTACTTGGCAAGAGTCCTAACATCAAAATAGGCAAGTCCATGATGAAAAAGATATATTTTTCTTTTTGATAGACTGATCGATTCACGAAGTCTATGTGGGATGAGTATATTATCTCCTTGAGGTATTTTTGGAGTTGATTGATGTGGGAAGCTTATAAATATTTTATTTTATGTTTTTACAAGACTAATCTTCTTTTGATGATAGACTAAGTATAATATTACTAGATTTAGATAGCTGTCATTCGAGGGAGTAGTTCATTTATAGCAGCTAGATAAAGACAATAGATGTCCTTTTTGAGGGAGTCATATTTTTGTTATAAGTTTGAATCAAGGAGTTGAATCCCATTTTACTTTTTGAAATAACTTTTCTTTTGGACTTTTAAGTCATGGACAAGACTATAGAGAAAAATAAGATCTTATTTTGAATACAAAACTATATCACACAAACGTTAACTATGAACGAGAGTGTTTAAGTGATGAAAAACAATGTGATTTCATCTTGAAAAATATGAAAAGTATCCATGAGAATCATTGCATGAGTAGATCTGTGATACTCATATTGAAGATAAGGTTGAAAGGTAATGGGTATTCACATGATCTTGGTTTAGTCATTGATCCTTAAAATAGGTAAAATGAAAGGTGAATGATGCTCAAGGGATGATCGCTTAATAGACAAGAGGTGATATAGGACTTAATTCAACAATATAATGGTTGAAGATGCAAGGCATTGAGGGGATCAGGTTTGGGTTTACGTTCAAGTGAAGAAAAATGATAAGCACTTGATCTATATGTATGAGTAACGATATATGGTCCAAGCCCATTAGGAGTAAATTTTCCCCGTTTACTTTTCTCCTTTTTTGTTACATGTTGATTTTCCTTTAGGATGAGTTCATCAACTTGGAAGGTTCATTTGTGGACATGTTTGATACGTTTTTGGTAGATTTGAAGGTCATCAAGAGCATTAAGATGAAATTCATCTAATAACTCAAGTTGTGACAAATGGTCCCAGTGAAATTCATCATTGTTGATAATCTCCTTGAGTGAGATACGAAGAGATGGGATTTGGACTTCAAGAGGAAGAACAGCCTCTGTACCTTAGACTAGAGAGAAAGGTGTGGCAGCAGATGAAGTATGAATACTAGTGTGATAAGACCATAAGGCAAAAGAAATGTGCGTATGCCAATCCTATCATGTATTGTCAACAAATTTCATAAGAATTTTTTTTAATGTTTTATTGGTTGATTCAACTTGGCCATTTGTTTGTGGGTAGTAAGGTGAAGAAAATTTGAGTTGAATTCCAAAGGAATCACAAATTTTCTATAGGGTTTTCTTTTTTAATAGTTTTCTGTTATCAGTGATGAGAGGGTAAGGAACACCAAAGTGACAAATGATGTGATGATTGATAAATTCACATATTTTATTGGATTTTGTAGAAATAAGAGGTATGGATTCTACCCATTTAGTGTAGTATTTGGTAGTGGTAATAATCCATTGATGATGTTGGGAAGAATGAGGATTGATCTCTTCAACAAGATCTAAACCCCATTGAGAGAAAGAACAAATGTCTCGTGCGACATGTAAGGCATGACTAGGTGTGTGATGAAGATTAGCATGTTGCTGGCACTTCACACAATGTTTGAAATAATTACAAAAATCATGGTTTAAGGTTGGCCAGTAATAACCTAGGTGAAGAATGTGTTTAGTGATAACTAAACCATGGAAGTGATGTCCAAAAATTCCATCATGAACTTCCTTGACGGTGTAGGGAATTTCAGAATTTGTAAGACATCATAGGAGGATACCGTCAAATCCACATTTATATAGAAGGCCTCCCATGATGACATAACGAGAGACACTTTTGAGAAAGGTTCATTGTCCATTATGAGTAAGGTCTAGAGGTAGGATAGAAAGGGAAAGGTAGTGTGCAAACTACTTATACCAAACGTCACGTGGGTCAAGTTGAACAGTTCCAATGAGGTTGAAATTTTGAAATATATAAGAAGGTGATTGTAGCCTTTGTACTGTGACAAATATTTTCAATTCAGAGGGTAAATTTGGTATCTTATAAGCAAGGTAGACCATGGTATCCACAAATTTGTTATTGGAATGTGGAGTGGTTTGAAGTTCATAACAGTCAAAGGTAGTCAAAAGTATGTCTACTTGATGCGTATACTTTTGAAGTATTTCATTACGACACTGGTATATACCATTGACTTGATTTACAACTAGTTGGAAATCTCCAAAGATTTTAATTTATTTAACATCTAAGGCAATGGTAGTTTGAAGGCCTACTATGAGTGCTTCATATTTGGTGATATTGTTAGTACATTCAAAATATAGTTTAAAATATAATGGCATAGGTCATTGTCGAGAGGAATGAGGATAACTCCGGCACTAATCCCATGCTGACATTTTAAACCATCAAAGAATAAGGTCATTTGGTAAATGATATCATCTAAAGAGAGGGTAGAAATGGATTCATCTAGAAAATAAAAGTTAGAGGGCTGATCTCTAGAGAGATGTGCATCTACAAGTTGGTCAGCAATAGTTTGGCCTTTGATAGATTTTTGATGAGTGATTTTGAGGTCTAGGTCTACAAGAAGCATGAGCCAACATGTAACACATTGAAGTTGGTAGGGCTTGGTGTACATGTAATGTAAGGGGTCTGTATTGGTGACAACAAAGGTTTTGTGGTTAAGTAGGTAATGGAGAAGTTAAGTGGCAAAAAAAAACTAAGGCAAAGAAGATTTTTTTGGCATAGGTGTATTGGGTTTCATAGTCCAAAATCGTACGACTAATATAATAAACTATTTTATCCTTGTGTTGGTCGTCATGATGAGAAAACATGGCACCAAAGGAATGATCCATAACATAAATGTAAAGGTAAAATGGTTGGTCATCCTTAGGAGGAATGAGTATAGGTGGTCGGAGGTAATGTTTTAAGGCCTCAAAGGCTTTTTGGCATTCATCATCCCATTTGAAGGAGACGTTCTTTTTGAGGAGATGATGAAATGGGTGGTAGTGATAAGAAAGCTATGAAATAAAATGATGAATAGATTGTAACTTTCCTTGAAAACTATGCAGTTGTCGAAGGTTAGTAGGTGGAGGCATTTCAAGAATAAACTTAATTTTAGCAGGATCAAAATCTATGCCATGTAAAGAAATGATAAAACCAAGGAGTTTTCCTGAGAGAACAACAAAGACACACTTCTTAGGTTGAAGGTGACTAGAATACTTGATGAGATGGTCAAAGATGACATCAAGGAGGGTAAGGTGTTCAACTTGATGTTTGGATTAGCCAGAAAGGTTGTCTATGTAATCTTCCAATATGTGATGCATGATGTCATGAAATAAATAATTCATAACTAGCTGATATGTAACACCAACATTTTTAAGGCCAAAGGGCATGACTTGATAGGAGAAGGCCCCCAAAGGAGTGATGAAGGAGGTTTTTTTAATCTTCCGGGTGAGTAATATTTGGTTATAACCTGAGAAACTGTCCATGAGTGATAGAATTTAATGGCCAACTGTAAGATCAACTAATTGGTCTATACTAGGTAGAGTAAATTTGTCTTTATGTCAGGATAAGTTAAGGTCACAAAAATTTGTGCATATGCAGAGTCCCCCTATTACTTTTGTGATAGGAAGGGTGTTAGAGATCCATTGGGGATAATCAATAGGTATGATGAAGGAAATTGAGAGAAGGCACTGAATTTCTTTTCTAACAAGAAGGGAAATGTGAGAATGCATTTTTTGCAACTTCTATTTTATAGGTTTGGATTGAGGAATAATTATGATATTATAGACCACACTATTTGGGCCAATACCAGGAATATAAACATAGGACCAAGCAAAAGCATTGCTATGATCTTAGAGGAAGGAAGTAAAAGATTCTTGTTCAGAAACATCTAAATATTGGCCTATCTTTAGAATGTATGGGTCATTCTTAGCGTTAATATTTATTTCAATTGTTGATTCATTTAACATGGTTTGTGTCTCAGAAGGAAATGACCGATCAATATAATAATCCTCCATACCAAGATAGGTGAGAATAGATTCATCATCCTAACATTGAATGATGTTAATGGAAGGTGTATTGTCATCGATCATGTCAGGATACATGAAGAGAAGAGAAGAGGGAGCCTCACTATCTTGTTGATAAGTCAGAGGTCCCAAAGAAATTGTGTTAAAAAAAAAGCTAGGAGGAATGGATTTTAGATCCATAGACTCCATAGGTGAAGGTGGTAAAGTTGGTAGATGAGGTGAAGAAGGTTTTTCATTCTCAATGAGTTCAACATGATATTTCTTGGAAGATGGTTCTGCAAAGCTGATACCATTGCGATATTTGTGTTTACGAGTGGTACACAGGATGACAATATGATGGCCATGTTCATAGAAACCAAAGCCAAAGCCTTTCCATACACAGTGGTGGAGAAAAGTGTGGGAGAAGTGAATTTGGAGAGAGAATTGAGGTTAGATTAAAATGGTCATGTTTGGGAAGGTGGCTCAGGTGAGTAGGTGGAAGTATCAAGTTCCCATACGTTAAATTGGTGCAAGGGTGGGGAGGACCATAAGGGAAAACCTCACCTATGTGGTGATCATAGCAAGGATGTTGGTGAAGTTTACCATACTCTTGAGTAGTAAGGAATGTGTCAATGTTATACATGAGGTACTCCTCCATAGTGAAAATTTGAAAAACACCTTCTAAGGGATCGGTGGTCGATATGTGGGTAGCGGGAATAGATGAATCACTAGGTGATTGGGAAGAAGAAGCATTGGTTGGTTGAGAAATAGATGGGTTAGTAGATGATTTAGCTATAGAGGCTACGACAGAAGTGGTAATAGAGGGGTTATGTGTAGGATAGGTGGAAGAAGTATTGGTGGATGGGGCTATGGCTGAAGGAGAGGTAGAACAATTGATAGAAGCCTTGATTAATATAAGGACATAATTAAGATGGCATATTATGTTAAAAGTTTTGAATGGTGATGGTTAAGCTAGAATGGTATAGTTATGTCCTTCATGTTCAAATTGTACACAACGATGTAAGGTTGAAGGAACACAACCCATGACCTGGATCCAAGGTTGGAAAAACAACATTTTGTGCTACAATTCTCCCTCTAAGACATAGAACAATTTTGGAACAACATGCAGGCCCACATGAACATGGAGTGTAGTCATTTTTATGTGCCCTTATAACAACACTCTAATCCCATGCATGACAGCTTATCACTCAATGGGCACTGGGCGCTCGATCCAAGGCATGTGTGGGAGTCGAGCCCCTCCTTTATGTGAGCATTGTGAGAATATATTACCATTGATAGAAAATTAGATATAGAAAGGTAAATGATCATGCATTCATTCTGAGAGAATATGATGAGCTATTACATCAACATAACATAAGGAAAAGACACTAGGATTTTCACCCATGAACAATATATTTAGAAAAGAGACATATATTTATATTGATCATAGTTTTAGTAACCACATTACAATTATAAGGGTCATAATAGAACAAATGTATCAATTTAGATCTAACTCATGCATACAAAAATCTAGATATGCTTCCCTGATTACAAAGATTGTCACATATCCATCCCTCTAGATATACTACCATTTCTACAGTCCTCTAAAGAGAACCCCAGACCCTAGAACCTCTTAATATTACCATAGAGATTCACCTTTCATATTCTCTATGATGATCTTGATGCTTCTCTCTATCCCCGTCCAGGTGTGTCTTTTCTTTGCTCAAGAGCATCTCTATAAATAGGCTTAGCACCCATTGCCATGCCTTCCTCTAGGAGTAGATCAAATTCCAAGTGTCCATGTGGTCCTCCAATGGAGCATGCTTGTTCCAATATGAGCTCTCCACTTTCTACAATGATGTATTCCTTGGAATATTCCCTGCATGGAATATTATTTCCTTGGCCACCAAGTCACCAGGCTGGCACCTTATCCACTCTGCATGCCTAGTCGGGTCACTTTTTTCCTCAGTGCTTCCTGGAATGCCAAATATGGCTAAGTCCTAAGATCCTTTGTTCTACCTTATGCACACACTTTGGTTTCTAATAAACCCTTGTCCTATGCTCTTTTACCCCGTGCACCCTTTTCTTCATTGGTCCCTCACATGCACACACCCTTTAGCACTTAGCCAATATTCTAAGGCCCAACATCACCCCACACTAAGCTTGTTCTCCATCCTTAGAAACATCTTCTCTTAAAATAAATAAAGAATGAAGGGAATTGGAATGGTTGGAATAAATAATGAAGGAATGAAGACTAAGAAATGGAAGAAATAAAGAATGGAGGAATGAAGAAGAATCTATTTATTGCTGAAGGATGAGTGGGAAATCCTTCCTTATATATGCCTCAATCTTTTCCCAGGCATCCACCTCACCCTATGCCTGTTGATAGAGGTCACCTACTAGGGTTCTTACCTCATCAAAAATTAGTTCATCACCCTTGACATTCAACATTTTCACAATGTTTTCCAGCTGCTTGCTAAGGTTGTCCAGTGTATCCATCATGCGGGTGATCTGGAGATATAATTCCTTAAGCCAGTTTTTGATCAAACCCCTTGAGGTCTTGATGGATTCTGACTTCTTGTCTACTTTGGTTAGGATCTTATCCCACTCTACATTGTTTTCTTTATTTTTCTCCTAAAATTCCTTGAGATCTGCCTCATGGGTAGCAACTAGAATGCTTGTTACTCTATCTCTATCAGCGTAATTGTCATAAGAATCTTAATCTATTCATGTGATGGTCTTTACAATTGTAAGGAACTTAGTGTACCAAGAAACTATCTCCACAACCTTATCCTTTTCCTCTTTCTCTTAGTGCGCCAGTGCCTCTTCTACTGACTCTAAGGTGAGTGGCCACCTTTCCATCATAAGGATGTGAGTCAAGTCTTCTAGGCATTCCAAGTGTAATATTCCCATTTTAAGACTTTAGAAAAAAGGGATTTTTTTTGAAACATAATGTTCTTTGTTCTAAATAAAACATCATTTAGAACACACATTCCATGCCAATCAATCTCATAACAGATAACCATATGCATATGTAATGACTTGGTATACTAATGATCTTTCAATCCATGACTCAGTTACCAACTGATATCTCATGATAACTTAAAGTATAGAATACTTTATGTATACTACGTATAGTTGGTTCTCCTACCCTATTCCAAGTATTTGAGTGATCTATTTAAAGAACCTATCTAAATATTTGCTACCAATATTCATTTGACATCACGTTGCTTTAAAATAGGTGACATAGAAAAACAAAACCATCATCTTGCGATACTTTGGCCAAATATTTTCAACATACTGTTCATGTTACTATTCTTAGATGGCATACTCGTCATTCCGGAATATGACCTTCACCTCACTCTTCTATTATATATAATGGTCTTATTGACTACCATCAGTCCACTTGCCCAAGGTTTGATCCTAGCCCAGATTAGTAACATAATTTATTATAGGAAGATGCTCATGATGACTTAGGGTATATGGGCATACTCAGATGACCGAAGTCAACCGAATGTGCCTAGGTACCTTTAGTCATTGAAAGATACTAACTATCCTAAATATGCTAATAACTTGAACTAGAGAGAAATTGAGTTGAAGTCTTGATATGAGTAGATCTAGATGAACAAATACAGAAGGGTGTTGCCACATGTCAACTGCAACACTGTATCTTTGAGAAGTCCAGGGACTTCTCGAGGGTACAGTCCTATAGTTAGTGTGTGCCAACATTAGTTAGAACTGATTCGTCAAGATGTACATACCCCCCCTTAGTGGTCATTATTCATAATTAAATTGGATTAAGATTCAGATTACATCAACCATGCCTAACCCTAAATCCAACATTCCTTAAGTTCTTTATCCAACACAAGCCTAATTAGATATGAAGAACTTCATTAATTCATGTTTGCATTATTATTCATTAACATGACATAACAAGTAGTTATCCCAAAGAAAAAAAAAAAACATCAAATGTTTAACTCTTAATGCAACCTAACTATCCAAATCAAGTGTGTCATCCAACTGATTCCAGTTAGTGTTTAATTTATAAACGTAGTATAAGATTAAAGATCATAACCACTATTCCTTTTATTTTCATTCCATGAGAAAGGAAGAGTCTTCCTCTACATGGTTAGATGTTAGGTTTAACATAACCTTTTTATCGTTCGCTACTTATATAATTTAATTGTATGTCCCAAGCATATTTCATTATTAAACTATCATTGTGTAGTTAGAAAATGACACCTTTTGCAATTTAACAAGTTCATTATAATAGGGGAAATTATACTTATCTCTTTAATCCAACTTATTATGTTACAACAACAATAATATACAACATATGTAAGGAATACCACAAAGATATCACTATTATTTTCATCATACAAGTACAAAAATATTCACATCACAAATTGGAGTCCAACACAAAACCTTTCAATTCGTGATGATAAATATACATTTACATGAATATGCATTTTAGACATTCTGCATGTCAATCAGAATTAAGATCTTAAAAGACCATCACTTTTCTTTTCCAATACATCTCAAGAATGATTTGAAACTCTTTACATAAGATCCTGAATTAAATAAACCAATGCATCATAAAAGTTTCTGTCTTCTTTTATCACTTACGATGTCCATCTGTAAAAATTTCTAGCACGGGTCAGTTCAATGAACTGAGCATGATAAGCACTAAGCATTAAAGTAAAGTGCATTCCACTAATTGTTCCATTAAAACAACTTTGCTTTAATGAAACAATTAATACATCATACAAATAATCATAAGTAATAACATCTAGAAAAGAAGTACAATAAAAGAGTTTGAATTTACTTTTAAGAAAAGAACTTAATATAATCCGCAACATCTAAATTATATCACAAGGTTTAAATTGATCCTATCAATTACCTTAAAACAATCAACATGTCTTGTCATCCAATTATTTCATAGTTCTATAAGAATAGTATTACACATTTATCTTTACTAAGCAACAAAGAAGTTAATTACAACATAGCTCATATTAGGATGCTTCATCTTTCCATATAGGAAAAGAAGAAGAATCAATACATACTATTCCCCATACACTAATCATCTGAAAGACAGAAAATGTTTAGAACACACAAAACTACCTCAGTTCAAGATAAAAATATAAGGATTCAACATTAAATAAAATCATCTAACAAGAATCCAAAATCAATCCAAGTAGGGGTAGAGATTCAAACAGTCCTCCTGCAAGTCTAAACTAACCTCCACATGTTAGAAGATATAATTCAAAGATCTGAAACCAAATGTTCCACAACCCAAGCTAGATTCACACAGAGTTAATCTCTTATCTAGTCCATCCAAGAAGGGTTCTAAAATAAGATAGAGTGTAAAAAGAGACTACCTTCCAATATAAATCCAAATGGAGTATGACTCACTCAAGTAAAACAATCAGTCTAAGCATGTTATTATTTTGTTTCTAACATACCAACTCTGTTAATTTGCTTCCACTTCATAACAACCAATGACTTATACAAATTAGAGAAAACAATCCACAAGAAATTTCCATCTCATAAGGGAATTGAATACAGAGAAGCTCAGTCAATGAACTTATCCAAACAACAGAAAAAGGATCTCAAATAGAAAACGACTCAATCTATAATTTATTTCATTTATACTATTAAATGAATGCCCATTTCTATTTCAAACTTAGAAATTCTTTATCTAGTTCCCAAAAGAGAACAAAAAACCAAAGACATAGTTAAAGAAAACACACTTCTAATTTTCTTGTACAAATCGTACAAACTGATTTACCTATTTCCATTCATCAAGCACAAGTTTGAATTCAAATCTCAGAATGAAGTACATAGTACAGTCCCAAAGTAGTATATATCCCCAAGAGAACATGTTCCTTTCTCTATAAAACTTGGAGATTCATTCAATGAATCCTTCAAGGAGTAGAAATCCAAAACAATAAAAGATATACAAGTTTAGAAGTAATCACAAACTCAAGAACTGAAATCCCATTACAAGGCTTCAACAACTCAATACAAAGAAGTAAGAAGTTTGTGATCCAAATAAGATCAATAATACAAAACTATCTGAACAGAGATAAAATATATCCTTTCATACAAAATTTCATACACTAAGGTAATCAATCCATATTTTTTATAAAACCTAGAAATCAATTAAAAGAACTGAAGAGAGTAAGAAAACTCAATATACATTTAAGACAAGTACTGTCCCAAACTTACCTCCAACGTGACTGAAAAAAAATCACAACAAGGACTATCAAGTTCCATTTGAAAAGATTACGACTCAGCTATTCTCATTCCACTATCATTACAACAAATGACTAATACTAAGTAGAAAAAAAATCCATAAAGAAATTTCCATCTCCGAAGAGTGGTTTCACACTATTTTTTATAAGATAGAAAGGAAAAAAAATCTGAACCCAAGGAGTTGAGTAGGCCTAAGAGAACAACCACTCTATAACCAAGAAGAGAGTCGAGATATAGAGAAGTTCAATCAAATGAACTTATCTTTACAAAAGTAAAAGGATATCAAATAAAAAATATCCAATCATAATTCATTTCATTTATACTATCAAATGAATTCCCATTTCTATTTCAAACTTAGAATCTATTTTACTAGTTACCAAGAGAGAACACAAAACCAAACCCATAGTTTAAATAAAGTACACTTCTAGTTTCCGTTATAAAACAATACAACCTAGTTCATCTATTCCAATTCATTAATCACAAGTTTGAATTCATTTCTCATAAAGGAGTACACAGTATAGTCCCAAAACAATATACTGTCCACAAGAGAACATATCCCTTTCTTTATTTAAAGACCTAGAGATTTCTCGAAGGAATCTAATTAAGGATACAAAAAAAACCAAATCAATATAAGATAAAATAGTTTCCTCAATACTCACTAACTCCAAAGTAACTAGAATCCAAACGTAAGGACTTAAAAAACTCAATAAAAAATAACTTATAGTTCGTGATCCAAGTAATAATAATTATACAAAACAATCTGAACCAGAGGTAATATATCCTTCCAACGAGATTAAGAACACGAGAGTGTTCAAATTTTCTTTCCTTAAAACCCAACAATCAATTAAAAGGATCTGAAAAGAGAGTAAGAAGACCCAAAACACAATAATTCAAACAAGGTTCCAACGTTACCTCCAACGTGACTGAAATAGAAATCACAACAAGACTCTCACAGTTCCATATATAAAGATTGCGACAGAGAAGGTATTTGTTTCAACAACAATCACAAGAAGGTGTATACATACTGTATTTCTATAATCCTCTAAAACCAAATAACAACTGGTTCCAAAGATCCCTATAACAACCAAAGAGTAAAAACAATACAATAACTAACTAGAGGTTCCTTAGTCCCTCAACAAGTTACAATTCCAGTCAATTAACCTTCAAAATAAAATATTCAAGCCTTCAACAAGACATGGGTTTTATCAGAGCAGAGGAGAGAAGATTATCCTCCATATTCGCATGCCTTTACAAGTTCAAAGAAGGTGGTACAGTCTCAAAAATAGAAGTACCACAACCATTCTAACTTAATAAGCCACAAGGAGAAGATCTCAAAGGGGATAACCAAATCAACTCAAACCAAAACTAACCTCCCAATATTTTTTGAGGAGACAGTCCCATAAATGAGTTCTAAGTATCTCAAAACCTTGAATATGAGTAAAGCTCAAGCTTAGAACACAAGTACAGAACCAAACACATCGACTCGAATACAAGTTCAGAACACATAAGTATTGGATACGAGTACTGTGCTAAACACAAAGCTTAGAACTCAAGTTCTGAACAACACAATGTTCCAATACAAGCTCAAAACCAAACACAAGGCTCCAATAGAAGTTCAGAATGAAACACCAAGCATCATATACCAATTTAGAACAACAACAACCTCAAACACAAGTAAAGAATGAAAAACAAGCTTCAAAAAACAAGTATCACATGCATTTCACCACTGAACTTGCATAGAGATAAAGTTTCCAAAGGCTAAAATCATATAGCAATGGATTATATCCAAAAACCACAAAGATTCATAAAACCATGAAAGTAAATAACCAAACAAATTATGAAAACATTTATCTTAAGAGAGCAGAATTGTTTTAATGAATCTTTTATAAGAAAGCAAGAAATCTTAATGGATAGAGCCTATCATGCCTGATAGTGCTTCTGCCAATTCGAAGGAGACTTGCAGCCAAGCTTCCAACTCTATTTCTCCTCCATGAAAGATCAACAACCAAACATGTTTTCTTACAATTCCTCATATACTTTCCTTCAATTGAAAATAGGCTAGAGAAACCAAAAATAGCCACAAAGTAAAATTCAAATTGCTGGTTCAAAGAACCAGATAGCTCCATGCAAAGAAAAAATCACGAGGCATGCAATACCAAACAACCTCTCACAAATCCACCTCCCTTGTTTCCAATATGGTTTACATGCAAATACCGAGGTCCATTAATGTCATTAATTACTAAATTCCTACCTATCTCTCTATGCTACCACCTCCTAAAACTAGCGAAACCTATATCCACTTCAACATACATTTCCAAATTTAGTGAAGCCTCCACGTATGCCTTCACTAAATTTTACTAGAATTTTCCAAAGCTGGTTGTACCTCCATTCATTTAACCCAATAAAATCAATTAAATTCCATTATAACCATCGCCATAGTGTCATGCAACCCTTAGGTTTCTTTTTAATAGTTTAGGATATATTTCCCAAAACTTAGGTTAGTCTAACAATAATTACCTTAGGTCTTAAAACATTGCCATAGGTAATTTCCACCTTAGTTTAGATCAAATTCAAAACCATATAGTATTAGGTATTAGGTTAAAATATCCTATCATTACTTTAGTAATTCCTCCCTTGTTCATTTAGCACAAGAACTTAGGTTGGGACGCCATCCAAACAAAATAGAATAAGAAGGTTAGGTTAGATTGAAACCCAAATAAGTAGAAATAGCTAGGAAGTAGGTGATTTTACCTAGTTTAGGATACTATTAGGATAATCCTTTAGTTTTTAGGATTTAGATTCCCTTCATAGTCATGAAGTAGACTATATTTTGTTTACGCCATTAATGTCCTAAAGAGATCAATCCTAAAGACCCAAGAACAAACATACAACCGAATGAAGGAACGTTCATACAAGACCAAATAATTTGAAACATACAAACTTCAGTCTGCTACGTCTCTCCACCTATGAATGTCAATTTTACCATTCAGTCTGGAAAGGAGACTTAAAAAATTCCTTGGATCACTGGAATGGATCCAAGGACGAGTCTATAAAAGAGGTAAGTTTGTAACTCTCAATACTAGATTGCAACTTACCTACTAGAAGTGAAAGTGGATTCTTGCAAGCCACATCATTTAAGTCCAATGAATCCAAGAACAGAGATGATTTATCCATAACAAGCATGATTTTCAACAATCAAGGAAACACACCTCATTCAAGAAAATCACATGCCAATGCTTGTAATGCAAAAGAGGAATATAACTGTTTGTCAAAAGTGTTCCAATACTGCCTTATTTAAAAACACAAGGAAGACTTATTTATACTAGGGCTTCAACCTACTCCCATTTAAATGACCCGGTAACCTTGACCCATCCAGTGCTTGTAACTGGCATGCGCCTGAATCAAGGATGTATGAGATGATGTATGACCTTAACCAATGTACTTTTAGTCTGCCAAGATGGCGCAGAAACTTGGAATCATATCACAAAACCATCTTTCCAACCTCAAATTGTTTGTTTTTAATATGGTGATCATGCCATGCTTTCTGTTGTGCATTTTCAGTCTTTTGACTCCATCTAGCAAGTGATTGCCTTTTGTCTAGATGCATTAACTTCTCCATGTGATATTTAATTACTTATCCATCAACTAAATCTCCTACACGTAATACGCAGTGATGGTAACATGAATTCAAATTGTAAAATAGCCTCCACACCAAACACCAATAGAAACGGTTTGGCCTTATTCAACCTCTTGTAGGTTTTCCTATATCCACATAGGACGAATGATACCTTGTCATCCCAATCTTGTCTTCCCACATCAAAATTTTTAGTTAATACGTGAGTTATAATTTTATTAAATGCCTCAACAGTTCCATTAGCTTATGGGTGATATGGGGTAGTCCTATGATGAGCCATCATGAATTCGATTAACAAAATCATGACTGTTTCATTTTAAAAATGAGTACCCCTATCACTAGTCAAGATTAAAGGACATCCATACCTGTCGATTTTGTTCTCCCATAAGAATCTAGTAGTTTTCATTGTTGTATAGTACCTTATAGGTGTTGCCTCTACCCACCTTGTTAAGTAATCAGTGTAAGTGATGATATAGCGTGAACCAATCCTTTGCCCAACGGGTGAAATTGTGTTATCCCGTAAAATTGACAAGGGAAATTTTACCGATAACCATACCAAAAATTTTGTTTTGATCCCTCGCTAGGGATCCCTTGCGTTCGGAACGTTGCAAAATCCCTTTCTGGGAAAATCTGGTTTCCGAACTTAGTCTTTTTGGTCTTTTTTGGCTGGGCACATGGAATTACTATGTAACACCAACTTTTGGTGCACCCCCTTTAAAGCCTTTGGTGCATATTTTTCAGTGTCAACACACCTTTTGGTGCACCTTGTATGTTGAGTCTTCCCTGCGTGCACCAAGGCGCATGCACCTTCGTACTAACATAACTTTTGTTGCGCCATGTTCTGGTGCGCCAAAGGGCGCACATAATCTGATGTTGACATCCATTTCAGTGCGCCAAAGGCACGCTTAATTTCATGCTGGCAAATGCTTTCGTGTGCCAAAGGGCGCATGCTTTTCCATGTCAACAGCAACTTTCATGCACCCTTTACAAAGTGGGTGGCACATTTATGATTAGCTCACCTATATATATATAAAAGTTGCATGCCCAAATGTCATTATCATCAGATGCATATCACGTGATTTTTATTCTCTGATCCTGTCAACCTCTGCCTCGTCATTTTCAATGCATCATGGACCCGTTTTCAAGATTTTCACTATTTATCCAGGTAAGAGGTTCTTCTCCCTCTCGTGCGTTTTGTGTTTTTGGTTCGTGGTGTGTTTGTGGTCTAGTTTTAGTTTGCGTTTGGAGTATTGAATATCTAATGTTGATCTAAGCCTCCTCCTTTTGCTATTATCCCTCCCCCTCTGTCCAGATCTGCTGGTAGGGGGACTTGTTTGAAAAGCATAGTTTTGTTTCCCTCATCTTTGAGCTGTTTCACTGCCTAAACACCCTGCTAAACTTATAGAAGAGAGATTGAGAAAAGGATCATTTTTTCCTATGGTGCACCGGCACATCTTGCAACATCAGAAATAGTTGCACCCCTTAGGCGCATCTGTCACCCCTGTAACATGATAAAAACCCATGCCAATGGCGCACCCATCTTGCCTGCTGCATCATAAAATTTTGCACCCCCAAGGCGTGCCTCTTTCATATGCTACAAGCGCTAACCTTGCGCCCTCTTTGGTGCATCAACCTTCCTTGTTACATCATGTTTCTATGCACCAATGGCGCACCCAGCATCAGTGCAACACAGGATTTATCCACGCTAAGTACAAGGCTTTGAAGGTGCAGGCGCATCCCTCCTTACAACAACATCATGTTGTGTTAACCCTTCATGTGCTGCGCCATGGCGCACGAAAAGTTCCTGTTACACAAACCTTACATGCACCAAAGGGCGCACCAAATTCCAGTGCAACATGAAAAGTTTATGTGCCAAAGGGCGCATCCTGTCTCTATGTAACACAATGTTTTCATGTGCCTTTTATAAAATGCACTCTGCAGTATCTATGCGCCATGCGCCTTTGGCGCCAGTTTAACCTTTGCAACACGCCTTTCCTGTGTGCCTTACCTATTTATCCCTGTAAGCTATAATTTTCATGCGCCCTGCACCGTGAGCCTAATAATAACTAACTCCTCCTTCTATTGGCACTTCAATGGGAAATCAAATGACTGACAAAACCTTTCTACGTTGGGTTTCACTTCTTCTTCATGCAGATCAGCAACTGAGTTCGAAAGAACATATGTCTACATCCAGCAAGAGACCCATCAAATCCAAAGGAAAGGCTAAGCTTACAGAGGAAGAAATGAAATATAAATATTAGAGGGTCAGAATGCCCGAGTCCCAGGCCGAGTGTAGCATGGAAGTCAGAGACTCAGAATTGGGACATATTGATATGGAGGAATTCTGGGCCAGGACTCAGAAAGTCACAAGGAGTCCATGGATGGACAAATTGATTGGCAGTGCCCTGCACTTCGCCGGAGGAATCCCCGTTAGCGCCGTCAACAATGAATTTATGATGGTGGTTGCCCAGTGTTACAACAAAGACACAAGGTGTGTTGAAAACAGCAAGGGCGAGGTAGTCATTAACCTCACTGCCCATCATTTTGAGATAATACTCGGCATCCCTCACCACCGGAACTTTGTGGCCGTCAGCCAAGCAGAGTGCATTAAGGCCTGGGATGACAATGAGGATCAATGTATGTAACTAATGAACGAAGTCTATCTGAAGAACAAAAAGGTAGTAACCCGATGGCCCCAAATCTTCCACCGCAGCGACTTCTCAAAAGAGCTCAGGGACACCATTACATTCCTAAGCAGGGTCTTTGGGCTTTCTGATGCCCATTATTTCCATAAATGGATGCTGCGGTACTTAGAAACCATGAACAAGAATATGCCTGATTAGTTCTTTTGCTGGGGAGAGATTATAAGCAGGACAATCTCTGAGCAGCTACAACAATTCAGCACAACGGGGACATTTCATATGAACTCCTATGTAGTCTACGCTGCAGCATCAGAGAGGAACTATCCAGGCCTGACGCGGAGTGGAGTTTGGCCTCAGGTCAAAATATACGAGTATTATCCAGAATTGAGGCTGGAGAATAACATCTCCCAATTCACCAAAATAAACGATGCATTCTTCTACCACATCATCTTCCTGCTCAGGCCGAATATGACTTATGGTCACACGACCAAAAGCATAGTGGCAGCCACAGAGAAATGGGGAGCCTTGTTCACCCAGTTTCCTACATTCACCTATCTAAGGGCTGCCAACTTTTTGGGAGAGCCAACCAGGCTACCAAGGTATGCTGGACCTAAGCTGATTCTGCTGGAACTATCAAGGCAGCTAATCACATATCACGAGAAATGCCTTAAAAGAAAGAAGGGTGGAACTCCTTTCCCCCTCACAGTAGGCCGATACACATGCTCTACCCACCACAAGGCGAAGGAGATGTTCGCAGAGCTGGAGTTACTCAATTTGAAACATGACTTCCCAGCCAGGCCTACGTTCAACCCAAGGAGCTGTCTACCAAGGGCGAAACTTGATCCAATCCATGTTTCTCAGATCGAGGATATTTATATTGACGTCCTCCATGAGGTGGAGCTCAGAAGGAAGGATCATTCTCACCTAGCATTGGCAGAAATCATCCAATATGGGGTAGCCATTGTCCCCAAAGGCTTCCAAAGTACGGAAGATGAAGTAGACAAGGTATATACTGACACATATGGGGACAATTGGCCCTTTCCGGTCATTGACAGAACTAAGGCCCCTCAGATAATTGAGAAAAGGGTCAAGGAGACTTTGCGTAGGACAGAACATTGGTGCCAGATGAATGACATAATCTACCTCGGGGTTGATTTCACAACATCCCCATTGGGCAACGCACCTCCACGATCCAAAAAGTAGCCTAAAGGCAAGGGAAAAGGCGTAGAAGGTGAATCCAACGCCATTCAGGAAGAAGCCCTTGAGAGTCCTCCTTCTGCGGCACCCGAGCAGGTAATAACTCTGGATTACCCAGAGAAAGAAGTAGAAGAGAAAGTTCCAATAGGCCCATCCACTCAGGATGTCGGCATCGCCACAATAACTGAGGTCCCTTCCGTTTCTTCTTGTTCTCTTCCTTCCCCTCCTCGAGCGACTCAAGTGACCATCCCTTTGGTCATGTCCTCTTCCCCTTCTTCTACTGTTTCCCCCGCCTCTTCATCTATCTTTTCTTCCCTCGTTGATCTGTCCTCCTCCATTTCTTCCCTCATCTCCGAGCTCCCTTCCCCTCCTATATCTTCCGCAGCTGCAGTTTCCCTTCCTTCCTTGGGCACTTCTTCAGCTATTCTCTCAATGCCGCCATCAAGTGTCTCCATGTTTTTCCCCTCTTCTACTACAACAGTCCCCCTCCTTTGTTTCCGGTCCTTTCTACCATAGGTCTAGCTTAGATCTCTCAGCATCTAAGTCAGCAAAAGAGGAAAGTTCCCATCGCTCTGATGGAATTTTCCGTAATCCCATCTAAGGGGGCAAAGAAGTAGAAGCCTGTCACGTGCTTCTCTCAAAGTGCTGCAAGAGAGAGAGTTATGGAGATCGCATACCCCAATCCCCTCAAAGAGAAAAAGGATCTGTCTTTGACAGATTTTACTGTGACCCAAGTCACAATGGGGGACATCTTCCGATAGTCCTCAGGAGGAGGCTCTTTCTTCAGTTGATGCCTTCTGCAAAAAGCTTTAGGAAATCAAGGAAGAGAAAATGCAACTAAAGGAGCAAAACAAATATCTCCTCGAAGCCTTACAGAAGATGGGTAATGCACCTCCTACAACTGCCACCAAGACTTCTGAGCTTCTCAGCCAGGAGAAAAATTAACGAGTATGCCAAAATTGGCGAGCAGGGTATGGCCGTTTCCACTTGGAGGAGCCAAATCCTCAAAGACAGTGAAAAATTGTTCACTGAGTTCTCCGACTTGTACCTGAACATCAGTAAGGTGAATAAAGAGCTCCAAGCATTAGCAGGGCCTATATCAAAAGAGTTGGAACATGTCAAACTGCAACACAAGACCTTCCAACAAAATGTTTCGACTGTTCAATCAAAGATCTGGTCAAGTTCGGCGGTCTTTGGCCATCCAAGGGCCCTCAACAAAATCATGTCCAACTCTGGACTACCGGGTGGATCAGCTAGAATTTATTCTAGAAAAGATTGACAAAGTCAAGGAAGAAAGCCCTGGATGCGATGCACCAAATGGAACGAATTGTTCTTAATATGTCACCAAGGTTACTTACTCCTTCCTTCACTTTAAGGAAAGCTGATGAAAACCACCCGGATCTTCAAGGAGATCACTTCTCAAGGGAATGGGGCAAGAGGTCACATTTGACACAGAATCTATCAACAACCTACTGGCATGTAGGGACTTCATCGGGTTCCTCATTGAGGTGGAAAAGGAATATTCCAAATTCCCAGAGAAGCTCGTAGATGAGCGGGAGAATTGTGTGGTGATAAGTGATAGGCACAAGGATCCTTCCCAGGATCAACTAGGGCCAATAATCAACAAGTTCATGGAATACCGCTCTCAGTTCCATATCTCGTCACCTGAGGAGCAACAAAAGCAATCAACCCCCTTTCGGCCATAAGATGATGATGACGAATAGCTGTTGCTTCTTCTTCTTCTTCTTCTTCTTCTCCTTCTTCTCTTTCTCTTCTTTGCCTTTCTGGAAATATCTGGAGTATGTTGATACAAATGATGACGTCATCCATGTTGCATCATGGGATGATGTCATCCATCAAGTTGTAAAAAGTCAACATGACTTTTAGATATTTTGTAAATATCTTTGTAAATAGTTGTTGGCTCCTTATGGCCTTCTTTTCTCTTCTTCTTCTATAAATACTCCAATACTTGGTAGTATTGTGGGAAAAATGGATATCTTTCAGATGAGAAATAGAAGTGAAGAAAAAATACTTTGAGCTTTCTTGTAACAGAAGAAAACAGTAATACAAATATTGAGACTTTGTGCTAAATAGCTGTGTTATGCATCAGACCTTTCTTATGTTAGATCTGTATGTGTTTATTCTGTTAGATTCATATCTACTTTTTTGTCATTTTATTAATCATCAGTATTGCTTTGTTTGTTTATGCAAGTAGGTTTGGCTTTGTTTACTACCAACCCCAAAACATAAATCTTCTGACCTTTCTGCTTTGGAATTCATTTCTTTTCTTCCTTCGGACCTGCTCTTTCTTCATTCCCTCTTCCTTTCCTTTCTTTTTGTAGTCGGAAACACCCCTAATGGGATGAGATCCCAAACCCCCGAAGGTAGAATCTGTGAGACTTGCATAGATTCTTGCTGGTAGAATAGCAATAAACCAGTTTCACTTTGCTGACTCAAAGAGGGGCTATGCCCTGCACACTGTTGGCTCGTCTATCCATAGATCTTTCCAGGCGACAGATTTTCAGACCAACAGTTTTTGGTGACTCCACTGGGGATCGAACAGATCTATCAGATCTTTGATAGTGATAGAATAGAAAATCAGAAAAATCAGAAGAATCACTATCTGTTTGTAAATCTGAACTTTTTGTTAAAAATCTAAATTTTTTTACAAAAGTGCTCCGAATTGAAAATTTTCTTCTGAGATCCATAGATCTAGCCTAGTTGGAGACCTTTAGTTCGCTGAGTTTTTATAAAAATCAGTATTTTGCCGTAGATCTGAATTTTTGACTGTTTACCAAAAAGTTTGAAACCCTTTGAAAAAAGTCAAAATCAGATCCGAAAATCAGCCTGCTAATCTTCTCAGTCATCTTATCCTCGTTGTTATTTGTCATTAACCGCAATCAGTTTTTTGAGGAGGATAGTTTTTAAATATTTAGAAAAGTATTTGCTGCTGGTTTTTGTCAGAGAAACCAGAAAATCAGCAAGTACAGCCAAAAATAAAGTTTGAATCTACACCATATCGTTGCAGATTTGGAAGGTACACTGGCGGGTGAACCTTTTACGTGCAGCAAGAGAGCCCGCGGAAAAGCTGATCCTACTTTCGATCTGCTTCAAAGGCATAATTTCAGCATAACACCGGCACGCTTTTCAATGCTAATCTCAGCTGACCGGTCATCCAGGAGTGTCTCGCCTTCTCGAAGGAAGAATCTTTCGCAAGGGGCATCCACATCCCTTTGTAGTGCCTTGTTACTCAGTGGAACCGTGCTTCCAGCTCGTGTTCTCTTTCCGGCCTTTCAAATGGCGGTACCATGGGGAAACGCGATGGGTCCTTTGGCTTTACCACATCCAGTTCACGCACTCCCTCACGGAAACCGAAAGAATTTTCCCAAATTCGACGGGAGTGAAAATCAGAGCATGGATTCCCACATATCTGCATTCATCATGTCATGCAGTATCCTGGATGTAACTCACGAGGATGTGTCGGTTCACCTTTTTCTGGAAACTCTATAAGGACCTGCGGCTGAATGATTTCAACATTTACCAACCGGATCTATTACCAGTTGGGCCACCTTGTGGGATGCTTTCGAAGATAGATACAAGCCTTCAGAGGATGCATTTGCATTATTATCACGGATCACTCACCTGAAGAAAGAGGCAAATGGGACCATGCGTGATTTTATCGCCCGGTTCAATGCACTAATCAACCGTGTCCCTATTGCCATGCTTCCAACACCGGAGAATCAAAAGTGTTTCTTCGTAAACGCTATGAGCTCAAAATTTAGTTTCTTGCTCATTCAGGAACGAGTTGCCACCTTGATTCTCGCCCAAGCTGGTGTTATTCACATAGAAGATAATTTGATAATATCTGGCGAATTGAAAAAGGAATCAGCCAAGCCTAAATCTTTGGGCCCTTCGCCCACTACTTCGTCTGATCCAGCATTTCAAAAGATGGTAAATGACTTACTTGCATTAAAGAAGCAGTTGGCCCAGGCCTCTCCCAGTTCCTCATATTGGGATATTCTACGGAGGAATTTCGTTCCTAACAATGTTTCGCAAAGGCCGCGCTTACCCGCAACCGCTCCGCGGTTGGCACTTGAGGCTCCTCCGGTCAACGCTCTGGCCGAAATCGAAGAAGAAGAGCAGTATTATGAAGAACCTTCATCTTAGGGTGAAGATGATCAAGATGTCGGTGAACCGACTAGCGACTCTACTATCGGGTATATGGAATTTGATGAGGAGGAATCTGATGAAGAAGAGCGTACCCAGGGATATGCAAGCGGACAGTCATACGCTATTTTTACTCACTCACAAGGAAAAGAAGCGGAAGTTGCTGCCCATGTCCAGCAGGAGAAGGCCGTGTTAAACGTGCCTCCAATCATTGCTAAAAGAGGTAATCCTCTTCCTATTCAACTCCCCAGCAAATCTTTTACGAGGAAACCTTTTCCCCCTATCTCTCCTCCAAATCAATCCTCTCACATTCCTACCAAGGCCAGTAATTCTATTCCATCATCGCGAGGTGAGGGACTCATTCCTTCACCAACGCAACCCTTGGCCGCATTTGATATCATAGATCATGCAAAAAAGACCAAGATCCAAATGTCTGAAGCTGAGTATCTTCAGTCAAATCCCGAACATCTTGTGAGATTGACCAAGTATATTCAAAGTCAAGCTGTTGTATCTAATCAGGTTTCCCCAAAAGGAATCCTTTCCACTCCCCCTGAATCTCATATAAATGTTGCTTCAACATCTGCGTCAGGCAAGATAGAGCCTTTCTATCTCTCCCTCCTAATCAATGGACACAAGCTGAGTAACTGCATCATTGATTCCGGGGCTTCTGATAATGTCATGCTGGCAAAGGTCACCCATGCTCTGGGCCTCACTCTTACCAAGCCTTTCGGCAGATTTTACTCCTTGGAAACCAAGCAGGTTCCGTTGGTTGGCCAAATTAAAGACGCGCAATTCACGTTTGCGGCATTCCCAGATAAAAGAGTAAAGATGACAGTCCTCGTTGCTGACATTCCGACAGCCTATGGAATTTTGCTGGGAAGAATTTTTTGCAGCGAAGTTGGTGGGGAAATTCATTTGGACTGGTCTAAAGCTAGAATTCCCGTCAAAGGCGTAATGCAGACTTTGGAGCCGAAATCACAAAAAAAGTACTTGGTTACTAGCTCTGAAGACCCCAAAGCTCAAATCCTTTTTGAATCATCAGGGATGGGGAACTATTTCTTGTCTATCGAGACGGAAAAAACGGGTGTCCTCGTTCAGGAAAAAGATCTTAATGAGATCTGGACCTTGTAGTTTGATGGTAGTTGCGCAACTAGTGGATGTGGCGCTGGGGCCGTGCTGATATCTCCCGAAGAGGAGGTAATTCTTCTCTCTTTCAAATTGTAGTTTTTCAACACAAACAATACCACTGAGTATGAATCTCTGTTACTCGGTATGCAAGCCGCAAGAGAAATAGGAATTAAAAATCTAAAAGTGCAAGGTGATGCAGAGTTGGTTGTAAACCAAGTCAAGAGGATATATCAAGTAAAAAATGAGAGGCTTAGGCACTACCGTAATGCAGTGTGGGACAACATTGAAGAATTCAATGCTTTTTTGATTGAATCCATTCCAAGAGTTCAAAATGACATGGCTGATTCATTGGCTGTTTCAGCATCCCTCATGCTTCCTCACCCAGGTTTGAAAACAAACAAATACACCATTGAGGTAGTTTTCCACCCAAGTGTGCCAGACAATTCTCAACATTGGCAAGTTTTCAATGATGACAACCAACTCATTGCCTTTCTGGAAAAATCAAAAAATTCTAAGGAGTTGCATTTCGAAGGATCCACTTCTGAGTGCCATGAATCAGTCACCGGCCAAGGTGATGAATCCGAAGGGAACGACGGCATATGTCAGCTCAAAGTGAATAAAATCCCAAAGGGCCTGGTTTCTCTGGAGCGGTTGTTCGATAGGCATGACCGTTTTGTGAAAAAGAAAAGGTGAGATGACCCTGACTCATCCCCAGAAACTGAACCGGTCAATATAGGTTCGATGGAGCACCCGCAATTTGTGAACATTGGCAAATGTTGCACACCTGAGGAGAAATGGAAATTTGTCAAGTTTCTAAAAAAATATATGGACGTGTTGGCATGGTCCTATGCCGATCTAAAGTCTTTTAAGCCAAAGGATGTTCAGCATGACATTCCGTTGAAAGAAGATGTCAAAGCCTTTCGCCAAAAGCAGAGGCACTATAATCCTAAGATTTCGGGGACTATCCAGGCCAAAATTCAGAAAATGCTGGATGCGAGAATCATCTTTCCTATCCATCACAGTACTTGGGTAGCAAATATTGTGCCAGTGCGCAAGAAAAACGGTGAGATACGCATATGCGTAGACTTTCGCAATTTGAACCAGGCTTCCTTGAAAGACAACTACCCACTTCCAATAATGGATCAAGTTCTGCAAGTAGTAACTGGATCAGAGATGTTGTGCATGCTTGATGGTTTTTCAGGCTATAATCAGATTGAAGTTTTAGCTGAAGATTAGTTTAAAATAGCATTCACTACTCCCTGGGGTACATTTTCCTACAGCAGGATGCCTTTTGGCCTAACTAATGCTGGCGCCACTTTTCAGCGGGCCATGGACTTTGCATTCAAAGGTATGATGGGGAAAGTCATTGTGGTTTATCTAGATGACTTAACCATGTTCTCTAAAAAATGAAATGATCATTGTGATCATTTGGAGCAAGTGTTGGCCAGGTGCCGAGAACATGGGATTTCCCTAAACCCAAAAAAGTCTATTTTTGGAGTCACGGAAGGGAAGTTTCTAGGGCATGTGGTTAGCAAAGAAGGAACAAAGATAGATACCGAAATAGTTAAGGCTATTCAAAGCCTTACTCTGCCTACAAGCAAGACTGGTGTTCATTCTTTCTTCGGAAAGGTGAACTTTCTCAGGCATTTTGTTCCTGACTTTGCTGAGAAGACCCGTCACATATTGAACATGATGAAGGGGTCACCAACTTTCAAATGGAGCGAAGAGGGGAAAAGGTCATTTGAAGAAATAAAAGCTTCCATTGCTCATGCACCAGTCTTGGTATGTCCCGATTTCTCCAAGGACTTCATCATGTACAGTTACGCATCTGAGCATACTGTGTCCATAATCTTGATGCAAAAGAACTCGGAGGATGTTGAATCTCCAATCGCGTTCATGAGTTCTCCCCTCAAGCCTCACGAACTAAAAATGACTCAACTGGAAAAGCATGCCTTTACTGTTATCAAAGCAGTGAAGAATTTCAAGTATTACATTCTAAACTCTCATACGGTGGTCCTGGTCCCTGACACGGCGGTGAAATCAATTCTAACTCAGCAGGAGTTAGGAAGCTTGCGAGGAAATTGGATTGCAAAGGTCCAGGAGTATGACCTGGATATTAAACCAACCAAGCTGGTAAGGGGCAAGGGCCTGTGTCAGCTAATGGCTGAAAACAAAGATTTAGAAAACCCTGATGAAAGGGGTGACTACACCGATGAAGCACAGGACCGGCTGGAGGAGCCTGATTCTCTACCTCTGGTTCTATTTGTTGCGACTAGTGATGAATGGTACTCTGACATCGCTTTCTTCCTCACCTACGGCGAATGCCCAATGGGGAATTGATATTATTGGTGCACTCAATCGTCAATCGAGTGCCAGACATAGATATGTCCTTACAGCAACGGATTACTTCACCAAGTGGGTGGAAACTATACCTGTCAAGCATGCCACTTCTGAGGTGGTTTTCAATTTCATTAAAGAAAATATCATTGTCAGGTTTGGCGTTCCAAACAAAATCGTTGCTGATAATGCTTCTAACTTCTCCTCACGGGAAGTTATTAGTTTTTGCTATGAATATGGGATAACTTTGGCTCACGCCTCATACTATTACCCTCAGGGAAATGGTCAGGTGGAATCCAGTAACAAGAACTCGGTGACCATCATACGGAAGTTAGTAGATGAGAATCAGCAAATGTGGCACAAGTCTTTGTACGACGCTTTGTGGGCCGATCGTATTACTCCTAAGAGATGTCTCGGCATGTCACCTTTTCAAGTGTTATATGGCACTGATGCCGAACTCCCCATTTCTGTGGAACTACCTGCTCTGCGCTTGGCACGAGCTATCGAAGATGAAACTTTCCAAAATTCTCTTGAAAAGAGAATCATGAATCTGGTAGAACTTGAAGAAAAAATATTAAGGGTGGTCGACAGGATCACTAAACATCAGAATCAAGTTAAGAGGCTGTTTGATAAGAAGGCCAAGCAGAGGGATTTTCAAGTAGGAGATCTTGTCCTTTTGTGGGACAAGTGGAGAGAGCCAAAGGGCATGCATGGAAAGTTTGATTCCCTGTGGAGAGGGCCCTTCAAGATCAAGCAGCTCAATAGAGAGAATAGCTTCTATCTCTCATATCTGGATGGAACCGAGCTCCCACTTCCCTATAGCGGGCAACATTTGAAGATCTTCAGGAAGTAGAGCTTTCTCTCTTCTTTGTACAGTTTGCTTTAGTTGTGTGTTTACTTTCGTTGTGTGTTTCCTTTCGGTTTGTTGTGTGTTTCCTCTGTTCTCCCTCCGGTCACCCTTGTTTTTGACTCTGTTGCCCAATGGACAGGCACATGAGATCTGAGATTCTCTACCCCCGAGTTTGCTCAAGGATAGTCCCTAGAAAGAGCCAGCTGTTATCCCGTAAAATTGACAAGGTCAATTTTACCGATAACCATACCGAAAATTTTGTTTTGATCCCTCGTTAGGGATCCCTTGCGTTCGGAATGTTGTAAAATCCCTTTCTGGGAAAATCTGGTTTCCAAACTTAGTCTTTTTGGTCTTTTTTGGCTGGGCGCATGGAATTACTATGTAACACCAACTTTTGGTGCGCCCCCTTTAAAGCCTTTGGCGCATATTTTTTAGTGTCAACACAACTTTTGGTGCACCTTGTATGTTGAGTCTTTCCTGCGTGCACCAAGGCGCATGCGCCTTCATACTAACACAACTATTGTTGTGCCATGTTTTGGTGCGCCAAAGGGCGCACATAATCTCATGTCGACATCCCTTTCGGTGCGCCAAAGGCGCGCTTAATTTCATGCTGGAAAATGCTTTCGTGCGCCAAAGGGCGCATGCTTTTCCATGTCGATAGCAAATTTCATGCGCCCTTTAGAAAGTGGGTGGCGCATTTATGATTAGCTCACCTATATATATATATATATATATAAAATTTGCGCACCCAAATGTCATTATCATCAGACGCATATCACGTGATTTTTATTCTATGAGCCTGTCAGCCTCTACCTCGTCGTTTTCAACGCATTGTGGACCCGTTTTCAAGATTTTCACTATTTATCCAGGTAAGAGGTTCTTCTCCCTCTCGTGCGTTTTTCGTTTTTGGTTCGTGTTGTGTTTGTGGTCTAGTTTTAGTTTTCATTTGGAGTATTGAATATCTAATGTTGATCTAAGCCTCCTCCTTTTGCTATTATCGCTCCCCCTCTGTCCAGATCTGCTGGTAGGGGGACTTGTTTGAAAAGCATAGTTTTGTTTCCCTCATCTTTGAGCTGTTTCACTGCCTAAATACCCTGCTAAACTTACAGAAGAGAGATTGAGAAAAGGATTTTTTTTTCCTATGGCACACCGGCATGTCTTGCAACATCAGAAATAGTTGTGCCCCTTAGGCGCATCTATCACCCCTGTAACATGATAAAAACCCGCGCCAATGGCGCACCCATCTTGCCTGCTGCATCGTAAACTTTTGCGCCCCCAAGGTGCACCTCTTTCATATGCTACAAGCGCTAACCTTGCGCCCTCTTTGGCGCATCAACCTTCCTTGCTACATCATGTTTCTATGCACCAATGGTGCACCCAACATCAGTGCAACACAGGCTTTATCTGTGCTAAGTACAAGGCCTTAAAGGCACAGGCGCATCCCTCCTTACAGCAACATCATGTTGTGTTAACCCTTCGTGCGCTGCGCCATGGCGCACGAAAAGTTCCTGTTACACAAACCTTACATGCGCCAAAGGGCGCACCAAATCCCAGTGCAACATGAAAAGTCTATGCGCCAAAGGGCGCATCCTGTCTCTATGTAACACAATGTTTTCATGCAGCTTTTATAAAATGAACTCTGCAGTATCTATACGCCATGCGCCTTTGGCACCAGTTTAACCTTTGCAACATGCCTTTCCTATGCGCCTTACCTATTTAGCCCTGTAAGCTGCAATTTTCATGCGCCCTGCGCCCTGAGCCTAATAATAACTAACTCCTCCTTCTGTTGGCACTTCAATGGGAAATCAAATGACTGACACAACCTTTCTATGTTGGGTTTCACTTCTTCTTCATGCAGATCAGCAACTGAGTTCGAAAGAACATATGTCTACATCCAGCAAGAGACCCATCAAATCCAAAGGAAAGGCTAAGCTTATAGAGGAAGAAATGAAATATAAATATTAGAGGGTCAGAATGCCCGAGTCCTAGGCCGAGTGCAGCATAGACGTCAGAGACTCAGAATTGGGACATATTGATATGGAGGAATTCTGGGCCAGGACTCAGAAAGTCACAAGGAGTCCATGGATGGAAAAATTGATCAACAGTGCCCTGCACTTCACCGGAGGAATCCCCGTTAGCGCCGTCAACAATGAATTTATGATGGTGGTTGCCCAGTGTTACAACGAGGACACAAGGTGTGTTAAAAACAGCAAGGGCGAGGTAGTCATTAACCTCACTACCCTTCATTTTGAGATAATAATCGGCATCCCTCACCACCGGCACTTTGTGGCCGTCAGCCAAGCGGAGTGAATTAAGGCCTGGGATGACAATGAGGATCAATGTATGTAACTAATGAATGAAGTCTATCTGAAAAACAAAAAGGTAGTAACCCAGTGGCCCCAAATCATCCACCACAACGACTTCTCAGAAGAGCTCAGCGACACCATTACATTCCTGAGCAGGGTCTTCGGGCTTTCTGATGCCGATTATTTCCATAAATGGATGCTGCAGTACTTAGAAACCATGAACAAGAATATGCCTGATCAGCACTTTTGCTGGGGAGAGATTTTAAGCAGCACAATCTCTGATCAGCTACAACAATTCAGCACAACGGGGAAATTTCATATGAACTCCTACATAGTCTACGCTACAGCATCAGAGAGGGACTATCCAGGCCTGACGCGGAGTGGAGTTTGGCCTCAGGTCAAAATATACGAGTATTATCCAGAATTGAGGCTGGAGAATAGCATCTCCCAATTCACCAAAATCAACGTTGCATTCTTCTACCACATCATCTGCCTACTCAGGCCGAATATGACTTATGGTCGCACGACCAAAAGCATAGTGGCAGCCACGGAGAAATGGGGAGCCTTGTTCACCCAGTTTCCTACATTCACCTATCTAAGGGCTGCTAACTTTTTGGGAGAGCCAACCAGGCTACCAAGGTATGCTGGACCTAAGCTGATTCTGCTGGAACTGTCAAGGAAGCTAATCACATATCACGAGAAATGCCTTAAAAGAAAGAAGGGTGGAACTCCTTTCCCCCTCACAGTAGGCCGATACACATTCTCTACCCACCACAAGGTGAAGGAGATGTTCGCAGAGCTGGAGTTACTCAATTTGAAACATGACTTCCCAGCCAGGCCTACCTTCGACCCAAGGAGCTGTCTACCAAGGGGGAAACTTGATCCAATCCATGTTCCTTAGATCGAGGATATTTATATTGACGTCCTCCATGAGGTGGAGCTCAGAAGGAAGGATCATTCTCGCCTAGCATTGGTAGAAATCATCCAATATGGGGTAGCCATTGTCCCCAAAGGCTTCCAAACTACAGAAGATGAAGTAGACAAGGTATATACTGACACAGATGGGGACAATTGGCCCTTTCCGGCCATTGACAGAACTAAGGCCCCTCAGACAATTGAGAAAAGGGTCAAGGAGACTTTGCGTAGGACAAAACATTGGTGCTGGATGAATGGCCTAATCTACCTCGGGGTTAATTTCACAACATCCCCATTGGGCAACGCACCTCCATGATCCAAAAAGTAGCCTAAAGGCAAGGGCAAAGGCGTAGAAGGTGAATCTAATGCCATTCAGGAAGAAGCCCCTGAGAGTCCTCCTTCCGCGGCACCTGAGCAGATAATAACTCTTGATTCACCAGAGAAAGAAGCAGAAGAGGAAGTTCCAAAGGGCGCACCAAATCCCAGTGCAACATGAAAAGTCTATGCGCCAAAGGGCGCATCCTGTCTCTATGTAACACAATGTTTTCATGCAGCTTTTATAAAATGAACTCTGCAGTATCTATACGCCATGCGCCTTTGGCACCAGTTTAACCTTTGCAACATGCCTTTCCTATGCGCCTTACCTATTTAGCTCTGCAAATTGCAATATCTATGCGCCATGCGCCCCAAGGCCTTTAAATTGCTAACTCTTTCTTTTGTCAAGCATTTCGATGGAAAATCAAGCAGCTGACACGACTTTCTTCAATTGGGTTTCACGTCTTATTCTTGTCGATCAGCAATTAAGCTCAGAAGAACATATGTCAACATCAAGCAAGAGACCCACCAAATCCAAAGGAAAGGCAAAGCTTACAGAGGAAGAAATGAAATATAAGTATCAAAGGGTCAGAATGCCCGACTCCCAGGCCGAGTGTGACCTGGACATCAGAGACTCAGAGTTGGGGCATATTGATATGGAAGAGTTCTAGGTCAGGACTCAGAAGGTCACAAGAAGTCCATGGATGGACAAACTGATAGGCAGTGCCTTGCATTTCGCTGGAGGAATCCCAATCAGCACTGTTAACAATGAATTCATGATGGTGGTTTCCCGGTGCTACAACAAAGACACGAGGTGTGTCGTAAATGAAAAGGGTGAGGTCGTAATCAACCTCACCACCCGCCACTTTGAGATAATACTCGGCATTCCTCATCACCGGCACTTTGTGGCCGTCATCCAAGAAGATTGCATCAAGACATGGGACGACCATGAGGATCAGTGCATGCAGCTGATGAATGAAGTCTATCTGAAAAACAAAAAGGTAGTGACCCGCTGGCCACAAATCATTCACCACAGTGATTTTTCAGAGGAACTCAGTGACACCATCACGTTCCTGAGTAGAGTCTTTGGGCTTCCTGACACCCACTATTTCCACAAATGGATGTTGCAGTACTTAGAAACAATGAACAAGAATGTGCCTGATCAACGCTTTTGCTGGGAAGAAATTATAAGCAGCACAATCTCTGAGCAGCTACAACAATTTAATACAACTGGGAGATTCTACATGAACTCCTATGTTTTTTACACTGCAGCTTCAGAGAGGGATTATCCAGCCCTGATGCGGAGTGGGGTTTGGCCCTTGGTTAAAATATATGAATACTATCCAGAATTGAAGTTGGAAAATAGCATCCCTCAATTTACAAAGATCAACGATGCATTTTTTCTACTTCATCATCTGCCTGTTGAGGCCAAATATGACTTACGGTTGCACGAACAAGAGCATCGTGACAACCACTGAGAAATGGGGGGCCCTGTTCACCCAATTCCCCACGTTTACTTATCTGAGGGAAGCTAACTTCTTGGGAGAGCCAACTAGACTGCCAAGGTATGCTGGGTCCAAGTTGATTCTGCTCGAGCTGTCAAGACAGTTAATCACCTACCATGAGAAGTGCCTCAAAAGAAAGAAGGGTGGAACTCCTTTCCCCCTCACATTGGGTAGATATACATGTCTTACCCATCACAAGGAAAAATACATGTTTGCAGTGCTGGAGCTGCTCAATTTGAAACATGACTTCCCAGCAAGGCCCACCTTTGACCCGAGGAATTGTCTGCCGAGGGCTAAGCTCGATCCAATCCACATCCCTCAAATTGAGGATATCTACATTGACCTATATCATGAGGTGGAGCTCAGAAGGAAAGACCATTCTCGCTTGGCATTAGCGGAAATCATCCAATATGGGGTAGCCATCGTCCCCAAAGGCTTCCAAACTACTGAGGAGGAAGTAGATCAAGTATATCTTAACATAGGTGGAGATGATTGGCCATTTGCAGCAGTCGATAGGACCAAAGCACCTCAGAAAATTGAGGAAAGGGTCAAGGAAACTCTGCGCAGAACAGAGCATTGGTGCCGAATGAATGGACTCATCTACCTCGGAGTCGATTTCATGACCTCTCCGTTGGGTAACGCACCTCCTAGATCAAAATAGCTGCCTAATGGCAAAGGAAAAGGCAAAGAGGGTGAATCCAGCACCACTCAAGAGGAAGCTCCTGAAAGTCCTCCTTCCACTGCACCAGAACAAGTTGTAACTTTGGATTCTCAAGAGAAAGAAGTAGAAGAGGATGTTCCAATATTCCCATCCACTCAGGATGTCGGCACTGCTACAGCACTTGAGGTCCCTTCTATCCCTTCTTCTTCTCCTCCTTCCCCTCCTCGAGTGACTCAAGTGACCATTCCTTTAGTCGTGTCCTCTCCCCCTTCTTCTACTGTTCCTCGCGCTTCTTCGTCCATCTTCTCTTCTCTCGCGGATCTCTCCCCCTCCATTTCTTCCCTCATCTCTGAGCTCCCTTCCCTTTCTATGTCTTCCCCTCTTGCAGTATCTGTTCCTCCTGTGAGCACTTCCTCGGCATCCCTCTCGATGCCGCCTCCAAGTGTCTCCACGTTTTTCCCTTCTACTACTTCGGCTGCCCCCTTCTCTGTTTCTGACACTTCTCCCATAAGTCCAGCCTGGATCTCCCAACACTTAAGTCAGCAGAAAAGGAAAGTTCCCATCGCATCGATGGACTTCTCTGTAATCCCGTCCAAAGGGGAAAAGAAGCAGAAACCCGTCACATGCTTCTCTCAGAGTGCTTTGGGAGAGAGGGTAATGGAGATCACATTTCCCAATCCTCTGAAGGATAAAAAGGATCTGTCTCCGACAGATTATACAGTGACTCAAGTCACAATGGGTACATCTTCTGAGAGCCTTCAAGGAGAGGCCCTATCTGCAGTCGACGCCCTCTGCAAGAAGCTTCAAGAAGCTAAAGAAGAGAAAAGGCTATTGAAAGAGCAAAACAAACATCTGCTCCAAGCCTTACAGAAGATGGGCAGTGCACCTCCCGCAACTGCCACCGAGACTCCTGAGCCTCTGAGCCAGGATAAAATTAATGAATATGCAAAGATCGGCGAGCAGGGCATGGCAGTTTCCGCTTGGAGGATCCAGATCCTCAAGGACAGTGAACGAGTAATCACCAAATTCTCTGATTTATATCTGAATATCAACAAGGCAAAGAAAGAGATCCAAGCATTAGCAGGGCCCATATCGGAAGAGCTGGAACATGCTAGGCTACAGCATGAGACCTTTCAACAAATGTTCGACTGTTCAGTCAAAGATCTGGTCAAGTTCGGCATCTTCGGCCATCCCAGGGCCCTCAATAAAGTCATTTCCACTCTAAACTACCGGATGGATCAACTGGAATTCATCCTTGGAAAGATTGATAAGGTGAAGGAGGAAGCCCTGGACACGATGCACCAAATGGAACAAATCGTTCTCAACATGTCTCCAAGGTTGCTTAATCCTTCCTTCGCCTTAAGGAAAGTTGATGAAACCATCCAGATCTTCAAGGAGATCGTTTTGTGAGGGCTGGGGCCAGAGGTCACTTTTGACGCAAAGTCCATCAATAACCTGCTGGCCTGTCGGGACTTCATTGGGTTCCTCATAGAAGCGGAGAAATACTATTCCAAAATCCCAGAGAAGCTCATAGACGAGCGGGAGACTACGAGGTGATCAGTGAGCGACACAAGGATCCTTCCCAGGATCAACTAGGGCCCATGATCAGCAATTTCATGGAATACCACTCTTAATTCCACATCTCGTCACCTGAGCAGCAGCAAAAGCAGGCTACTCCCTTTCGGCCGCTGGATGACGATGATGAATAGTGGATTCTTCTTCTTCTTCTTCCTCTTCTCTCTCTTCTTCAACTTTCTTTTAAATATCTGGAGTATGTTGGCACAAATGATGACATCATCCATGTTGCACCATGGGATGATGTCATCCATCAAGTTGTCAAAAGTCAACATGACTTTGAGATATTTTGTAAATAGGTGGTTGGCTCCTTTTTGCCTTCTTTTCTCTCCTTCTTCTATAAATACCCCATATGCTTGTTGTATTGGGCATGAGTGAATATATTTCAGATGAAAAATAGAAGTAAGGAAAAAAATACTTTGAGCTTTTTGTAACAGAAAGAATTATTAATACAAATATTTAGACTTTGTGCTGAATACATGTGTTATTTGCATTGGATCTTTCTTACGTTGGATCTGTGTGTTTATTCTGTTGAATTTACTTCTGTTTTATTGTCATTTATTCATCAGTATTGCCTTGCTCGTTTATGTAAGTAGGTTCGGCTCTGTTTACTACCAATCCCAAAACATAAACCTTCTGACCTTTCTGCTTTGGAATTCATTTCTTTTCTCCCTTCGGACCTGCTCTTTCTTCATCCTCTCTTTCATTCCTTTCTCTTCACAGTCGGAAACACCCCTACTGGGATGAGATCCCAAACCCCCGAAGGCATAATATTGTGAGACTTGCACAAGATTCCTGCTGGTAGAATAGCAATAAACCAGTTTCGCTTTGCTGACTCAAAGAAGGGCTATGCCCTGCACACTGTTGGCTCGTTTATCCATAGATCTGCCCAAGCGACAGATTTTCAGAAATCCTCAACTGCTGACATCTCTCAAACACCATCCTCAAATTGTCACAATGGTCTTTTACTAACCCATACATAGTCTAGTAATCTAGGTAGACTTGAAGAAATTTATGGATGAATTCCTGAAATGATTTTACCACGATGTGTGAGAATACAACAGATGCATTCTTCACTCTAAAAGGCATAACCATGTAGGAAAAACTTCCCCATTCAGTGGAAAAAGTTATCTTCTCCTGGTCTTCCTTTGCAATTCTAACTTGGTGGTACCTGGAGAACCCTTCCGTGAAAGAATAGACCTCACACTTGGCTACTCCTTCCAAAATTTCCTTAGTGAAGGGGGTTGGAAAAAGATCAATGACACAAATTGCATTCAAGTCCCTGTAATCCACACATATCATTATCCTCCCATACTTCTTAATGCTTATGACCATTGGACTCACCCATTTTGATTCCTCAATGGCCTCAAGAATGCCTAATGTTATCTTTTTTCTATCTCCTCCTGGACCCGTATGCGCATGTTCGGATTAATCTGATAAGGTCTATTCTGAATCAACCGTGCACCTTCCTTCAACTTGATCCTCAATTCCCCCAAGGAATGGTGAATTCCTTTGAGCTCATGGTACCTCTTCATAGTTTTCCTTGAAAAAATAGACTATCAGAGACATAGGAAACCTTAAGTTGGTGGGACATACACCCTAAGGTGACCTCCAGATTTTAAAGAAGTTGGTTCTTCTCTGTGATGCAAGTTGAGGGTCATAAAAGTTAAGTAAAGCATGAAAAGATAATGGGAGGCGATGCGCTGAATCGAGATTTTCAAGGAATCAATCGAGAATGTAACTGTCTGAAGAGGAAAAATGGTGACCTACTGAAAAGGGTGGATGAAACATACCATGGCCAGAGAAGTTTATCCCAAGGGTGGATGAAACATACCATATGGGTGCAGAGAAATTCTATCCTTCAAAACTACCTCAAACTACTCAAGCACAACTTCCAAGATAGTAATAACATTACAGATATGCACATTTTCTATATGAAAATAAAGGTGATCAGATACAACAAAGATATGTGAAGGATGGACAAAATACACCACAGGGAATGTTATATTACTTCAAAAATTGTGCACATTATTACAATAGAAAAGAGGCAAGAATGTTACTACAAACACGCATAAAGAAGGCTAGATCTCTAGGCCTCTTCCTTTTATAGAATACGAACTGAGACAGAGGAGAAAAGATTAACTCTTGAAGTATTTCTTTTGATAATATTCCATTATAATATATAGGAGGAGAAGGAGGTAAGAGACAATTCTCAAACTCCTTTCCAACTACTTTCCAATTATGATAAATGATGTGACGCGATAGAAACATATTATTTGAGATCTTTCACACACTTTTGCATCATCCACCCTTTTTAAAGAGTGAAAGCCATGCCTATTTAATTCATCTTTAAATATCTTGTGACAAACTCCTTTGAGATGGACTCATCTTTTGAGGAACATCCCTTCAGCTCTTTATTTTATCAACAGATCTTTTGATATTCTACGCATTAGTTCTCGAGCTCATGATTCAAGTTGTTCCTATTTGGTCATTCAATTAAAATGAACCTTTGAATGTAGGTGAATCAATTGAGTATTCACAGGTTTGCACTCTTCACACGGAACTATGCATTAACTTTTCTACTGAAGTGACAAGCCGAATGACCTTTTATTTTTAATCTTTTGAAGAATATTGTGAACATTAAACTTGTAGATAAGCCTCATAACTACTCATACGTGATTCATGTCTTGTCACAATTTGTGACTTGCTTTGAACTCGGAACTCATTTGTTTCTAGATCCACGTGGAAGACCCATGCATCCATATGATTATGCTTTCCTTCAAGACCTTTGAGAATGTGATGTTCTAACACTTGGCATCATCCGCAAGCTCACCACTTTTCTCCTTTGGATGAATAAATAATTTTCTGCATATAAATTCGGAGACCTCCTTTTAGGAGGGACCCATATAGTTGACTCTATGTGTAAGCCCCACAAGATTCCGAGACTTCATTTCCTCCTTTGAATTCTGAAGTTACGTAGGTTGGACACTTGGCATCATCCGCGAGCCTCCTACTTTCTTCGTGATTTGGCTAAGTCTTTTCCATATTTCTGAAGGCTTGACTCTAGATGGTTTTCCAAAATTCAAGAATCTCCTAACTGTGGAATTTAGATAACAGTACCCACGAGGAAACAAATCCTAAAACTCACGTAACAGATCAATGATCTTAGAAATCTCTTTCTCTGACCAATAATCCCTGAAGGTAGCTTCCTTAGCTTATGCCTCTAAAAAACTTTTAGCCTTCTTTTTCCTCAATGGTTTATGGTAGGCATGTGCTCTCTCACCAACATTATCCATGACTATCATGTGTACCTTCAGAATGGTTAACATCTAGACTCTCCATTTCTTCACCATCTATCACATAGACCATTTTTCTTTACACTAGTAGTATTGTATGACAGTGGGCACATTATTTCTGGAGAACCTAATAGAGAATGGGACCCTCACCTCATGCCATTCATAAGGCTCTCCTGATGTGTAGACCACAAGCACGATGTAGTCCTAAGCAAGTTATAGTTGAGCATCTCTCTTATTTCATTCTTAGTTTTCCACAGAGCATCCATTTATCATAGGAAATCATCAGGGTTAGCCCCTCCATAATAACTTGGCAACTACTTTCCTCCTACGTGCTTAACCGAGCGCGCATTTATCACCCTTGTTACATATCCTCTCAAATGTCACCCAATTAATTCATAAGTCACATTTTCCCAATTGTCACATGCCACGCTAGTTATATCACTCATAGATTGAGCATCTTCAAACTCGATAACTCCTTCTGTCGGATGAATTATCTCAGGGTCTCTAATAGAGCACACATAGATTCTTGTCGATATTTTTTCCAATCCAAAGAGCTCAATGTATAGGTGCACTGATTTTCCCATCTGGTCTGAAGGGGATGATGGCCCGTTCTTCTTTGTTTTCAAAAATTATATATCCCCTTGTTAAACCGTAGGCTCAGCATTGTTCTTGTAACACTAGGGGTGCACTCAAGTAACATGCTACAAAATTATCTATGCCTTAACTAGCGCCAAGACTTTGAAGTCTCTCGTGAACTTGGCCCCTTAGAATAGTGATAACCACATCCTTCAAGACTCCAATGGGAACTGCCTTTATATTTTTTTCCATATGCAACACAATCAAAGATGGTATGTAATATGGGTCCTTCCCATCTGATGCTCAAGCATCTAGAGTGAGAAGATTGACCTCTACGCACCTGTTTCAATCAAAATATTTTTAAGAAGACAACCATCCACAACAACATTTAAAGCTGATCTCCTTGTCGTAGTCAAGGACTGTGGGGAGGGAGGTTAGTATGCAAAACCTACCTCTCATGCTCTAACTCTCTAGGGCATAGTACCTTCTCCCCATAACCACTCTCTTACCAAGGGAATAATATTATATTTCATCAACATTTTTCATACTTCCCTGACATCATCTAGATCCTTCTATGGATCCTCAACATTCTTCCTTTGTCTCTAACTGCCTTGATTGCTCCTTCAAATACTATGGATCTCTCCTTGTAGGACTCTAAATCACATACATAGTCTCTTAATACACTTCATTTTGATGAGCAGGGTCCATATACTTTCCATGTACCACTTCTTCTCTTATAACCAGTTGTATTTGTCCTTGGTATCTTCCCTTGGTGTGTGTGGCCTCTGCTCGTGTCGTAATGCCAGTACAGGTTCTTAGTCCTGACTCACGTGCACCACTCTTGGCATCCATTGTGAATTAGCCTTCCTCACACTTACCATCCTGATGCCTGTGTATTTATAGTGTTGTTAGCTTATGTGCTCAAATAAATTCGGGCACTCATCATACTTGTTCCTCTTTCAACACCACAAACATTATAGTAGATTAGGGCACTTATTCTTGTAGTGCTATGTGGATCCATAGTTGTAACATATTCCACATGGGAACTCACTTCTTCCTCCTTCATAGTTACCATGACCACAAAATACTCTTCTGAAACTTCTCCCACATGCCCCACCATTTGAGTGTCCTTCATAGTGATGACCATCGTCCTTGAAATTACTTGTGAGGATGGTTTGGAACACACCAATATCAATGGCATCATGTATCTAGTCAATTAACCTATAATCCTTAGTGTCATGGGTAGTAGAGGTGTAGATCTTGTGATAGCATGACACATTCTTATGGATCACATGATGCAGTAGTAGGCACCTATTTGCATCATGATCTCGATCAAAAATTTCATAGTCCATTGTCATGACACGTACCGATCTCCGAGGATAGTTGTGTTGGTGCTCGGTTTTAACCTTGCCTCTTTTGGACCAATTAGTATTTTTAGTCTACATGGTTTGAATTATTTTCTATCTCCTTATATGGATGTGTGAAAAATTTCTCCCTCATTTTGTTTCCATTGTCATTCCTTTCCTTGGGTCATGGATCACATTGAGTCTTGGTATTATTTATAGTCTTCTCTCTGTAGGGAATTTTTTTTTGTTGGGTGTCTTCCATAATTGTGTCTCCTTTATAAATCCTATCCCGACATCTATGGATATGTGGTCATCTTTAATTGAATGCGGCATGACCGGTCTTTTTGGTGAACTTGTCACTTTTGTTACATTTGTAAAAAATTCCAAATTGGTCCCGTGGCTCCAATAATTTTTGATTGGCTATTCAACAATATGAAGCGGTAGAGAAAAATTCTTACTTTGACCCTGAAGATGTACATGTGTCATAAGACGAGAGGTTGCGAGAAAGTGGGCCATGTTGGAATTTTGAGACATTATGATAAAAATATTAAGGTATAAAAGTGAAGCGCGACCCCATAAGTTCCCAGACAAAGCCACATGCTGAGTCTACATTCAAAGGTGGAGAGGTGGATCGTCAAAGCATTTTGAATATTTTGGCCTTTTTGTGAAAAGGAGAAAAGTTATAAAATGAGCCACGATTTCGCTGGGGACCAAATAATGTCACATGTTTGAGTCTTCATTGAAAATTCAAAGGTGGGAGGCGGGTTGCCAAAGTACTTTGGGAATTTTGGCTTTTTTGTGGAAAGGAGTAAAGTTATAAAGTGAGCCACAACCCTGTTGTCACCCAGGTAAAGCCACATGTTGAGCCCGTATCAAAATTAGAGGGGCCAACCAAAATGTCCAAAAATACACATTTTCTTAAAGTATTACAAAATAAAAAAAGTACCCCCAGGCCCGCTTCAGCTAAAATATTTTCCACGTGGACAGTTTTTGGGTTTTAAAATTGCATTTTAACAACCACAGTTAGGGGACAAAAATTCCCTCCTCTTTAATGGGAGAGGTTCCCTTATTGAAAGCAAGTGACAAAACTTATATACAAATGTACAAATTTCAAAGTGTGGAGTCCTGATACTTTGAAATGTTTAATGCTCAAAGATCATCAATACGAAAGGATAGAAGAGTTAAAGAGATGAGGGAGGAAGAACATAACAATAATTTCAGGAAAAATAGATGGCATTGTATCACCTTATACCTATTGAACCAAAGAGTTAAAAAATAGAATCACCTACTTTCAAAACCAATATAATTCTGCAGATGCAAAGTTCCAAAAATTATATAAACAAGGACACGAAGTTCCCTATCATAAAAAATAAATGATTCCCAAATTTCAGACAAGGAAAGAAGAAGAGTAGAAGAAAAAATAGGAAAAACTTTTGTATTGATTACTTTGAATATATTAGTTTTACAGAGTCTCAG
This sequence comes from Taxus chinensis, assembly GCA_019776745.2. Classification (NCBI taxonomy): domain Eukaryota; kingdom Viridiplantae; phylum Streptophyta; class Pinopsida; order Cupressales; family Taxaceae; genus Taxus; species Taxus chinensis. The sequence goes on along the minus strand of CM034147.1, from coordinate 348,897,744 downwards.
TGTCCAACCCAAACAATGGCATGGAAAAGACAATAATCAATTTTAAGAACGGTTACAATCGGTTACAAAAAAATGATGAAACTCCTTGAAGAAACAGTTGTCTGAAAATTTAAATTTTATCCATCCACGTGAGAGAGACTTAACTGAAATGGGCATATAGATGGATTTTGCATTTTTTGTTTTTGAAGTTGTGCTAGGATGACACGTGGAGAGTTACATCAATTCTTTTATACTTAGCCAATTCGGGCCTATTTCCTACTTGAATTATGTTGAACCCTAGACACATGGAGAGTCGGCACTCATTTGAAAACCAGCCTTTTGGTTTCACTTTTGAAATCATGCCATTGAGGCACGTGGAGGCTCCCACCGACTCACTCATACTTATTCAATTTAAATAACTGCCTCTGTCCCTTTTTGGACCTAGGACACGTGGAATATTGGTGTAAGTTTGAGAACCACCCCTAGATTTGACCCTTGAAGTTACACCGATGAGGCATGTGGTGTCGTCTACTGAACCTGCCATACTTAGCTGATTAGGGCTTGTTTTTTTTTCATTTTGGACCTAGGACACATGGAAATCTTGCGCTTATTTGAGGACAATCCCTTGGGCCCTACCCTTGGAGTTGTACCATTTGCACGCATGGAGAATTTTTCTATTGTTTGAAACATGACCAAACAACATCTAATCATAGATGCCCACGTACTAGCCGTGGATGTTGGGGTAAAACTTAACGGGGAGGATACAACTGTCGTTCCCGATTGTGGGAAAAAATAAAAATAAAAAGAAGGTGAAAAACTCCACCGTTATGCCTGACTTTCAAATTGTTATCCATGGAATGGAAAACTCCAAACAATACCAATCTCGACATGATCCAATAATCTAAGGTAACGACTCAAAATTTTTGAAACATGTCTTCAAAAAGAGGGGAATTTGGAGAGCAAAAACAACTATCTCTTTCTGGGGATGACTTATAAAAGGAACGAGGCAAGATCAAGAACCACATAAAAACTCAGGGAAAGAAGACTAATGCCTTATCCATTGGGAAAATAGAGTCAAAGGAAAACTAACACTAAAGACAAAACACATGAAAAAGAAACAAACCAAAAAGGAAGAACAGAAACAAAACACAAAGGAACGACCCAAAATAAAAAAACTGTAAAAAATATATAGAAGGACCTCCTAGTCACCTAGGACTTGAACAACTTAGGTACTACCCACTATAAGGAAGTGGGAGAGGAGATCCATCCATTAAATCTATATAAAAAGTGTTCTCTCCAACAAAATGTCTAATTCTAAAAGGACTAAGCAAAAGAGAATCAAACTTACCATGCCCTCCTTGTGGCTTATGTCTTTTGTCCCAAGTAGCATAATGTATCCTACTTAGAAAACTCTATATTTGGTTTTCTTTTCAAACAAATCCTTCACTTTTAACTGATGAGCTGATATCCCGTCAACCACTTGCAATCTGTCCTCATTAATCTTTTGAAGGTACATGATCCTCTTGTCCAAAGAGCTACTGAAACTTGAATCTTCAACAGTTTTCATCAGATGAAAGGCTGGCAATTCCACCGTGACTGGCAGCTGAACTTCCACACCATACACCACTTGGAAAGGAGACATTCCAATTGCTATCTTGGGTGTAATTCTATCAGCCCAAAGTGCATCATATAGCTTCTTGTGCCAATTCCTCTAAGAATCATTTACAAGCTTTCTAACTATTCTCACCAAGTTCTTGTTTGTTGATTCTGCCTGTCCATTCCCTTGGGGGTAGTAATCTGAAGAATGAGAAAGGGAGATCACATACCCATAGTATAAGTCCATCAACTCAGTAAAATAAAATTTGGAAGCATTTTCAGTCAAATTTTTGTTTGGGGTCCCAAAATTGATCAATATGTTCTCCTTAATTAAGTTGTAAACTACCTCAGAATTATTGCTCTTGACTGGGATGGCTTCCACCCACTTGGTGAAGTAATATGTGGAAGTCAAAACATGGGTATGCCTAACACTTGAAGATGGATTGAGTGCTCCAATGAATTCTGAACCCCATTGTTGAAATGGCTCTTCAATCACTACATGATTGAGAGGAAAAGCAACCAACTTAGGTCTTCCAATAAACATTTGGCATGCTTTACATTTACCAACCCATTTTGATGCATCTCTGAATAGAGTGGGCCAATAATAACAAACATGAAGTATTTTATGAGCTATTACAATAGAGGATAAATTACCTCCACAAGCCTGGTTATGAAAAGCAGAGAACAACTTGTTTTGTTTCTCCTTGTCTACACACTTCAAAAACCTTCCATTTATCCCTTGTTTGAACAAAGCATTATCCCATAACACATATTGTGCAAACCTCAGTTTGATGGCTATTTTATCTTTGGAACTCAAGGGAGATGGACATTCTCCATAGGTCAGAAAGTGATCAATGTTAGCATACCATACATCTGTCGAGATGAGGTATAGAACAACAGGGACATCAACTCCATCTTTGGACAACTCCTTGGCGGCTCCCTTAATAATGAGTTCACACAGGACCTTACACCGAACCATATTTGTTGGCTTGATGTCAATATCATACTCTTGCACCTTTTCTACCCAATAACCTCTCTTGGTTCCAAATTCTTGCTGAGTAAGAATGGATTTGATTGTTGTATCAGGCACCAACACCACAAAATGAGAATTAAGGATGTACAACCTAAACTGCTTAACAACTTTGACAACTACAAAATCATGTTTATCCATCATAGTGTACTTCAAATAATGAGTTTTCAAGACATAAATCATGAATTCAATTGGGATTTTATGATCTTCAGCATTCTTCTGAGTTAACACAATAGTTAGGGTATTTTCAGTGGCATAATAATAGATACTGAAATCTTTGCTCAAGTCAGGGCACATGAAGATTGGAGTATTTGAAATAGCCTGTTTAATGTCCTCAAATGATTTCTTCCCTTCATAGGACCAACCAAAATTTTTCTTCCCTTACATCATGTGAGAAAATCTCATAGTAAGTTCTGTAAAATCAGGGATGAATCTTCTTAGGAAATTAATCTTACAAAAGAAAGAATGGACACCTTTCTTACTTGATGGAAGAGGAATTTGTTGGATGGCCTGAAATCTCTCTGGATCAATCTTGATCCCTTCCTTTGAAATAATGTTTCCCAAAAACTTTCCTTCTATGAAACAAAACACATAATTCTTAGGGTTTAAAAAAATTACATGCTCTCTACACTTCTGCAATATTGTTTCAAGGTGTTGGAAGTGATCTGTTCTTGCTTTAGAAAACACTGTCAAGTCATACAAATATAGAACAATGCATTTCCATTTCAAACTACCAAAATCCAAGTCCATGACCTTCTAGAAAGTAGCACCAGCATTGATGAGACCAAATGGCATCCTCTTGTATGCAAAGGTGCCCCAAGGAGTAGTAAAGGTAGTCTTATGTTGATCTATATTAGTCACCTCTACTTGATTGTACCCCGAGAATCCATCTAACATAAATAGCATCTCCAAGCCTGTGACATCTTAAAATACTTGGTTCATCATGGGGAGAGGGTAGTTTTCCTTCAAAGAACCCTGATTTAGATTTTTGAAGTCCACACAAATCTGGATCTCACCATTCTTCTTCTTGACATGTACTATATTAGCAATTTATGTTGAATGGTGGATGGGGAAGTTGATCTTCACCTTCAAAAGCTTTTTCATTTCTTGGAAAATTGTATCAGCTATCTTTAGATTATATTTCCTTCACTTCTATTTTAAGGGTTTGATCCTAGGCTTAAGAGGAATGAAATGTTGCATTTCTTTAGGCTAAAAAGCCTTAAGATCATCATAAGAGTAAGACATAACATCAACATACCTCTTCAACAAATTCAACACCTTCTTTTTCTCTTCCTGAGTGTAGCTTTTTCCAATGTTAACCATTTTGGGATCATCAAGACTCCCAATATTCACTTTCTCAGTCTCAACAGATTGCCGAGTTCCTTGGGAAACTTTAGACTTCATATACCTATCATGTTTATCAAAAATATCCTCAAAAATCACCATCCCTTTAGGGATTTCGTTTCCTTTAAGTTTGATGCATCCATCTTGATCCATCTCTTCTTTGACAACCTCTTCAACAGATGACACACACTCTCTAGGCAGATTGTCACTTCCTTCAAAGTATAGCTGATCAAAGTTGTCTCTAAGCTCCAAGTAAGAAATAAAATGTTGGTCATCATTGAAAACTTGGCAATTATTTGTAATGTCAGGAACACTGGGTCTATGGATCATCTCAATGGTGAATTTCTCTTAAGGGAAATCAGGATGAGGAATCAACAAGGACCCTGAAACATCTAGAGAGTGAGCCCTAGTGTTCCATTCCCTTGGTACAAATTCAATGGAAAAATCATCAAGGAATTCAATGGAATCCCATACCAGGTTCCTGTAGTGCTTCAACCTTCGGTTCTTTACCTGATAAAGGTCTCTAACTTGTTTTACAATTAGCTCTACATCTCCATGAGAAATAAGGTTCTTCACTCCCATTTCCTTCACCACGCTCAACCCAAGGATGAGGGCCTCATATTCAGCAGTATTGTTGGTATTTTAAAACTGGAACTTGAAAGAGAAAGGATGAACCTTACCCCTAGGAGAAATGAGCACTACACTAGCTCCAAAACTAGTTGAAGATCAACTTCCATCAAACTCCAAAGTCCACACACCATTAGGATCAAACAACAGTCCCTTTGACAGAATTTTCTCCTCTTATGACATGATCATGTAGTTCCCATGCCCAATGTCTTCATATAATATTTGTGCTTTAGGATCATCTGTATTTTGCAAAAATATACTTTTCTTGTTTCTCAGGTAGTAGCTTCTTAATCTTCCCATTGACAGGGATCAAGGCATGTGACAAATCCATTTGGATCTCACCTCCAACATCTTTGCAAAATTTCCTACTTAACATCATGCCATAGGAAGGAGGGATATCAACAACCAAGTTGGTAGCCAAGACCTTCTTCTCTAGTAAAGCAGCAAAAGCTACTTGTGCATCCTTGATTATCCTAGCCAAAGGCACTTCTCTACTTTCCATGGAATAGTAAGAGCCATAAGTGTGGGTTAGGGTTAGACCTAAAGCATGAGCCACTTTTGTAGGAATTACATTATCAGATGCCCTTGAATCAATGACATAATTACTAAGCTTGTGGCCAACTATGAGGAGAGTCACAAAGAAGGGCTTGATCTTCTCATTAGGTGAAGTAACTGCAACCACAAGGCTAGGTTGAGGTGGAGAAGAAGGAGTGGGAAAAAGGCCTTTATAAGAATGGACTAGGGATTTAGATTTAGAATTTACAAATTTAACCATTTTGGTAAAGGATTTAGGATGGGTTTGATAGAACTCTGCCTCAGAAATTTGAATCTTGGTATTTTTAAGATGGTCTATAATGTCAAAAGATCTAGATGTGGATGGGGAATCACTACTAGGAGTAGGAGGATCTTTTGATTGATCAGATTTATCATTTTTTGGACAAGAATTCTTAGAAGCATAAGTAGAGGGAGGACTAGCAAAGCTTACCTTTTGAGTGGAAGTAGTTGGAATAGGAGATCCTCTTCTTGAAATCAACAGGATGGTGACGGGGTACTCCTTGGATATTTTTGTAGGTTACACCACTTTTTCCTTTTTGTTGTTCTGCTCCCGGGTCATAACAACATATGACTCACTGTTCATCTTAGCCACTACATCATCATAGTCATCTTCATCATCCACACCTTCAGTGGTGAGGAAATGAACTCGAGAACCACCAGGATCCTCCAGTTATTCATCAAATTCCTCTTCTTGTTCATCATAGAGCCCATTCTCTTCCTCATCATCAGGCTCAAGAACTTCACAAGGAGCATTGACAGGAACTTTGAGGGGTGAACCTTCAATGGCCAACCCAGTTTGAGAATAGGGCAAGTGATTCCTAGGTTGAAGATTCTTCCTTGGAACATCTTGATATGGAGCATAATGAGCCAATTGTTGCTTGATGGTAATGAGGTCATTAGCCATCTTTTGCACCAACTAATCTGCATTACCTCCAAGAGAAGAGGAAGAAGAAGATAATTTGGATTTGAAAGGATCCATTTTCAGCTTTCTAGACATGATCAAGTCATCTTTCACACTGACAACAAATCTCTGATCGGCATCCAAAGTTGCAAGATTTTCTCTCCTCGGGGCATAGCTTACTTTCGGAAATTGAGCATTCAAGAAAAAAAACTTTTGAATCTGATCAACAGGCCTAGTATTTTGTGGAATCTTGTTAATCAACTTGTTGAACTTGGCCACAAATTCTCTCATAGGCTCATGTGGCTCCTTCTTTATTTGATAAATCTTATCTAGCAAAGGATGTACATCCTCAGTAGGTTTGACATGCTACTCAAATTGAGTTGTCATGGTAGTCCAATTGGTGATGGTCCTAGCAAGAAGATGGTAAAACCAATCTGCAACATTATCTTGCAAGGTCTCCACAAATAACCTAATAGAGACATCCTCATGCTCAAATCCAAGGACCCCATAGGAAACAATGAAGGCTGCAATGTGTTCATCAGGGTGAACTTTTCCATCACCTCTAAATTTGGGAAAATTCTTCCTGTTACCCTTAGGCAACTCATGCAATGGTTAAGGAAGAGACAGAGGCCTAAATCTTTCTCCCCAGGGTAGAGGTGCTACCATCCTTGGAAAGATTGCTTCAAGTGGAACTGAGACACCAAAAATAATTAGGGCATGAAGATTAGGGCTAAGTTGTGATTGAGGAATGCTACTACCAGAATCTCTATCTTCAACTGGATGTGTGCTTGTGGAATGAAATCTTCTATTTATTCTTGTTGGAGGAAGTTAAAAACCTTGTTGATCCAAGATTTGAAATTAGGGATCTTCAATTCCAAGAGCCCTTCTACCACAAGTGTATCTTAGAGTCACCAGATCAAAGAAATGATCAAATCAGTTGTTATTTTTAGAAAGGAATTTTTTTGAACAAATCCCCAGTAGAGTCACCAAAAACTGTTGGGTTTTAAAATTGTATTTTAACAACCACAGTCAAGGGACAGAAAGTCCCTCCTCTTTAATGGGAGAGGTTCCCTTATTGAAAGAAAGTGGCAAAAATTATATATAAATGTATAACTTTCAAAGTGTGGATTCCTGATACTTTGAAATGTTTAAATCTCAAAGATCATCAATATGAAAGGATATAAGAGTTAAGGAGATGAGGGAGGAAGAACATAACAATAATTTCAAGAAAAATAGATGGCAGAGTATCACCTTATACCTATTGAACTAAAGAGTTGTAGAATAGAATCGCTTACTTTCATAACCAATATAATTCTGTAGATGCAAAGTTCTGGAAATTATATAAACAAGGACACAAATTTCCCTATCATAAAAAATGAATAATTCCCAAATTTCTGACACGGGAAGAAGAAGATCAAAATAAGAGAGAGGAAAAACATCTGTATTTATTACTTCAAATCTATTAGTTTTACAGAGTCTCAAGGTCCAACCCAAACAATGACATGGAAAATACGATAAATAGTTTTCAAGAATGGTTACAATCGGTTACAGGAAAATGATGAAACTCCTTCAAGAAATAGTTGTCTAAACCTCTCAAACTCCCCGGCCATTTCCATGCCTGGCAGCAAAACTAGATGCATCGAATCCCAGCCATCCACCCTACCTTTACAAAATTTAAATTCGAGTAGTCCACATGAGAGAGATTTAATTAAAACGGGCCTATGAATGCCTTTTGAATTTTTTTTTTTTGAAGTTGCGTCAGGCTGAAACGTGGAGAGCTACACCAGTTATTTTATACTTAGCCAATTCGGGCCTATTTCCTACTTGACTTATGTTAACCCCTAGACACGTGGAGTGTTGTCACTCATTTGAAAACTAGCCTTTTGGAACCTGTCAATTTAAATAACCGACTCTATCCCTTTTTGGACCTGGGAAACGTGGAAGACTGGCGCAAGTTTGAGAAATACCCCTGGCTTAGACCCTTGAAGTTTTGCCAATGAGGCACGTGGCATCGTCTACTAAACCTTCCATACTTAGTCGATCTGGGCTTGTTTTTTTTTCATTTTAGACCTGGGACACGTGGAAAGCCTGCGCTTATTTGAGGACTGTCCCCTAGGCCCTGCCCTTGGAGTTACTCCATTTGGATGCATGGAGGCTTCCACTATTGTTTGAAACACAACCAAACTGCATATAATCAGAGATGCATGCGTACTACCTGTGGATGCTGTGGAAAAATTTAATAGGGAAGATACACCTGTCAATCTCAACTGTGAGAAAAAATAAAAAATAAAAAGAAGGGGAAAAACTCCACCGTTATGCCTGACTTTCAAATTGTTCTCCATGGAATGGGAAACTAAAAACAATACCAGGCTCGACACGATCCAATACTCCAAGGTATTGACTCAAAAATTTTGAAACTTGACTTCAAAAAGAGGGGAATTTGGAGAGTGACAACAATGACTCAATTTTGAAGTTGTGAAAGATAGAGTTAATGGCTATGATACAAGGAATTTAGTTATGTCACCATTAATGCTCTATGACCTCAAGATATTTGAATGCATTTTGTTTTTTATTGTTGTTTTTTATCAGTGAAGTGCAATCAAAATTGTTGTGGAGCTCATTTGGGAACCAGAGAAGTGTGAAAGTTGTTATTTTGAATCAAAATTGCTCAGGCACCTATAGAAAACTGCTAGGATGAAGTAGAGAAAGATGCAGAGGAAAAGGATGAAGAGAAGGAGGCACAAGGATGATCAACGGCACTAAGGATCGATCACTTCCTCTTTTTTAGTCAGAGGGAATGCTCCAAATAATTTTCCAGAAGTGACAACCAGATGCCCCAGTTAAAAACAAATGGTGGAAATAATTGAAAAATCTTATTTTTTGTACACCTGGTAGCTTTTGGGTGCAAATTTGTTAAATATCACTTTCTGGAACAAATATGTAACAAACAAAGTATTCCTCAGAACCGGCTTGAAAGTATAAGGGGCGAGAGTGCAAGGATGTCAGAGCCATCTTGAAAGTATAAGGTAAATGCTTAAGATCCATGAAAGGACACGTGGAGAGCTCATGCTTGTTTGGGGTCTCAGATTTTGGGAACCATATTAAAAGTGCACCGAAGAGACACATGGAGGATTCCACTGACTCCTCTTTATACTAAGACTTTTTCAATGGCCGAGGCAACATTCTTGGGCCCAGCGCAGGTGGAGGGCCTATGCTCATTTGAGCTCCTACCTCTAGAATTCACCTTTACAGTTGTGCCAAGGAGACACATGGAAGCTTCCGCTGGACCTTCCCATGCTCAAAATTTTTAGTGACTGGTGCAACTCTCTCAGGTTCTAAACACGTGGAGAGCCCAAGATCATTTGGAAACCTACCTCTAGACTTCACCTTTTTAGTTGCACCAAGGAGACACATGTAGGATTTCATTGGCTCCTCTTTACACTTGACTGACTCTGAATTGTAGCTCAGATATGTGGTATAGTCCATGTGAGGACACTCATTTCTACGAGGCATGAATGCAGGTATTTATTCCCCAAGGTGTATTCTCAAAGGTGAAAAGGATTACTTGTCAAATCAAGCCATATGGAGCCACCTGAGAATTATTAAAAAGGGGATTACTTGCACAACAATATAAAATAATGTTTAAAAAGATTGTCAAAATTTATTACATGGCATCCTAGTCATAAGTTAAGGAACTGAGAAACTTGATCAATTCATGATTTATCCACCTAGAAACAAAAAGTAATATATTTTCAATTGAATAAACATGATTACATGATATGTTGTAAAGAGGAATATTCTCTTGAATATTTGGACTTTTGGGGGGGGGGGAAATTTGGGATGAGTGAGTGAGTGAAAGCTATACTCCTGTGCTCCAAAGACCCATAATCCCTTATCATTTTGATTCTCATACAAGATCACCTCCTCAAGGAAATATGGCCCAACCTCCACCTAGAAATCTTGTTGTTTTCAACACTTTTGGACCTATAGATTTCAGAGGTATGGATGGATATCCTAATATATTGCCATAGGATGTCATAAATGGGTTGCCAAAATTTCAAGGGAATAATGGCATCACTGGTGACCAGTATTTAAGACTCTTTGTCAATATGATGGAATATTTTGAAATTGATTTTGAAGACATGTATATAAAACTGTTTATTCAAACTCTTGAGGAGGATGCACGTGACTGGTACAAGGATTTACCAAATAATTCTATAAATTCATGGACCAAGATGAAAAATGCCTTTAGATTGCAATATGGGGATAAGACAGATCCCAGGTTCCTTTTATCTGAATTTGAAAATATAAAGAAAAATCTAAATGAATATGTCCATAATTTCAATACAATAAGACCTTGAATAGGCTACCTATAATCCTATGGCCAAGTGATGAGTCCTGTTTGATAAAATATTCCGATGCTTTTGATAAAAAGGCTGCTTATTACTTAAGAGATAAAACTTGGGAACATTGAGGCAAGCCTTCACTATGGCTTTACAAATTGAGAATAACATCAAAGCAGTTGAAAAGCCTCCTAAGAGAGAGGGTGTCAAGTTAATCAATCTAGAGAGGCCTCAATCAAATAAAGATGTGGATCTAGAAGAGGTTGTAAAAACTTTGGCTGGAGTAGTTAAAGAGATATCCTATAAATTGGCCAGATCATAAAAAGGGATAGGAAAAAGTTCCCAGGATTAGCAGAAGCCACATGATCAGGAGAGATTTTGAAATCATCCTAGAGGTGATCACATACCAGACGACAGAGGTAAAGGGCTCATGGGATCAGGAAATAAATAGCCTCAACCCAGGGAGAGTAGATTGGTTCTTGATCCTTTAACTACCATGGTTGCTATTGTAGAGGAGGCCAATGTTATTAAGTGGTGTGATAGGTTTTTATTACCACACTCCCCATGTGATGTAGATCAAGAATTTGAGGAAGTAGATGATGATGAGATGTATGATGATGTGTGCATGATGGAATGCCTTGCAAACTCACAGCAGGGGGCAACCTCAACTAAATTGATAAGTGCCAGAACTGTTGAAAACTTCTGGGATTGTGTTCACCAGGTATCACCTCTTCCTCCTAATAATACTTTTGAAATTGATATGGTGAAAGAATTTAATATGCATAATCATGATTTTGAATACTTAAGGGCCTTGGTGATTAAAAAGTATGATGGAGGGATCCCTTCCGAAGAGGACAGACAACTGTTGATGAATGTAGTAGTTTCTCAGGAGAAAGAATATAACACCAGAAGTAAGGTTGTCAAAGGGGGAGGGCCAAAAACCAAGCTAAAAGTTTCAGTTCTTAATAGTATCCTGAAGGAAACCCCTTAGAAAGATACATTTGGTAAAGGCCTAACTACCCCAGATAAAACTTGGGCTCCTGCCCATGCCTAGACTCTAAAAATCCTATACTATTAGATGAAACTATGAATCTTCCTCCTAATATTGTCCTACCCAAATATATTCCTTGTGACATAGCCCAAATATTGAGTTAGATCAAGGTTACTATTCCCATTGTTGAGTTACTTAGGATCCCTGAGCATAGGAAAAGGGCATTCGAATATTTGGGATTTAAGGAAGAAAAGATTACTCATGGTAAAAGTGATAATAATGTAGAGATTCCTCCTATTGTTTCAGAATTAGAAGTACCACAAGCATTGGAGGAACTGGGTGAATCATATGAGGTGTATTTGGGAACTTATCTAGTTGAGTCTCAGTTGGATGTCAATCCATTTTTTACCACTTTGATTATTAAAGATAGGCTGATACATAACTGCATGTTTGATTTAGGAGCCTCATGTAATGTAATGCCTCTTGAGGTCATGAATGAGTTAAATATTAAGGTAACAACAACTTTCGGGAAATGTACAGCTATGGATTCAAGAGAAGTGATATTAATTGGATATGTCAAGGGATTAGTAGTGTAATTAACAATTTATCTAGGAAAATGCTTAACCATGAATGTGGTTATTGTGGATTGTCCTACCAAGTGGGGGATGTTATTGTCTAGAAAATGGGTAGTTAGTGTGGGTGGAAGCATACAAATGGACATGTCATATGTAACCATACCAGTTGAGGGGAACCTTGTGAAGTTTTACGGTGAGAAGAAAATGTTGCATATCATTGAGGACCCTAACAACGCTTCTTATGAAGTACTGTACACAGATGTCAATGTCAATAACTTTATGGGCCATGTTTATTATAAAGAGCATAAAATGGATGAGTGCGAATATCTTGAGAAGGTTGGTTCTACTTGGACTTTGTTGTTTAATGGGGTTTTTTCTAGATCTAGTAAAGGCACAAAAGATAAACCTTGGAAAATATGGCTAGGCAGCAACTTGGATAGAGAAAAAAACAAGCATATGTCCAGTTGTTAAAAAAGTATCAAGACTTCTTGGCTTGGTCATAATCATAATGGTAGGCACTTGAAACATTTCCTTGATTGATTTCTTAGAATCAAGGCACACATCATTGTATAGTGTACAGTATTTTTGTTCTTTTTCATTTCTGGATTTTTTGGGTTTGGTTCGTCCTGGTCCTTGGTGGTCGATTTTTGTAAGTTTCTCAGTTTGTTCTTGGGATGTTGGAAATTGTTTTTCTACTTTGTAAGCTTGTTCTTGACTCTGTTGACCAATTTATTTTTAGCACATGGTCTATTATGTTAATCTTGCGGCACTCGCTAGGAGTGCCCATCCTCGAGTCTGAGCCGGCGTTGGTGCTTGGTTTTAACCTCGTCCCTTTTGGACCAATTAGTATTTTCAGTCTGCTTGGTTTGAATTATTTTCTGTCTCCCTATATGGATGTGTGAAATTTTTTTCCCTCATTTAGTTTCCATTTTCATTCCTTTCCTTGGCTCATGGATCACATTGAGTCTTGGTATTATTTACAGTCTTCTCTCCATGGGGAAATTATTTTTTGTTGGGTGTCTTCCACGATTGTTTCTCCTCTAAAAATCCTATCCCAACATCCGTGGATACATGGTCATCTTTCATTGGATGCGACACGGTGGGTATTTTTGGTGAACTTGTAACTTTTGTTACATTTGTAAATAATTTTAAATTGGTCCTGTGGCTCTGATAATTTCTAATTGGCTATTCAACAATATGGAGTAATGGAGAAAAAAATTTATTTTGACCCTGGAGATGTACATGCATCATAAGATGAGCAGTTATGGGAAAGTGGGCCATGCTGGAATTTTGAGACATTATGATAAAAGGAGTAAGTTATAAAGTGAAACGAGACCCCGCAAGTGCCCAAATAAAGCCACGTGTTGAGTCTATAGTTAAAGGAAGAGAGGCAAATCGTCGTAGCATTTTGAAGATTTTGGCCTTTTTGTGAAAAGGAGAAAATTTATAAAATGAGTCACGATTCTGCTGGGGACCAAATAATGCCACATGTTTGAGTCAGCATTGAAAAGTAAAATCGGGGAGGCAGGTTGCGGGAGAAATTTGGGAATTTTGGGTTTTTTGTGGAAAGGAGTAAAGTTATAAAGTGAGATACAACCCCGTTGTCACCCAAGAAAAGCCACGTGTTGAGCCTGTATCAAAAGTGGAGGGGCGGGCCAAAATGTCCAAAAATACACATTTTCTTAAAGTATTAAAAAATAGAAAAAGTACCCCCAGGCCCGCTTCAACTAAGATCTTTTCCATGTGGATGGCTCAATTTTGAAGTTGTGAAAGAAAGAGTTAACATATATGATATAAGGCACTTAGTTCTACCACCATTAACTCTCTAGGACCTCAAGAGATTCAAATGAATTTCATGGTCTCTTGTCATTTTTATCAGTGAAGTTGTGATTCCGCTGGGGACCAAATAATGTCACATGTTTGAGTCAGCATTGAAAAGTCAAACCGGGGAGGTAGGTCGCGGGAGAAATTTGGGAATTTTGGATTTTTTGTGGAAAGGAGTAAAGTTATAAAGTGAGACCCCCAGGCCCGCTTCAACTAAGATCTTTTCCAAGGAGTCAAAAGTTATAAAGGGGTGAGCCACAAATGTACCCCCGTTGTCACCCAATTAAAGACACGTGTTGAGCCCGACTCAAAAGTGGAGGGGTGGGCCAAAATGTCCAGAAATACACATTTTCTTAAAGTATTAAAAAATATAAAAAGTACCCCCAGGCCCACTTCAACTAAGATATTTTCCATGTGGACGGCTCAATTTTGAAGTTGTGAAAGAGAGAGTTAACATATATGATACAAGGCACTTAGTTCTACCACCATTAATGCTCTAGGACCTCAAGAGATTCAAATGAATTTCATGGTCTCTTGTCATTTTTATTAGTGAAGTGTAATCAGAATTGTTGTGGAGCTCAATTTGTGAACCTGAGAAGCGTGAAAGTTGTTGTTTTGAATCAGAATTGATCGAGCACTTGCAGAAAACCACCAGAATGAAGCAGAGTAATATGCAGAGGAAAAGGATGAAGAGAGGGAAGCTGCAAGCATAAAGGATGATCAATAGGCTTACACACATTATTCCTCTTTTTTGTGTTCATCATGTTTTCATAATTAAGAGGGAATGCTCCAAATAATTTTATAAAAGTGAAAACTGGACGCCCCAATTAAAAACAACCGGTGGAAATAATTGAAAAAGCTTATCTTTTGTACACCTGGCATCTTTTGGGTGTAAATTTGTTAAATATCACTTTCTGGAACAAATTTGTAACAAACAAAGTATTCCTTAGAACTAGCTTGAAATTATAAGGGGTGAGAGTACAAGGGTGTCAGACACAGCTTGCAATTATAAGGTAAATGCCTAAGACCCATAAAAGGACACCTGGAGAGCCCACGCTTGTTTGGGGTCTCCACTTTTGGGCATCATATCAAAAGTGCACCAAAGAGACACATGGAGTATTTCGCTGGCTCCTCTTTATAGTGAGAATTTTTCAATGGATGAGGCAACGTTCTTGAGCCCAAGTCATGTGGTGGGCCTATGCTCATTTGAGGTCCTACCTCTAGACTTCACCTTTGCAGTTGCATCAAGGAGACATGTGGAAGCTTCCGCTGGACCTTCCCATGCTTAGAATTTTCAGCAACTGGTGAAACTCTCTCGGATTCTAAACACGTGGAGGGCCTGTAATCATTTGGGAACCTACCTCTAGACTTCACCTTTGAAGTCGCACCAAGGACACATGTGGAGGCTTCCACTAGCTCCTCTTTACACTTGTCTGACTTGGAATTGCAAGGCAGATATGTGGTATAATCCATGCGAGGACACTCATTTCTGAGAGGCATGTATACAAGTATTTATTCCCCAAGGTGTATTCTCGAAGGTGAAAAGTATTTCTTGTTAGATCAAGCCATATGGAGCCACCTGAGAATTATTAAAAAGGGGATTTCTTGCATGACAAAATAAAATAATGGTTAAAAAGACCATCAAAAGTTATGACATGGCATCCCAGTCATAAGTTGAGGAACTAAGAAACATGACTAGTTCATGATTTATCCACCTGGAAACAGAAAGTAAGATATTTTCAAGGGAATAAACATGATTAAATGATATGTTGTAAAGAGGAATATTCTCTTGAAGATTTAAACTTTTGGGGGGAAAATTTGGGATGAGTGAGCGAGTGAACTTGTATAAATGCAATGAGAATACTATTGCATAAGGGGGGTTAATTTTTCTGACAAATTTTGAGAAAAAACCATTTTCCTGAGAGACCATCTGAGAAACTTGTTTATTTTCCTGTGTTTTAGATTTAATCATGTCAAGATGGTTGCAATTGTACAACCATTGACAAGCTCTAAAATTGTTCAAGAAATTCTCCCCTACTGATGAATCTAATGAACCTTGAAATGAATTTGTGTTGATCATGAGCACAATTGTGTTTTCTCTTATTTCAGAATGTTTTCAAGTAGTTTTTCTTGTTCCTATTGCAATATTATGTTGAAATCCCTCTGAATCACACAAGATATTATCCCTGTGGTAGTACTCTGGCATTTGCAATTTCATTGTGAGAAGAAATTTCATCTTGTAATGAAATAAACAATTTAAAATCACACTACTTTCACTAGGTTGACAAAGATTGTTTGTAAGTCTATGAGTGTATCTTAGGCATGATGAATCAGGGACCTTCAAAATTTAATTGAGTCTGTTGGTCCCATTATTGAGTATGCATAATGTGCCTTGTTTTTCCATGACTGAATATGCTAAAAAACGTTTCATTTTTTGATTTCATGGTCTACAGTTCGCATTTTCCAACTAAATACCTTCGAAAATGCCCTCATTGTTGTTATTCTACCCTAAATTGAAGTAAAATCCAAGTTCCCCCCTTTTTGTGCCCTAATTCATTCATTTTCATGGGTTGTACCATTTTCTCCTTTGCCAAGTAATGAAAGAGCTCGAAATTGATCAAATCCTGAATTCGTGCAGGTTTTTCCCCAATCCAAAGGTCGTAAATTATCTCAAGAGATGATTCAGTTGGTTTAAAATGAAGAATTCTACCTTCCCTGTCAAAAAAATTGGTTTATAGGGAATTCCCTAAATTTTTCACGTTTTTGATGTGCTCTCGGGCCGTCAAATTTATCATTGTAAATTCTATGCTGACATGGCAGGCTCTCATTGGCCGGGTGCAGTAAAAAAAATGTTATAACTTGTCAAATTTTCAATTTTTGGTGAAGGGAGAATTTTCTCCGTGGTCCCACATTTTCCTAGTGTGCCTACGTGGCATGATTTGATTGGACAAATGGAGCAGAGAGTGGCAGAGGTCACTTAAAACTTTTTACCTTCATTTTTTGCAAATTTCTCAAAATCAATTTTTTTCCTGAAGGCCCGATCCCAATGGGATGGTGACATGTGGCACAGGGAGATCAAACAGACAACATGGGAGTTGGGAAAATTTTATTGTTGTAGACTCAAAGATGTCAGAATAAAATTTTTCCCCGTGGCCCCGCAGTGCTACAGGGATGTGCTTACGTGGCCTGATGTGATTGGTCGAGGATTGGCGGGTGGTGGAAGTAACTTAGGAAATTTTTCTTCCATTTTGGAAAAATTTCTCAAAATCAAATTTTTTCCTGAAGGCCCACAGCAAATGGCATGATGACACATGTCCAGGAGGGCTAGGCGGATGGTCAAGGACTTGGAAAATTTTGTTGTTTTTTGGCTCAGGGTGTCAGGGGAAAAATTTGGCTCGTGAGCTCGCAACCATTGGAAAGGTGACACGTGTCCAGGGAGATCGACCGGAATAGTGGGAACTTAGAAGAATTTGAAAAAATTTGGTTTCAAAATGCAAAAGGAAAATATTTGCCCAGGGGTCTGCACCTAATACGAAGTGGACACGTGTCCAAGAAAGTTAGCATGGATGGGTGGAATTTGTGAAAATTTCGAAGTCTTTTAACTTCAAAGTGTTAAAGTTATAATTCGGCCTGAAGACCCGTGCCCAATGGAAGGGCGACACGTGTCCATGGGAGGAAGGGAAAAGTGGGGTGATGCGTGTTTCTTTGGATTTTTGCCTTTGGAGGAAAAATTTTAAAGTAACATTTTGAGCCAGATCTCCATGCGAATCACAGTGTGACACGTATGCACAGGGATGAAATGGAGAGGCGGAGGCTTGGAGGCAGTTGAAGTTTTTTAACTTCAAAAGGTAAGAAGGAAAATTTTGGTTCAAGGTCCCACCACCAATGAACAGTGGACATGTGTCTGACTTTCAATGGAAATTTGGAGCACGGAGGAAAGATGGAAAATTTTCAAAATTTTAGCGAAAAATCTCAAAGTGAAAAATAAACCCGCGGAAAAACTTGATGAGTCGGCTCCACATCCAATGGGAGATTGACACGTGGTAGAGAAATAGCGGGCGTTCAGGGGCGCGGAACATTTTGAGAAAATTTTCCTTTTCTCAAAATGGGGAGCAAATTTGTCATTTTGGCCCGCGATTTTCAAATAGGGTCCACAGGAGGACACATGGCGCATTCAGGGGCCCGTGG
Source organism: Taxus chinensis (assembly GCA_019776745.2). Classification (NCBI taxonomy): domain Eukaryota; kingdom Viridiplantae; phylum Streptophyta; class Pinopsida; order Cupressales; family Taxaceae; genus Taxus; species Taxus chinensis. The sequence continues at coordinate 348,879,791 of CM034147.1, read as the reverse complement.
GAAAATTTTCAAATTTTTTCCAAAATTCAAAAGGGGTTTAAAATGCTTTTTAAGGATTAGGGGCCCGCCCCAATCATGTTTGGACACGTGTCCCACCTTGTGTAAAGGAAAAAAGGTAATTTTGGAACTTTTTAGAGAGGATTTGGATCTGCCACATGGAAGGCTGGCATTTAAAGTTGATTTTAATCAATGGCAGCTATGCATTTTCATTTTTTGGGTGCCATTGGAGCTCCAAGAAGTGTGGAATCATCATTTTTGCACCAAAACACATGAAATTTTATATGAATCTACATCCCTTCGGCCTTATGAACATAATGGCATCATTTATTTGAGCTGATTCGGTGCCCTATAGTGTTTTTCATGAGATATTTTTCTCAGCTCGTGAAAAACACGTGAAAGGTAAAAATGAAAAGTTACAGAGTTAAAAATGGTGAGGGAAAAAGGTGAAAAATGATTACAAATGCATGTTGGCATGGTGGAATGCCAAAAACGTGACCCTGGGATGGATAAGGATCTGAGTTCATGCAATATTTTAAAATATCTATGTATCTCTGGCATTTGGTGAGCTGTTTCATAGTTTTATATCATTTTTCATCAAATGGATAGGGTTTTGTAACAAATTTGATCCCTTTGGCATATTCTTTTCTTGGGATGCAAGGATCCAAGTTGGCATAGGATATATCATATAGTTTGGAAACATTTTTGGAGGTGGAGAATTTTGGAGAAAGAGAGAAGAAATTTCACAGGAAAAAACTGGAAGAAGTCCATTTCCTTTTTGAGAAACTACCTGAGAGCCATTTTTATTCCAGTTTGCATCAAATGTTCATCATGTTGAGTTGGTTTCAGCTGTAAAGCCATCAACAAGCTTTGAGATTGTCTAAATAACATTCCCTTGCTGATATATTTGATCAAATTCTTGGATTAACTGGTTTTATCTCTTGGCAAAGCTTGCATGCACTTGTATTTCAGTATGTTTTCAATTTGTGTTTCATGCTCATGTTGCAATCTTGTGTTTGGGATCTTTATTGGTCATACATGGTCTCATTTCTTGTAGAGGGTTTGAAGGCATCTGTAATCTTCCATTCAGAAGAGCATTCATTTGAGGGGAGATAAACAGATTTAAATTCATCTTACCTTCCTTGTAAATTGAGGGTGTTTATAAACCTTTGGGTGTACCTTAGGACATGATCTAACAAGGGGTTCTGAATGCTTTATTGATATTTTTCTTCAAGCCTTTGTGGTAGGCTATCAAAGTTTGTATGGAATAGTGTAGATTTGGGCATCCATATGTGCACACATCCTGGTTGAAAGAGCACTTCAAATTCATTGAAATATCTCTGTTGTTTAGGTGTTGTAATTCTTTTGCAAGGTTTCCCAAAGAAGGTGATGACTCCTAACTACTCTTGTCCCAATATCTCTCATCATAATTTCACTTTAAACTAACTCATCCTACCTACAATACCCCTGCATCTGCATTGTGTGTCCACAAAAGAATTCAATCCTTTCACAAAGATGCACAAAATTGATCAGGGTTTTATCATGTCTTTAGCAGCTCTAGCTTTGTTTTGAGAACATTTCCATCATTTAGTAGTGACAGCTCCTTTGAGTTTGGATAATGGATATTTGATCATGTTTTCACAAAGCCTCCTCCACATCATATACAAAACACAAGGATATCTTCATCTCCTTACCATATAGGGGCTGCAATATAGGTTCTCTTACCTTGGTTGATAGGCACAACCTAAAATAGTGAGGGTTAGATCAAAACCCTTATGAAGGTGCTATCCACTCCCTCAATTCTTGAATGCAAACAAGAAAATAGGTGTGACCCCTGGCTACAAATGACATACAAAACATCTATATATCCTTGAGTGTCTTGTGCAGATTCATGATGTTGTTCAAGTTGTGAAGGAGATTAAATCTGGATACCAACACCTGAGTGGCACTGTTGCCGGGGACTTCTTACAATTTCTTGGTGGTTTTGAAGTACTTGAAAGGTTTGAGCATTTGTGTGATCAAGTATTTGAGCTGTTATATTCTTGAGATATCATTTCATACTTCAGATCTGGATGTTTTGGGTAAGAAAGACTTCAAACTCAGCCTGCTCTCCTCATCTACCAGCAGTTTATGTGATTTGGATGCACTGTTTTTGGTTGAATTAAGAAGAAGAAAATCTGATTTGTAAATCCCTGCAAGTTTTCAGTATAGCATGCATTTGACAGAATATTTTTTAGTGCTTTCTTGCACAACTAAGGTGAAAATCCTTGGTGGCGACTCCATGTTGTTGGGATCTTGAAAATACTAGTTGTCTAACACATTTTTATCATTTGAAACTTGTTGTTTAAATCTGTCAAACTGGAGGGAAGGAGATCCCTCTTCATCAAGGACTCTTCTAAGAAGTTTCTCACCGAATCAAGAAGCTCAGAACTAGAAGGAAGAAGAGTGTGGAAAGTGGTTGGTGATTTGGTTGCAAGGAAAGGAATCCCCATAGTTGAATTTGAAGGAGAACATCCTATCATTGAAGATTATAATTCCTCTTCAAGTAGATCTTATTCAGGAAATCTTCTTGCTGATTTTCATTCTCCATCAGGTGAGGGACCTTCTTGTGTATTTAAAAAACTTGCTCCTAAATCTGCTCCTGTGGTTTCTAAGTTTGCTAAAGTTTATCAAGAGAGAGAGCCTTTGGGGGGTTATCATTTTAGAGATCAGTCATCTGTTCTAATTAGACCCACTACTACTCCTCATCAGCTTGTTTCACCTCCAAGATCACCCCCACCAAACAATATGGCTCAACCTAGACCTCCATTTGTTGTAAACACCTTTGGTCCTATAAATTTTGGAGGAATGGATGGTTATCCAAATGCTGTCCCACAGGATGTGAGAAATAGGTTACCAAAATTCCAAGGTAACAATGCCATAACTGGAGATCAGCATCTCAAACTCTTTGTTAACATGATGGAAGACTTTGAAATAGAATTTGAGGATGTGTATATCAATTTGTTTATCCATACACTTGAGGAAGATGCAAGAGATTGGTATAAATCTCTGCTTGATAACTCTATTGATTCATGGACTGAGATGAGTAATGCATTCAGATTACAATATGGAGACAAAACAGATCCAAGGTTCCTTCTATCCGAGTTTGAGAACATCAAGAAGAACCCGAATGAGACCATTCATGATTTCAATACAAGGTTTAATAAGACATTGAGAAGGCTGCCTATAATTTTGAGGCCTTGTGATGAATCTTGCTTGATCAAATATGCAGATGCATTTGATAAAAAGGCAGCCTATTACTTGAGAGACAAAAATCCTACAAACTTGAGGCAAGCTTTCACCATGGCACTTCAAATTGAAAATAATATTAAAGCTGTTGGTAAACCACTTAAGAGGGATGATGTGAAGCTGATAAACCCTGAGAAGCCTCAAACTAGCAAGGGTGCTGATTTGGAGGATGTTGTCAAGACTTTGGCAGGGGCTGTCAAAGAAATTTCCTACAAATTAGCCCGGGCTGAGAAAGGAATTGGGAAAAGTTCACAAGGACAGAAAAGAATTCAAAACCATGATAGATTTGGCAATCATCCTAGGGGTGATCAAAGACAAGATGATAGAGGTAAAGGGCTTATTGGATCTGCAAATAGACAACCCCAAGCACGTGAAAATAGAGTGGTGCCTGACCCTCTGACTGCAAGAGTTGCTGTTGTTCAAGAAGTTGCTGATATGGATTGGTGTGACAGATGTTTTCTTCCTCATCCACCATGTGAAATGGACCAGCAAGATATAGATGATGATAATGAGAATGAAATGGATGATGACATTTGTATGATGGGCAGCTCTTCAAGCTCACAGCAAGCAGCAACATCAACAGATGTGATAAGTGCAAGGACTGCTGCAACCTTTTGGGATTGCATAAAGAGGGTACCATTTCTTTCTCTTCCTCAAACTCATGATGTAGATGTAGTTCAGGCCTTTGAAATTCCTAATAATGACTTTGAATACCTAAGGGCTTTAATGATCAAGAAGTATGATGGTGGTATTCCTTCGGAGGAAGATAGACAATTGTTAATGAATGTTGTGGTTGGTCAAGAAAAGGAGTACAATACTAGAAGTAAAGTTGTTAGAGGATCTGGTCCTCAAGCCAAGCCAAAGACACCCTTGCTCACAAGCATTCCCAAAGATAACCCTAGAAGGGAAACAATTGCTAAGAACCCTGCTGTCCCATGCAAAAATATCAATCCTCTCCATGCCCAGGCTGCCAAGAATACTTCTCCATCTGATGAACCTTCTTGTTTCCCTTCCAATGCTGTTTTGCCAAAGAATGTTCCATATGATATAGCCCAGGTATTGAGCCAAATTAAAGTGAGTGTTCCCATTATTGAATTTCTTAGAATTCTTGAACACAAGAAAAGAGCTTTTGAATACTTGGGATTGAAAGAAGAAAAGAGTATACCAAGCAGAAATGTAAATGTTGTTGAGAGTCCTCTTCAAAGCGTTGCTGGCCCTGAAACACCACCACCAATGGAAGATCTTGGAGAGGCACCTGAAGTATATTTGGGGACATCCTTGGTTGATTCCCAATTGAATGTTGATCCATTCTTCACAACTTTGCTCATAAAAGGTAGGTTGCTTCACAATTGCATGTTTGATTCCAGTGCATCATGTAATGTTATGCCTCTAGAAGTTATGAATGAGTTGGATATCAAGGTGACAGTAGCATATGGAAAGTGTACAGCCATGGATTCAAGGGAAGTGCTAGTTGTTGGATGTGTGAAGGGTTTAGTAGTGCAACTTGCAGCCTATCCGGGTAAGAATTTAAAACTTGATGTTGTAATTGTTGACTGCCCTGCCAAATGGGGTATGATTTTTTCAAGAAAGTGGGCTGCAAGTGTTGGTGGTAGTGTTCAAATGGACATGTCCTATGCCACCATTCCCATTGAGGGCAGCCTTGTCAAACTCTATGGTGAAAAGAAGATGTTACACTTGATTGAAGATCCCGACAATGCTTCTTATGAAGTGTTGTTTGCTGATGTAGATGTTGACAATTTCATTGGTTTTGCTGATGGAAAAGAGAATAAGATGGAAAAATCAGAGTGCCTTGGTATGGTAGGATCTCCATGGACATTACTATTTGATGGAGCTTGCTCCAAAGTTGGAAATGGTGCTGGTTTAGTGTTGGTTTCCCCTAGTTTAGAAGAGTTTCCTTTTTCCTTCAAGCTCAATTTTGAATGTACTAACAACATTGCTGAGTATGAGGCATTATTATTGGGATTAAGGATTGCATGGAAGTATGGATTAAAGGATATTTTTTCCAAAGGAGATTCAAAGCTGGTTGTCAAGCAAGTAAGAAAGTTGTATGCTACAAAAAATCAGCGTATGAGACAATATAAGCATGTTGTTTGGGACTTGATTGAAATGTTTGATTCCTTTAACATTGTTTACCATGATAGAAGTCTTAATGTTGTTTCTGATAAGCTGGCTGTCCTTGGTTCTAAATTTGATAATTGCACCATTTCACCTTTTTGTGAATATGATGTTGAAGTGCTAACAAGGCCAGCTATCCCGGATAATGTGAAACATTGGCAGATTTTTGATGATGATGCACAAGTGTTGAGATTCTTACAATGCCAAGGAGAGTTTGCTGGTCAGAATATTGATTGGGAACCAATGGTGTGCATGAATGAAGGTAGAGAAACTTTTTTTGACAAGGATATTATACAATTGAAGACAAATACCATTCCCAAAGGTCTTGTTGCACTTGAATCCAATTTTAGCAATGTTGATTGCATCATTAATAGAAAGATGTCTGCTTCAAGGGATGTGGAAGAGCATAACTTGGGAACTAAAGACAAACCAAGGAAGATCTGGTTGGGCAGTCATCTCAGCAAAGAAGAAAAATAGTCCTATGCCCAACTTTTAAAGAAATATCAAGACTGCCTTGCTTGGTCTTATTCAGAGCTGAAGGCATATAGAGAAGATTTATTTCAGCATGAGATTCCCCTTGAGGCCAAGACTAAGCCATTTAGACAAAAACAAAGGCCTATTAACCCACTACTTTCCATGAAAATGCAAGAAGAGTTGAAGAAATTGAGAGATGGTGGCATCATTCAGCCTACTAGATACTCTTCTTGGGTTGCCAACCTTGTGCCAGTTAGAAAGAAGAACGGAGATATCAGACTTTGTGTGGATTTTAGGAATCTAAACAAAGCATCTATGAAGGACAACTATCCTTTGCCAAACATGGAGAATATGCTGCAGCTTGTGACAGGGTCAGAAATGCTTTCTACTTTGGATGGTTTCTCTGGATACAATCAAGTAGTTGTTAAAGAATCAGAAAGACTTAAGACAACCTTCACTACTCCTTGGGGGACTTATGTTTTTGTAAGGATGCCTTTTGGATTGATGAATTCTGGTGCTACTTTTTAGAGGGAAATGGATGTTGCCTTTGCTGGTTATATCAATGAGTTTATTGTAGTTTACCAAGATGATGTGACTGTTTTTTCAAGACAACGAGTAGACCATTTGCAACACCTAGAGAAGATGTTGATCAGATGTAGGGAGTATGGCATTTCACTTAATCCAAAGAAGTGTCATTTTGGTGTGCCAAAAGCCAAGTTTTTGGGGCATATTGTGTCCAAAGAAGGTGTTATGATAGATCCTGAGAGAGTGGAAGCAATCAGCAAGGTGCCTATGCCAAGAACCAAGAAGGGTATTCAATCTTTCTTTGGCCAAATCAATTTCATTAGAAGGTTTGTCTCCAATTTTGCTGAGTTGACTCTTCCAATCACAAGCATGCTAAGAAAGGATCAAGTTATTAAGTGGGAGGAGGCTGCCATCCAAGCTTTTGAAGGAATAAAGGATGCACTCAAGCATGCACCTGTTTTGGCAGCTCCAAACTATAAGATGCCTTTCCAAATCTTCTCTTTTGCATCTGAATTTACTATTGCTTCAGTTTTGCTACAAAAGGATGAAAATGGAGCTGAGAGGCCTATTGCTTTCTTTAGCAAGGCTTTACAAGTAGCTGAATTGAGGTACACAATTATGGAGAAACAAGCATTTGCATTAGTAAAAGCAACAAAGATTTTCAGGCCCTACATTTTGAGTTCAAAGGTTGTTGCTTATGTTCCCCACACCATGGTTAAAGACATCTTATCTGACATGGAGATATCAAGCAAGAGATGTAGATGGGTTAACAAATTACAAGAGTATGATATGGATATCCAAACAACAAAGCTGGTAAGAGGTTTAGGTCTTGCCAAACTCATGGCTGAGAGTAATTTGTAGAATGTAGAAGTGAATCAGCTAGGGGAAGAAAGGGAAGATCTCCTTGACAAATTGATGAATTCTGAGTGGTACAAGGATGTGGTCTATTACCTCAAGCACTTATGTTGTCCCAGTCACTTAAATAAAAATCAGAAAAGAGCCCTCAAGCTGGCTTCTCAGAAATATGTCATAACAGACCTTGGGCTAGCTTGGAAGAACCCTGAAGGTGTCCTCTTGAAATGCATAACTGAAGATGAAGCTCCCAAGTTGATTGCTGATTTCCATGGGGGAGTTTGTGGAGGAAATTTTTCTGGGAGAGTGACAGCACATAAGATTTTAAGAGCTAGTTATTGGTGGCCAACTCTTTTCAAAGATGTAAACCGGCTGGTTAGAAGGTGTGATAGTTGCCAACATTTTTCAGGAAGATTGAGAGCTTCAGGCTCCCTTCCTTTGCAGCCTGTATCAGTTGAAGCTCCTTTCAAACAATGGGGAATGGATTTTATTGGTGAGATTTCAGATCCTTCTAGTGCTGGTTATAAATGGATCCTTGTAACAACTGATTATTTTACAAAATGGGTTGAGGCAATTCCATCTAGAAAGGCAACACACCAAGTGGTAATGGATTTCTTGTTGAATCATATCATATGCAGATTTGGGGTTCCAGTTAAGATTGTGTCTGATAATGCTATGTGTTTTAGAGCCAAGCCTTTGATGGCAATGTGCAATGAATATGGGATAAATCTGACCTATTCTTCAAACTACAACCCACAAGGGAATGGGCAAGCTGAATCAAGTAACAAAAACTTTCTCAAGATCATTAGAAGAACCTTGGAAATCAACAAGAAGAAGTGGGGAGAACAGTTGAAATTTACAGTTTGGGCTGATAGGATAACTCCAAAAAGAGTAACTGGTAAAAGCCCATTTGAACTGGTGTATGGAACTCAGGCTTTGCTGCCATTACACCTGCAATTATCCACTTTTCAGTTTTCCCAGTAGTTGGAAGATCAAGAACATGGCCCATATGAATCAAGAATCAATCAGATCATTGAGTTGGATGAAGAAAGGAGAGCTTCTCATCAAAGGCATGTCAGGTTTAGGGAGAAATTGAAGAAGTTGTTTGATAAGAAGGTCACCCCTAGAGCTTTCAGTGTTGGAGATCTGGTTTTGCTATGGGATAGTAGGCATGAAGACAAGGGAAAGCATGGAAAATTTGATGCTCTATGGATGGGCCCTTATGCCATTGATATCAGGATTGGAGAAAATACATTTTTTCTCAAGGATTTGGATGGGGATTTGTTGGAGCTGCCTGTTAATGGCAGACATTTAAAACACTTTTTGGATTAAATCCCCAAAGGAGGTATGCACAAGTTGTACATTTTGTATAGCCCTTGTTGTTGTTTTGTCTTTTCCTTGTTTTTGCTGTTGTTGGCTTGTGGTTTTCCCTTTTTTCCTTGGAAACCATTGTTGGTGTGGTTTTCTCAGCCTGTTTTTGGTGGAAATTCTAGTTTTGGGCTGCTCTGCATGTTTTGACTCCTTGCCCAATGGATTTCTGGCACTTGGTCTATGTTGTGATCTTGTGGCACTCGCTGGGAGTGCCCATCCCCAAGCAGGAGCCAATGTTGGTCCCATTATTGAGTTTGCATAATGTGCCTTGGTTTTCCATGACCGAATATGCTCAAAAACGTTTCATTTTTTGATTTCATGGTCTATAGTTCGTATTTTCCAACTGAATACCTTCGAAAATGCCCTCATTGTTGTTATTCTACCCTAAATTGAAGTAAAATCCAAGTTTACCCCCCGTTTGTGCCCTGATTCATTCATTTTCACGGGCTGTACCATTTTCTCCTTTGCCAAATCATGAAAGAGCTCGAAATTGATCAAATCCTAAATTTGTGCAAGTGTTTCCCCAATCCCAAGGTCACAAATGATGTCAAGAGATGATTCAGTTGGTTTAAAATGAAGAATTCTACCTTCCCTGTCAAAAAATTTAGTTTCTAGGGCATTCCTTGAATTTTTCACATTTTTGACGTGCTCTCGGGGCATCAAATTTATCATTGTAAATTCTATGATGACATGGTAGGCTCTCATTGACCAGGTACAATCGAAAAAAATGTTATAACTTGTCAAATTTTCAACATTTGGTGAAGGGAGAAATTGCTCCGCAGCCCCGCATTTGCCAAGTGTGCCTACGTGGCATGATTCGATTGGACAGATGGAGTAGTGAGTGGCGGAGGTCACTTAAAAATTTTTTCCTTCATTTTTTGTAAATTTCTCAAAATCAAAATTTTTCCCGAAGGCCCGTGCCCAATGGGAGGGTGACACGTGGCACAGGGAGATCAAACAGACAGTGTGGGAGTTGGGAAATTTTATTGTTGTAGACTCAAAGATGTCAGAAGAAAATTTTTCCCCGCACCCCTGCGGTGCTATAGGGATGTGCTTACATGGCCTGATGTGATTGGTCAAGGATTGGCGGGTGGCGGAACTAACTTAGGAAATTTTTCTTCCATTTTGGAAAAATTTCTCAAAATCAATTTTTTTCCTAAAGGCCCACAGTGAATGGCATGATGACACATTTCCAAGAGGGCCGGGCGGATGGTCAAGGACTTGGAAAAATTTGGTGTTTTTTGGCTAGGGGTGTCAGGGGAAAAATTTGGCCCATGAGCCCGCAACCATTGGAAAGGTGACACGTGTCTAGGGATATCGACCAGAATAGTGGGAACTTAGAAGAATTTGAAATTTTTTGGTTTCAAAATGTAAAAGGAAAATATTTTCCCAAGGTCCACACCTAATATGAAGTGGACACATGTCCAAGAAAGTTAGCATCGAAGGGTAGAATTTGTGAAAATTTCGAAGTCTTTTAACTTCAAAGTGTTAAAGTTACAATTCTACCCGAAGACCCGCACCCAATGGAAGGGTGACACGTGACATGGGAGGAAGGGAAAAGTGGGGTGATGCATGTTTTTTTGGATTTTTGCCTTTGGAGGAAAAATTTTAAAGTAACATTTTGAGCCAGATCTCTGTGCGAATCATATTGTGACACATATGCACATGGATGAAATGGAGAGGTGGAGGCTTGGAGGCAGTTGAAGTTTTTTAACTTCAAAAGGTAAAAGGAAAATTTTGGTTCAAGGTCCTGTCACCAATGAACAGTGGACATGTGTTTGACTTTCGATGGAAATTCGGAGTACGGAGGAAAGATGGAAAATTTTCAAAATTTTAGCGAACAATCTCAAAGTGAAAAATAAACCCATGGAAAAACTTGATGAGTCAGCTTCGCATCCAATGGGAGATCGACACATGGTAGAGAAACAACAGGCATTTGAGGGCGCGGAAATTTTTGAGAAAATTTTACTTTTCTCAAAATGGGGAGCAAATTTTTCATTTTGGCCCACGATTTTCAAACAGGGTCCACAGGAGGACACGTGGCGCATTTAGGGGCCCATGGGAAAATTTTCAAAATTTTTCCAAAATTCAAAAGGGGTTTAAAATGTTTTTTAAGGATTGGGGGCCCACCCCAAACATGTTTGGACATGTCTCCCACCTTGTGTAAAGGTAAAAAGGTAATTTTGGTGCTTTTTAGAGAGGATTTGGATCTGGCACGTGGAAGGCTGGGATTTAAAGTTGATTTTAATAAACGACAACTGTGCATTTTCATTTTTTAGACGCCATTGGAGCTCCAAGAAGTGTGGAATCGTCATTTTTGCACCAAAACACATGAAATTTTATATGAATCTGCATCCCTTCAACCTTTTGAACATAATGGCATCATTTATTTGAGCTGATTCAGTGCCCTATAGTGTTTTTCCTGAGATATTTTTTCAGCCCGTGAAAAACACGTGAAAGGTAAAAATGAAAAGTTGCAGAGTTAAAAATGGTGAGGGAAAAAGGTGAAAAATGATTGCAAATGCATGCTGGCATGGTGGAATGCCAAAAACGTGACCCTGGGATGGATAAGGATCTAGTTCATGCAATATTTTAAAATATCTGTGCATCTCTGGCATTTGGCGAGCTGTTTCACAGTTTTATATCATTTTTCATCAAATGGATAGGGTTTTGTAACAAATTTGATCCCTTTGGCATATTCTTTTCTTGGGATGCAAGGATCCAAGTTGGCATAGGATATATCATATAGTTTGGAAACATTTTTGGAGGTCTGTTGAGAATTTTGGAGAAAGAGAGAAGAAATTTCACAGGAAAAAACTGGAAGAAGTCCATTTCCTTTTTGAGAAACTACCTGAGAGCCATTTTTGATTCCAGTTTGCATCAAATGTTCATCATGTTGAGTTGGTTTCAGCTATAAAGCCATCAAAAAGCTTTGATATTGTCTAAATAACATTCCCTTGCTGATATATTTGATCAAATTCTTGGATTAACTAGTTTTATCTCTTGGCAAAGCTTGCATGCACTTGTATTTCAGTATGTTTTCAATTTTTGTTTCATGCTCATGTTGCAATCTTGTGTTTGGGATCTTTATTGGTCATACATGGTCTCATTTCTTGTAGAGGGTTTGAAGGCATCTGCAATCTTCCATTCAGAAGAGCATTCATTTGAGGGGAGATAAATAGATTTAAATTCATCTTACCTTCCTTGTAAATTGAGGGTGTTTATAAACCTTTGGGTGTACCTTAGGACATGATCTAACAAGGGGTTCTGAATGCTTTATTGATATTTTTCTTCAAGCCTTTGTGGTAGGCTATCAAAGTTTGTATGGAATAGTGTAGATTTGGGCATCCATATGTGCACACATCCTGGTTGAAAGAGCACTTCAAATTCATTGAAATATCTCTGTTGTTTAGGTGTTGTAATTCATTTGCAAGGTTTCCCAAAGAAGGTGATGACTCCTAACTACTCTTGTCCCAATATCTCTCATCAGAATTTCATTTTAAACTAACTCATCCTACCTACAATACCCCTGCATCTGCATTGTGTGTCCACAAAAGAATTCAATCCTTTCACAAAGATGCACAAAATTGATCAGGGTTTTATCATGTCTTTAGCAGCTCTAGCTTTGTTTTGAGAACATTTCCATCATTTAGTAGTGACAACTCCTTTGAGTTTGGATAATGGATATTTGATCATGTTTTCACAAAGCCTCCTCCACATCATATACAAAACACAAGGATATCTCCATCTCCTTACCATATAGGGGCTGCAATATAGGTTCTCTTACCTTGGTTGATAGGCACAACCTAAAATAGTGAGGGTTAGATCAAAACCCTTATGAAGGTGCTATCCACTCCCTCAATTCTTGAATGCAAACAAGCAAATAGGTGTGACCCCTGCCTATAAATGACATACAAAACATCTATCTATCCTTGAGTGTCTTGTGTAGATTCATGATGTTGTTCAAGTTGTGAAGGAGATTAAATATAGATACCAACAGAGTCTTTAGCATGAGCCTTTGTGTTGAATTCTGGAAGAGTGAATGAAACTGTGCATCTCTATGCCTCTATTGATACACATCTTCTGGTTGAAGGAATACTTTGGCTATTTTGAAGCATTTTGTCTGTGAGTTTTCTAATATTTGTAAAGGATCTCAAAGATCTAGTATAATCAACTTTATCTTGCTTAACTTCCCAACAAAAAATTCTCAAATGATAAATCCTAAATGAACTTTCCCTATTTATACTATGTATCTACAAAGGTTTAACAAATTTCACTACCAAAATATGTAGAGACAATCAGGTTTCAATCATTGTCTTTAGTAACCCAAATCTTTTCCATGAAACATCTCCACTTTCTAGTGTGACAACTCGTGTGAGTTAAATTATTTTGTCTTGATCATATTTTTTCAATGTTTTCATGAAAATTGTGCAAAAAAGGATCTCTTGATATCCTTCACCAGTACGGGTTACAAAATGGGTCCTCTCACCCTGGTTGAAGGCATAACCTAAAGTAGTGAGGGTAGATCAAACCTTTAGTGAGGGGCTATCCATTTCTTCAACTCCTGAGTAACAAAGAGTCAGCTGAATCCCCTCCTCAGATACAAAATGACCTATATCATGATTTTTCTATCTCTAAGCATCTTTCCATTTTTGTGATGCTTCTCAGCCCTCTCGGGAGAATCAATTCGGCTACCAACAAGTAGTCCTTTGTATGCCCCTGTACATCACAATCCGTGCACCATAGATAACTGTGAGTGTCATGCATCATGTTTGCATATAGATTCTCTAGGTGCTTCAACATTGTAGTAATCTGAGCTTCAAGGAAAGGGATAACACCAGTATTAACTCTTCTGACAACTTTAGCACACAGGGAAGCCTCTAAGGCTTTGCGTGGGTTGGTGAAATTCTTTTGTGAAAGTTCTCTTCTAAAAAATGTTATGAATCCTCCAAAAAACCACTGAGAATGCTAAGAGGGGTGAATATCATAGGATACCTTTGATCAGATAGTCTTAAAATGTGCATTGTACTCCCACACACTCTCTTCCATACCCTGTCAGATCTCCTTCAGTGTGCTGATGCTCTTCTATTTAAACTTAGGGATATAGAACTCAACAAAGAAGGCATTCCATAGTATGGTGTAATCCACCATTGTCTGATGGGGGTCATTCTTTTGGTACTAGTTATGGACACATCCCTGTAATGTCATTCCAAACTGACTTTCCTTCTGCTCGAGGGTAGTGATCCACTTTGCATTCCATAATAGTTCACACTTGTGTACATGCTCTGTATCATCCTCAATACCTTTATAGTATGGTAGATGCAAAGACATCTCTAAAAAAAACTTGCTGAGGTGGTTGAGGCCATTGTCTACCTAATCTAAAATTTTGATTCCCTCTGGTGTTGCCTCCACCATTGGATCGACTAGATCCACCAGGTCCTCCTGAGCCACTAGATCCTCTAGATCTGTTAGGTCCACCTAGTCCTCTAACTCCTATACCACTAGATCCACCTCCTATAGCCAGGAAAAGGCCTAAAGTGATCACACCTAATGCTCTCAACATTCCACTGAACTACATACCAACACTTTGTGATAATGCATTGTTACCATATGTGTGTCTCGTGCCACTCCCAGATGTGATACCCAAGCTTTTCATACTCTCACTTTACCCAAACATCATTCCAGACAATATTCCTCCAAACAAAGGGAAATATTGTGTAGCCATAGATGTACCAAATGAAAAATTATCTCCTAGGCAAAGATCCTTCACTTCCACTGATACCAACTATGTTACCAATAATTTTCTCTTGATTTGGAAGACTAAGCGCCATGGGTTGGTCACTAGGCGGATTCAGATGTGTGCCGATGACTCTTCTTTCTCCAAGTGACAAAATATCATTAGAATCCAAAGGGATATCTCTTCCACGCTTGCCAAGATGGGGTAGCACAAAATGCTTAGGCTCCACGTCCTTCGTGTAAACCTCAACTCCTTATTGCAACTTATTCCTCCATAAATCCATCACTCCCGCAACCTCACGTTTTCTAGCCATATCCCTTTCACATGATTCTCTATACTTGAGTCATCTTGCCTCTCTTTATTTTTCAGCTATAATGTCTGCCATCTTCCTCCAACCTAGCTTCCTCACCCAACATTTAGAGAAGCTTAGCTGGCCATAGGAAATACTTCCAAACTTAGGGTAACAAACAGAATCTTTATAGCTAAAGGAATAGCATGCAAAAACGATCCTCTAGGATCCCTTAAGAACTCAAACTCAAGAACCTCATGACAATAATATGTATAAATAGCATATTCCAGGGTATAACTGGTTAACACTCTTCTCCACCAGTGATCAACAAAATGTTTCTAAGTCAGATCAACATCCCACATCCTCTAATATTCATCTTGGGTCCACACACAAAATCTATAGTACCATCTTGATCTAGATACATATGTTGAAATCCATTCATATAACTCTACTAGGAAGAAACAAAAGAAGGTCTCATACAACTCATAATACCGGTGCTATTCTACCCATTTACATGCATCAAAATTAGGTCCAGAACTAAATCTTTGAGAAAATACATCCTCCATGCTCTTAAACCATGCCTTGACACTATACAAGGTCAAGCACTTCGTCATCACACATCATTCTCACAATAGCTTTGAAAAGTGGTCCCGACAATGGAACCAAGATGTAATAACTTTTATGTGCCCTTAGAATAACACTCTGATCCCATGCACGCCATCCTATCACCTAACGGGTGATGGGCGCTCACCCGAGGCACTCGTGGGAACTGAGCCCCTCTTTTATGTGAGCATTGTGAGAATATATTTCCATTGATATAAAATCAGATGTAGAAAGGTAAATGTTCATGCATTCTTTCTAAGAGCATAGGATGAGATATTACATTAACATACCCATTCAGATAACAAGAGAAACATCATCTAGTGAGCAGAGGTGATTCATAACATAAGGAAAAAACACTAGGGTTTGCACCCATGAATAATATATTAATAATGGAGACATATATTTATATTGATCATAGTTCCAGTAACCACATTACATTCAAAAGGGTCATAATAGACCAAATATATCAATACATATCTAACTCATGCATAAAAAATTATAGTTATGGTTCCCTTATTATCATGATGATCACAGACCCATCCCTCTAGATATACTACCATTTCTACAATCCTCTAAAGAGAACCCCAGCCCCTAGAACCTCCTAATATTCCCACAGAGCTTCACCTTCCATCCTCTCTATGATGATCTGGATGCTTCTCTTTATCCATATCCATGTATGTCTTTTATTTTCTCATGTGCATCTCTATAAAGAGGCTTAACACCCACCGCCATGCCTACCTCTAGGAGTATATCAAATTCCAAGTGTCCCTATGGTCCTCCAATGGAGCGTGCTTGTTCTCATCCTTGACCACCAAGTTGCCATGATGGCACCTTATCCACTCCACCAGCCTAGTCGGGTCACCTTTTTCCTCAGTGCTTCCTAGAATTTTGAATATGACCGATTCTTGAGATTCTTTGTTCTACCTTGCGTGTGTGTCATGGTTTCTACTAAACCCTACTTAAAACCTTGTCCTATGCAATTTTACCTTACGTGCCATTTTCTTCACTGGTCCCATGCGCGCATGCACCCTGTGGCACTTAACCGATATTATGAGGTCCAACATGGAGAATGATGGTGCTGAGAGTGGAAGTGATGGCATCATTGAATGAATGCAGTATAACTAGGATATCATGCATGAAATTAGAAGGGATGCACATTGGTTATACACATGGGAGGATATGATTTTAATTTTGGCACTGCCATCGATCATAACACGTCGAATGCATATATTATGAATATAGATGGAAATGAAAAAGGTGGAATCATGATCATCTGATGGGAGAGGTAGAATCTTGTCATTAGAGAAACTGAGGGCATCTACTTGATGAGTAGTAGGAGGTGTAGAGGAAGGTGATGAATTAGTGAGAGAGGCCATGTGGTGAGGGGTGATAATGGAGGCCATAGGTGTAGGGTCATTGGGTTAAACCTCTATGGATTATAGAACCTCCATGAGGGCCTGTCGATGAATTTAGAGGTTTGGAAGAGGTCGTATAAAGAAATTTTTAGGGGGGACTGGTATGATTATTTTATCATTATACGATGGGAAACCCCATCATAAATATGGTATGCGAGTCCCCCGATGATGATTTTTGGTGTGGGTGTAGATGGTATGTTGGGAATGAGATTAGAGGAGGGGTTAGTTTATTTCTCCTTTCCTTTAGTTTTCTGGGCATGAGTGGAAACTTGGATCATTTTAATCTGAGGAAGAGAGGTGGATGGAGAAGGTGTGTTAATAAAAATATTATGACATGATGGACAAAAACCTAGTGCGGGATAAGAACCTTGTGAAATGAGTAGGGCACACTGACATTTTGGTGGGGTTTTAGATAGCTCTCTTATATGGACCATATTAATGTCAAATTTTGGAGGTGGTGATGCAGGTTGTTGAATAGGTAGTGGGAAAAGATGTGTGGTGATATGTGGAGGTGGAACTGGGTCCTGATCTAGAAGATCATCATCATCAAAGTTTTGTTTAGGAGGACAAAGTTGGAGAAGAATGGTTTTTTGAGCGTTACAATTTTATACATCATGTTTTGACACACGATGGTAGGTGCAAATTTTAGTATTGTCAAACCCTTTTGGTTTAGGTTTGAGTGGGTCGTAAGGTCTAAGTGGTGGTAAAGTGATGAAAATGGTCTTTGAAATGTTGGATAGAATATTAGCATAAGATCATTTCAATGGATCATTGTGTGAAGTGAGTGTGGGTGATCGTGGTGGGAGAGGTGCTATAAGAGGTGGAATTGAAGGTGGGATAAGTTTGACCACTGTAAAGACATAGTAGATGAACTGGTGATGGAAGGAATTGTAGGCTTAAATACCTCTTTAGGGGGTAGTGGGTTTTTCAACTTAGGTTGCATGTTCTTGGATAAAGGTGATGAAGGAGTACGTGATGTGGAAGGGAAGGTAGATGGTGGAAGAGGATGAGTTAGCCAAGGTGATAAAGAAGGTGTGGTGAAGGTTACTGGCAAAGGTAGAGTGCAAGGTATGGGTTGAAGAGAAAGAAATCTCATAGGTATTGATGTAGTTACTATAAGTGATGGGGGTATATGTGGTAAGAAAGATACAGGTAATAGAGAAGGTGTACGTTGTATTGGTAGGTTGGTTGTAATAAGGGATTTTGATGAAGATGTGGATTCTTTTGCTTTTTATTTTCCTTGGATAGGAGGTTTCTTGGCCAAGGTTGATAGGTGAGGCCCTAGGATAGATGGAAGGGGTGAAAGTGACAAAGGTGTAGTGAGTAATTCTAGTGTATGTAGCCTAGAAGGTTAGGTCTTCCTTTTAGGTGGAGGAATGGTTTTTTTGTGGGTTAGGGAAGATGTGGCTAAATCCAATTTGAAGGGTGGATGGACTAGGCTTGATGTCGGCATGACACCCTAGGTAGTGATGGGTTTGGATGTAGGGGAAGATGTAGGTGTAGGTAGGTTCCTAGGCCTAGGAATGGGTTTGGTCATTGGTAAAGGTTTAGGTGTAGGTGATGGTGATAAAGAAGACGTTGTTTAAATAGGCATGGCCATGGTTGATTAGGTTACTTGAAATACCTTTGGATAGATCATGTAGCTATCCGAAGGTGACACTTGTATTTGGGTTGAAAAGGGTAGCCAAAGACATTCCCAAAGCATGGAATTATAAACGTAATCCAAGTAATTGGCTAGGAGTGAAAACAAAACTTTTGTAAGAGGAGATGACATTGGCTTAGTAGAAATCCCTATAAAATATGTCTGTGAGATAGGGAATTGGTTGGCTTTGGACTCTGTGGGTAAGAGAGTCGAGAGTAGATCAACGAGATCCTGGAATGCTAATGGTGAATTGTCCCCAATAGGTAGTGGCCAATCCAAAGGATCCCCTATGGGGGGGAGATAACAGTTGGGATGAGGTAGTTTCCTCTTTCAGTGGAGAGGAAAGTGAGGATGACTCTCCCATGGGTAGGAGAGTTAATACCATAGGTTTTTTGTTAGGTTTCGAGGTAAGTAGTGAAACGCCATTGGTGGAAAGTGTGGACTCCTCCATTGGTGAATGGGGAGATGAAGAGGAATCCTCTGTGGGTGAAGGATTAGATGAAGTAGGCTCCTCCGTGGGTAGAGGAGCTCATGATAGAATATCCTTGATAGAGGGGATATGAGAAAATTGGGGAATGGTTGGTACAGTGTCAAACTAGTGTCAAAGGTACTGAAGGTTTGGACTTGGAGAATTGGTGAGATGTTCCTAACAAAAGCTTGATTGAAAAATTCTATAAGTTTGATTTGAGGTAGCTTGAATGTAATCTGGTTGATGAGGATTTGCCAACTAGTGATAAAATATTTGATATACTCGTCATCATATTTTCGTGTTGAGTACAAATCGGTCATGGTGACCTTCTTGATGATATTGATCGAAAAATGGTCCAGAAAGGCTTGAGCCACTTGATTAAATGAGTAAATGGAATGTCTAGGTAAACCACTGTAACAATCTAACACAGGTCATGTCAAGGACATTAGGAATGTTCATAGGAGTAAAGCATCATCATGGGTGATTAGATAACACCCATGTTTAAAAGACTGCAAGTGTTGTTGCAGGTCTTCTTTACTGTTGAACCAATTGAATTTGGGCATTTCCTGATGCATAGGGTATTGGTGAATGGGAATAAATGGATGGATGGGCTCATTGCAGATTTCATTGTAGGTTAAGAAGTTATGAGAGCAAGAAACCGATGCCTCCAATGTTTACATCTTTTCCATCATCATTTTAATAAGGTCATTGGTAGGTTGTGATAATTAAGTACCCCTTGCAGTATAAGGAGGTTGATGATGAATGTATTATTTGGATGACATCCCAGTAAATGGTGGTGTTGAGTATCATAACTGTGTAAGGGGAATAGATACAGGTGGAAAATATCCCGAATAGATGATAGACGAGATTGGGGGTTATTGGTGATATGTGTAAGTAGGTGGGGTAGATGTAGTGATCCTTGTAGTGATTGGAGGTAAAGACTATGGGATGGAGAGGACAATGTTTTAGAATAGGGTATGGGTTGTCGACATCATGGGTGGCTACAATGCAATAGGTATATACGAGGTGGTAGGTACAGATGGGATTGTGCTCAAGGTGGTTAATGAAGGAATGGTTAACACCATGTGTTTCACCATTTTCTTTACGTTTTTGAATGACAAAACAAATAGGGTTATGGGCTAGGATGAATACATGTTAAATGGGTTGGTTGATGGTTTTTACACGCATTATTACTTCTCAATCTAGTAATAGAGCTTCCCTTTGGCTAGGAGGAACTACTTGTAATAGAAAAAAATACCATAAAAGAGAATTTAAATGATATATGATAGTGGACTAGCTAGTGTATGCTAGTTTCGGGAAGTGTGATACTTCCTATATGGCTATCAATCTACTGTTTAAAATAATTTAATGTGAGAAATAAATAAAGTACTATTGTATTTGATATGATTTAGGTATCACATTCAAGTATAATAAGTAAATCCAATCACAACAAGCTAGGTCATATTTGGATCTAAAGGAGGAGGTAACTGTCAAGGTACCGGGTCTAGTTAGGGTGTAATTCTAGGTTTTTTAGGTCAATTGGTATGAGGTTGTTTGGCTCTATTTTTGGGAAAGGTATAAAACACAGAGACTGAAGTCAGTTTTGTATGACTGATGATGATTACTACAGATTTTCAATAACTCAATATTTCATGGTTTAGGGATTTGTCTGAGATTGACTTGGGGATGGTGAGGAGTAGGTGTAAGTCTGGGGAGGTGCTGGAAATAATCAGAGATGTATAATAGTTAAGTATGGGAAATTTTATGGTGTGGGTGAAGGAATGATCAAACTTGTATGGAGATAAATTGTGGGGAAGTGAGAGTTCAAGTAGAAACCAATAACAGAGGTAATAGAGCCTACTAGAATGAAAATAGAAGAATGTTGGTTAAAAAGATACTATGATGCGAATTTGATGGCTGGATGGAGGTGATGGTTGATCAGAGGAATGGTTTTTGGTTATGTGGAAATGCTTCCCAGAATGCTACCATGGGTGCAATGATCCTAGATCTATTTAGATGATGGTTCTAGATGCCTAAATTCACGAAACGATGTTCGTTCTACTTGCATGCAATTCTGATCTCGTTCTCATCTAGTCTCGAATTTACCAACGTCTCAAACAAGGTTTCCAAGGTGAATAAATGGTAACCAATGATGGTTTCATTTTGACTGGTGTCGGTTTAGGTTTGATCGGCATCTGTTAAGGTGGAATTCCCTAGGTTTACTAAAATGGGTAGATCTTTCTAATTTCTTGGGCCAAGTTGGTTTGTTGTCGTGGATTAGAATGGAAGCTTCCCTTCTAATGAGCAGGAATGTGGTTAGAGAAATATTAGGCATTTATTTTAGGGTTAGATGAAATCTTAGCTCATTAAGTCAAGTAAGACTTAGTTATTGTTAGTTATGGAAACATGTCAAGAATAGGTCTAGGATGAGGTGTCTAGGTGAGGTGGAAATTAGGTCTATTAAGGTAATAAAATAATGGATATTATAAGGATGGCTATTTTATTTAATTAAAATAATTATTAATGTGGGGTGAAAGGGGCCATCGTTAGGTGCCCCATGTTTAAGTTGGTTATCTGATCAAGGGATAAGGGGAGTGTGACCCAATTTTGGTGTCTACATTTTGCCCCTTTTTTTTGTGTAGCTTGTATTTGTAAGTGATGCTGACAAAAATAAGATGTGGTTTCCCCATGTATGGATGAAGGTAATGTTTCCCTAATTTTGGGTGGAGGTAATGTTGCCCTAAGCATGGGTGGAGGTAACCCCCCTTAAATTAGGAACCGTTGAGGTGAGAGAAGGAAGTGGTGAGTTGTTTGATAAAATGAGGAGGTGGGTGGTTTGAGAACAGTGTGAGGTGTGAAGGAGGTGATGGTCGAGGGTATGGTGATTGTAAGAGGTATGGTGGTTGATTAGGTAGAGAATTTAGATGTACACACACATTGTGAAATGCCATGAGATACCAGGGTTGCTTCAACATAACAATTGTACATTAGCTAGGGTCGTAAAGGTCATCTAAACAAGGGTATTTGAGGTCTGATATCTAGGGTAAAGGATACGGTCTGGGAAATCAATGAGGTAAGATGTAGGAACATTTAGTTGTGGTTATGGTACATCCAAAAATTTAAAAATTGAAGGTTTTTTTAGATAAGGGTCACATCCATAGGCAAGGTAAGGCTATTAGGTCGAGCAAAACAGGTACCATCATCGCATGATGCAATGGGTGAAGACATGGGAATCTCCACTTAATCAACGGTGAGGTAGGTAGGTGTGGGTCAGGTAGGTGGAGGTAAAAATGGGGAAATGGGGTAAAGGTCAAAGAGGACAAAAAGGAAATGGGCTAGGGTGAAAGGTAGTGATAGTTGAATGTACGCACATGTATAAATTGTGGCACAGTACCAGGTTGAAGAGCATGAAAAATCTACATCATCCAAGTTCAATAGGTTTATCCAAAGAAAGTTGAAGTGATTCTAGTATCCAAGGTATAGGTTATGGTACGGAAGCACATCATAGGTTGGGTGTAGGAACGTGTAGTTATGTTCTGGTACACCAAAGGTTGGGTCAGGATAAGTGACACAGCAATAGGCAAGGTAAGGTCATTAGGTCAAACAAAAAGGGTAACAATGTCATAAGGTATTGTTAACACATGAGTTCACAGGTCGCTAACAATATTCTGGGTCTGGGTAGCGAGGTCATGACATGGGTAGGTCCGACGTACAAGTAAAATAACAAGTCCCTAAATGCAATTAAGGAAAGACATGGGTAATGTAGGCTTGAAGGTAGGTTACGATAAGGGTGGGTAAGGTAAAATAGTGGTGGGGAAAGGGTATAGGTGGCCACCCTATAGGTGTAGATTACAGGTTTACAGGGCCAGTTGACCACTACACAGGCGTAGGTTGCAGTGAGACCCATGACACCTAAGACAGTGCCCATGGTGAGATTTAGGGATGCCCTGGGTGAGGTGAGGTATTATCTAGATTATTTGGTAGAAACAGGGATATATGTCCCTTCATATGCAAAGTACCAAGCACAACGGGCCTCAAGTGAGAAGACCTGATCCCATACTCACAATGTGGAGAGCATAGGGGGCCAGCGAGCCTAGAGGCAGGAGCAGGGTGAGGCCACCAGTGTATGGAGGCCAGATCCGGGTGAGGGGAAATTGACTGCTAGATCAAGGCCCATAATACTTAGTCCCAGCTAGCCCACCCAGGGTCACCACATAAGCATTAGTAGAGGATTTAGGAGAGACTCTCTTAGCTATCCTGAGGGACAAACTAGGGATCTCCCGCCCATCTTGGATAGTCCCTGGACTGGCATGCGTGCCATGATTTCTACCCATCTGATCCCACCCAACGTGTCGATGATGTTTTGTATATGATATTCACATTACATGAAGATGATTTTTTGTATATGATACCGTCTTGCGTGTTGATGATGTTTTGTATATGATACCGGCCTGTTTGCCAGATGATCTTGAGACATTTTTATTGGATACATTATATGTTGGAGATATTTGAGAAAACATGTAGAGATTTTGATGATTTATATATATGGGGATGATGATGTTTATCGTCATGACTGTGTATATGTAATTTTGATGATGATGTTGTACATGTGATGGGAACTAGCTAAGTTAGGCATGATAGAGTTAGGTCATAGGAAATGGATGGAGTCAGGTCATAGGCATGGATTGGAGTGAGGTTAGTTTAGGCATGGATGGATTTATATTAGTTTAGGCATGGATCGAGTCAGGTCCTAGGAATGGATCGAGTCAGGTCATAGGCATGGTTAGAGTCAGGTCATAGGTATGGATTGAGTCAGGTTAGTTTAGGCATGATGGAGTCAGGTTGGTTTAGGCATGGATCGATTTAGGTCCTAGGTATGGATCAAGTTAGGTTTAGGCATGGTTGGAGTCATGATCATAGGTAGGGTGGAGTCAAGTTTTGGTTTGGATTTAAGTTCCACGTTATTGGTAACAAAGGAAACAAATGATGATGGATATGCATGTTATGTTTGAAATGTCTGAATATTTGTGATTGTGGAAATTTTTGAACATTATGATGATGTGTGGAAAAATGGTTGATAATGATGTTTGTTAATTGGTGTTTGTTTTGTTTAATTTCTATTTATTGACTATATAATGGAAACTAACTAGGGTAGAATGTGAATAGGAATGGAAAAGGGGGAATGGGTCAGGGTAGAGAGTGGTTGAGCTAACCTCCAAGGGCACCATGCCCTCGAAGTGATGCCTACATATTCTCTAGTGAAAAGGGACCTCAGGTCGATGTAGTTCTTCCATAAGCTAGGGAAGATTATAATGAAATAGACGAATAGGTTGGCAAGGGTTAGGCATTGTTTAATGTAGGTCATAGGCATGGTTGAGTTTAGGTCATAGGCATGGTTGAGTTTAGGTCATAGGAATGGTCGAGTGGTTGTTAAATATAAGTGTTGATGATTTGGTCCTATAGAGGATAAGCAATAGGAAATGAGGAAGGAAAATGGTAAGAGGTGGTAAAGGATCCACTTAATTAATAAGAACCTTAATGGGTCAACCAAACCTAAGAGGGGCTCATGAACAAAATACCCTAAAGGTGTTACATAATGGATTATCCTAAAAGTGAAGAAAGTCATATTATCACGAAATGTCACGTTTGCGGCAAGTCCCTCAAGTAAAGGGGAAATTAGGCAAAAAGGTAAGGAGTTGAGAATGGGTGATTGAGCATAACTTAGTGTACGAAAATGTGTCTTTCAGAACAAGAGACCTAGGATTAAGAATAGGTAAGTCCATGACAAAAATTTCATCCTTTGCTTCATTTTTTATATAGACTGATCAATGTAGGAATTCTATATGAGATGGGTATATTATCTCCTTAAGGTTGTAATAAAGCAGATCGATGTGGGAAGCTTCTGGATAGTTATCATATTTTTGTGAAATAACTTGATATATCTGTCCTTCAAGGGAGCAGTCTATTTATAGCTATGGAATTAGAGTGTAGAGATGTCCCTTTTGAGGGAGTCATCCTTTGCTAGAAGTTTGAATCAAGGAGTTGTATCATTTTTTGTTTTTGGACATCTAAGTCATGGAAAAGACTATAGAGAAAGATTAGGTTCTTGTTTAGATGACAAGACCGTATCACACAAAATGTAATATGAAATAGGTGGTTTCGAGTGATGAACGACCATGGGATTCCATATTGAAGATGAGAAAAAGTATCCATGAGAATCATGCTACAAGGAGAGTCGTGGTACTCATATTGAAGATAGGGATGAAAGGGGATGTGAAACAGATGATTCTTTTTGAGTCATGGATCCTAAAAAATGGGTAATATGGAAGGTGAACAACACTCAAGAGACAAACGATCAACTGATAGAAAGTGATATAGGAATTGATATCAATAATAAAATGGTTGAAGATGCAAGGTGTCAAGGGGCTCAGGTTTGGGTTTACCTTCGAGTGAATACAAACAATAAGCACCTGATCCATAGGCATGGGTAACAATGTAGGGTCCAAGCCAATTAGGAGTGAATTTTCCCCGTTTACTTTTCTCTTTTTTAGTTACATGTTGCTTTTCTTTCAGGATGAGGTCACCAATCTACAAGGTTCGTTCATGAACACATTTTTCATATGCACGTTTGATACGCTTTTGGTAAATTTGGAGATGGTCAAGAGCATTGAGACTACGTTCATCTAATAACTAAAGTTACACCAAACGATCTTGGTGAAAGTCATCATCATTGAGAATTTCTTGTAGTGAGATGTAGAGAGATGGAATTTGGACTTTGAGAGGTAAGACAACCTTGAGTACCATAGATCAGAGAAAAAAGTATGGCAGCCATTGAAGTGTGAATACTAGTACAATAATCCCACAAGGCGAAAGTGATGTGTACGTATGCCAATCTTTCCCAGTATCGTTGACTACCTTCATAAGAATTTTGTTCAAGGTTTTATTGGCTGGATTTGGACTTGACCATTAGTTTTTGCAGGTAATAAAGTGATGAGAAACTGAGTTGGATGCTAAAAGTGTCACATAGTTTGCATAGGGTTTTGTTCTTTAATTTTTTTCTATTGTCAGTGATAAGGTGATGAGGAACACCAAAATGAAAAATTATATGATGGTTGATGAATTCACATATCTTCTTGGCTTTTGTACAAATGAGGGGAATGTCTTCTACCCATTTAGTGTAATATTTGGTAGCGGTTATGATCCCTTGGTGGTATTATGAAGAATGGGGGTTGATTGTCACAATAAGATCCAAACCCCATTTAGAGAAAGGCCAAAGGTCTCGTGTGACCAATAAGGCATGACTAGGTGTGTGATGGAGATTAGCATGTTTTTGGAATTTCATGCAATGTTTTACATAATCACAATAGTGGCGATTTAGGTTTGGCCAATAATAGCCTAGGTGAAGGATGCATTTTGTGATGGCTAAACCACTAAAGTGACCTCCAAAAATTCCATCATGGACTTCCTCAATGGTTCAGGGAATTTTAGAACTCGTAAGGCATCATAAGAGAATTACGTTGAAGCCACGCTTGTAAAGAATACCACCCATGATGACATAATGGGAGACACTTTTAAGAAAGGCACGTTGTCCATTACAAGTGAGATTAGAGGTTATAATGGAAAGGGAAAGACAATATGCATATTTCTTATACCAAAGGTCATGTGGGTCAGGGGCAATGGTTCCAATGGATTAGACCCCATGAGGTAAATAAGAGGGTGATTATAGAATTTTTATGGTGACAAATATTTTAGAGTCAATGGGAAAAGTAGGTATCTGAGAAGCCAAACATGCCATGGTATCCACAAATTTATTGGTAGAATGTGGGGTGGTTTGAAGGGTGTAATGGTCAAAGGTGGTCAAAAGGATATCTACGTGATGCTTATAACTTTGAATGATCTCACTACGACACTGGTATATACCATTGACTTGGTTTATGACCAACTGAGAATCACCAAAGATATTTATTGTCTTAACATCTAAGGCATAAGAGGCCTAGATACCTAATACGAGTGCTTCGTATTCCACAATATTGTTTATATAATCAAAATTGAGTTTGAAAGACAAAGGAATAGGTTCACCTTTAAGAGGAATGAGGATAACACCAGCCCCACTCCCACGCTGACACTTGGAGCCATCAAAGAAGAGTGTCATTTGGTAAGCGGGTTCGTCCAGGGAAAGGGTAGCTATAGACTCATCTGGGAAGTCAAAGTTATATGGTTGATCCCCAAAAAATAGGTGCATCAACTAGTTGGTCAACAATATCTTGGCCATTAATGGACTTTTGATGAATGAATTTGAGGTCAAGGTTGGCCAAAAGCATAAGCCAACATGCATCACGTTGATGTTGATAGGGTTTGGCATACATATAGTGTAATGGGTCATTATTAGTAATGACGAAGGTTTTGTGGTTGAGTAGGTAATGGCGGTGTTTGGAGGTGACAAAAAACTAAGGTTAGGCAGAGTGTTTTGGCATGGGTATATCTAGTTTTGTAGTCCATAAGGGTATGAATTGTGTAATAAACTACTTGCTCTCGATGTTGGTCATCACGATGAACAAGCATGACACCTAAAGAATGGTTAGTGGTGGGAATATATAGGTAAAAGGGTTGGTCATCTTTAGGAGTAATGAGTACTTGTGGTTGAAGAAGGTATTGTTTTAAGGAATCAAATGCTTTATGGCATTCATCATCCCATTTGAATGACACATTTTTCTTGAGAAGATGATGAAATGGTTAACAACGATCGGAAAGCTACAAGATGAAATGACAAATGGATTGCAGCTTACCTTGTAGGCTTCAAATTTGACAAATATTAGTAGGTGGAGGTATTTCCAGAATGGTCTTCACTTTATCATGATTGACTTCTATGCCACACAAAGAAACGATGAAACCCAAGAGTTTTCCAGAAAGTACCACAAAGACGCACTTCTTTGGTTGAAGATGAACACAATACTTGATGATGTGGTCAAAGATGACTTTAAGGATGGGTAGGTATTTAGTTTGATATTTTGATTTAGTAAGCAAATCATCTACATAATATTCTAATATTTTATGCATGATGTCATGGAATATGTAAGTCATGTTACGTTAGTATGTAGCACCAGATTTTTTAAGGCTAAAAGGCATGAATTGATAGCAGAAGGTCCCCCAAGGGGTGATGAAGGTAGTCTTGTGTTGATCTTCTAGAGCTAGTAATATTTTATTATAACCCGAGAAACCGTCCATGACCGATAAAATTTCATGGCCAGTGGTGAGATAAACTAGTTGGTCAATTGTTGGTAGGGGAAAGTCATCTTTAGGATAGGCTAGGTTGAGGTCATGGAAGTCTATGCAGATGTGGAGTCCCCTTATCACCTTTATGATAGGGACGATGCTAGAGATCCATTGGGGATAATCAATGAGTAGAATGAAATAAACCAAGAGAAGATGTTGAAGTTCTTCTTTTACTAGAAGAGCAATGCGAGGATGCATTTTCCGTAGATTCTATTTGATGGGTTTGGCATCAGGAATGGTTACGATATTATGGACCATGATTTTTGGGTTGAAATTGGGCATATCAGCTTAGGACCAAGAAAAATCATTTCTATGGCCCCGAAGGAAAAAGGTGAAGGCTTCCTATTCATTAGTGTCTAAGGATTGGCCAATATTTAGAATGTGTGGGTCATCCTGAGTGTTAATTTTTATTTCGATGGTCGATTCATTCAACATGGTTTGTGTCTTAGAGGGTAATGACTGATGAATATAAGAGTCTTCCACACCAAGGTAGGCAAGGATAAACTGATCATCTTGACATTGAAAGATGTTAATAGAAGGCGTATCTTTGTTGATCATGTCAGGATACATGAATGGGGGAGAAGAGGGAGCCTCACCATCGCATTGATATGTCAGTAGTCCTAAGGAAATGGTGTTTACGAAAAAAAAAGTTAGGGGGAATAGTTTCATGATCTATAGACTCCATGGGTGAAGATGGTAGTGTGGGTGAATGAGATGGGGAAGATTTTTGGTCCTAGATAAGGTCGAAGCGAACATTCTTAGAGGGTGTAGCATCAAAACCAATACCACTACGATCATTGTGTTTATGAGAGGTACATGAAATGATAGTATGGCGACCTTGTTTTTAAAATCTGAAGCCAGATCCTTTCTAGGAGCACCGGTGGAGGACAGTGTGAGTGAAGCGGAAAATAGTGAGGGAGTGTAGGCCAGACAAAAATTGTTGAGTTATGGAGCTCAATTACTTCAGTTTCGCATGTAATGGAAACTTGCTGGAAAATATAGTAATCGTCATTGGTTAGGGGGTAACCGGCATTGGTCACCTAGGACCAGCATCGGTTACCTGTGCGAGGATGTTTTAATTAAATCTCGGGAATCATATCTATTTTTAGCATTAAAGTATATCTATTGATTGTAATTGCATGGCTAAGAGCCCTAAGTCTATAAATGACTATATAAGCATAAAGCTAAGGTTTAAAAGTAATATATTAACAAGAATTAGAAAGAACTTGCAAAAGTTGGTGAGAGAGAATTCTTGGTGATGAAGCAAAAGCTTGAGGAAAGAAAGTACTGTACATCTAAAAGGTGTGGAAGATTTTAAATCTTCATTGTATATCTTGTCAAATATTTGGATAATATATTGGCTTGTTTCTTGGTGGATGTAGCCCACACTAGGTGAGCCATGTTAAATTTAGTGTTGATTTATGTCTTTTTTTGTATATTTTTTCTAGTAGATATCCACTTTTATTTTTAGGTATGCTTGGATCTAATATATTGTCTTTACATCCAGTGTGCTAACCCCATCAACTGGTATCAGAGATTTGTTTGAGGGTTTTTTGTGTTGATAGATTTACTCACATAGTTTTTGAGTGGGAGCTATAGTAATGGTATAACAAAACAAATACAAGGTAGAGAAATTTGATGGCTGAAATTATCAATTATGGAAGATGTAGATTGAGGATTATCCATATCAAATATATTTATATTTACCTTTTGATGAGAAGTCTAGACCTACGATGACTGATGAAGAATGGAAGATTCTTGATAGAAAGGCTTTGGGATCTATAAGATTGATCCTGGCAGCATCCGTGGCTTCTAATATTACAGAAGTGACTTCTAAAGTAGATTTAATGAAATATCTTTCTAATTTATATAAAAAACCTAGTGCTTCAAATAAAGTTTATTTGATGAAGAAACTATTTAGTTCTAAGTTGCATGAAGGTGGATCTGCATCTATTCATTTGAATGATTTCGGATCTATTGTAAATATATTAAAATAAGCTGAAATACCATTTGATGATGAATTAAAAGCAATCTTATTCTTATGTTCTTTGCTTGATAGTTGGGATAAATTGGTAATGGTTGTTACTAATACAACATATGCTAATAATGTTTTCAAGTTTGATGATGTGGTTAGTATAATCTTGAATGAAGAAATTCACAGGAAGAGTACAAAGGAATCATCATCTGGAAATGATTTGAATGTAGAAAGTAGGGGCATGTAGAAGGAGAGATCAAAGAGTAATATTAATGGAAAATCAAAGTCATGGGATAACAAATCTAAATCCATAAGTAAGGGAATTACTTGTTGGAAATGTGGAAAGAAAGGATATGCAAAGAAAGGTTGTTGGTCAAAGGATAAAGAGAAGTAAAAACCAGAAAAAGGTAAAGAAAAAAATCTTGCTTCATTAGAGGTAATGTAATATTCTCTTATTCTTTCTTTAGATAATAGAATTGAATCATGGGTTTTAGATTCAAGAGCTTCTTTCCATGCAAACCCTAATAAGGGTTATTTCAGAAATTATGTCCAGGGAAATTTTGGGCATGTTTATTTGGGTGATGATGAACCTTGCAGTATTACTGGTAAAGGGGAAGTTCATCTAAAATTATAGAATGAAAATACATGGGTATTGAAAGATGTGAGGCATGTGCCAAGCCTCAGGAGGAATCTTATTTCTGCATAGCAACTAGGTGAATCTAGTTGCATGGTTACTTTTACAGGAGACTCTTGGAAAGTCACCAAGGGTGATTTTTTTGTGGCAAGAGGTAAGAAGGTAGGAACATTATATTTATCTACTTGTATTACTAATTCCTTTTCTACATTATCTACTTTATATTCAGATGCATGCATGTGACATAATCGGTTGGGTCATATGAGTCAAAAAGGAATGTAGATCTAAAGGCTAAGAGTAATTTATCAAATTTGAAAGATTTAGATCTTGATTTCTGTGAGCATTTTATCTTTAGAAAGCAAAAGAGAGTGATATTTCTCAAAATTGGGGCAACTAAGAAGGAGAAAAAATTGGAGCTTGTACACTCAGATGTGTGGGGACCAACTCAAGTAGCTTCTCATGGAGGATCCCAGTATTATGTTACTTTCATTGATGATGCTACAAGAAAGGTATGGGTTTATTGTATCAAATGTAAATCTGATGTTTTTGATACTTTTAAAAGATGGAAATCCCTTGTTGAGAATGAATCAAATTCTAAGTTAAAGTTCCTTAGATCTAAAAATGGTGGTGAAGACTATAGTAAGGATTTCAATGATTATTGGTCAATGAATGGGATACGTAGAGAAATAACAGTTCCAAGAACACCACTTAAGAATGGTGTTGTAGAAAGAATGAACAGGATAATCATGGAACATGTTAGAAGTATGAGGATACATTTTGGATTGCCTTTGTAGTTTTGGGCAGAAGCAGTTGATACAACAGTTTATTTGGTTAACCGTGGGCCTTCAAGTTCACTAGATGGAGGAATACCAGAGGAAGCTTAGACCAGAAAAGAGGTATATCTTTCTTTTCTTAAATTTTTTGGTTCAGAATCTTTTGTGCATGTTGATAAGGTAAATAGGAACATGTTGGATAGAAAATCCAAGAGATGCACTTTCATTGGTTATGGATCTAGTGATTTTGGTTTCCATATTTGGGATTTAGAGAATTCTAAAATTATTAGGCATCGTGATGTTGAATGGAATGAAAAGAGAATGTACATTGATCAAATTTTGGTACCCAAGGATGAACCAATTGATAATTTTGTAAATGAAAATGAACTCTCAGATTTAAAATTATTACCAACACAGTTACATAGTAACCAGCACCGGTCAGAAGAACTGGTATCGATTACAGAAGATCCAAACTGGCATCGGTTATCAAAACTAGCATCAGTTAGAGGTGACTAGTGTTGGTCACCGTCAGATTTGGATAGGAATGTCTAGGTGGTCTAGATTGAGCCTCTAGTTCCCCAAACTCCTGTGAGAAGGTCACAAAGGGTAAGTAAACCTATAGAAATATTTACACCTTCTATATTTTATTTATTATTGACTGATAATGGTGAACCAAAGAGCTTTGAAGAAGCAATGCAAGATAAAACCCATGTCCAGTAGGAGCATGACATGGATGAGGAGATGGACTCCTTGGAACAGAACTGGACTTGGGATTTGGTTAAGTTACTAGTAGGTAAGAGAACATTGCAGAATACATGGGTTTACAGGACCAAGGAAGAAGAGGGTGGACAGAAAAGATACAAGGCAAGGCTTGTAGTAAAGGAATTTTCACAAAAAGTAGGTATTAACTTTGGTGAAATATTTTCTCTTGTTATTAAGATGAATTCTATTCGTATGGTATTGATCTTCTTTGCAATAGAAGATTTTCATTTAGAGCAACTAGATGTGAAGATGGATTTTCTTCATGGTGATTTGGATGAAGAGATTTATATGTAGCATCCGCTTGGGTATGAAGTCAAAGGTAAGGAGAAATTAGTGTACAGGTTGAAAAAGAGTCTATATGGGCTCAAACAAGCTCCAAGGAAATGGTACATGAGGTTTGATAGTTTTACATAAGAGCATGGTTACCTGAGATATGAATCTGACCATTGTGTTTATTTCAAGAAGCTTGAAAATGGGAGCTCTATTATTTTGTTACTGTAGAAAGGATGATATACTTATTGCAGGATCTAGTATGTAGGACATTAGTGAAATTAAGAGAAATCTAGATCACACATTTGCTATGAAAGATTTAGGAGCTGTAAAAAGAATCCTTGGCATGTAAATACACAAAGACAGGAAAAACAGGAAATTGTATTTACCTCAGGAGGATTATATCTATAAGGTGTTAAAAAGGTTCAAAATGCCAAATTCTAAACTTGTTAGCATACCTATGGATGGGCACTTCAAATTAAGAAAAGATTAGTGTCCATCATCACATGAGGAGGTCAAATGCATGACATGAGTGCCATATGCTTCAATATTTGGAAGTCTCATGTATGCTATAGTTTGTATTAGACTAGACATTGCATAGGTAGTGGGAGTGTTGAGTAGATATATGGCCAATCCAGGTAAAGAGAATTGGAAAGTAGTCTAATGGATATGCAGGTATTTGAAAAATATAACATCTAGTTATGCTATATAGGTTAAAATATTTCTTTACGTGGCTATGTTGATTTAGATATGGCTGGAGATCTAGATGGTAGAAGGAGCACTACTGGATATATATTCATAGTAGGTGGAATGAAAGTTAGCTAGATTTCAAGATTGCAGAAGGTTATGGATTTGTCTACTACAGAGGAAGAGTATGTTGCAGCTACATAGGCTAGCAAGGAGATGATATGGATGATTAGGTTCATGGAATAATTGGGAAAGGAGAAAGGTGATTGTAAACTATTCAATGATAGTTAGAGTGCAATTCATTTGGCAAATAACTCAGTGTTTCATTCGAGAATGAAACACATTCAGTTGAGGTATCACTTCATACGAAAGGTATTGGAGGATGGACTGTTGAATCTAAAAAAGATTCATACAAGCAAGAACCTTGCGGATATGCTAATGAAGCCATTAGCAAAGGAGAAGTTGGAGCTACACTCCAATTCTATTGGTCTTCGAGTTTGAGACTTGAATAGGAAGAAACAAAACTAAGGAAGTATCCAAGAATGATGTTGTATAGGTATGGTGCAGTAATTAATCTCCAAGTGGGAGATTGTTGAGTTGTGTAGCTCAATTACTTCAGTTTAGCATGCAATAGAAACTTGCTGGAAGATACATTAACAGTCATCAGTCAAGGGGTAACATGCATTGGTTACCCAGACCAACATTAGT
The DNA here is from genome assembly GCA_019776745.2 of Taxus chinensis. NCBI lineage: Eukaryota > Viridiplantae > Streptophyta > Pinopsida > Cupressales > Taxaceae > Taxus > Taxus chinensis. The sequence continues at coordinate 348,845,911 of CM034147.1, read as the reverse complement.
TAGGCAAGGAAGGAATCGACATCGGTTAGGGCTAACTGACATCGGTTACCTGTGTGAGGATTTTTTAATTAACTCTCGAGAATTAGATCTATTTTTAGAATTAAATTATATCTATTGATTGTAATTACATGGCTAAGTTCCCTAAGTCTATAAATGACTATATAAGCATAAAGCTAGGGTTTAGAAGTAAGAGATTAATTAAAATTAGAAAGAACTTGTAAAATTTGGTGAGAGAGAGAATTCTTGGTGATGAAGCAAAAGCTTGAGGAAAGAAAGTATTATACATCTGAGAGGTGTGGAAGATTGTAAATCTTCATTGTATATATTTCCAAAGCTTTGGATAATAGATTGGATTATTTCTTGGTGACGTAGCAAGGACTGGGTGAACCACATTAAATATGGTGTTGATTTATCTCTTTTTTTTTGTATATTTCTTCTGGTGGAATATCCAATTTTATTTTCTTGTACACTTAGATATGATATATTGTCTGTACAAATGGTATGCTAACCCCAACACCAAGGAAATGGTGTTTATGAATTTTTTTTAGGAGGAATAGATGCAGAATCTATGGACTTTGTGGGTGAAGATGGTAGTGTGGGTGAATGAGATGTGGAAGATTTCTCGTCCTGGATAAGGTCAACAAAAACCTTCTTGGAGGGTGGAGCATCAAAACCAATGCTACTACAGTCATTATGTTTACAAGAGGTATAAGAAATGATAGTATGGTGACCTTGTTTATAAAATCCGAAGCCAAATCATTTCCACATGCACTGGTGGAGGAAAGTGTGATTGAAGTGGCATTTAGTGAGGGAGTGTAGGTTAGATGAAAATGGTTGAACTTGGGATGGAGGTTCAAGTTTATAGGTGGCAATATCAAGTCCCCCATACGTTAGATTGGTGCAAAGGTGGGGAGGTCCATAAGGAAAAACATCACTGATGCGGATGTCATAGCTGGGGTGTTGACACAGATTCCCATACTCTTGTGGGCTGAGGTAGGTGTTGATATTGTATAAGTGGTAGTCCCCCAGAGTGAGGTGTTGAAAAACACCTTCTAAGGATCAATATTCGATATGTGGGTAGTAGGGATAGATGGCTCACTAGATGATGGGGAAACTGGTGCATCAGCAGTAGAGGCTACAACTGCAGTGGGGATAACAAGGTTAGATGCAATAGAGGTAATGGTAGTTTTAGCTGATGGGCTTGTGGGTGAAGGTGAAGTAGTGATAATGGAAAATGTATTGACTGATACAAGCACGTCATACGGCCAATATAACATGTTACAGGTATTTAAAGGTGATGGGTTGGTAGGGATGGTGTAATTATGTCCCTCATGTTCAAATTTGAGGTAGCAATGTAAAGTTGAAGGGACACAACCCAGGGTAAAGATCCAGGGTTGGCCGAACAGTAAGTTATACTAGAAATCTCCTTCTAAGACATAAAAATTTTCTGAAATAGTGTGGGGACCCATGCCGACATGGAGAATGATGGTACCCAGGGTAGAAGTCATGGCATAATTGAAGGAGTGTACCATAACTAGGTTACCATGCATGTAATTGGCAGGTATCCGCATTTGGTTGTATGCATGGGAGGAGATGATGTTAATGCTAGCACCACCATTGATCATAACGTGTCGTATGCATATATTATTGATAAAGATGGAGATGAAAAGAGTGGGGTCGGGGTCATCATACTAGAAGGGTGTGATCTCTTCATCTGAAAAGCTGAAGGCAACCACTTGGCGAGTAGGTGGAGGTGTAGAGGAAGGTGATGATCTAGTGAGAGAGGTTACGTGGTGAGGGGTAGTGATGGAAGCTACGAGTGTGGGGTTATTTGGTAAGACTTCAATAGATTGGGGGACCTCCATGAGAGATTGATGATGTGACTCTGAGGTTTGGATGAGGTCATATAAAGACATTTTAAGGGGGGATTAGTGTAGTTATTTTATCATTGTGTGATGTGTGACCCCATCGGAAATAGGATATGTAGGACCTCAAATGGTGACTTTGGGTATGGGTGTGGATGGTTTGTTAGGTACAAGATTAGTTGATGGGCCAGTTTATTTTTCCTTTCCCTTGTCTTTTTGAGCACGGGTGGCAATGTTGATCATGTCAATATGAGGGGAGGTGGATGAAGAAGGTTTGTCATGGAAGGTATAGTGGCATGAAGGATAAAACCCTAGTGGGGGATATAATCCTTGTGAAATGAGTAGGGCACATTGACATCTTAGTGGTGGCTTGGCCAACTCTCTGATACGAACCATGTTAATTTCGAATCTCAAGAGTGGATCAAAGAGTTGTGGGGGTGGAGATCTTGGTCGCTGAGTAGGTAATGGGAGAAGATTTGTGAAAATTGGTGGAGGTGAAATGGGGTCCTCATCATGAAGATTATCATCGTAAAAATTTTCTTCAGGAGGACATAATTAGACAAGAGTGGTTTTTAAAGCCTTACAGTTCTCTACATCATGTCCTGACACATGATGGAAGGAAAAAATTTTGGTTTCATCAAACCCGTTTGGTTTGGGTTTGAGTGGGTCGTAAGGTCTAAGAGGCAGTAATGTGATGACAAAAGTTTCGAGGAGATTGGTTAAGATTTTAGTGTAGGATCCTGCTAGTGGATCATAATGGGAGGTGAATGTGGGTTTGGATGTAGATACAATTGATTTTGTGGAGGAAGAGGCTTTACAAGAAGGGGGGTGGGTTGGTTTACTAGTTTGGTATGCAAAGTGGTCTTAGGTCTTGGTTGCATCTACTTGGGTATGAGCATGGTAGAATAGTTAATGGCGGAAGGTTTGGTTGGTTTAACTACCTTATTAGAGGGTAGAGGATTTTTAGCTTTAGGTTACATATTTTTGGGCAACGATGACACGGGTGTACAAGATGCGGAGGGGAAAGAAAATGGTGGAAGAGAAATGTTTACCCATGGGGGTAACCAAGATGTTGTGGAGGTGGGTGGTGTAGGTTGGACAGGAGGCATGAGTGAAAAAGAAGAAAGTGTCATGGGTAGTGAAGAAGTTGTGGACGGTAGTGGAGGTATGGGTGGTAAGAAGGTTATGGGTGAGTATGAAAGTTACATGGGTCGCTTGGGTATATTAGAGGCTTGTGATGAGTAAATGGGTTGCTGGGTTCTTGGTTTACCAGTGGAGGGGGTTGCTTGGCTAGGATCAAGGGGTGGGGTCCTAGGATGGATGAAAGGGGTGAAGGTGATAATGGCTTGGTAGGTGAGGTTGGTGTATGAGGCCTAGAAGATTGGATCTTCTTTTTAGGGGTTGGGGTAAGTTTAGCATTATTTTTGGAAGATGTGGCTAAAACTAATTTGATGGGTGGGTAGGTAAGGCTAGCTGTTGGTATGACCCCTAAGGTAGGGATAGGTTTAGGTAAGGGAGATGATATAGGTGAGGGTAGGTGTTTAGGTCTAGATGTATGTTGGATTATGGGCAGAGGTGTGAGTTGGGCCATGGGTGATGATGTGGAAGGTGTTGAAATAGTTATGGTTGTGTTAGGTTTGGTCGCTCAAATTTTTTTTGGATAAATAGTGGAGGTGTCAGTGAGGGACAACGACATTTGTGTTGAAACAGGAAGTAGAAGGCATCCCCAAAGTAAGGCCCTATAGACATAGTCTAGGTGATTGGCCAAGCATGAAAATGATTTTGTTGTAAGCAGGGCCGACGTGGATCAAGTTGCAATTTCCATAAAATGTGTTTGAGACATAGGGAAATGGATAGTCTCGAACTCTGTGGGTAAGAGAGATGAAAGAAGATCAGCAGGATCCTGAAGGTTCGATGGTGAATGGTCATCAAAAGGAAATGGTATTTCTACTAGATCCTCTATGGGTAGAGGAGAGGATGGGCCAGACAAGTTGGAATCTCATTGTGATGGTGTAGGTGGTGGAGATGCATCTCCTATGAGTAGGAGAGGTGCCACTAACAATTGATCAGAAATTTGAGGGGTCAAAGGTGGCGTGCTAATTATGGCATTTTCCACGGGTGATGGAGAAAATGAAGGGGGTTCCCTTGTGGGTGGAGGAGTAGATGAAATTGGTTCTTGTGCAGGTAGTGGAGCTTGGGCTAAGATTTCATCTATGGAAGGAACATGAGGCCATTGGGAAGCAACTGGTATGTCATCAAAATTAGCATGGACATATCAGGCATTGTTATCATTGTTTGAAGTGTCACCAGCTTGGTTGGAAGATGGGGCATGATTAGGGAATGGCTTCTTGAAGATGTGTAGGTTTTGGTTAGTGGGTGCATTCGGGCTATCCAAGACTAGATCCCCATTGTTTAACATTTCTTGGATGATATTCTTGAAGGTGATGTAGTTATTATCGGTATGACCTTTGACACGATGATAGTTGCAAAATTCATGTTCCTTATACCATGTAGGCATGGGTCACTCAAAGTCAAAACCAGTATGTGGTTTTATAGGTGGAAGGGTAATGGCACCATCCTTAACAAGATTTTCCAAAATAGAAGAGTAAGATTCTCCTATCAAAGTTTATTTTTGATGTTCTCGTCTGAACTGGAAAGCTTAGATGGGAGAGAGATTAGAAGGAGGTTTGGCTGGGTTTGATTGATGAGGGGGACCAGCCTTGAGAACTATGACATTGGCAGATCCTTTGGGTTCTGAATAGTTTTTTTGGGGTTTCAAAGATGAAGATGCATCATTTGATTTGAACGTGACATTATTGTTATGAAGTTGAATTTTCTTCTCTTCGATAACACGAATTTCTAGTTTCTGCGCCATGGTGAATGCCTCTTCAAAAGTGCAAAAATTCTACACCTGAAGAGTTGGTGAGATGTGTCTTGTGCAAGCCTGAGTAAACAAATCTATGAGTTCAGTCTGAGGTAGTTGAAATGTGAGTTGGTTAATTAGGTTGTGCTAGTGAGCGAAAAAGTCAGCGATAGACTCATCTTCGTACTGTCGTGTGGAATAAAGATAAGTCATGGTAACCTTCTTAACAATGTTGATGGAGAAGTGATCTAAGAAGGCTTGGGATACTTGATTAAATGAGTAGATGGAGTCTCTTGGTATCCCACTATACTTGTCCAAGGCAATTCTTGTCAGGGACACTGAGAAGGTTCATAGGAGTAAAGCATTTTCATGGGCGATCAGGTAACACCCATGTTTAAAAGACCACAAATGCTGTTGTGGGTCTTCTTTACTATTAAAATGGTTAAATTTTGGCATTTCCCAATGTAAAGGTATGGGAAAATGGAGATAGATAGATGAATGGGATCATTATAGATTTTTTTGTAGGTGAGAGAATTACACGAGCCCAAAACCGATGCTTCTAGTGTCTACATCTTTTCCATCATCAATTTGATGAGGTCACTAGTAGGTTATGATGGAAGGGAACCTCCTATGGCATAACAGGGATGGTATTGAACCTGTGTCGTGGGTAACATTCCATTATACAGTGATGTCGAATAGGGAGGTTGAGAATAAGTTACCGACATAATGGGCATGTATCCTGAATGGGTGACAGATGAGATATGGGGTTGTTGATAGTATGTGTATGTAGGCGAGATGATTGTAGTGACTCTAGTAGAAATTGGGGGTAGTGTTTGTGGGATGGAGAGGAAAATATTCTAGAATGGAGTATGGGTCATTGACACCACAGGTGGTTGTGTTGCAATAGGTATAGGGTCACATGGAGCCAACAGAAGAAGGTTACTTGTATTGAAAGAGGGAAAAACTCGGTTTCATGCCATAGAAGCAAGAGGTTGATTGTTCCTTGGTGGAGTGAACCTTCCGTATGGAGGAGTTGAATGACCCCTACAAGGTAGATCTGCAACTGGTGATTTTGAAACACCTCTTTGTCTTCTCTTTGGAGGAGATAAGGAAAGTTCAATCTGATGATAATTTCCTTTCTTTGAAGAAGCTCTTGTCTAAATTTTTTGCATAAGTTGACACACTAAAATGTAAAATCCAGATATATAGAGTTGCTAGGTACTTTGACTTGTTTAAGTGAGAAGAGAAGTACCAACTATTGGTCCCACCAGGCATGCCAAAAACTATTGTCACCAAATCATTGCACCCTTTGAATGGCCAAAATGTGAATAGGACATTCGGTGTGATTGGGACACATGAGATTGCCTCTCAAGCTATGGGACTTGGGCTTGAGGTGAACCTCCAAAGAAGGCTAGCTTCCTCTTGTTGTTGTAAGATCCTCTTGAATTTGTTACATGCATATCTCGAGATCCCATCTGATCCTTTGAGATATTCCTTTCTTGCAGGCTCCATGATCCACATCATAAGACCCTACAAGTGAATGGCAAGACCAGTTCACCTATTCTCAGGTCACCCACCTCTATGAATTTAATTCCTCGATCGGGAAATAATATTAATTTGTTGAGGAGATCTCCATGCTAATTTATTTCTTAGCGATTGAGCTATGTCCCTCATGATGAGCCTTGGCCTTACAATGAGTTTTATGTCATTCATTGAACTATGAATCCCAAGAAGACTCAACTAAGTTGTATAAACAATTTCTTTGTAACTTAAAATAGAGTTGTGAGTTATGCAGTGGATATCGTAGAAAATTTCATCCTAGCTCACTCGAGTTTGTCTCCCTATGGTCTTAATTAAGCCATTTACTCTTTTTCTTTTCGAGTTGTGAGCACCTTTCTCGACCACCCAAGCTCTTCATTGGCTCACTTCATTCATGAGATCAACTCATTGATCCCAACCCAAAACGGAGACTTCATTTCATTCCGTGTCTTAACCCAAACCTACCTATATCAAATGACCTATGTACCCAAATGTCCTAAATTAAGATTTCTCTTTTCCCTGAGTTTACTATTGTGTACACCGACACAACCCTTTACTTGATCCTCTACTTTTGGTGTTGTATCTTAACTAATTACTTACATGGCAGATCACTCATAATGACCCGGTCAACAACCACCTCCTCCTATTTCACAAACGTGCTCTGGTCTTCCTATTAACATAGCTCATGTGGTAAAGTCTCACATTGGTTTTCCATGGTTATTACCCTACTTGGCCATGTTTTCCCTAACTTCCCTTATGCGGAGGTATCGACTTCGATTTTCATCATGTTATGTCCACATGCCAAGAAGTCCCATAAATCCCCATCATTTTGGAATCCATGTATTTTTTTTCCATTAATGAAATTCCCACATGTCAATTAGTTCCCCAAAGCAGAACTATTGGCTTAGCTTACGAAGACATTGTCTCAACCATGGTCACATCTTGAAACCTGGTCACGAGATCTTCTTGAACTTGATCATTTTACCACCAATGAGATTGAAACCCCTGAGCCCATGGTGCTACATTATTTTTGTGTGACACCTTCAATCTAAAGCCTGAGAACACATCAGAATGATTCACTACTTAACCAAGTACTTTTATAGCTTCATCTTCTCACAAGCTTTTATGACTTGACTAGTGAACTCAAACCTCCTTTGAACTCTCCCTGTTGTGCCTTTAATTTCCTTTCACAATGGTCAATTTCCTCACACTATGACTCTATGGGTCATGTTCTCAAGACCAAGCTCGATTATTTATGCTATATTCTCCACCAAGCCCTATGATTTGAGTTTATGTTCCAACGAGGAAGCATTGACCTCCCCATGTTTGAATAGAAATGATTTTGTCAGAATGCCGAGCTACTTAATTTGCTTACCATAATTAACTCAAGTATTAATGCGGGGTGATAGGGGCCATGTTTAGGTGCTCTATGATTGAGTTCGGTCTATCCACTCAAGGGCTATAGGGGACTGTGACCAATCTTGTGGGCTTCCCTTCATCCACCTATTTGGGAAATGAAATGTTTGTATCACATTGGATACCCCTGTTGTGGGCTATTACCGAGGTCGAAGACTGAGTAATGCTCGACCTAAGATGGTAGCTGACACAAAAGTGGGGGCGAGGGCAGGACCAATGGACCTAGACAAGTTCTTTTACATCTATCCCAATGAATCGCGAGTAGAGAAACGGGTGAGATAAAGTTATAAGGCATTGGGGTTGTGGTGAAGGAGTCTTGAAAACTCCTCATCACTGGCACTGATGATAATGGGTTGAGAAGGATCTATAGGTGACAGGATAGAAGGTGGCGATGGGCTAGGTAGAAGCGACTAAAGGCTTGCATGGAATACAAGGGCATTGGATTAACTACGAGTCAAAACCAAATAAGTTGGCATAGGCTTGTTAATTCGCTCTCTGTAAATGACACCTAAAAATAGCATAAATGAAGAAAAATAGGTTCTGAGAGGTGAAATTGGTCATTTTTTAAATTAGGAATTAACACACGGGAACTGACGATGGTTAGGTTAATTGATGACTGTGAGATAGTAACTGATGAAGGTTAAGGTGAATGATACCGGTTACTATGGGAAATCAATTTTTTTGCAAATGAGGCAATAAATGATTATATGAAATTAAAAAACTTGATTTTACAGTGATTTTAAATGTCCAGAGGTATGATGATGTGTCTGAAGACTTCAAAAAGAAAAAAAATGTGATGAATGATGTTTGTGGTGAAATGAAAAAAAAAATGGAAATCGACAACAGTTAGGTAAACCGATAATGGTTAGATAAAAACCGATGACGGTCGCTTGACCAATGTCGGTCACTGTGAAATTATAAATGATGGAAGAATTTTATTTTTGTGACTTAGATTAGATAAACTATTAACCCATAAACCTGAGTATGATAGTAATAGACCCTAACACACCCATAAAAAGTCAAAATACACCAACTATAATTGTGGGGTGTGAAAGGAAGAAATAAAATGGAGAACATTACCTCACAACTCAAAACACAACTCAAGAAAAAGATAAGAAAAACATGAAATCCTATGAGTGAATTTTATGTTTTAGCTTATGTTATTTAAGACTGACTTGTGAACAAAACAAATTTTTTGGTTGGAAAGAGGGTGTCCTATGAAAGGTAAGATCTAAGGGTGGTTTCAGGTAATGTTTTAGCATGGGTGGTCCTTTCCCTGAGATAATGACTGGACAGAGAAACCAGCTGGGTGCCCATTGTCAATCCTCTGATCATGTGATCGTTGACAATTTCTTCTAGGTAAGGTTTTGTTTAAGAAGATGTGTGATTTTATTTTTGTGTAGTTTGGAAAAAAGAGAAGAGAATGTGATTCAATTATATCAACCATTGGTTGGGCATGACTTCCAACATATAGGTTTCCCTCAGTTTTAATGTGAGATAAAAATGCAAACATAGAAGTATGAAATGCAATTATTTTAAAACCCAAATCGAAATGTGATATTCAATTTAAAAAAGGAGTGAATAGGAAAGGATATGAATTTCACTAATGTAAATGCAAGAAAAGAAAGAAGGATTCATTTTAGTTCCAAAACACTAATGTCACTGAGACAAGTAGAAGAAAAAGAAGATTCCCAAGGAAAGAATTTAATGTTAACTTCCTTTTGAAAAGAAACAAACATACAATGGTTCCCTAAGAATAAAAAATGCAAGGAACCTCGGATGGGTCCCACCGGGCATGCCAAAATGTTTCATCCGATTCTTAGTAAATTAATGAAACATATAAGGGTAGTAGGCCAAGGAGGAATACATGTTTGTAATGTCGGTTGAAGGTTGTGTATGCATTCTGATTTCTTGATCCAAGTTGATTACGAGATAACCCTTTTGGCTAGGAGTAACTACCTGTAAATGTGTTGGTCTGAAAATTTTTCGGGTGGACAGATCTATGGATAGACGAGCCAATAGTGTGCAGGGCATGGCCCCTCTTTGAGTCAGCAAAGAAAAACTAGTTTATTGCTATTCTACCAGCAGGAATCTATGTAAGTCTCTCAATATTCTGCCTTCAGGGGTTTGGGATCTCATCCCAGTAGAGGTACTCCAACTGTGAAAAGAAAGGAAAGAGGGGAAAAAATGAAGATAAGATAGATCTGAAGGGAGAAAAGAAATGAATTCCAAAGTAGAAAGATCATAAGGTCTATGTTTTGGGATTGGTAATAAATGGAGCCAAACCTACTTGCATAGATGAACAAAGCAATACTGATGAACAAATGACAAAAAAGTAGAAGTAGATTCAACAAAATAAACATGCAGATCTAACATAAGAAATTTCTGATGCATAACACAGGTATTCAGCACAAATTCTCAATATTGTATTAATATTCTCTTCTATTACAAAAAGTACAAAGCCTTTTCTCCTCACTTCTATTTTTCATCTAAAAAGTTTCCACCTTTATTGAATACAAAAAGTATTCAAGTATTTATAGGAGGAGAAGAGAGAAGGCAAAAGAAACCAACAACTAATTACAAAATATCTACAAGATATCTAAAAGTCAACTATTGACTTGGGCAACTTGGTGGATGACAACATCCCATGGTGCAACATGGATGATGTCATCGTTTGTGCCAACATACTCTTAGATATTTACAAAATCAAAGCCAAGAGGAAGAAGGCTATTCATCATCATCTCGTGGCTAAAAGGGAGTATCTTGCTTCTGCTATTGCTTGAGAGAGGTAATGTGGAATTGGGTCTGATATTCCATGAATTTACTGACCATCAAATGAAGTTGATCCTAGGAAGGACCTTTGGTATGATCGCCGATGACCTCACAAGTCTCCCGCTCATCTCTGAGTTTTTCGGGGAGCTTGAAATATTCATTACCTACCTCCATCAGGTACCCCACAAAATCACAGCAGGCCAAAAGGTTATTGATGGATTTAGTGTCGAAAGTGACTTTTGGCCCTAGCCCTTGAGAGATGATCTCTTTGAAGATCCGAATAGTTTCATCTACCTTCCTCAAGGTGAAAGAAGGAGTGAGCAAGCCCAGAGACATTCTTAAGACAATTTTATCCATTTGATGCATTGCATCCAGGGCTTCCTCCTTGACCTTATCTATCTTTTCCAAGACAAATTCCATCTGATCGACTTGGTAGTCCAAAGCAGTAAGGATTTTGCTGGGTACCCTGGGGTGATCGAAGATGCTGAATTTTACTAGATCATTGACTGAGTAGTCAAGCATCTTCTAGAATGTCTCATGTCATAACCTAGCATGGTCCAACTCTTCGGAGATAGGTCCTGCAATCACCTGGAGTTCCTTGTTCACCCGACCAATGTTCTGATATAATTCGGTGAACTTGACAATTACTTCCTCGTTGTCTTTGACAATCTGGTCTCTCCAGGTGGATACTACCAAACCTTGTTTTCCAATCTTGGCATATTTGTTTATCTTATCCTTACTAAGGACCTCAGGAGTTTCAATGGCAGTTATAGGAGGTGCATTACCCATTTTCTGCAAGGTGTGGAGAAGATGCTTATTCTGTTCTTTTAGTAGCCTCTTCTCTTCCTTTGCTTCTTGAAGCTTCTTTCAAAGGGCATCCACCATAAATAGGGACTCTCCTTGAAGGCTTTCAGATTATGTTCCCATTGTGACCTGCGTCACTATATAATATTAAGGGGACATATCCTTTTTATCTTTAGAGGGATCAGGATACGCGATCTCCATTACTCTCTCTCCCGATGCACTTTGAGAGAAGCAGGTTATCAGTTTTTGCTTCTTATCCCCCTTCGTTGGGATGACAGAGAAGTCCATTAGTGCTTGGGAACTTTCCTCTTATGCTGACTCAAGTGCTGGGAGATCCATGCTGGACTTAAGGGAGTGGAACCAGAGGTAGAAGAGGGAGCAACTACAGTAGATGAGGGGAAATGCGTAGAGACACTTGGTGGCGGCATCGAGAGAGAGGCCAAGAAAGTGCTCACGGGAGGGGGAGATACTGCAGGGGAGGTAGTCATGGGAATGGAAGGGAGCTGAGAGATGAGAGAAGAAATGGTGGGGGACAGCTCTGTGAGAGAAGAGAAAATGGAGGAAGAGGAAGGGGGAACAGTAGAAGATGGGGAAGAGGGTACGACCAAAGGGATGGTCACTTGAGTCACATGAGGAGGGGAAGGAGGAGAGGGAGAAGAGATAGAAGGGAACTTAGCTATTGTAACAGTGGAAACATCCTAAATGGATGTGCCCATTGGAACACCTTCTGTCACTTCTTTCTCTAGAAATGCCAGAGTTACAACCTGTTCCTATGCGGGGGAGGGAGGACTTACAGGAGCTTCTTCTTGAGAGGATCTTGATTCTCCCTCTTTATCTTTTCCTTTGCCCTTTGGTAGATGTTTCATCCTGACAGGTGCATTGCCCAAAGGGGACATGGTAAAATCTACCCCGAGGTAGATAAGGCCGTTCATTCTGCACCAATGTTCTATTCGCCAGAATGTTTCCTTAACCCTTACCTCAATGGTCTGAGGTGCCTTTTTCCTATCTATTTCGGTGAACAGCCAGCTATCCCCATCCATGTCTAGGTACACCTGATCAACTTCTTGATTAGTTGTTTGATAACCTTTAGGAACAATGGCCATGCCATATTGAATAATCTCTTCCAGGGCCAGGCGAGAGTGATCCTTTCTTCTGAGTTTGACCTCATGATACAGGTTGATGTAGATGTCCTCGATCTGTGGAACGTGGATCGGATCGAGTTTTTCCTTAGGGAGGTAATTTCTTGGATCGAAGGTAGGCATTGCCAAGAAATTGTGTTTCAGGTTAAGCAGCTCCAGTTCTGTAAACATTTCCTAGGATTTGGTGTGAGAAGTGCAGGTATACCTGCCCACTGTGAGGGGGAAAGGAGTTACGCCCTTCTTCCTTTATAGGCACTTCTCATGATATGTTATGAGCTGTCTGGATAGCTCCAACAGGATCAGCTTATGGCCAGCATACCTTGGCAATTTGGTGGGCTCCCACAAGAAGTTAGCTGCTGTGAGATAGGTGAAGGTGGGGAATTGGGTAAATAATTCCCCCCACTTCTCAGTTGTTGTGACTATGCTCTTGGTCGTCTGACCATGAGTCATATTTGACCTCAAAAGGCAGATGATGTCGTAGAAGAAAGCATCATTGATCTTGGTAAATTGTTGGATGCTGTTCTCCAGCTTCAACTCTAGGTAGTATTCATATATTTTTACCTAAGGCCAAACCCCGCATCAGCTCAGTGCTGGATAATCCCTCTCTAAGGCTGCAGCGTAGACTATGTAGGAGTTCATGTAGAACCTCCCCATTATGGTGAGTTGTTGGAGCTACTCAGAGATGGAGTTGCTTATGATCTCTACCCACTCAAAGCACTGATCAGGCACATTCTTATTCATAGTTTCCAAGTATCTGAGCATCCATTTGTGAAAGTAATGGGCATTAGAAAGCCCAAAAACTCTACTTAAGAATGTGATGGTATCACTCAGTTCCTCAGAGAAGTCACTGTGGTGAATAACCTGTGGCCACCTGGTATCACCTTCTTATTATTTAAGTACACTTTGTTCATTAGCTACATGCATTTGTCTTCATTATCCTCCCATGCCTTGATGCAGTCTTCTTGGCTTACAACCATGAAATGTTGGTGGTGGGGAATGCCTAGCATGATCTCGAAGTGCCGGGAAGTGAGGTTGATTATGACCTCTCCCTTTTCATTTTCATCACACCTTGTGTCTTTTCTGTAATAATGGGCCACCACCATCATAAACTCATTATTCACTACACTAATGGGAATTCCCCCAGCAAAATGCAGACCATTTCCCACCAGTTTTTCTATCTAAGGACTGCCTGTGACCCTCCTGGTTCTAGCCCAAAAATCTTCCATGTCAATGTGGCTGAGTTCAGAATCTTTGATATCTAGATCACATTCTTCCTGGGACTCGGGCATTCTAACCCTTTGATCTTTGTATTTCATCTCTTCCTCCGTGAGCTTAGCCTTACTCTTTGACTTGGTTGGCCTTTTGCTTGATGTATACATATGTGGATCTGAGTTCAGTTGCTGATCTATAAGAAGAAGGAGCGAAGTCCAACGCAGGCGAGCCATGTTAGCTGTCAGATCTTTCATTAAAGCTTTACGGAATGAGGAGTTAGCAATTTAAAATCCTTTGGGTGCACGGCTCAGGAAATTTGTAGGCTGCAGGGTCAAAAGTATGGCGCACTGAAGCGGAGTGTTATAAGGAATAAATCAGTGCCAAAGGGCGCAGGGCACATGAATTTTGCATATAACATCATTGTTGTTGTAGGTAGATGTGTGCCTACGCTACTACATGAGGTTTTATACTGGGTGCAAATAAGTTTGGTGTTGCATGGGACCAGGATGCACCAATGGCATAGGTATGTAGCATGTAACATGGAATTTTGGTGCACCGAGGGGCAGGGATCAATGTGTGTAGCACTAACTTTATGTGTGCAAAGGGGGCCTTTGGCGTGGCATAGGAAAATCTTGCATGGCACTTTTGTTGTTGTAAGCGGGATTGTGCCAGTTCCTGAGAAGGGTTTACTTGGTTTTGTATGGTGTACAAAAGGTGCGTGCTGCAATCAGGGTTAGTGTGCCTTTGGCGTGACTATGTTCTTTGTAATAGGAATGGTGTTTTCGCCAAAGGAAAACCATGGGTGGAAATGATAAATTTTTAGGTTTTCTCCCCTCTTGAGTTTGTGATTTTAGGTTTTCTCGACATGATTCGATAGTGAGGGGAACACAACAAAGAGGTCTGGGTTCATTTTCTGAGACAGAGCCCTCTTGGCCAGCAGATCTGGAAAGAGGGTGAAAACGGCTTGGGAGGGAGGACTTGCAAAAATGGGTAGGAGGGGTTTATGGTTTCCTCAGATTCATTTCATCGTACTTCACAAACAACCAACAAAAACAAAAACACAAGAGAAGCAAGGACCACTTACCTGGAATATATAGAATGAGAGAAACAAAGTGGGGTCCAAAAACGTGATACGAGGATGACGGACATGATGATAGGTGTAGAGGAATAAAGTTTTTTCACGTTTTTTTTATTGTTAAAGTGACAGGGCAGATGCGCCTATATATAGCCAAAAGTGTAATAAATGTGCCAACCACTTTTTAAAGGGGTGCACCAAAACACGTGTCGACATGGAAAGCCTTGCGCCCAGTGACGCAGATATGATTTTGTCAACATGAAATTATTTGTGCCTTAAGCACACATTTAGGACTATTGAAACTGGCTTTTAAGCACCATGGTGCACCAAAACATGGTGCAACATTTTTGTTGTTGACAAGATGGCTCATGCACCTTGGCGCAGGCAAGAAAGGTGCATCACGGGAAGGCGCAACAATTATTGTGTCAACACTTCAAAGGGTGCACCAAAGAAAATAAAGGGGGCACAAATTTATCCTATGTTGTATAGATAAAAGGTGTGCCCAACCAAAAAAAGGACCAAAATGACTAAGCTCGGAAAACTAGATTTCCCAGAAAGGGATTTTACAACATTCCAAACGCTGAGGGACCCCGACAAGGAAACAGAGCAAGATTTTGGTATGGTTACCTGAAAAATTTCCCTTTTCAATTTTGTAGAATAAAAAAATGCAAAACAATATTGCCTAGTAGAATCTAGATCCAAGAAGTGTGATGTTCCTGAATAGGTTGTCAATACACTTTTATATAACAATATTAATTTTATTTAAAATATTCATGAAATAACAATCCTATTGGAATTGAAATGATTTAGGTATCTCATACAAAATAAATAAAAAAGGTTAGGTAAAAGGTGATTAAGATCAAAATGAGTCAAGTGATTGGCTGGTGTTGGGTTACAGGTCTGGTACAAGATTTGGGTAAGGTTTAGTAAAGATTAAAAATGCTTCTAGGCTGTTGGGAAATGGGTATGAGCTCACCGGTCTGAGGTATATTTCCAGACATAGTAACTGATGTTGGCTAGATGCCCAATGTCGGTTAGGTAGAATGACTAACGTCGGTTGGCTAACCGACATCGGTAGGGGAAATTATCAGAAATTTCTTGGAATTGGTTTTGCAGACTCTCTATGATTACACAGAGGTTGGAAATGGTGAGGGTGAGGTTGTAAAATGGTCTTGAAGACTCAAAGATGGTTAGAAGAGAGTGAAAACAAGTGAAATGGGAAGGTATGGTAAGGTGATAGGTTGGTGGGAGGAAGTAAGTATATGAGTGTGGAGAAAGATAAACTACTGAGATGATTAGTAAATCTTACTAAAAGAAAACATAGGTAAATGAAGAGGTGTTAGGTACTTACTAAATGTTAGATTTAGAGAACGTGGGTGATGAAGATGGTGATGGAAGAGATCCAGACGGAAGATCCGTTGTATTCATGCCACATCAGCTAAAACCTTTATGCTTCTCTATGAGAATCCATGATCATGAAGAATATGATGAATGCCAAAATGATTGTTGGTAGTGCTCCCATGTGTCTTCTTTTTCTTGATTGCTAAAGAAATTCAAGTGCTTTAATTCTCTATTCGTATGAGATTCTGAATTGAATGAACGACTTAGCTAAAGGATTTTGGAAATGTATTTAACCTAACCAAAAATGGTTAGGTTACTTGCGTCAGTTGAGATATAACCGGTGTCAGTCAAGGTAGGAGTATCTAGGTTGGCCAAAAATTTCTAGATTGTTGCTATTTTGGCATGATCTCCAACCTTCTTCCGAGTCCTGAGTGATGGATCACCGAAAGATAAGTAGGAGTCCTTTTAGGTTTGTTAATAGGAGGTAAGTCTAGGTTTAGACTAAGTCCTAGTTGGTTAGGATAGGATTAGACTTGGTATTATGTCATTAATGAGGATTGAGTGGGTCATTTGAGTGAGGTGGCTAGGTGAGTTGGCTGGGTGAGGTGGTTAAGTCAGAATATTAATTATTTTAGGTAAGATTATTAATTTAATTAACATGTGCACTAGGGGATATGAATGGGTAGGATATGGTTAATTTAATGAATGGGGTTTTAAGGGAAGTATGACCTAATTTTGGTATCTACAACAACCTCTATCATCTTACATTGTATGTCACCATTTGTCACAAATTCAATATTATGTTATCATACTATATAGACACAAACTCTATTTCATAGTTTACACAAATTCAATACTATTATATCCTACCATATGGTGATGTAGGAACATCATCATGTACAATGGAAATTTTTTTGTTTTCTTTGGATCTTAGTAGGCCTCTTTAGTGTTTTAGGGTGTTTTCTAACCTCCTTGTGTTCCTTATTGGGTGTTAAGAGACCCTTGTGAATTTTCCGTCCAAAATGCATCTTTTGAAAATTTAAATTTCTAAAGTAAAATTGGAAGGTCTAATGTAACATGTGAGAAATATTAATGATGTAAAATTTCATTCTAGACCTTATGGGAAGAAAATCAGATGTGTCCACCCCTTGTGTTATGGTTTCATGAGTTGTACTCAGCTCCTAGTCTAGTTGAGTTAGTATAATTACCTTTAGTCATGATCATATAAGGAAGAACCCAAGTTATAAAAGTCAGTTAGGTCTTTGGAAAGGAGAGTTTAAAATTGGAAAGCATGTGAGGAGGATCCAAGAAGGCTCAAGAGGTCTATAGAATGTATTAATTATTGTAAATAAGATATCCATTGAAGATAAATCTATGATATTTTCATAATTTTGAATGTTCTATATGAGCAAGGTATTCTTGTTTCTCTTGATCCTTGAAAAATGCTAGCAACATATGAATTAGGTATTGTTTAATGATAGGGGTTAATATTTAGGAAGGGTAGCATGAGGTTTTTTAGATTAGTAATGAAACTATGCTTGTAAGGAAGTATTGATTGAAATCAGGGCATAAGATAAGTCCCATGCACCTTCATTATTTGTGAATGATTGAGTATATGTTGATAGGATTCAAACTAAGAAGAATAATTTTATAGGAATGAAATGTGAGGTAATTCTAAGAAATAAATCTTGTGATCATTTGAGTAACCTAATAATCTTAATCCATGTGACACATTCTATGTGAAGACTAAAAGATCATAGATTTGTAGATTATAACATAGTTGTAAAGCTTGGAATGTAAAAAGGAGGCTTGAAATATTTTGAAGGAGGGAGTATAGACTACTAAGAGGTATTAGAAGTTATAAATATATGTATTAATTATTATTTACATGAATAAAACTTCCAAACTAATAACTCTGTTATACAGTCCTTAGAAGACAATATCCTTAGTGTTTGAGTGATTGTTTAGTGTTTACAAATATATAGAAGAAGGCCTAAAGAGTCTTGCAAGGATGTGGAAAAGGTTTATATGGTTATATAGGAGTGTTTTTTATCCTTGAAATATATTAAAGGAACCAAATAAATAAGAAATTTAAATAAAAATGCATACTCATAGCCATGTACAACCCTGCTTTGGGTTTTAAAAAGACAAATAGGTGTAAATTTGTTTTTATCCACTGAAAAATTATCAAAATTTGTGAAAAGGTGGATTTGGGAATAAGAAAGGTGTGTATGAATTTTCAAGTATATTGAAAAATATATGATAGTTCAAAATTCTAAAAATCAATCCTAATTGTGCATGTATACCCTATTTGAGGGTTTTAAACACAAATTTGATCAAAGGACAAAAATCCCATTTTTCTAAATCATGAAACTATTATTGTAGTTGGAGTGAGGTGTAATGAGGGTGATGAAATATTTTGGAATGAAGGATCAAGGATCAAGGAATAAGGAAATCAAAAATACAATCCCAACTATATTTTACATGGTTTTAAGCAAGAACAAAGTGATATCTCCATATGTGTCTGAAGATAATTATCTAGAGTTATACATAAGGTGGAAAAGGATATAGCAAGAGTTTGAAAGGAGTGGAAAAAATGGAAAGGAAACACTATAAGATTTTAGAACAAGAATCTAGGAAAAACTCAGTCTTGATTAACTAGCATGATGATTACCCATGGAGTCTAGAAAGAGGAAATGTTGAACTTAGGAATAAGGAAAAATTTGGAATCTTGATGAGATGTTGTATAGGGGTGTTGAAAGTGGTTTAAGGAGACTATTATGGTTTGTGACCAAATTAAATACTTTATACCTTGTTATCAAATCCAAGAAGACCTAGAGATGACTTATGTAACCTAATTAAAAAAAAGAGGAGTGAAATTGAAGGGCCTAGACAAATAATTAAAACCCGAGATTTGGAAAGTAGAAAAAATCAATAATGGGTGCTAGAAATGGTGTTTATTTTCCATATATGTGGTGTGAATTTCTTCCATCAACAGGATTTTCCTAAGGACATGGATACAAGAAAAAAATACCTAATTAAAAACAAGGGTTGTAATTTGAAGGAGTTATTATAAATATCAGAGCATAAAACTTGAATATAAGTTGTAAGGGCAAAATGGGTGTCTAAAAGTGTGTTTAGTTTGGTTTGAAACCTTGTGAGTCATTCTAAGCTATAATGTTTACATTTTTTAGGGCTAGAAGAGTTAAAAGGTGAAAGAGTGGAGATAGAGTTTTGATTCTTTGCAAATGTGTTGATTATGGTTATAGGATGATTCTAAGCAGGTTAAAGGTGATCATTTCACCTGTGATAGGTTTGATTATAAATTTGGTACTTTGATGGTTTTGAAGTTCTTAAGTATTTGAGTATATTGGCTTACTTGATGAAGTTTCTCTTATAATTGACATTGTTATTGTAATGTGAAGGGGTCCATCATTGCCATTGCTATCATACATACACTCTCTATTTTTTAGTTTCTAAAAACTTAAAACTATTATATGGTATTATAAAGATGTAGACACCTAAATTTGGTATCTCTACCCTTGTCTTCCCACGACTATGTATTTCTCCATGGTCCTAGCTAGACCCCATTTATCTAATTCATCCCATATTTATTTAATTAAACATTCGTTTACTATCCCATTATCTTTAATCTTTATTAACATTGATTAATTAATATTCATTCATTCATTAATTGACCGTTATCCATTATACCCTAATGGAATTTCCTTTAAGACGCTTTTATCCTAGATGTAAATCCCTATGATTTTTCCTAGCTTTTATTCTACCTATCTTTATCCCCTAACTACCCATGACACATCCCTAAGCAACCTCTTCCCACCTACAAGCTTTAAATAACTTTTCTCATCCTTAAAAACCCAAAATACCAACTAAAACACAAAATCAATCTTGTTAGGGAAAGTTTCCATGTAGTCGGCGATGACCCAGCCTAGTCTTCATCAACCCTATAAAAATGAGTTATTCCTTTCCAAAACAAAATAAATTCATGAAAATATCTGATCCTTCTTGCGACTTGTGGACTTTTTCCTATGCCTGAGCATTCCTGCAACAGGTATAGACCTCTTGGATCTCCTTCTAATATGCTTGCATCACACGTGAACATCCTTCATGATATTATCATCATCTTTGTGTTACTTTATTCAATTACCATCATATTATCATTTTTTTCTCGCATCTAACATTTTACAGGACTAGATCCTCTTTAGTAGTACTCAGGGCTCTGTTGTCAACCTTCTCTTCCATTTTCCTTACTTGTAGGTTCCTTTTTCAATCCATCTACTCTCGGCCTTGTTCTACCCTACTATAGTCACCATAGCCCCACTCTAGTCGCCACTAACTAGGGTTATGTTTTTCAACCATCCCATCCAAATCACTACTTTCTTCCCCTCTTCCCTAGACATTCTTCTGCAAGTCATCCCTCAGCATCTATAAGCTTCTGTACCTTCCAGTTTGCACTCAGACCTCTATAGGTCTACATATTTACTTTTCAGTCTAGATCTTCACATATACAGGTCACCTTCAATTTTCCTTTACACAATCTAGGTTGTTATCTACCTAGTTAGGTACCATTTCATTTATGTTCATTTAGATCAGATCAATGTTTAAATTTATCTTAGTTACTTTTAGATTCAGTTGTGCTTCTGTTTCAACATGTTATCAGTTTATCTATCCTTTACTTCACTTCTTTTTATCAAACGAGGGTTAATATCTTCATAAGGAAGGTAAAACTTCTTGGAGTTGGCTTGATCAGGAAACCCTCGTATATACCATCCAGTCAATTTTTATTCTATTTTTACATGTTTATTTAGTCATAGTGAGGATAATTCACCTTTGCACCTGTTCATCCACATCAAACATTTGAGGTACCTTAAACCCTCCATTTTCCAAGTTGTTTAGCTTTCTTTACTAGCTAACATTATTAATTTGAAATGAATGAGAAAACTACTACAACAAAATAAACAATCTCTATTTCACATTTGTTATAGATTCAATGTTTTTCTACCATATTGTATTAATGCACTTTCTATTTTACAATTTCTATAAATTATTCTATTTTATCTTGTGATATAGCCATAATCTATATTTCACATTTTCTAGTAATGTACTCCCTTTATCTAGTCACTACTTCTATCACTAACACTCACAAGAAACACAATGTCACTCTAATGTCTATATACATTGTTTTTATACTCAATAGATTTATACCAACACTTACTTTTGGCTCAAGAAATTCTACTATCTATGACCCCTTTCATCAAAATGGGGAAATTATATGGGTTGACTATATAATTATTCCACCTCATATACAAATCAATATGTAGGCTTGATGAATCAATGGTCAACTCTTGATATAAAGATGCACAAAATACTAAGATACTAAGTTGCAAAAAAATATGCCATTACATTTATCACAAACACAACAAGAAAAATAATTGTCAAATATATAAAATAAAAATACTATAATTACTATAGTACACTTGTATAATGTATAATGATGATTATGTAAGGTTTTTAAATGTTTAGGATCTAGATCCCTCTGTAATGGTGTGGTCCCAAATAATAAAGAGTGTTATTTTGGGGAAACCATACAACATTTTGAAATTATTCTCTTAGTGTTAGGACACCCAATTCCCACATATTCATCAAATACTTATTTGGGTTGATCACCGCCAAGTCTCCACAAAAATTCCAATTAAAATCTCCATATCTTCAAATGATCTTGTTATGTCCAGTACACCCTTCAATTCTTACAACATGCTACTCCTTATCTCTATGTGAGTCACACTGGTGGCCCAAGTTTTCCACCACACATTTGTTACTTTATCGAAACACCTAATGAATTTATTTTCTTCATCCTTATTAATTACAATCCTATTTTCCTTTAAATTAATAAATTTTAATCAGTAGCATAAATGGGGGGTCAAATGTAGACACTAAAATTTGCACAAAATCATTATTAGAACATGATTTTAGACAACTTTATATACTTAGATCTTGAACGATGAAACTAAGTCTTTTGGAAAAATCATTTTTGTTTAATTTTTATATCGCTTGATTGGTATTTAGGTTTTTGACTTAATTGATTCTTTCTTGTGTATTTAATGTTGTGTCATAGGGATATCTTGTCTTTATAATTTACTGATTTACTTATGATGATGTTTTTCCAAGACCATATAGATTGGTCAAGAATGTACTACAATATTGACCAAGATGTATGATCTGTGCCTCTTTGGTTTTGGTCCTTTATTGCCATTAGGTATCTTTGTTACTTTTTTATCTTTTAGTTATTATGTTTTTTAGTTGGTCTTGTGTGCCCCTAAGGTTTTAATGTTAAAGTAACATACTCATATATATATATATATATATATATAATTTCACATTAAGCATTCATTATATAGAAAACACTTATCTAAGAACTACCTATTAAGCTAAGAAATCAAAATTGATTATCTTAATACTTCATATCACAACACATGAAGAAATAAATCTATTTTACAAATTTACATACAAAGGTTTACATGGAATAAAAGTAACATATATTGTTATCAGGATGGAAGTACAAGGGAAATTCAAGGTGAAGGGTTTTATTTGCATGCACACTTACACAACACACTATGAGAACTACATTTATTCTATTATTTAGTGCAGTTCTCAATAAATTTCAAACCAGGTGACCATCAGGGTTAGTATGATTAAATCATCTATATCATTTTTATTTAATGTGTGCTTAAGTTTATTGCAAGAATATAGGTTTGTTTTACTCTTCCACCTAACTTTGGATATTATAAATCCTTTCAGGATTTGTTTATATGTTAAATGGCTACATTATAACAACCGATTTATATTGCCACTCCATGTGGCTTACCCTTTTGGCCGGTACACTTGACCGTACTGCCTACTATCTCCACGTGGGCCTCCTTTTATTATTAGGGTTAGTGGGCATATTTAATCTCATATACATGGGTGCACCATGTAATTAATCCTTTTTAAAGGCATGGCCACCATAGGATATATGTGGCATGGGTCATGCATTATTATTTTTCCCCATGAATACTTTGGGTGGTGGTGGCGAGTTAACTTAGGATCCTATGTGGCTGACTCAACCATGAAAATAACCCTTTTTCTGTATATAGTATCTCATTCCTCCAATATAATGTAAATCCTAAACATAGAGATTAATGGATAACTCTCCAAACTATGTGGAGAACTTGTCAATCTATGTAGAAATTTCCCTGCATTATAATGAGCTCATTTTACTGAGCTAGCCAATATCAATCAAGTTAGCTCAATATAAACCCACCTTCATTGTGGTGGTAGGTCACATGGTTGGTTGAGGACCCACCACATGGCGAAATATGATGCGGTGGAAAAGGCACCCCTATATGAAAAGAGTGTGCCAAACCCAGCTGAGGGACCCCAACCAGTAAAAAGAGGAGTTTACTCGTCTGAATGCGAGTGTAAAAAGTCACAAAACAAGTTTTTTTATTTTTCTCCTCTTAATAAAATCTACTTCCGCCACGTATCACTACCCATGTTGGGTCTTACTGCTGACTAAAATTTGACTTTCCATAGACTGAGCATACAAAGTTTATTTTCTAAGTTCCAGGTACTTACGGAAAGCTCGTTGAATTATCTACCACTTTGTTAGGTTTTAGGGAGATTTAAGGAACTCTCAAGCATCTCAAAATTTCATCTAGATTTGTATTAGATATAGGAACATTCAAAATTTTCCATCCTTTCTAGGTCTATCAATAATATAATCAAAGATTAAAATAAATTATTTAAGTCACTTCTAAAACCTTAGTTGTATTACAAATTAATTTATAAGTTTGACATGTTTACAATACTTTGGTTTCCATTGTGTAAATGTAGATGAATGTAATCATAAAAATTATTTTCTTGTAACATATATTCAATCCTATTTAAATTAATTAAATAAACTTTGTTCATATAATTTAGGGCTGATGTTATTTCATGCCTATTTGGTAGATTTTTATGGTTAATTGTTGGCATTTTATAGCTTTCTATGCCTATATAATCCTTTTTTAAATATAATTTATTTTGAAACTTTAGGTATCACACATTTTTAAAACCCTCGTGATGACTTGAAATAGATTCAAACCCTAACTATGGGTAAGGGACACTCCTAATATGTGTTGTTGCTTTATGGTAATTTAAGAGAGCTTTGAGTGATTTTGGAATGATATTTTCAATTAAATATCTCAAAATGTATAGGCGAGCAAATGAGTACATTTAAATTTCTTATATAGGGGTTTATAAGTTTTATTTCACATTAAAACCAACACATGAGGAAACTACTAACCCATTAAACTATATCAAATTGAGAAAGTGGTTGTTGGGTGGATTAGGATGAAATTGTCAATTCCATACCAAACCATTAGGTAGAATGGTCCATGTATGCCTAGACTATATGGGAGGGGAGTGGGGTACTATAAAGTTCAAGGAATGATACTTGGAGGTGACATACAACTATGAATAGATGCAAGTTATTATGTGATCCACTATGTAGTGAAAATGATGAAATAAATTCATGAAAGAGGAATAAGGATTGGTAATTGATCTTTGGATGTGTATATAAGTCACAATTTAAGATTAATCTAATAATGATATTATCAAGTGATAAATTACCAAATTTAGGTTTATAAATCCCCCCTTCAAGCTAAGAGATGAATTTTTCTTAAAATAAAATGTACCTAGGTTTGTAGATGTACGTTATCTTTTCTCAAGGTGTTTGATTCACTTAAGTGTCAAAAAGATCTTCATAGTAAAATATCCAACACTTAGTGTAGTCAATGTCCATAAAAAGTTTTAAACTTTAACTTAGATTTAATAAATGTGTTTGAAACTTGTAAATTTAAAAAATGAACAAAGCACGGAGAGAGTACACATTATTGTCTTACCAAAGTATAATCTACTTGATAAAATTCTTGGAAAGATAAATTATAATTGAGACATTAAAGGATTGGGGTTGATCAGTACCTAATTTGATAATGGATATGTTGGAGGAAAAAATAAAATTAAGGGTCACTTGACCAAACATCACATAAGGGTATTACAACGATTTCTAGTCACACCAAAGAATATTTTTAAAATAAGAAGGGTGTCACCAAATGTCTAGTCATCCCAAAAAGCTCCCAAAAAGAGTGAGAAGAAGAGTATCACAAGGATTTCTAAAAACCCTAAGCATATTGTACCCATGAACCACTCTGCTACAAATGGATCTAGGTCCAAATGTGTAAAATTTATTCATTATGAAAAGCGAGGTCTTGGAATTAGAGGATCCCTGACTTCTTATTTTATGAGAGTATACTTATTGTTTGCAGCATGCATTGTATATACTGTACTCCATATTGCAATGATGACTATAGAAGGAGGGGTAGGAGTATACGTTATATGCCCTTCTTACTCGCCCCGCGTGGTGCTTTTCCTTTTTTTTCCTTTTTTTTTGTCTTCTTTACAAATGTCTAATTTTATCTCAACATAAGCTCTACAAACTTATAAAAAGGATCTTTTTTTTTTTTTTTTTTTTTTTTTTTTTTTTTTTTGGTGAACTCTCTTTCTTTTTTTTTGTTTTTCTTTGTCTTCTGTTCTTTCTTGTCCCTTCTTCTTCTTTCTTGGACTTTCCCTTCTTATAGCCCTCTTTTTTTCTGCTTTTTTTCCCTCCCCCAGCCCCCCTCTATCTTTCCCCCGTCCCCCCTCCCCGTCCCCTCGCTCCCCCCCCCAATCCCCCTCATCCCGCGCTAACCTCCACCCATTACCCCGCTTGTCCCCCACCACCCCGTGATTCTTCTACATTTTCTTTGTTTACGAGCAAGATTTACCCCATTAACCCACACTGACCCCCCCCCCTGCGCCCCTCCTGCCTGTCCCCCTTTCTCCGCGGGAGGAGGGCTTTTCTAATTTACTAATAAAACCCAACAGGGGATATCAAACATGTAGGAAACTGTATTCTCGATGAGTGTGTTAGACATATTTAAAACTGTCTAAGAAGAATCCTATAAAATCCATTCCAGGGAAAGACCCCCACCCCCAAATTTGACCCCCCCCCCCCCCCCCCAATCTATCCTGCCCCCCCCAGAAGAAGGAGAAAAATTTGTTGAGGATGCACTGTTAATTGCCGATAAGACAAAACAGAGTTGATTGGTTTTTCAACATGTGGTGGTGAGCTATTGATAGAATCGCAGAAATAGATGAGGATTTGCCTTCGATGTAGTTATTTGTATGAAGGTGGCATGTTATTTTTATTCCATATGGGTTCATAAAAAATTTGTGTGTTGTTGTGTCGGAGTAGTATAATAACTCATTTGAAATACCCTTTTAAGCTGATTGATTATGTGAAAATGAATCAATTTTCCCGAGAACAACACCTACGCCCCCCTCAATTATCGTTCCATCTTGGATGTACTAGTGTATAGTATTAGCATTGGATCACATGAAAGTCTGGTGTAGCGTGCCATTGTAGCCAAAATCTTGTTATGATTATGTTGGGAATGGAGTAGAAAACGAATCACCCCCCCCCCCCCCCCTTTTTCTTTCATAACTGAAAAAGGCCATCTTGCTTGCTGATCCCTCCACCCTCTAAAACAAGATCAAAAGTAAACAAACATTGAATTACAAAAATTAGTGTCATGTATATTATTCATAGAAAAGGTAAATGGTTTCATATAAGATACAGGAGAATGCCACACACATAAAAAAGCATCAACAAAGGAAACATAAGATGTAAATAACGAACACAAAATTTCATGAACACACACAACAAAGACCATAGACCACATAAATGGAAAAAATAATACAATAAAGAAATAGAGTACAATAGTAGACAATAGCCTTGAGGCACATAGAAAAGATATATTAGTTCCTCACAAAGTATATGTGTTAATTACATTAGTCCAAAAAAATAACATATGACACAATATAGAAAATGAGAATGATGAGAATGTGAAATAGTCATATCCAATAAAAACAAGCACTTGATGGTGTAATAAATTCCCCCATATGTTGATTGAACATTGGGTAAGAGGATATATCCAACACCTAAGCATTGTAGATTTTTGTGTATGTCATGCATCATACTCAAATACCTCATGAACCACATGTGTAAAGAGTATACACAATATGATATCTATTAAACCATGTGACAAACAACATATGTAAAGTAAATAAATAGTAAATTAAGTCATGCAAGTCCTGAATATATATTTTAGAGAATATTTTAATGTGTTTACACTTATTAAACTATTTGAAGGTTCTTTGTATTTTTAAAATATGTGTAATGTGCCAGAATAGTAGAAATAGTAGAGTGTAGGGCCTGTTAGTTTCTATGACTTGACTCATCATTACTTGTCGTCTTATCCACCTCACATGGTGAGTCATCTCGCTTAGGTGAGATCATAAGTATTAGAAGTTATATGACACATGGCAAATATTGTCATAGAATTTGTCATTGTCATATGCGTCAGTGGCATCATAAGAGCTGAATTCCATATTGGAATTATAATTCCTCTTTCCCTCATAGAGGTAATGATTATCTAGGCATGAGAGTTACAAAAAACTCCCATATGTACCCTTTTTTTAATCTATGAGAATGAGTAGACCTCTTTTATTATATGCATGATTTTCCTTGCTTGTTCAATTACTCTTGTTGATTACTTAGAGTGTTCACGTCACTATTGGAGTGTAACCTCTTTGATGTGCATGGAGTTCCATATTGATCCTTACAAAACAATATCACATGGTATAATAGTGGTTGTTTGGTAAAAATGCACTCATTTTATTTCGGTTGCTAATTACTATTGACTTTGTTATTTGTGTTTCTTGTGTAAGTTTTTTGATTATTTTGGAATCCTGTTAATTAGTTTTAACAATCTCATTTTTTTTATTTTTTTCATTTCATGGGTTTGT